>JAYESD010000004.1:176253206-178653206 GCA_036927565.1 Tuctoria greenei | reverse complement strand
CATGAGCTTTTTATTTCTCCTGCACACTAAAGTCAAGAAAAACAGTAAAATCCATTTCTTATCTATAACTCATTTGCATCTTACTATTGCCAGAAAATTTTTTTAGGTCTACCATAATTCTATATACAATCAAGTGCATTTGTATATTTTCTCCAGGTCCGATCATTTTCTGGACCCACCTTACTCAGGCCTGCTGGGGTGTAGGTTGAGTGGCGTACTTAGGGTGCAGGACCAGTCTAGGTCGATAGCACACTCCGGACCTAGATTGGCTTGGTGTTCAGGCGAGTAGGCCATTCAACAATGTTAAGACCCGAAAGAATTAACAATGCAACTTGAATTATATATAAATTGTTCGAGCAAAAGTTTCTTGAGAATTGCACAACCTTGATATAGACGAGAAAGAGAAAAATAAAAAAGAATGAGCCTGTACAAAATAAATGCACGTGGAGTCTGTTTTCACATAATGATGTCTTTCATTATAGGTCCGGGGTACAGGGGAGACAAGTACACTCTTAGGGTACGGAACCAGGCTAAGTGTGTTACATTTCTTGTTTGACCCAGGGTAGCTAGCTACACTTTTAGTTCTGAGACTGTGTCAAGTGTTGCTTGGACTTTACGGACCTTCCGGGAAAGGTCCAGCTGTCCTCCCGGAGGAGCTACCCGACTCTGTACAATGACGCTATAACATACATCGTATGTAATTACAGACTCACTTCCGTGATATTAAGCGTAGAACTTACGGAGGTGCTCAATGTTCCAAGGATTAGGGAGCAGTGTCCCATCCTCGGTTGCCAAGCGAACGCATTCGGGACGAGATACTTTGATCACTCGAAAGGGTCCTTCCCGGCTGGGGGAAAGTTTGTTTAACCCTTCTTGAGTTTGTATTCTCTGTAGCACCAGATCGCCTTCCTTGAGCTGTCAGTTATGCACATGCCTTTGGTGATAGCGTCGGAGCGTTTGGCAGTATCGTGCATTTCGAACAGCTGCTCGGCACCTTCCCTCTTCAACGAGGTCAAGGTCTTCATGCCAAAGCTGGTCCTGCGTGGCTTCGTCGAAGGTCCGAACCCGGAGTGACCCCAATGTGATTTCCGGAGGAAGGACTGCTTCAGCTCCATACACCAGGAAGAAGTGTGTCTCTCCAATTGACCGATTTGGAGTCGTCCTGTTTTCCCACAAGGTGGGTGGAAGCTCTTCAATCCAATTGGATACATGTTTTTTCAGGCGCTCATATGTGCGCGTCTTGAGTCCTTTTAGGATTTCTGCATTTGCTCTCTCAGCTTGGCCATTGCTTGCCGGGTGAGCTACGGAAGCGTACCCGACTTGAATGCCGAGGTCTTCGCAATATCCTTGGAATGCAAAACTTGTGAATTGGGTCCCATTGTCAGTTATGATCTTGTTTGGGACTCCAAATCTGCATACTATGGACTACAGGAAATTGATAGCTAATTGCTTGTTTATTGTCACAACTGGAGTTGCTTGCGGCCACTTGGTGAACTTGTCGATGGCGACATACAGGAACTTGTAACCTCCGATGGCTCTTGGGAAAGGTCCCAAGATATCCATACCTCACACGGCGAATGGCAATGTCGGAGGTATCATTTGTAGAGGTTGAGCTGGTGTGTGGATTTTCTTCGCATGAAACTGGCATGCTTCACATTTTGTGAGACCTATGTGTGCTGAATACATTGGTTTGTACTGAATACATTGGCTTTGACAATAAATGTTTTGAATGCTGCGGTAACATCTTTTTAGCAAGGTCCGACTAGTTTTGTCTAGGTCCTACATGTTTTTGGGTAGCTCCGGTGAGCTTTGTCTTTAGCTCCGGCTTGTATTTGATAGCTCCGGCGTGTCTTTGATAGCTCCTGCATGTCTTTGTTAAGCTCCGATACGTTTTGCTAGGTCCGACTTATGTTGGTTAGATCCGACATGTTTTTCTAGCTCTGACTTTTGGGTTGACTAGTTCTGACTAGTTTTGGTTAGCTCCAGCGCTAGGTACGACTAGCTTTGGTAAGCTCCGGTACTAGGTCCTGCTAACTTTGGTAAGCTCCAGCGCTAGGTTGTACTAGCTTTGGTAAGCTCTGGCTCGAGCTCCGGTTAGCTTTGGCTAGGTTCGGAGCTTGATCGCAATGTTCCTGCTTTTACTATGAATTGTCTTGAACTTGCTTTATATTCTTAGAAAGATTACTTAGTATTCACTTGCTAAGTTTTTGGTGCGTTTTGGTTGATATGGCTGATATCATATTGATATGCTTTGCAACATGCTTATGTGAGGTGCTCAAGTAAGGTGTTGTGTTCGGAACTGACTTGAGTCAAGTCACGGACTTGGGCTCGTACGGATTGGTTGTTTGTTCATGTGCAGGTGTTGCTTGAGTTCAAGTCATGGCTGGTGACAGGATCCTTTGGACTAGTCTCAGGGAGGAGATGAGATTTTAACAACAAAATTCAGGAGGAATTGTGGTTGAGCAGGTCAGGAGGTCGCGCAGGTTGATTGAATCAAGGGCAGTGCATATGAAGGTTATTGGACGTCGAAGGAAGGTGTTTGCACATATGCATGCGGTGCATGATGTGGCAACATGGTTCTGAAGATGGTTTATGGATGGAAATATCTGGTTGGAAGGATCGGATCGTATCGGTTGATGACTTTGGCTGCGGCGGAGTCAGTTATGGCTCGGTATGGAAAATATTGAGTTGGTTATGATAGGATTTCGTGTGGGTCACGAATTTGAGTTGTTTTAGGAATGTGAGATACGTTTCTAAGATGTTTGGAAGTTTTAAGATTGCTTCTATCTGCGTATAGAAGAGTCCTAAGCAGTTATGGAAAGTTTCGATTCGTGATCTGAGTAGGATTAGAGTCCTAGTTGAGATTGGGTTGGCCTAAATGCTGGTTATATAAGCAAGGGGGGCCAGAGATCGTGGTGTACGACTTTGGGGCTGTTCCTCTTGTGTTAATTGAATAAAATTTGTAGTTTCAAGGAACTTTAGTGCCTTGTCTGTCCGACTTGTTCCAGACAAGTTTTACTTGTCGAGTTTCTGGATAGCACTACCTTTCGTCGGTGGTTTTATCATAACTCGAGTTTTACAGATCCAATTGATGTGATACATTTTGGGTTGTCTTCACAACTTGATTATCTATCATGTTTCAAAATTTCACGGTCATTGGATTTGTGGTTTGTGATCTACACGAGTTTCTTTGCAGCGTTCCAGAACTGTTTTTCTCGCGTAGGACAAATTGATCTTTGTTCGATCATTCAATCATAACATGAGTTTCTCTCAACGGATTTGAGTGATTCTTCTTGTCTTTTCTTCGTGACTTGATTCTCTCAGATATATATCACTTTTTTCATGGTTAAACACGTTTAGATTAGTTTCACACATAATTTCTCAAAAAATATTGTTTTTCTTCCAAGGGGTTGGGATTTAATTGTTTCCACTGTGTATGATTTTTAAATCTACCATTCACCCCCTCTGGTAGCTTTTCACGTGTTCTTCGATCCTACAATTGGTATCAGAGCCACGCTGCTCCAATCATTGTGATTTGCACGTTTTTTTGACTAATCATCATGGAGAATTACTCTGCCAAACCTTGTGTGTTTGCTGGTATTGATTTTCAGGTTTGAAAGGCACGCATGGAGGCTTTCATCCAGGCCCAAGGCTTTGCCATATGGGAAAAAGAGTACAAGACTTATGATTTGCCGTCAAACGATCAAGTTACGGCTACGAACCTACGAGACGTCGACAACAACAACAAAGCCGGGAACTTGATCATGCAAGGACTCACTCAATGCGACTTCGATCGCGTTGCACACCTTCGATCGGCATATGATGTGTGGAGAGCGCTTTGTGACTATCACGAAGGATCAAACACGATCAAGGAGGTGAGATAATATATGTTCAAAAAGGAATATATGCATTTCGAGATGCAACCCGGTGAGTCTATCGATGACCTTTTTGCTCGCTTCAATAAAATTCTCTGCAATCTGCGTAGTGTCAATGTTAACTTATCTGATGCTGAAAATGCTAGGCAACTTCTTAGTGCATTAGACATGTCAATCTGGGAGATGAAAGTTACATCTATTCGTGAATCAACTGTCATGAGATCTCTTACATTAGATGTGCTTTACTCTAAACTAAAGACTCATGAAATTGACATCTTATCACGTAAGAATCCAAACAAGTATATTGCTTTTGTTTCACAACGTGACATGTCTATCTCCAGTCAATCTTCATCTTGTGGTACACTTGCTTTGTTGTCCTCTCTAACACTTGAACAGATTGAGGAGTTTCCAGAGGAGGAGCTAACACTTATCTCTACTAGGTTCTCAAAATCATTGCAAAATGTGAGAACTAGAAGAAGAGGAAGCTCCGGACCTCAATGATGCTTCGAATGTGGTAAGACAGGACACTTTCATACATATTGTCATAACCTTCAGGTTCTACTTCCCGAGAAGAAAAACAATCAAGGACGAAGCACTCCTCAACAGATGATAAGAAGAAGAAGAAGGGCTTTTCATGTCGTCAACTGGTGAACAGTTTTATCTCCGCACACCAGGAACTTGGCTCAAGCGACGTGGACACTGGAAGTGACAAAGATGAAGATGATTTGGCCAACTTATGCTTCATGGCGGGCAAAACGAGATCAAGATCAAGTGAGGAGGATGCAGAACACAACAGTGACGACGATGAGGTATGATCTACCTGTATTGAAATGTGTGATGCAATTTCTCGTGCAACTATTATTGTTAAGAAAAAGGACATAAAGCTTAGGGATAATGCTCCTAAAATTGAATCACTAGAATCTGAAATCAACAATTTGAAAACCTTGATTCCTAGTGATGATTCATGTCCCTTGTGTGATTTAATCTATGAACAATTGTCCACATTAAGAACTGCTCATTCCTCTACTCTAGATAGAATTAAACTTGAAATTGAAAAGAACAAAAAGCTTGCTGCACTTGACATTGGAAACTTAAAAGATGCTTCTTGTTCTACAATTGATTTGCATTGTTCTAGTTGTGATGATCTTGAAAAGAAACTAAAAGATGCTATGAATGAGATTTCAATATTGAATAATTCTTACATTCTCATGAAGTTAAATATTGTTCCAATTGCAAATTAAAAGAAAAAACTTCATGTGAAAATTGCCTTGATCTGTCCAATAAACTTGATAACATGCATAGGACATTAGATCGGTTTTGTAATGCGAATGAGAACCTAAACTTGCTACTGAATTCTTCCAAGACTTGTAATGATAAAACTGGTTTAGGTTTTGATTCTCGTGCTCATGCCAAGGCACATCCACCTAAAATTGTAAAGTCATTACGAAGTGGTTTGATTCAAACAGTTCCAAAACAAAAAGAAGTGGTTTTCAAATCTGCAGGAGTGTTGTCACATTCGGTTTCAAATAAAAATATTGTTTGCTCATCTATACATGAACACAATATTAAATTTCATTGTACCTACTGTGGTAGATATGGTTATGTCATAGATTTTTGTTATAGACTAGCTAAACAACAGAAAAAGGAATGAATTATACCTAGATCTAATAACCTTCATACAAAATTTGCTGCACATATTAAACCGAATGTCAGGAACATGCAACCTGCTGTTACGAGTCAAAAACATTCAAAGTTTACCTCCAGACCTTCTGTTTTTGCCTCCGTAGCTACTGATTTTTGTGCTACACAAGTAACATCTTATAGGTCAATAGTTAAGAGTAAAAAAACCTCAAACTTTGACACATAAACCTGCTGTTTTATCCCAGCTTTCGCGTATTTTTCCTGCTGCACGTCGTGTGACTCAGTACTGGATACCTAAATACCTTTTGACTAACCCCAAGATTGAGTCATGGACGTATTGTGCTTCTATGTAGGTTACACGCTTGAGGAAGGAGAACATTTGGATTGTGAATTCAGGTTGCTCACGCCACATGACCGGTAACAAAGAATGGTTCTCCTCCTTCTCTTTTGTGTCACGTATAGAGAATGTTACTTTTGCCGATAATTCTTCAACTCCTATAATTGCTAAGGGTTCGGTTAGAGTAAATGATCACTACACTTTGAAGGATGTGGCACTTGTCAAAAATTTGAAATACAACTTGCTTTCTATTTCACAATTGCTTGATGAAAATCTGGAAATTATTTTCAATAAAAACTGCTGCAAAGTTGTACGTTCAAATAGTGACCTTATTTTTAACATGTCTCATTTTGGAAGAGATTTTAAAGCTGATTTTGATATGTCTTCCTCTAAGAATAGGTGTCTAGTTGCTAATGATTCAAAGGACTTATACTTTTGGCATCGTAGACTTGGTCACGTAGGCTTTGATCACCTAACACGTGTTAGTGCTCTTCATCGCATACGTGGGCTGCCTAAGCTTAAAGGAGACAAAGAAATTGTGTGCTCTTCTTGTAGACATGCTAAGATGGTTGCAGGTTCACATACTCCTCTCACAATGATCATGACAACTGAACCAAGTCAATTTTTGCACCTTGACACCGTAGGACCTTCACGTGTTCAATCCTTCGGAGGTAAATGATATGTTCTTGTTATTGTTGATGATTATTCTAGATACTTTTGGGTTTATTTTATGGCATCTAAGAATGAAGCTTTTAGTCACTTTAGAACTTTATGTCTTAGATTATCAATTGATCACCCAAGATCTTTAAAAGCAATTAGAAGTGATAATGGAACGGAATTTAAAAATCAATCGTTTGATCACTTTTGTGCTGAAAGTGGAATAGATCATCAATTTTCTTCACCATATGTACCTAACCAAAATGGTGTTGTAGAAAGAAAGAACAGAACCCTAGTTGAGATGGCTAGGACTATGCTTAATGAATATCAAACTCCTAGGAAATTTTGGGCTGATGCAATTGCAACCGCTTGTTATGTCTCAAATCGTCTTTTCTTGCGCGCTAAGCTAGGTAAAACACCATATGAGCTCTGGTTTGGACATAGGCCTAGTGTTACGCACTTTCGGGTCTTTGGATGCAAATGCTTTGTTAAGAAACATGGTAATCTTGATAAATTTGAACCTAGATCAATTGATGGCATGTTTCTTGGTTATCCATCTCATACTACAGGCTACCGTGTGCTTTTACTTGACACTAACAAAATTGTGAAGACTTGTGAAGTGTCTTTTGATGAATCTAGCCCAGGTACTAGCTCAAACATTGCAGGTTCAGATCCATATCCGCACGGGGAGAGCATTTTCGTTGAAGATGAGGAAGAGGTGTAGCTGCTGACCGAAAATTCAGCAGCTAATGATATAGTTCGAGCTCCTGATTTTGATTCACAGCCCGCACTGACAACCACCATTGCTGGTCCAGATCCTCCTCAAGTCACATTATCATCAATTTGTGATGAACATGAAGAAGAAGAAGCTTGTGAAGTGTCCACTCCCCCCGGGTTCTCAAAATTCATCCTCCACAACAGATTATTGGAAGCTTGCACGAACGAGTTACACGGTCCAGGTTTTGCGATCCAAACTCTCATGCTCATTCTGCTTTTGTTGCTACTTTTGAACCCAAAGATATATCACACGCACTCACTAATGAATCTTGGATTATTGCCATGCAAGAAGAGTTACAAAAATTTGAAAGAAATAATGTTTGGAAACTTGTACCTCCTCCTCAAGGTCACACTTTAATTGGAACTAAATTGGTGTTTAAAAATAAACAAAGTTGGGATGGGGTTGTGTTTAGGAATAAGGCTAGGTTGGTTGCTCAAGGTTTCACTCAAGTTGAAGGTCTAGATTTTGATGAAACTTTTGCTCCTGTTGCTAGATTAGAAGCCATAAGAATTTTGTTAGCTTTTGTTGCATCTAAAGGTTTTAAGATATAACAAATGGATGAAAAATTGCTTTTCTTAATGGCTAGATGAAGAGGTTTATGTCAAACAACCACCGGGTTTTGAAAATTCAGATTTTCCTAAACATGTTTACAAACTGTCCAAAGCCTTGTACGGTCTCAAGCAAGGCCCTAAAGCATGGTATGATAGGTTAAAAACATTCTTACTTGAAAAGGGGTTTACCATGGGTAAGGTTGATAAAACTCTTTTTGTGCTTAAGCATGGCAATGGCTCATTATTCATTCAAGTGTATGTGGATGATATTATCTTTGGTTGTACTTCTCATGATCCTGTGTCCATGTTTTCAGCTATGATGAGTTCATAATTTGAGATGAGTATGATGGGAGAACTCACGTACTTTTTGGGGCTGCAAATCAGGCAAACCAAGGAGGGTACCTTTGTGCATCAAATGAAGTATACAAAAGACCTCCTAAGGCGCTACAACATGGATAAAAGCAAACCTCTTCGGACACCGATGGGGACAGAAACAACACTTGACCTTGATGAAGATGGTGAACCCATGGATAAAAAAGAATATAGAAGGATGATCGGATCACTTTTGTACCTCACGACATCAAGATCGGACATACAATTTGGCGTATGTCTTTGTGCACGGTTTCAAGCCTCCCCTTGTGCTTCACATCGTCGAGCCGTCAAAAGTATTCTCAGGTACTTACATGGAACTCAAGAATTTGGCATTTTTCTTCCTTCTTCCTCAACCGTTACTTTGAAAAAAAAAAATCGATGCTGATTTTGGAGGTTGTAGGATTGATAGGAAAAGTACTTTCGGTGCTTTTCATTTTCTTGATAATTCACTTGTTGCTTGGTCCTCTAAAAAACAAAATTTAGTTGCACAATCCAGGCCAAATCTGAATATGTAGCTGCTGCTAGTGCTTGCTCACATTTTCTTTGGATTGTTCAAACACTTAAGGACCATGGGGTTGATCTAGATAGTGTTCCACTGTTTTGTGATAAAACTAGTGCCATTTGCATTGCTAAAAACCCTGTGTAACATTCTAGAACAAAGCACATTGACATTAGGTATCACTTTCTCCGTGATAATGTTGAAAAAGGAAACATTGTGCTTCACCATGTAGATACCGAACAACAATTGGCCGACATTTTGATAAAACCTTTGGATTTCACTCGTTTTTGTTACATTCGTAGTGAAATAGGGGTTATGCGTTCTCATGGTTTAATTTAAGGGGGAGTTTTCAAACCCTAGAAGTCTATGTGTGAATCTGAAATTAAAATAATATGAGCATAGTATTTCATACATATGTGACTTTGTGATTTCTTTTACATGCTGAAAGTTTTTACTACATTACTCGTGTTATACATTTTGTAGTTTTTGCCATGTCTAGTAATTGGAATAATTACTTACACTAAATCTGGTCATGGTCGAACTTTCTTGCTGTTTTGAACTTGTCGCATGTTCACAAGTGCTTTTAATCATAAATAATTCATCAAATAATCAACTCACTTGTTGAGTTTTTTTTGTGAACAAATATAAGTTGAGAAAAGATCAAGAGAATATGCATGCATCGCACTTCTTCTTTTTGAGATGGCTTATCATTGCACTTAGATATGAATTTGGAAGAAGTTGTGTATGACTAAAACCATGTCCTTAAGCTTCTGATTGTCAAATGACATAGGCTTGGCTTGATTGGCTAGAATAAGGCAGATGCACATATAATCTCTTGCAAATATCATATGATCTGAATTTGTGCTTTGAAAAATAATAAAATGCAGCAACAAGTGTCATGCTTCCAGGTATTGAAATAGTTAAGTTCATGAGATCATGACTTGCTTAAATTGAAAATTACATTTGATCTCTAGCATGGCTTACACTACTTTATGTATCTCATTGTTGTGATAGTGTAAGTTACTTGATAGTATGACTTGGATGAGCTTTGTTTTATATGTATATGTTATAATATACTAATAACAATTAAAATTTCTCTTTTGAACCTTGCTGAATACATTGTCAAAGGGGAGAGATAATATGGTGAATTATACAAGGGGTAGAAATAAGTATAGGGAGAGAAATTTATTTCTATCTCATTTGATTTTCAAAAAGGGGGAAAATTGTTCTCAAAACTTTTCATGCCAATGTTCGGATTTTAAATGGTGTTGCCAATGCTTTCATGAAGGGGGAGATTGTGAGACCTATGTGCTGAATACATTGGCTTGTACTAAACACATTGGCTTTGACAATAAAAGTTTTGAATGTTGCGGTAACATCTTTTTAGCAAGGTCCGACGTAAGGTCCGACTAGTTTTTTCTAGGTCCGACATGTTTTTGGGTAGCTCCGGTGAGCTTTGTCTTTAGCTCCGGCATGTCTTTGATAGCTCTGGCGTGTCTTTGATAGCTCCGGCATGTCTCTGTTAAGCTCCGGTATGTTTTGCTAGGTCCGACTTATGTTGGT
Organism: Tuctoria greenei; assembly: GCA_036927565.1. Lineage (NCBI taxonomy): Eukaryota > Viridiplantae > Streptophyta > Magnoliopsida > Poales > Poaceae > Tuctoria > Tuctoria greenei. Next base: position 178,642,933 of record JAYESD010000004.1, on the reverse strand, counting down.
TAGCTCCGACATGTTTTTCTAGCTCTGACTTTTGGGTTGACTAGTTCCGACTAGTTTTGGTTAGCTCCGGCGCTAGGTACAACTAGCTTTGGTAAGCTCTGGTACTAGGTCCTGCTAACTTTGGTATGCTCTGGTGCTAGGTTGTACTAGCTTTGGTAAGCTCCAGCTCAAGCTCCGGTTAGCTTTGGCTAGGTTCGGAGCTTGATTGCAATGTTCCTCCTTTTACTATGAATTGTCTTGAACTTGCTTTATATTCTTAGAAAGATTGCTTAGTATTCACTTGCTATGTTTTTGGCGTGGTTTGGTTGATATGGCTGATATCATTTTGATATGCTTTGCAACATGCTTATGTGAGGTGCTCACGTAAGGTGTTGTGTTCGGAACTGACTTGAGTCAAGTCGCGGACTTGGGCTCGTACGGATTGGTTGTTTGTTCATGTGCAGGTGTTGCTTGAGTTCAAGTCATGGCTGGTGACAGGATCCTTTGGATGAGTCTCAGGGAGGAGGTGAGGTTCCAACAACCAAATTTAGGAGGAATTGTGGTTGAGCGAGTCAGGAGGTCGCGCAGGATGATTGAATCAAGGGCACGCATATGAAGGTTACTGGACGTCCAAGGAAGGTGTTTGCACGTATGCATGCGGTGCATGACGTGGCAACATGGTTCCAAAGATGGTTTATGGATGGGAAGATCTGGTTCGAAGGATCGGGTCGTATCGGTTGATGACTTTGGCTGCGTCAGAGTCGGTTATGGATCGGTATGGAAAGTATCGAGTTGGTTATGTTAGGATTTCGTGTGGGTCACAAATTTGAGTTGTTTAGGAATGTGGGATACGTATCTAATGTGTTTGGAAGTCTTAAGATTGCTTCTATCTGTGTATAGAAGAGTCTAAGTAGTTATGGAAAGTTTCGATTCGTGATCTGAGTAGGATTAGAGTCCTAGTTGAGATTGGGTTAGCCTAAATGCTGGTTATATAAGCAAGGGAGGCCAGAGCTCGTGCTGTACGACTTTGGGGCTGTTCCTCTTGTGTTCTATTGAATAAAATTTGTAGTTTGAAGGAACTTTTGTGCCTTGTTCGTCCGACTTGTTCCATACAAGTTTTACTCCTTGAGTTTCTGGACAGCACTACCTTTCATCGGTGGTTTATCATAACTCGAGTTTTACAGATCCAATTGATGTGATTATTTTGGGGTTGTCTTCACAACTCGATTATCTATCATCTATCAAAATTTCACGGTCATTGGATTCGTGGTTTCTGATCTACACAAGTTTCTTGATACTCTAGCTCACAAAGCGTGGGACTTACATTTTATTTGGATGTTTTTCTCCCTATTTTTCTCGGTGTACCATTTATTTTAGGCTTAGCGAAGTTATTGGCATATTAGCTTTTTGAGGGGTGAGGGGTTGCCCAAAAAGTCCTAAGACATGTGTTTCTTGTTGCTTGTTTGTTTGGTCGAAGGACATATATGGGATGTTGCTGTTTTGTAGTCATCGGATTATCCGATGCTCAGGCAAGACCTTCATCGGATCAGTTGGTGTTCAAAAGCCAAGGGCTAGTTCAGTCAGTATCTCAAATCATCCGACGAGTTCACTCTGAAAACATCGGTCCATCCAATGTTCACACTTCTAGAACATCTATCATCTGTCAAAATTTCACGGTCATTGGATTCGCGGTTTCTGATCTACACGAGTTTCCATAACTTTTTACTCGCATAGGACAGATTGACCTTTGTTCGATCTTTCGATCATAACTTGAGTTTCTCTCGATGGATTTGAGTGATTCTTCCTATGTTTTATTCGTGACTTGATTCTCTCTGATATATATCACTTTTGTCACGGTGAAACACATTTAGATTAGTTTCACACATGATTTCTCTAACAAGATCATTTTTCTGCAAAAGGGGTTGGGATTTAATTGTTTCCGCTGTGTAATACTTTGAAATCTACCATTCACCCACCCCCTCTGGTAGCTTTTCACATGTTCTTAGATCCTACACATTTCTTCACAAGCTTAGTTGCATCCTGGAGTGCTGTAGGCCAGTAAAAACTATGCTGGAAGGCTTTACCGACCAACGTGCAGGAAGACGTGTGGTTCCCACACTCGCCCCCATGTATTTCCGTGAGGAGTTCGCGACCTTCTTCCCTTGTAATGCAAGGCATTAGGATGCCATTGGCACCACGCCGATAAAGATCCCCTTCTACCAGTGTGTATATTTTAGCCAATCTGACTATCCGGTCAGCAGATACATTGTCTTCAGAAGGATGTTGTCTTTCAAGTAGCTCCGGATCTACGAGATCCATGCATCGGAGCTAACTTGAGCTTCTGAGTCTTGCGTGCTTGGTTACTCGGAGCTTCCTGCAGCACCTATGAACCTTGATGGATGCCATGGTAACAGGGCCATCGGGACCGCCAGCTTCGAGGTGCCGGTCTTGCTCCCTTCGCTCAGTTCGGTAGGCTGAGCTGTTGGTCTTGAGAATCTCCGGACGAAGGTTCCGTCGGGAACCGGAGCTCTGGTTGAAGCTTTCATGTCAAAGATCCAGGACTTTGAAATCCTTCTGAAGCTTCTGGACTTCAAGAAGATATGCAGCTAGTTGGGGGTTGTTGCAGTAGCATTCACCTTTGACTTGTTTTATAACGAGATGTGAATCACCCTTTACCAACAGCTGCTTGACACCATATGATAGTGTCACCTTGAGCCCATAGATTAGTGCTTCATACTCCACCATGTTGTTGGTTGCCTTGAAGTTAAGGTGAACCATGTATTTGACCTTCTCCCCAGTCAGAGCGAGGAGAAGGATTCCAACTCCGTCCCCCTGCTTCTGCACGGAGCCATCGAAGTAGAGAGTCCAGTGCGGCTCAGTGAAGACCGAAACCTTGGGTTTCGGCTTCTGCTCACTGGGGCCCCCAGGATTTGATGGAGAGGGGGTCCATTCCGCAACAAAGTCTGCCAATGCTTGACTCTTGATCGCTTGTCTTGGGACGAATTCAAGATCAAACTCGGCCAATTCCGCTGCCCACTTTGCAATGTTCCTAGTAGAGTTGGGGTTATGAAAAATTGCACGCAGTGGATAAGAGGTTACCACTGAAATCTTGTGAGCTTGGAAGTAGTGAGGAAGCTTCCTAGAGGCAATAAGAACTGCGTAGAGCAGCTTATGCACCTCTAGGTACTGAGTCTTGGCGTCATGGAGTACTTCACTGATGAAGTACACTGGGCGTTGGACTGTCTGGACCCTCCAGGAGGGGCCCGGAGCTTCCTCCTCATCAACCCAGACCCTCCCGGAGGGGTCTAGACCTTCTTCGAGGACCTCAAGGTTCTTGCTAGAGGAACCTGAAGCTTCTTCTGAAGTGACCCAGACCTTACCAGAATGATCCGGATCTTCTTGTTCAGCAATAGTAACTCCTTCATTTAAACGAGGTTGATCCTCTAGCGCCTCACCTCGAGGATCTGGGTCTGGGGACTGGGACCCAGACTCGTCTTCAGGTAGCTCTGGACCTTCCTGTAGGGGCCTGAATTCTTGAACTAGGGATGGTTCTGGTCTTTCGACAACCAGGACCATGCTGACAACTTCGTTAGTTGCTGAAATGTAAAGAAGAAGTGGCTCACCAGGGTTCGGAGCAAACAAAGTTGGTAGAGTGGTGAGGAGCTGCTTCAGCTCTTGGAATGCCTTTTCTGCTTCTTCGGACCATTGGAATGGTCTGGACTTTCTCAATAATTTGAAGAAGGGTAGCACCCGTTCCGCCAGTCTTGAGATAAACCGACTAAGGGCAGCTAGACACCCAGTCAACTTCTGGACATCCTTGATGCGAGCTGGTGGTCGCATGTCTTCAATAGCTTTATTATTCGCCGGATTTGCTTCTATTCCTCTGTGGTTCACCAAGAATCCAAGAAGCTTTCCAGAGCTAACCCCAAAGACACACTTGTTGGGGTTCATCTTTGTGCGTGTGATTCGCAACTTGTCAAAGAAAGCTTGCAAGGTGTCAAGAAATGACTCCTTGTTCTTGATCTTGACGACGATGTCATCGACGTACACTTCCACTACATCTCTAATGAGCTCTCCAAAAGATTGGTACATGGCTCGCACAAACGTTGAAGAAGCGTTTTTGAGACCGAATGGCATGGCAGTGTAACAGTACAATCCATCTACTATGATGAAGGTGGTATGCTCTTCATCTTCCCTAGACATTCTAATTTGATGATAACTAGAATATGTGTCTAGGAAACAAAGTAATTCACACCCAGAGGTGGAATCCACTATCTAACCTATTCTAGGTAGTGGGAATGGATCCTTTGGACTTGCGTTATTCAATCTTGTGTAGTCGATACACATCCGAAGCTTCCCACCGTCCTTGGGTACAACGACTAGGTTTGCCAGCCATTTTGGATGGAAGACTTCCCGGATGAATCTAGCCTCGAGCAACTTCTTCACTTCTTCACGTATGATGTTTTGTCTCTCTACTGATTGCTTCCGAGGCTTCTGATGTACAGGTCGAGCGTCGGGATAAATCTTCAGATTTTGCTAGATCACCTCCCTAGTGATCCCAGACATTTGTCGGATGCAAGGCAAACACATCGACATTAGCCCATAGGAAAGTGATGAGTGCGAGTTCCTATTTGTCTTTCAGACCTCCTGATATACGGGTGGCCTGAGCAGTGTCGGAACCAATTTGGACGACTTTGACAGGAATGTCGGTGTCGCCGCTTGGTTGCACACGAGGTGCAGAAGTTGAGCCTCGATGACGATTGCTCGGGGGCTTCAGATCTTGCCCCTTTGCGGATTCTTACTCCTACGATGTACCAAGTTCATGGAGTTCTTCCAGAGCAGTAACTCCGGCGGTGCGATCTCCGCAGATCCGGAGAACGGCTGAGGGTGTTGGTATCTTCAACACCAAGTAGCCATAATGAGCAGCAGCCATGAATTTGTACAAAGCTGGCCTGCCCAAGATGGCGTTGAATGGCAAGTTGATCTGTGCCACGTCGAAGATCAACTTCTCAATCCTGTAATTCTCCCGAGTTCTGAAGGTCACCGAGAGATTAATGGCACCGAGTGGGGTTATCGCCCAGGATCCACTCCTGAGAAAGGTCGAGAGGGGCGAAGATCCGAAGGTCGGAGCTGAAGCTTGACGAAGGCTTTGAAGCTTATGAGGTTCAACCCCGAACCTCCGTCCACCATTACGTGGTGGAGCTGGATGTTATTGATGGTCAGAGATACCATCAATGGAAGTTGGCCAGCTACGATCATGTTTCGAGGACAGTCCGAATCATCGAAGGTGATGGCAGTATCCATCCACTTTCGATGAGGCTCCGCCCTGGCGGTGGGAGATACAGAGGCCATGTCCCGCCACATTGTCTTGAGGACACGGCGGAATGTGATGTCCCACGAAGCACCAAAGATGGTGTTCATGGTCTTCCGACGCTCGTTGTCGGAGACATCGGAGTCGTCGTCAACGGAGGTGTAAACAGCCTTCAAGACCTTTTTGCGGTCCTGAAAGCCTAACTCCTCTTCAGCCGGAGCTTTGTCAACTTTTTGTTTTCCTTCCCATTGACGGAAAGGAGCTTCTTCCCGATGCTTGTTGTAGCACTCGGCAAGGTTCCAAACCTCTCGGCAGTTTTCCAGGTTGTGGCTGTCCGTCTTGTGTATGGGATACCACATCTTGGAGCTGCCACCATCTTTAGACAACGGCTGAGGTTGTTTCTCGGGGCATGGCCCCCGGCCACCCGGAGCTGCGGCAGCAGCGGCAGTAGGTGTGCCGGCCGACGGCTTCTTCTTGTCGTTGGACTTTTTCTTCTTCTTGCCACTCCCGGAGGTAGTGGCTTCACTCTTGGAGGACTTTTTGTTGTCCTCCGGATATGGTTTGGAGTGCATTTAACGGCCCTCCGCAGCCTTGGCACACTTGTCTGCCAAGCTGAAAAGTTCTGTGACGCTGGTGACTTCCTTGATTGCCAGCTTCTCTAGCATTTTTCTTGTCACGAACGCCCTGTCTGAATGCTACGATAACAGAAGCGCTTGAAATAGAAGGATTGGTAGTTTGTACCTAGGATTACCTCTGGATGGAAGATCGCAAGGACTCTCCCCCTTTTTGCTTGACAGCAAAAAGATCCAGTTACGTGCCTGGTCGGGTGTATGAGCTCCCAAAATTGACGGTGAACTGTTGGCACAACTCTGCCCAACTATTGATGGAGTCAAGCGGTAGGCTCATGAACCAAGACCTGGCGATCCCAGTCAAAGCCACAGGAAAATAATTGGCCATGATGGCCTCATTGCCCCCAGCCGCAAGGATAGTGGTAGTGTAGATTTGAAGAAATTCAGTGGGGTTAACAGTCCCGTCAAATTTCTCTGGCAAATGAGGTCGGAACTTCTGCGGCCATGTGACCATGCGTAGGTGCATGGCCAAGGCAGAACAACCTCCTCCTACTCTCTCAGGAGCAGGACAGTCCTAAGCCTCTCGCCTCTCGTGAGCATGCTCGATGTGGACGCGGCCTTCCTGTTGCCGGTAGCGACGATCGAGCTCCGCCCGAAGGTCGTGAGTCGAAAGCCTTGTTACCGTCTGAGTACATTGCACCATGGAAGACAACGACGTCACCTGTTGAGACGCAGCACGCCTCCCATGTTGTGAAGCTTGCGGATCGAGTCTACCCAACAAGGTCCGACGCTACGATTGGGCCCGCCCTGAGGGGGGAGGACCTTGATTGCTGATGCGATCGGTTGCTGCTGCAACCGGATGATCCGCATCAGCTCTCCCCTGTTCCATCACACCCTGGGGTGCTCCTGGAGGCGGTGGATGTTGGAGAAGAGCACGCGCAACATTAAGTGCCTTTTTGGGGTTATTGTTCTCCGATGCAGTGATCGACGCGGACACCCCATCTCGATGTCCGTGTTGATTCACTGGTGCGGACGGTGGCGGCGATGGCATGACTCGTGCTGGAGCCACAGCACCTGCTGGATGCTGCATGTTGAAGGGATTGCCTCCAGCAGGTTGCTTAGCATGGTTACCGTTGGATGATCCAGCAGCAGAATTCACCATCTTTTAATCTCAGGCACACCCCTACCTGGCGAGCTAACTGTCGGAGTCTGGTTCCAGCAATTCTCCCGGTACTACTGTTAGTAGCCCGCAGAGTTTCGTAGTTCGGTTGGGGCACGCAGAAATTCAGAACAAGATGGTGACATGACACGAAGATTGACGTGGTTCGGGCCGCCTTAGCATAACACCCTACTCCACCTGGTGTTGTTGTCGTTGTATTGGGTGTATGAGAGCGTGAGCCATAGAGAGGCCAAAAAAGTCTCCCTGTGTATCGCTCGGCTAGTCCTTTTATAGTACAAGGGCTGGCCGTTACATCATTAGCCTGACCCGACATGTGGCCCTGGCAGTTACTGATGCCTAATACATAGATAAATGTGCTTAATTTCCCTTAATAGCGTGGTAATGCCCCTTAATGGTGGCGCTACTGGTATTAAGAGTCCTCTAATCGTTTGTCATTAAGATAACTTTAATGACACATAATCAGGTCTTGAAGTCTTTAATGTTCCTTGATGGTCCGGGCCGTTGGAGGTCCACCAATATGCCTGTTGAGGTTGAAGGTCCGGCGGTTGGACGCATGGCAGCTCTAGAGCTTACCGTCTTGAACTAGTAGGTCCGGTGCTGTTGTACACATGTCGGTACCAGAGTTTCCCTCAGTTGGGGGTTAGGTCCGGGGGTGCCGCACAGGTATTTAGCCGGAGCATTCCCATGTAGGGATTGTAGCTCTGGTTTTATGATACACGTGGCGGCACTGGGACTAACCATAGGAGGGATGCAGGTCTGGTTACGAGTGACACGTGGGGCCTTCGAAGGTCTTGACTCAGATAGGTGGAGTTCCTTTGCACTCTTTTTAGTTCCATGGGGTATCCGGTACGCAGGGTACTGGCAATTCCGATGAATCGCTTGCTCTTGGCTTGGTGTGAGCTCTTCATTGTCGTCTGGTATATCTATTCATGTGCACACTATGTGCCACAAGCTGGGGTTAAGTGAGATTAAATGCATGTTTATGTTTTGCCTCCACATTGAGTAATCATTGCCATCAAAGTGTTGGGCTTTTCCTAGAGGAATAGACAAATAATGGCTATTGTTAGAATTTAGACAATCGTAGTTGAAAGGATATCAGGATTTTTCTTCTCGTCACCGATCTTCATTTTCCCTTTGAAGAGGGCTTTCTTCCTTAGGAGCGCCTTGAGTTCAAGCGTCTCTTCATCATCATCCTCGAAGTCCTGAATGGCGTCGAGGAGCTTCTCCAATTTTTAAGCCTTTTCATCTTCAACCTTCTCTTGGTTGAGGCTCTTGTGCACATCCTTCATGTCCAACATTTTCTCTTCGAGCGATTAGTCTCCTTTGGAAGAAACCTGCTCTGATAACAATGGAATGTGGCCTAGAGGGGGGTGAATAGGGCTTTTTGATTTTTAGTCAGAACCTGCAACACTCAACAACTTCATCAAATACCGAGAAATTGGACTAGTCCGGTGCGTGCGGACTAGATTGATCAAGTTAGATCAATGATCTCAATCTAAGTACACTATGCAGTAGAAATTAAGATGTAACTAGAGTATGTTGCTTCAATTAAACTTAGTAAAGCACAAGGTAATCTTTAGTTTCAAGGTTTTAACGTAAGATATGCAAGATCAAGTAAACCCTAGAATGTGATATGAAAAACTAAGAACAAGATTGACACAAGATTTGATCCCGTGGTTCGATTCCCACGGAGGCCACCTACATCCACGTTGAGGAGACCACGAAAGGACTGGGTCTTTACAAACCCTAACCTCGTCGAATCGCCACAAAGGCCAATTCTCTTCCACTATCACAAAGGGGTAAGATAACCGTGTTCAAGGGGCCTTCTCACAAGTTGAGGGCTCCCCAAGATTACAAATCAAAACACCACAAAGACACAATATAAGATCTGCAATGAAACAACAAGAGTGTGCGAGAGAATCAAACCCAAGAGCTCAAAACTTGAAGATTCATGTCTCTCCTTTGATCTAATGTTAATCCTCAAGGATTTGATCTTTCTTGCGTTGGATTGTGTGGAGAGATGTGTTTTCTAGGCTCTTGGAGGGTGTGACGGCGCAGGGAGTCGAGAGATATCATAGTTGGGCCGTCCACCTCTATTTACACTAGGGTTTCCACGGGTTACCGTTAGGATTTTCAAAATCGGGACTAGTCTATGGTGGACTCCGGACTAGTCTGCTGTGCGGCGTGTGGGAAACCCTATGTGTCCCGAATTATCGGACTAGTCCGTTTTTGTCTCTGAAAAAGTTTAGACTAGTCCGGTGGTGTTGAAACCCTTAGTGAATTGGGGACAAGTACACACTTGGAGGACGTGTCCGATTTTAGTCAGAAGGTTTTTCGAACTAATCCGGTCAAATATTGGACTTGTCCAATTTGGGTCAGAAGGATATCGGACTAGTCCGTTGTGATATCGGATTGTCCGATTTCGTGCAAAGCTGTGAAGTGTGAGGACTAGTCCGCACTGGGCAGGACTAGTCCGATCTTAGTCAGGAAGATATCGAACTAGTCTATGGTGATATCGGACTAGTCTGATCTGTGTAAACCTGACTGTGCAGACAAGTCCGCACTGTGAGGACTTGTCCGATTCTGAACAAAGGGATTATCGGACTAGTCCGGGGTATATCGGACTAGTCCGGACCTGTATGAATTAGTGCAGTGAGAGGATTAAAATATTCTTGAGCTCTTGGGGTGTGTTTCTCTAACACACTCCGTACACAAAGATTATTCTATTCATCTCTTGAGCTCTTTCCAACTTATTTTCTCACTCTCCTTTCTTTTTGTGCTTTCTCCATGTTTTCATTAAAACCTGCGCTCATCTCAATAATTTGGTTAGGAACTCATTTGTTTGTCATAAATCAACCAAAACCCACAAGGGATGCCTAGATGCACTTTCACTTAGTTGGCCCCTTAGTATCCAGGATAGTTCACAAGCTTCCTCTCAGGACTCATGCATGCTTTGTGTCCAATGAACACATGGGCGAAAAACCTTTCATAAACGGTACCACAAGCTTTCGCTTGATTCTTTTATGCTCGTCACTAATTGTGATCTAGGATATTATCTTTCACAACACAAAACTTAACGTTGATGTGCTTGACAGTTTCACTCGACTCATTGTTGTGAAACTATGATACTACAAACTTATTATTGTAGTATTACTTAAGTGGTTCGCGTTGTCGACCGTTCTTAGAATGGGGCAAAATTTAGTATCGCCTGCTTGTTAGCCTCATGATGAATAACAAAGTTCGTCACGCATTGTGGACGATGCAACGACTACTTGTTTGGAGTTTTTTTCACAAGATAACTCCATTCGCGAAGGTGGATATTTATAACTAACATGGAATTTTTAGAATACACACAATTCGCGAAACTAAACTAAGAAGCTCACTTCGTCAAGTGAGTTTTGACTTATAATATCTTAACATGAGGCCTTATGTGCATTGCACCTTCTTAAGTAAATTCTTAAGTGTCTTCTAGTGCTCAATCACTAAGACGGCCTAACATCTCTGCTAAGTATCTCAGCTAAACTTTAAGTCAAGATAAACACTTACTCGAGCATATCTTAAGCTTCTGACAGCAGAAGCATGTGGAACAAAACTCATAAGGTCGACTAATCATTGGTTCCCAAAACATTCATAATTGTTAAACTTATCATCCTTGACTATCTAAACAGGCGAAGTTTTAATAGCATACATGTTGTACTCCTTGAGTATGCTAAATATGCTATCTTAAATAAGACTAACAGCCCTTTACCATGATCACGACGATTTTCTAATTCCTAGCTCGTAGAATTATTCACCTAGGTCATCTTCTTATGTACAAAATCTCTTAATTTCTTATGAGGAAATTACATTACTACTTACATACAATGTACAATGTACATTCAACTTAGTATACATGTGAGTGTCTTTCTCACTAATCTTGAAAACCCGATCTATGGTATAGTCTCATCGCTCTTAAGATTTCTTAATGTTTAATGGAATTCAGAAGTGAAATTCTCTAAGAAGCATCTCAAGAGTCGTTTATCTTAACAACAACCTTTCGGTTGTGTCACATAGATGTCCTTATGCAAATCTCAATGGAAAAGGTTGTTTCACATCCACCTGATGTAAAACAATTCATAATGCACTACTAATAACTCAATGATTCTAGAAGAATCGCTCACTGAGTGAAATCTTTTTGCCACAAGTCAAATCACAATGGAATATTCCTTTTAGAATAACGCTTAATCGTGTAGTCTCATTACAGTCTACTATCCTGATTCTATCAGGAACTATGACTGAAACTTAGACCTTGATGGCATGCTTATATCTTATCTCATTGTACATGGTTTTACACCACATAGATGATTAAGATCGTCTTATGGTACTTTCACTATTCTAATTTTTCTTATTGTGATGGAGCTGCTATCACTATTCATCATTATTGGCCACTAATGATGAAGAATAAATAGCAGGCATTGTGACAACAATATCCCACATTTCTGACACAATATCAGTAAGACATCATAATGAGTGATTCTTGAATAAGAATGGTAATATGTACCATTCCTTTTCAAAATCAGTATCTTTATAAAGTCAAACTCCCCCTGATTTAGTCATCTTAACTTACTTTAATTTCTAAATGATCTCATGAGCTAGTAAGGATCAAAACTTATATCAAGAGAGGATCAACCCGACACTTGATCTTCTTTACTTACTTAATTCACATAACTCGTGCATTATGCTTACATTTGGGGTTATTGTCGTTTTACATCGTTAGTGGTAACAGGCTAAAAAAATTCATAAGACAAAATCATTCTTACTATTTTCTGTTACCGATAGAAGACGACAACACGTAGTGAATCATTAACAAAAAATGCCAATAATTGAGCTACAGCGGGTAGAGAGAGATTGTTCATCCTCTCATTGTACCAGACTCCCTCTGATCATGTCACTCTATCAATGATGACATGTCTTATTTCATTAAGCTAATAACTTATTACTTATTGTTCTTATAATCAAACTTAATAATGTTTGGGTTACTTTTGTCTTAACGGGACTACCTGATACAACACTTTAGTGAGGTTTACGTCCTGTCTACATTATAAAATGGTGTCTAAATTGATAATATCTAATAACTTAACTAACATACACCATTTTGCTAAGATAATTTTGGGGTATTAAATTCTTACTTGAATAAAAACTAAGTCAATACTAATAATGTTTGTTATGAAAAGATCATAATCATGTATACCTGAAATGTTCAATGCATTATTTTTGTATCTGAAATGTCTAATTAGGGAGAAAATAATTGATGGAGCAAACTAAATTCAATTATCCCCCTCACAATATGGCCTTAATGACAATGCCATAAATTCGAAAATGTTTCGAGATCGATTCTAATGCGCTTCTCAAGATACATAGTTTTGTTAGTGAAAATTTGAATATAAATTAAAATCATCATATGAGGATAATATATTTAAATACTTAAGCTAAAAAATAAACATTCATGTCACACATGCAACAAGAATACCATAGATTAGAATTGGGAGAGTGGTGAGTACGGAGAACATACCATTGGTGGAGTTGCCGCTCGAAGCCATTGTGCTGAGAGCGTAGTAAATCACTTTGTGCTTATGGAGACAATAAATGTAATATCTGAATATACTTAATAATAATACTAAGAACTTAATAATATATTTATTATCTAGATATGAGTACATAAATCTAATTCCATTAATGAGAGTACTTAATCAATACTAAATGCATAACTATAACTTAGTAGAAAACAAATATAAGACTTCAACTTTAGCTTCATGATCATAGCGACTTTAGTGACCATTTACACTTTTATTATGATCCTCCACTTACTTAATCCCTTTACCATTCACATGGTTGATAGGGTTACATGCACGATTAGACTTAATACGCTCTTCTTGCTTAATGCACATGTCAATAAATTTCTTAAAATCCCACTGCTCAGACTGAGAATTGTAAATAGTAACAAGCTGCTCATAATTTTTTGGAAGTGAGGCAAAAATGATGCATATAAAGAACTCATCTTTTAACCTCGAGTATAATAATTTGAGTTTAAAAGCAGTGTTCTACATGCTAAGAATGTGCTTATGCACACTTCTCCCATTATGCTTCTCAGTGATGAGTTTCTTAACAAGATCATGCATCGTAGCTTTGTTATTTCCAGTTGCATGACTTTATATCATAAGGAGGTACTCATAAGCAGTGTTGCATTCAGGAATTTCTTCCTGAACACTCTCAGTAATCGAGCCTTTAATCACTTTTAAATATTTCTTATTTGAAATTGACCACTTAGCACGATCTAAATCGTAGCGAAAATAATCCTCTTCATAAGCTTCCATCATTTCGGTGAAAGACTCTGTAGTTTCCCCGTCATGAATAACGGGAATCTTAGGCTCAGTAGGACACGCTCTCACCAGTGCCAAATCTATTTCGGAGATTGCTAAGCCAACCTCCAACTTATATCACCATGTACTATAATTGTCTTTTCTTAGATAGTTCTCTGGCGAGATAAAACTTAGTATCAAATGTGGAATTGAGCGAACCTTCACAATATAACATAATAAAATATAAGTAAATGCATGAACATAAACCAAATAAAAAATCATATTTTGTCTTTCACGTTGGTTACTTGGCAAATATCAAAACTAAAGGCAAAATACTTTCGTCTTTCACATTGGTTACTCAACAAAATTATAAATGAACTTAAATAATCAAAATAACGTGTTTTATATTTCACGTTGGTTACACGACAAAACACAACATACATAGTAATATAAGAAAAAATAACTTAAAGTCTAAGCAATCTTAATGACGTGTTTTGTTTTTCACGTTGGTTACTTAACAAAACACAAGACACAGACATAACTTAAGGAAAGAAAAACTCAATTAACAAATAATTCAAAATATCTTAGATGTGGTAATTTCATACTTCACATTGATTACTTAACAAAATTACCATCACTAATAACAACTTAATCATTATAACTTAAAACATCATAACTTAAAAAAAAACTTAAACATGATAATTTTATCTTTCGCATTGGTTACTTAATAAAATTATCATGACAATACTCTTAAACACATGGTAAATTCATTTTTTTCATGTTGGTTATTTAAAAATTAACCATAACTTAATTAACAGCGGAAGCTAAATACTTAATTCATAATGAGCATGCTTAATTACTAATAATTCCACAGCAAAAGAATAAATTAAATAAGTGGACAAGAAAAATTCTTAATACAATGCTTACTTCCAAAATATAGAAAATTATAAAAAATGAGTATAAAATAATTATTAAAGGGTCACCAACATATTCAATGATTTTCTTGTCCATTTATTTAATTTTGTGAGGCCCTAATAATAATTTCAGCTCAAAATCCAAAATCCTGAGAATAACAAAATAGTAAGGGAGCCCTCACTCTAAATCTGGCCCAAAACTAAAATTCCTCAAAAATCCATCAAAACATGGAAAAGAGCTTACTACTTAAATTTGCCCAGAGCCCTGAATCTGAAAAAAATTCCCGAAAAAGGAAAAAAATTTCAACTTGCTCACATCCCATTAAATTTAAAAGCCCAACAACCTACAACTTATTTATCTGAATACAAAATTGTGCAGCCAAAATAGACGGCCCGGCCCACAGCCCGAGGCCGCCCTCTGCGCATCTTACTGGGCTTGTGGCAGTGGCAGCAAGGCCTACTGGCTTGTGCTTCAGCCTGGAGGGGAAGACAAAAAATTGCTTGGCCGGCCTGCTATGCGCGTGGCCTTGCCCGAGGCACTCGCGCACGGCGCAAAAAGGGCAGCCCACCGGCGTTCTAATAGTATCAACATGATGATTAAAGAGGAGATTAGGCATACCTTGGTATGCAGTGGTGATGGCGACCATGGAGCTTCGGCTTGAGGACGAGGTGGGAGGACGGAGCTTGGCGGAGGGACATCGGCAATCCGTCGGGGCCTTCCCCTCACTCCCCACGTTTTCGGACAGATACCCTTACCGGTGAGTTGGAGCCTGTTAAGATAGCCTAGGATATCTAACTAACTCCCTATTTTGTTGGACGTGGGTGTGAGAGGGGGCCACCGACTTGGAGTCGGTTGGTGCCTCCCGATCAAGGCTGTCGTAGGGAGAGGTTTGGTGTTGGTGGGTCCCACACCTCACGTGATCAATTCAAACACAGATATGCTGAGTTTGATGTATACTCACCATTGGCAGTCATTGTCCAAGTGATTTCATCTTCATCTGTGGCGTCAAAACCTTCTTGTTGGAGCATATGCCACAGGGCGACAAAATCTTCCAAAAGTTAGACAGTGGGGTCATGTCTTATATCTCTTATCCATGCATTATTGCTCATCACATTTTCCAATGTCCTCCTCTTCCTCCTACTGTGTGCAAACAGCCTTGGGAACATGGCTGCTGGAGATTTACCAATAATCAAACTCGATGTCCAGAAAAATGCTGTATTTCCATTATGTACTGTCACCTATGTGGCTACTGCAAAAAGTGCATGGTCATCACCATCCACTGGCAGTTCTGTTCCTACCCGTGGCTTCAGTGGCCGCTGCCAACTCTGCCACAACCAGCATAAGCGAAGTGCTCTCCCAAATCTGTGGAGGTCTAGAACACCCAGCCCTCATATCTGCAATGGTCGACATACCCTTGCCCAACTGACCATGCATTCCCCCCCCCCCCCCCCCCATGAATATCCTGTGTACCCGCCCAAAGAAAACGACATCGAGCTTTGTCAACTTCACTGATAAAAGCTCTTTCCCTTTACCCAACCTAACTGAAACAAACTCTCATTGGAGGCAGTGCTTCAGCTCCTAGCAGTCCGGTTTTTCTGTTCATTCCAGCAGATCTTCCAGTAGAGAAATCCATTCAGTGGTTAGTTCCCCTCTCCTGCAGATACCATATTAGAAGCAAAGAGATAGTCAGCGGTAGACGACGGCGAGGTAGCTGCAACATTTGGTCTGTTCATCGACAAAGGACCTGGGGATGCAGAGACCGCAGAGGAGCTGTGGCAGTGACCCTCACCGACGGGCCGTGCCTGTTAGAAACAAACGATGAAAAAATCGTGGATCAAAAACAGAGGAGACACATATTTTAACGTGAAAACCCCTTCAAAGTGAAGGGGAAAAACCATGGGCGCCGGCCAGCAAATCTTCAGTATATCGGAGGTTTACAAAAGTAGGAGATTACAACTTTTTCCTGCCTCTCCTGACGGCTTACAAGGAATATGTATAGGTGACTACTCACAGTCCTAATCTCCTGCCCAAGCTTCCCAACGACGGGCCTCTGCTATGCTCTGGAAATTCTGCCTCTTTGTCTTCAATTGAATTTTGATCATCAAACAACAAACTCCGCCTTGAGACAAATTCCTTCTTGTAGCAATAATCCTCCATCCCAATGAACAATTCAACTGTCGGTGCCAAAAGTCACTAGGGACTAATTAGTAATACCAACCAAGTTTGATCAAAGCTCAAATTTGGCAAAAAGAACAGGCTTGGTCATCATGTCTGCAGGATTATCATGGGTGCTGACATTGCATATTTAATCATGCCTTGATCAATAGTATCCCACACAAAATTATACCTTTTATCAATATGTTTCGTCCTCTCATGAAACATAGCCTCTTTAGTGAGATATATGGCACTTTGACTGTCACAATGTAAGGTGATGCAAGACTGAAATCCACAAAGTCCAGAATACAATCTTTTTAGCCAAATTGCTTCCTTACATGCATCTGCAATAGCCATATCTTCAGCCTCTAGAGTGGAAAAGGCAACTGTAGCTTGCAAACAAGCTTTTCAATTCACAGCACAACCTCCAACAGTTAAAACATATCATGTGAGAGACCTTCTCTTCTCTAAGTCAACAGCATAATCAGATCAACATAGCCAATTATATCATCTCTATTTTTTCTGAAACACAGACAAGCACCAGAAGAACCACGTGGATACCTAAACATTCACTAAACTGCATTCCATTGTTCTTTACTAGGGTTAGACATGTATCTAATAACAATGCTCACAACATGTGACAAATCACGACTAGAGCATACCATAGCATACATGAGAGATCCACATCACTAGAGTATAGAACTTTTGACATTTACTCAATTTCATCATCAGTTCCTAGACACCGAGAAACAGACAACTTGAAATGGGGGGCCAACGGTGTACCCACAGGTTTAGCACTATCCATGTTGAAGCGATAAAGGACCTTCTCAATATATTTTTTCTGACTCAAAAAAAGAAACCCAGACTTCCTATCCCTGATTATCTCCATACCAAGAATTTTCTTAGCAGCACCAAGGTCCTTCATATCAAATCCACTACTTAAGCGTGCCATTAAAGTAGTGACTTCTTTCTTCCTCATGGCGACAATCAACATATCATCCACATATAACAATAGGTATATGGGTGATCCATCAACAAATTTAATATATACACAACTGTCAAACTGGGATCTAGTGAAGCTATTTAAAATCATAAATGAATCAAACCTCTTATACCACTGCCTTGGAGATTGCTTCAAGCCATATAATGATTTCTTCAACCTGCAAACATAGTCTTATTTTCCAGGAACAATGAACCCCTCAAGTTGGTCCATGTAAATGTCCTCCTGCAAGTCTCTATGTAAAAATGCAATTTTTACATCTAGCTGCTCAAGCTCATAATCATGCATAGTAACAATTATTAGGAAAGTACGAATATAACTATGCTTCACAACTTGAGAATAGACATCAGTATAATCAATACCTGGAATCTGACTGAATCCTTTAGCAACTAACCACCTTGCAGACCCATTTGGAGTCATTCCTTCCTTTCTTTTGTAAATCCACTTGCATTTAATAGACTTCTTGCTAGCGGGCAAAGGAACAATTTCCCAAGTACCATTTTTATGGAGTGGCTCCATCTCATCATGCATTGAACCAATCCACTTTGTTCTATCAGCAGACAAGATAGACCCTGTATAATTTGAAGGCTCATGAACACCTTCAATTTCATTTGCAACACTCAAAGCAAGAGCAACATTACACTTTTTCAATCAACCTTTTCAGGCGAACAATTTCTCACCGAGGCCGAGCTGCGGCAAGGGACTCTTGTGGTGGTTGGACAGAAGGCGAAGAATGTGCAATAGGAGATAAATCTTCAGTGGGTGAATTAATTTCAGCAACAGTTTGATTTGGAGCAGCAGCATCAATAGATACTTGCTCCACCTGCACGCTTATAGTCTCACGTTTTTGGTTATCAGAACTGGTAGACAAGTCAGCGGTGAACATAGTAGATTTAATGAACACAATGTTTCTACTAAAAATGCCTTTTTCTTTTCTGGATCCCATAATTTATAAGCTTTACCACCGGTACCATAACCCAAGAAAATGCACTTGCTAGCTCTAGGTTCAAGTTTGCCATTGTCAACATGTGCATAAGCCGTGCAACCAAAAACTCTCAATTGCGAGTAGTCACAAGGTGAGCCAGACCATACCTCAATTGGAGTTCTCTTACCAATGCTTGTGGAAGGAGAATGGTTTATTAAGTAGCAAGCCGTGGAGGCAGGTTCTCCCAAAAACTTACTGCTCATGCCCGAATTAAACAGCATGCAACAAGCTTTTGAAATTATTGTTCTGTTCATGCGCTCTGCAATACAATTTTGTTGAGGAGTGTGTGGAATCGTGTGGTGCCTTACGATTCCCTATTTCTTGCAGTAATATTTAAAAGCAGTAGAACAGAGCTCCATGCCAATATCAGTTCTCAGAACATTTACCATTCTCTCTGTTTGCTTTTCAACCATAACCTTCCACTCCTTGAAAGACTGAAATGCTTCTGACTTATTCTTAAGAAAATATGGCCAGACTCAACGTGAGTAATCAACAATAATAGTTAACATGTATCTAGCACCACCATGAGATGTTTTACGAGGGCCCCATAAGTCAACATGCACATAATCAAGGATATCTTTAGTACTATGGATAGCAATACAGAACTTAACTCTTTTGTTCTTACCAAACACCCAATGCTCACAAAAGTCAAGTGAGTCTGCCTCGCAACCTTCATGTAGGCCACTTTTGCTTAACTTTGCCAAACCAAGTGCACTCATATGCCCATGAAGCATATGCCAAATTTTTGTAGTATTAGACTGATCAGATGCAACCACAGCATTAGCAGTAAATGTAGTATCTCGAAGTACATATAAGTTGGTTACCTTGTAAATCACCTTTCATAATAATAAGAGAACCCTTGGCTACCTTCAAAACTCCACCTTCAGCGGAATATTTGTACCCTTTCACATCTTGGGTACTGAGGGAGAGGAGATTCATGGACATGGTTGGAACATGTTGTACTTCCATTAATGTTCGTACAATCCCATCAAACATTTTGACCTGAACAGTACCCATACCAATGACCTCACATGCTGTGTTGTCACCCATCCTCACGACGCCACCTTTCTGAATAGGATCATATGAACTAAATAGATCTCTTTTAGTACAAACATGATATGAGCAACGGAATCAAGTATCCATTGAGCATCATCAGTGACACGTCCAGCAAATGCAATGAGTATAGTATCATTATCAAAACTCTCTTCAGAAGCAATTGAGGCAGTACCTTCAGACTTACCCTTTTAACCATTCCTCTTTTCTTTGTTTTGTAACTTATAACAATCATGGATGACATGATTATTCTTCTTGCAGTACTGACAAACTTTATCATCCTGTCGTCCCTTGGACTTAGAAGGACTTCTTTGATTTTTTCTTGCCGCTACCTTTGTTTCCTGAGTTTGATTTATTTTGTTCACTTCGGCCACAAACATTCAACACCTCCCCGTTTGAACTACGAGCATCTTCTGAGTTTACCATCTGCTTCATCTCTTCTTTTGCTATCAAAGCCTCATAGGCCTCGGTCACGGTTAGAGTACTACGACTATACAGAATAGTATCTCGGAAGTTTGAATATGAAGGCGGAAGTGAAAGGAGGAGAAGAAGATATATTACCTCCATTGATACCAGATCAGCAACGATCTCCTTGAACACAGATGTGTGTGTGAGAACAGATCCGCCCTCCTGCAACTTGTGCGTGAACAGCTTCATCTTGATGTGCGTCTTGCTAGTTAGATCTTTTGATATGCAGATCGATTCTAGCTTCAACCAAACCGCAACAGCGGTTTGCTCCTCCAAATACTCCTGCAGAACATTGTTCAAAAGTTGCAAATGGGTCTCAGATAGGATCTTACGATCTTTTCTTTTCACTTTGGGTGTCCAATCCTTCTGACTCTTTCTGAAACCCTCTAAGGCTTCATCTGGATCATGATGCGCCAGCACCGCCCGCATCTTAACTTGCCACATTGAAAATCTTGTGTCGAAATCCAACAGCAGAAGATCATACTTCATCGTCGTCGAAGCCATGTGTGTGGTGGCACACACCCTGGAACAGGCGATTTGAAACTCTGGCTCTTATGCCACTTGTTAGAAATGGAAGACGGATAAATCGTAGATCGAAAACAGAGGAGACACATATTTTAACGTGGAAAATCCCTATAAAGCGAAGGGGAAAAAACCACGGGCGTCAACTGGCAAATCTTCACTATATCGGAAGTTTACAAAAGTGGGAGATTACAACTTTTTTCATGCCTCTCCCGACTTGCAAGGAATATTTATAAGTGGCGACTTAGAGTCTCAATATGTTATGATCCACACGCCCCACGGCCCAAGCCTCCCGGCAACGGGCCTCCGCTTCGCTTCGGAAATTCTGTCTCTTCGTCTTCTATTGAATTTGGGTCACCAAACAACTGTGCCGACTTTGGCGGAGGTGGCGGCGATGTGCTGTGAGGGACCCCTTACTGTACACCCCGTAGTGTTGTAGAAGCGAGCTACAGCAAGGAAAAAGAGGATAGCGGCACACCCGTGCATTCATGCACCTACGGTGATCAAGTTCGTAGTGCCCTTGGACGCATGCAACCCTACAGATGAATTGCAATCGTTAACAATCTACTGTAGCTGGTTATTGCAACAGAGAAGAATCCCTGATCTGATCACGCATTCCGCTGCTTCCCTTTGTCCTTGATAAATTGGGCCCTGACGGACTGACAGTGTTAAAAAAACAGTCTTCCAAATACTTTCTCTGTTCTCCAATAATTGTTGTTTCAGACCGCCAAATAAACTAGAAATGAACTAATCAGGGGTGTTCTGAAGACAAATAATTCGAGACGGAGGGAGTAATATATTGCGACTCAACATGTCACCAACTAGCTAGCTTGATGTTCCTGACCAATTGGCCAGACCAAAGTCACATGTGTGTGTCCATATGCAAGTGGCATCTATTCTGCATGTGGCTCACCTTCTTAATACAATGCATATAGTTTCTCTGTGGTCACTACTATACTTGTAATCCTGTGTTTCTTGTATCCGTTTAGCCCGGACGACGTGCGCATCAAATGGGTGCGTCTAGCTCGTTAGGGAGGTCACGACGCGGGTGCGTTCGTGCTGTGGCATGCTCGCCAAGCGCGCGACGTGAACCGGTCTTCCGGTCATGGCGTGTGTTGAAGGGTCAATGCGACACTTCCCCCGGATCTCCTAAGGAGCAGCCCGCGGAGGTCCCTGTTTGGCGGGGCTTAAGCCTCAAACTAGTGTTCTAGTGGAAGAGTATGTGGCAGTTGTTTTTACGTGGTTCAGGCCGCAAGGAGCGTAACACCCTACTCCACGGTGGATTGTATTGCTTGGTGAGTGCGTATGCGTATATGTGTGTATCGGGGATTCTGAGTCTGGTCCGACTAGAGAAGGTGTCTAAGTCGGTGGCTGTCCAGTCCTTTTATAGTCCATGGCCGGACAGCTTACAAGTGGGGCCCGGGGCCCGACAGGTGGCCCCGGGGTGATCTTATCCTGTACAAGATCTGAGGCTTCTTGCGTATGCTGCCTCTGACCGCTCCTTGAAGACTTGCTGTCTTGACGCGTCGGTCGCCAGTGGCTAGGAGTAGTCGTCGATGATGGCAGGGAACGTCCCATCCATCTTGTCGCCGTAAGCTACCCACTTGGCGGTCTGGGGTAGGCCTGCGGCGCCTTCACTGTGATGCGATTGGATGCAGCAGTACCTGACAAAAGGCGTGCGCTGCACCTGTACGCTTGGGGAAGGCGTGTGCCTTCAATGCACGACTGGACAGGACGCACCACCCCTTACTCCTGCAACCTACCGCCAGGGCAAGTTGCAGGACCCGTGGTAGCTTCGGAGCTTTCCTCGCCGGGAGCAAGGGTCGGAGCTAGAGGACGCGTGGCAGCTCCGGAGCCCTCCTTGGTGGGAGCAAGGGCCCAGAGCCAGAGGACGCATGGCAGCTCCGGAGACCTCTTTGGTTGGAGCAAGGGTCTGGAGCCGGAGGACGCGTGGCAGCTCCAGAGCCCTCCTCGGTTGGAGCAAGAGCCCGGAGCCAGAGGACGCGCGGTAGCTCCGGAATCTGCCTCAGCGGGGAGGCTGGGTCCAGAGCTTCTTCTTGTATGCGGGATTACCCGGTCTTGAGGGTACCGACAGCGTGAAAGGCGGTTAGTGGGAGGGCGCGAGATTAGCTCGGCCACTGCATTGTGTGGGTAACTGAGCGCACGTAGAGTTTCTCTTTAAATAGCAAATCAATCAAGTTGAAAAGCTGTGGCAGTTTGCAGCACAAAAACAAGCCTTCCAGCTCCTTGCCGTGGTTGAGTGATTGAGCTCGTCGTGAGTTGTGTTTCCGATGACATTTGGTACCCACTACAAGAAATGATGAATAAGGTGTCGGTTAATCTAGAGGCCTTGGGGCCATCGCATTTAAATTGACTACAAGTGTTGGTATAAAAAACCGACATTCTTAATATAAATGCGTCGGTCAGATTTAAAAAACCGACACTCTTAGTAAATGCGTCGGCCAAACCGACACTCTTATTAAATACGTTGCTCCAAACGACGCTTATAAGTGTGGACCCAATTTTTTTCCCGCCCGCGTGCGCTCCATCCCGATTTCTTTTTCCCGCCCAAACTCGCGTTCCATCCCGAATTTTTGGGCCAGCCGCTCACTCGGTGGCTTTTAATATTCTAGAACCGAACCTCCCTAAACGACCCAAAACCCTAGTCGCCGGCCACCTCGTCTCCGCAGCCCCGACTCCGCGCCAACCCCAACTCGGTCGCGGCCCCGACTCCATGCCAGCCCCGCCTCCACCGCGGCCCCGCCTCCGCGCCCCTTCCACCTCCGCGGTTGGCCTCGTCTCGGCTGCCCCAACCCCTGCGCTCACCCCGCCTCGACAGTACGGACTCCACGCCTCCTCCTCCGCGGCCCCGACTCCGTGCCCCCTACGCCTCGAACGCGGCCGCTGCAGCTGGCCTTGGCGCTCCCGCGCCTGCCTGCGCCACAGCGGCTTCGCCTCCGCGGCTGCCGCTGCCTCAGTGCCCCCGCGCCTGCCCCGACTCGGCGACCCTGCCTCCGCGCCCCCTCCGCCTCCGCGGTCGTGCAGCTGGCCTCGGCGGCTTCGACTCCGCAGCCGCCGCTGCCTCGGTGCCCTCGTGCCCGACCCGTCTCGGCGGCCCCGCCTCCACGCCCGCCTCGCCTCCGTCTCCGCCCCGGTGCCTCTGCGCCCGCCCTGGCCCCTCGCCGACCATCCGGATCCAGTTATTCCTCTTCCCCGGTGACTCCACCGACTCCTCCCGCAGCCGTGTCCCGAAGCTCCCGGCCTGCGCTTTGTAATTTTTTTCCCTCTGTAATGTTCTGGTGCTCAAAATGTTCGACCGAGATTTGTCTTTCTTGATACTGAGATTTGAGATATGGAGCCAAACATTAATCTTGTACATCTTCTATTGTGTTCATACATATGTGTTGAATTGGAGAAGCAAGGAAATTGACTTGGGAGAGAAATTGATTTTTTTTCGTGTCAGAATACAATGAGTGTCGGGGACCAGAGTACCGACGTCTTTAACTGGAATAAATGTGTCGGTTCGCAAGCCGACGCATATAACTTTAAAGGGGTCGGTTTTTTTAAACCGACGCTCATAAACGATAAGGGCGTCGGCCCCGACGCATCTATTAGTTAAATGCGTCCATTAGATGTTGTCGTTTAAGAGCGTCGGTACACCAACGCTTTTACTCTATAAATGTCAGTTCCTATAGCCAACCGATGCTCATATGGCCGACGCCTTATTTGCAGATTCCTGTAGTGAACAGAGACAGGTTGCTAAGATGTCTAACCCGCCGTTGAACAGCAAAGATCCCCGAGGTCGTCGGACCTCCCCCTTGCCGTTGCCCCGCCGTGGACACCATGAGGTCATCATTCATCGCACTGTCGCCGAGAGCAATGCGGCCGGCACTCAATTCCCTATGCTCACTCACACCAATTACCATGAATGTGCGATGTTGATGCAAGTGAACTTCGAGGCGGCTGGCTGGTGGTACGTTGTTGAACCAGTGGATGGTGAATCGATCATTTACGGCCATGATCGGTTGGTACTCGCCGCAATTCTGCGGTCCTTGCCACCAGACATGCTCTCTAGTCTCAGGGAGAGGCAGTCTTCTGTAGCGGCCACGTGGGAGGCGATCAAGCGCATACACATTGGTGATGAGCGAGTGCGCGAAGCTAACACGCAGCAGCTCAGGTGCGAATTATCCGCACTCATGTGGAGGAAGGCGGTTAGCGCGGATGACTTTGTGCAACGTATCATCGGGGCTCGTCGCTGAATTGCGCAGCCTTGGTGATGGGATCACTGACGTTGAGGTAGTCTAGAAGATGCTCCAGGTGGTGCCGGACCATCTGACTCAGGTGGCCGTGTCCATCGAGACACTTCTGAACGTCAAGACAATCTCCGTCGCAGAGGTGACCGGAATGCTGCACGCTGTTGAGCAGCGGCACAAACCGGCGGCGGTCCATGATAACTGAGGGCGCCTACTCCTTGCGAGGAGGAGTGGAGAGCCAAGCTGAAGGTGGAGAAGTCGGAGTCAAAGAAAGGCGGAGGAAACTCCTCCAGTTTCGGCGGCAAGAAGCGCGGAGGCCGTGGAAAAGGTCGTGGGCGCGGGAAAGGCGATGGCGCCAACAGCGGATCATGCAAGGTTGCCAGGTCTGATTCAAATGTCGGGCCTACCGTTTGGCGAGATCAATGCAGGTACTGCGGAAAAATGGGACATTGGGCCCGGGACTGCATGGTCAAGCTGAAGGAAGAGGCCAATGTCGCCCAAGCCACGGAGGAGAAAGAGCCCACTTTGCTGATAGCTCGTATTTTTCCCGCCCCCGCCAAATCTTCGTTCCCGCACGGCGATGAAGGACAAATTTCGGCGAATCGCCGGAAGATGCACATCGCCGAAGAGAAGTTCTTCATTCAGCTCAATGAGGGGATTGAGCGCGATGACACCCAGTGGTACCTTGATAGCGGCACAACCAACCACATGTCAGGTTGCCGCCGTTCCTTTGACAACCTCAACACCACTGTGGGAGGATTCGTCAAATTCAGCGATAGATCGGAGATCACCATTGAAGAATTGGGGACCGTTCTCTTTGTGGGGAAGACCGGTGGACACCTATTAGATATGTGTAGAATATCATGTACGAGTTGGTTATGATAGTACTTTGAGTTGTATTAGTGGTGGGGTGTAGAGTTTGTGTCGGACACTTCAACCGACCTCCTTATAAATATGAGGGGAGGGCCGCTGTTGTAACCACAACAAAGACAACATATTGGGGAGGAGCACCCGTAGTCATACCCCGGGGATGTAGGCTTCGGTTGAACCTCGTTAACAAATATCGTGCCTCGCGTGTCGTTCGTGATCTTGCATCGTATGCCTAGGTAGATCCGTCGTCGCTTCCGCGTGCTTATTTTCTACAAGTGGTATCAGAGACAAGGTTGGATTGGATCTAGAGGTGATGCAGAAGATCATCGTGGAGGTGAGAGGATCATGCTCGACGGGCACCGTGAAACTCTTGATGCGGTGCGAGGTGTAGCATGGCAGCAATCGGTGATTTGAACGGTGTTGTCGGACACTCTAGGCAGGCGGTCTAGACTGTCCGACGGCCTGCAACCGGCAAGGATCGTCCAGACGTGGAGATCAAACCGGTACGGCGGCCGTTGAAGACGTCGCGGTGACGGAGGTGGCTTCATCTTGCGATCAGACCAGCGGCTAGACGTGGCGAAATCTGGAGAGATCGAAGCGTAGGAACATCGCGGCAAGGTGGTGTACCCTGTGTTGCACAAAGGCGGTGTCACAATACGCAAGCAGAGTGTATCGATGATACGGGTGGCCATGGTGCGACATGCTCGTGCACAGGGATGCATGAGGGTGTGATGTTGCAGCAAGTCTCAGTGATGTGCTGACTGGCGCAAGACGCGGAGTTGGAGCAGTACGCAAAGGATGATAGTTGACTAGATGATCAGGATGGTGCAGCAAATTTAGGAGGCGCTAGATGAGGCTGGCTCCCGTACCGTTTATGGAGTCATTGTGGTTGCGGGAGCTTGGAGCCATTATTTGATTTTTCAGTTGCATCAAGCGCCCGTAAAATATCAGAAAGGGAGTCGGATGCGGAACCAGCATGCAGGTAGACTCGTGATTGGCCGGGACTGTGCAAGGCAAGTTTATGCGCGGTGGACAGTAATCACATCGGACTCGTGATTGGTAGGGCTGTGCAATCAAGCTGGTGCGTGGTGGTCTGGTGGACAGCAATCACGTGAGCCTGAGTTGGAGAGATGTAATCAGAAGAAAAAAGGCATGTTTGGATGGAGCCCGTTTTGTTTTTTCTTTTGATTGGACATGGAGACCGAGTTTGACTAGACCACATGCAGACTCGGGTCATGACTCCGTGTCTGACTTTGATATGGTAAAAGGGCGTGCAGTGCTTATAAAAGAAATCAGAGCTCAGGTCAAGCAACACAGAACAATTGGAGCATGCACGTACGCTTCTAGACTGCAGATCAAATTGAAGCATCGATTCAATTTTTGTGCATGAGGAGAAAAGGCATAAGCAAGCTCAAATTGGTGCAAGGCAGACGCGCTGGTGCGTAGTGCGGAAAGCGATCGTGAGATCAACATTGGCAGTCAAGCGATCAAGGAACGGAACTTGGTGGTGCAAGACGGTGGAGATTGATACGCTTGTTGTTGCAGTCAACGAGGCAAGCAGATCAGACGGTAGGACCAGCGACAAAAGGACGGTGAAACCGTTTGTGTTGGCGGGATGGCACCGACAGGTACCAGATTTGATATGATGAAGTTTGATGGCAGCGGCAACTTCGGTTTATGGCAGATAAGGGTGAAAGATTTGTTGGCGCAACAAAGTCTTTTGTCCCTTCTGAAGGCGAAAAAGCCGGTCAAGATTGAGGATGACGAGTGGGAGGAGAAATAGATGCAAGCAGCTGCAACCATACGGCTGTGTCTGTCCGACAATGTCATGTACCATATCATTGGGTTGACTACACCAAAGAAAATTTGGGATAAGCTGGAAAATCAGTTTATGTCGAAGACTTTGACGACCAAGCTGTATTTGAAGCAAAAATTATATGGGCTGAAGATGGAGGAAGGGTCTGATCTTGCAGAGCATATAAATGTTTTTAATCAAAGGATCACAGTTCTAGGTCAGCTAGACAAGGCAATAATTCTATTATGCTCGTTACCACCATCTTATGAACAAACAGTCACGACTCTGACATTCGGCAAGGATTCCATAAAAATGGAGGATGTTACTGCAGCGTTACTAGCTCAAGAGCAAAGGAGGAAGAACAATGCAGTGGATGAACCTCAAGCTGAAGGTTTGCTGGTCAGGGGTGAGAATGCGAAGGAAAAGGTGGAGGCTAAGAGCAATAAGAAGAAAAATGTACAATGCTATTTCTGCAAGGAGTGGGGACATATTAAAAGGGGTTGTCCAAGAAAAGTGAAGGGTTCAAGTGCTAATGTGGTAACTCCTAAGAGTGACTCGGATAGTGACGGTGATGTTCTCTCAGTGGGTATCGAAATACAGTTGACTGAAGCATGTATGTTAGATTCGGCATGTTCTTTTCATGCGGCACACAAAAGGGAGTGGTTCTCTTTGTACAAGTTAGGTGATTTTGGCAAAGCTTATTTAGAGATGATAGGGGACACCCTGTTATTGGAATAGGCGAGATCAAGATCAAGACGCAAGACGGAGGTGAGCACGTGCTTCAAGGTGTTGAGCATGTACCGAAGCTGCAAAGGAATCTAATTTCGCTTGGGGCTATACATCGTGATGGTCTGTTATTCCGCGCTGAGCTGGATGGAAAGACAAGGAAAGTATTGAATGGAGATGAGACTGTTATGATAGGAGAGAGAGACATCAAATTTTTACAAGTTACAAGGGTGCTCTGTTGCATGTGGAGTCATGGAAGATGGAGTTGCAGAGACAGCGGTGTTCTCTTCGAATGACGAATCTAATGCATTGGACTCGTCGGGTGGCTCTCCGTGAGCTACAAAGTCTACAACTCAAGTCCGGGTACATGGAGATTCGCGCATGATGACTTCAATGTGGTGTAATATTAGCCAAGTTGGAGTTTGTTGGATATGTGTCGAATATTATATACGAGTTGGTTACGATAGTAGTTTGAGTTGTATTAGCGGTGGGGTGTAAAGTTTGTGTCGGACTCTTCAACCGGCTTCCTTATAAATATGAGGGAGGGCCGCTGTTGTAATCACAACAAAGACAACATATTGGGGATGAACGCTCGTAGTCATGCCTCGGGGATGTAGTCTTCGTCTGAAACTCGTTAACAAATATCGTGCCTCGTGTGTCGTCCGTGATCTTGCATCGTATGCCTCGTAGATCCATCGTCACGGTGATTATTTTCTAACAGCACCTTCCACTCACGAGGGTGTATTTCATCCCAAGGTTGACCACAAACATCATAAGCCTCGGTCAACTTGACGAGGGAGGCTGTGATGTTCACGCGAGGGGTGGCATTCTGCAAATCCGCGATGATAAGGATCGGCTGATCGTGAGAGTGCAGTGGTCTCTGAATCGCTTGTATCTCTTGCGAGTGAAAATCGGGTGCCCAGTGTGCCTCAGCGCACGGACCACAGATGAAGCATGGTTGTGGCATCAACGCTACAGTCATCTTCATATCGACGCCCTGAAGAAGCTGCAGCAGAGAGGTATGGCTCGGGGAATGGCTCGCTTTGATCATGTTCACCAGTTGTGTGCAGACTGACGATCAAGATGAAGCGAAGATCGTTCCCATCACAGTCAAACTGGAGAGCCGAAGCAGCACTCGATCTAGTCCATGGTGATCTTTGTGGACCAGTGTCGCCTGAGACACCCAGCGGCAACAGGTATTTCTTCCTGTTGGTCGACCACATGAGCAGGTTTATGTGGGTGTTGCTCTTGGCTGCCAAGAACGAGACCCTTGCTGCGTTGAATACATTCCAGGCCAGGGTAGAGGCAGGAACAGGCCGGCGATTGCGCATGCTGAGGACGAACAATGGGGTCGAGTTCACCTCGAATGAATTCGAGACATGCTGCATCGAGCAGGGAATTAGACAACAACACACCGCGCCGTATACTCTGCAACAATGTGGTGTGGTGGAGCATCGCAATCAATCAGTCGTCAGCATGGCAAGGAGTTTGCTCAAGAGGTGAGGACTGCCGGCGTGATTCTGGGGCGAGGCAGTAGCCACTGCAATGTATCTCCTCAACTGAGGGCCGACGAAGGCGATCAATGGCATGACACCGTATGAAGCTTGGTATGGGCTGGTATGGGCAGAAGCCGAGTGTCCAGCATCTGCGGACCTTCAGTTGTCTGGCATACGTCAAGACCACAAGGCCACACTTGGGCAAGCTGGATGATCGTGACGTTCCAGCTGTTTTCGTCGGCTACGAACAAGGCACCACAAGGCGTGGCGTTTCTGCGTCCCAGAGGCACGCCGTGTCATCGTGTCTTGGGATGTCGTCTTCGACGAACAGTCTTCGTGGGATTGGGAGCGTGAAGGTGCAGGTGAGGAGCTGGTTTTGGAGTACCACAACCAGCCCTTCAACGCAGGAACCCCAGATGTGGTGGAGTGCGCACCAAGCGTGCCAGATGTGTCGGACACACCTGGCATGTCAGTGAGGACGCCGGCACCCCCTAGCGCGACTCCTGCACGATTTGCACCTTCGCCACGCTGGCTAGTGTTTGTTTCGCCACCACAACATGCTAAGAAGTACCAGGACATCGATGCCGACGATGTTAACCCTCAGTACCACGACATCGGTGACATCCTCGATTAGTGCTACCCACCTGGTCTCGCTGCAGGGCACCACGAGGCGTCACTCCATTTGCAGATCATCGACCAGCCCAGTACTTTCGCTGAAGCAGAGAAGCATGAGGCGTGGCGAAAGGCCATGCTGGAGGAGATTAGATCCAATGAGAGCAACAACACTCGGTGCCTTGTGCCTCTCCCGGAAGGACACCGCCCAATAAGATTGAAGTGGGTTTACAAGGTGAAGAAAGATGCCGCCGGCGACGTTGTCAGACACAAGGGCGCCTGGTGGCCAAAGGGTATGTCCAGCAGCAGGGGGTGAACTTCGACGAGGTTTTCGCCGCGTAGATTGAGTCGGTGTGACTCCTGATCGCACTGGCCACAGAGGAGGGCTGCCGCGTCCATCATATAGATGTGACATCCGCGTTCTTAAACGGCGAACTCGTCGAGGAAGTTTACGTCGATCAGCCACCTGGCTTCGTCGTCGATGGGCAAGAAGACATGGTTTTGCGCCTTGACAAAGCATTGTACGGGCTCTGACAAGCGCCGCGATCCTGGAACACCAAGTTGGACAAAACTCTGGCTGAACTTGGATTCAGTCACAGCAAGTCTGAGCATGCCGTCTACGCCCGGAGCGAAGCCGTGGCATGGCTGCTAGTTGGAGTCTGTGTGGACGATTTGATTATTACTGGCACCGACGACGACGAGGTCGGTATGTTCAAGTGACCAATCACTACAGGAAACACGGTCATTTACGATGGCTGGGTTTATTTGCAATGGCCAGCCGTCGCAAATAGGTTAAATTGCGATGGCATGTCGGTGGCCGTCGCAAATATGGCCGTCGCAAATAATTTCTTATTTGTGACGGCCAACCCTAGGACCGTCGCAAAAAAGAAACCCATCGCAAATAAATACTTATTTGCGACGGCTGCGAAATAGACCGTCGCAAATAACTTTAATTGCGACGGCCATAAGTTAAGGCCGTCGCAGTTAAGGATGCCATCGCAAATAAGTGCTATTATCGGCCGACCCGAGTCCGGCGTTTCATTCACCTCAGCACCAAGCCCCCGCCACCTGCCACGTCCCTGCCGCCCTGCCGTGCCCCCGCCGCTGGCCCGCCGTTGCCGCCCCGCCGCTGCCCCTGCCCCCGCCGCCGGCCTGCCGCGGTCCCACTGCCCCCAGCCCCGCCCCCGCAGCGCCGCCCCCTCCAACTAGCCGCACCCTAGCCCCGCGCGCGGCGCCGCCCCCTCACGCCGACAGCCCGCCGCGCCCCCGGCCCCACCCCCGCAGCACTGCCCCTCCGGCCGTGCCCTCGCTTCTCCGGCCGCGCCCTCGCCCTGAGGCGCCGCCCCCTCCGGCCGCCGGCCCGCCGCACCGCCGGCCCCGCCCCTTCCAGCGGCGCCCTAGCTGCCCCAGCCCCACCCCGAGTGACCCTGCCCCTGCGGCGCCCCCGCCCCCACCGTCCCTGCATGGACAGCATCGCCCGGGCGCCCTCACCGCGGCCTCTGCGCCCTCGGCTCTCCCGCGCTCGACGTCGCCGCGCCCCCTCCGCACCTGGCTCCGGACAGCAGCGCCGCAGGTCTCCTCCAACACCTTCGGCATCCGTTCGACGTCGCGCCGTACATATGTTATTTGTTAATTGTTCTTATATTTAGTTCTTATGATTAGTTGTTATGTGAATTATTAATTGTTATGTGAATTATTAGTTGTTAATTGTTCTATGAGTAGTTGTTAATTGTTCTTATGATTAGTTGTTAATTGTTCTTGATGATTAATTGTTATGTGAATTATTAGTTGTTAATTGTTCTTATGATTAGTTGTTAATTGTTCTTATGATTAGTTGTTAATTGTTCTTGATGATTAATTGTTATGCGAATTATTACTTAGTTGCAATGTTTCCAATATTTGTAACTCTATGGCTTTGTCTGTCGTCCTGAATTTCTATTCTGTTTAGTGTATGTTTGGATTTTAGTGCATTTATATAATATTTGCGACACCCGTGCATTGATATTTAATGTTTTTGATTGACTACTTAATATATTTAAATAAAGGGGTTTTGGGCCGGCTCGGACCAACCCGCAAGGGCATGACACACAATAAGTGTGATCGTGTCGTGTAGACCATTGTAGTGATACCGTATGCGTCAAGTTGACACGGAAGCGAATGGGTTGGTAAGGATGTCAATGAACTGCGATTGCGTGGACGGTGAAAATAGATGTGAAATTGTCATCTAAGAAGAACTTTCCACTCACCCTTTCTCTAGTTATTTCCTCTCTCTTAAATGACTTCAAAATGAAAATGAGCAACATAACCTATAGCAATGTATTACCCGTTTGGGATCGGCATGTCTCACATGCCATTGGCATGTGAGACGTGCAGGTTCGGAATTGTCCCTTTTTGGACAGCCTGAGAGTGACCGAGGGGGCGTGGCTTGTGACGAGACGCGGGTCCGGATTTGGATGAGATTTTGGTGGCGTAATCCTGTTGTTCTCTGCTGCACCATTTTTGGGCGTGCAGTGGAG
Source organism: Tuctoria greenei (assembly GCA_036927565.1). Lineage (NCBI taxonomy): Eukaryota > Viridiplantae > Streptophyta > Magnoliopsida > Poales > Poaceae > Tuctoria > Tuctoria greenei. The sequence goes on along the minus strand of JAYESD010000004.1, from coordinate 178,610,191 downwards.
AACAGCAGGGTTATGCTGCCGAAATTTCGTTCGAATCCGGATCACGCATCTCGTCATGAGCACGCTCCACTCGGTCACTCTTGGGTGGGTTTAGGATCTATCTGCCTAGGTTGTAGGGCCGTGACATAACATTATAATGAAACTAATATTGATTTGTCTGCTTTAAAGGTATACTCTGACGCATCTCGTCATGCTATCAAAATTTTAGGACCTATCCTGTATACATTAACGACAATTTCTTTCGCGTTAAACTGCAGAGCCAAACATGGGTGAAGACTGCAGTTGGATGTATACTAGCTGGAAGAGCAGAACTGGTGGTCACTCAGATGAGTGATTTATCAAGATAGATAAATTTGTGGATCAAGCATTTTCGTTGTCAATGGATGATATGGTGCGGTGCCCATGTACAAAATGTCAGAACACCAAGTTTTTGAGAAGATTGGAGCTTTCATTTCACTTATGTAGAAACGGTTTCACTCCACATTATGAAGTGTGGACCTTTCACGACGAGACTAATTCTCTAGTCATAGCAGAAGTGGATGAGGATGATGATATAACAGAGGTTGATAGGATGGATGAGATGCTAGAAGCTCTGGAAGCGGAGGATCCTCTTCCAAATGAGGCCGAGAAGTTCTTCGAGGAGCTGAAGAAATCACAAGAGTCGTTGCATCAACACACGGTTGTGACCGTACTTGCTTTCTTGACCAGATTTATGGCAATTATGTCCAAGTACTTTTTTTCCATCAACTGCAGCAATGATCTCATGAAATTGATCTGTGATAGCCTTCCACAACCTCACAATGCGCCAAGATCAAGATATCTGGTCTCGGTATGAAGTATGAGAAAATCGAAGTGTGCCTAGACAACTGCATCCTATTCTCGAAAGGGCACGCAAATGAGAAGATGTGCTTGAGATGTGGTAAATCGAGGTATGTCGAAGTTGTTGATGACAATGGCGATAATGTGATGACAGGTGTCGCACATAAGCAGCTTCGTTACTTGCCTGTGACACCTCGGTTGAAGCGGTTCTTTCTTTCAAAAAGAACCGCAAGACACATGAGATGGCACAAAGAAGGTAAATGTGAGAACAAAGAATTCTTGATGCATCCGTCCGACGGTGGCATAGAAGGCACTAGACCGTTTTGATCCAGACTTTTCTCGTGATGCAAGGAATGTTCGCATCGGATTAGCGACAGACGGATTCTCACCGTTCAGTACGAAGGCCACACCATACTCATGTTGGCCGTCTTTGTCATTCTGTACAACCAGCCACCTACATTTTGTGCGAAGAACGAGTTCATGTTTCTTAGCCTCATTGTACCTGGACCTGATCATCCTGGGTCACGTCTCAACGTGATGTTAAAACCGCTGATCAAAGAATTGAAAGTCTTGTGGACAGGAGTCGAAGCGTACGAAAATTACAAGAAGCAGAAATTCAACCTTCGAGCTGCTCATTTGTGGTCTGTCCATAATTTGTCGGCATACGACATGTTTTCCAGATGGAGCAATCACGGTCGTCTGACGTGTCCGATATGTGCTTTAGACACGGATTGCTTTCGACTAACTCATAGAGGCAAAATATCTTACTTCGATTGTCACAGACGTTGGCTGCCCTCGAATCACATATTTAGGCAGTAGAGGCATGTATTTCAAAAGAACATTGTTGTCACTAAAGGACCATCGAAGCGTCTCAACGGGTTAGAAATTTCTGATATGTTGGACAAACTGGTGCCTGATGAAGGTCGTCCTGGATATTTTGTAGGTTAGGAGAGGAACACAATTGGACTCACATATATGGACTTTGGGAGCTATCGTATGTGAAGTCGTTGATTCTAATGCACAACATTGATGTCATGCATTAGGAGCGTAACATGAGCGAAAGTATCATAAGCACTTGCATGGATATGCCTGGCAAAATGAAAGACAATTATAAAGCTAGACTAGATTTGGCAGACATTTGTCACCGTCCAACTCTTGAAATCTCTGAAAGTGGTGGAAAGCGATGTGCTTCTTTCTGTCTTCAATCGAAAGAAAAGAAAGAAGTTATGAAATGGATGAAAACTTTGAAATGCACAGATGGTTACGCAGCTAGCCTGAAACGAGCCGTAAATGTTAACAAAGGAAACCTCATTGGGTTGAAGAGTCATGATTATCATATTATAATGGAAAGACACTTATTTGTTATGTTTCGAGGCTATCTAGATGATGCGGTGTGGAAGGTTTTAGCCGAACTCAACTATTTCTATATACAGCTTTGTGCTAAAGAAATCAAGATCGGGATGATGGATAAGTTAGAGAAGGAGATACCCATACTTTTATGTAAGATGGAAAAAAATTTTCCACCGGGTTTCTTCAATCCAATGCAACATCTACTTCTCCATCTTCCATTCGAAGCTAAAGTTGGCGGTCCTGTGCAATATAGGTGGATGTATCACATTGAAAGAGCGCTACGATATCTGAAACCAATGGTTGGCAACAGGGCAAGGGTGGAAGGGTGCACCGCTGAAGCATATGCTCTTTAGGAAGTAGGATACTTTTCAAGTGTCTACTTTGCGGAAGAAAACAATATCAATACTTCAGCGATGCGGTACAATGTGGACAAAACACCCCCTCTAAGCGACCTTTCCATTTTTCAAACGAGAGGCACCACCGTTTGTAGCTGCATGACCTACGTTCTATCCGAACATGAAAGGACTATTGCTTTACTCTACATGTACGTAAATATAGAAGGCATGCATGAATACTTCGAGTAAGTGTTTGTCCTACATTTATGCTAATCGACATATTTTGCTACACATGTATTCTAAAAGATATTTTTTCATGTTCATCGAGTTCCACAAACAATGTTGGCCACATAGGCATCAACCTACAGCCAAACAAGTAGAAGGGATGCGAAAAGAAGGAATAAATGGGGGGGGGGGGGGGGCAGAGTTTCCTATCCTGGTTTTGGGATTATGTAATAGTCTCTCGTCTTCTATGTATTATAAGTTACTATTATTAAAGAAATATTATTTTAACTTACGATCATTTATGACAGTGTCGGACTCACAATGTCCATGAAGATTTGCGGCAGCTATCTTATGGATAGGTGAATGTTAGAAGCTATGGTCGATATGATGTAAATGGCTTTCGATTTCGTACAACTCATTTTGAAGCTCTTCGTCCTCTCGCGACAACGTCAAATTCTGGTGTTGTGATGAGAGCAATGGGCACTCAAAGGAATTTAACCGATTATTATGGGATCATTAACAAAATCCTTGAAATTACTTTTACCGGAAATAAGACCCTTCGAGTTGTCTTCTTTGACTATGACTGGTTTGATCGCACTCATGGAACTCGAGAAAACCAATTTTAAATGGTGGAAGTGAAACATAAGGACCCACTACGAGGTTACGATACATTTGTTCTTGCACATCAAGTGGAACAAGTGTATTATCTACCTTATCCATGCACGAAGGTCAGTGCTTGGTGGGTGGTATATAAGGTGAGTTCTCGTGAGCGGTTATATACTCATGGGGATGATGGTTACCATGATAGCGAAGACGTTGAAGAAGTGTACCAAGAAGAAGAGTTTCCAAACACTTTTATCGTCGAGCTTGGTGCAGGACTCGATCAATTAGTTGGAGATGTTGAAGACGTTGAAGATGTCGAGGCAGATGATATGCAAAAACGGAAATTAGAACAGGCCATGATGGAAAATCGTTGGGCTGGTTTAAGGAGTAGGGCATAGGCACATGATAATGATGTTGATGAATTTTGAATGTGATTACAAGTAATGTTTTCTTGAAGATAGTAACTTGAATTTTGTATATTATATTTGCATATTTACTAATTATCTAATTAAAACAGGATGGCGTCAAAAGAAGGGTAAGAAGGTGCCGTCAATGAGGGGGTTCTACCCCTCTAGACTTGAGGACGCTTTCGTTGGTGCCTCATCGAATGGGAGCAGACGCTCTCAGCTACTGGTGCACGTTCTGAGCAGCTCTAGAGCTTCATCACAGGTAAATTTCACTCGTTTTTGACAAATTCTTTAAATTCAATTTCACATTAAACTTACTTATGAATCATTTGAATGTTGTAGTCCTCACCGGCTGACTCGAAGGTTGCGGCGCCAGTTGACCTTGGCTACCCTTCGGTGAGCTAGCCCTCGACCAGCCAGCCCTCGGTTGGCGATCCTTCTGTTCCTAAGGCCTTCGGCTCGGCTAGGACGAGCCGTCTGGGTCACCTGACGTGGCGCCCCAGCAGACGTGGAGGATAAGGAGGACTCACTTTGTCAGTCCTCCTGCGGTCCCTTCACAGAGGATCGTGATTTGTCCAGTCGGAGACAGGTAATAAAAATTATAGTGTTCAATATTAGTTTCTTTTGGTTACTTAAGTAATGAATCAATAAATATTTTGCAGGGTTTGGGACAACACGTCTTTCATCAGTGAGAGACACCAAAGACCGGTGAATGGTGTCCTCGGGTCCTTTGTGCGTTTGCACAATCTTGGGGTCATCAACGGGGTGCCTGCTCTTTTGTGGGAGGACTACGCACGCGTCCATCACCAGGAGCACGACAACCTTCAGGAGGCTGTATGGGCCGATTTTATGGTAAGTATGTTAAAAATAGTTTCTATGTTTTAACTCTTAAACTCTTTTAATGAACATCTCTTCAATATATTCTTTATCGCAGGCAAGATATACTTCAGAGGACCCGAACGACCCTCGCCTGGTTGAGGATGCGAGGCGAGTGTTTCACTACAACGCTACCAAGGCGCTTCGACAAGCTTTGTCGAATGCCCGTGTTCAAATTATTAATGAGCACTTGAAGGCAAACTAACACCACGTGCTACACTTCTGGCAAGAGAGTGAGAGGCACCTGACGGAGGAGTACGCGCAGGTACGTGGGGTGTAGCAAGTATTTTTTTCTGATAATTTTCTCGATGGTATTTTCAACGACATCCAACTATGTGCAGGGCCACGTGAGCTGGTTGTAGGGTCGGACCGATGCATTTCGGGCCCTTTGTCGCTACTGGGCTAGCAATTAGTTTAAAGCTAACTCCGGGAAGGCTCGAGAGTGCACATGGGTCGAGGGGAAGAGCAGACACGGCCAAGATAACCACTTGCGTTTAGCTAAACGCATGGTAAGTGTATGTAACTTATGTTTATATATTCATAATATATTGTTCGTACTAACACATATTGACAGGAGCGCGAGACGGGGGTGCCGCCGACCACTGCTGAGATTTGGAACAGAGGTCACAGGGACCCTTCTCAGTCTTAGGGGTGCAGTCCGGCTGTAGCTGAGCGAATGGTAAGTTTAGAAATCATTCATATTAAATATAACTATATGTATTGTTGAACTTACACGGTTTCCTTGTTTTGCAGGCTAAGTACCGGGAGGAGGCTAGGAAGATACACGTCAAAGATTTCGATTGGGAACGTGAACCAATCGATCCTTAAGCCTCGTATGCAAGCGGAGGTGGAAAAGCACACGGAAGGTGAGTTTATAAGTCATTTTATCATTTTCAATTCAATGTATTCAAGATATTTCAATTTGATATTATTGACTCTCTTTTTTATAGGCTCGCCATATTCGACGGAGTTGTCAACTCGAGAGCGGGGAGTCCTACGAGAGGCAGCTCCACACAGGCTTCTTCGATGGGAACGACAGGTCGTCGCGTCTCGCAGAGGGACATTGAGATGCAGTCCCTCCGACAAACTGTAGAAGAGAACTTCCGGCGACAGGAGGAGGAAAGGAGGGAGTTGGAATGCCATAGGATCGCGATGGAGGCCATGATCCAAACCCAGGCAACAACGTTGGCGCAGATACGAGAAGCAATGGAGGTAACAAAATAAAAACTAAAATTCTCAATAATTTAGCGTAAATGACTTACTTATATGTAACATTTAATGTTTGCAATGACAGGTCATGGCTCGGGCGCAAGGTCTGGGGATCCAGCTACCACCACTACCACCTGTCCTTCTAGACGATCCTTCCTCTACGGGTTAGGTAATTTTCTATGTCAACTTAACAATTCTAGTTTTGACTCAACTTAACCAAAATAAAGCGAGGAAATGGAGTGACATTGAAAATAGATAGAGTGAGAGATGAAGTTAGAAGAGGGAGGAATATAGAGAAAAAAAAGATTGAAATAGAAGAGAGAGGAGATAGTTAGATAGAAGAAAAAGATTGAGATGGAAGAAAGAGAGATAGTTAGATAGAGTGGGAGAGGAATGACGAGAGTGAGGGGGATTGGAGATAGAAGGTGAGGGAGAGAGAGAAGGGAGATGTAGATTGAGATAGAGGCAGGAAGATAGTGGGAAAATGATAGCAATAGAGAGATAGAGAGAGAAATGAAAGAAGAGAGGAAGAGAGGGGATTTAGATGGAGATAAAGGGAGAGGGAGGGAGAGATGTTGATGCATTTATATTCTAACTCTAAATTTCACTAATTGCAGGGATCTGCGACTTCTGCACAAACTCCGTCGTTCTCGCTACAGCCGTCTGGAATGAGGCGCGACGACGACTTCGACATCGGAGGTGGCTACGGAGGTGGCTACGGAGGTTAGACGGGCGAGTGAGCCCTTGTTTGGTTTGTTTATGGTGATGCAATGTTTCGACGATGTGTTGTGATGTGTTTTGAGACTGTTATGATGTTTATGTGACTGTTTGTTATATATTGCCTATTGTGTGATTCTGGCCATCGAGCCGGGTAGTATTTTCTTTTTTTTTGAAAAAAATAAAAAACCTTATTTGTGACGGCTTTTTATACAGTACCATGCAATTAAGGACCCAGGGCATCGCAATTAAGCCTATACTATTTGCGACGGCCTGACCGTCGCAATTAACGCTTATTTGCGACGGTGAGGCTGTCGCAAATGCCACGTGGGTCCTGGAGGAGGACACGTGGGCCCTGTCGGCTGAACTTATTTGCGGCCTTGCCGTCGCAAATAGGGTTTAAATCGCGACAGCCAGGCCGTCGCAAATATTGTTGCGGGGCCCACCTGCCTTGGGCAATTACTTGCGACGGCCGCTGCGAGCCATCGCAAATAGACTTATTTGCGACGGTGGCCGTCGCAAATAAGCTTAATTGCGACGAGTAATTTGCGACGGCAATAAACTGTCGCAAATAAGCAAAGCCGCCGCAAATAGCTTATTTGCGACGGCCCTGGCCATCGCAAATCGTCGGGATTCCTGTAGTGAATGAGTTCCCATTTTAAGATGACTGACCTGGGCTTGTTGAGTTTCTATCTTGGCATCATGGTCAATCAGTCTGGCACTGGGATCACCTTGTCACAGGAGGCCTATTCGCGCAAGTTCCTGGAACGCGCAGGGCAGCATGAGTGCAATCCATGCCATACCCCGATGGAGCACCGGCTGAAGCTGTGGAAGACAAGCACGGCACCGGGCGTGGACACCTCGGAGTACTAGGGCCTCAACGGCTGCCTGCGGTACGTGGTGCATACCCGACCGGACATTGCCTTCGCCGTTGGGTACGCAAGCCGGTTCATGGAGTCCCCTACTTTGGAGCATCTCAATGCGGTGAAGCGCATCATGCACTATATCGCCAGGACAGTGAACTACGGGTGCCACTATCATCGTGATGACATGATGGGTCAGCGTCTGCTTGGCTAAAGCGATGCTTACATGGGTTGCGACGTGGACACAAGGAAGAGCACTACGGGTGTGATGTTCTACTTGGGATCAAGTCAAGTAACATGGCAATTGTTGGAATATGATCCAAATTCTGATCTCGCTGGGGACGCCTAGGGGATGTGAGAGGTAGAGTCCTCCCACGTTACGGGTCATATTTATTTGAGGGATTTATTTCCTTTGTTAGTCACGGCCTATAAATACATCTTGTAGACTCTTGAGGGAGAGAGAGAAGAGACCCTCATTGTAATCCCAGTGTAAACTCTCATCATATAGTGAAGATTGCCGGTCGACGCCCGTGGTTTTTTCCCACAAGGTTTTTCCACGTAAAATCTGTGTCTCGTGTTCGATCTTGTTTATGCATTAATTTACTAACAAGTGGTATCAGAGTCAGACACGAGATTGATTAAAAAATTAGGATTTAACCCTGTTCGGTTGACCGCTGAAAGCATCTAGGCCCCATGAGGTACGGTTTCGGTGATTAATGACAACCATTCAATATTACTAATGAATTTGTGAATGCAAGGTCTCAATAGCACTCAATCAAATAAAATCAAAATTACATTGGAGACCCATCTGAAATCAACAAATGAGATCAAAACGAATCATGTGAAGAACAAGAAGTGAAAGCTCTAACTTGACATCAATCAATGCTTGAAGACAATCAGAACAACACTTCGAACAAATGTCAAAGAGGTCACAAGTTCAAAATTCCAAAAAGAACAACTCAAAACAACTTGAAGTCAACAAGTTGAACACACCGGATCATCCGATGTACTTGGAGTTGACTGCATCGGTCAAATTGGTTCAACTGAAGAAGAAGACCTCAGACAAATACACTCACCGGATCATCCGATGTAAGTGGCTTAGTGCATCGGTCCATCATCACAGATTGCAACACCATTGGACCAAGTGAAGCACCGGATCATCCGATGTGCAGGTTTGTACACATCGGTCGATCACTCCAGGAAGCTTCAAGATCAAGCAGAATTCTGGAGGAAGAGCCACCGGATCATCCGATGAGAAGACAGTTCAACATCGGTCTAACAACGGTCATATCTGACATAGTGACATCAGCTAATTTGGCTTTGACCGATGATAACTGAAGGGGAGACATCGGATCATCCGGTGTTCGCAGACAAGTGATGTCAGCCTACTTTTCCAACGGCTATCTCGTGGAGGCTGGCTATTTATACCCCTTCAACCTGTCAAATCGACATGACTTGAAGCCCAGACATACTCTACACATCCTAGAGCATTCAAGCAAGAGAGCTACCACTTTCACATCAATTTCACATCAATTGTACACCAAGAGATAGGCTAGAACTAGCTAGAGATAGTGCTTGGGTGCCTCCACTCTAGGTGATTGGAGTCTCTAGCATAGTGAGAGCCACAAGGGAGTGTCCCTTGGTGTGTGTAACTTCCGGAGCTTGCCAAGTGGTTTGTGGAAGCCCGGAGGATCCCAAAAGTGTACAAGGCTTGAGCTCCACCTTGCCGAGGTTGGCGAACGGAGAAGAATAGTGAAGAAGCCCCTAGTCTCGGTGACTTGGGAGTGGCAAAACCCATCGGAGGGTGCCACAACGTGGACGTAGGAAGATCCTTGTGATCTTACCGAACCACGGGATAAACTCCGTGTCCTTTGAGCGTTTGCATCCCTCTTCCTTTACTCTTATGCAATCTCCATTCCGCAACTCTAATTTATATTGATTGCATAGTTTAAATTGCATAGGGAATTGGGCTTTAGGTTGTTAATCTTAAATTGCTTTAAAATTTGAAAGAAAGCCCAATTCACCCCCCCCTCTTGGGCATTTCGATCCTTACAATTGGTATCAGAGCCTTGTTGCTCATTGGATCATTCTAGCTTCACCGCTAGAGAGCTTAAATGGCCAAGAATGGGGGTTCGGTTCCTATCTTCGAGGGCAAGAACTTTGCCTATTGGAAAGCACGCATGCGTGCCTACCTAGAGGCCATTGCTCCCGAAGTTTGGGAAGCGACCCATGCGGGATTTGGAGAGCTTAATTATGTTGGTGATCAACTAAAATGGGATGCTAGAGCTAGAAATGCCATCTATGAATGCATTAGTCAAGATGTATTTGCAAGAATAGCTAGTAAAGAAAAAGCTTGTGAAATTTGGGCATGCTTAATTGAAATTCATGAGGGTTCCTCTCGTGTTAAAGAACTTAAATATCACATGCTTAAATCAAAATATGATGAATTTAAAATGCTTCCTCATGAAAATGTTAATGAAATGTTTTCACGCTTAAATGTTCTTATTGAGGAGATTAATGCTCTTGACATTGCGTCTCTTGGCAAGGGACTTATCAACCGAAAGATCCTCATGCTCCTTCCCAAGCCTAAGTACAACATCATCAACTCCATGCTCCAAAAGGAATCACTTGACAACATTGAAGTTTCGGAGCTCATTGGAGAAATACACGCTCATGAGATGAGTGTACTCGGGATGATGGAGAGTTCATCCTCTACAAGGACAATAGCTCTCAAGGCTTTCAAGAAAACGAAGAAAATGATCAAGCCTAGTTCAAGCAAAGAAGAGCAAACATCAAGTGAAGATGATGATGATGAGCTTGCATCAATGATGAGAAAATTCTCCCGCTTGAACTCCAAGATTGCCAAGAAGGGATACACTTTTGATCCCAACAAAAGAGCCTTCCTCCCCAAGAAAGAAAGTAGCAAAACTTGCTATAATTGTGGTGAACAAGGCCACATCTCCTACGATTGTCCAAAACCGGACAAGAGAAGGGAGAACCACAAGAGCAAGTATCACAAGCTTGAAGATAGCGAGGATGAAGAAGAAGAGGTCAAGCCCAAGGCAAGAACGTTTGGAAAGAAGAAATTTGACAAAGGCAAAAAGTCAAAATTCTTTCCAAAGAAAAGACAAGGACCTCAAAAAGTGTTCATGTGTGAGGGGAATGAATGGATCACCGACGAAGAGTCAAGTGAAGAAGAGAGTGAAGAAGAAGAAGAAAACTTGGCCGGACTTGCCATTGCCAACAAAGATGATTCACCTCTTCCTCCACCTCCCATGTGTCTCATGGCGAAAGGTAACTTTGAGGTATGTGACGACTCTAGTGATGATGAACTTTCCCCCGATGAATTAACTTCATTGATAAATGAATATCACACCATCATTAAAAGGGAAAAGAACAAAGTCAAGGCGCTAGAACAAGCTCATGCTAAACTTGAAAATGCTAATCTTGATTTGCTTGGCAAGTATGAAAGCATACTTAAAGAGCATGACACGCTCAAAATCTATGTCAAGCAAATTGAGGAAGATAAGGCTAAAATTGAGCTAGACAATCATAAGCTTGGCTTAGTTCATCAAACACTCTCGGATAAGCACAATGAGTTAGTTCAAGAGCATCATGCACTTAATCTCTCTTATGAAGCCATTGAACTACAATTAAAAAATAAGGAGAAAGAAAATATTGATGGCAAGGTACCCACTATTTCAAATGCTACTAATGCTTTCAATGAGTCTTGGCTTTTGAAAGAGAATGCAAGGGAGAAGGAGCTGATGGAGGAGATTGAAAGTCTCCGCACAAGCTTAGCAAGACTATCTAAGGGAGAAGACAAACATAAAGAAATCCTCTTCCATCAAGCAAAGGGCTTCAACAAGAAAGGACTTGGATCCTTCCCGGTGCCAAACAAAGGAAAGGTGCCCTCACCGGAGCTCAAAACAAGCTTCATCAAGGAAGTTGGCTCCTATTGCCAACATTGCAAGGTCACCGGTCACCATACAAGGGAGTGCCCTCTACCTAACCGACCTTCTCCAAAATTGCCGACTAACTATACATCTACCTTTGAGAATCACTATTATTTGTTGAGCAAAATAGGTGCTAAGGTGAAGGCAAAGTTCATTGGCATGAACGTAAAGGGGATGAAAGGGAAGCTCCCCAAGCAACTTTGGGTCCCAAAAGCACTTGTATCACACATACAAGGACCAAAGCTAGCTTGGGTGTCTAAAGTCAAGAACACGTGACCATCCACGAAGTGACTTCAAGAGGGGACCTCCACCATCAAAGAAAATCTACCAAGGACCTCTTGAAGAAAGTTGAGAATGGGAGCCCAACGCGGATATGGACGGTAACCTTATTGTCAAATCAAATTACCATTCCATAAATAGTCTATTGATATATCTTTCCGCATCTAGGCCCCATGTTATGTTAAATGAATGCTTGTATGATTATGTGCCTCTCTTATGTGCCTCTCCTTTGTCACAATGAAAGTGCGGTTAAGATAGCTAAAAACCCCATTCCCGCACTTGATGAGAAACCTTTTCTAGACTTAGAAGTGAATTAAATGTGCTAGATGCATCTAACGTCATGTAAGTTGCCATGTTCATGTAAGGATGCATATCATATAGGTCTTGTCTAACTCCCAAAGGATAGGGGCAAGCTAGAAGTAGTTTTCCCTGAGGAAGCCTTTGGAAGGTTCAAACTTGGCAAGATAGATTTATTTTATGCCTTGCATGATCCCTGCCATATAAAGTTGCACTCATTCAAATCTTGCACTATAATTTGTTTGGCATTGCATAACGGTAGATTGTCACAAAAGGGAACCCACCTCATGAGAAGGAGACTTGTTTGAAATGCAATATCTCAACTCATATAAGGTGGAAAGAACAAAATGTTAGGTACGTTAATGCCTAGAGGAACATGCTTCATTGAGATAGTAGTCTTCATACTCTACCTCACAAAGCATGGGCCTTACATTTTATTTGGATATTTTTCCTCTATTTTTCTCGGTGTTCCATTTGCATTAAGGCCTAGCCAAGCTATTGGCATATTAGCTTTTTGAGGGGTAAGGGGTTGCCCAAAAAGTCCTAAGACATGTGTTTTCTTCTCAATTGTTTGTTCGGTCAAAGGACATATATGGGATGTTTTAGTTCTGTTGTCATCGGATTATCCGATGCCTTTGTCTAACCCTCATCGGTCCAATAAGTGTTCATTCTTCAAAGCCAATTTCAGTCAGAACCTCAAAATGATCCGACGAGTTCATCCTGAAAAACATCGGTCCATCCGATGTTCACTCTTCTGGAGCCGTGATCAATTCCACCGATGTTTACCTCTCCCCTACGTCGGATCATCCAGTGTCAACTTCACTCGGCTGAACACCCTTACTGTGCCTTTCGACCGATGTCCCAAACCCTAAACGTCGGTCCATCCGATGTCAACAGCAATTCTTGAATATCCTTACTGTGGCATTTGACCGACGTGCAACGTACTTATCATCGGACCATCCGGTGTTTTAAAAACGGTTAGGGTTTGGGCCCCACTATTTAATCGCCCGCGCCGCCGCCACCTTCTCTCTCCCCGACCCTTCGCGCCCCCGTGCTCACGTCGCCGCCTCTCCGTCGCCTACAGCGCCGCCGCCGGCCGCCGCCGCCGCCCGCAGCGCCGCCGCCCAGCGCCGCCGCCCGCAGCGCCGCCGCCCAGCGCCACCTCCACCCGCAGCACCGCCGCCGCTGCCTCCCCACGCGCCATCGCCGCCCGTGCTCGCGCACCTCCATCGCCAGCCGCCGCCGCCGCCGCCCTAGGCGCCGCCGCCGCCGTGCTCCACCAGCACCCAAGCACTCCACGCTTCTCTCCCTCCGTCGAAGCACCTCCACCCAAGCAACGCCATCTCCGGTCACCTCCTCGCTAGGGTTTCTCGGCCCGGTTGATCATCGTCGCTAAGATGGGTCGCGACAGGAAGAACAAAGGAAAGGCCATTGTGGAGCCCGCCGCGAAGAAGAAGAAGCTATCCAAGGACGAGAAGAAGGCCTTGATGGCCGCTCACGCCGCCGAGGAGCGTGAGCGCGGCCGTGGGGGTTCCTTGAGGATCCGCGAGGCCCGACCGAGGCCGCCTCCCGTGGTCGACGACTCCGACGTCGAAGAGGAGCCGGTCGCGCCCCTCGTCCGCCGGCGCTCAGCCCGGACACGTGGGGGTCACGCCGAGGCTCCTCCTCGTCCAAGACCGACGGCTGCCGACCGTCGTGAGGACAGGGAGGCTGAGAGGGACATCCATGAGATGGACACGGCCGTCCTGGTCCGTGAAGGAGTCCGTCTTGTGGATTACAGAAAGATGAAGGCGAAGCAACTACGGAAGCTCAGATGGAGTGTACTGCTAGAGGAATGGTACCCACAGCCCCGAGAGCTTCTTGTGGATAGTCGGTTCTGGACGGTCACGCAGGCGTCTCTCTACGAGACTTACAGACGCCGTGGCCACAAGCTCTTTCAGCACAACCACTTGGACTGGAGGCAGCTTGCAGTGGCCGCGGAGACTGATGTCCGCCCCTTCTTTGAGAGATACAGAGGGTTGGTGGATCTACTGGACTATGAGAGGAGTGCCTATGTGGAAGAATGGGTCCGTGTCTTCTACGCGACCCTGTACATCTCGGAAGGCAGGCGGTCCATTGCTTTCATGTTCAATGGCCAGTACTACCACCTCACGAGGCAGACCTTGGGGCACATTCTTGGTTTGGAGCTGCACGACACCAGCATACATGAGAAGGTCTATGGGCAGGCAGATCCACCGAGGAGGCCACTTACTGGAGGGGTAGCTCCACAGCTAGACGAGATCCGCTCCCTGTTTGGCTCCTCCTTCTCTCCGGACCAGCCGAGAGTCCCAGCCCTCCTGACTCCAGCTGCGCGCATTGTGCACCTCGCCTTGCGCCGCACGCTCCTGCCGAGGTCAGGGTACTTGGAAGGGTTCACGAGTCTCCAGCAGACCCTCTTGTTCTACATAATGAACGGGATGGATTTCGATATCATAGACATACTTCTCTGCGAGATGGAGGACGTAATCACTGATGGGGTTGGGATGATGAGACAGATGGTCTATGGGCACTGGATCAGTTTTATTTGCTCTATGGTAGTGCCAGAGGAGCACTCAGCACAGGCCCGACTTGCAGACGAGAGCGTGACCCGCTTCGGTCACTACCGTGCGTCCGCTCCTGGAGACCGCCGTCTTGGCCGTCCAGTTGAGCGCCAGGTCCGGGCCCGCTTGACTGAGGAAGACTGGTCCGACCTAGAGCGGGAGGACGAGAGACTTGCTGAGGCTGAGGCTCAGGGGGAGGACCTGCAGCATATCTGGTCTGAGAGCGACACCGACGACAGTGTCGAGGAGTACTTCCCTCCCCCTCCACCTTCACCGAGGCCGCACGACGCCGAGGCAGGAGGATCAGCTGCTCCGCCACCGACACCACCTCCTGTGTCCGAGGCGCAGGTGACGCAGCCGTCTGAGCTGACGTCGCTTCTCCAGCAGATGATCGAGCAGCAGCGCCAGGACAGGCTCGCTGCTGAGCAGGCCAGGGCAGAGCAGGCTGCTCACTTGGCACAGCTGCAGAGGCAGCAGCAGGAGCTCCAGCTTGAGATCGCCCGTCAGAGGCGAGAGGATACGGACAGGTTCACCAACCTGGTAGATCAGATGCACCGCCGTACCCTCGACCAGCAGCAGCAGACCCAGCAGGCCATGATGGGGATCCTAGGGTTGATCACCAACCTATACACTCAGACCGGGATCGCCCTTCCTTCACAGCAGCCTGGACTGGGGCTGGCTCCAGGTGTCGCTCAGGTGCCTACTACTCCTATCCCTTCGATCAGTATGTCACCTCTTCTGGCACCTAGCGCACCGATTCACTCACCACTGCCGGCGACGACCTTGTTCCAGCAGACACCGACGTCCGTGGTGAGCGCTCCACTTCCTCCAGCTCCTCCAGCACCTTCGGTCCCTGCTTCCTCTCCTCCAGCACCGGCAGCGGACCCTCCAGTTTCCACCGCTCCGGCAGCCCCTTCGACCGGCGACTCCAGCTCCGACGACTGCGACGGTGCCCAGTTCGTCCTCGCGCCTAGCTCTCAGGGTCAGTAGGCGTTCTGATCCCTTTTTGGTGTCTTGATGCCAAAGGGGGAGAAGGTGTAGGAGAGTCAGGGGGAGTAGTAGTTTCAGGGGGAGTGTGAGTGCGTGATTGCGTGGTTATCCTTTGTATCTTTGTTTTCATGCTTTGTATTCATACTCTTTTGTAATTTTAAATAAGCACTCCTTCACTTGTCTCATTTGCTTATGATTTTAATCGATTGAGCTTTTCGCACCATAATTTTCATTTGCGTTTTACAAGCTTAATGTGTCTTATCTTGTATTCATTGCATATCTACTTGAACACTATCATCAAATTCATTATTATTGTGCTTTAAATTTTTGTGTTGTCATCAATCACCAAAAAGGGGGAGATTGAAAGCATCTAGGCCCCATGAGGTACGGTTTCGGTGATTAATGACAACCATTCAATATTACTAATGAATTTGTGAATGCAAGGTCTCAATAGCACTCAATCAAATAAAATCAAAATTACATTGGAGACCCATCTGAAATCAACAAATGAGATCAAAACGAATCATGTGAAGAACAAGAAGTGAAAGCTCTAACTTGACATCAATCAATGCTTGAAGACAATCAGAACAACACTTCGAACAAATGTCAAAGAGGTCACAAGTTCAAAATTCCAAAAAGAACAACTCAAAACAACTTGAAGTCAACAAGTTGAACACACCGGATCATCCGATGTACTTGGAGTTGACTGCATCGGTCAAATTGGTTCAACTGAAGAAGAAGACCTCAGACAAATACACTCACCGGATCATCCGATGTAAGTGGCTTAGTGCATCGGTCCATCATCACAGATTGCAACACCATTGGACCAAGTGAAGCACCGGATCATCCGATGTGCAGGTTTGTACACATCGGTCGATCACTCCAGGAAGCTTCAAGATCAAGCAGAATTCTGGAGGAAGAGCCACCGGATCATCCGATGAGAAGACAGTTCAACATCGGTCTAACAACGGTCATATCTGACATAGTGACATCAGCTAATTTGGCTTTGACCGATGATAACTGAAGGGGAGACATCGGATCATCCGGTGTTCGCAGACAAGTGATGTCAGCCTACTTTTCCAACGGCTATCTCGTGGAGGCTGGCTATTTATACCCCTTCAACCTGTCAAATCGACATGACTTGAAGCCCAGACATACTCTACACATCCTAGAGCATTCAAGCAAGAGAGCTACCACTTTCACATCAATTTCACATCAATTGTACACCAAGAGATAGGCTAGAACTAGCTAGAGATAGTGCTTGGGTGCCTCCACTCTAGGTGATTGGAGTCTCTAGCATAGTGAGAGCCACAAGGGAGTGTCCCTTGGTGTGTGTAACTTCCGGAGCTTGCCAAGTGGTTTGTGGAAGCCCGGAGGATCCCAAAAGTGTACAAGGCTTGAGCTCCACCTTGCCGAGGTTGGCGAACGGAGAAGAATAGTGAAGAAGCCCCTAGTCTCGGTGACTTGGGAGTGGCAAAACCCATCGGAGGGTGCCACAACGTGGACGTAGGAAGATCCTTGTGATCTTACCGAACCACGGGATAAACTCCGTGTCCTTTGAGCGTTTGCATCCCTCTTCCTTTACTCTTATGCAATCTCCATTCCGCAACTCTAATTTATATTGATTGCATAGTTTAAATTGCATAGGGAATTGGGCTTTAGGTTGTTAATCTTAAATTGCTTTAAAATTTGAAAGAAAGCCCAATTCACCCCCCCCCCTCTTGGGCATTTCGATCCTTACAACCGCGCCGCCAGAGGCGATTATATCGATTTCTTCCGCTGCCGCAAATCGATCAGATCTGCTAAGCGCCGCTGCACTTTCGATCGTCAGCGGCAGTGCAGCTACAGGGGATCCCGCCGTTCTTCTTGCCGCCGAATAGGATCGGGTTGAGCCACGTCTTCCTGTTTGCGTGTGCAGTGCACCGCAGTTCACGCTGGCTCCTGCTGACGCAAGTATCAGATTCCTAACTCACTGCTGCAGTGCTGCCTACTGCCTATCAACTCATCTTGAAACCGTGCACATCAAATCCAAGGTCAGGCCTGCTCCTGATTCAACCGTGCTGGACTTTCTTGATTTTTTTTGGTGCGGCTCGTGCATCAAGGCTGCTGCTTGTTCCAAGATCGAGGTTTGCTCTGTGCGTGCACGTTACTCCACCTGCTCATGTGAAAAGCTCCGTGGTTGCCTGGCCGTGACCACTGAGGAAGATTCCAGGTGAAAGGAAATTAAGATTTTTTGCTACATCTACATATCAATCTACACGGGCTATTATTTTCTGGATTTCTCTTTACTACATCTACACGAAGATCTACCAGACAGTTTGCAGATTAATTCTTGCTGATTTTTCTTCGGCATGTCTTCTCTCAAATATGATATTCCGCTGCTAGACCGTGATACACGGTTCACTCTATGGCAAGTCAAGATGTGGGCGATATTAGCGCACACCGATCTAGATGATGCGCTTGGTGGATTCTCCAAAAAGTAGGAGAATTGGACCAACGATGAAAAGCGTCGTGACCGTAAGGCTGTTTCACAAATTCATCATCATTTATCTAAAAATATTTTGCATGAGGTTTTGGAACAGAAAACCGCTGCTGGTCTATGGCTGAATCTAGAATCGATCTGCATGTGCAAGGATCTAACCAGCAAGATGCATTTGAAGATGAAATTATTTACTCACAAGTTGCAAGAGGGTGGTTCAATGTCCTCTCATGTTCAAGTCTTCAAGGAGATTATTTCGGACCTAGCATCCGTGGAGGTAAAATATGATGATGAGGATATAACTCTTATGCTCTTGTGTTCGTTGCCCTCGTCTTATTCAAATTTCAGAGACACTATATTATACAGTCATGATACTCTATCTGTTCAAGAGTTTTATGATGCTTTGCATGCTAAAGAAAAGATGAAACAGATTGTGTCTGCTGATTCTGCTGCCAGTTCTGATGGAGAAGGCTTGTCTGTTCGTGGTAGAATAGAGAAGAAATCAAATAAAAATTTGAGTGGTCAGAAACACCGCTCTAAATCCAAAGGTAAAGATAAGTTCTGCAGATACTGCAAGCGTAATAATCATGATATCTCTGAATGTTACAAGCTGCAGAATAAAGAAAAGAGAAAGGTTGCTGAAAAGTCTACAAATAAATCCAATGATGATGGTAGTGCTTCTATTGTCTCTTCCGATGGCAGTTCTAATGGTGATGTTCTCGTTGCTTTTGCTGGATGTGCTAAAATTAATGATGAATGGGTTCTTGATTCTGCCTGCACGTTTCATATTTGCATTAACAGAGATTGGTTCTCCACTTATGAATTTGTCCAGGGTGGAGGTTCCGTTCTGATGGGAGATAACACACCCCGCAAGGTTGTAGTCATTGGATCCGTTCAGATTAAGATGTCTGATGGTATTGTCAGGACATTGATAGATGTGAGGCATGTTCCAACTATGACGAAAAATCTTATTTCTTTGAGTACTTTTGATGTCAGAGGCTACAAGTATTCTGCTGAAGGTGG
Source organism: Tuctoria greenei (assembly GCA_036927565.1). Lineage (NCBI taxonomy): Eukaryota > Viridiplantae > Streptophyta > Magnoliopsida > Poales > Poaceae > Tuctoria > Tuctoria greenei. The sequence goes on along the minus strand of JAYESD010000004.1, from coordinate 178,591,184 downwards.
AGTTATGAAGGTAACTAAAGGCTCTCTTGTTGTTATGAAAGGTAACTTGTTAAAATCAAATTTATATATTCTACAAGGCGTTACTATTATCGGTAATGTTGTTGTTTCTTCTAAGTCACCTGATTCTGATGCTACAAGTTTATGGCATATGCGTCTTGGTCATATGAGTGAACTTGGTTTATCAATTCTGAGCAAGAGAGGTCTTCTTGATGGGCGCAACATCAGTAAAATGGAATTTTGTGAGCATTGTGTGTTTGGCAAGCATAAGAGGGTGAAATTCAACACTTCGGTTCATACAACTGAAGGCATTCTTGATTATGTGCATTCTGATTTATGGGGACCATCTCGTAATACATCTATTGGAGGTGCTCGTTATATGTTGACTATTATTGATGATTATTCGAGAAAGGTATGGCCTTATTTCTTAAAGCATATATCAGAAGCATTTTCTGCATTTAAAGAGTGGAAGACTATGGTGGAGAATCAAACTTAGAAAAAGGTAAATGTTCTTCATACTGATAATGGGATGGAATTCTTTTCTCATGAATGTAACTCTTATTTTAAGTCTCATGGTATTGTGAGACATCGTACCGTTGCTCACACACCCCAGCAGAACGGTGTGGCAGAGCGTAAGAATAGAACTATCATCTCTAAGGACCGTTGAATGTTGTCTAATGCTGGTCTTAACAGACTTTTTTTGGCTGAGGCTGCTTCCACTGCTTGCTATTCTATTAATCGTTCTCCCTCTATTGCCATTGATAAAAGCAATCCATTTGAGTTATGGTCTGGTTCTCCAGCTAATTATTCTGAGTTGATGATTTTTGGTTGTCCTGCTTATGCTCATGGTTATAATGGAAAATTGGAGCCTAGAGCTATTAAGTGCATTTTTCTTGGTTATGGTTCTGGTGTTAAAGGTTATAGGTTTTGGGATCCTGGATCAATGAAGGTTATAACTAGCAGAAGTGTTGTCTTTAATGAATCTGCTATGACTACTAATGCTATTGATACTAATGCTCCTGTTCAGAGTTCTCAGACCTCTAGTGTGCAGGTAGAGCATTTAATTGATTCAGCACATACACCAGATAATGATGGCTCAGATGCACTTATTGATGATGATTCATCTGTTATCCCACATTCTCCTATTGTGCAGCCTCCACAACAGTCTATTGCAGTTGACAGGTCTAGGAGACCTCATATTCGACCCAAGAGGTTAATTGAGGAATGCAACGTTGTTGCTTATGCTTTGAGTTGTGCAGAAGATGTTGAAGGTAATGCAAAACCTTCTTATTATTCTGAGGCTATTACTTCTGCTGACTGCAATAATGGGTTGCCGCTATGCAAGATGAGATGGAGTCACTTGAAAAGAATAGTACTTGGGATTTAGTGCCATTGCCTAAAGAGAAGAAACCTGTTCATTGTAAGTGGATTTTCAAGAAGAAAAAGCCTATTTCTCCTAATGAGACTGATAGGTATAAAGCAAGGTTGGTTGCTAAAGGTTATAGTCAGATTGCAGGTATTGACTATAATGATGTCTTTTCTCCTGTTGTGAAGCATAACTCTATTCGCAGTTTACTCAGTATTGTTGCTATGCATGATTATGAGTTAGAACAACTCGATGTTAAAACTGCATTCTTACATAGAGAATTAGATGAAGATATTTATATGGATCAACCTGAAGGCTTTATTGTTCAAGGCTCAGAACATCTTGTCTGTAAGTTGAAGAAATCTCTTTTTGGCTTGAAGCAATCTCCCAGACAGTGGTATAAGAGGATTGACTCCTTTATGCTCTCTCAAAACTTTAAGCGGTCATCTTATGATAGTTGTGTTTATTTGAATACTGTTGATAATTCAGCTATTTATTTACTTCTCTATGTCGATGATATGTTGATTGCTGCAAAAGATAAGTCAGAAATAGCCAAATTAAAAGCTCAATTGTGTAGTGAATGAGATGTAGGATTTGGGTGCAGCAAAGAAAATTCTCGGCATGGAGATTATTAGAGAGAGACAAGCTGGCAAGTTATATCCTAGTCAGCAAAGTTATATTGAAAAGGTCCTTCATCGTTTCAGTATGCATGATGCTAAACCAGTGAGTACTCCATTAGATCCACATTTTAGATTATCTTCAGCTTTATGTCCTGAGTCAGATTATGATATCGAGTAGATGTCTAGAGTTCCGTATACTAGCGCAGTTGGATCTCTTATGTATGCTATGGTTTGCTTTCGTCCTGATTTGTCATATGCATTAAGTGTTGTCAGTAGATACATGGCTAATCCTGATAGAGAGCATTGGAAAGCAGTTCAATGGATTTTGAGATATGTGCGCGATACTTCTAATGCTTGTTTGTAGTTTGGAAAATCTGGAGATGCACTTGCTGGTTATGTTGACTAAGATTATGCTGGTGACTTGGACAAACGGAGGTCTCTCACGGGTTTTGTTTTCACCATTGGTGGTTGTGCTGTTAGTTGGAAAGCTTGTTTGCAGTCTACTGTTGCTTTATCAACTACAAAAGCTGAATACATGGCTATTTCTAAAGCTTGTAAAGAAGCTATTTGGCTTAGAGGTTTATATGCTGAGCTTTGTGGAGATGATTCTTGCACTACTATATTCTGTGATAGTCAGAGTGCTATTCACCTTACCAAAGATCAAATGTTTTATGAGAGAACAAAATATTTTGATGTCAGGTATCACTTTATTCGAGATGTTATGACTCATGGTGATATTAAAGTGTGCAAGATCAGGACTCATTATAATCCGGCTCATATGATGACAAAGCTAGTTCCTACTAATAAGTTTGAGCTATGCTCAAGCTTGGTTGGTATTACAGTTTGAGTCCTAGGGACTTATTGGCGCGCGGTGTTATTTATTATTGAAGGGAGTTGATTGATGATCCTTTCATTGGCTACAAGATGGAATTTGTCTCAAGGTGCAGTTTGTTGGAATATGATCCAAATTCTGATCTCGCTGGAGACGCCTAGGGGATGTGAGAGGTGGAGACCTCTCATGTTACGGGTCATATTTATTTTGAGGGATTTATTTCCTTTGTTAGCCACCCCCTATAAATACATCTTGTAGGCCGTTAAGGGAGAGAGAGAGAGAGAGAAGAGACCCTCATTGTAATCCCATTGTAAACTCTCATCATATAGTGAAGATCGCCGGTCGGCGCCTGTGGTTTTTTCCCGCAAGGTTTTTCCACGTAAAATATGTGTCTTGTGTTCGATCTTGTTTACACATTAATTTGCTAACAACAATCCCAAAAGCAGAAGATCATCACATTATCTTCGTGCGAAGCAGAGTACATCGTCAGAACGACCGCGTTTTGCCAGGTAATTTGGCTGGCGCGTCTCCTAGCTGAACTGAAGGGAGAACGGTGAGCGGTCTTCACACTCAAGATGGATAGGCAGTCTGCGATCGCTCTCACCAAAAATCCTGTCTTCCACGACCGGAGTAAGCACATCGACGTTCGCTTCCATTTGATTCGCGAGTGCATTGGGGATGGGAAGATGAACATCGAGCATGTCCGCACCGACGAGCCGATCGCCTACATCCTGATGAAGCCACTGGCACGTGAATGCTTCATTGAGCTGCAAGAGAAGCTTGGAGTCATCAAGATCATGAAGAAACAACAGGATTATGGGGTGAAATGTGCTCAGTACTATGCTTGTAATCCTATTTCTTGTATCCGTTGAGCCCAGTCGACGTGCGAGTCAAATGGGCGTGTCTAGCGAGTTAGGGAGGCCACGATGCCGGTGCCTTCGCGCTGTGGCGTGCGCACCAAGCGCGCGACATGAACCAGTCTTCCGATCATGGCATGCATGGCGGTTAGTAGGAGGACACGAGATTAGCTCGGACACTCCGGCGTGTGGGTAACTGAACGCACGTAGAGTTTCTCTTTAAATAGCAAATCAATCGAGTCAAAAAGCTGCCGCAATTTGCAGCACAAAAACAAGCCTTCCAGTTCCTCGCTGTGGTTTAGTGATTGAGCTTGTCCATAGTTGTGTTTCCGGCTGACATTATCTAAAAAAATCTATTCTGAATAGTTCTGTCCGGATCACACAAATGATGATGCATGCATTATCAGAACGGAAAGGCTATCTGTCAGTCGCGTGAAGTCGCGTCAGATTTCAGGCACCAGGAGCAGGGCGCGCGGGTACTTAATCCGATCTTTAGTTTTAATCTTGTTTAATTTGTAAAGATCATGTTAGTTGTAAAATAGTCTAATAAAATAATTTTGTGATTGATAGACCATAGAATAATCAACTAAAATACAATTAATGAGTTAATTACAATGATTTGTTGTTAATAACATTACTTAGTTGTTAATTACGTATTGCCTGATTTTTTTAGTAAATTCCAGACACATGAAATTTAAACACACCCTTATCAGAATCCTTGAGGGCCAAACATATCACCAAATTCCTCGACTGCATTGATTCCTAACGGGTAAAGACGAACTACTTGCAGGTAGAGAGAACTTTGCAGAAAATTAGCTACATGTACTAGGGTTAGGGAAGGAAACGGCAGGCGTGTGCATGTCTCTATGTGATACAAGCGAGCTTCCTAGCTTTTTTAGATGATAGAAAGTTCCGACCTTCTCTTCCAATAAGGTTATGATCAATTTATTACAAGCGAGTACAAATAAAAACAACCTATTGTACAGAAAAAGACGACGATAAGTGAATGGCTAAGTACACGACTGTAGACCGGACTTCATAAGCCTATACTGCGGCACATTCATCCCTTCACATTTTCCGTAAGTGCACCCCAGATCTTTCGCTCATGACTTCCTCTGCAGAATACTAACATTTAGTACTGTGAAATTCAGCCTAAAATTCGCTCCTACCGGAAATCGAACTCAGGACTAGTGCCACTCAGAGTACTTAACCACTAGGTTAAGCCCCCTTTTGCAAGCACTTTCCTAGCTAGCAAGCACTTTCCCTAAACTGCAATCAATTATTTGTTTTCATTTAGTACATTTAGTAATTTAAATTATATCTCATAGCCTGGATTTGTGTTGATTCTTAGGTACTCAATTTATACCAAGATATACATATAATACTGCATCTGTTTTATTTTATTTAACATTGTTTAGTTTAAAATGGAACTAACCTATTAGTACAAAAAGAAAGTACATCTATAAATTATATTCAATTTATTCCCCTTGCGGCTTGCAATCGCCGCCGCCATGCGATGCCAATGATATGAATTCCTTCTGTCTCGACACCAACAAGGCCACAAGGAATTGTCACAAATAATCACATCCAACTTCTAATGATTGCAAAGCCTAGACTGCACTAGATGCATGTCGTCTGTAATACTCCTTTTTTCCAATGCCCTTGTCTTGAGGGCTCTGTGGTTGACAATGTATAGCAAATTAAATGTCAGCCATTCACTACACAAAACATGCAAAGAAATGTCGGCCTTATCTCCGTCGGTAAGCTATAATAACCGACACATTTAGAATAAGACACTCGGTGTACTGATGGCCATAGCCGTCGAATCGAGGTCGACGTTGTTAACACATTAAAGTCGCCGGGACCGACGGCTTTAACGCCTTAAAGACGCCGGCCGGCTAACCCCGACAGCTTTACTGCGTAGGCGCAGTATGAACATCGGTTGCCACAAACCGATGGTCATATCGCCTTAAGGCTGTCGGCCCAGCTGCCCCGACACCTTTAATTCGCTTTAAAGCTGTCGGCCCCGATGGCCATATATACACCACGTAGGCGCTCTAGGGGACCTATAGCTGTCGGTTTTGGTGTTAAACCTATGGCTTTAAGATACTTATGACCGTCGGTCACTAGACACCGACGGCCATACTTGCAATTTTTTATTAAAAAAAACCGCAGCTGGTTTCCCTCCCTCCCCGGGTGGGAAGCCGCCGGTTATAGTTTATACAGCAGCACATATAACAGATATAAATAGCAATGACACATATAAACAGTCACAAAACAACACATACAACAATTCAATAAGTTTCATACACCAACAACACATATAAACACATTCTTCACACAATGCAACTAAGTTCCATACTAAATTAGTCCAAGAGAAAGGCAACTAAAATACGATTATGAAGATTAATCTGCATCCATGTCATTGTTCAAGGCTCCACCACTTGTGCCTCCGGCGTTCAAATTGAGGAAATCATCGCAACCATGAACGGAATCCTACGAGAAACAAATAAAAGTTAACTTTGCATAATAGTTACAATTCATATGTCTCAATCTTTCTAAAATTCACAAATGCCCAATTCACATGTGTAATTAACATAAAGGTATTACCAACTATGTCATAATATTAGTTAGTTGGCAAGAAAACAAAACGTATGAGATAACTCATCAAATAATTCGAAAAATACCTATAAAGGCATCAATCACTCTGCCCCTCTGTTGCCTCTTATAACTCTGCCAATCTTGCCAACCTTGCATCTCGTTCTGGATCATCTTCCTCTTCGCCACTCTCCCCTCAGTACCACCCCGTCCACCCTCAATATCATCCTGTCCACCCCCAGAAGACGACATCCCAAAGACCTGCGCTAGAACTTCCTCTACTCCTAAGCCTCTTCGCTGCTCCTGAACCTCTTCCATTGTGCCTGCTCCTAAGCCTCCTTCCTACTCCCGAGCCTCCTCTGAGTACACACCTAAGCCTCCTCCTAAACCTGGTGCTAGCTGGCTCGATGCCTGCTCTGTCACACACCCCATAAGCTGTTTTTTTCTATCTGCACTCACGGGCATGCCCTACAAATGTAAATAAACATATCACAAATAGTAAATAGTTGATTATGATATTGAAGTGTTTAAAAAAGAACAAAGTACTTGAAACAAGGATGTGTGAACCGAACTACTACTGTGGTGAGACGCGGAGGAAGAAGTATCATCACTTTGTTTCTTTCCTTTTTTGAAATGCTTCCACATCTGCACAAATATCAAAATAACAATTAGTATACGAGATTATTAAACAATAAACAATAAATAATGAAGACTAAAATATGTACACAATAAAAATTTAAATCTCAAAGAATGCGTACAGTAAGAACTAAAAATCACCGGCATTAGAATCTGCTAAAAATTATCAGCATCTGAATCCGCTTCTGTCACACGTGCATGAATATTTTCATGTCTCTCTTCTTCTACCATCTCTTCCGCAAACTCTTCTCCTTCACATCTTCTTCAATAATTCTATTTTCCTTTTCAATAATCCTTTGAGATTGCCAAAGACGTTTTCTTGGAGGGCCGGCTTGTTCTTCAGACATTAACTCTAGAGTAGTACTAGCAATTTCTGCAAGTCCTATCCCAAAAGATATCCTAATATCTTGTACTTCCTCAACTTCATCATGATTAGCACCACCATCATTGTCTTCCTGACTGTCCATGTACTCATCATAACGATGAGGGTGCACTTCACGGTTAGCTTTATATAAAACTCACTAATTTTTCAAACTTGGTTGATGATAACTTAAATAGAACACTTGTTCCACTTGATGTGCAAGTACAATATTGTATTTAGGGGTTGTATAGCGTGAGTTGTGGTTGACCTCCACCATTCTAAAATCATCCACTCACTTGCCCGATGTTGGATCAAACCAGTGATAGTCGAAAAACACCAGCTTCAGTTCTTTCGTACCGCCAAATGTGTACTCAATTATTTTTTGAAGAACACCATAATATTCCCTCACCTCTCCACTACCCTTTGTAGACGTTATACACACTCCACTGTTTGATGTGGCTGCAAGTGGGTGATGTGCTTCTAAACTTGCCGTTCGAAAACGATATACATTGATATCGTATCGGCTAAATTCTCTAGCTTTCATTTGACCATTCACGATCTGTCGCAAATCATCGGAGATGTTGACATCCTTCATAGACTACATGTACAACAATATACAAAGTTAGCATCTTATAATAAGTATATGAATATGATTGAAGAACAAAGGATATCAGAGAAGTTAGCATCATACATGTTCACGGAACCAGTTCACGAAGTTTTTGCCACCTTCTATGCCATGCTGATGTAGATTATCCAATTGACTTTATGTCGGCCTTCGAGAAGATGTCCAATACAGATTGTCAAACATTTAAAAAATGCTAACACTTCTTCCATGTTGAGAAACATGTAAAGCATGGTGTAGTTTCTCTCTTGGTCTGAAATATAATGAGAATTGACAACCCCAACACCTTTACCCTTCCAATGAAAAATTTTAAGCTCAGTCATAGGCTGCTCTTCAGCATCATGATATTGTGTCATAGATGCATTCAAATTGTTGGCATGTGCGAAATATTTGCTAGAGAAGTTTGTAATCTCCTTAGCTGCAAATTCTTCTGCAATACACCCCTCAACTCTGGCCTTGTTGCGCACTGTAACTCTAAGGTTTTTCAGTTCTCTTTCTTTACTATACATCCACCTAAACTGTGTAGGTCCTTGTACTAAAACTTCATAAGGCAAATGCACCAGCAAATGTTCCATAACATTCATAAATCTAGGTGGAAATACTTTTTCCATCTTACATACAAGCACAATGATTTCTTTCTCCCATTGTCGCATTATCTTCAACACTTTCTTAGCACATATCAGCCTATAAAAATAGCTAAGTTCAACAAATACTTTCCACAAGTCAGGTTTGAAGTATCTACGAAACATTACTGGTAAAAGTCTTTCCATCATAATATGGTAATGATGAATCTTCAACCCATTCAGTTTACCAGCGCTGAGATTGACAAATAGTTTTATGTTAGCTGCATAGCGGTCTGGAAACTTTAATGTTTTCAACCAACTAAGTATTTGCTTTTTTTCTTCTGGCATGACACAGTAAGGAGCTCGTGGTCGAATTTCATTTCCACTTACATTTGTTCTAATCAATATTGTGCGGTAGAAGCAGCACCTTTGCATATGGTAGCACCTAAATAAAAGAAATATGAGGCCAGCTGTGTTCTGTACCATACCCTTCGAAACCATCTTCTTCGGACAATTTTAACTTTGAATGCCATGCCATTTTTTGCTCGCTTGTATGACGAGGCGCTCCTTTTGTAACTCTTATGCCTTTTCGGAATGATCGTGTATCTCTCCTGAAAGGATGATTCGAATAAAGAAATTGTCGATGACAATCAAAATAACTAACTTTTTTCCCATACTTCAGCCTTATGGCACTAGTGTCACTCATAAATATGGGACGACACAATTGTCCATGGACACACCAACCAGACCAAATGCCATGTGCCAACAAATCATGAATTGAGCATAGATACGTGACACATAAGTCAATTCCACATTTCATATGACTGTCATATGCTTTTACACCTTGGCACAACTCTTTCAACTCTTCAATCAATGGTTGCATAAACATATTGATTTTCTTGCCTGGCTGTTTAGGACCAGGAATGACTGCCGCAAGGAATATGTATCCTTCTTTCATGCACATGTCGGGAGGAAGATTGTAGGGCATGATAAAAACAGGTTAACAAGAGTATGGACTATTACTAGTGCTGAATGAAGTGAAACCATCTATTGACAACCCAAGACGAACATTTCTCGGATCTCTTGCAAACTCCGGATCAAAACGGTCTAAAGCTTGCCAAGTCACGGCATCCGAAGGATGCTCCATAACATCTTTGTCATCGTTCTCATGTATCCCTTCAGAATGCCATCTCATGTGCTTCACTGTTTCTTGAGACAAAAACAATTGTTTAAGCCTTGACGTGATTGGCATGTACCGAAGATATTTGATCGGTACTTTTGTACTTATTCATTTTCCATCATCATTCATGACGTCCACATATATTGATTTCTTACAATGCATACAGTGGGTATCGTTCATGTGTTACTTCTAAAACAACATGCAATTATTCTCGCACGCATCAATCTTCTCATAATCCATGCCCAGACCAGCCAAATTTTCTTAGATTGATATAGATCCGGCGACATCTGATGACCTGATGAAAGGGGATCACTGATCAGCTTAATGATACCATTGTAGCAATAGTTTGCAAAATCGAACTTGGACTTCATTGCCATAACTCATGTGACCGCCTGCAAAACGGTCATATTGGAGCTCTCATACACTTTTCGATGTACGTTGGCAAGACGCTCGTAAAACTCCTTCACCTTCTTCGGTTGCGACTGTTCTTCGTACTCTTTACCAATGGCTGCTATCATCTCATCCATCCGATCTTCATCCTTATTACCGTACGACTCATCATCATGCTCTATTTCCCCATGATCGCACCACACCAGATAGTCGGGCATAAATCCATGCTTGCAAAGATGCAACTCCACTTCAGACTTATCCAGATGTCAACAATTCCGACACTTGATACACGAACACTTCACAACACGAGCATCACAAGCAAATGCATGGCTCAGAAAAGCATTTGCGGTATGACCCCATTCATTAGTGTGTGCACCAGTTGAAATCCATCCATCATACATCGCCTAACGATCATCACCAATTTTAAAACTACATCAAATAAATATATGTTAATGAACATATATGGTTACTTTATAGTTTGTTTAATGTCACGACCCTACGTCTATTGTCAAGGATAGGTCCTAAAATTTCGACAGCATAACGCTGCCTATTTAACACTACACCCCCTATTAGGTGCAGTTCTTGAAGTAAAAAGGGTGCAGCGTCGGCGTCCTAAACAACGATGGCCACGCGACTGCACATGACGTAGGGTCGGAGCCACTGAACACCTGCTTTCACTTCATACTCAACGGGTATTGCCATTACCTCATAGTTTATTTAATGTCACGACCCTACATCTATTGTCCATGATAGGTAAAATTTTGACAGCATAACGCCGCCTATTTAACACTACACCCCCCTATCCGGTGCAGTTCTTAAAGTAAAAAGGGGCAGGTAGGGCCGGCGGCCTAAACAACAGTGGCCACACGACTGCACATGACGCAGGGCCGGAGCCCCTGAACACCTGCTTTAACTTCGTACTAAACAGGTATTGTCGTTACTTCGTAGTTTGTTTAATGTCACGACCCTACATCTATTGTTAGGATAAGTCCAATAATTTTGACAGCATAACGCTGCTTATTTAACACTACACCCCTCTATCCGGTGCAGTTCTTAAAGTAAAAAAGGGGCAGGCAGTGCCAGCAGCCTAAACAACAGCGGTCATGCGACTGCACATGACCTCAGGACCGGAGCGCCTGGACGCTGGCGACTAGGCATCATCTAGGCGACGCCTTAAAGAACCTTCTTTATCTTCCTACTAAATGGGTCTTGCCATGCCGGCCGTCGTGCCGCCCGCTGCCGCCTGGCGCCAGGGCGTCCCTTTCCAGGTGTGCTGTCGTCGCTCCTCCACCGTGCGCTGCCATCCTTCTCATGTCTGCCTCTCTGTGCCGTTCTCTCCTGTCCCCTCACCCTCCCCCTTCCTCAACGCTGGGATTGTGTCGTTCTTCCCTGTCCCATCCGCCTTCTCCTTCCTCAATGCCGGGATGATGGTACTTTCGGCTCTATTTCCTTAGTGTCGACTAAAACCTTTCTCTAAAATACGTTTGACGACTATGAGGTCGACTACGGTCGACTAATCGCCCTAGTCGACGACTAATCGCCTAGTCGATCCTAGTCGCATAGATTTGATAACATTTTATATACATATAGTACATAAACAATAAAAAACTCAAATAAACATAATTGAACTCTAATAACTATCATCTATGATAATCAAGTTAACATACAAATATATGGATAAAATAAAATATAAAATTGCATAAGTAATGATATAGCAATGCGTAGAGACTAATCAATTTTACAATTTAAAACACAATACATTGCAATTTACAAGTTTAGATTTAAACCTTCTTGTGAAGGAGCAACGTCGGATCATTAACGTCGAAATCTCCATCAATCAACTTATCCATTACCTTTCAGAAGATCGGTCCTCATCTTTTTCCTATCACACTTCTCCTGAAAAATAGTGTTTGGCACAACTTCTCAGATTCTGCCTGAGAATCAGCTTTGTGAAGCTCTGCCAAAGGGGGCCTAAGTTTGGGTTGGCCTAAGGGCTGGTTATACAAGCAAGGGAGACAACAGCTCATAGTGCACGACTTTGGGGCTGTTCCTCTTGTGTTTTGATCAATAAAATTCATAGTTTAAGGAACATTTGTGCCTTGTTCATCCGACTTGTTTTCGTCAAGTTTTTCTCGTCGAGTTTCTGCACAACACTACCTTTCTTCAGTGGTTTTATCGTAACTCGAGTTTTACAGATCCGATTGCCGTGAATATTTTTGGGTTGTCCTCACAACTTAATTTTCTATCATCTGTGAAAATCTCACGGTCATTGGATTTGTGGTTTCGGATCTACACGGGTTTCTCTGCAATGTCCCAAAAATGTTTTTCTCAGGTAGGACAGATTGACATTTGTTCGATCTTTAGATCGTACCTTGAGTTTTACTCGACGGATTTTTGTGATTCTTATTATGACGTCTTCATGACTTGATTCCCAACAATCTATACTAGTTTTTTCATAGTTTAACACGTTTAGATTAGTTGCACACACAGTTTCTTTAACAGATCGGTTTTCTGCCGAGGGGTGTTTTCGTTGCTTCCGCTGAATAGTTTTAATCTACCATTAACCCCCCCTCTGGTAGCTTTACACGTGCTCTTCGATCCTACACACCCTTATGTGACTTTTTGTTTAAATGTGACTGCAATTTGATAATATTTTATATGATTTCTGTGATCTTATTGAATTTGAGGATGTCTCAGTCAGAGCATCAACAGCAAACTGAAGAGGCTAGACAGTAGACTATTCCATGTCTGCTTAAGCATGGATGTATTTGGATTGCTGGCGAATTGCAATGTTTGTTTAATTGCATTTATTTTACTCTATTATTAATCTTTTGCTAATTCTCATTTTATCTTGTGGCAGGACTAGGAAACCGCCTTCAAGAGCGCATTAGGGAGAAGTTGTGCAGGCTCATCGTTAATAAAGTCATTGATCCAAAGGGAGAATTTTCATATGATATAAAGGATTAGATGATGATAGTTATGATGTGTGTAATTAGTTACTTGGTAATCAAGATGAATGGGGGCATTCTTTTTATAATTAGTTATTTTGCTAACCACGACTGACACTTTGTTAACATTTGTGTGATCTCTATTTCGGCTATACATATGTTCATATTTGTGTATGTTGCTGACACTGGTTATGCGGTTGCCAAATTTTGGCTAGCTCCAAGATGCAACCAACAAGCAGGGTAAACAAGGGATGGGGGGCATCTAATACGAGACGAGCATTGAACATGGTATGTCTCCTATTAGTGCTACAAGGTAACAACCAGTAGATACATCGGCGACGCGCTAAGAAGAAAGATTGTCTTAGATATTAGAAGTAAAGGAGACAAACACACTTAAAGCCCGTCTCGGATTGCTTAAAGAAAGGAGACATGCATCTGTAACGCTTGTCTAGGATTTTTTTATATAAGGGAGAGGCTTTTTTAAAGCTCGTCTAGTATTACTCAAAAAAAGGAGACGCGCTTTGTTGGTGCTTGTCTTGCATGTATGTTGATCGGCGACGCACCCGCCACGCGTCTCTGTTGACTCAGGCAAGCGGTTTGTTCGTCTCCGTTCTTCGTACAGGCTCATCTCGGATGAGCTTTTCTCACGTAATGTCGATATCAGAGTGCTTCTAATTTTTTTGAAACAATGCTTTAATAGCTCAAAGCATCATCACCAATCAACATTATTTAAATAACATAAGCAAACAACGACTATGAAGAAGCTTGATCTTAGATAAAGCAACTACAAAAGCAAAAACATGATACATGAAGCTTCCCAACCCAAAGGATCGAAGCTAAACTGAGAAGGAGATATGAATTTTACACTGTTGAGGTTCCGTCAAAGCCAAAAATGCATATTTAATTCAGGATTTAGCTCCAGCTTAGGTTGTCATGATCTAAGCAGGAATACCTGCCCACAAAGGGATTTCAACCTGCTGCTGTTTTTGGCTTGGTTAGATGGGCCGGGCAGCATGGGCCAAGGAAGCAAGGCCGTATGGGAGTCTGATTCCGAAATTTTCAGAAATTTCTGATTAAATATGGTATTCCGGGTACTCGTTCAGAAATCTGTTTAAATTATTTTCATTCTGATTTTTGAATTTCAATTTATGATTTTTGGCTTATATTCGAATAATTCTGATAAAAATAGTAATCAGTTCTAAATTTTTCAAAATCAGTATTGAATAATCCCGAAAATTACAGTCCGTATTTGATCCCTACCAGTCATCGTACATGCAGGATATAGAAAATAATGAAAAATCTAATTTTGCTGCTTAATAATGGAATTCATCTCATGCGTGTACGTTCTTTGGTTCTCTTGGAAAATACATGCAACAACGGTGAGCTGCCACCACTTGGTCATGGATCAATGTAGTGGGAGACTTGCTACTAGCCTAACCAGTATTTTAGGGGTGCTGTGCAAACAAGTTTGCGTTTGCAGCACCCCACGAAGAACTCATACTCTTTCCGTATAGGCTATTTGGAATGCAATAATTTCATAGGAACCAGTTCAATTTCCTGATCGGGGTATACATATCTCGCTCACTAAATCAGAAAAGCTCATTCTAGACGTGCTCGAACGAAGAAGGGAGATGAACAAACGATGTGTCTCGATCGTCGTGTCTCGCATTACGTTGTCATAAGAGACGTACGGCTGGCGCGTTGTCGATCAGACTAAGTGCGAGACAGGATTTGAGTCATAAAAGACGTGCTTTACGCGGTCATTGGAGACGAGCAAGGCGAGCGTTGCCCATCAGCGTACATGAGAGACACGCTGTAATACAACATATTGTAGATATGTTGACTGATCCGAGACAGGCTTTATGATAGCTCGTCGTAGATTTGTTGACAGATCTGTGATTGCCTATAAGAAAGCATGTCTCTTTTATTTAAGTAATTCAAGACGTACTCTGTTACAGCGCGTTGTGGATTGTTTACAAGAAGGATCAGTGCAGCGCTAACAGGAGATGCACCCTGCTAGACGCAAGTCTCCTATTAGGTGCCACCACCTCTGATTATCCTGCTTCCAGCCTGCATCCTAGAGCTAGCAAAGATTTGACGGCTACATTGTCTGTGTCAGCAACATACACATATAGAAACATATGTATAACCAAATGTCTCCTGTTCATCCAGCTTAACATGTAACTAATCAAATATTAACAAAGTGTACACACATTGACCCACCAAGTATTTACAAAGCGTAATTCATGGTTACCAAGTAACTATTACACATAATTCTCCTGTTCATCCAGCTTAACATGTAACTAATTTACACAAAAAATAACTGTCACCTAATCCTCTATTGGTTAATGAAATTCTCCCTTTGAATTAATGATTTCGGAAATGATAAACCTGCATAGGACGTCTCTAATTTGCTCAAGGTTGCGACCTTCAGCGTTCCTGAAGGCGGGTCCATAGTCCTGCCACAAGGTAAATTGAGATTTAGTAATAGATTATTAATAAAGTAAAACAAATGTACTTACACATACATTGCAATTAGGTTGTTCTCCAAATAAAGCCATGTGTAGGCAGACATGGAAGCCGCACGTGTTCCCCGAAGCTTGTTGTGTGACGTCGAATGCAGTATGATGTGTAAGCTGTCGGCGTTTTCCTTTTACTTGTCCAAAAACCATATTCAATAACATTCACAGTTAATGTAAAATTATCGTGCAAGGAAACTAAAGTGAAGAAGAAACTTACTCGTCAATAATGGAAGAGATATCATTTCATGACCGGGTCTTTCGCTCGCCAGTTTCTTCATCTGTCGACCTTGAGAAGTCATAGTACCAGACCTGGTCATACCATGTAGATATTACTATGGTCACCCAATGGTTAGCCAGGTTGAACGGTACGACTAGGAGGTCCTTATCACTGTACTGTTTCATTGCCTTCACAAAATATTGAACATGTTTTCTGTCGCACGACGTTTGAATATAAGTCCTCGCTGGTACTTGTGGGTCAAGACATGCAGGGGACACATTTTCTGTGTTATGATGAGCATGTTGTTGCTGGTGCCTAGATGCAAAATGCCAAATTTATCACATATAACACTTGTACTGAGTATGTATTGAATAACCGAGTTTTTGAGGAGACTTATAATGCGAAGCAGCGTATTAGGGAGACATCCAACGAGTCGAGGTTGAAAAGGTCGTAGAGATCAGACCATGAGATGACAAAAGCGCCATCACCCGAGAGAAAGTGTTTATCCTTCAATGCCACTAGTATGGTATCATACTTTTTGTAATTTTCCATGTAGTATTGATGAAGTTGAACACAAGGTTTACCAACTTGTTTGAGTGCGGCCATAGTTAACATCGGCTTTCCCTTTTCATACTTCGGGTTTGCATGTGTCATAGCTTTCGGTGCCCTTAGGTTAGGTTCCTACTCTTTCATTGGTTTCTTCCAACCTTCCTTCGACGATAATCGCCGTTGCAGCAGACTCTTGTTATTGGCACGTACATTCTTCGTCGGCTTTGCCAGCGGTTGATCATGTGTAGGGTGCAGGGCACTTCGAGTGCGAGGTGGAGACCGATGCGGCTGCTCTTCAAGTGGAGAGTTCTACGATAGCTCTACAGTTGGAGACAGATGTTTCTTCTCTGTAACTAAAGGAAACTGTTCTCCAATTGGAGACTTTTGCTGCTGCTCTATAACTGGAGGCAATGATAGCTCTGGAATTGGAGACAGATCCATCTGTCCTAGATTTGGATGCTGTCGAAGTGTGTAGACGACACTTCCCCTGTTACTACTAATGTGTAGTCCGCAGAGGTTCGTATTCGGATGGGGCGTGTAGGATCAAGAACAAGATGATGACACAGAGGTTTTTACGTGATTCGGGCTGCCTGAGCATAGTACCCTACACCAGGGGTGGTTGTTGATTGATTATGTGTGTCTGTGGCTAGTGTCAGTGCTTGCCTCTATGCGTGAGATCTTAGTTGTCTTCTACCGTGCGATGCAACCTTTTTATATGCTAAGGGCTGGCCGTTACAGTATTTGCCTGGCCCGACAGGTGGCCCTGGTTGTCATTAATCAACTATACACGATCTACATGTTTAATATGGGATTAACAATGGGATAAAAAGCCTTATGGTGGCGTTACCCGTCTTGATGGTCCTTTGATCGTGCGTCATTAATGGTGGCGTTACCCGTCCTACCTCATGTAACGGCGATCAAGCTCTGACCAGAGATCATGCATCAAAAGCCTCGATGCCGTATGAGTGCGGTGTGCCCCGTGGGGCAGTGATGTCACTTGCTGGGAGGGTATACACCTCCTATGCTGCGACACTTGAGGATCAAGTCTACTAGACAAGGTCCTATTCCTTGAAGGTGCCTGCCCAACAAGGGGCGGACCTTTGTTACTGATGGCATTGGCTGTAGTTGTGACCAAATGATCCACATTAGTGTGCCATGGCTCCATCGCGCATTGAGGAGCTCAGGGCACTGCAGGACGCTGGAGAAGAGTCCGCGCTACATTTAGCACATTCCCAGGGTTGTTCGTCAATGCAGTGACCGACGCGAACACACCATCTTGCTGTGATGGTGGAGGTTGTGGCGGAATAACACCCACCGGGACAACAGCGTTAGCTGGTTGCTGCACGTTGGAGGGATTTCCTCTAGCAGGCTGCTCGGCCACATCGTTGGACGAAGCTGCGGTGGAGTTCACCATCTTGAGATCTTAGCGCCCCTTCCTGGCGCGCCAAATGTCAAAGTGTTTAGATGACACTTCCCTGAGTACTACTAAAGTGTAGTCCGCGAAGGTTCGTATTCGAATGGGAGGCATAAGATCAAGAACAAGATGATGACACAGAGGTTCTTACGTGGTTCGGGCTGCCTGAGCGTAATACCCTACTCCAAGGGGTGGTTGTAGATTGAGTATGTGTGTCTGTGGCGAGTGTCAGTGATTGCTTGTATGCGTGAGAGCTTAGTTGTCTTCTACAGTGCAACACAAGCCTTTTATATGCTAAGGGCTGGCCGTTACAGTATTTGTCTGGCCTGACAGATGGCCCAGACAGTCATTAATCACCTATACATGATCTACATGTTTAATATGTGATTAATAGTGGGATAACATGCCTTAATGTTGGCGTTAACTGTCTTGATGGTCCACTGATCGTGCATCATTAATGCTAATTTAATGATGCGTTAATTAGGTCTTATCATGGTTGTTTTAATATCCTCTTGAATGCCCGTGTCATTAGAGATCCTTTAGTCTATGCAGCCTTAGGTCTGGAGGTACAACACGTGGTAGATTTGGAGCTTCCCTCTGCGGGGAGGTAGGTCTAGAGCCACTCGACGTGTGGCGGCACCGAAGTTTCCCTCTGCTAGGGGTTAGGTCCAGGGCGAGACACGTGGCGGGACGGGAGCTTCCCTATGAAGGGAGGTAGGTCCGGTCGCAGGACACATGGTAGCACCAAAGCTACCCAAACGAGGGATGCAGGCCAAGTGCTATGAGACGTGTGTGCCTTCGGAAGTCTTCAATTCGGACAAAGGAACTCCTTGATTTTAAGTACGATATCAGGAGGTACTTGGTATTCAGGATACCGAAAGATGCAGAAGTAGACATGCCTCAGGAGACATTAAAGCCGTCGATGCGAAAGCTGCTGCTGCTGCTGGGTCAACAACAATAAGGCCCCGTCTCCACTAAACCCTTATAGTAACTGCATCCCGCATAGTCAGTGTTATATCGTCCGGTGGCACTTTGAGCCGCAGGTTTTTTTGTATTTTCATGCACCGTGTCCACCTTGACCACATCATAGGATGTTGTGTCCACCTGGATGTCGTCAAGCATGGTCTTATCGGTATACACTAGCCCTCTCTCGACCTCCATTCGAGCGTTTCCCCCGACCATTAGCACAAGGCTACATATTGTTGGCTGAGCCAAATTATCTATCATGTCTGGCTCAATTGTAGGTCCACATGCTAGTGCCTGAAGATCCTCCTGTGGTTGTCCACCCCTAGCTGCTATAGAAGCAAAACTGCTCCTACACTCCTCGTCATTGAAAAACTCATTAGGGATTTCTATACCTACTCCCTCCATCATTTGCTTCATGTCTTCTAGGAGCTTCCTTCTTAGCTATGTTTTCACCTCCTCGACATCAACCTATGATTTCAAGTCCGTTTTCCGCTTTCCAATAAGTAGTTTTGTGTTCCAGAAAACCCTCCCTGAAACTGTCGTATGGATTCTCAACACCTAGCTTGGCCAATGTTTCATCCCGTTGTTCCCAAATCCTTTTTTACTGGCATAACCGGTGTTTCCGAGGTGGTGGTCAAGCTCGTTCTATGATTGGAGCCACTTCATATGTTCGTTGCTCTTGGCAAATTCCTGTGATTCGCACTTTTCAACAAATCTTGTCCAGTCCTCTGCTAACACATGTTGATACTTATGGAAGGGGGTTTCATCATTCTTCCAAAACTCGCAAAGCTTAGTTTTGTAGGTCCTCCATACATGAGAGATCATCTTCATAGCTTGCTTCTTCCCCTTATGTTTCTTATGTTCCGGATATTGAACATATGGTTGGATAGAGCTTTCGATGAGTTCATCCTTTTCATTTTTGGTCAAGTAATTGAATATCTGTAGGTTTAGCGGCACCCATTCCCGAGCAGCTAGACCACTAATTTTGGACAGTCTCGTATTCATATTATGGTCTAGAGGTACGCCTTCATCATTGGACTCATAACCAGTCACAACGTTTGTCGGCCACGTCGTCCGTGACCTTTTTTTTTCTTGTGTTACTAGAGGCAGATGCATCCTCTTCATGTGTCTGTTGCTGAGCCTCCTCTTCAATAGGCTACTGATGCTTCGACTGATACATCCTCAAATTCATAAAAAATACTGAAATCCCGTAAAACAATATCAAATTTCAGTCACATTCGCACAAACGGTCAAGTAAGGGAGCAAATTTTCTCATGCCATTTGCACCTTAATAAGAAAATGGTCTATGTGCGTGTAAGGACAATCCAACAAAGCAATCATTAAATAAATCACTAAACATTGACCAGTACTTAGCCAAAGCATAATACTCTAAGCGTAGGACACCGGAAATATACTAAACATTAACTGGTGAACCAACAAAGCGTGGATCATTTTGACTCCAACCAAAGCGTAATACTCTAAGCGTAGTACTCTGAAAATATACTAAACATTGACCAGTGAACCACCAAAGCGTGGACCATTTTGACTCCAACCAAAGCGCGAACAAACCTTACTAGGGCAGTGCCGAGCTGGTCAATGGGGAGTCGAGTGTTGATGACGGCAACGCGACAATGATTGAGAGGGTAGTGTCAAGGCAGCGACGAGCTCCTTGGAAGCGGACCGACGCGGCAACATGCTCCGGAGAAGGGGACAACGGTTTCTAGGGCAAAAAGTGATCAGCGCGCGTGAAAAGTGAAAAGTTTTGCTAAGTTTTGCGAAGAGAGCCTTGTGTAACTTTATAAGCAAAGTGGACCTGGGCCCCCTTGTCATTGACTAGGTCAGCTACGATTCGAGTCCAGAGGTAGTTTCGATCCAAGCATCACAGAGGCTTACTAAAGGGGGAAATCCGCAGAGGAGAGAACTCTTTACGCCTTCATTTGACATTGCGCTTAGAGCTCTCCGCCCTTGCAATCTTTCTTTCTCCCCTGCTCCACCTTGCGACGATGGAGTTGGGACTTCCTCAGAACTAGATCAAGAAGGATGAAGACTTTTCTAGAGTCTGCACCTACATGGGGTGGTCGAGCGACTCCTTCAACAATAGGATCCGTACCAGCAAGTTCCCCTTCAAGAAGGAGAACCCCGGCGAGATCGTTTACTTCCTGTCGTATGCCATGGTGGGGCCCATACCACCATTTTCAAGTTTCCTACTGATGATGTTGGACATCTACGGTCTGCAGCTTCATCACCTCGGCCCCCGCTCCTTCTTCCTTGTGGCGACCTTAGTCCACTTTTGTGAGATGTGGGTGGGTGGCTGCCCTGCATCGAGCTCTTCTGGACATTTTTCACGGTCCACGCAATTGGGAAGAGCAACGAGTACCTGGGCTTCTACTACTTCGTGAAGCACAAGAACTCGCTGCTCAAGTACCTAAAGAATTTCCCTTCTGAGAAGTGGGACAGTTGGAAGAACGATTGAGTGGTGATCACGGTGGACTGCCACGACTTGCTGGAGCTACCCGAGAGTCTCCCCAACATCGACACCGACATCTGGGAAGTGGCTCCGATGTTGTCAGAAGAGTACAACCCAATCCAGACAAGAATCCTGGAGTGCATCGAGGGAGGGGTGACTCCTCTGACGGTCATCACCAACTTCTTGACAACCCAGTGGGCTCTACTGCAGACAAGGGAGTGGCCTGTCCGGGCATTCTGTGGAGAGCACGACCACAACCGGATCGAGACTAACTTTGGGTCCAATATGAATGAAGGATCTTTGAAGCTCCATCTCTAGAAGTTGCAGCACAGAGTCATTTTCCCTGATGATCTTACTCCTCCGGCAGACTTCCTTCCCTTAAACATGATGCCTAAGGTGAGAAGGGAGTTGCGGAAGAAGATGACAACTCTTGATGACTTGGGCCTCGTGGACAAGTGTCGAAGTGCATCTCCAAAGCTCCTTGCTCCCGCAAAAGCTCTAGACCTGTGCCGGTCAGTGGCAAAGGCAAAGGTCCTGCAACTTCCCCTCAAAATAAATCTACCTCCAGTCGAGGCAAGGAGAAGGCTCCCATCAAAGTTCTGAGTCGCAAGCAGAAGCTGACGAGAAGCGATGGAAGCAGAGTGAGGGAAGCACTAGCTGAAGGGACCCCTCCACCTCAGCTTAGGTTCGTGATAATCGTGCCTCCAACTTTGGCTTATTCTTTGGCTCTAGTGCTCGCAAAAGGCACTAGCTCCAGCAAGTCGACTCCCGTTCGGACGCCAGCTGGCGGCTTTAGGTCTAGAGTGCAACCTCCGACGGTGGAGGTCTCAGAGGTGGCAGCACCTGTGGTCACCAAAACTCCAGCTTCGGGCCCCGAAGCGTCCCCCACGCCGACAACGGTTGGCTCTAGCTCCCAGCGCCCAAGGAAGAAGATTCGCGCTGATTGGAGCGGCAATGCTCCAAGGTAAGGATTTTCTCGTTAACTTTTTTTTTAATTTTGCTCTTTGCTTTGTCTTGAATTCCCTACTTTTTGTTTCAAAAATGTCGAGAACGAGCACAGCGACTCTAGCGCCTACTACAACTCCGGTGCCTGCTGCAGCTCCAGTGCCTATTGTGGATTTGGAGGCTACATCACCTGAAGCTCCCGCCCCAGCTCCTGCCTCTTCCCTAGTGGTGGTGGCATATGACACAATAGCTCTAGTGCTGGCTGTCGTGGAAAGTCCTGAGCCAGCAACCGAAGATCTTGTGGTAGCATTGGACCCACGGAGGAATATTTTGTGGAAGCTCCGATAGTTCCAGAACATGCTGTGGAGGCTCCGACATTGGTGTCGCAGGTGGAGGAATCTCCAAAAAGCGCTTCAGTGCCAGCTCCGGAGGCGGCGACTCCTGAGGTGGTTATGCAAGCCGGGGAAACCAAAGGATCTGTCTTCACGTCCTTCATCTTAGGAGCCAATAATTGAAGATCCAATTGAGGGACCTTCTTCATCAGCCCCGGAGGTGGAAGCACCTGTGGCAGGACCTTCTTTTGTTGCAATTCATATTGATGAGCTCCCAAAGGTTGGCCTCGATGATGTGGAGCTGTTGAATAACATCCTCGTGCCGTGGGATTCTATTGTGATTTTGGAAGACCCACTGGAGCCCGCCGAAGCACTTCAAGTCGGTCTGGAGCCTATCCCCCTGGCGTTGTCTATTGACAATGCTTGCTCAAGTCTCTGTCAGGTCTGGATCGCCTTTGACCAAGAAAGCATGGCTCTCGAAGAAGAGCGCAACACCTTAAGGCATTGGCGAAACAAACATCACTTCGAGACAAAGTTGATGTAGTGTAGGATGGCTGACCAGAAGGAGTGGGTGGCGAAGGAGAAGGCTCGGCTAGCATTGTTGGACCGGGCGCTGAATGAAAGGGAGGTCAAGATTAAGGCCCTCGATAACAAGACCCAAGAGATATTCGAGCATGCCAAGGAGACTACTGAGGCAGCTGATAACAACTCGGACAACCTTGACGAGTTAAACGAGGTACTCCTCAAGCGCTAAGAAGCCCTCGATGAAAAGGACGATAAGCTCCTGGAGAAAGAGGAAGACCTTGTGATGATGGAAGAAGAGCTCGGCCAAAGGCGGTTGCTGGTAGAGCAGAGCTTATCTGATCACAACAAACAATTTGATCAGTGGCATGATCAAGAGAATGAGCGGATATGGAAGATGGGGGTGAATGTCTCCAAAAGGGAGACTGACGTCTCCATCCGGAGGGACAAGGTGAAGCCCAAGGAGAAAGACCTGATAGAGTAGACGAACCGTATCTACCTTCAGGAGAAAGAGCTCAGTGAACAGAAGAAGTGGCTGGCTGAAAGTATTCAACAACACGGTAAGGACGTCGAGCGCTTCTCCAAGGAAGGCTATGCATAACTTCCGGCCACCAAAAAGTCACTTGAGGAACTAAAGAGTTTGAGAGCAGTTGTGTCCCGGCAAGTCTGGGACTTCTTAGGGCTAGACAACGAAGCTCTGGTGCTGTTTGGTTTCAGCCCAGTACGTCCGGCTGACCCGGAGCTAGAGATGGAGAAGGCGCTGGTGGCATTGACCTCCGTCAGCAAGAATCTTGACGCTGTGGGCGACGTAGTCGTCGATTAACTGGAGACTGAAGGAAGGACCCTATCCAAGAATGTTACCCAATATGTTCTAGCATGTTTGAAAAGCCGGGACCCCCAGATGTCTTTAGCTTTGGTGTTCGAAGGACCCGTTGCCGAGGATGAACAAGCTGTCAGGGCCAGGTTCGAGATGCTACCCAAATAGTTGCCTTGTTTTTCAATAGTAACTCCAATACTTAGGACTTTTCCTTTTTTTCCTTCAACTTGTAATACTCATTTTGAATGAATGAAATCTGAAATCACTCCAAATTCTAATTTTTTGTTTTTGATGCATTGCCTTTATATTGTTGGCCCTCTAGTAGATGTGAATTGAATGTATCTACCATGAGGATTTAGACATCATCTTGAAGACTCGATAGCTCCGAATTCGTAGCTAGTACGTTAGCTCCGCATTCCGAGTCTTGCTGCTGACATCTCCAGGAACCCTTTGTTGCGTCGACGGTGGGCACCCTAGGAAATATCATAGCTTGTTAGGTTTGACGATGACCACTATCAGTGCTTAGAACATCGACGACGGGCCCCCTGGGGGTTGTCGGAGCTTTGTAGGTCTAACGGGCCCACTGTCAACACTTAGAATGTCGACGGCGGGCTCCCTAGGGGTTGTCGAAGCTTGGTAGGTCCAAGGGCGCCCACTGTCAACGCTTAGAACATCGACAGCAGACTCTCTGCGGTTGTCATAGCTTTGTAGGTCCGACAACACCCACTATCAATGCTTAGAACGTCCACAGCGGGCCCCCTATGGGTTGTCGAAGCTTGGTAGGTCCAACGTCACACACTGTCAATGCTTATAATGTTGACGGCGGGCCCCCTGGGGGTTGTCGGAGCTTGGTAGGTCCGACGGCAACCACCATCAACGCTTAGAACGTTGACAGCCGGCCCTCCGGGGGTTGTAGGAGCTTTGTAGGTCCGACGACGCCCACTGTCAATACTTAGAACGTCGACGGTGGGCCGCTGGGGGTTGTCAGAGCTTGTTATGCGCCCACTATCAATGCTTAGAACGTCAACGGCGGGCCCCTTAGGGTTGTTAGAGCTTGGTATGTCCGATGGCACCCACTGTCAACGGCGGGCCCCTTAGGGTTTCTGGAGCTAGTGCTTCGACAGCATCCACCGTGATCGAGTGAATTTCCATCGAATATTCATTTTTCGTGCACATAAAAGACAAGAAAAATAGAAAAATTTGTCCTCTCGTCTACAACTTATTTGCGGCTTATTTTCCTTCCTTGAATCTTAGATCCTGAAGAATTTGATATGACGAACTAAGCGTATTAATTAAATCACTTTAGGTCCGAATGCCTTCTGGACCCGCCCTACTAGGACCTGCTAGGATATAGGTAGAGTGGCGTACTTAGGGTGCGTGACCAGTCTAAGTCGATAGCACACTCCGGACCTGTCATTGGCTTTGGTTTTCAGGAGAGTAGACCATACAACAATGCTAAGACCCAAAAGAGGATTTCTAATACAACTTATATATCACATAAGCACCTTGGATGAAATTTCAAGCAGATTGCACAAATTTGTTATAGACAATAAGGTAAGAAAATAAAAGCACCGAGCTTGTACAACTAAAATGCGCAAAGAGTCTATCCATGTAAAATGTTTCTCCTTAGGGTCCCAATTACAGGGGAAGAAAAGGACACACTCAAAGTACAATGACCAAGTTAAGTGTGCTATTCGTCTTGATCTATCCCAAGGAGGGTAAAGACACACCTAAGTAAGGACCAAGTTAAGTGCGCTAAAACCCTTCCCGACTATGTCCATGGACCACGAGAGATATGATATATACAACAGACTCACATCCATGCAGCTAAGCGTAAAACATACGGAGGTGCTCGATGTTCCTCGGATTGGGGAGCAGAGTCCCATCCTCTATAGCCAACATGGGGATAGTTTGTTCATCCCTTCACGATTTAGTATTCTGTGCATCACCAGATCGCCTTCTTCTAACTGTCGGTTGCGCATGAACCATTGTTGATAGCATTGGGACGCCTGGCGGTATCGTGCATTCTGAACAGCCGATTGGCACCTTGCATCCTCTATGAGGTCCAGGTCTTCACGATGGAGCTTGTGCTACGTGACTTTGTCGAAGGTTCAGACACGAAGAGAACCCATGGAGATCTCCGGAGGAAGGAGAGCTCCATCTTGGTACACCAAAAAGAAAGGTGTCTCTCCAGTAGCCCAGCTAGGTTTTGTCCTGCTTTCCCACAATGTGGACAGAAGCTCCTCTACCCTATTGGCTCCATGTTTCTTCAAGCGCTCATATGTGCGCGTCTTGAGTCCCTTGAGTATTTTTGCATTAGCTCTCTCAGCCTGGCCATTGCTTGTCGGGTGAGCTACTGATGCGTAGCTGACTTGTATGCTGATATCTTCGTAGTACTCTTGCAATGTTGCACTTGTAAATTGGGTTTCGTTGTCAGTAATGACTTTGTTCGGAACTCCAAATATGCATACTATGGACTTCAACAACTTGATAGCTGATTGCTTGTTGATTCTAACAACTGGAGTAGCTTCCGGCCACTTAGTGAATTTGTCAATGGCGACATACAGGAACCTGTAACCTCCGACAGCTTTTGGGAAAGGTCCCAAAATGTCCATCCCCCACACAGTGAATGTCCACGTGGCAGGTATCATTTGTAGTGATTGAGTCGGTGTGTGAATTTGCTTCGCGTGGAACTTGCACGCTTTGCACTTCTTTACCAACTCAACTGCATCCTGGAGAGTTGTAGGCTAGTAAAATCCATGCCAGAAGGCTTTACAGACCGACGTGCAAGAAGACGCGTGCTTCCCACACTCGCCTTGATGGATCTCCACAAGGATCTCGCGGCCTTCTTCCCAAGAAATGCACCGCATTAGAACACCTCTGGCACCATGTCGGTAGAGATCCCCTTCTACCAACGTGTATCTTTTAGCCAATCTGACAATTCGGTCAGCAGAAGCACCATGTTCAGGAAGGATATTGTCCTTCAAGTAGCTCTGGATCTCTGAGATCCATGCATCAGATCTAACTTGATCGTAGGCTGGCGCCATGCCCCTGATGGTTTATCCAACCATCAACACTTATTGATCTTGCGCGTTGGGTTGATCGGAGCTTCCTACAGCGCCTACGATCCTTTGTGGACGCCATGGTAACAGGGCCACCGAGACCGCCAGCTTCGAGGTGCTAGTCTCGTCCCCATATCTTGGTTCAGCGGGCTGAGCGGCAGGTCCTGACAATCTTATGACAAAAACTCCGTCCGAAGCTTGAGCTCCCGTTGAAGCCTTAATTGAAAGATCATCTGCTTCAGCGTTGTTGAGAAGCTAGACATGACAGAGATCTAGGATGTGGAAGTCCTTTCGTAGCTTTTGGACTTCAAGTAGATAAGTAGAGAGTTGAGGATTGTTGGAACTGCATTCACCTTTTACTTGCTTGATGATGAGTTGAGAATCACCCTTCACCATTAGCTTCCTAACGCCATATGATAACGCCTCCTTGATTCTTTAGATCAGAGCTTCGTACTCCCCATGTTGTTGGTTGCCTTGAAGTCAAGGCGTACCATGTACTTGACCATCTCCCCGGTCGGAGCGAGGAGAAGGATTCTAGCTCCAGCCTCCTGCTTCTGCATAGGGTTGTCAAAGTAAAGTGTCCAGTGAGGCTCAGTGAAGACCGGGACCTTAGGTTCCGTCTTCTGCTCACTGAGGCCCCTGGAGTTGATGAAGAAGGAGTCCACTCTGCCACTAAGTTAGCCAGTGCCTAACTCTTGATAGAATGTCGAGGCAAGAATTCGAGATCAAATTCTGCCAGCTCTGCAGCCCACATGGAAATATTTCTAGTAGAGTTTGGGTTATGAAATATAACACGCAGTGGAAAGGAGGTTACCACTGATATCTTGTGGGCTTGGAAGTAGTGACGTAGTTTTCTTGAGGAAATAAGGACTTCATACAACAACTTATGCACCTCAATGTAACGAGTCTTGGCATCGTGGAGTACTTCACTGATAAAGTACACTAGCTGCTAGACGGTCTGGACCCTTTTGGAGGGACCCAAAGCTTCTTCTCCATCAACTCGGGCCCTCCCGGAGAGGTCCAGATCCTATTCTTTAGCAACCTGGACCGTCTCGGAGGTATCCAGATCTTGTTCTTCATCAGCTAGAATCTCTCTAGAGGGGTCTGGACCTTCTTCTTGTATTGCAGGAACTCCCTCAATCGAGAGAGGTTGATCCTCAGGCCTCTTGCCTTTAGGATCCGTGCCTGGGGGCTGGGATCCAAACTCGCCTTCAGGTAGCTCCGGACCCTCCGGGAGGGGTCTAGGCTCTTGAGCTAAAGATGGCTCTAGTCTCTCCGTGACTAGGACCATGCTGACAACCTCTGTAGTTGCCAAAATGTAAAGCAAAAGAGGCTCACCAGGTTTCGGAGCTACCATAAATGGTAGTGTGGTGAGGAGTTTCTTGAGCTCTTGGAACACCTTTTCTGCTTCTTCGGACCAATGGAAAGGCCCAGACTTCCTCAATAGCTTGAAGAAGGGAAGCGCCTACTCCGCCAGTCTTGAAATAAACTAGCTGAGCACAGCTAGACACCCAATTAGCTTCTAGACATCCTCAACATGGGCTGGGGGCCGCATCTCTTTAATGGCCTTGATGTTGAACAGATTTGCCTCAATTCCCCGGTGAGTCACCAATAAACTGAGAAGCTTTCCGAAGTTAACCCCGAAGACACACTTCTCTGTGTTGAGCATCGTGCGCGCTAAGCGCAACTTGTCGAATACGGCTTGTAGGTTGTCAAGGAGTGACTCCTTGTTCTTCACCTTGATGACAATGTCGTCGACGTAGACTTCCACCAAGTCCCTAATAAGCTCTCCAAACATTTTGTGTATAACTCGCACAAAAGTTAAAGCAGCATTTTTGAGACCAAAAGGCATAGCAGTGTAACAATATAACCCATATACTGTAATGAAGGCAGTATGCTCTTCATCTTTCCTAGACATTTGTATCTGATGATATTCAGAATATGCATCTAGGGAACACAATAACTCACACCCGGAGGTAGAATCCACTATTTGATCTATTCTAGGAAGTTGAAATGGGTCTTTTGGGCGTGCCTTCTTCGAGGTGGTGTAGTCGATGCACATCCAAAGCTTCTTGCCGCCCATTGGTACAATTACTGGGTTTGCCAGCCACCGCGGATGGTGAACCTCCCGGATGAAACCAGTATCGAGCAACTTCTTGATTTCTTGTCTGATGAAGTTCTACAGCTCGAAAGATTGCTTCCGGGGCTTTTGATGTACTGGTCGTGCATCGGGGTATATCTTCAAGCTGTTCTTGATCACCTCCCTAAGGATCGCAGGCACCTGTGATGGTTGCCATGCAAACATATCAACATTCGCCTAGAGGAAAGTGACGAGCACGAGTTCCTATTTGTCGTCCAGAACTCCCTATCTACGAGTGGTCTGGGCAGCATCAGAACCAATTTGGACGACTTTGATGGGGATGTCGGTGTCGCCTCTTGGTTGCACGCGGGGTGCAGAAGTTGGGCAACACTGACATGAGCTAGAAGGTTGTTGAGCTGGTCGCTCCTTGCCAGATTCTTCTTCCTGCACTGTTCCAAGCGCGTGACGTTCCTCTAGCACAGTGACCCTGAAAGCGCATCTAGGAATCCCTTGTGGGTTTTGGTTGATTTATGACAAGCAAATGAGATCCTAACCACATTGTTGAGATGAGCACAAGTTCTAATGAGAGAATGAACAAAGTGCCAAAAAGAAAGGAGAATGAGAAGCAATGCGGAAAAGAGCTCTAGAACCAAGTGTGGTAGATCATTGTGTGTGGAGTGTGTTAAGGAAACACACCCGAAGAGCTCAAACACAAATAATCACACACATTGTACAAAATTATACAGGACCGGACTAGTCCAACTGACACCGGACTAGTCCGATATCTTTCTGCACCAGGTCGGACAAGTCCTCACAATTCAAACTTGTCCTCACAGTCCAGTTTTTCACTGACCGAACTAGTCCGATATCACCACAGACTAGTCCTATATCTCTCTGACTAGAATCGGACTAGTCCTTCCCAGTGCGTACTAGTCCCAAAAACAATTCACAAGTTGTACAAAATCGGACAAGTCCGATAACACCACGGACTTGTCCGATATCTTTCTGATGTCAATCGGACAAATCCGATATTAGCACGGACTAGTCCGATAATGCCCCTGACTAAAATCGGACAAGTCCTTCAAGTGTGGACTTGTCCTATATTCACCTAGGGCATCACCACACCGGACAAGTCTAATATCAGCACAGACAAGTCCGAAATCCTTTCTGACTAAAATCGGACAAGTCCGCTCTTAGCCGAACAAGTCCGATACTTCGGGACACCTAGGGTTTCCTACACGCAGCACACCGGACTAGTCCGATCTTTCTAAACCCTAATGGTAACTTTTGGGAACCCCATATAAATAGGTGTGCACGTCCCATCTTTCAAACTCTCGACCCCCTGCGCCGTCACACCTTCCAAGAGCCTAGAAAACACCTCTTTCCACGAAATCCAACGCAAGAAAGATCAATCCCTTGAGGATACACTTTGGATCATTAGAGAGACACTTTTCTTCATTCATTGAGCTCTTGGTTTGATTTCTTAACACACTCCTGTGATTTTCATTGTAATCATAAGAGTGTGTTCTTGGTTGTGTTCATCGTGTAATCTTGGGGAGCCCTCAACTTGTGAGAAGGCCCCTTGAATTCGGTTATTTGCCCTTTGTGATTAGTGAAGAGGATTGACCTCTGTGGCGATCCGATGAGGGTTGGGTTGGAGAAGACCCGGTCCTTTTGTGGACTCCTCAACGTGGAAGTAGGTTGCCTCTATGGGAAACGAACTACAGGATAAAGTGCTTGTGTTCTCACTTTGCTCATATTGTTCTTACTCTTCATATCAATCTAGGGTTTCAATCAATCTTGTTAACTTTACGTTGAAACATTGAATATAAGATTAACTTGTGGTACATCCTAGTTCATAGTAGTGTGACACTTCAATTACAAGTATATTTCTGCTGCATACATCCGAGGATCAAAATAATCGATCAAATTTGATCAATCTAGTCGATACACACCGGACTAGTCCGCACTCTACTGGACTAGTCCAATATCTCGGTATTTGATCAATTTGTTAAGTGTTGAAGGATCCGACTAAAAATCAAAAAGTCCTATTCACCCCCCTCTAGGCCACATTCAACTGGTATCAGAGCAGGACTCTTCAAAAGGAGACTAATTGCTCGAAGAGAACATGTCGGACATGAAGGACGTACACAAGAGCATCAACCAAGAGAAGCTTGAAGAAGAAAAGAACCAAAAATTGGAGAGGCTCCTCGAGGCTATTCAAGATTTTGAGGATGACGATGAGGAGACGCTGGAACGAAAGGCACTCCTAAGGAAGAAAACCCTCTCCAAGGGAAAAGTGAAGACCGAAGACGAGAAGAAGAAGAAGGGGAGTAGTCATACTGACTACTCCCGGTATCCTTTTAATTATGATCATCTTAACTCTAGCAATAATCACTACTTATCTATTCCACTTGTAAAAGCCCCACATTTTGATGGCAATGACTACTCAATGTGGAGGCAGAACATGAAAATGCACTTAATTTCCCTCAATCAATGTTTGTGGCATATTTTATGTACATTAATAGATATCCCGGACAACGATGAAGAGCTCACACAAAGTCAAGAGCAAGCATTCGTCGGAATTCTCAAGCCACAGCTGTCATTACTTCTTCGCTCAGTCGGGATGAGTTCACCAAAGTGGATGGACTCGAGATTGCAAAGGAGATATGGGATACATTGCGAACCGCACACGAAGGATATCGTCACATGCAAGAAGCAAAGATTGAAATGATTGAAAGCGACTTGGGAAGATTCACCATCGAAGAAAATGAGTCGCCGCAAGACATGTACAACCGGCTAAAGACGCTCATCAACATGGTTCGAGCATACGGAAGCAAGAAGTGGAACAACCATGGGGTGGTGAATCTCATTCTCAGAGCTTTCATGCCTCGCAATGTCAATTTATGCTCGATGATTAGAGAAAGCACCGGGTACAAGAAAATGACTCCGGACGAGCTATTAGGGAAGATCATCAATTTTGAGGTGATGGAAAAGCAAGCGAAGCATGTCAAGGAGATTGCCGATCTCACCTCGGCGAAGAAGAAAGGGGTCACTTTAAAGTCCACTCTCAAGCCCTTGTCTAAAGAAGCTCGAGAAGCTCAATTAGAAGAAGACAACGATGATGAGAGCAGCGACTTGGATGAAGATGACATAATACTATTCATGAAGAAATTCAAAAGGACGATGAAGAAAAGACAAGGGGCTAAATCAAGTGAAGGGAAGTACAAGGAAAAATCAAGACCGAAGTTGAGGCGGGCATGCTATAACTGTGGTGAATATGACCACTTTATAGTTGATTGCCTGTATGGAGAAAACAAGAAGAAAACAAAGGAAACAAAGCCTAAACCCAAGAAATTCTTCAAGAAGAAGAAGCAAGCTGAACAAGCGCATCTAGGGAAGGAGTGGGACTCAAATTATGAGACCTCATCTGAAGAAGAAGAGGAGATGGCTAGCATAGCCATCGAGAAGACATCCAAGAAGTCCACCCTCTTTCCCACTCTCGGTGCATGGAAGCTGAACAACACTTGCCTCATGGCAAAGGAAGGTAAACGAAAGGTAACAAACAAATCCTCTTCCTTGCATTCCTATTCTAGTGATAGTGAAATTGCTAGTGATAATGAAGATATGCTCTTTAGCTTAGATAAGAAAACATATACAAAAATGAAATTTCTACTTGATCAACTTGTTGAGAAGGAGAAGTTGATAAACCGTCAAGAAGACATGATTATCTCCCAAAAGGAGGAATGTGTTGAACTTGACAAGCTTCTAGAACTTGAAAAGGAGCAAAGCAAGTCACTAGAGCTCGAGTTAGCTTCAAGCAAGGAAGCTTGCTTGGAGTTAAGCGACTCAAATGCTACAATCATGGGCGAACTTCTAACCTAATCAAGGTTAACAAGATCCTTGAGGTACAAGTTGAGTCACTCAAGCAAAGTGACCCTTCATCCTCTTCAAGCTCGCCTTCTCAACCCCTTAAAACTGAGAATGCTTCTACTTGTGCTTGTGGTAAATTTGACACCATCTTGAACGACAAGTCAACCTTTACCAAGTATAAGCATCCTACCCAAAGTGGCATATTTGACAAGGAGAAGGTCAAATATGCGCGTAGTGCATACTTGGCCACAAGACCTTCTAATGTCAAATATGGCATTGGGTATTCCTGTAACACCCTCATTTTCATGCATCATTCCCCTACATACATTCATATACATGTTTAACATTAACCCACATAAAGAGGAATAGGTTTAAAATTGATTTGGAACAAAACCGCACTTAAAATGCTGAAAAGTGCAGACTAGACCAATTTTAGTGAGGACTAGTCCAATTTCTCTCTGACTAAAAATGAACTTGTCCATTTTTGCTGCGGACTAGTCCGATTTTGCCTCTGGAAACTTTCGGACTTGTCCGATTTTGTGCGGACTAGTCTGATATTCGAAGAATCCTTGAAAATTTGCTAAGTCCCTGGACTTGTCCAGACTAGTCTGGTGTTCCAGCGGACTTGTCCATTTTCCTCTCTGACTAAAGTCGGACTTGTCTGATTTTAGGCCAGACTTGTCCGATTTTCTCTCTGGACATTTTCAGACTAGTCCGATCCTATTTGGACTTGTCCGATATTTCGCGACTCCGAATTTATCTTTTGTCTCACGACTTGTTTCTTAGGGTTCACGTTAAGTGGGCCTAGGGACGTCGTGCCTAACTCCTTTAGACCCTATGTGGGACTCTAAACCGGCCTCTACTCCTCCCAAACTCGAAATCCATCTAACCCTAGCCTCCACCTCTATATAAACAACCCCACCCCTTGGCTTGACATCTATTTGCCACCTTTCCACCCCACCCAAACCCTAGTTCGTGGAGAGCCACCACCAAGGAGGGAGGAGGAGATCCCAAGCAACAAGAAGAAGAGGAGGAAATGAAAGAGGATCAAGATCTCCATCAAGTTTCGTTCTTTATCACCAATTCATCTCCAAGTTCATCAACCCTAGATCATCAAGATCCAAGTGTTACCTCCAAGTTTCTTGTTTCATTGGAGTTCTAAACACCTGATATACCTTCTATTCTCTTTTCCTTACTTGAATTCGACCCCTAATCTCCAAATTCACATCGATCGAGAAAACCCTAGTTTGCTAGTTCTGCGAAGGGCGGACTAGTCCGGCCTTCTGCAGACTAGTCCGATTTTCCTGGTTAAATTGTGTTGAATTGATTCTAAAATAAGATCTAATCACATCCAAAACTGTATAAACTTGTTAAAATCTATTAGAACTAGTTAGTGATCATTAAAAGCAATCTATTAACAACTTCTACCTTGCATTTGCATTAATCATGCATGTCATGTCATATCGAGTAACATTTGTACACTCTTTGATTGTGTTTCTTGTCTTGTATGTTTATTGTGCGGATTAGACGGATTTGCGCTAGAGAGTGCCACGGAGGATCTACAACACCAAGAGTTTGAAGGCTTTGACCCGAACCAATCCAAATAGTAAGGCAAGTGTCCTTGAAGCATATTGATCCTGTTTTGAAATAAATGTTTTGTTTGCAAACTGCATGCTTGTGTCAATTTGATGGGAAATCCTATGGAAGCAAGTTTACTAGCTTTGTTTAACTACCCTTGTCACTTGGAATATATGGTAGAGAGTCGGGAAGGGCTTTTTACCTTTTGCTTCGCTTAATCAACTTGGATGGGAAAACAACTATGCCACTTAACTTAATTATGCATGGATGAGATTATGGTTAACATCAACTGGTTAATATGATATGGTAATGGGTGATCTAAGAAAGCCTGGTATGTCGATGGGTTGGATGTTATGGTGGTTTTGCTTGCTTTAGATCTAAGGACCAGTTCGTAGAGCGACCATCCAGGATTTACAGTGCCACCACGAGGCCAAGTATGGGTGCGGCGTAGCTGATTAATTAGGGCTTTGCCAGAACTATTGGGACCATTAAGGATGCTTGGGGAAGGGGTAGTCAAATTGGGTTTGTTGATGATTGGTGGGACTACCCTGGGATCCGAATTGCTCAAGAGGGGGCCCTTGGTTGAAGATGTGCTCAGTTGGAGACATCGCCACCGGTGAAACCACAGTGGGGTCTAAATAGGCTAGTAATCCCTTTGTAAAGGCTACTTTGTGATCTCTTGGACACACACCTAAGGAAGTGTGAGACGGCATAATTGTGATTCTATAGTCATCAAAAGGTGATGAAATCACAAACACGTGGATACAACGGTACAACCTCTGCAAAGTGTGTCTAAAACTATCATGATAGCCGTGCTCCCGGTTATGAGCAACCTGGACCCTCACATGATTAGAGGAAAGTCGGGATTTGGGATGGTTATGGTTGGTATTATGGTTATGGATGGTTATGAATTGAATTCTGGTATTGAATATGTATATTGGTATATGATGACGGATATGAAATATGGACTGATATTATGATAACTACATGGATTATGATGGGTTTATTCACATACATATAATATATTGTTTTTTTTCAATTGTTTTAATGTACTTTTCAGCACTCAACGATTATTATATTCGTCATTTGAATCAGCTACATGTCATACTTTGCACACTTGCTGACTACAACATGTACTCACTCTTGCAGTCCCCTCCAATAGTTGCAGGTCAGGATTGGGAGTTTCATGATGATAACGCGGAGTTCTTGACCGTGTCTACCGTCAGCTTTGCCTATGGTGTTATGGAGCTGCGCTATACTCTATTGCTTATGCTGCCTAACTGTTTAGTTTGCTTAATTAGTTTTTTTCCGCTGCATTAGTTGAACTTGTCATTAATATTAATTAGAGTTTGTATTCGAGGATAATATTGTTTGTGCGATAATATTTGGTTAATTAATCTTGTTCTGTGATAATTTTCTGTATATTCTTTTGTGTATGCACTCGTGTATGTGTGATGAACATCCTGGGCACACATATGCGTTCACGTGGTTCATTTTTTGGAATCGGGTGTCACAGATTGGTGTTAGAGGCACAGGTTGACCGTAGGACGCAGCCTAGATAGAATTGACACTTTAGAGCACATAGGAGCACTCAGGGACCGATGTGTTTTGTTTGGTGTGCTGTTGCTATATATTGTTTGCTTGTGTGCTTAATAGAGGATTTTGGGATGTTTTAGCATTGCCACGTCCACGTAGCCTAGTTAGTTGTCTAGTTTGATATCCCTTGATGCATATAGTTGGGGACGTTTTCTAATTCTTACATATTTCTTTTCTTCAGATGGTGAGGACTCGCAACCAGAGGGATGGCAATGATGAGAGGAGAACCATGGAGTACCTCAGACCAACAATGGACAAGGACCTGCCCAAGGAGCTATTAATATTGAGCGGGTATTGGCTATGCATAACAAGCTCATGCAGACCATGATACAAACAATGGGACAGCTGCAGGATGGCAACATGAACAATCAGCCCCACATGCCTCCACCGCCACCCCCACCTCATACTCAGGTGGGAGAGTTTATGAGGACTAGGCCACCGACCTTTGCTCAAGCCGCTAACCCTATGGATGCGGATGATTGGCTCAAGTCCGTGGAGAAGAAGCTTTCTATTGTCCAATACAGTGACTGGGAGAAGGTCTTATTTGCTTCTCATCAACTAGTTGGAGCAGCTGCGGATTGGTGGGATTCTTATTGCCATGCTCATGAGAACCAATAGAGGATCACTTGGGCCGAATTCAAGGAGAGTTTCCGTTCCCATTATGTGCCCGATGGTGTTATGATTTTGAAGAGGCAAGAATTTGAGAACTTAAGGCAAGGAAGATCAAGCGTGAGTGAATATCTCAATAAGTTCACTCAACTCTCAAGGTATGCGCCTGAGGATGTGAGCCGAGACAGCCGGAAACAATACTTGTTCATGAGGAGATTGAAAAATGAGATTCAAGTGCAATTGCTCAATTGTGACTATGCAAATTTCCAAAAGCTTGTGGACAAAGCAATTGGTGGAGAACAAGGTCCGTGAGATGGAACAAGACAACAAGAGGAAGGCACCATGTCAAGGACAGCAACAAGGAAGTAATGTGCGCCCTTGCTTTGCACCACCCAATGCGCCCTATTTCAGCTCCTCTACTCCTGTACGGCACCCTAGTTATGCACCGCACCCGACTCAGTTTGTGCAGCAGCGCCCTGTTATGGAAGCACCTAGGCCTCCGATGCCATATGCACCTCGTGCTAATTTTCATGGTCCAAGTGTTCAAAACCAAGCTCATCCCAATAATTCTGGTGGAGTTAAGAAGTGCTATACTTGCGGAGAAGATGGACACTTCGCACATCAATGTCCTAAGTGAGGACTTGGTCAAGGAAGCAATGCGCCTAGGCAAAACCCAAGACCCAATGGAGGAAAGCCGCAAGGGAACCGTGGACAACAAAATTTTGCTCGTGGCAACGTGAACCATGTCTCTATGGAGGATGCACAACAAGCGGATGATGTGGTCATTGGTATGTTTCTCGCAAACTCCAACCCTGCAACTATGTTGTTTGATTCTGGAGCATCGCATTCATTCATTGCATCGAAGTATGTTGCCAAGTATAGTTTGCCTATCTCTCATATGAAGTTTACTCTATTGATTAAGTCTCCTTGAGGAGAGATGAGGACAAATATAGTATGTACAACAGTAAGCCTTAGAATAAGGGGGATAGACTTCTCCGCAAACCTCATTGTTTTGGATTCTCAAGGATTGGACATTATACTTGGTATGGACTGGTTGAGGAAGCACAATGGAGTTATTGAGTGTGCCACGAAGACGGTGAAGTTGACAAATGAAGAAGTGATGACTGTAGAGTTTGAAGCATCTCAACCCGCACCGAAGCAATTGGAGCTGAATCATATGGACGGTGCTGCAATTGAGGAGATTCCGGTGGTGTGTGAATTTTTGGATGTTTTTTGGATGAGTTGCCAGGTATTCCACCTGATCGAGACATCGAGTATGTTATTGAATTAATACCTGGAACTGCACCTATAGCTAAGAGGCCGTATAGGATGCCTCCTATGGAATTAGCGGAGCTCAAGAAGCAAATTCAAGAGCAACTAGAGAAAGGTTTTATTCGCCCAAGCTCTTCACCTTGGGGAGCGCCCGTGCTATTTGTGGACAAGAAGGATGGAACCCAAAGGATGTGTGTGGATTACCGAGCTCTCAATGAAGTAACCATCAAGTACAAGTACACCTTGCCACACATAGAAGACTTGTTTTATCAGATGAAGGGTGCTTGTATCTTCTCTAAGATTGATTTGAGGTCGGGATACTTTCAAATGAGGATTAGACCATCAGACATACACAAGACTGCTTTTAGGACACGGTATGGACCTTATGAGTACACCGCGATGTCTTTTGGATTGACAAATGCTTCTTCCTACTTTATGTACCTCATGAATAAGGTCTTCATGGAGTACTTGGATAGATTCGTTGTGGTGTTTATTGATGACATTATGATTTACTCGAAGGATGAGAAGGAAGATGAGGAACACTTGAGGCTTACACTACAGAAATTGAGGGAGCATCAATTGTATGCCAAGTTCAACAAGTGTCAGTTTTGGTTGAAAGAGGTGTCATTTTTGGGTCATATCATCTCAGGAGGAGGAGTATCGGTTGACCCCGGAAAAGTGAGAGACGTGTTGAAGTGGGAACCACCACAAAATGTAAAGGAAATAAGGAGTTTTCTTAGAATGGCTGGATATTACCGTAGATTCATCAAGGACTTTTCCAAGATAGCCAAGCCAATGACGGAATTGCTAACGAAGGGAAAGGCCTTCCAATTGACTCAAGCTTGTCAAAACAGTTTTGAGGAGTTGAAGAAGAGGTTGACAACAGCCCCAGTTTTGGTACTGTCGGATGTAAGCAAGAGTTTTGACATATATTGCAACGCATCAAGACAAGGACTTGGATGTGTGCTTATGCAAGAAAGTCAAGTGGTCACCTATGCATCGAGACAATTGAAGAAACATGAGCAGAATTATCCTACACATGATCTTGAACTAGCAGCCGTGGTACATGCATTGAAGATTTGGAGACACTATATTCTTTGACATAGGTGTGAAATTTATACGGATCATAAGAGTTTAAGTATATTTTCACACAAACGGATCTGAATTTGAGGCAACAGAGATGGTTGGAGCTCATAAAAGATTATGATTTGGGGATCAACTATCATCCGAGAAAAGCCAATGTAGTGGCCGATGCTTTGAGTAGAAAAGGAGTAAGTCATCAACTCACAGTTCAAGAGTTACCATCTGAGTTATGTAAGGAGTTTGAAAGGTTGAATCTTGGATTTGAAAATGAGATAGAGATGATGGAGTTAAACCCAACCTTGGAGCAAGAAATTCGAGAGGCCACCCTATGGCTTGGTAAGAGGATTGTTGTGCCTAATGTGAAGCATATTCGGGAGACAATACTAAAAGAGGCACATGACTCACCATACTCAATTCATCATGGTTGTACAAAGATGTACAAAGACTTGAAGATGTGTTATTGGTGGGCTAGCATGAAGAAGGACATAGCTGAATACGTAGCATTGTGTGATGTGTGTCAACGAGTCAAGGCGGAACA
Source organism: Tuctoria greenei (assembly GCA_036927565.1). NCBI lineage: Eukaryota > Viridiplantae > Streptophyta > Magnoliopsida > Poales > Poaceae > Tuctoria > Tuctoria greenei. The sequence continues at coordinate 178,551,772 of JAYESD010000004.1, read as the reverse complement.
TCAAAGGCCAGCTGGGTTATTGCAGCCATTGAAGATTCCAGAATGGAAGTGGGAAGAAATCAGTATGGACTTCATAGTTGGTTTACCGCATGCTCAGTCCGGTTATGACTCAATTTGAGTATTTGTGGATCGGTTAACTAAGTCAGCCCACTTTATTCCCGTCAAGACCACCTATAATGGAGAGAAATTGGCAGAACTGTACATGGGAAGAATAGTATGTTTGCATGGAGTTCCAAAGAAGATAGTCTTGGATATAGGTTCACAATTCACTTCTAGATTTTGGCAGAAATTGCATGAAGCTTTGGGAACGAGGTTGAATTTTAGTTTAGCGTACCAACCTCAAACATATGGACAAACCGAGAGGACCAATTAGATTTTGGAAGACATGCTAAGGGCTTGTGCTTTAAAGCATGGGAAAGGATGGGACAAAAGCTTGCCATACACGGAGTTCTCGTACAAAATAGTTATCAAGCAAGCTTGAAAATGTACCAATATGAAGCGCTTTATGGAAGGAAGTGTAGGACACCACTATTCTAGAATGAGGCAGGAGAAACTCAAGTATTTGGTCCGGATGTGTTGCAAGAAGCCGAAAAGCAAGTCCAAATAGTCTGTGAAAACTTGAGGGCTGCCCAATCAAGAAAAAAGGGCTATGCGGACAATAGGAGAAGGAAATTAACATTTGAAGTGGGAGATTTTGTTTACCTTAAGGTGTCACCGATGAGGGTTCATAAGAGGTTTAACATAAGAGGCAAGGTAGCACCTCATTACATTGGACCAATCAAGATTTTGGACAAAAGAGAAGAAGTAGTGTATAAGTTGGAGATGCCAACTCATCTTTCAGACGTACATGATGTCTTTCATGTTTCCCAGCTCAAGAAATGCATGAGAGTACCGGAAGAACAAGTGCCCATGGAAGTATTGGAACTAGAGGAAGATTTGACTTATGCCGAGCAACCTGTCAAAATTTTGGAAACCAAGGAGAGAGTCACAAGGAACAATGTTATTAGATGGCGTAAAGTTCAATGGAAGCACCACACAGAAAAAGAAGAAACGTGGGAATTGGAGGATGATATCAAGAAGGAATTTCCATATCTCATCTCTTCCGCATCGAGTCTCGAGGGCAAGATTCATTTCAAGGGGGTAGGTTTGTAACACCCTCATTTTCAAGCATAATGCCCTACATACATTCATATACATGTTTAACATTAACCCACATAAAGAGGAATAGGTTTAAGATTGATTTGGAACAAAACCGCACTTAAAATGTTGAAAAGTGCGGACTAGTCTGATTTTAGTGAGGACTAGTCCAATTTCTCTCTGACTAAAAATGGACTTGTCCATTTTTGCTGCGGACTAGTCCGATTTTGCCTCTGGAAACTTTTGGACTTGTCTGATTTTCTGCAGACTAGTCCGATATTCCAAGAATCCTTGAAAATTTGCTAAGTCCCTGGTCTTGTCCGGACTAGTCCGGTGTTCCAGCGGACTTGTCCATTTTCATCTCTGACTAAAGTCGGACTTGTCCGATTTTAGGCTAGACTTGTCCAATTTCCTCTCTGGACATTTTCGGACTAGTCCGGTCCTGTTCGGACTTGTCCTATATTTCGCGACTCCGAATTTATCTTTTGTTTCAAGACTTGTTTCTTGGGGTTCACGTTTAGTGGGCCTAGGGACGTCGTGCCTAAGTCTTTTAGAGCCCATGTGGGACTCTAAACTGGCCCCTACTCTTCCCAAACTCGAAATCCATCTAACCCTAGCCTCCACTTCTATATAAACAACCCCACCCCTTGGCTTGACATCTATTTGCCACCTTTTCACCCCACCCAAACCCTAGTTCGTGGAGATCCACCACCAAGGAGGGAGGAGGAGATCCGAAGCAAGAAGAAAAAGAGGAGGAAACGAAAGAGGATCAAGATCTCCATCAAGTTTCGTTCTTCATCTCCAATTCATCTCCAAGTTCATCAGCCCTAGATCATCAAGATCCAAGTGTTACCTTCATGTTTCTTGATTCATTGGAGTTATAAACACCTGGTATAACATCTATTCTCTTTTCCTTATGTGAATTCGAACCCTAATTTCCAAATTCACGTCGATCGAGAAAACCCTAGTTTGCTAGTTCTGCGAAGGGCGGACTAGTCTGGCCTTCTACAGACTAGTACGATTTTGCTGGTTAAATTGTGTTGAATTGATTCTAAAATTAGATCTAATCACATCCAAACCTGTATAAACTGTTAAAATCTATTAGAACTAGTTAGTGATCATTAAAAGCAATCTATTAAAAGTTCTACCTTGCATTTGCATTAATCATGCATGTCATGTCATATTGAGTAATATTTGTGCACTCTTTGATTGTGTTTCTCGTCTTGTATGTTTATTGTTCGAATTAGACAGATTTGCACTAGAGAGTGCTGCGGAGGATCTATAGCACCAAGAGTTTGAAGGCTTTGACCCGAACCAATCCCAAGAGCAAGGCAGTGTCCTTGAAGCATATTGATCCCATTTTGAAATAAATGTTTTGTTTGCAAACTGCATGCTTGTGTCAATTTGATGGGAAATCCTATGGTAGGAAGTTTACTAGCTTTGTTTAACCACCCTTTTCACCTGGAATATATGGTAGAGAGTTGGTAAGGGCTTTTTACCTTTTGCTTCGCTTAATCAACTGGGGTGGGAAAACAACTATACCAATTAACTTAATTATGCATGGATGAGATTATGGTTAACATGAACTGGTTAATATGATATGGTAATGGGTGATCTAAGCAAGCCTGGTATGTGGATGGGTTGGATGTTATGGTGGTTTTGCTTGCTTTAGATCTAAGGACCAGTTCGTGGAGCGACCATCCATGATTTACAGTGCCACCACGAGGCCAAGTATGGGTGCGGCGTAGCTGATTAATTGGGGCTTTGCCAGTGCTATTTGGACCATTAAGGATGCTCGGGGAAGGGGTCATCAGATTGGGTTTGTTGATGATTGGTAGGACTACCCTGGGATCCGAATGGCTCAAGAGGGGGCCCTTAGTTGAAGATGTGCTCAGTTGGAGACATCGCCACCGGTGAAACCTTAGTGGGGTCTAAATAGGCTAGTAATCCCTTTGTAAAGGATACTTTGTGATCTCTTGGCCACACACCTAAGGAAGTGTGAGACGGCATAATTGAGATTCTATAGTCATCGAAAGGTGATGAAATCACAAACACGTGGGTAATGTGGTACAACCTTTGCAGAGTGTGTCTAAAACTATCATGAAAGTCGTGCTCCCGGTTATGAGCAACCTGGACCCTCACATAATTAGAGGAAAATCGGGATTTGGGATGGTTGTGGTTGATATTATGTTTATGGATGGTTATGAATTGAATTTTGGTATTGAATATGGATATTGGTATATGATGATGGATACGGAATATGGACCGGTATTATGATAACTACATGACTTATGATGGGTTTATTCACATACATATAATATATTACTTTTTTTTGAAATGTTTTAATGTACTTTTCAGCACTCAACCATTATTATATTCGTCATTTAAATCAGCTACATGTCATAATTTCCACACTTGCTGAGTACGACATGTACTCACTCTTGCAATCCCCCCCCCCCAACAGTTGCAGGTCAGGATTGGGAGTTTAATGATGATAATGTGGAGTTCTAGGCCGTGTCTACCCTCAGCTTTGCCTGTGGTGTTATGGAGCTGCGCTATACTCTATTGCTTATGCTGCCTAGCTATTTAGTTTGCTTAATTAGTTTATTTTTGCTGCATTAGTTGAACTTGTCATTAATATTTATTAGAGCTTCTATTCGAGGATAATATTGTTTGTGCAATAAAATTTGGTTAATTTATCTTGTTCTGTGGTAATTTTCTGTATACTCTTTTGTGAATGCACTCGTGTATGTGTGATGAACATCCTGGGCACACACATGCGTTCACTTCGTTCATTTTTTGGAACTGGGCATCACAACTCCTATGGTGGAAAGCAAAATGCTAGAAGCCATAAGAATAACAAGGAAAGCATTGCCTTTGTAAAGGGAAGACCCTCTTAAACTGGAAAGTCCAAAGTTAACACATCCAAAACATATGATCACCGGACTAGTCCGATCGGGACACGGACATGTCCGGTCCTCCGGACAAGTCCGATCTCCCGGACTAGTCCTGTATATAAACAATAACAGTTGCTATTTAGAACCTTTGATGCATCTTATGTTTTCATGAGAAGTAATTTTGGTAAGATTTATGCTCATTATGTTGGGCCACGCAATGGGAACACCAAGTCTCATGTGTGGGTGCCCAAAACACTTGTAACTAACCTCCATGGACCCAAGCAAGCTTGTGTACCTAAAACCAAGGCTTCATTTGTTGTTGTAGGCCTATTCCTCCGTTGGATCTAAATGGGTGCTAGATAGTGGTTGCACCAACCATATGACCGGAGAAAGAAGGATGTTCGTTGAGTATGAAGAAAAGGAGGATCCAAGCGAGTGCATCTATTTTGGAGACAATAGTCTAGAAAAGGTGCTCGATTCCAGTAAAATTGCCATATCATCTCAACATACTCTTTCTCATGTGTTACATGTTGATTCCATAGATTATAACCTGCTGTCCATATGTCAATTATGTGACAAAGGTTATAATTGCTTGTTCACTAATGAGGGTGTGACTGTCTCTAGAAGGAGTGATGGTTCCATTGCTTTCAAGGTTATGTTAAAGGGAAAGCTTTACCTTGTTGACTTCAACAAGGATAAAGCCCAACTTGACACATGCTTGATTGCAAAGACCAACATGGGTTGGTTGTGGAATAGACGGCTAGCGCATGTTGGTGTGAGGAATCTTCAAAAACTCCTTAAGGGCGATCACATCCGAGGTTTGAAGGATGTTGTTTTTGAGAAAGACAGGCCTTGTACGCGTGCCAAGATGGGAAGCAAGTTGGAGCACCTCATCCCGCGAAGAGCGCCATGACTACAACAAGACCGCTCGAGCTACTTGTGACGCCCGGTTCCGAAAAAAAAAACCAAGCTAACGCATATGTGTGCCCAGGATGTTCAACACACATACACGAGTGCAATCACAAACGATATACAGATAATTACCACAGAACAAGATTAATTAACCAAATTTTATAAAACAAACCATATTATCCTCGAATACAAGCTCCAATGTATATTTATGACAAGTTCAACTAATGCAGCGGAAATAAACTAATTAAGCGACTAAGCAACTAAGCATAAGGGATAGCGCAGCTCCAATGACACCACGGGCAAAGCTGACGGTAGACACAGCCTAGAACTCTGCATTATCACCATTAAACTCCCAATCCCGACCTGCAACTGTTGGGGGGGGGGGGATTGCAAGAGTAAGTACATGTCGTACTCAGCAAGTGTGGAAAGTATGACATGTGGCTTATTCAAATGACGACAATAATAATGGCAAAGTGCTGAAAAGTACATTAAAACATTTGAAAAGCAATACATTATATGTATGTGAAATAAACCCATCATAATCATAAGTAATATCATAATACATGTCCATAATTCACCATCTTCATCCATAATTCCAGATTTCACCATTTGCCATTAACCATATTCAATACCATAAATTAATCCATAACTATCACAAATCCCAATTTCCCTCTAATCATGGAAGTTGTCCAGGTGCTCATAACTGGGAGCACGGCTATCATGATAGTTTTAGACACACTCTGCAGAGTTTGTACCGATTTACCCACGTGTTTGTGATTTCATCACCTTCCATATGATTCAGCTCCAGTTGCTTCGGTGCGGTTTGAGATGCTTCAAATTCTATGGCGATCCCTTCTTCATTGGTCAACTTCACCGTCTTCGTGGCACACTCAATAACTCCATTGTGCTTCCTCAACCAGTCCATACCAACTATAATGTCCAATCCTTGAGAATCCAAAACATTGAGGTTGGCGGAGAAGTCTACCCCCCCCCCCCCTTATTCTAAGGCTTACTTTTGGACATACTATATTTGTCCTCATCTCTCCTCCAGGAGACTTAACCAATAGAGTAAACTTCATATGAGAGATAGACAAACTATACTTGGCAACATACTTCGATGCAATGGATGAATGCGATGCTCCAGAATCAAATAACATAGACGCGGGGTTGGAGTTGGCAAGAAACATACCAATGACCACGTCATCCTCTTGTTGAGCATCCTCCGTGGAGACATGGTTCACATTGCCACGAGCAAAATTTTGCTGTCCACGGTTCCCTTGTGGTTGTCATCCATTGGGTCTTGGGTTTTGCCTCGGCGCATTGCTTCCTTGACCAAGGCCTGACTTAGGACATTGATGCGTAAAGTGTCCAACTTCTCCACAAGTATAACACTTCTTAACTCCACCGGGATTATTGGGACGAGCTTGGTTTCGAGCATTAGCACCAGGATAGTTAGGACGAGGTGCATAAGGCATTGGAGGCCTAGGTGCTTGCATAACAGGGCGCTGCTGCACAGACTGAGTTGGGCGTGGTGCATAACCAGGGCGTTGAGCAGGAATAGAAGAGCTGTAATGTAACACCCTAAATTATTGCATCAAGCATTGCATACATGATCATGCATTAAACATTAGTAGGAAGAAAAAAAATAATAAAAGAAAAGATAAAACATACATATATGGTGTAGCAAAAAGAAGAAATAGAAAATAATAATTATAGCCTAAAACATGTATTAAGGAATAAGTATAGATAAATAATAGTTAATAAAATAATAATAATAAAGAGAAATATATAAATAAAATATATAATAATAAATATATATATAATAAATGTATATAAATAATATATATAACAATATATGAAAATAAATAAAATATTAATATTAATAATATACATTATAATAATAATAAATAATATATATATAATATAAATAATATATATATATATATATAATATAAATAATAAATTATATAATAAAAGAAAAAGAAAAAAAAAAGAAAAAAAATAAAGAGGACCGCTGGCCAGGAGGCCGAGCCAGCCCAGCCAGCCGGCCACGAATCCCGCGCCGAGCGCCTCCCACCCCGCCTCTTGCCCCCACCCGGCCCCGCCTGGCCCACCCCGCCGCCTGCGCCCCGCAGCGCCCCGCTCCCGATGCGCGCGACCGCGCCCTCGAATCCCGCCGCCCCCCCCCCCCCCCGCCGTATCGCGCTGGCCCCCCGCCTCCCACGCGCGCTCATGCGCGCCCGCCCCCACCGCGCCTTGCCCCCGCCGCCACTCGCCTCCCTCCGCTCCCGGCCCCACGCCCCGTGCCAGCGCGCCTCGCGCGCCTTGACCCCGCCGCCTTGGCTCCCGCGCCGCGCCACCCTGGCCCCGCCGCCTGACGCCCCCACACGCACGTGCAGCACCACGCAGCGCGCCCGCTGCCTGCGCCCGGCCCCACCCCGCCTCCACGCGCGGTCCCCCGCTGACGCGACGCCCGCCGCCTTGGCCCCCGCGCCATCCCGCCCCAAAAGCGTCCCGCCCGCCCCCGCCGAAACTCCCGCGTGGGCCCCGACCCCCGATTCCCTCCCGCGTACGAATCCCGACTCCGCGCGCGATTCTCGCTCCAGCGCCTATAAAAAAAAGGACCGTAGGTCCCTAGGGGTTTCCCCCGATCCCAGAAACGCCGCCGCCCAGAGAGCCACGCCGCCAGAAGAAAAGGGGACCAGAGAGCTGCGCCGCCAGAAAAAGAAGGGGAAGAAAAGGAAGAAAAAAAGAGGGGAAGAAGAGGAAGAAAAAGAGGAGGGTACCACCGTCCACCGGAGATCGTCGCCGTCGTCGTGCCGCCGAGGGACTGCTGCGCCATCCACTTCGTCTATGCGTCGCATTCGTTCTGCGACCGTCAAGCCGTCAGATCTGCGGTACGATTCGTTTTTCCAATGCGAATTTTAGTCACGTATTGAATCTAATAGACGTGAATTGATTTTAGTTGCACCATAATTTTATTTTCAGCAGCATTAATTCACTCTAAGACCCCCGTAATCTCATATGAACACGTATGAACTAGTTGCATCTAATTAATAGACAACCGTAGTTAATTAATTATTTAACGTTGCATGCATGCATATCATCGCATGTTGATTAATGTGTGTGCATCATGTTGATTGTATATGTATATTCTTGTATGTGTGATCACGAGTAGAGGGACGTGCTCAAGAGGCCGCATACGAGGATTTCCAAAATCAAGACTTTGTAGCGCTTGAGCAACCCCATCCGCCGGAGCAAGGCAAGTGTCCTTGAAGCATATTGATCATGTTTTTAAAATAAACGTTTTGTTTGCGAACTTGCATACTTGTGTCAATTTGATGGGAATCCTATGGTAGGAAGTTTACTAGTCTTGTTTGACCACCCTTGTCACCTGGAATTTATGGTAGAGAGTCGGGAAGGGTTTTTACCTTTTTGCTTCGCTTACTTAATTGGGATGGCAAACAACACTACACATTTAATTATGCATCAATGATATTCTGGTTAATGTGGACTGGTTAAATCTGGTATGGTGATTCGTGATCTAAGCAAGCCTGGTATGTGGATGGGTTGGATGTTATGGTGGTTTGCTTGCTTTAGATATAAGGACCGGTTCATGCGAGAATAGGCCAGGACTACAGTGCCACCACGAGGCCAAGTATGGGTGCGGCGTAGCTGATTAATTAGGGCTTTGCTAGTGCTGTTTGGACCATTGTGGATGCTCGGGGAAGGGGTAGTCGGATTGGGTTTGTTGATGATTGGCGGGACTACCCTAGGATCCGAATGGCTCAAGAGGGACCCTTGGTTGAAGATGTGCTCAGTTGGAGGCATCGCCACTGGTGAAACCTCAGTGGGGTCTGAATAGGCTAGTAACCCCTTTGTAAAGGCTATTTTGTGATCTCTTGGCCATACACCAAAGGAAGTGTAATTGGCATAAGGGAGGTTCTTTAGTCACCAACGGGTGATGAAATCACAAACACGTGGGTAAAGTGGTACAAACTCTGCAGAGTATTAAACTATCATGATAGCCGTGCTCCCGGTTATGAGCGCCTGGATGACCTACATGATTAGAGTTGGAAATTGGGATTGGGTTATGGTTATGGTTTGGTGGACATTATGGTCTGGTAATGGTTATGGTTGGTTTATGGGTTGGTAATGGTTATGGTTTATGAATTATGGTCATGGATATGAATTTGAGTTATAGTAACTGGACATGGATAATGATGATGTTGACAATAATTGGATATGGTTTATATTTTGTTAATATGATGGTTATGATGGGATTGTTTCACATAGACATAGTATGATGCTTTTCAAGTGTTTTACTGTACTTTTCAGCACTTAGCCATTATTATTGTCGTCATTTGAATCAGCCACATGTCATACTTTCCACACTTGCTGAGTACGACATGTACTCACTCTTGCAATCCCCCACCCCAACAGTTGCAGGTCAGAATTGTGAGTTTAATGGCGACAATGTGGAGATCTAGGCCGTGTCTATCGTCAGCTTTGCATGTGGTGTTGCATGGAGCTGCGCTATCCCTTTTGCTTAGTTTGCTTAGTTGCTTAATTAGTTTATTTCTGCTGCTTTAGTTGAACATGTCATTAATATTCATTAGAGCTTGTATTCGAGGATTTAATGAATTATGTAATAAGAGTACTTATTTAATAATTTGAGTTGTGGTAATTATCTGTTTATCATTTGTGAATCACTCGTGTATGTGTGTTGAACATCCTGGGCACACATATGCGTTAGCTTGGTTCATTTTCGGAACCGGGCGTCACAGATTGGTATCAGAGCAAGGTTGACCGTAGGATGCAACCTAGATAGAATGGACACTTTAGAGCACATAGGAGCACTCAGGAATCGATGTGTTTTTGCTTGGTGTGCTGTTTGCTATATATATTGGTTGCTTGTGTGCTTAATAGAGGATTTTGGGATGCCTTAGCATTGCCATGTCCACCTAGGCTAAGTGTAGCTAGCTGTTTAGTTTCATATCCCTTGATGCATATAGTTGGGGACGTTTCTAAATTCTTACCTATTGCTTCGCTCTAGATGGTGAGGACTCGCAACCAGAGGGTTGTCAATGATGAGGAGGAGAACAATGGAGTGCCTCAGAACAACAATGGACAAGGACCTGCTCATGGAGCCATCAATATCGAGCAGCTACTAGCTATGCAAAACATGCTCATGCAGACCATGATACAGACCATGGGACAGCTGCAGGCTGGCAATATCAACAATCAGCCACACATGCCTCCACCGCCACCCCTGCCTCCTCATAATCGATTGGGAGAGTTCATGAGGACTAGGCCGCCAACCTTTGCTCAAGCTGCTGACCCTATGGATGCTGATGATTGGCTCAAGTCCGTGGAGAAGAAGCTAGCTATTGTCCAGAGCAATGACCGGGAGAAGGTTCTTTTTGCTTCTCATCAACTCGTTGGAGCAGCTGCGGATTGGTGGGATGCTTATTGCAATGCTCATGAGAATCAAGAGAGGATCACTTGGGCAGAATTCAACGAGAACTTCCGTTCTCATTATGTGCCGGAAGGTGTTATAATCTTGAAGAGACAAGAATTCGAGAACTTACGGCAAGGAAGATCAAGCGTGAGTGAATATCTCAATAAGTTCACTCAACTCTCAAGATATGCGCCCGAGGATGTTAGTCGGGACAGCCAGAAGCAGTATTTGTTCATGAGAGGCCTCAACAATGAGATCCAAGTGCAATTGCTCAATTGTGACTATGTCAACTTCCAGAAGCTTGTGGACAAAGCAATTGTGGTTGAGAACAAGATCCGTGAGATGGAACAAGACAACAAGAGGAAGGCGCCACACCAGGGACACCAACAAGGAAGTAACGTGCGCCCTCGCTTTGCGCCGCCCAATGAGCCTTATTACAACTCCTCTATTCCTGCTCAGCGCCCTGGTTATGCACCACACCCAACTCAGTTTGTGCAGCAGCGCCCTGTCATGCAAGCAATGCCTTATGCACCTCGTGCTGATTTTCCTGGAGCCAATGTTCAAAACCAAGCTCGTCCCAATAATTCTGGTGGAGTTAAGAGGTGCTATACTTGTGGAGAAGCTGGACACTTTGCGAATCAATGTCCTAAGTCAGGCCTTGGTCAAGGAAGCAATGCGCCGAGGCAAAATCCAAGACCTAATGGAGGACAGCCACAAGGAAGCCGTGGACAGCAGAACTTTGCTAGTGGCAACGTGAACCATGTCTCTACGGAAGATGCTCAACAAGCGGATGATGTGGTCATTGGTATGTTTCTCGCCAACTCCAACCCCGCGACTACGTTATTTGATTCTGGAGCATCGCATTCTTTCATTGCATCAAAGTATGTTGCCAAGTATAGTTTGCCTATCTCTCATATGAAGTTTACTCTATTGGTTAAGTCTCCTAGAGGAGAGATGAGGACAAATATAGTATGTTCAAAAGTAAGCCTTAGAATAAGGGGGGTAGACTTCTCCGCCAACCTCATTGTTTTGGATTCACAAGGAATAAGAGGATCCGTTGGTGCAAAGTACAATGGAAACACCATACGGAAGCCGAAGCTACATGGGAACGTGAAGAAGACTTGAAGGCAGAATCCCTCACCTTTTCTCCACGCCATCGAATCTCGAGGGCGAGATTCACTTTAAGGGGGGGTAGATTTGTAACACCCTAAATTTTCGCATCAAGCATTGCATACATGATCATGCATTAAACATTAGTAGGAAGAAAAAAAATAATAAAAGAAAAGATAAATCATACATATATGGTGTAGCAAAAAGAAGAAATAGAAAATAATAATTATAGCCTAAAACATGTATTAAGGAATAAGTATAGATAAATAATAGTTAATAAAATAAAAATAATAAAAAGAAATATATAAATAAAATATATAAATAAAATATATAATAATAAATAAATATATATATAATAAATGTATATAAATAATATATATAACAATATATGAAAATAAATAAAATATTAATATTAATAATATACATTATAATAATAATAAATAATATATATATAATATAAATAATATATATATATATATAATATAAATAATAAATTATATAATAAAAGAAAGAGAAAAAAAAGAAAAAAATAAAGAGGACCGCTGGCCAGGCGGCCGAGCCAGCCCAGCCAGCTGGCCACGAATCCCGCGCCGAGCGCCTCCCACCCCGCCGCTTGCCCCCACCCAGCCCCGCCTGGCCCACCCCGCCGCCTGCGCCCCGCAGCGCCCCGCTCCCGATGCGCGCGACCGCGCCCTCGAATCCCCCCCCCTGTACCGCGCTGGGCCCCCCGCCTCCCAGGCGCGCTCACGCGCGCCCGCCCCCACCGCGCCTTGCCCCCGCCGCCACGCGCCTCCCACCGCTCCCGGACCCACGCCCCGTGCTAGCCCGCCTCGCGCGCCTTGACCCCGCCGCCTTGGCTCCCGCGACGCGCCACCCGGGCCCCGCCGCCTGACGCCCCCACGCGCACGCGCAGCACCACGCAGCGCGCCCGCCGCCTGCGCCCGGCCCAACCCCACCTCCACGCGCGGTCCCCCGCTAACGCGACGCTCGCCGCCTTGGCCCCCGCGCCAGCCCGCCCGCGTAAGCGTCCCGCCCGCCCCCGCCGAAACTCCCGCGTGGGCCCCGACCCCCGATTCCCTCCCGCGTACGAATCCCGACTCCGCGCGCGATTCTCGCTCCAGCGCCTATAAAAAAAAGGACCGTAGGTCCCTAGGGGTTTCCCCCGATCCCAGAAACGCCGTCGCCCAGAGAGCCACGCCGCCAGAAGAAAAGGGGACCAGAGAGCTGCGCCGCCAGGAAAAGAAGGGGACGAAAAGGAAGAAAAAAAGAGGGGAAAAAGAGGAAGAAAAAGAGGAGGGTACCACCGTCCACCGGAGATCGTCGCCGTCGTCGTGCCGCCGAGGGACTGCTGCGCCATCCACTTCGTCTACGCGTCGCATTCGTTCTGCGACCGTCAAGCCGTCAGATCTGCGGTAGGATTCGTTTTTTCCAATGCGAATTTTAGCGACGTATTTAATCTAATAGACGTGAATTGATTTTAGTTGCACCATAATTTTATTTTCAGCAGCATTAATTCACTCTAAAACCCCCGCAATCTCATATGAACACGTATGAACTAGTTGCATCTAATTAATAGACAACCGTAGTTAATTAATTATTTGACGTTGCATGCATGCATATCATCGCATGTTGATTAATGTGTGTGCATCATGTTGATTGTATATGTATATTCTTGTATGTGTGATCACGAGTAGAGGGACGTGCTCAAGAGGCCGCATACGAGGATTTCCAAAATCAAGACTTTGTAGCGCTTGAGCAACCCCATCCGCCGGAGCAAGGCAAGTGTCCTTGAAGCATATTGATGCTGTTTTTAAAATAAATGTTTTGTTTGCGAACTTGCATGCTTGTGTCAATTTGATGGGAATCCTATGGTAGGAAGTTTACTAGTCTTGTTTGACCACCCTTGTCACCTGGAATTTATGGTAGAGAGTCAGGAAGGGTTTTTTCCTTTTTGCTTCGCTTACTTAATTGGGATGGCAAACAACACTCCACATTTAATTATGCATCAATGATATTCTGGTTAATGTGGACTGGTTAAATCTAGTATGGTGATGGGTGATCTAAGCAAGCCTGGTATGTGGATGGGTTGGATGTTATGGTGGTTTTTAGATATAAGGACCGGTTCATGCGAGAATAGGCCAGGACTACAGTGCCACCACGAGGCCAAGTATGGGTGCGGCGTAGCTAATTAATTAGGGCTTTGCTAGTGGTGTTTGGACCATTGTGGATGCTCAGGGAAGGGGTAGTCGGATTGGGTTTGTTGATGATTGGCGGGACTACCCTGGGATCCGAATGGCTCAAGAGGGGGCCCTTGGTTGAAGATGTGCTCAGTTGGAGGCATCGCCACCGGTGAAACCTCAGTGGGGTCTGAATAGGCTAGTAATCTCTTTGTAAAGGCTATTTTGTGATCTCTTGGCCATATACCAAAGGAAGTGTAATTGGCATAGGGGAGGTTCTTTAGTCGCCGACGGGTGATGAAATCACAAACACGTGGGTAAAGTGGTACAAACTCTGCAGAGTATTAAACTATCATGATAGCCGTGCTCCTGGTTATGAGCGCCTGGATGACCTACATGATTAGAGTTGGAAATTGGGATTGGGTTATGGTTATGGTTTGGTGGATATTATGGTCTGGTAATGGTTATGGTTGGTTTATGTGTTGGTAATGGTTATGGTTTATGAATTATGGTCATGGATATGAATTTGAGTTATGGTAACTGGACATGGATAATGATGATGTTGACAATAATTGGATATGGTTTATATTTTGTTAATATGATGGTTATGATGGGATTGTTTAACATAGACATAGTATGATGCTTTTCAAATGTTTTACTGTACTTTTCAGCACTTAGCCATTATTATTGTCGTCATTTGAATCAGCCACATGTCATACTTTCCACACTTGCTGAGTACGACATGTACTCACTCTTGCAATCCCCCACCCCAACAGTTGCAGGTCAGAATTGTGAGTTTAATGGCGATAATGTGGAGATCTAGGCCGTGTCTATCGTCAGCTTTGCCTGTGGTGTTGCATGGAGCTGCGCTATCCCTTTTGCTTAGTTTGCTTAGTTGCTTAATTAGTTTATTTCCGCTGCTTTAGTTGAACATATCATTAATATTCATTAGAGCTTGTATTCGAGGATTTAATGAATTATGTAATAAGAGTACTTTTTTAATAATTTGAGTTGTGGTAATTATCTGTTTATCATTTGTGAATCACTCGTGTATGTGTGTTGAACATCCTGGGCACACATATGCGTTAGCTTGGTTCATTTTCGGAATCGGGCGTCACATGTAATAAGGCGCATTGGGTGGCGCAAAGCAAGGGCGCATATTACTTCCTTGTTGCTGTCGCCTTCCTCTTGATTTCTTGCTCCATCTCACGGACCTTGTCCTCAACCACAATTGCTTTGTCCACAAGCTTCTGAAATTTGCATAGTCACAATTGAGCAATTGCACTTGAATTTCATTGTTGAGGCCTCTCATGAACAAGTATTGTTTCCGGCTGTCCCGACTAACATTCTCAGGCGCATATCTTGAGAGTTGAGTGAACTTGTTGAGATATTCACTCACACTTGATTTTCCTTGCCTTAAATTCTCAAATTCTTGCCTCTTCAAAATCATAACAACTTTCGGCACATAATGAGAACCGAAACTCTCCTTGAATTCAACCCAGGTGATTCTCTCTTTGTTCTCATGAGCATTGCAATAAGAATCCCACCAATCCGTAGCTGCTACAACTAGTTGATGAGAAGCAAAAAAGACCTTCTCCCGGTCACTGCATTGGACAATAGCTAGCTTCTTCTCACCGGACTTGAGCCAATCATCCGCATCCATAGGGTCAGCGGCTTGAGCAAAGGTTGGCGGCCTAGTCCTGATAAACTTTCCCAATCGGTTATGAGGTGGTGGGGGTGGCGGTGGAGGCATGTGGGGCTGATTGTTGATATTGCCAGCCTGCAGTTGTCCCATAGTTTGTATCATGGTCTGCATGAGCTGGTTTGCATAGCCAATAGCCGCTCAATGTTGATAGTTCCATTAGCAGGTCCATGCTTATTGTTGTTTTGAGGTACTCCATGGTTCTCCTCCTAGTCAATGCCATCCCTCTGGTTGCGAGTCCTCACCACCTGAAGAAAAGCAATAGGTAAGACTTAGAAAACGTCCCCAACTATATGCATCAAGGGATATGAATCTAAACAACTAGCTACACTAGCCTAGATGGACATGGCAATGCTAAAGCATCCCAAAATCCTCTATTAAGCACACAAGCAAACAATATATATAGCAAACAACATGCCAACAAAGTCAAATCGATTCCTATGTGCTCCTATGTGCTCTAAAGTGTCCATTCTATCTAGGTTGCGTCCTACGGTCAACCTCGCTCTGATACCAATCTGTGACACCTGATTCGGAACAAAAAACTAAGCTAACGCATATGTGTGCCCAGGATGTTCAACACACATACACGAGCGCAGTAACAAACGATATACATGTAATTACCACAGAACAAGATTAATTAACCAAATTTTATAAAACAAACCATATTATCCTCGAATACAAGCTCCAATGTATATTTATGACAAGTTCATCTAATGCAGCGGAAATAAACTAATCAAGCGACTAAGCAACTAAGCATAAGGGATAGCGGAGCTCCAATAACACCACAGGCAAAGCTGACGGTAGACGCGGCCTAAAACTCCGCATTATCACCATTAAACTCCCAATCCTGACTTGCAACTGTTGGGGGGGGGGGGGGGGGATGCAAGTCTAAGTACATGTCGTACTCAGCAAGTGTGGAAAGTATGACATGTGGCTTATTCAAATGACAACAATAATAATGGAAAAGTGCTGAAAAGTACATTAAAACATTTGAAAAGCAATATATTATATGTATGTGAAATAAACCCATCATAATCATAAGTAATATCATAATACCAGTCCATAATTCACCATCTTCATCCATAATTCTAGATTTCACCATTTGCCAATAACCATATTCGATACTAGAAATTAATCCATAACCATAATACCAACCATAACCATCCCAAATCCCAATTTCCCTCTAATCATGGAAGTTGTCTAGGTGCTCATAACCAGGAGCATGGCTATCATGATAGTTTTAGACACACGCTTGCAGAGTTTGTACAGCTTTACCCACGTGTTTGTGATTTCATCACCTTTCGATGACTATAGAATCTCAATTATGCCGTCTCACACTTCCTTAGGTGTGTGGCCAAGAAATCACAAAATAGACATTACAAAGGGATTACTAGCCTATTCAGACCCCACTGAGGTTTCACTGGTGGCGATGTCTCTAACTGAGCACATCTTCAACCAATGGCCCCCTCTTGAGCCATTCGGATCCCAGGGTAGTCCCACCAATCATCAACAAACCCAATATGACTACCCCTTCCCCGAGCATCCTTAATGGTCCAAATAGCACTGGCAAAGCCCTAATTAATCAGCTTCGCCGCACCCATACTTTGCCTCGTGGTGGCGCTGTAGTCTTGTCTTATTATCGAATGAACCGGTCCTTAGATCTAAAGCAAGCAAACCACCATATCATCCAACCCATCCACATACCAGGCTTGCTTAGATCACCCATTACCATATCATATTGACCAGTTCACATTAACCAAAATATCACTAATGCTTAATTAAATGTGTAGTGTTGTTTTCCCATCCCAATTAATTAAGTGAAGCGAAAAGGTAAAAACCATTCCCGACTCTCTACCAGGTATTCCAGGTGACAAGGGTGGTTAAACAAAGCTAGTCAACTTCCTATCATAGGATTCCCATCAAATTGACAGAAGCATGCAATTTTGCAAACAAAACATTTACTTTAAAACAGGATCAATATGCTTCAAGGACACTTGCCTTGCTCTTGCGGTTGATTAGTGTCAAAGCCTTCAAACTCTTGGTGTTGGAGATCCTTCGCGGCACTCTCTAGCGCAGCTCCGTCTAATCCACACAATAAACATACAAGACAAGAAATACAATCAAGAGTGCACAAATATTACTCAATATGACATGACATGCATGATTAATGCAAATGCAAGGTACAACTTGTTAATTCATTGCTTTTAATGATCACTAACTAGTTCCAATAGATTTTAACAAGTTTATACAGATTTGGAGTTGATTGTATCAAACTTTAGAATCAATTCAACACAATTTAACCAGAAAGATCGGACTAGTCCGCTAGGGACCGGACAAGTCCGCACTTTATGAGATCAGCAGATTAGGGTTTTCTAGATCGACGTGAATTTGGAGATTAGGGGTTGAATTCTCGTAAGGAAAAGATAATAGAAGGTATACCAGGTGTTTAGGGCTCCAATGAATCAAGAAACTTGGAGGTAACACTTGGATCTTGGTGATCTAGGGTTGGTGATGAACTTTGAGGTGAATTGGTGATGAAGAAAGAAAGCTTGGTGGATATCTTGATCCTCCTTCGTTTCCTCCTCTTCTTATTGCTTGAGATCTTCTCCTCCCTCCTTGGTGGTGGCTCTCCACGAACTAGGGTTTGGATGGGTGGAAAAGTGGCAAATAGATGTCAAACCAAGGGGTGGGGTTGTTTATATAGAGGTGGAGGCTATGGTTAGATGGATTTCGAGTTTGGGATGAGTAGAGGCCGGTTTAGAGTCTCACATGGGCTCTAAAAGAGTTAGGCACGACATCCCTAGGCCCACTTAACGTGAAACCCACGAAACAAGTCGTAAAACGAAAGATCAATTCGGAGTCGTGAAATATTGGACAAGTCTGGACAGGACCGGACTACTCCGAAGTTGTCCGGAGAGAAAATCAGACAAGTCTGGCCTAAAATCGGAGAAGTCCGACTTTAAACAGAGAGGAAATCAGACAAGTCCGCTGGAACACCGGACTAGTCCGGAAAAGTTCAAGGACTTAGCAATTTTTCAAGGATTCTTTGAATATCGGACTAGTCCGCACAAAATCGAACAAGTCCGAAAGTTTCCAGAGCCAAAATCGGACTAGTCCGCAACAAAAACGGACAAGTCCACTTTTAGTTAGAGAGAAATTGGACTAGTCCTCAGTAAAATTGGAGTAGTCCGCCCTTTCCTGCGTTTTAAGTGCGGTTTTGCTCCAAATCAATTTTAAACTCATTCCTCTTGTTGTGGGTTAATGTTAAACATGTATTTGAGTGTATGTAGGGCATGATTCATGAAAATGAGGGTGTTGCACTACTTCACATAGATCTTTTTGGTCCAATTTCTTATATAAGAATCGGCGGTAACAAATATGGCTTAGTAGTTGTTGACGATTTTTCTTGCTTCACTTGGGTTTTCTTTTTACATGATAAGACAGAAACACAAAGAACACACCAGAAGTTCTTCAAACGAGACAAAAATGAGTTATCATTGACAATCAATAATATTCAAAGCGACAACGGCACGGAGTTCAAGAACACACGAGCTGAGGAGTACCTAGACGAAGTAGGCATAAAGCACGCGTTTTCATCACTCACTCCCCTCAACTAAATGGAGTTGCCGAAAGGAAGAACCGGACCCTCATAGAGATGGCAAGAACAATGCACGATGAATACAAGACCTCCGATCGGTTTTGGGCGGAAGCGGTTAACACCGCTTGCCATGCCATAAACTGACTCTATCTTCATCGACTACTCAAGAAGACATCATATGAGCTACTCACCGGTAACAAGCCTAATATTTCATATTTTCGAGTTTTTGGTTCCAAATGCTATATTTTGAACAAGAAGCCTATGACTTCAAAGTTCGCTTCGAAGTCCGATGAAGGTTTCTTGCTTGGTTATGATTCGAACTCTTACGCCTATCGTGTCTTCAACAAGACCTCTGAACTTGTTGAAGTAGCACGTGCCATAGTAATCAATGAAACTAACGGCTCCCAAAAGGAGCAAGTTGTTCCATGTGTGCTAGATAGAGGAAAGGCTTCTTGTCAAGCATTGAGAAGAATGGCGTTAGGCGATGTTCGACCACAAGAGCCACCTCTACTTGTGCATGAGGAAGATTAAACGCAAATGGAGGCCAATGATCAAGGGGGAGTCTCCATTGACGGTCCTTAAGTACCATATTTTGACCGTCAATTCACCACATAATGTGCATAAAAGAAACACAAAACATAGTGGTAGGGCTATACACTAACCCAATTCCACAAGTGTTGGTGTCTATTTGTAAGCAGGTGAATTATTACCCAAAATACCAAAACATGCAGGGATGAATCCATGAAAATGGATTTCAACGAATCAGGCGATGACACATGGCAACACATGGATCAAATGACCCACAAACAGAAGAATACGAGGAAATCCAACGGTTTTGCACCCATATACATCAAGGGGGCCCACTTGGAAGCCACCTGGAGGAAGCACCCCCGAGGGGAGGCTTGACCAGGTCGGCCGAACCAGGGGTTCGGCCGACCCCTTCCTGGTGCCAAACCCGGTCAAATGACACGTGTTGGCTCCCCCCGACTCCCTGGAGTCAATGGTGACTGATTCGCTTGTTAATTGTGGCGGGAACTGACCCTTCTCCACATATAAATAGACCCCCTTACCTCACTTCTAACACACACCAAATGTTGAGAATAGTGCTACACTCCAAAGGTTTAGAGTAGTCCTAGAGGCTACCAAAGTAGAAGGAGAGTGTGGTGAAGAGTCTAGGAGAAGGTGGTTTGGGCTTGTCAAGTCCCCCTTCTACACTTGTACCCCTACAAAGGTTTTACTCAATGAAGTAAGCATTCGTGAATTCAATACAAGTTTGATCTTTTATTCTTAGTAGTTTGCACAAGTAGTTACTTGTGGGTTCACTTCTTTAATTCATTAGAGGTTCTAGTTGTGGCTTTGTATTCAAAACAGCTGGAGTAGTGATTTAGAACGTAAGCGTGGTGCTTAGGTTATAAATCATCAGTGGATATCTCGTAGACCCACGAATTGAAGAGGTAGGAAGTAGGTGGTGACAGTCCTATCTGTCCTTCGTAATCCTCCACATTCGGCTATACCATAGGCTCTTGGCGGGAGTCGTCCTAGTATTGCTAGGAGTAAGCTCATGCCCGAAGCAAGCATCTACTGCAAACTACCTTGAATTAGGATCAATACTTTGAATTTCTCTCTGTTCCTTGCCTACCAAACAACTTTGTGTCCTTGGGTGAGCTAGTTCGAAAGATTAGCACACACGTTCTTTGGATTCGATACCCTTGAGAATACTCCTTAGGGGGAAGTGCTACAACGGTATTTCCGTGCGCTTGCGGATAACTCTGTGGTGTTAAGAAATACCAACAAGCATTTCTGGCGTCGTTGACGGGGAACGGTTGTTGTTAATCTTCGAACCAAGATCACCCTCGTATCATATCCCCCTTATCTATCATCTTACCATTCTTATTCTTACCTTACCACCACCATATAAATGGAGCAACCCACCATTCTTTCTTACTCTGCTGCGAAGGGCAAGTTCTGTGAGCCACCGCCTTCGGCGTAACCTATTTGTTCAACAAGCTATGAAATTCGCCCTGGCTTTATAGCCATGGTTCGGGAACAATCCTTCTCAGGAACGAATTGTGAAAACCCTTACCACCATCTACGAGTGTTTGAACAACTATGTTCATGCCTTCTAATCAAAGGTATGACACAGAAAACTCTCAAATGGAAGTTGTTTCCTTTTTCCCTCATGGAAAAAGCCAAACAATGGTACAACCACTATGTTGGGAAGACAAACGGGGATTGGAGTGAATTACGAGACAAATTTTGTCTTGTTTTCTTTCCCGTTGCCCAAATTGTTTCCTTATGAAAAGAAGTACTATGGTTCCAGCAGATGGAGAAGTAATCCATAGGTGTAGCTTGGGACATATTTTCTCTTTTGAAAAGTTCTGGCCTAGATTTGTTAATCCTTGGTCCAATACTTTTGCAACATTTCTTCATGGGATTAAACAAAGAGTCTGCCCTATATCTTGACATTACGACTGGAGGATCTTTCCTCCATAAGACTCCAGAAGAAGGCAGGATCTTCTGGACAGAATTCTAGAAAATTCTTCTTTCATTATGGGTCTTAATGAGGCTCCCCAAGAAGAAGTTGTGTCAAGAACGGAGGATGCACTCTTGGACAAGGATGAACCCATTTCTTGTATACCCCAAGCCTTGCCAGAGGAATCCTGTCCCGAACCTGAGACTACGAAGGTAGAAGAAATTCAACCCTCGCAGTTTCCATTTTACTTCGAGGATGATCTTTTTGAAGATTATGGAAATACCTCGAAGTATTG
This sequence comes from Tuctoria greenei, assembly GCA_036927565.1. Classification (NCBI taxonomy): domain Eukaryota; kingdom Viridiplantae; phylum Streptophyta; class Magnoliopsida; order Poales; family Poaceae; genus Tuctoria; species Tuctoria greenei. Next base: position 178,530,010 of record JAYESD010000004.1, on the reverse strand, counting down.
TTGCTATACGAAACCTTCATTGCCACCAACCCCACCTGAACCACTTGATGGGGTGTTCGTCCGTCAGACGGTCATGGAGTTGACTTCTATCCTAAGCAGAGAGTGGATAGTTGAAGTCGAGAATTCACCTGAAATTCTTCGGATGACCTCACTTTTGGCTACCATTTTATGTTATATTAGAGGGACACCAATGAGAATCATATACAACCCTACTGTTGGATCAAATCTCATTTTTGATTCTTGTGCTCTCGCCATTCTTGGCAATATGCCATTGGCACCAACACGGAAATCCTTCTGAGATTCATTTGGAACCGTTCTTGAAGGATGTGGGGTTCTGCAACAAGTGTCTGTTAGACACAAAGATGTTGAGGCTGTCCTAGATTTTCACGTGTTCAAAATCCAAGATTTCGACATCATGATAGGGATTCCCATAGAGAAATTTCTCATGGAAGTTCCTTTGGAAGGAAGCCTCAATATCAATCTTGGATGGGGAAATTTCCCCATGCCTATTCTGTGTTCAAAGAACACATCTACAGAATCTCCCTCCAAGATGAGCCAATGGAGGAGGTTAGGACTCTTCAATTTTTAGAACCCCCTAAAATTGAAGAAGAAGAAGACTTTTTCCAAGAGGAGGATGAATTTCAGGACGAAAATGAATTGCCATAAGAAGATCCCTCCCCAAAACCTCCTGTTGAGCTCAAGATTCTACCTCCAGGGCTACGTTATGCCTTCCTAAATGGCAATTTGGAAGCCCCTGTCATCATAAGTGACAAGCTTTTAGATGATCAAACGCTCAAACTCATAGCCATGTTAGAAATACATAGAGCTGTTTTTGGATATTCACTTCAGGATCTCAAGGGAATTAGTCCAGTGTTATGCATCCATCGTATTCCTATTGACCCTTAGAGTGTCCCCTCAAGGGAACCTCAAAGGCGATTGAATAATGCGATGCGGGAAGTTGTCAAGAAAGAAGTCTTGAAACTTCTGCATGCCAGGATTATTTACCCTGTTCCTCATAGTGAATGGGTAAGTCCAGTTCAAGTAGTGCCTAAGAAGGGAGGTATGACGGTCGTTCAAAACGATAGGAACGAATTAATTCCTCAACAGACCGTCACGGGATGGAGTATGTGCATTGACTACCGAAAACTTAACAAGGCAACAAGGAAAGACCATTTTCCTTTGCCCTTCATCGATGAGATGTTAGATCGATTGGAAAAACACTCCTACTTCTGTTTCCTTGATGGGTATTCGGGATATCATCAAATTCCTATCCATCCCGATGATCAAAGTAATACCACGTTCACATGTCCTTACGGGACCTATGCCTACCAGCGTATGTCCTTTGGATTGTGTAACGCTCATGCCTCTTTCCAGAGATGCATGATGTCTATATTTTCATACATAATCAAGGATATCACGAAAGTTTTCATGGACAATTTCCCCATCTATGGAAAAACTTTTGATCATTGTCTAGAAAACTTATACAGGGTCTTACAAAGATGCCAGGAGAAGGACCTTCTGCTTAATTGGGAAAAGTGCGATTTCATGGTCCGGGAAGGCATCGTTCTTGGACACTTGGTGTTCGAGAGAGGGATGGAGGTGGACAAAGGTAAAATTGAAGTTATTGAAAAACTTCCACCTCCTATCAATGTTAAGGGAATCCACAACTTTTTAGTTCATGCGGGGTTCTACCAACGATTTATCAAGGAATTCTCCAAAATTGCTAGACCCCTCAACAACCTATTAGCTAAAGAAGCTCCCTTTGATTTCGATGATGAATGCCTTAAATCATTTGATATACTAAAAAAGGCACTCGTCTCAGCTGCAATTATCCAACCTCCTGATTGGACACTACCATTCGAAATCATGTGTGATGCCAGTGACTTTGCTATTGGTGCGGTCTTAGGCCAAACCAAAGATAAAAAGCATCACGCAATAGCCTATGCTAGCAAAACTCTGACAGGAGTCCAACTAAATTATGCCACAACTGAGAAAGAGCTCCTAGTAGTAGTTTTTGCTATCAACAAGTTTAGATCCTATTTGGTTAGAGCAAAGGTCATAGTCTACACAGACCATGCTGCTTTGAAATATCCGCTTACCAAAAAGGATGCTAAACCCAGGCTAATTCGATGGATTCTTCTACTCCAAGAATTTGATCTGGAAACAAGAGATAAGAAAGGAGTAGAGAATTCAGTAGCAGATCATCTTTCACGTATGGGAGTCACACAAACCATGGACATACCTATCAATGACATCCTACGAGGTGATATGCTCCTCAAGGTGACAGACTCTCACCCTTGGCATGCAGATATCGTGAACTTTATGGTCACGGGATACGTACCACCAGGGGAGAACAAAAAGAAACTCATTTATGAGAGTCATAGACACCTTTGGGATGACCCTTACCTCTATCGAGTATGTGCCAATGGCCTTCTTAGAAGGTGTGTCCCATCAATCGAAGGCACCAAAATCATAGAGAATCGCCATGCTGGCCCCTATGATGGTCATTACGGTGTTTACCGTACTCAGGCAAAGATCTGGCAGAGATGATTCTATTGGCCTTCAATGTATGAAGATACCAAGGAGCTCATTCGCAGATGTTGGAAATGCCAGAAGCATGGAGGAATCTCTGCTCGCGATGCGATGCCACTAACATACAATCTCCAAGTGGAACTATTTGATGTATGTGGTATTGATTTCATGGGACCTTTTCCTAGGTCTTATGATTGCGAGTATATTTTGGTTGCCGTCGATTATGTGTCAAAATGGTAGAAGCATTGCCATGCAAAAATGCTGATTCCAAGCAAGCAAGGAAAATGTTCCATGAGATCATTTTCCCACGCTTTGGAACTCCTTGTATGTTCATATGTGATGGAGGGTCTCATTTCATAGATAAGACCTTCCGAAACTTTTTAAGGGAACTTGGAGTCCAGCATAACATTGCTACCCCATACCACCCACAGACAAGTGGTCAAGCAGAAACATCTAATAAACAAATTAAGAATATTCTGCAAAGTACTGTCATGGAAATGAGAACGGGATGGAAGCAAAAGCTACCCGACACATTGTGGGAATATCGTACTGCCTAAAAGACACCTATCGGCATGTCTCGCCTTGCCAACTTGTCTATGGGAAGACTTGCCATCTTCCCGTAGAATTGGAACATAGAGTGTATCGGGCCATCAAGCGGTGGAACATGAATCTTAACGAAGCTGGAAATCACCGATTGAAGCAAATCTCTGAGTTGGAGGAATGGCGAGATAAGGCGTACCACAGTGCTAGAATTTATAAAGAGAGAACCTAAAGATGGCACGATAAGAGGATTACGCCGAAAGAGTTCAAACCTAGAGATAAAGTTTTACTCTTTAACTCTAGGGTTAAACTCTTTGGACATGGGAACCTTATAAGTAAATGGGAAGGACTCTTCACTGTAGTAGAGACTTCATCCAATGGAACAATGAAACTCCAAGGTGATGACGGTCAACTATTCAAAGTGAATGGGCACCGACTGAAATTATTTCTCGATTTCAAAAAGGATACAGAAAAAGAATTTGACGTGGTAAATCTAATCGATTTCCATGCCATTTCTTTCAATTCTGTTTAAATTCTCCACGTGCAACTAATGGGCCCATCCAATTCTTATTCTATGAGGCCCATTTAATTGACGCGAGAAAATGTGGCCCGAACAGAGCCAGAAGGGGGTCGGTCGAACCCTAGGGTCGGCCGACTGTCACTTCGCTCCGTTCGCGTTCTGTTTTCTTGTGTTGATCCTCCTCGATATCCTCCACAAAATCCTCAGTGAAACGCGTTGTTCCATGCCTATTTAAAGGATGGAAACAGAGAAGAAAGTTATACACCTCATTGAATCATCATCTTCCTCCCGTCCTCATCATGGATGACAAGAAGATTGTGCCTCATGCCTCCTCCAGCTCAACCTTCAACCTGAGCGAGGACATTACACTGGCCAATGACAAAACTTCCCTCGCCTTGGAGTTTGTCATGGCGATCGATGTCAAGCCCCTTGCTATGATCCCGCCTGCAACGACTCCACGCGGGCGCAGCCGTACACCTCGTAGCGCTGTCCAGTCGCTCTCCCCTCGGAGAATGCTGATGAAGTCAATGACGCCATGCCGTCTGACTTTAGCTGGATTGAACCCAGTCAAGACACGTCTTTCCCATGGAAAAGGCGAGTCTCCCCCATCGTTTCTGCCCGACAAGGAGTTCATGTGCACATTGAAGACTAAGAAGGGCGATGTAGTGAGCCACCACTACATGACGCCCACCTGTACCTCGTCGGAATGCATGGAAGATCGCTTCTTTATCCACGGGGTGCCTAAACTCGAAGGAGGCTACGCTAAGGGCCTATTCAAGGGCGTGGATAATCTGGTGATGGAAGAGTCGACGGGCTCGTCACCCTCCAAAACTAGGCAGCACATCCCACCACCTGCCATCAACGGGCCACCCGGCCAGTTCGAGGGCAGTGATGAGGACTCTCCTCGTGCTCCTAAAGGGGCACAGCTAACCAAGGAGTTTGCTTCTCTCCACTTGGAGAACAAGAAGTTGACTGACTTGGTGGTTGAAGGGCGCATTGAGAGGGCGGAATTGAAGGACAACATCATGGCCCTCAAGGAGGATATTGACGGTGTTCGACGTGGCATGAGCGCCAAACTGCGGCGCTTGTGCAATGCCGTCGGGGAGCCCGACATCTACAACACACAATAGTTTAGATGTCCCAACAGCATAGGATGCTTGCTACTTAGGATTTTATTAAAAAACATTTGTTTTCTAAAGCTAGGTTAAATGATGTAAGCATCCCTATATTTTGATTTCAATAAAGTGAACTTACCGGTTCATCTAACACCGGTAAAGTTCCCCCTTTAGTTTATTTTGTTGAATAAAGAATTCATGAAACAAGTTTGGGGGAAACATATCTCCAATTCACGAAATCCCGACGTGAAAAATTAATGTTGCATATCAAAACATGTCGTGACCGAATGGGCAAAATGACCCGACGAAACAGAGGCATAGAAAAGCCACCAGGAGGTCGGCCGAACTCCCTGGTAGGCCGACCTGTCTTCTGCACCATATGACTCCGTTTCGCTCCAGAAAATCGGTTTGGATTTCCTATCCCCACTTTTATGCACTACCCTGCTGTTTGAGTTGATTTCATATTTTTCATTGCATATCTAAAATAAATCAACTCAACAAATTGAAATAAAATTTGGTAGTCAAAAATTTGCATTAGCTGAAAATTTGAATACTTTATATTTCAATGCATTACCTTGTTTATTATTCCCATAATTCAATAGGAAAAAACAATCATCTAGGTATTTGACTAGTGTGATATGGTAAATGAGTTCTTTAGAAATCATCCTTTTGCTTGAAATTGATTTTGACATTTGTAACTATTTGAAGTCTTGAACTTTGCCTAAATCTCTCATTGGAAATTTATATACCCACCAAGGCCATATGATACATTCATTGAAAACCACAAGCATATGCCACTTTGCTTTTCATTGAACTTTGTCAAACTCGTGACCCAATTGAGTGACATGCATGAACTTTTTGAATTGAAAACTCTTGTGCATTCCATTCATGCAAATTTTTTCACATTGAGAGTTTGCATCCATCGATTACCCATCTGCCAAAAAGAAACTCCATACAATACAAATGAAAGCCTCTCTAAAAATAAAAAGGACTAGAAGACATGGCCACAAGAAAAAGAAAAAGCATCCACTCTTGAAAAAGAGTAAGATTGCTAAAAAAAAGTAGCCATGTTTCATCCTTAAAAGAGAGCAAATTCATAGGAGTTATCACCTCACCCCTCCATTTCATTCGTGTGCACAAGAATTTTCCCTTCACAATGTTCATTGCATAAGTCTCTCATAGGATCAAGTTTTTGACTTAGTAACATATGAATTGCAAATGTGTGCCACATTCATCCCTACCAAGCTCCAGATATAGCCACTTTTAGTATACGGACAAGAATTGGAAAAACATGCCACGGTGAGGACTCAAACACTTTGAGGGATTTGAGAGATTCCAATCGAGGAGGCAAGGGCAAATGTTCCTATGACTTTCAAATATAGCAATTGCCAAATCATTTAAGCAGAGAATGATCCAAGGTAACTTCATTCTAACCATTCCACTTTTCAAACACCCAAGATTGATGTGGTAGCCACATACACAAAAGGGGATCCATGAATTCAGGTATAAGTTGAAATATCTAGTATCCTTATTTTTTACCTTATAGCAAATTCATGACAACACTCTAGTTCTTCTTGCCTTCACTCGAGGACGAGCAAAGGACTAAGTGTGGGGGAGTTTGTTGACGGTCCTTAAGTACCATATTTTGACCGCCAATTGACCTCATAATGTGCATAAAAGAAACACAAAACATAGTGGTAGGGCTATACACTAACCCAATTCCACAAGTGTTGGTGTCTATTTGTATACAGGTGAATTATTACACAAAATACCAAAACATGCAGGGATGAATCCATGAAAATGGATTTCAACGAATCAGGCAATGACACGTGGCAACACATGGATCAAATGGCCCACAAACAGAAAAATACGAGGAAATCCAACGGTGTTGCACCCATATACACCAAGGGGGCCCACCTGGAAGCCACCTGGAGGAAGCACTCCCCAAGGGGAGGCTTGACCAGGTCGGTCGAACCAGGGGTTCGGCCGACCCCTTCCTGGCGCCAAACACGGTCAAATGACACTTGTTGGCTCCTCCCGACTCCTTGGAGTCAATGGTGACTAATTTGCGCGTTAATTGTAGCGGGAACAAACCCTTCTCCACCTATAAATAGACCCCCTCATCTCACATCTCACACACACCAAAAGTAGAGAATAGTGCTACACTCCAAAGGTTTGGAGTAGTCCTAGAGGCTACCAAAGTAGAAGGAGAGTGTGGTGAAGAGTCTAGGAGAAGGAGGCTTGGGCTTGTCAAGTCCCCCTTCTACACTTGTACCCCTACAATGGTTTTACTCAATCAAGTAAGCCTTCGTGAATTCAATACAAGTTTGATCTTTTATTCTTAGTAGTTTGCACAAGTAGTTAATTGTGGGTTTACTGCTTTAATTCATTAGAGGTTCTAGTTGTAGCTTTGTATTCAAAACAACTAGAGTAGTGATTTGGAACGTAAGTGTGGTGCTTAGGTTATAAATCATAAGTGGATATCTCGTAGACCAACAGATTGAAGAGGTCGGCAGTAGGTCGTGACAGCCCTATTTGTCCTTTGTAATCCTCCACGTTCGGCTATGCCATAGGCTCTTGATGGGAGTCGTCCTAGTATTGCTAGGAGTAAGCACGTGCCCGAAGCAAGCATCTACTTTAAACTACCTTGAATTAGGATCAATACTTTGAATTTCTCTCTATTCATTGCCTACCAAACAACATTGTCTCCTTGGGTGAGCTAGTTCAAAAGATTAGCACACACATTCTTCTAATTTGATACCCTTGGGAATACTCCTTAAGGGGAAGTGCTACAACGGTATTTCCATGCGCTTGCAAATAACTTTGTGGTGTTAAGAAATACCAACAGCTTCCATACAAGATCAACCTCAAGAAGACAATAATGATCAACGAGTCAATGAGGGCAACCATCTAGGGGGAGAAGAAGATAACCATGAAGATTCAAGACAGCAAGTGCCACACCCAAGAGTACACCAATGCGTCCAAAGATATCACCCAATCGACAACATCAACGATGACATCCAAAAGGGAGTAACTACTAGATCTCGCATAGCTAATTTTTGTGACCATTATTCGTTTGTATCCTTTTTGGAACCACGCAGGATTGAGGATGCATTGAAGGATCCGGATTGGGTAGTGGCCATGCAAGAAGAACTCAACAATTTCAAGCGGAACGAGGTGTGGGAACTAGTCGAAAGACCCAAATTCAACATTGTCGACACCAAATGGGTATTCCGCAACAAACAAGACGAACACGTGGTGGTGACAAGGAACAAGGCACGACTTCTGGCCAAAGGGTATTCACAAGTCAAAAGTTTGGATTTCCATGAAACCTTTGCTCCCGTAGCTAGACTTGAGTCTATTAGAATATGACTTGCATATGCTACTCACCATGATTTCAACCTCTATCAAATGGATGTGAAAAGCGCCTTCCTCAACGGACCAATCAAGAAGGAGGTGTATGTGGAGCAATCCCCTGGATTTGAAGATGAAGAGTTCCCCGACCACGTATTTAAATTGTGTAATGCTCTCTACGACATCAAACAAGCTCCTAGAGCTTGGTATGAGTGTCTTAGAGATTTCTTAATTGAAAATGGTTTTAAGATCGGTAAAGTAGATTATACATTATTTACAAAGAACATTGATAATGATCTCTTTATTTGTCAAATTTATGTTGATGATATTATTTTAGGTTCAACTAACAAATATTTTTGTGAGGAATTTAGTAAGATTATGACAAATAGGTTTGAGATGTTTATGATGGGAGAGCTAAAGTACTTCTTGGGATTCCAAGTGAGGCAACAAAAGGAAGGGACGTTCATAAACCAAACTAAGTACACCCAAGACATACTAAAGAAGTTTGGGACGGACAAGGCAAAGCCTATAAAGACTCCCATGGCAACGAATGGCCACTTGGATCTCAACGAAGATGGACCAAACATTGATCAAAAGGTATATCGCTCCATGATTGGATCTCTACTCTACTTATGTGCATCTAGGCCAACATTATGTTGAGTGTATGCTTGTGTGCAAGGTTTGAAGCCAACCCAAAAGAGTGTCATTTGACAGTCGTTAAGAGAATCTTGCGGTATTTAGTTCATACACCCAACCTAGGACTTTGGTATCCCAAAGGTTACAAATTCAATCTCATTGGTTACTCCGATGCAGATTATGCCGGATGCAAAGTAGATAGAAAAAATACCTCTGGTACATGCCAATTCCTAGGTAGATCTCTAGTTTCTTGGTCCACAAAGAAACAAAACTCTATTGCCTTATCCACGGCCGAAGCGAAGTATGTTGCATCCAGGAGCTGTTGTGCACAACTCCTTTGGATGCCACAGACTCTAAGGAATTAAGGTTACCATATGAGCCGTATTCCGCTCCTTTGTGATAATGAGAGTGCCATTAAAATTGCCCATGATCCTGTTGAGCACTCTAGGACCAAACACATAGACATACGACATCACTTTTTGAGAGACCATTCAATGAAGGGAGATATAGCCATTTCACATGTCAACACCAAAAAACAACTAGCCAACATATTCACCAAGCCACTTGATGAAAAACGCTTTTGCGAGCTCCGAAATGAACTAAATATCCTTGATGCTCGGAATGTGGATTGAAATCTTGTATACTTGAATGCTATCTTCAAAATTCATTAATTGTTTTGTGAAAATCATCTCTCTCAATTTCTCCAAAAAACTATGTCAATTACTAGATCTTGGTGAATTATGGTCATTGCTTGATTGTTGAATACTTACTGATAATATTCATCAAGATTATTTGATTTGATTTGCCTCCCTATTTTCTTAATAAGTACCTTCGAATATATACGAATGGGCTAAGCATTCCTTCCCTGGTGACCATGGACTAGTCCGTGGTTGCCCAGACTAGTCCGCCCATGCAGAATAGTCCGCAGAGTGACGGTTAGGCCGGACTAGTCCGATATAGTCTTGGAAAAGTTCGGACTAGTCCGATTATTTTCGGACAAGTCTGATTTTTCGTTTCCATAACCCTAGCTGCCGCCAAACCCTAATCTTCCTCACCCCACACTTGCCTCAAGCTTTCTCTCTCCACGCTCGAGCTCCCAAAGGCGATTTGGCAATTCTTCCATCAAAACTTCGCATGTTTTGTTGGAAATCAACCTCCTTTGCATAGGGATTGAAGACTACTGACTAGTCCGCTCCTTCAACCCCTACATCTCCGAGAATCGAGCAATTTTGGTAAATTTTTCTCCCAAACCCAAGAAATTGCTATTTCCTTCATTGGTGATCAAATAGCTTGGTTCCTTTCACCATATACATGCTTCCTTGATGTACTACATTTATGCTAAGCTATCTGTGCATTAGGAATCACCATTTGTCTCATAGTCAGGGTTTTAGAGGTTGAATACTGGACTAGTCCGGTCCTTAAACGGACAAGTCTGGTCAACCGGACTAGTCCGTGCCTGTACACCGGACTAGTCCGATTCTTCTGAACTCAAACCTAACTTCTTAATTCCTCAATGCAATTCCTTGACATCTATTCTCATCAATACCTTGTGAAATCCATTCTCAGGACAATTTCGAGCACCAACAATGAAATCTCCGACTTCGAGGCTGAGATGGACCACGAAGCCGTGCTTCAGTCCTCGACGGGCTAAAGCAAGAAGCGCCAAGAGCGCCCATCCGAGCCGGCTCCTTCTCCCCCCCAGGCTTGACGAAAGGTGCTCGCAAAGAAGCCTGCCTCCAAGGCTTTAGCTGGAGGTGGCCCTAGCTCAGCAAGTGCTCGCCAAGCAAAGGGCAAGGGCAAAGGGATTGCAACGGGCCCGAATGGCCCCCTCAAGATGTCAGCTCCAAGGGAAGGGGCCCGGGATCCCACGGAGGAGGGATTCAATGTCAAGGGCAGCGGCACGGCTGCCAAGTTCAGGAATGTTGATTGTTACAGCCGACCCAAGCAGACTACTGATGGGAGATTCTGGAGTAATTTTCATGCAGATTTCTACAAGACTGTCTATCTTGCAATGAAGACACCAGTTGTGCACAACCAATGGATAGATTGGGCGCACTTTGAGAAGAAGGGTTGGTCACTTTTTATGGAGGTGGTAGAGGTAATTGAAAGGCATGGCTTGAAGGATCTCTTCGCCTTCAGAAACAACTGGAATGGTTAACTCATAGCTTAGTTTTATGCTACTTGTCACTTTGCTAGTGATGACAAAGAGCGAGTGACTTGGATGACTCATGGATCCAAGTACACCATTACATATGAAGAATTTGCAAGTTTGCTACATCTTGACACCTCCAGCAATGACAATTTGATCATTCACAACATTGGTGTCATTGAGAAGGATAGTATGAAGTTTCTCTATGAACCTCACTCAAAGTTCAATCCCCATTCTACCAAGAACATGAAGCCTTTCTTCGTGGTGCTGAACAGGGTCCTCAGGAAGACTATTGCCCCCAAGGATTGGGATGCAAGAAGTGTGCAAGGGTACCTCAGGACCTTGATGAAGGTCATAAGCAAAGATAGAAAGTTTGATATCTTTTACTACATGTGGAATGACATGGTGAACATATCCTGTATCCCAAACAGGTCCTGTGGCTATGCACCTTATCTCATGTTCATGATTGAGAAGGACACAGGGATAGAATTTGTGAAGGATGTGGAGCACAAACCATTAAGGCCTCAAAATCCTCAACAAGCTTGTGTTCAATCTGCTCCTTCTCCTGCTTCTAGTCCAGAGGCTCCAATGAGAGCTAGTGGAGATGCTAGGGCTGCTCCCGCCGCTAGGGCCCCTCCTCAAAAGGGGTCACCAAGTGGCATCTTAAAGTATTTGTCAGCTATCTTTGCCTCTTGCAAGAAGGCGGAAGTGAACACTCATAAGCTGAGCAAGAGGAGAAAGGCCGATATGAGATATGTTAAGGAGAATGTGAAGCACATTTGCCAAGAGCTGGAGATCGAACCCATTGGGTCTCCAGTCATTTCTGATGACTTAGATTCTGATTTCGCCAAGCTTGGGCCCTTGACTCCCTCCGAGCTTGCCTATTTTGTCATTGGGGACTCGAGTGGTACCGTTCCTCCTCCTCCTCCTCCTCATCAGCCCAAGAATAAAGATGAACACGATGAGAGGACCGACAACAAGGCTTGAAGACCTAAGGTCCCTCCTATCCTTCTTTTTGGTGTCTTGATGCCAAAGGGGGAGAGATTGAGGGGGAGTCTTAGGAGTCTTAGGTTTTAGCTGTAGGCTGCGAGGAGAGCTATCTTTTTGTATCTTTTGTCTCTTTGTGGGTTGTAAGACTTATATTATGTTTTTTTTGGCGCTTTTTGTCTTGTGATGCAATGTTATGAACTACTCGTGAAGATAATTATGAAATCTGTGATTTTGCTCTAAAAATGACATATATGCTTGTTGTTTATATATTGATGTCAATTATGTCATTCTCATCATGATTATTGTTTCTATACACTTAGTTTTGCATCCCACCATAAAGAGTGCACATATGGATTATGTTTTCATTGCTTAATGTGTTTTGAACTCATATGTGCACACTTTATGAAAATCTCAACTTTTTATCATATTTTGTGAAATCTCAATTGGTTGTCATCAATGACCAAAAAGGGGGAGATTGAAAGTGCATCTAGGAATCCCTTGTGGGTTTTGGTTGATTTATGACAAGCAAATGAGATCCTAACCACATTGTTTAGATGATCATACGTTCTAATGAGAGAATGAACAAAGTGCCAAAAATAAAGGAGAATGAGAAACAATGCGGAAAAGAGCTCTAGAACCAAGTGTGGTAGATCATTGTGTATGGAGTGTGTTAACAAAACACACCCCAAGAGCTTAAGAACAAATAATCACACACATTGCACAAAATTATACAAGACCAGACTAGTCCGACTGACACTGGACTAGTCTGATATCTTTCTACACCAGATCGGACAAGTCCTCACAATGCGGACTTGTCCTCATAATCCAGTTTTTCACTGACCGGACTAGTCCGATATAACCACGGACTAGTCCGATATCTATCTGACTAGAATTGGACTAGTCCTTCCCAGTCCGAACTAGTTCCCCAAACACTTGACAAGTTGCACAAAATTAGACAAGTCCGATAACACCACGGACTAGTCTGATATCTTTCTGATGTCAATCGGACAAGTCCGATATTAGCACAGACTAGTCCGATAATGCCTTGGACTAAAATTGGACAAGTCCTCCAAGTGCGGACTTGTCCTATATTCACCTAGGGCATCACCACACCGGACAAGTCCGATATCAGCACGGAGAAGTTCGAAATCTTTTCTGACTAAAATCGGACAAGTCCGCTCTTAGCCGGACAACTCCGATATTTTGGGACACCTAGGTTTTCCTACACACAGCACATTGGACTAGTCCGGTGTCCACCACGGACTAGTCTGATCTTTCTAAACCCTAACGATAACTTTCGGGAACCCCATATAAATAGGTGTGCACGACCCATCTTTCAAACTCTCGACCCCCTGCGCCGTCACACCTTCCAAGAGCCTAGAAAACACCTCTCTCCATGAAATCCAACGCAAGAAAGATCAATTCCATGAGGATACACTTTGGATCATTGGATAGACATGGTTCTTCACTGATTGAGCTCTTGGTTTGATTTCTTAACACACTCCTGTGTTTTTCATTGTAATCTTAAGAGTGTGTTCTTGGTGGTGTTCATCGTGTAATCTTGGGGAGGCCTCAACTTGTCAGAAGGCCCCTTGAATTCTGTTATTTGTCCTTTGTGATTAGTTAAGATGATTGGCCTCTGTGGCGATCCGATGAGGGTAGGGTTGTAGAAGACCCGGTCCTCTTGTGGACTCCTCAACGTGGACGTAGGTTGCCTCTGTGGGAATCGAACCACGGGATAAAGTGCTTGTGTTCTCACTTTGCTAATATTGTTCTTACTCTTCATATCGATCTAGGGTTTCAATCAATCTTGTTCACTTTACGTTGAAACATTGAATATAAGATTAACTTGTGGTACATCCTAGTTCATAGTAGTGTGACACTTCAATTACAAGTATATTTCTGCTGCATACATCCTAGGATCAAGATAATCGGTCAAATTTGATCAATCTAGTTGGTACACACTGGACTAGTCCGCACTCTACCGGAATAGTCCGATATCTTAGGATTTGATCAATTTGTTTAGTGTTGCAGGATCCTACTAAAAACCAAAAGGGCCTATTCACCCCCCTTTAGGCCACATTCAGACCCCAGCAGTGTGATCCCCACAGATTTGGAGGATGCTTGAAGGAGTCAGCATCGTCAACACCAGATAGTCGTAATGAGCTACGACCATGAACTGTACAGGGCTGGCCTGCCTAGGATGGCATTGAAGGGAAGGTTGATGTATGCCACATTAAAGACTAGCTTATCAGACCTATAGTTATCCCTGGTCCCAAAGGTCACCGGGAGTATAATTGATTCGAGAGGAGTGATAGGTCCTGAACCTACTCCAGAGGAAGGACGTGAGGGCCTAAGGTCCGATGGGCTTAGTTGTAGCTTCATGAAACCCGCGAAGTTGAGGAGGTTTAGCACCGCACCTCCATCCACCAGGACGTGGTAGAGCAGGAAATTATTGATGGTAGGAGAAACCTCTAGGGGCAACTGACCAGCTCCGGTCATGTTCTTTTGGCAATCCAATGCATCGAAGGTGACGGAGGTGTCCATCCACTTCCGATGAGGTTCTGCTTTGGCAGTGGGAGCTATGGAAGCCATCTCCTGACGCATCGTCTTGAGGATACGTCGGGAGGTAATATCTCAGGACCCTCCATATATCATGTGGGGAGTCTTCCTGCGTTCATTTTCGAAGATGTCGGAGTCGTTGTCCACAGTGTTGTATACGACTTTCAGGAACTTCTTGGCATGCTAGAAGCCAAGCTCCTGATCAGTCGAAGATTCGTCGAACTTCTGCTTTCCTTCCTGTTGGCAGAAAGGAGCTTCTTCCTGGCGCCTGTTGTTGCACTCAACAAGATGCTGGACCTCAAGATAGTCCTTGAGGTTATGGGTGTTCGTATTATGGATCGGACACCACATCTTCTCATCTTCACCTTCCTCAGTCGACGACAGGGGTCGTTTTTCGGGGCGTGGACCCTGACCACCGGTAGCTGCAGCTGCAGCAGCAGCAATAGGTGTGCCGGCAGACGGCTTTTTCTTGCCGTTGGACTACTTCTTCTGTCCACTGCTAGAGGTAGTATATTCAGCCTTGGAGGATGATTTACCAGCCTCCGCAACTGGTTTGCAGTGTATCTCCCGGCCCTCAGCAGCCCTAGAGCATTTCTTAGTTAGGCTGAAGTGCTCTGTGACGCTACTGAAGTCTTTAGTTGTCAGCTTCTCCATCATCTTCTTGACTCTAACTCCCTCGAAATGCAACAATGAAAGAGGCATTGGAGATAGAAGGAATAGTGTTTTGTACCTGAGAAAACCGCCGGATGAATGATCTCACCGATTCTCCTACCTTCTGCTATACGACAAATAAGTCCAGCTCTGTGCCAGGTCGGGTGTAGGAGCTCCAAAAGTTTGCAGTGACCTGGCAACAAAGTTTTCCCCGAACTATAAATGGAGTCAAAAGGGTGACTCATGAACCAGGACCTTGTTGTCCTGGTTAGAGCCACAGGGAAGTAGTTGGCCATCACGGCCTCATTGCCTCCAGCCGCAAGGATGGCAATGAAGTAAATTTGAAGATATTCAACGGGGTTGACTGTCCTGTTGTACTTCTCTAGCAGATGAGGACAGAACATGGGTGGCCAGTTGGCCATGCAAAGATGCATGGGAAGGCTGAATAGCCACCCCCCACTCCCAAAGGAGAAGGGTTTTCCTGAGCCTCCCGCCTCTCGCGGGCGTGCTCCATAGGGACGCGGCTGTCCTGCCTCATGTAACGGCAATCGAGCTCAGATGGAGATCTTGCGCCAAAAGCCTCGATGTCATATAAGTGCGGTGTTCTTCGGAGGGCAGTGATGTCATTTGCTGGGAGGGCGCATGCCTTCTGTGCTGCGACGCCTGAGGACCAAGTCTACCAGACAAGGTCCTATTCCTTGAAGGTGCCTACCCAGCAAGGGCCGGACCTTGGTTACTGATGGCATTAGCTGCAGCTGCAACCAAATGATCCACATCAGTGCACCACTGCTCCATCGCGCCCAGAGGAGCTCCGGGCGTTGGAGGACGCTGGATAAAAGTTTGTGTTGCATTCAATGCATTCTCAGGGTTGTTCGTCGATGCAGTGACCGACGCGAACACATCATCTTGCTGTGATTGTGGAGGTGGTGGTCGAATAACACCCGCGAGGACAACAACATTAGCTGGCTGCTGCACGTTGGAGGGATTTCCTCTAGCAGGCTGCTCAACCACACCGTTGGACGAAGTTGCGGCGGAGTTCACCATCTTGAGATCTTTGGACCCCTTCCTGGCGCGCCAAATGTCGAAGTGTGTAGACGAGGCTTCCCCCAGTATTACTAAAGCGTAGTCCACGAAGGTTTATACGATATAAAGCACGTCCCTCTATAGAGGGAATGGGAGATGGGCGCGTTTCCATGCCTGATTTGATAATGAAAGTAGACGAGCTGCAACTGAAGTCCGTCTAAGTTACCTAACAAATATGAGTCGCGTTTAATGAAAGTGCATCTCCCGTTTGTCAGGGAGGAGGGCGCGTCTCGGATACCTACTTAACTGAGATGGGATGTATTGCAACGCATCTCCTTATACATTTAACCGAGCCATGTTAGATCCTCATTGAAGCGAGCTCGTCTCGCTGAAGCTTATCAGAGATGTTCTCCTTTTAGCATGTCGCCCATCTTTGTCTCCTATTTGGGTTTCTTACGTAGTTGCTATACCACTACTACAAAAAAATTCACAGACGTCTCACTTTTTTTACTCAGATGGTCAGTTAAAAGATACGTCTGTGATGGCCAATGAATTAATAGCCATCTGTAATGATAGAATATCACAAGCGGTTTGCAAAACAAAACCACCAGAAAATATCCATTTTCATAGGCGGCCTGTAAAAAAAAACCGCATGTGATATTCGTCATTCATACAAGTGGCTATCATTAATGCCCGAGTGTGATTTTTAAAAACTTCTCACAATCGGTTTTTAAAAAAAGACCGCCTGCGAAGCGACCGGGCATACGTCCTTTGCGGTTATCGAGGGACCGCGCAGAAAGCATGCGTCCGTTGAATTCAATTTGCAGAAGTAGTAGTAGCAGGAGGAGGAGTAGCAGCTGCAGTAGTAGCAGTAGTAGGAGGAGGAGCAGGAGCTGGAGGAGGAGCAGTAGTAGAAGGAAGAAGAGCAGCAGCAGCAAGAGCAGCAGGAGCAACCGTAACAGTAGCAGCAGTAGTAGTAGTGGTAGGAGGAGGAGGAGGAGGAGGAGTAGTAGTAGGAGGAGGTGTAGCAAGAGCAGGAGGAGGAGGATGAGGAGCAGTAGGAGCAGGAGCAACGGGAGTAGTAGTAGACATAGTAGTAGTATTAAAAGTAGTTTTTAGTTGATGTTGTTTTTTTTAATTTGTTTTAACTTAATAAAATTGTTGTTGCTCATCTGTTCTATATGTTGTTTTCTTTTATTGTTTTATAATATTGTTATAAGTTAATAAACTATATATATATTCATATATGCAAAATTCCGCCGATCACCAAATGGTTGTGTTCTTGGATGATAACATTATTGATGTAAGAATGTTGATATAGATATGCATCACATTAGTTGATGACAATGTTTGTCATAATTGATGTCAAAGTTTTCACAGGTTGTTCTTAACAAAAAGACGTATGTGACAATAATATTTATAAATTTTTGGTGCAACTTGTCAACCTCACATGCTGTTTTTAATTAGCAGCCACCTGTGAAAGTTATATTTATAAATTATTTAAAAAATTTCCACAGCCGGTTTTACTAGAAGGACTGTACAATAAACACCCATAAAGCCTCTCGGCCGCACCATGCAAAACTAAGTCAAGCCCGCGCCCGCTCGCTGTTGGCGCTGATCGCCGTCCTCACCCTCGCCATCCTTGCTCTTGCCATGGTCACTCTCACCGCCGAGCATCATCCTCACCTTCACCGTGGTCGCCTTCACCATGGTCTCTCTTGCTGCCATCATCATTGAGCTCCATCCTCACCCTCGCTGTGGTCGCTCTCGTCACTGTCGCTGCCGAGCATCATCCTCACCCTCGTTGTCCTTGCTCTCACCACCGTCGTCATCCTCTCAGTCGCCATCTCCGCTCTTGCCCTCTAGATCTGTGTACCAAATTAACAGTCTGATTTACATTTTGGAAGGATATTCTTCTAACATGGTTCAATTCTGGTAAAACATCTAGGAGCAGAAAAGAGTTGCTGAACAAAATATCACATATGAAAGGAAACCTTTGTTAGGAGATAGTGTGAAAGTTGTTGATGTTAAAGTAAGCAAACATAAAATGGAAGCCACAAGTGTTGGCTGAGGATGACTTCACATTGAGTAAGCAAAATGGTAAAAATCTAATTCTACTTCAAGTAACTTTGTATCTAAAGCAGTTAGATCTACGTTGTTGTCAAAGGATTGCAAAATCATGTTTAATTCTTCCGTTTTTACTCCTATAAAGATTATATTCCACTATGAATGATAAAGCAGTTATATTGTACCCTATTTTCAATTTTATTCATCATGATTCAGAATTACATATGGTACCTTAATAATGTCATAGTGAGATAATTGAGTTCATTGCAATATGCCACATATATTCTTATTTTATTCATGGATGGAAAAGACTCTTAGTAACTATGTTTTAGGGAGCAAGCTTGGTCAGATATCATTCATCATTCTGTTTATTTATTTATTTCAATAATCTTTATGTTTCATGATCCAGAGTAATATAAGAGACGTGTTAGGGAGGAAACTCGAGAGTACAGTGTATATTCAATGTGAACCTGAGAGAAACTATGAATTTCAATACATTAATTATGAATTGCTATATGTAAATTATAAATTGCAATGTAGAAATTATGAATTGCAATGTATCAACTATGAATTGCAATGTATCAGCTATAGTTGCCATGTATAAACTATGAATTGCAATAAATATATTGTGATTGGTGTTATTTGAATTTGAGTATGAAATTAGAAATAAAATAGCATTTAGTTCTATATAGGTTCATATCTTACGACAAGCGGACGGTGTACGTAAGGAACTGCCAGTGATAATGCGTTATCACAAGTGGCAGGTTATATGTAAAGACCTGAATGTGGCCTAGATGGGGGGGGGGGTGAATAGGCCTTTTTGAAATTTGTCGGAACCTGCAACACATAATAACCAGTTCAAAACCAGAGATATCGGACTATTTCGATAAAGTGCAGACTAGTCTGGTGTGTACGGACTAGGTTGATCAAGTTTGATTCTAGGGTGTACCAGCGGAAATATACTTGTAATTTATGTGTTACAAGATTATGTACTAGGGTATATCACAAGTTAATCTTAAATTTGATATTTCAATGTAAAGTGAGCAAGATTAATTGAAGCCCTAGATTGATATGATGTAAAGAACAATGAACACGAAGCAAGAACACAAGAGATTTATCCCGTGGTTCGGTTCCCACAGAGAAAACCTATGTCCACGTTGAGGAGTCAACAAAAGGACCAGGTCTTCTCCAACCCTACCCTCGTCGGATCGCCACGAAGGCCAATCCTCTTCCACTTATTAAAAGGGGTGAATAACTGAATTCAAAGGGGCCTTCTCACATGTTGAGGGCTCCCCTAGATTACAACACAAAATACCACCAAGAACACACTCAAAAGATTACAATGAAATCATAGGAGTGTGTTAGAGAATCAAACCAAGAGCTCAATCAGTGTTGAACGTGTCTCTCCAATGATCTAGAGTGTATCCTCAAAGGATTGATCTTTGTTGCACTCAATTTTGTGGAGGGATGTGTTTTTGAGGCTCTTGGGAGGTGTGACAGCGCTAGGGTTCGAGAGAGTTTAAAGTTGGGCCGTGCACCTCTATTTATATGGGGTTTATAAAAGTGACTATTAGGGTTTAGAAAGATTGGACTAGTCCGTGGTGGACACCGGACTAGTCCGGTGTGCTGTGTGTAGCAAATCCTAAGTGTCCCAAAATATCGGACTAGTCCGGCTAGGAGTGGACTTGTCCGATTTCACTTCTGGAAATCTTCGGACTAGTCCGATAGTCATCGGACTTGTCCGGACATGTGAAAACCTAAGTGAATTGGGTGACAAGTCCGCACTTGGAGGACTTGTCCGATTTAGGTCAGATGGTTTTTTGGACTAGTCCGTGCCAATTTTGGACTTGTCCAATTTAGATCAGAATGAATATCGGACTAGTCCGGTGGTGATCGGACTTGTCTGATTTTGTATGACTTGTGAAGTGTTTTGAGGAACAGTCCGCATTGGGGAGGACTAGTCCGATTCTAGTCAGAGAGATATCAGACTAGTCCGATGGATATCGGACTTGTCCGATCTTGTGCAGAAAGGATAACAGACTAGTCCGGTGTCAGTCGGACTAGTCCGGTCATGTATAACTTTGTGCAATGTGTGTGTTTAATAGTGATTGAGCTCTTGGGGTGTGCTTCCTTAACACACTCCATACACAATGATCTACTATTCTTCTTCCTTGAGCTCATTTCAACTTTGCTCCTCATTCTCCCTTCTTTTTGGCACTTTGCTTTATTTGCTATTGAAACCTGTGCTCATCTCAACAAAGAGGTTAGGATCTCATTTGCTTGTCATAAATCATCCAAACCCCACAAGGGATTCCTAGATGCACTTTCAACCCCCCCCCCCTTTTTGGTGATTGATGACAACCAATTGAGATTTCACAAAATATGAAAAAAATTGAGATTTTCATAAAGTATGCACATATGAGTCTAAAATACATCAAGCAACGAAAAAAATAATCCATATGTGCATTCTTTATGGTGGGATGCATAACTAAGTACATTGAAACAATGAGAATGACATAATTGACATTAATCAACCAAAGGCAAGCATATATGTCATTCTTGGAGCAAAATCACATAACTCAATAATTGCTTCTCAAAAGATCATAACATTGCACCACAGAACCATAATTAACTTAAGAACATAGTTAAATCTTTACAACCCGCAAAATAGTCAAAAAGCATAAAAGAGAGCTCTCTCCTCGCATCCTACAGCTAAGGCTAAGACTCCCCCTCAATCTCTCCCCTTTGGCATCAAGACACCAAAAAGAAGGAGAGGAGGGTCCTAAAGTATTCACTCCTCGCTGTCGGTCCTCTCATCGCCTTCATCGTTGTCTTCGGGCTCATGAGGAGGAGGAGGAGGAGGTGCGGAGCCAGTCGAGCCTCCAATGCCAAGGTAGGCAAGATCGGAGGGGGTCAAGGGCCCGAGCTCAGTGAAGTCTGAATCGGAATCTTCAAAGATTACTGGAGACCCAATGGGTTCAATCTCCAGTTTCTGGCATATTTGCTTCACATTGGCCTTCACATACTTCATATCTTCCTTTCTTCTCTTGTTGAGCTTATGGGCCTTCACTTCGGCCTTTTTGCAAGAAGCGAAGATTGCAGCCCGATATTTGAAGATCCCACTGGCAGATCCCCTTTGAGGGGCTGCCCAAATAGCAGGGGCAGCTTTGTCATCTTCAACTCTTCTTGTCGGTGCCTCAGGACTGGAGGCCGGCGAGGGAGCAGCCTGGACACTTGGATTCTGAGGCATCTGAGGCCTCAAGGGTAGGTACTCCACATCCTTGACGAATTCAATCTCAGTGACCTTCTCGATCACAAACATCAGATATGGGGCATACCCACAAGACCTATTGGGTGTGCAGGATATGTTGACCATGTCATTCCAGATGTAGTCCGTCGTATCAAACTGGCGGTCCTTGCTTATCACTCTCATCAATGTCCAGAGATAACCCTGCACACTCCTGGCATCTCAATCCTTGGGAGCGATGGTCTTCCTCAAGACTCTATTGAGCACCACAAAGAACGGCTTCATGTTCTTTGTGGATGGGGGGTTGAACTTGGAGTTTGGCTCATATAGGAACTTCATCCTATCCTTCTCAATGGCACCTATGTTATGGATGATTAAGATGTCACGTCCGGAGGTGTCAAGATGAAGCAGACTCGCAAAATATTCTTGAGTGATACTGTACCTAGATCCGTGAGTCATCCAAGTAACACTTTCCTCATCTTCACTTGAGAAATGGCATGTTGCAAAGAATTGTGCTATGACCTCATCATTCCAGTTGTTACTGGAGACAAAGAGATCCTTCAGGCCATGCCTCTCAATGGCTTCCACCACTTCAGTGAACGGGGAGCATTCCTTCTTCTCAAAGTGTTCCCAATCAATCCATTGATTGCGCACAACTGGTGTCTTCATTGGGTGATACATAGATTTGTAGAAATCTGCATGGAGGTTGCACCAAAATCTTCGATCGGGAGCTTGCTTTGGTCGGGCATACCAATCAATGCTTCTGAACTTTGCTGACGAATCAATGCCTTTCCCATTGAATTTCTCTTCAGTGGAGTCCCGGACCCCTCCCCTCGAAGCATGCAGCTTCAACGGACCAACTGGACCCGTTGCTATCCCTTTGCCCTTGCCTTTGGCTAGGCGGGCACTTGCCGAGCTAGGGCCACCACCGGTGGTAGCCCTAGAAGCTGGCACCTTGGAGGTCAGCTTCTTCGCTAGCACTTTCCTGCGATCCTGTGGAGGATACATAGCTAGCTCGGAAGGTCTCTCTTGGCGCTTCATGCCAAGAATCGTCAAGGTCCGAGGTGCCACCTCATGGTCCATCTTGGCCTCAAAGTCGAAAACTTCATTGTTTGAGCTCGACATACCCTGAGAATGAGTTGAGTAAGGCATGAATGAGAATGAATGATACAAGGCATAGGTGTGAAATGGATAGCAAGGATTTGCATTGAGGAACTGAAAAGTTAGATTTTGAGTTCAGAAAAATCAGACTTGTCTGGTGTACAGGCACGGATGGGTCTGGGATATAGGACTTGTCCGTGCATGGATCGGACTAGTCTGGTATTCATCCTCAAAAACCTAAGCGACTGGACAAATGTTGATTCCTAATGCAGAGCTAGCTTATCATAGACATAATACATCAAGGAGGCATGTATATAGAGAAATATGATAGGCTATTCGATCAACAATGAAGAAACATGGAATTTCTAGGGTTTGAGCGAATATTACTGAAGAAGTCGATTGGAACTTGGAGATGAGGGTGTTGAAGGCCAGACTTGTCCGAGAACTTCAATCCCGATGCGATGACGATCAAATTCCACCCAAACTTGCGAAGTTTCGATGGAGAAATCAAGGAATCAACTTGGGAGCTCGAGTGCGAGAGAGAGAACGCGTGAGGCAAGAGTGGAGGTGAGGAAATTAGGGTTTGGCGGCAGCTAGGGTTATGGACACAAAAAATCGGACAAGTCTGGAGATGACCGGACTAGTCCGAACTTTCCCAAAGGCTATATCGGACTAGTCCGTGACACCAGACTAGCCCGGCCTAACCGACACTCCGCGGACTAGTCTGCATGGGCGGACTAGTCCGGGTAACCACTGACTAGTCCGCGGTCACAGGGCAAGAATTTCTTGGCCCATTCATATATATTTTAAGGTACATATTTAGAAAATAGGAGGGAAAATCAAATCAAATAATCTTGATGAATATGATCAGTAAGCATACAACAATCAAGCAATGGTCATAATTCACCAAGATCTAGTAATTAACATAGTTTTCCAGAGAAAATAGAGAGATGATATTCACAACCCAACCAACATATTTTGAAGAAAACATACAGGTATGCAAACTTTCAAGCAACACTTCGAGCGTCAAGGATATTTAGTTCATTTCAAAGTTCACAAAAGCGTTTTTCATCAAGTGGCTTGGTGAATTGCGTTTTTTATCAAAGTTCCCATGTCGGCCAATTGCTTTTGGGTATTGACATGTGAAATGGCTATATCTCCTTTCATGGAATGGTCTCTCAAAATGTGATGCCTTATGTCTATGTGTTTGGTTCTAGAGTGCTCAACGGGATTATGGGCAATTTTAATGGCACTCTCATTGTCACAAAGGAGTGGAATACGGTTCATATTGTAACCATAATCCCTTCGAGTTTCATCCAAAGGAGTTGTGCACAATAACTCCTGGCTGCAACATACTCCGCTTCGGCTGTGGATAAGGCAATGGAATTTTGTTTCTTGGAGGGCCAAGAAACTAGAGATCTACCTAGGAAATGGCATGTGCCGGAGCTACTCTTTCTATCTACTTTGCATCCAACATAATCTGCATCTGAGTAGCCAATGAGGTTGAATTTGGAGCCTTTTGGATACCAAAGACCAAGGTTGGGTGTATGAACTAAATATCTCAAGATCCTTTTTACGGTTGTCAAGTGACACACCTTAGGATTGGCTTGAAATCTTGCACACAAACATATACTCAACATAATATCTCGCCTAGATGCACATAAATAGAGTAGAGATCTGATCATGGAGCAATATACTTTTTGGTCGACGCTAGGTCCATCTTCATTGAGATCCAAGTGGCCATTCGTTGCCATGGAAAGTTTGCAGAGAGGCTATTTGAAATATTTGGATTCCAATGGTCATTTCAAATCTTTATGTTAACTTCATTTAAACAGTAGCTATGTTTATTTTTTTTGGAATTCCCTCTTTTGTAGTTTGAATTAATTTGTTTTTCTCATTTCCTTTTTATATCTTTTTATCATTCAAAATTTTTTGTCCTAACTGATGTTTGCATTATGGAAATTAGGGCTTTTGCATTCCTCCCCCCTAAAAGAATCTCGTCCTGAGATTACAATGGAGAGACGAAAGTAGGAGAGAAATTACCGGATATGAGACAATAAGAAATCCGGATAGTTGGAATGGAGATATTCTTCGGATTCCCATGCCGCTTCTTCAGCAGTATAGTTGCTCCATAACACTTTATAGAACCACAGCGTGCGGTTCCGCATTGTTCGGGTCTTCTTGCCGAGAATCTGAATTGGATGTTCGGAGTATGTGAGATACGGTCGCAACTCGCAGCTGTGAACATTAGACATTTCCGGAGATGAGATATGTGGAAAATGTCGTGAATACCAGCGAGAGATGCCGGTGAATCCAATCTACAAGCCACAGGTCCAAACATTTCCATAATAGCCAACGCACCAATAAACCGGGGAGCTAGCTTTTCTTTTACTCCGAACCGGTGAATTCCTTTTATCGGAGACACGCGTAGGTATACGTGATCCCCGACATTGAAATGCAGCGGGCGACACCGCTTGTCCGCATAATTCTTCTGTCGAGATTGAGCCTCTCTCAAGTTTGCTTCAATGATTCGAACTTGTTCCTCGGCTTTGTTGACTAGAACGATCCCGAATGTCACTCTTTCGCCGGACTCGCACCAATTCAGTAGTGTGCGGCATTTCCGGCCATAGAGAGCTTCATATGGTGCCATCTTGATACCCGCTTGAGAACCATTGTTGTACGAGAATTCCGGCAATGGTAAATGATCATCCTAATTTTTACCGTGGTGGATGGCACACGCTCGCAACATGTCCTCATGTACTTGATTCACCCGCTCAGTTTGACCATCGGTCTGCAGGTGATAGGCGGAGCTTCTAATTAGTTTAGTACCCAACGAGGCATGCAGCTGCTCCCAGAAACAAGAAACCAACTGCGAGCCTCGATCTAAAATAAGAATATTTGGACAAGTGAGCCTCGTCCAAAATTTTCATTCGAAGTTCCATATCACGGGGCACTACAATCCGATTTTCGAACCATAGAGCACCATGTTCATCTCTTCGCACACCGCTGTCCATTCTCTTGAGTATGTGAGACATTCCCTTGTCCCTTTTTTGAGCTTCAATAATCTCAGCTCGAATTTTGGGGAGGAGAACAAGATTGTATAAAGTTCCATATGGAACCAAGTATAGACTCGGTTAATCCTCTTCCATAGGTGTGATAGTCAAGTTATTGACATGAGATTTGCGGCTAAGCGCATCGGCAACCACATTAGCTTTGTTGTGATGATGGTGAATCTCAATCTCATAATCCTTGATCAACTCAAGCCACCCTCGTTGCCTCATGTTCAGTTCCTTCCGAGAGAAGATATATTTCAAACTTTTGTGGTCGGTGTAGAGGTGAACCAGATTTCCAAGCAAATAATGCCTCCACATTTTTAGAGCAAGCACCACGACAGTAAGTCATGAGTGGGATAGTGCTGTTCATGATTGCGGAGCTGCCGTGATCCATAAGAGACCACACGTCCTTCTTGCATAAGAACGCAGCCAAGACCGATGCCGAATGCATCACAGTAAACATCAAATGGTTTTGTCGTATCCGGGTTCGCCTTCCGGCACGTCCTCAGTGGCGGTGTGGTGGACGTTGCTGGGTTTGGGATTTGGTTTCTTTGGCTGGTTACGGGGTTGATTAGCACCCTGATACAATGCTTGTCCGCTGCCTTGCTTGTCTGAGCAGTTGTAGGAGAGATGTCTGACACGTCCACAATTGTAGCATGTGTATTGTGTCGTGCTGCTGTGGGGGTGCACGAAGTATCATCCTCTGTTGCTGCTGCTGTTGCTGCTGTGGCAGGGGTTGTCAGAAACATAGTGCGTTGAACGGGCGGCCACGGAACATCCGCGGTCGTGCCGGTGGCTGCCAACATTAACCGGACAGTGATCGGTACACCATTCGGTATTTTTGTGGAGCTCCACAACTGCTGCCCTGCGGAGCACTCCTCTTCTTCTCAGTAAGCAACTCGCGTGTTGCATCCTCTTGTACAATCGCCGGGTTGACAAAATCATTGAATGTGCCGCGATTGAACAAAGCGAGCTTGTCCTTCATCTTTTCATTCAAGCCTCGATAGAAGCAGTCCCATTTCTTTTCTTCAGTGTTCACATGATCCGGTGCATATTGCGCCAAGTGATTGAAAGCCTTGGAGTACTCGTGAGCACTCCTCCTGCCTTGGTTGATTTCAAGAAATTCTTGAAGCTTTCTCTTCATAATACCATGAGGTATGTGATAGGCATGGAGCGCCTCCTGGAACTCTGTCGATATCATGGCGTGATCAGCCGGCAGAGAGGCGATGTAATTCGTCCACCATGCGCCGGCGGAGCCGTGAAGCTGCTGCGCCGCGAAGAGTGCCTTCTGCTGTTCGATGCATTGTAGCAATGCGAACTTTGCTTCAGTAGTGCAGAGCCAGTTGTCCGCCTCAAGAGGTTGATCAGCATCCGTGAAGACCGGTAGATGAGTCACCAAGAAATCCGAGTAGGTGCTGTGTTGAGGCTGATGATTGCATCCGTCTGGACGCCCCCGCTGACGGGACGTATTCTGCACGAGCGTTCGCAGCTGCTCGGTCTGCTCGTCACGCGAACCCACTATAGCTGTAATCACATCCGCCAACGTAAGTGGAGGAGGAGGTAGCGGTGTCGGTTGTCGCTGATCTTGAGTTCTCTGCTGCTGGGTGTCATCACCTCCTTGGCTCGCGCCACCAATCTTGAGCGTGTTACGGGTGCGCACCATTCTGCAGTCACAACCATGAATCCAACATGAGACCACTACCAGGATTCCGGTTTATTACGACAAAAAAAATCATTGCAATAGGTCGAAATTCGTCGCGATAGGTTGTTGTCGCAACAAAATAGAATGTCGCGATAGTTTTTCCTATTCGTGGCGATAATAGCCGTGGTAATAGGTTATTGCGATGACTTGACATCCGTGGCAAATAGTATGGTATTGCGACGACTCCACGTTCGTTGCAAATAGTATGGAATTGCAACGGTTGAACGTATTGCAACGATTTAACGTATTGCGACGAAAATATCGTTGTTGCAATGATGTCACATTCGTGGCAAAATGTATGGTATTGCAACGACTCCACGTTCGTGGCAAATAGTATGGTATTGCAATGGTTTAACATATTGCGACGATTTAATGTATTGCAACGAAAATAACGGTGTTGCAATGATGCCATGTTCATGGCAAAAAGTATGGTATTGTAACGACTCCACGTTCGTGGCAAATAGTATGGTATTGCAGCGATTTAACGTATTGCGACGATTTAACGTATTGCAACAAAAATCACGGTGTTGCAACGATGCCACGTTCATGGCAAAAAGTATGGTATTGCAACGACTCCACGTTCGTGGCAAATAGTATGGTATTGCAACGGTTTAACGTATTGCGACGATTTAACGTATTCCAATGAAAATAACGGTGTTGCAACGATGCCACATTCGTGGAAAAAAGTATGGTATTGCAACGACTCCACGTTCGTGGCAAATAGTATTAGTATTGCAACGGTTTAATGTATTGCGATGATTTAACGTATTGCAACGAATAGTATGTTATTTGCGACGATTTGACATATGTGGCGATAAGTACGGTATCGCGACGATTTCATACTCGTGGCGAATAGTATGGCATCGCGACGTTTTCACATTTGCGGCAAATAGTACGGAGTTGCAACGATTTCACATCCGTAGCGAATAGTACGGTATGGCAACATTTTTACATTCGTGGTGAATGGTATGGTGTTGCAATGATTTCACATCCTTTGCGAATAGTACAGTATCGCGACGATTTCACACTCGTGGCGAATAATATGGTATCGCGACGTTTTCACATCCGCGGCGAATAGTACGGTATCACGACGATTTCACACTCCTGGCGAATAATATCGTATCGCGACGTTTTCACATTCGTGGTGAATACTACGGTGTTGCAACGATTTCACTTCCGTGGTGAATAGTACGTTATCGCGACGATTTCACACTCGTGGCAAATAATATGGTATCGCGACAATTTCACAGCCGTGGCCAATAATACGGTAATGCAACGATTTCACGTTCATGGCAAATAGTACGGTATTGCAACAATTTCAAAACCGTGACAACAGTATTGTATTGCAACGATTTCTGATGTGTGGCAATAGGTTCATAATTTAACATATTCAAATCTGTTGCAATAGGGTCGTAATGCAACGTTCTCTGGGTGGTGGCAATAGCAGTCTAGTGCAACGCTGTGGCAATAGCTAGCTTCCTATTGCAACAGTTTATTTTGGTCGCAATAATCTGTTAATGCCACATTTTATAATTAGCGGCACTAGAATCCTAATGCACCAGGTTTGAAAATTAGTTGCAACAGAATCAATTTATTCGCACATGGTACGTCTGTCAACTTAACAAGAAACATCCAGCAATTGATGCAACGCTCAAGGACCCTTGCGTCGTTGCGAGACGATGTTATTTACAATTTTTTCAGGTTGCAACATTGCACCCATTAAAATAGCACCGCGATGAGTTGTAGTATTAGGAATAGTTTCTTGAACATCCAGCTTCGACTTGGTGCGAGCAGGAGCCTTTTGTGGAGTTGCTGCTAGCCATTGTTGATTTTGCAAGCTCTTCATCATTCTGCGCATGTCTGCTAGCTCCTTTTCTTGCCGTGCAGAATTGGCTGCCGTCTGATCATGTAAAGCCCGGACTTCTTGGTTGAGCTGTTCTTTTGCCTGGACGAAGCCATCCATCTGGGAGGTCATATGATCATTTATTCCTTCCAACTCTTGCACCTGAGAGCTGAGGTCTTCATTTCTATTTTACAAGGATTGAACTTGCTGGCCGAGTTGGTCAGACATCTGGATACGTAGTCTTTCAGAAACATTGGGTTTAGCCATATAACCACGCCCCCGAAAATGTGATCCTCCAGAACTGGTTGCGGATATATAAGTAAGCTGGAATATGTTGTTTCTTTCCTCATCTGGGATTGGGACTCCTAGCTCAGCTTCCTTGACGTTGATTTGGGCACGTGCCTGGGTCTATATACAAAAAGAAAAGTCACATGTACATTGCAAATATTTATTTAAATGGGGACTGTTTGAACTGTTTCTCACATGTACAGCTTCTGCCTGCTCGTTTGCCCATTGACCGTTCTTCACATGGCTTGCCTCCCACAGTTCTATGTCATCCGGTGCTTTTCCGGTCTCTGGGTCTTGCTACATCAAATACAAGTAAAATTTGATTGAATGATTACAGTGCAAAGTAAAAGCATGATTTAGTTTTCATACCTTCTCGTAACTAAGTTGGGCGTAGGATTTCGAGCCAAGCAAGTGTTTTGTCTTTTGAGTACTTCGATTTTGTGAATTGGTTCTGCTTATTGACTGCAATTTTAAGAATTAATTTCACGAATGGGTGTTATCAAATAGTTTTTGTAGGATATGAAGGTATTAGAAAGCTAGCTGACCTTGAATCGCCCGGACCCAAAATAGTCCATAAGCACCAACCAATCGGAATCTGCTACGTCAACAGGCATGTTTTGTATACGTTCCTCATCGGTCGAATACTTCTTATAGGTGGCATGCAATGTTGATCGCCACCCCTTGCAGCGCTCACCAGCAATCTTCAATATTTTGCTTCTAGTATCATCTGTGTCCTCCAAGTCCTAGGCGTTCTGTACATTGTATATCACACTGTTATACACGTACAAGATGGAGGTTGCTAGAAAAAAATACTTATGTGGGGTGTCACAACACTAACCAGAATGTCTCTCACTATATCGCTCTTCGAAGTATCGCCAACCTCTGCCCACTTCCTTACACCAGCGAGGGGTGCATTTTTTTTGTTGTAATAACCACATCATCGACAAAGTGCCGCTGATTAGGACCAACCGCAGCACCCAACCTATCAGACCACTGAATTTGTAGCTTCCGATTCTGATCATTCGTTCTATTTGCAGATGTTAGATAGCGCAATTTAGCAACCTTAAGTCCTATAGCCACCCCTCTTCCAAACTTCTTTCCTTCTGTTAGTGTCATTTAAACGGTAAACGTTTAAAGCAAATTAGCAACTGACCAGGCCTAGTATCACATACAAATAGTGTGAAAGAAGAAGAAGTCTGATGTTTTACCATCTTCAGGACAAGTGCGTCAAATACGAGCGTGGGAACACCGCGTCGCAACAACATTTTGCTCCATATTGAGCGATGCATCGACTTGTTGACTTCTTTGTTGCTGTTCATACCCTACAATTAGGCATCAGGCAGTAGTCAGTGGTGCTACAGCACCCGTAGTACTGCAGGGGATTTTCAATCCAACTACGAAGCAGGCAAGACAGTAGCTGGCGATGCTAGAGAAAGAGAGGGTTCGCCGGGTGCTCATCCTCTGCAGTACTGCCGGTTCGGTCCGACCGACATCAGCAGGAGCGCGTCTAGAGGTGAATTGGTGGCAGGGAGAGTCATGGACGTCAGCGGTATTAGCAGGTAGAGGATGCAAGACAGATGAGGCGGGCAGCTTGCAACGTTTAACAAACCTAGGGTTCGATCTGGCAGTGCAGTGACCACATTTAAGTCAAAGGATCGACGTCCAGATCACACCAGTGATCTCACATGACTTACGTTTTTACTGTAGGCGATGTAGTAAAGATCCAACAGTGTGATTCTGTTGGATCTTTACTGCATCGCGTGCAGTAAAAATGTATAAGTCAGGTGATCTGCGTCCATTGATATCACACCGGAGCAAGTCTTGATGCTAGGAGGACAGTGTGGTGGATCTAGGAATTAAATTTAGGTGGATTGCATACTGATATTTTGCTCTGCATGTTAGCATCTCGCCCTAAAGTGCTAGTAGAACATATACATGAATATAATCTTGCATTAATTACCAGACATTAGCAACGCATTTGGCAGTGTAAAAAACGGAATTGAGATCATATAAGCAGCAATGAACCCTCATGTACATGCATCTCTAAACTATATGATACTAACATTTCTTAGTGGACAGGGGTTAATGATATTGGACTATTTTTTCCAGGGTATTCCATGTCATATAGGGCATAGCATGTAGGTACGCCGTAATGGCCACGGGTTTGCGGGCGGCGGGGTCACCATGGCACGCGAACGATGGGATGTGGAGATGGAGGGAGACGCATCGGGGAGGACAGTGAAGTGACCACCAGCAGGGCGTGGGCGCCGGCCGGTGCCGGAGTGACCGGCGGCGACATGGGTTTGCGGGCGGCGGGGTCATCATCACACGCGAAGGATGGGATGTGGCGATGGTCAAGGGAGACGTGTTTTTGAGGAAACTGAAGTGAGCAGCAGCATGGCGTGGTCGCCGGTGCCAGTGTGGTGGCGGCGAGAGAGCCCAACGTGCGCGTGTAGGCATCAATAAATCACGCCATCACATATACTCACCAGCAGGGCGTGGGCGCCGGCCGGTGCCGGAGTGACCGGTGGCGACAGGGGTTTGCGGGCAGCGGGGTCATCATGGCATGCCAAGGATGGGACATGGCGATGGTGGAGGGAGATGCGTCGGGAAGGACACTGAAGTGAGCAGCAGCAGGGTGTGGTCGCTGGTGCTGGAGTGGCCGGCGGCGAGAGAGCCCATCGTGCGTGTGTAGGCATCAATAAATCACGCCATCACATATACTGATCAACTGTTAACTGGGACTAGGAAACTACAATCGCAATGCTAAATTATTTAGTAGAGCCCGGTACATATACTCGTAGTACCAGCATGGGATGACGAATCCGGGTTCATGAGCATTAGGTGCTGCAATATTCTCTGCATACGATGCAAAGGAATTAACGTGTTATAAATATGTGTATTTTGATAGTAAACACATTTATAGTTATACCAGGTGCTTGTTGCTCATCACGATTACTTGTAGACGACATGACGGTGTGGTGTCTTGTTCCTAAAGTAAAGAGTATATATAGTAAGTAACAGTGATTACGTCAGATTACATGAGGATGTGTATTTTAGATCGGGCGGTGTGGTTGCTATGAACTGAAAATGTTTGTTTTGAACAGAGGAATTAGAAATGAAGGAGTAGGAAAAAAACCGTACAATCCGAGAAAGAAAACAAGAAAAACGTGTATAAACCGTGGGAACTGAAAATCTTAGGAATACAAGTTTGGAACACAGGAATGAGAGTACAACATTGGCATTGGTTGATAAGATAACCCTGGCGTCATTTACATCTAAATCAAGAAATTATATAGTACATGTGGTTTTTAATGGTTATCTTTCCTGACATGGAAATGTACTAGAAATACACTAACATAAACTATCGGAGCGACATTTATTTTGGGGCAAAGGTGTAGTGTATTTTATATATGGAAAAAAGTAGAATGCAATCAGATGCTAGGGTAAAATAAAAAGATGAATCGACTGTAGGATGCAGATCTAACGATTAAGGATAGTTGATTAAACATAAGAGCATATAAGGAGTTGGGACGACAACTAGAAATGAACTGGCTGCAGCTGTTGGGACGACAACTAAAGCGATAAGGAGGGAGTAGCTCTACAAAAAGACAACATGGATCGTGTAGAACTTACGTAGCACAAAACTGGAGTCCGGTATGTCGTAGGGCTGGGTCGGCAGTGAAGAGGTTCGGTAGAGCCCGTCAAACTTGGTCGCTCGATGTTGTACCCATAGTCACCACCACCACTCACACAGGAATTACTTAGGAATGCAAGTTTGGAACACAACACTAAGAGGAGAACATGTGTGCCGGGAATGGAAGCCACTGCGGGATTAGAGAGAGACGCACGTTTATATTCGTCGTGGCTAGCTACAAATGGGCGGGACTGGAATTTTAGGCGCACAGAGTGAAGTTTCAATTGTGAAAATCTCAATTCTGTGCGCTAAGAAGAACGAAAATTTTTTCGAGGGATCGCTACCTGCTGTTCATCTTTGTTTTCATGGAGATGTAAAAGCAGTCATGTGGTAGTGGGACATTCCAAAAAAAAATACGAACAAAAATATGAATCGCCAAATATATCATTGTGCTAATGCAAACGACATGCAAATACAGAACACCCAAGTCCACGAAAGGAGGACAGCAAGTCCATGGTCTAGTAAAAGGTAAACAATCAGCATTTTATATATAACATTCATCGCAATGAAATTATAACATATACAGAGTATATACTACTACTACAAAAAAACATTTTCCCCTGTGATGTATAATCTTCAGGCCGTCGATCCAAAGCCGCCTGTGATACGAGTATCATAGGTACATACGATATATATATCAACAATGTCATCGGATATTAGTTACAACGGATAATGTACTTTTCATGCACCTGTTGCATCAGGCGATGGACTAGTTAGCAATTTAGATGATGTAATTTCCTAAACAAGTTAATTATGCGTCATGTCTGTTGTTAGTTCTATTACTTGTAAGGATAATGTTTACGAGATTTCATTCATTCAGCCACAAGAAATATAGACGGTCCCAAGTTACAAACATATAGGAGATGTTTTCAATAAAAGAAGTTTTTCGATACTGCGTATATAGAACACATTGTTCATGAACATAAAGACATATTTCATTAACAAACAAGTAATAGGAAAACACGTAGTAGACAACAAGAATAAGATAAACTACACCTAATACTACTCTACTCAAAGATCACGAAATAGATAAACTACTCCTAATACTACTCTACTGGGAGAAAACCACGTCCTCCTCCTCCGCCGCTGCCGCCTCCTCCGCCTCCGCCGCCGGTGCTGCCTCCTCCTCCTCCTCCTCCTCCTCCGCCGCTGCCGCCGCTGCTGCCGCCTCTGCCTCCGCCTCTGTCGCCGCTGCCGCCTCCTCCTGCTCCTCCTCCGCCGCTGCCGCCGCCTCCATAGCCGTGTCCACCTCCGCCTCAAGAGACGCCTCCTGCTCCGCCTCCTCCACTGCCGCCACTGCCCAAGCCGCCTCATACTCCTCAACCTTGTCACAGTCTGAAGCTTCCCGGTGACACGATGCTTAATCTTCAGGAGGCCCTCTACCCCAGCAACCTCCGTGATCATCTCGTGGAGGGCGTCGAGACGACCGGCCACAGTCATACACCCGTAGCAGTATTGGCCCGCGGTGTCCATGCTCGTGTGGAGGGGAAGGGTCCCAAGACCCAGACGGCGATACCAGCGATCTGTGTCGGAAAAGACCTTCCGCGCCACTGCGTTGAGCGCTAGTGCGCTATGAGCAGCGGCGTACATGTCGTCGGTGGCCAGGCGCCGGTCGAGTTCCTCGATGCGATCGGTGAGGAGTCTGAGAGTCTGCTCAACCCAACCGGGATGAGGAAGTGCAGGCGCTGCGAGCGGAGATGCGGGCGCCACCATCAGTTCCACCGTCATTGCCGGCGGCATTGGAAATGGAGAAGGAGGTTCGGAGGACGTCGATGGCCTAGAGCGCTTCGGCGCGGGGCTACCCATTTGTGTGGCGACGGAGGTGTAGAGAAAGAGCGAGAGGTGGTCGACGGTGGCGGGGGGAGAAGTTTAGAGTCTAGGATCTAAGGAGTGGTGCGGCGGAGAAGCAAGAGGACGGTGAGCCTTGATAGAGGGTCATCGTCTAAGCGAGCGTGTCAAGATGATCAGACGCTAGAGGAAACCGCGCTTAATTATGAACCGGTCGGTGGCCCCGGTTTCCTTGAAACCGCGGTTTGCATCCTCTCGGTCCCAACGGCACGACGCGTCCCATTAGGAGTAAATTTACATGTGGGGAAAAACAATTTTTTCGTTATATAAAAAAATCCGTCCATACACGCCTAAGACAACTTCGTGACCGCGCGTCCATGCCAGCATACGCCTTGCAGCGAACATGGGCCTAGTCCTGCACACATTACTTTCATTCGGATTTTTAACTACAACTGTGCGCCATGCCTTATAACGTTGGTGCATCGACCTCAACTTTCCGTGGTGGGACTAATCCTTCGCACCTGTTCGATATGTTCTTTTCTTCTCTGTCTGTTGTCTAATACTATTTCCTTTCTATGTTCAACATGCAGGTGCGACCTCGATCCACGATCATGTTTCATGATGTTATACGTGTGTTTTCTCTTTTTGTTGAAAGATCGTCATGTACCGTTTGAGGTATATATATATATGCATGCATGTTAGTATTGTTAAACATGACCGAGGTGTTTTAATTAATTCTAGCTATGTCTAACATGCACGGACCGCAAACATGATCAACCAATTACACTACGTAAGAAACCCAAATAGGAGACAACGATGGGCGACAGATCAGATGCCCATCGATCACAAAGTGATGCGAGACGCGCTTAAAGTCATTGTTTGTCTCCTTTAGCTTTGCAATTACAAATCGAGACGAGCTTCAAACCCTAAGATCTTTTGTTTTTGTCCAATTTGCTCGATTCACTTGTGACAGATTAACACATCACTAAACTTAGAGCACATTCACTTGATTGAAATCAAGAAATTCTAACACACCAGTATTCATTGACACGAATGAACAAATATATATTACAAAACATATGAAATATGTACAAGAACAGAATTAAAGCAAAACATGTACAAGAACTCCTAAAACTGCAAAAGAAATGTGTACAAGAACTCCTAAAACTACTCTGCCGGCCTTGCCTCCTCCGCCCTCTCCCCCAACTTCTCAAACCACGACAAGCGGTCCTCCTCCTCCTCCTCCTCCTCGTCGTCGTCGTGGTGGTGGTGGTCGCCGTCGCCATCGTCGTCGTCATCATCGTCGTCGTCGTCGTCATCATCGTCCTCCTCCTCCTCATCCGGTGACGATGCAGCAGGAGAGTCGGTTGACTGCTCTGGCTAAGCCGATTGCTCCAGCTGCACTGGTGGCTCTGGCTACACCGGCGGTGGAACCCCGCCGCGATGGAAGTTCCTCTTCGTCGACGCCACCAGAGCACTACGTCCCTCGTTGCCGAGCTCCTGGGCCATCGTCCCGGACAAGATGTCTAGGCGATCGGCCACACCCGTGAGGGCGTAGAGGTAGCAGCCAGTGGTATCCATTCCTGGAAACTCGGGAGGGGTACCAAGACCCAAGGCGTTTAAGGCCCGAGACATACTGTTGTACGCCTCTCGCGCCATAATGAGGCGCTGGTCATCGTTCACCCTCTCGGGGGAGCTGCAGCATATCCGCTTGCAGGGTGGCTGCCTCGGCGGGCTAGGAGGCAGAAGGTTGGCCATTGCTGTGGTGGTTCGTCGGCGCCGGGCTAGGAGGTGGAACGATGGAAGAAGAAGAAAGGAGTGCAAAAGTTATGTGCTTGTACATAACCGACGACGCGCCTTATATATGGTCCGTGCGGAGTAGACGAAGGAGCGTTCGTTTCCCGCACATTGAACTCTTCGCAGACCTTGTGCGGCACAATTAAACCAATGTGGAAGACGATCTTCAGAGATCCTTCCGTCTCTCTTGTATCCATGTGGAACGTCGCGCACCCGTCCCTACACCACGGCTTCTTAACTTCTCCGCAGACCTCGTGCGGCGCGTCAGTTACTTGGCACACTGGAAAGGCCAGCGGCGAGATCTCCGGCGAGCCCCGCCACGGCAGCGCCGCGTGCGCGCCCTCGGTGCGAGGAGGAAGAAAGGGTCTGTGATGTTGGTTTTCTTGTTTCGTGATGTTGTTTTTCTTGTTTTGTAGTACTATCGTTTTATGTTAATGAACTCAATGTCATTGTTCCTCTGTCCGATCTGTTATTTTGTTTTCTGTCTGTTATTTAATGAACTATCGGTTCTATATATTTGTATTCTCTGTTAATGAACTACCATCGCGTACGTGCATTTTTTTGTTGTCAAAGTTGGATTCGATAGTATCATCCATGTTTTTGTATATTGGATCTCGATCCATGCTAGTTGATGTTTCATTGGATGTACGACGATCAAAAAGTTTTTGTTTCGTAGGTTGGATTGGACCATCCATGTTGATATTTCATATGATAATATTTATTTATATATTAATTATTTATTTTACTAATGTATATTAATAATATACAAATAATAAATATGACGATCGTTTTTTCAACAAAAAGAGAAAACACTTGTATAACACCATCAATTTAACATGATCGTGGATCGAGGTCTTGCACATGCATGTTACACATAGAACACAAATACGGAGTACGTAGTTCATTAGACAACGGACAGAGAAGAAAATAACATATGGAATAGACGAACAATATTGAGTTCAGTAACATAGAACATTACAAAACAAGTGAAATGTCATCATGAAACAAGTAAATCAACATCACAAATCCTCATCAACAAGTGATCAATCATGCATGAAAGATGATGGAGACCTCGCTGGCTCTCTTTCAAAAGCATGCATGCATGTCTGGCCATCATACATGATCACGACAAAGCATTAATGCTCGGATAGTTGGACATGTGGTGTACACGTGTTAATTTTCTCTTATGCCGATGGGACGCACCGAGCTATTGGGACCGTGCAGCATATATATCCGCCTGTGATAATTGTCTTATCAGAGGTGGGTCTTGCGGCAAAACTAATAGCCTGTGATAATGATGTTATCATAGACGGATGTTTACCTACATCAAGCCGCCTGTGAAGACCTTTTACAATAGCCAATTTCTACCATAACAATAACCGCCTGAGATAATTAGGTTATCACATATGGTTCTTTACTTGTATCTAGCCGTCTGTGATAATAGTTTTTCACAGACATGCCTAGCTGTTGGTTAATAAATGCCTGTGATAATAGTTTTTCACTACTGCTGTTATTTCTAATTTCCAGGTCAATACAATATACTCACAGAACAAAAACCAATAATATCATCACAGAACTAAAGTCAACAATATTATCATCACATAAGTCAATTTCACTAAAACAGTATACATATGTACAAGTTACAGATACAATTCATCTCAAA
This sequence comes from Tuctoria greenei, assembly GCA_036927565.1. Taxonomy (NCBI): domain Eukaryota; kingdom Viridiplantae; phylum Streptophyta; class Magnoliopsida; order Poales; family Poaceae; genus Tuctoria; species Tuctoria greenei. The sequence continues at coordinate 178,491,692 of JAYESD010000004.1, read as the reverse complement.
GTTTACAAGTTTTCACTAAAAACTGTTTCTATTGGCATAGTCGCAAAGTTTTGGCACATCAGCTGCTGCACCATCCTCACCAAAGAACTCCCCTCTTTTGTGCAAAATTTCATGACGAATGAATTGATAGAGTTCAGCAGCAATCCTGTCGGCTTCTCTACTAAGAATACTTCTGCAAACCGGCCATTCTTCGTTCAGATTCTTTGTGTGCTGCAATATAACACATAACAAGGTTTAGAATGTATTGGTTTGAACAATCTCAAAGTATAGATCAAAGTGAGAGTATAAAGGAATTTATTTGGTATTTTTGGAGCAGTTGTACTATGATCAATTGAATTTTGAAGTTGGAATCAAAATATGAAAATAATGTTTCTGGTAATATTGAACAGCATAGAATATAAGTATTAAACTATGCTAGTTACAATGACAATGAAACACACAAGTAAGAAAATATGGTATCAACATTAAGGATAACTTACATCCTCACGATTCACTCTATATACGTTGGCGGTCCGAAGATGCTCGCATACATAATACCCGCATAAGACACTCCCAGCAAGCTGCTTTGGACAAGCATAGTATGTTTTAATGTCCAATGCATTCGTATTGGAAGGTCTCTCACCGCCAAGCCGTTCCGCGTAAAACCACCAAGCGTTGTAATACAAGAAATGTCATATAAAACTTGTCAACACATTCTAAATGTTCGTAAATTAAAATTATTGAATAAACATACAATTTCAAAATGGAAAGGAAATCTTTGTAAAGATCTGATGAGAAATCGGCCGAGTCCAAGACTGTTCCATTCCCTGCATTGGCTTGATGAAGATCATTATGTAGTGATTACTGCAAACATACAAACACATGTGTTAACAATTACCAATAATTGCTATTTCAATGTCATGTGTCGAACTTACTCGAAGTGGTACGGAGCCTTTACAAGGTCCTTGTCGTCTTTGACAAAGTTAAACATCGCATGTCCTAAGTAAGCTGCAACTTCTATCCTTTTATCCTTCCTATGTTTTCCGATTGCTTTTATAAAATCTTTTTTTTCATGTGTTTGAACTGTGCTGAGTCTCGATCTGCCTGGACGTCGAATAGCACCTTTGCAATCCTAGTAGGGTCAAGGATACCTGTCGTGCGCTCCAACTTTTCATTATCCATGTATTACATGCTAATGAAGAAGTCCAGAATTGTTATAATCTCATGAAATGCATGTGCGTGTAGTAAGAAAAGCAAATACAAAATATTAGAGCAGTTACAAGCACCAGACAAGCAGCAGGTTGATTTTGAGCATGCCCTAATGGAAAAGGGCACGCAACTCTTCAAATAAAATGATTCGTCTATCCACTCCAGTGCTCTAGAATGCTTCTTTTGGAATACGAAATGTGACGCAATTAAGATTATATTTTGTGCTGACAAGGATGTACCACTCATGCATTCTTCTGAGCTGGACGGGTTGTTTGCTAAGTTGTATGGATGTCATGAACGGCTTCCCATTCTCAAATTCAGGAGGAACATCCTCAAGCTTGTATATTGGAACTCCTGGTTTAACTAAAGCCGTTCGCCGATTATACATGACACTGTCTCCTTCCCACTCCTCGATATCTCCTAATGATGGATCATGAGAAGAACGAGATGCACTCGATTATATAATATTTTCCTTCATAGTTTCCAAATATTTTGACACTTATGATGAAGGTTTCTTATTTTCGTATGAGGTAACTTTGATAGGAACTGATGATCGAGGAGTAATCGTTGGAAGTTGGACACTGGCTTGTTGTTGAACCTGTTGTTCAACTGATTGCTCTTTACTCCCAGCAGTTGGCTCTAGTACTACTTCAAGCTATTGCTCAACTGGTTGCACTTTACTAGCAACAGCTTGCTCTGGTACTGCTTGAAGCTGTTGTCCAACTTGTTGCTCTTGGATATCATCCTTGTTGAGACATAGAGGGGGTGGATCTTCCTCGACTAGGAGCGGATCTTCATGCACTTTCGCCTAAGAAGATGGGGTTGCAGTATTTGGCGATGCGACAGGGCTAGAAATTGGCTCATCGTCCAACATGATATCGTGTCGGTGCCAAAGGATTAATTGGTTGATAGCCTGCCCCAGAGTTGCGATCCCCTCAGGTGTGATGTAGTCTATTTCATAATCTTCATAATCATTATTAGTGATCTGAAGAACTTGCACCACAGCATAATACAACGGAAGTGGATTCCCGTTGAAGTCACGATCAGGCTTTGCCATAGCAGTGGCAACCTGTTTGGTTTTGTTCCCTGCTCTACCTATCGGGACAAGAAGATGACAAGATTTGTCGTTAGCAATATTATCGACAGGGAACTTATGGGTTGACCCTGAGCCTGACACGGAACCAACGCTGCTAGGGTAGGTAGTTGGAGATACTAATTGCTCCTTTTGCAAGGAACCATCAATGTACTCAGTGCCACTAACTATTCCGATTCTCTAAGTTGTTCCATTATTTCTTGCATATTTTCTTTGACCTTTTGAGCAATCGTTTCATCATGTGTTTTATTAAACTTCTCACGTCTTCTATATGTGTCTTTATCTTTAGGGAAACCATCTAGCCAAGACATTTGAGAAGAGACCGCTCGAACCCGTCCGCTATGTTCAGGGTTTCCTAAGATAGCGGTAAGTTGGTCATTCTACCTCTTCGGCTTGAAGAGACCCTTCCGTTGCTTTTCAATTACTTCTTTCATTTTATCCTCTACTTCATTCAGAGAGTCGGGCTTTTCAAGTTTGCCCTCGCTGGTCAAACCTGACCGAGCAAAGACCCAGCATTGAGTTCGCTCATCGCACCCTTCTAATGGGTGAGGATCACCCTTACTAGTAATTTCGTCTAATATCTTATTCCATTTCTGGACTTTGGGGGCATATCCACCAGACCCCAAGCGATGATGGTATCTATTCCTTTTTGCAAGCTCAGACCTAGTTGCACTTAGAGCTTTAGCATCAGGTGTGCTCTTTTGACGAACAAACTCTTGCCACTGAGCTTGTGTGATTTTTCCCATCATCCTCGGGCTAGGGACCTTATCGGCCTTAACATAAGCATTCATTTCACTCTTCTAGCATCAAAACTTCTTGCCGCAAGAGACCAATGTTGCTTTATTTACAGCTTCTTCCGTGCCTTTTGGGAACATGAATTGTTTCTTTATCCTTTCCCACAACTCATTCTTGGTCTGCTCGGGTAATTTCCTCCAATTCTCTGTTGTGATCGGCACAACCTCCCTAACAAGAAAACCGCATGCATTACGGTACTTGGTAACTGAATCTAGTGGTTCTTGGGGAAGCCCATCTGTACTGACCCTTGTTATGTACATGATGCAGTCCAATGGACCCTTATTGGGACCTCGTTGCCCTCGTTTCCGCTTGAGTGAAGTTGAGGATTCATCCATTGGAGAACCTTCTGCGGTTTTAGGATCCGATGTCACCTCATTGTCTTCGCGATTAATCTAGGTAGAAAAAAATTATAAGACTTTGTATACTTCACAACCAACATTAACTTGAACTGCTGAAGTTAAGATTCGTGATCCATACCTCGTTGGCAAGATCATATTCTGGGTCTAGATCCACTGAAGTATTTTTAATTTTTATATTCGAAAAAGGATCCGATGGATTGTGATCGGAGCCTGAACTGCTGGAGTCAGTAAACTCGATATTGTCTTCTTTATTGTTACTACCAGGACCAGTCTTCTTAGGGATTTCCATGCTAGAACTAATAAGACAAAAAATCTAATAAATGGCATATTAACTCTACATGAAGTGTTGCATGAATAAAAAGATGGAAGCATTCTAGGATTTGATAAGGCATTCAAGGGTTTAAGGCGACTGACCAAAAGGTTCCTATACATTGCGAGGGTGACAAGCATGTTAAAGTTGCTCACCAGCAATGGCAATTTTATCTTCTTATTCTAAATAGGTTTGCTTCGTTCAGAGTGGCGACCACGTTCTTGAGGTTTACTAGGCGGCGCCTAGCTCCGGACCTATAACTGATCAAGCTAGGGACAAAAAGCAAATCCTCCAGCCTTTTTCTAGTATCACGAATCGCAAAGTGTGGCACTTCGATTTGGATGGTGAGGTGAGGCAAGGCGAGGTAGCTGCAAGCGAGAAGAGACAATCTTTTTCAGCGATGAGGGCGTATCTGGAAGTGATGAGGGAGAAGCTCGACGGCGACGGTGAAGCTCGACGGCATACCTGGAAGTGACGAGGGCGAACACTTGGCGGCAAACGAAATTTTGGCAGCCTAACGGCGTCTATGTGTTTCTCGCGAGTTAGGTTTTTCCTACGCTGCCGAGGGGTATATACAAACTCCAATTTTCTTAGATGGATTTTAAGTACTGACCGCCTGAGAAGACGGTTACCTCAGGCGGGTTTTACTTACCAACTGTCTGAGAAGATATTTACTACATTGATATTTTTTGAATCAATGCGTGTTCATAATTTGATGAACACCTACATAAAGACCCCTCACCAACCGTCTATGAAGACGTGTCGACGACCGTGGGGACCTTTCTTTTCCCCGAGGCGCGACCTTTCAATGTGCGGTAAACCAACTGCTCCATCTTCCACTTCGCGCGGCCTTAAAGACGCGCTATCACCCGTTAGTTCTCCACAAGCGCGTCGCTCACTTTAAATCCTCTTCTTTTCTTCGTCTTCCTCCGCTCCGATGACCCAACACCACTATGGCCGACCTTCCGCCGCCAAGCCCTCCGAGGGAGCCACCTTGCAAGAAACCATGTTGCAGCTCCCCCAAGAGGATCAACACCCAGCAGCGCCTCCTCATGGCGCGAGAGGCATACAACAATACGTCTCGCGCCATGAGTGCCTTAGGGCTGGGTACCCTTCCAGAGTATCCTCGAATGGGTACCATCGACCACTACCTCTACGCCCTCACGAGGGTGGCTAATCGTCTCGACATTCTGTTTGCGATGATGGCCCAGGTTCTTGGCCCCGAGGACCGCAGAACGCTGGTGGAGGCGACGGCTAGCAACCTCGGGGTTGCACCACCAGTGCAGCCGGTGCACATAGTGCAACCGGCCCTATCTCATATTGCACCGGCGCCAGAGTCACCGCCGGAGGACGAGGATGAGGAGGAGGAGGAAGAGGAGTAGGAGTAGGATTTAATTAGTTTTTCTTTGTTGTTTTTAGTTGCTTCTGTTTTGTAAATATTGTTAATGAATGAAATCTATCTTTGTTCATCTATGTGATTTAATATTACTTGTGTATCTTGTGTGTTCTTGTGTGTTCTTGTCTAAATATTGTGTATCTTGTGTGTTCTTTTGTGAGATGTGTGATTGAATATTGTTAATGAATGAGTATCTTGTGTGTTCTTCAACTGTGTGAAAGAATGAATGGGTAGTGAGTTCATCGTGTTCCTCAGACTCGGGTATCACAAGGTAATTATCTCAGGCGGTTTGTAACTCAAACTCGTGTGAGAAGAAGATTATCTAAGGTGGTTGGTAAGTAATACCCGCCCGAGATAAACATCTTCTCAGGCGGTTATTAAGTACCAACCGACTGTGATGATATTTACTTCTTCTTAATTAATATTCTTGATTAAATATGGGTCCTTTAAAAAGGCAAAATTCCACTTTCTTGTAATATTATTGATAAGTAAAGGTTACCATTAAATTTCACTTCATAAATCTTTTGAAATTGGTCAGAACATAAAAAACATACAACAAATGCCATTTTTCATTTTTCTATCTTGATGAATATAATGCCTTTTTATTTATTTTTTCAGTGGACATTTTTTACTCATCATACCAACCTCTATGAATTTTTTTAGATTTTTTTAATTTTTTTTTGAATCAATGTGTGCTCATAATTTGATGAATGCCTCATATGTATATGAGCATTTAGTTAGAATGATGGATAATTTGAAGTTTGACATGTTGGAATGCTTTTAAAAAAAATTAAAAAAAATCATACATGTATAAATGATACAAATATGTTCATACAAACAAATTTGAGTGAAGGATCTTTTTTATGAGATACACAAATGTGAATAATATGTGAATAGAAATTAATTTGATATTTAACAAAACATTACAATGTCAGCTATACAAGTTTTAAAATATTTTTTCAGGTGGTAGATGTTAATTTTATACAAACGTAGAAGAAAGAATCATCGAATTTGGACACAATTTGCAGAATCTAAATATGTTTGAGTATTTATATTGGAATCTAAATAAAAAGGAAGCAAGGGATAAGGAAACTGAAGAACAGTATGGGGCATTATCTCTGGCGGTTAGTAAGTAATACCCGCCTAAGATAATCATCTTCTCAGGCGGTTATTAAGTACCAACCGCTTGTGAAAATATTTACTTCTTCTTAATTAATATTCTTGATTAAATGTCGGTCCTTTAAAAAGGCAAAATTCCACTTTCTTTTAATATTATTGATAAGTAAAGGTTACCATTAAATTTCACTTCATAAATCTTTTGAAATTGGTCAGAACATAAAAAACATACAACAAATGCTATTTTTCATTTTTCTATCTTGATGAATATAATCCTTTTTTCATTTATTTTTTCAGTGGACATTTTTACTCATCATACCAACCTCTATGAATTTTTCAGATTTTTTTAAAATTTTTTGAATCAATTTGTGTTCATAATTTGATGAATGCCTCATATGTATATGAGCATTTAGTTAGAATGATGGATAATTTGAAGTTTGACATGTTGGAATGCTTTTAAAAAAAATTAACAAAATTCATACATGTATAAATGATACAAATATGTTCATACAAACAAATTTGAGTGAAGGATCTTTTTTTATGAGATACACAAATGTGAATAATATGTGAGTAGAAATTAATTTGATATTTACCAAAACATTACAATGTCAGCTATACAAGTTTTAAAATATTTTATTCAGGTGGTAGATGTTAATTTTCTACAAATGTAGAATAAAGAATCATTGAATTTGGACACAATTTACAAAATCTAAACATGTTTTAGTATTTATATTGGAATTTAAATAAAAAAGAAGCAAGTGACATGGAAACTGAAGAACAGTATTGGGCATTATCTCAGACGGTTGGTAAGTGATACCCGACTGAGATAAACATATTCTCAAGTGGTTATTAAGTACCAACCGTCTGTGAAAATATTTACTTCTTCTTAATTAATATTCTTGATTAAATGTGGGTCCTTTAAAAAGGCAAAATTCCACTTTCTTGTAATATTATTGATAAGTAAAGGTTACCATTAAATTTCACTTCATAAATCTTTTGAAATTGGTCAGAACATAAAAAACATACAACAAATGCTATTTTTCATTTTTCTATCTTTATGAATATAATGCTTTTTTCATTTATTTTTTCAGTGGACATTTTCTCTTATCATACCAACCTCCATGAATGTTTTCAGATTTTTTAAATTTTTTTGAATCAATATGTGTTCATAATTTGATGAATGCCTCATATGTATATGAGCATTTAGTTAGAATGATGGATAATTTGATGTTTGACATGTTGGAATGCTTTTTAAAAAATTAACAAAATTCATACATGTATAAATGATACAAATATGTTCATACAAACAAATTTGAGTGAAGGATCTTTTTTTTTATGAGATACACAAATGTGAATAATATGTGAGTAGAAATTATTTTATATTTACCAAAACATTACAATGTCAGCTTTACAAGTTTTAAAATATTTTGTTCAGGTTGTAGATGTTAATTTTATACAAATGTAGAAGAAAGAATCATCGAATTTGGACACAATTTGCAGAATCTAAACATGTTTGAGTACTGCTGGGGATGCAAGAGAGGCTTTACCTTGTGGAAAATCCAAGAAGCTTGTAGCACGCAAGATTCTACGTTACTTCCCTCTTATTCCCCGTCTACAAAGGTTTTATATGGGTACATCAACGGCGTCAAAGATGCGGTGGCACAGAGAAGGTCGTGTTGATGATGGAATATTACGCCATCCCGCCAATTCGAAAGCATGGAAGCATTTTGATAGCATTCACCCAAATTTCTAATCTGATCCTCGCAATATAAGACTTGGGCTAGCATCTGATGGTTTCAATCCTTTTGGTGTAATGAATGTTTCTTACAGTACATGGCCTGTGATTCTAATCCCTTATAATCTACCACCTTGGTTGTGTATGAATCAGTCTTATTGGGTGATGTCAATGATAATTCCTGGGCCAAAGTCACCTGGAAACAACATTGATGTGTATCTGCAGCCTTTGATTGATGAGCTACTGAAATTATGGTCTGATGGTGTTGAAACATATGACAGTTTAAAGAAAGAGACATTTGTCATGCGAGCTTCTTTATTGTGGACAATAAATGATTTTCTAGCATATGCAATGCTATGTGGACGGAGCAAAAAAGGGAAGCTAGCATGTCCATACTGCCATATAAAAACTGACGCCTTCTAGTTGAAATATGGACGAAAGCATTGTTACATTGGTCATCGTCGTTTCCTACCTCAGGATCACAGATGGCGTCGAAACAAAGGTTCTTTCAACAACAAGGTAGAGAATAGAGAGGCTCCAACATCACTCCCTGGTGATGAAGTAATCCAACAATACGAGTGTTTTGATCAAGTGAGTTTTGGACCGACGAATAATAAGAGAAAGCACACCGAGGAAAATAGATGGCATAATTGGAAGAAGAAAAGTATATTTTTTGACCTCCCTTATTGGAAGACATTGCTAATAAGGCATAACTTGGATGTCATGCACATTGGGAAAAACATTTGTGATAGCATATTGGGGACATTGCTTGCTATGGATGGTAAAACAAAAGATAGTCTACAAGCTTGTCTTGATATGAAGGATATGGGTATACGACCAGATCAACATCCGAAGTTCATAAATAGCATGTACACATTCCCACCAGCATTATATACTTTGGGCAAATATGAGAAGACCACCTTGTGCAAGTTTTTGGGGAATGTGAAGGTGCCCGATGGTTATGCCTCAAACATCAAGAGATGTGTGGACATAAAAGCATGTAAGCTATCGGGTCTAAAAACTCATGACTGCCATATTATATTTCAGAAGCTCCTTCCTATTGCAATACGTAACATATTGCCTGAAAAGGTTGTTGCACCTTTAATTGAGTTTAGCACATTCTTTTCTGGAATTTGTTCTAAAGAATTGGCGGAACCAGATTTGGACAAGATGAGCAAAAAAATTCATGAAACAATTTGTAAGCTTGAGATGTTGTTTCCTCCCGCTTTCTTTGATATCATGGTACATCTTCCAACCTATCTTGTCGAAGAAGCACGGTTGGGTGGACCTGTTTCTTACAGATAGATGTATCCAATTGAGAGGTACCTTGGTACATTGAAGAGGTATGTACGTAACAAAGCTCACCCGGAGGGTTCTATAGCTGAGGGATATATTGCCGAAGAGTGTATGGCTTTTTGTAGTCAGTTTTTAAATAACAGCAGCACCATGTGTAATAGGCCAGAACGTCATGAAGCTGAAGCTACAAATGAACCTTCTGTTGATAATTCTAACATATTTACAGAAGTTGATAACTCTAAAAAGGGTATAAATGGGACCAACATACTATGGTGGAACTACGTAACATCAGGCATTATCTTATTACTAACGTTGAAGAGGCCGCTCCATGGATCAAGTAATAACGTATAACTCAGATGTTCTATACTATATATATGGCTTATTGTAGATGGCTAATTTAATTTTGTACCCTTTTCAGTGAGCATATTGAAGAACTGAAAAAGATTCATTCTCGTGATGTTGATAAACGCCATAGAGATGAGTTTGTTGATTGGTTTCAGAAACGAGTAAGTACATGCAAGTTTGCACTTTGATGAAATATTGAACAAATATGTGTTCTGAAATTGGTTTGTCATCGATAACTCCTGTTATACTAATGTGTACAGATTATGACATTACATAAAGAAAGCAAAGCAACCGATTATCTATATGCATTATCTAGAGGACCTGATCGTCGGGCACATTTTTTTAGTCAGTTATTCATCAATGGCTTCTTCTTTCGAACTGCAGATGTGGAAAAATATTTACGGACCCAAAATAGTGGTATTGTTGTTCGGGGCACTGATCATGATTGGTTTGGAGTAATCAAGAAAATCATTGATGTTGATTTTGAAAAAAGGCAAGAGGTTCTGTTATTTCAGTGTGAATGGTTTTATCGGCCTTTTGGAAGCAGTCAGAACCAAAGCAGAGGCTACAAAAAGGATCAATACGGAATGATAGATGTTGACACTACTCTGTTTCGATTCCAGTATGAGCCTTACATTCTAGCCACTCAAGCAGAACAAGTTCTTTATGTTCCAAGTGTGAAGCATCCTAAATGGGCTACAGTTGTTAAAACGAAGCCACAAAACCTTTTTGCCATGCCCCCTGAAGACAATGAAAATAATGTGACTAAGACGATGGAGGCTGAGACATTTCATGATGATCTGCTTACTGATGATATCAATAATGAGGATACGACCGCATGGGCTAGGAATGGCATTGAGGGAGCCAACGGCGATGCTTCCACTCTTATAATGACAACGTCAGGTGATCGGTTTGAGGTAGATGGAGTTGCATCAGAAAATGAAGACGACGATGACAACAACGACGATACATATACCAATGAAGGTCATGTAGCTCCATTGTGTGGGGACGACAGTGAAGATGATGATTTTTAGTATAATTAAGTACGTGACATGTAGCTCCACAATGAATTCATCAGTCCGAACCCAACATTTATTTTTCAGTTATTTATATTTGCTACCCGAAAAGTACCCGATACTCGATATTTCGGTCTTTTCAGTTCCGGTCTCGGTTTTATCGGTTTCGGTTTTTCAGTCTCGGTTTATTTGCCCACCCCTAATTTACGTAGTAGTAGCATATATATGGGATATACATATTTCTCCTGCATGTTTTTTTGCAAAACTATTTAGTGATATATCCTATGCGCATATTACATATGTAAAAGTAATGTAAAGTATAAAACTTTTTCAAAGGGAAGTATTAGGTTTCGTCAAATCTATCTTTCAGATTTATGCAATTTTGATCTGTTTTAACAATTCAAGAATTGTACTTTTAGATTCACCATGAAAATATTTCCATAATATACAATCTAGTACTACATGTTATTGAAGTTAATAAATTCCATAGAAATATTTTGTCAAAGGTAATTAGTTTGACCAAAACAGAAATAGAGTCGAGTTGGGGCGGAGGAAGTATTATACGTTGCTGTTTGCCGCATAAGGTTTCGTCATTCGTTCATGTCGTAGCCATTTGTACAGGCGGCTGATGCGACCGGTCACCGAGGCGTCTTAGACGCGCGAAGCGCATGTGTTGAAATCACCTGCGGGACTGCAGGTGCAGTAACAGTAACTGACATGTGAGTCCGGCTATCCGTGGGGCCCACATGTCAGTGACTGTTACTGCACCTGCAGTACTGCAGAGGTTATGCATCCCGCATGCGCATCTTTGAATTCAATTGGAACCGCTCCGCGTCCCATCACCGCTTTACCGTGAACCACTGCGGATGGTCTTAAAGGCAGGCCCGGCTCTGGGCCTAGGCGGGCAGATATAAATTTTCTGCGGCCCTGCCGCACAACGTCGCCTGCCGCGCCACCGACGCCACGCCCGCGGCTCCGCCGCCGGCCCGCCGCCCTGCACCCCCACCGCCGGCTCGCCCCTGACTCGCGAACGGATCGAGGGGAAGGCTCATCGCCCATAGCGGTCATGTAGCTTTTGTCCCCTCGATCCGTTGGCGATGAGCCTTCTCCTCCTCCGTTCTCGAGTTCGCAGCGGCCACGGCGCCGCTTCTACCCTGCTTCTGGACTAAGGACGCGGATGATCTGCAACATACTTTTAAATCTGCGCATTGGTATTCTCCCCCTCATATTTGTTGATGCGTTAATACCTGATGTTTTACATCGTTGAGTATGTTGCGGATCATCAGCGTCGTTAGTCCAGCACTAAGTTGTCAGGAGGCAAAAAGTAATGAACATCAATGATCAGCACTGCGCCGAGGAGAACGCGAAAATTGCTGTTGGCCGCATCAAGTCGGTTTTACGATTTTATTCACGTTCCATTTGACTTCAAGTACCACGCCTATGCTTTGAAATATATAATTATACTAATCAAGCTCCAGTCTTTTACTGATTGATACTTAACCTCATTTGTTGCATTTGCCAAGGTCCGAGGCCAACAAGGGCTACTGCTTTGTCAACGTCACATCGCTTGATGCGGCGTTCTGGCTGTGGACGAAGCACCTGCATGGCTTCCGTTGGAAGGTGAACGACTCGTGGAAGATGTGCGAGGACGACTACGCCAACATCCAGGTACGTCACTGTCCGCTGCCCCCGTTTTCCATTGCGCGGCCGCTGCAACATGTTCACCTGCCGCTGCTCGTCATCCTTTCGCATGGTCGGGATGCATTGGTGGATGCGGCCAGATGGTTGTTCTTGTAGGTGTATGGTAATTACATGAGTGTTTGGTTGGGTCATGTGGTTAGTCCACGATGCACCCTAAACCCGGTGTTGAGGCCGTCTATTTTTCATTTGTGCGTACACTCTAGTGACATGTGACAAAGTGCTCAGTCATCAATTGCGTTTGGTTTGACGTCGTAGTTCGATTGGAGATAGATCATCCATTTCTTTATGTCTTGGATCATCCAAACTTACGTTTGGTTGGATGGACTGGACGATCTAATTTTTCGTTGGTAGGTTGGATGAAACTTGATTGAGATTACTGAATCATCAAAGTTGATAATTTCATAATATTATTCGTGCGCATGATGATCGATCGTGCACGCCGAGCGCCGAGTTATTCGGACCGCTGAGCAAAGTTCGGACGTAGAGTTCGTGTGTGCCCGTGCGCCCTACAAGATTCGATGCGCTTCCGTACGTGGCAATCATCAGGGCAGGGTGGTACAGTCGCGGGAACCGTGCAGTGCGCCCTTGGCTATAAGATTTGGAGCATGAAACTACGTGGCAACCATCTAGGGATGCAACTTCGGCGCTCCCGTTTGTGCTTCCATGCGTAATCCGTGCTTATGTGTCGTCATCTAATCGGTTGAAGTTAAATCAGACATTATGTTAGGTAAATGAAAGGGCCATTAAAATCATGACACTTAAGTAGGAGCAAGCATGGAAGCACTGAATGGGGGTATACAAGCCGTGTCCTTGCTTGATACTTCATGTAGCTCCATCCTAATGCAACGATTGTTGTCCCGTGGCGATAGATCCTAACGCCACGAACCAGTGAATCGTGGCAAGACATCCTAATGCAACGATTTTGTTTCGTTGCAATAGTATCCTAACGCCAAGAAACAGTGAATCGTGGCTACACATCCTAATTGCTACGATTGGGGTCCATGGCCATTGATACTAACGCCACGAACCGAAGTATTGTGGCAACACATCCTAATGCAACGATTGTGTTCCGTGGTAATAGATCCTGTAATGCCACGAACCAGTAATTCGTGGCAACAGATCCTAATGCAACGATTGTGGTCTGATGCATTAGCATCCTGACGCCACAAACCAGTGAATCGTGGAAAGACATCAGGGGGCAATGATTGTGTTTTGTTGCATTAGCATCCTGACGCCGCGAAAAAGTGAATCGTGGCCACACATCCTAATTGCTACGATTGGGGTCCGTGGCCATTGATACTAACGCCACGAACCAGAGTATCGTGGCAACACATCCTAATGCAACGATTTTGTTTCGTTGCATTACGGTCCAAATGCAACTGTTTGCTGATTCGTGGCAACAGATCCTAATGCAACGACTGTGTTCCGTGGCAATAAAGTTGTAACGCCACGAACCAGTAATTCGTAGCAACAGATCCTAATGCAATGATTGTGTTCAGTGGCAATAAAGCTGTAACGCCACGATCCAGAGTATCATGGCAACACATCCTAATGCAATGATTCTGTTTTGTTGCATTACAGTCCAAATACACTTGTTTGCTGACTCGTGGCAACAGATCCTAATGCAACAATTATGTTCCGTGGCAATAAAGATGTAACGCCATGAACCAGTATTTCGTGGCAACAGATCCTAATGCAACGATTGTGTTCCATGGCAATAAAGTTGTAACGCCACGAACCAGTAATTCGTGGCAACAGATCCTAATGCAACGACTGTGTTGCGTGGCATTAGCATCCTGACGCCACGAACTAGTGATTCGTGGCAACAGATCCTAATGCAACGATTGTGTTTCGTTGCATTAGCATCCTCACGCCACGAAAAAGTGAATCGTGGCCACACATCCTAATTGCTATGATTGGGGTCTGTGGCCATTGATACTAACGCCACGAACCAGAGTATCGTGGCAACACATCCTAATACAACGATTTTGTTTCGTTGCATTACGGTCCAAATGCAACTATTTGCTGATTTGTGGCAACATATCCTAATGCAACGACTATGTTTCATGGCAATAAAGCTGTAATGCCACGAACCAGTAATTCGTGGCAACATATCCTAATGCAACGATTGTGTTTCGTGGCAATAAAGCTATAACGCCACGAACCAGTAATTCATGGCAACAGATCCTAATGCAACGATTGTGGTCCCTGGCGATAGATCCTGTAACACCACAAACTAGTAATTCGTGGCAACAGATCCTAATGCAACAATTGTGGTCCGTTGCATTAGCATCCTGACGTCACGAACTAGAGATTCGTGACAACAGATCCTAATGCAATGATTGTGTTCCGTGGCGATAGATCCTAGTGCCACGAGCTAGTGAATCATGGCAAAAAGCCAAGCTTATTGCAACGATTTAGTATTCGTTGCAGTACAATCGTTGCAACAGGTCGGAATCCTTGTGGCATGATATTATAAGATCACTCAAGGTTAAAAAAATAGTGTGTGTATTAATAACTAAACTTGCATAACAATAACATATATTGATAAAGTATAGACTTCGGGTCCCATTGGATGACCGACGTCTATAAATTAAAGGTGTCGGCTGGTCCTGGTCAGCCGATGGCTATAACTTAAATGCGTCGGTTAGAGTAAACCGACGGTCATACCTAAATTAAATGCATCGGCCCCGACGTCCCGTTCCCGTTTTCTCGTAGTGACATATATTGATAAAGTATAGACTTTACATGAAATACATCATCCCTGGACCAATTTTACAATAGTGAGTTCCAAAATAATGAACTCCATGGATCGAAATTCATTTTGACTATCGTTGGTCGCGAAGGGACGTTATGCGCATTATCGTGCGAATACACTTTCTTATCTTCAATATGACACGAACATGGTCATAAAAAGAAAAGAGGTTTGAGTGGGTCAAACCCTCAATTCTGCGGGTAAATGGTTGAGTATCGACAACTGGTCCGTTATGACACTTCTCAAAGTGAAATCGAGGACCAGATTCATAACAAGACCAAATTATGCCAAACCGATGAAGTTTCTGTTGAAACCTGACCAGCTTGTACTCAAACACAAATTGAGCCTACTAAATTGCAGAATCAGATCTTGAGGTGAACTACAAAGTTGAAGTAAACTTCAGGGCCTTTCCAAAACGTATTTGTTTTGCCTCCAGATCATTTCTGGTTGAGAATATAGGGCATTGTTAACCTGACAGTTTTGCTGGAAATTATGACAGCATCTCCTTTGTTTATGCTTATTTTGGGCCACAATTTCCAGATATAAAACATCACAATTTACAACGGCCACAGATTACAAAATTGTAATACAAATTACAAGTATTTCAAAATTGTCCTGCATAGCCCGGTAAAATTTTTTGAAAAGGGAGATATGGTCAGAACAGTAAGGAGTCCAGAGAGGGTTCCAGTTTCTGTCCAGTTTGGCAGATTTTGGAACTTTGAAATTTTGAACCCGTTAGAAGTGAATTCAGTTCTGGAGTTTAACACAACAGATGTAAAGGACTTCCTAAACTTTCCATCCATGTATGATACACCTTCATTGGAGTTTGCTACTGGCAGATATGGTTTCTCAAAGTAAGGTCGTTTTTTGGCAGAAACAGAACACTGTGTTTTTGAATTGGTGACTTCAAAACCTACTCTAATCTTGCAAACTTAGTTCAAAATTAGAGGTCGATAGCTAATATAATTATGTTTACATCTCCTCAGTTAAAGTTTACATTCAAGTGTTTAATGCGTCAATGGAATACATGTCGGTACTATGTGACTCACAAAAGTGTAAATTCTAAGCCGGTATTCCGGCTTACGTCTCAACGATGGCCTTAATAACGTTCACTCGCAAATGATTTCTAAGCACAATACGATCATGCGGTCAGTGCTGCATAAGACACACAATTTACAAAACACTCAATATGGTGACGTATGGCACAGCCCGCACGGGCGATCATTTCAGGCAGTCACAATAATATATATGAAAATAAAAACATTCGTCCCGTATCATTCCATACGGGCCGCCCAGACCTAAGCCACGTGTCGAGGTACATGACCAGGTTTTCTACAACCCAACGGGGTCCCACGTCTTTGCATAATGCTTTACTAGTAGGAGGCGCATCGGGTTATGTACCACCCGACGGGGGCTCCCACTAATTCTGAAGACAGTTGGGGTACCGCGTGTCATACGTTCTCAGAAACATGAAGAGTTTCAGAGACTCATATTGATTTTCCGTGCTAGGCCACGGAAACCATCCCATGCTACCTCTCACATGGTGAGCTTACCGCAATTGATCCGCTTGCGGTGGTGTACCTTACCTCTTACCTGACGTCGGAGCGTCGTCATAGAATATAATAACACATAAGTTAGCTTTGCCACCTTAAGTAACTATGCTAATAATAGTCCTTATGTGGGCTACTATCAATTCCTCAACGTAAACCTAAATTTTTATTGTAGTATGATCCTTTTTAATAGTGCTATTCCCATTGCGGCTCTGATACCAGGCTGTGAGGACCAGAGTCCCGACATTCCAGGAATCGCAATTGGGTGGTGTCGTGCGATGCGGCACCCAACAACACATAGAAAAAGGTACATTATATGACATAAATCAGCATAGTGTTATACAATCTTTGTCTTTTAAAAATAATATACAGTAAAATAGACTACAGCAGAAGATAAGTTCATATCTCGACACTCAAGCCTAAGCTATGCAAAAATCATTCTGTTCAGCCCTAGAACGGAATCACACTAGCAGGACACAGAACAAATCATGGTGGCACGCAGAGTTCCCACTCGGTCGTGTATGAGGGGAGCGGGTCCTTACATTCCAAGAATCATAGAGGTTGGTGTCGTGCGATGCGGCACACAACAGCACACACAAAAAAATATGACAAAATACAAAGTTTATTTATATAAACAGCATAATTCTTTTACAATACTTAATATACAGTGGAAGATAATATTCATAGCTAAAATCTCAGCCTAGTTATGCATAAGTGTAGCCATCCAGCCCGCGGACGCTACACACTAGCCACACACAAATTACTACGACGTGCAGGGCTCCAATTCGGCAGTATACCCCGACGGGGGCATCGCCTCATCCTCGGGCCCTTCCTCATATGTCTCACCTGCAAACAACTTAATATAGCAACCATGAGCACAAAGGCTCAACAAGATTTAACCGTCTCACCTAAACATGTAACTCTATATGTAGGGATACTTAACATAGGAATAGATATAGCAGTAAATGACTCACTTATATGTTGATCATCATTTTTACAAGTAATAGCAGCTGCTTAAATGTTTAATAACAGTAACTTTAGTAAGTCTAATCTATAGCTATCATAGTTGCAAAGCAATTATATTTCCATACATCGTATTCTTCTGACTCTTCAGTATTTACTACGTCACAGCATAGTGAACAAGCGGTACTCAAATAACCGCAAGGGACAGTTATTGCAATCAGGACACACCCAAATAACACGTCACGTACACCCATGCCTAAGGAGCATGTCATGTTCCTCATCACGTGATGTGCAACAACCTTTAACAAGAGAACTCAGACGCCAAACCAGTCCCATGATCGCGGTCATAAGATTCCCGCACGTAGCTTGTCTGTGCCCGCCAGCAAATTTACACCTTACTACAGTCAGCCCACCCCTATCGACAATGGTCTATGCCTCGACATCCAAGTTATCAAGTTACATCGGTTTCCTGGGTTCCATATGCCCAGTATGCATCTGGTACTGTTCAAACTTGTCCAGCAGGGCCGCACATGGATCGGTCCTCAGTTGACACAAGCAGGGCTACACACGTGAAACCACGTCTCACTGCATCCTGCCCGCTGCTCGGTCTCAATTTCACATGGCTAAACCATTATTTAATTCAATTCATCCCGTGTGAAAAAATCCTATCTCGCGAGTAGATTCCAACTACTCGACTTCTACCGGATTCCTATAAACATTAGCATGGCATTGTCTACTCATCAAGCTCTAGACCTACCCAATACTCCATGGGATTTGTGGGTCATGCAAGTAGAGTAACAAGCACCTTAGCCCTAATGCACAAAACTCATCCCAGACATAAGTGATACAAATAGAAAATTTGAAATAGCACTTAAATGCGAACCGGGGCTTGCCTGACTGTGAGTCAGAGGGGAAGTTAGCTTCTGAAAGTAGAGTCTCCAAGGGATACGGGTCCTCCTCGATCTCGGTCACTATTTGATATGCAATATATAAAGTACATGAGTGATATCAAAACTATAGAGAAGATTTTATAAATACTGATCAGGTATGTAAATGATT
Source organism: Tuctoria greenei (assembly GCA_036927565.1). Classification (NCBI taxonomy): domain Eukaryota; kingdom Viridiplantae; phylum Streptophyta; class Magnoliopsida; order Poales; family Poaceae; genus Tuctoria; species Tuctoria greenei. The sequence goes on along the minus strand of JAYESD010000004.1, from coordinate 178,473,015 downwards.
TTAATTGGCTTTGGGATTTTTACAGTGGACACTAGCATCTGTGTGGAAGATCTGGACCAAAACTTGGAGATGTTCAAGGAAGCTTGTTGTCTCTAAAATTCCAACAAAAAAAGGCTTCTCTGAATTTTGGTACTGAATATGTACCTTTTTCATCGCTACCAGTAGGTGATTATGGTAGAGGAGGTTCCACTGGTTCTATGAAATTTTTTTTATAATTTTCTAAGCTTCCTACAGTGAGAAATTGATTTTACAAGCTTGCATGAAATTCTGAAATGGTTACTGTACTTTTCCCAATTTTTAACTACATAGAGATTTGGAACACTGATCTGCCCAGTAAATAAAGTCCAATGAACTTGAAATTTTTTCTGGAGATCAAGTGTATTATGAATAGTGTTCTGACTAAAATTAGGAATTTTCCAATTAACAGAACAAGAGTAATTAATTTCCCAAGCAGATAGCTTGAAGGATATAATTATGAAAATGCTAGGAGTTTCATATCCAACAAATTGTACCACTGCAAATTTGGGATCAATATGAGTCTGCCAGATTTATTTGGAATTTTTTTATCAAATAAGCTAGAAGAAATTGATTTTTGAAGTTGAGATGAAATCTGGAATTATTTTCCAATTGGAAAGCTTGAATAAATCGGCCCGGCCCCACTTATTTAAAATGGGCCAATCAGAGATGGGCCACACCGAGGCCCACGGGGTTAACCCGCGCAGCCGCACCGGATCAAATCGCCACAGCAGATCCTTCTCCTCTCGCCGAGCGACTGACATGCGGGGCCCACTGTCTTCGTCTACCTCGCGCCAGGGGGTGGCGCTCCTCGCCGAAGCAGCGTGGTGCATGCCGGAATCATTGCGTTGACCTCCTCTAGGCCCAGGCTTGACTGCCTAACCCTAAAATCAACCGCGCAAGACGATGGTGGGGTCGAATCGTGGTGGCGACGGCCGGAGATGGCGGCGCGACGACAGCGGCAGCGGCGACTAGGGTTTCGGCTAAGCCAAAATCGCTTGGGAATGGCGCAAGAAGCTCGGGAAAAGGAGGGGAAGATTCCTGGGAGAATGATAAAGATGATTTGGAGGTGCAAACGCCGGGGAACGGTCGACAACGACGAGTTCGATGGCGTGCCGACGGTTTCTTCACGGCGGCAACGAAAACTCAAAATCCGACTTCGCCTCTCGATGATTCCTTTCATTTTTGGTGAGATGCTGCCCCTGGAGACCTAGAAGATAATCCTTAATTGGATTGGAGAATCGTTGCACAAAGAAACAGAATGAAACCGACGATCAAGTGACCTCGGTATGAACTAGCCACGGTGAAACTCGAGATATGGACGCTAGGAGGCATGATAGGGGCTAAAACTTCACCAGAAGCATCTATGTACCTTTGCGCGCCTTATTGCTTCAAGGAAGGACATGAGAACTTGCTTGTGGAAGCCTGTCCTTGTGGAGCGGAAGGTTTTCCGGTGGCTTCACCCTCGAGCTCCTGGGAAACTTCTAAATACCAAGGCAACACGTAAGGGAAGAGGGAACCGATGGTACCAGAGGCTAGGGGGAAGCTTGGCGCACCTTTTTGCTGTTGCACTCGGGCGCCAACTCGGCCTGGAAACAGAGCTATGCGGGGAGGCAGCAAGGTCGACGTGGAGGGCTCGGGAGAGAACAGAAGATAAATGTCGCTTGCTTTTTCCATCCGTCGACGGCGCAGAGATAGGGAGGGAGAGGTGTAAGGGGCACGCGATGATAGGCAAGCAAGCAGCTCGCTGGCAGGGTGCATGATGTGCGGTGTCCAGCGGGGCAGCGCCGGAAAAACGGCGTGCAGAGCATTACCGAAGATGTCCCACTGACCAGTTGGTCCCACTGCCCCCTTAAGTAAATCCTTCTCTGGTAATTTAATTCCACCACCTAGAATTGTCCAAAAATTCCAGATTTTTGTGGAGAAGTCAATTCGAATGTGTAGATTCAAATTCTGGAATTTGATTTCACAATTGGTTCAGTTTCTGATGGATTTTAAATTCAAATTTGAATTTGAATATAATTCAATGTACCCATTGAATTAAATAGAATTTGAGCTCCAGATATTATGAAAATTTGCAGGGTGCTATTTGGAATATTTGGAAGCTAATCGTGATCTCGAATTTTTATTTTGGCAAAGTTTGAACAGGAGCTAAATTTGAATTTATGAATTCCCTCAATTGAGGTTTAAAGTGGTTTGAATTTTTCACATTCCAATTAGATTTCTTTTTCCCATCCAAATTTAATTCCTCCTATATAACCTTTGTACTTTGAATTTAGGGCTTTTACATTCCTCCACCCTTAAAATAATCTCGTCTCGAGATTACAAATAAAAGAGATGGAGGCAAAATGATTACCGGATATGAGATGATAATAAATCTGGATAGTTTGATCAGAGATAGTCCTCGCTTTCCCATGTCGCTTCCTCAGCAGTATGGTTGCTCCACAAGACTTTGTAGAAGTAGAAAGTCCGGGTTCTGGTGGCGCGAGTCTTTTCATCGATAATCCGGATTGGATACTCAGAATACGTGAGATCCGGTAGGATATCCTCAATGTGTTTGGTGCGTATTTCAACTCCTGAAAGTGACACCTGTAACTCCAAATTATAGGCTACGGGTATGCATTTTTCCACGACGGTTAACGGACCGATGAATCGTGGAGCAAGTTTTCCCTTAACTCCGAAACGATGAATCCCTTTCATCGGATAGACACGGATATAAATGTGGTCTCTGATGTTGAAGTGGAGAGGTCGACATCTTTTATCCACATAGCTTTTCTGACGAGATTGTGAAGCCTTGAGATTTGCTTGGATCACTCATACTCCTTCTTCGGCTTCATTTAGAAGATCAATTCCGTATATAACCCGCTCGCTGGATTCACACCAGTTGAGTGGTGTGCGACATTTACGACCGTAGAGAGCTTCATACAACGCCATCTTGATGCTAGCTCGATAGCCATTGTTATATTAGAACTCCACCAACGGTAAATGATCATCCCAATTTTTACCGTGGTGGATGGCACGAGCGCGTAGCATATATTAAAAAACTTGATTCACCCGTTCAGTTCGACCATCAGTTTGCGGGTGATATGCGGAGCTTCTGATCAGTTTTGTCCCCAATGATGCGTGCAACTGCTCCAAAAAACGAGCACTGAACAGCGCACCACGATCGGAAATAATCGTTCGGGGAACTCCGTCCAAGCACTTGACTCTTGCAATATACAATTCTGCATACTTCTTGGCAATGTAGTTTGTATGTACAGCAATGAAATGAGCTAATTTGGTTAGTCGATCGACTATCACCCAAATCGAATCATGATTGTGGAAGGTGAGAGGTAATCCAACAATAAAATCCATACTAATATCCTTCCATTTCCACGCCGGAATTTTTAATGGTTGCAGTTGTTCGGCTTTCCTCGTGTGGTCGGCTTTCACCCGCCGACACGTATCACACTCTGATACGTACTTTGCAATTTCTCTCTTCATCCGTGTCCACCAAAATCTGGTTTTCAAATCTCCGTACATCTTGTTGCTGCCCGGATGAATAGAGTACTTGGATAAGTGAGCTTCATCCAAGATTTTCTTCCGAAGTTTCATGTCACGGGGTACCATGATACGGTCCTTGAACCACAAGGTACCATGTTCATCACTTCGGAAGCACATCATTTCCCCATTCTTCATTCTCCTCCGAATGTGCAACATACCCACGTCTTTCTTTTTAGCCTCCATAATATCCTCTCGTATGGTTGGGATGAGAGCAAGATTATATAGCACTCGATATGGAACCAAGTATAAACTCGACTCGTCCTTTTCTATTGGAGTGATGGATAGATTATTAACATGAGACTTGCAGCTCAATGCATCGGCAACCACATTTGCCTTGCCGGGATGGTAGTGAATTTCAATCTCATAATCTTTGATCAGTTCTAACCATATTCGCTGTCGCATATTCAGTTCCTTCTGAGTGAAGATATATTTCAGACTCTTGTGATCGGTGTAGAGGTGCACTAAATTTCCGAGTAAATAATGCCTCCACATTTTCAAAGTGAGTACCACGGCAGCGAGTTCAAGGTCATGAGTTGGATAATTATGCTCATGATTTTGGAGCTGCCGTGATCCATACGCGATCATGCGGCCTTCATTCATTAGCACGCAGCTGAGACCAATTCGGACACATCAAAATAAACGTCGAAAGATTTGCTCATATCCGGCTGAGCTAACACTGGGGCTGTTGTGAGATGCTTCACCAATGCTTGGAATGCATCCTCACATGCCTTGCTCCAAATATATTCAGTCCCCTTTTTCAGAAGCTCCATTATTGGTTTAGCGATTTTTGAGAAGCTCGGAATGAACCTCCGATAATACCCTGCTAACCCGCGGAAACTGCGAACTTCATGTACGGACGTTGGAGACTTCCATTTCAGCACTTGTACAATCTTGCTTGGATCTACAGCAGTGCCCTCTGCTGAAATAATGTGACCAAGAAATGGTACTTGTTTGATCCAAAACTAACACTTGCTGAATTTTGCATAAAGCTTGTGATCTCGCAATCGTTGGAGCACGATATGCAAATGCCTTGCGTGTTATTATTCTGATTTTGAAAACACCAGAATATCATCGATGAAGACATTGACAAACTTGTCCAACTCTGGCATAAAAACAGAATTCATGAGGTACATGAAGTGAGCCGGCGTGTTGGTAAGCCCGAACGACATGACGAGATATTCATAGAGCCCGTATCTCGATGAGAAGGCTATCTTTGGTATATCCTCCGGTCGGATTTTTATTTGACGATATCCAGACTGAAGATCCATCTTTGAGAATACCTTAGCACCCACTAATTGACCGTATAAAATATTGATGCGTGGTAGTGGATACTTGTTCTTGATCGTCACGGCGTTGAGCAGATGATAGTTCACACATAGACTTAATGTCTTGTCCTTCTTCTGTACAGATAATGTGGAGCAGCCCCGAGGTGATGAACTTGTGCGTATGAGACCTTTGTCCAGCAGGTCCTTCAAATGCTCCTTTAATTCTGCCAACTCATTGGGTGCCATCTTGTACGGCCTCCAAGAAATAGGCGTGGTCCCTAGAATGAGTTCAATCTTGAACACAATATCCCTATCCGGTGGCATACCCGGAAGGTCGTCAGGAAACACGTCCGGATATTCACAGACCATAGGAATGTCCTCAAGCTTTGTGGCTTCCGTGTTGTAGGTGGCTGGAATTTCTTGGATAAGGCGGTCTAGAATGAGAGCGTGTGGTTCATGTAGTGGAGAGTTCAAATGGACCACACGTGGAACAATGTTGAGAACACAACCATGACGGTGCAGCCACGACGTCCCTAAGATGACATCAAGCTTTTGACCCTCTAATATAATTAATTAGAGAAGTCGGATAGATATTCCCACCCATCTTAAGTTGTGCTCTATGGACTTTCATGTTCGCTGCTATTTTCCGACCCGGAGAGCAAATAAAATATGGACTTTCTGTGGGAGTGATAGATAATTGTTGTTTGACAACATAAGATTGGCTAATGAAATTATGGGTGGCACCGGAGTCAAATAATATGACTACGGGATTTTGTAGTAGACAGAATGTACACGGGAGAATGGGTTCGCCTTCCGACACGTCTTCGACATCTAAGTGGTGGACGTTGCCAGTTTTGGTGCTGGTTTCTTGGGCTGGTTACGGGTTGAACGGCACCCCGATATGGTGCTTGCCCACTAACTTGACGCTGCTCGGGGCAGTCCCTCGCAAAATGGCCGGCACGGCCACACGTATATTACATGTAATGTGTTGGGTTCCCCCAATCTGCGGACGGAATCCCAATGCACATGGTGGAGGTGGATATGCACATGGGACCATCCTTTGCTGCTGCTGCTGATGTGGAGATGGCGGTTGAAAATGCGGCGCGTTGATAGATCGACCACAGAATTGCTGCGGTCGCGCTGGTGGCTGCCATCGCTGACCGGATGGTGAGCGATACACCACACGGTACTTCTGTGGACCGCCCCCGCTGCTGCTCGACGGCACGCTCTGTTTCCTCTTATAAGTAACGATTTCACGCTGAGCATCCTCTTGTACAATCATGGCATTGACGATGTCGTTGAAGGTGCCGAAGTTGCATTGTGCGAGTTGGAACTTCATCTTCGGATTCAGGCCCCGGAAGAATATGTCTCTATTCTTATCTTCCGTCCCCACATATTTGGGCGCGTACTGCACCAAATGATTGAACGCGCGGGAGTATTCGTGAAAGTGCATCTAGGACTCCCTTGTGGGTTTTGGATGATTTATGACAAGCAATTGGGATCCTAATCCTTTTGTTGAGATGAATGCAGGAAAATGAAGAAAAATGAGTAAAATGCCAAAAAGTGGGAAATTAAGAAGGAGAATGAATTTGAGCTCAAGAAGAAGAAATTAGTAGATTAGTATGTATGGAGTGTGTTAAGGAAACACACCCAAGAGCTCAATCTTACTTAATCACACACACACAATGCACAAAACCATACAGGACCGGACTAGTCCGATATCAACCGGACTAGTCCGATATTACATTCTGCACAAGATCGGACAAGTCCGGTCTCAACCGGACTAGTCCGTTATCTTTCTGTTCCACTTCGGACTAGTCCTCCCCAGTGCGGACTAGTCCTCAACACAATGCACAAGTCACTAGATCGGACAAGTCCGGTCACTACCGGATTAGTCCGATTCCCTTTCTGATCCACTTCGGACAAGTCCGGTGACTACACGGACTAGTCCGATTTACACTCTGTTCTAAATCGGACAAGTCCTCCAAGTGCGGACTTGTCGTTCAAAACACTTAGGGTTTCACAGGTCCGGACAAGTCCGATGTCAACCGGACAAGTCCGAAGATTTCCAGCAGCGAAATCGGACAAGTCCGTTTTTCAATCGGACTAGTCCGATATTCCTGGACACTTAGGGTTTGCTTCACACAGCACACCGGACTAGTCCGGTCTCCACCACGGACTAGTCCGATCTTTCTAAACCCTAACGGTAATTTCTAGAAATCCCATATAAATAGAGGTGGATGGCCCACTTTTAAACTCTCTCGAACCCTAGCGCCGTCACACCTCCCAAGAGACTCAAAAACCATCTCTCTCCACGAAGTTGAGTGAAAAATCGATCAATCCTTTGAAGATCACTTGTAGATCATTGGAGAGGCACTTTGCACACGATTGAGCTCTTGGTTTGAATCTCTAACACACTCTTGCATCTCAATTCGTATATTTCGAAGTGTGTTATTGGTGGTTTTAAAACTTGTAATCAAGGGAGCTCTCAACTTGTGAGATCGCCCCTTCAACTTGGTGATTTACCCCTGTGTGATTAGTGGAAGAGGATTGGCCTTCGTGGCGATCCGACGAGGGAAGGGTTGGTGAAGACCCGGTCCTTTTGTGGGCTCCTCAACGTGGACGTAGGCTGCCTTCGTGGTAACCGAACCACGGGATAAATCTTGTGTCTTGTTCGTTTGTGTTCATCATTCTAGTTGATCAACATTATCTAGGGTTTGATTCATTTTGTTGAATTGAAGTTAAATAGTTGAACAAGAATCATACTTACAATAAAGCGTAACATACAACTATTGAACTGTCATTAAAGTTTATATTTCCGCTGCAAACGACAATGAAACAATCAAATTGACCTAACTTGATCAACCTAGCCCGTGAAATCCGGACTAGTCCGCACTTTACCGGACTAGTCCGATATATCTGGATTTGACCTTTTTGTTGAAGTACTACAGGAACCGAAAAATTCAAGAAGGCCTATTCACCCCCCCCCCCTCTAGGCCTACTTTCAATTGGTATCAGAGCAGGTTCTTCAAGAAAGAGTGCAACCACTCGAAGAGATCATGTCGGACATGAAGGAAGTCCAGAAAATCAACAACCAAGAAGAAATGAACAATGACAAGCACCAAAAGCTCGAAAGGTATCTCGAAGCCATTCAAGACTTCGATGATGATGATGAGGAGACATTGGAGCTGAAAGCACTGCTCCGAAAGAAAGCACTTTCCAAAGGGAAAGCTAAAGTTGAAGAAAAGAAGAAGGGGAGTAGTCACACCGACTACTCCCGATATCCTTTTAATTATGACCGTTTAAATTATAACAGCAGTCATTATCTATCTATCCCTCTCGGGAAAGCCCCACGCTTCGATGGGAGTGATTACTCCATGTGGAGGCAAAACATGAAGATGCACTTGATTTTCCTTAACCCAAGTTTATGGCATATTGTGTGCACAGGAATAAACATCCCTGATGACGATGAAGAACTCACGCCAAGTCAAGAGCAAGCCATCCACAGGAATGCCCAAGCCGCAGCCGTTATCACCTCATCTCTAAGTAGAGATGAATTCACAAAGGTGGACGGATTGGAAATTGCCAAAGAAATCTGGGACACGCTACAGACAGCACATGAAGGTGACCGGCATGTGCGGGAGGCAAAGATTGAAATGATTGAAGGCGAACTAGGAAGGTTCGCGATTGAGGAAGATGAATCTCCCCAGGACATGTACAACAGACTAAAGACTCTTGTGAACAAGGTTCGATCGTATGGTAGCAAAAAGTGGAATGACCACGAGGTTGTGAAGCTCATCCTTAGAGCCTTTATGCCTCGCAACGTCACACTCTGTTCTATGATCCGAGAAAGTCCTGGATACAAGAAAATGACTCCGGATGAACTGCTTGGCAAAATCATCAACTTTGAGATGATGGAGAAGCAAGCCAAGCATGTCAAAGAAATAGCTGACCTCACATCGGCCAAGAAGAAGGGAGTTGCCTTAAAATCCACACTCAAACCTCTATCCAAAGAAGCAAAAGAAGCTCAGTTTGAGGAGGACAGCGATGATGAAAGCAGCGAGCTGGACGAAGAAGATATGATTCTGTTCATGAAGAAATTCAAAAGAATTATGAAGAAAAGACAAGGAGCAAAATCGAGTGAAGGAAAATACAAGGAGAAGACAAAACCAAAGATGAGGCGGGCATGCTATAATTGTGGTGAGTACAATCACTTCATAGTTGATTGCCCATATGAGGACAACAAGAAGAAGAGTAAAGAATCCAAGCCTCAACCGAAAAAGTTCTTCAAGAAGAAGAAACAAGCTGAACAAGCACACATCGGAAAGGAGTGGGACTCAAACGATGAGTCATCATCGTCCGATGAAGAAGAAATGGCTAGCATAGCCATTGAAAGCATGCCCAAGAAACTCACACTCTTCCCCACGCTCGGTGCAAAGAAGGCAAATGGAACTTGCCTCATGGCTAAGGAAGGTAAACGCAAGGTAAACATCAAAACTCCTTCCTCGCATTCTTACTCAAGTGATGATGATCTAGATAGTGATGATGAAGACATGCTAATTGGTTTAGATAGAAAAACTGCTGCAAAAATGAAATTCTTGCTTAACCAACTTATTGAGAAGGAAGAGCTAATTGATCGTCAAGAAGACATGATTATCTCCCAAAAGGAGAAGCATGTCGAACTTGACAATCTTCTAGTTCTTGAAAAGGAGAAAAATCACACACTAGAGCTTGAGCTAGCTTCAAGCAAGAAAACTTGCTTGGAGTTAACCAACTCAAATGTTGCAATCAAGAATCAACTTGATGACCAAATCAAGGTCAACAAGATCCTTGAAGTGCAGGTTGAGTCACTCAAGCTTAGTGAACCTTCCTCCTCTTCAACCCTACCTTCTCAACCCACTTTAACTAATATCGCTCATGTTTGCAAATGTGATAAAACTAACATCAGGTTGAAGGAAAACCCTACCTCCACGAAGGACAAAAATCCTACCCAATGTGTAATATTTGACAAGGAGAGGATCAACTATGCACGTAGTGCATATTTGGTCCAAAGACCTCCAAATGTCAAGTATGGCATTGGTTACTCTTGTGATGGAAAGCAAAGAGCTGGAAATCATAAGAATAACAAGGGAAGGATCACCTTTGTGAAGGGAGGACCCTCACAACCTGGTAACTCGAAAACTAAAAATCTGAACTCTCATGAAAATCGGACTAGTCTGGTTGTGGTCCGGACAAGTCCGGTCATCCGGACAAGTCCGGTCACACAGACTAGTCCGACCCATAGTCAACAGCAACTTATGTTTAAAACATTTGATGCCTCCTATGTTTTAATGAAAAATAATGTTGGTAAAGTGTATGCTTATTATGCTGGGCCACGCCATGGGAACACAAAATCCCATGTGTGGGTGCCCAAATGTATTGTCACTAACCTCCAAGGACCCAAGCAAGCTTGGGTACCTAAAACCAAGGCGTAATTTGTTTTTGCAGGCCTACTCCTCCGGTGGATCCAAATGGGTGCTAGATAGTGGATGCACCAACCACATGACCGGAGAAAGGAGGATGTTTGTGGAGTATGAAGTGAACCAGGACCCAAACGAAGGCATCTACTTTGGGGATAACAGTCAAGGAAGGGTCCTCGGTACCGGTAAAATTGCAATATCCTCTGAACATACTCTTTCGCACGTTTTACACGTTGAATCTTAAGATTATAACCTGCTGTCCATATCTCAGTTATGTGACAAAGGTTATAATTGCCTGTTTACTAACGAGGGTGTGACCGTCTCAAGGAGAAGTGATGGTTCCATTGCATTCAAGGGTATGTTAAAGGGAAAGCTTTATCTTGTTGACTTCAACAAGGATAAAGCCGAACTCGACACATGCTTGATTGCAAAAACCAACATGGGTTGGCTGTGGCATAGACGGCTAGCACATGTTGGTATGAGGAACCTTCAAAAACTCCTCAAGGGCGATCACATCCGAGGTTTGAAAGATGTTGTGTTTGAGAAAGACAGGCCTTGTAGCGCGTGCCAAGCAGGAAAGCAAGTTGGAGCACAACATCCCGCAAAGAACATCATGACCACGACAAGACCGCTCGAACTACTTCATATGGACCTCTTCGGTCCAATTGCTTACATAAGCATAGGCGGTAACAAATACGGTTTAGTCATTATTGATGATTTTTCCCGCTTCACTTGGGTGTTCTTTTTGCATGACAAGTCAGAAACACAAGGAACACTCAAGAAATTCCTCAAGCGAGCGCAAAACGAGTTCTCACTATCAATCAAGAGTATTCGGAGCGACAATGGCACGGAGTTCAAAAACATACAAGTGGAGGAGTACCTTGATGAGGAAGGAATCAAGCACGAATTCTCAGCGCCATACTCTCCACAACAAAACGGAGTTGCCGAAAGGAAGAACCGAACGCTCATAGAGATGGCGAGAACAATGCTCGATGAATACAAAACTTCGGATCGATTTTGGGCGGAAGCAATCAATACCGCCTGCCATGCCACAAATCGACTCTATCTTCATCGACTACTAAAGAAGACCCCCTATGAGCTACTCACCGGTAACAAACCGAACATTTCATATTTTCGAGTTTTCGGTTCTCCTTGCTATATTTTGAACAAGAAGCCCAGGACTTCAAAGTTCGCTTCGAAGTCCGATGAAGGTTTCTTGCTTGGTTATGATTCGAACACTTACGCCTATCGTGTTTTCAACAAGACCTCCGGACTTGTTGAAGTGGCACGTGACGTAGTGTTCGATGAAACTAATGGCTCCCAAAAGGAGCAAGTTGATCAATGTGAATTAGGTAATGAGGAAGCCCCCTATCAAGCAATAAAGAGGATGGCTCTAGGCGAAGTACGACCACAAGAGTCATCGGCACAAATACAAGGGGAAAGTGAACCACAAGAGGAGATCAACAATCAAGGGGGAGCCTCGATACAAGATCAATCACAAGAATATGAACATGATCAACAAATCAATGAGGACAACAACTCAGGGGGAGAAGAAGATGATCACCAACATACGACCCCCCAAGTGCCACACCCAAGAGTACACCAATGCATTCAAAGGGATCATCCAATCGACAACATCATTGGCGACATTCAAAAAGGAGTAACCACTAGATCTCGTATAGCAAATTTTTGTGAACATTACTCGTTTGTCTCTTTTTTGGAACCCCGCAGGACTGAGGATGCATTAAAGGATCTGGACTGGGTGGTGGCAATGCAAGAAGAGTTGAACAATTTCAAGAGAAACGAGGTTTGGGAACTTGTGGAAAGACCCAATTCAAACATAGTCGGCACCAAGTGGGTCTTCCGCAACAAACAAGATGAACACGGGGTGGTGACAAGAAACAAGGCACGACTTGTGGCCAAATGTTACTCACAAGTCGAAGGTTTGGATTTTGATGAGACCTTTGCTCCAGTAGCTAGGCTTGAATCAATTAGAATATTACTTGCATATGCTACTCACCATGATTTCAAGCTGTACCAAATGGACGTAAAAAGCGCCTTCCTCAACGGACCAATCAAGGAAGAGGTGTACGTGGAGCAACCACCCGGATTTGAAGACGAAGAGTTCCCCGACCACGTGTATAAACTGCGTAAGGCACTCTATGGCCTCAAACAAGCTCCTAGAGCTTGGTATGAGTGTCTTAGAGATTTTTTAATTGATAATGGCTTTCAAATTGGCAAAGTAGATTATACACTATTCACGAATAATCTGAATAATGATCTTTTCATTTGCCAAATCTATGTTGATGATATAATTTTTGGATCAACTAATCAATCTTTCTGTGAAGAGTTTAGTAAAATTATGACAGACAGATTTGAAATGTCAATGATGGGAGAATTGAAGTACTTCTTGGGATTCCAAGTGCGGCAACAAAGGGAAGGAACATTCATAAGCCAAACCAAGTATACACAGGACATCCTCAAGAAGTTTGGCATGGACAAGGCAAAGCCCATTAAGACTCCCATGGCAACGAATGGTCACTTGGATCTCAATGAAGATGGACCGAGCGTCGACCAAAAGGTATATCGCTCCATGATTGGATCTTTACTTTACTTATGTGCATCTAGGCCAGATATTATGTTGAGTGTATGTTTGTGTGCAAGATTTCAAGCCAACCCTAAGGAATGTCATTTGACAGCCGTAAAGAGAATCCTAAGATATTTAGTTCATACACCCAACCTTGGTCTTTGGTACCCAAAAGGTTCAAAATTTAATCTCATTGGGTATTCCGATGCAGATTATGCCGGGTGCAAAGTTGATAGAAAAAGCACTTCTGGCACCTGCCAATTCCTAGGAAGATCCTCAGTTTCTTGGTCATCCAAGAAACAGAATTCCATTGCATTATCCACAGCCGAAGCGGAGTATGTTGCAGCCGGGAGTTGTTGTGCACAACTCCTTTGGATGCGACAAACTCTAAGGGATTACGGTTACAATATGAACCGTATTCCTCTTCTTTGTGACAATGAGAGTGCCATTAAAATAGCCCACAATCCAGTTGAGCACTCTAGAACTAAACACATTGACATAAGACACCATTTCTTGAGAGACCATTCCATGAAAGGAGACATATCCATCTCTCATGTCAACACCCAAAAACAATTGGCCGACATATTCACCAAGCCACTTGATGAAAAACGTTTTTGCGAACTCCGAAATGAGCTAAACATCCTTGATTCTCGGAGTGTGGCTTGAAAAGTTGCATACCTGTATGATTGCTTCAAAATTTTGATTGAATTGTGAAAATTTTTCCTCCCCAATTTTTCTCAAAAAAAAAACTATGTCAATCATTAGATCTTGATGAATTTTTGATCATAGTATGATTGTTGTTTGCTTACTGATCAAATTCATCAGGATTATTTGAATTGTTTTGCCTCTCTACCCTCAATTATTGGACCTTCAAATATATATATGAATGGGCTATGCAATTTCCTCCTGGTGACCACGGACAAGTCCGTGGTTACCCGGACTAGTCCGCCCTTGCAGACTAGTCCGCAGTGTGCCGGTTAGGCCGGACTAGTCCGACAGACCACGAACTAGTCCGATTTAAGTTTCTGGAGGACTTCGGACTAGTCCGGTCACGTCCGGACTTGTCCGATTTTTCGTGTCCATAACCCTAGCCGCCACCAAACCCTAATCTCTTCACCCCACACTCTCCTCCAAGCCTTCTCTCTCTTGCGCTCGAGCTCCCAAGGCGAATCTTTGATTCCTCCGTCGAAAAGCCTCAAACTTGGGCGGAGATTAAGCTTGAAGACTCGGGGATTGAAGTTAGCGGACAAGTCCGGCCTCCAACCCCCACATTTTCAAGCTTCCTTGGATTTCTTGGTAAATTTTCCTCAAACCCTAAGAAATCTCAAATTTCTTCATTGCTTATCGTTTGGCCTAGCATTCTTCACTAGTTGCATGTCCAGTTGATGTACTATGTGTATGCTAGACTAGCTATCTCATTAGGGATCAATTTTTATCCAGTTTGTTAGGTTTTTGCTGATGAACACCGGACTAGTCCGGTCCAGGTACGGACAAGTCCGGTCCCCCGGACTAGTCCGTGCCTGAGCACCGGACAAGTCCGTTGTTTCTGAACCAAAACCTAATTCTTTAATTCCCTATTGCCTTCCATTGCCATCTTACCTCACAAATACCTTGTATAACTTGTCTTTTCTCTTGATCACTCATTCTCAGATCATGTCGAGCTCCGACAATGAAATCTCCGATTTCGAGGCCGAGTTGGACCACGAGGTGGCACCTCGGCCCTCGACGGGTCTTGGCAAGAAACGCCAAGAGAGACCCTCCGAGCCCGCTCCCTCACCTCCCCAGGTTCGGAGGAAGGTGTGTGTCAAGAAGGCCGCCTCCAAGGCTGCTCCTCCGTCAAGTGGCCCTCGCCAAGCTAAAGGGAAAGGCAAGGGGGTTGCCACAGGGCCTGTTGGGCCTCTAAAGCTGCATACTCCCAGAGAAGGGGTCCGGGACCCCAATGAGGAAAGATTCAATGGCAAGGGCAGCGATGTGGCCATGAAGCTGAGAAGTGTGGACTACTATGCAAGGCCCAAGCAAGCTGCTGATGGCAGATTCTGGTCAAATTTCCATGCTGACTTCTACAAGCTGGTCTACTTGCCAATGAAGACCCCGGTGGTGCGCAGTCAATGGATTGACTGGGCCCACCTTGAGAAGAGGAAATGTGCAGCTTTTGATGAAGTGATACAAGCTGCAGAGAGACATGGGCTGAAGGATTTGCTTGCCTTCAGATATAATTGGAATGATGAAGTGATTGCACAATTCAATGCAACGTGCCACTTCTCAGGTGAAGACGAAGAAAGTGTGACTTGGATGACTCATGGATCCAAGTATTCCATCACTCAGGAAGAGTTTGCCCGCCTGCTGCATCTTGACTCTGAGGGCGATGACCACCTCATTATCCACAACATTGGGGTCATTGAGAGGGATGGAATGCAGTTCATGTATGAGCCCTCCTCCAAGTTTGTCCCTCCCTCCACAAAGAACATGAAGCCTTTCTTTGTGGTCCTCAACAGAGTCCTCAGGAAGACGATTGCTCCCAAGGATGGTGATGCAGGGAGTGTGCAAGGCTACCTCCGGACCCTGATGAAGGTCATCAGCAAGAAAAGGCAATTTGATGTTGCAGACTATATCTGGAATGATATGGTCAATATCTCAAGTACCCCCAACCGATCCTGTGGCTATGCCCCTTACTTGATGTTCATGATTGAGAAGGTCACAGGAATCGAGTTTGTGAAGGATGTGGAGCACACTCCACTGAGGCCTCAGAAGCCTCAGTCCGTGAGTGTCCAGGCTGCTCCATCGCCGGCCTCAAGCCCCGAGGTGCCGGCAAGGCAAGGAGAAGCTGCTAGGGCTACTCCTCCCTCCAGGGAAGCCCCTCAGAAAGGATCCGCCAGTGGGATCCTCAAGTACTTGGCTGCAATCTTCTCCTCCTGCAAGAAAACTGAAGTGAAGCTTCACAAGCTAAATCAGAAGAGAAAGGAGGACATGAGATACATAAAAGCAAATGTGAAGCAGCTGAGTGAGAAGCTGGAGATCAATCCAATTGGATCTCCAGTACTTTCTGAAGATTCTGATCCAAACATCACCGAGCTTAGCCCCTTGACTCCTTCCGAGCTTGCCTATTTTGGCATTGGGGGCTCGAGCAGCTCCGCTCCTCCTCCTACCTCTCAACCTCGTCAAGCCGAAAGCGATGAAGATGATGAAGACGACGAGAGGACCGACAGCGAAGAGTGAAGCCCTAGGATCTTCCTCTCTCTCTCTTTTTGGTGTCTTGATGCCAAAGGGGGAGAGATTGAGGGGGAGCCTCTAGTCTAAGCTTTAGCTGAATAGGATGCGAGGAGAGAGCTCTCTATGTTTTTTTTTATTGTGTTTGTACTTGCTTAACTCTCTTTTCATATCATGTTTGGTCCTGTGATGAATTGCTCAATTAATTTGCAAGTGTGTGATGAAATCTGAGCTTTTGCTCCTGAAGTGCCATATTCACTTGATATTAGTTGGTAAATGAAAATTCTGTCATTCTTAATGCAATCATGCTCTTAGTATGCATCCCACCATAAAGAATGCACATATGAATAATTATCTTGTTGCCTGATGCATTTTTGAGTCATATGTGCATACTTTATGAAAATCTCATTTTATACCTCATTTTGTGAAATCTCAATTGGTTGTCATCAATCACCAAAAAGGGGGAGATTGAAAGTGCATCTAGGACTCCCTTGTGGGTTTTGGATGATTTATGACAAGCAATTGGGATCCTAATCCTTTTGTTGAGATGAATGCAGGAAAATGAAGAAAAATGAGTAAAATGCCAAAAAGTCGGAAATTAAGAAGGAGAATGAATTTGAGCTCAAGAAGAAGAAATTAGTAGATTAGTATGTATGGAGTGTGTTAAGGAAACACACCCAAGAGCTCAATCTTACTTAATCACACACACACAATGCACAAAACCATACAGGACCGGACTAGTCCGATATCAACCGGACTAGTCCGATATTACATTCTGCACAAGATCGGACAAGTCCGGTCTCCACCGGACTAGTCCGTTATCTTTCTGTTCCACTTCGGACTAGTCCTCCCTAGTGCGGACTAGTCCTCAACACAATGCACAAGTCACTAGATCGGACAAGTCCGGTCACTACCGGATTAGTCCGATTCCCTTTCTGATCCACTTCGGACAAGTCCGGTGACTACACGGACTAGTCCGATTTACACTCTGTTCTAAATCGGACAAGTCCTCCAAGTGCGGACTTGTCGTTCAAAACACTTAGGGTTTCACAGGTCCGGACAAGTCCGATGTCAACCGGACAAGTCCGAAGATTTCCAGCAGCGAAATCGGACAAGTCCGTTTTTCAATCGGACTAGTCCGATATTCCTGGACACTTAGGGTTTGCTTCACACAGCACACCGGACTAGTCCGGTCTCCACCACGGACTAGTCCGATCTTTCTAAACCCTAACGGTAATTTCTAGAAACCCCATATAAATAGAGGTGGATGGCCCACTTTTAAACTCTCTCGAACCCTAGCGCCGTCACACCTCCCAAGAGACTCAAAAACCATCTCTCTCCACGAAGTTGAGTGAAAAATCGATCAATCCTTTGAAGATCACTTGTAGATCATTGGAGAGGCACTTTGCACACGATTGAGCTCTTGGTTTGAATCTCTAACACACTCTTGCATCTCAATTCGTATATTTCGAAGTGTGTTATTGGTGGTTTTAAAACTTGTAATCAAGGGAGCTCTCAACTTGTGAGATCGCCCCTTCAACTTGGTGATTTACCCCTGTGTGATTAGTGGAAGAGGATTGGCCTTCGTGGCGATCCGACGAGGGAAGGGTTGGTGAAGACCCGGTCCTTTTGTGGGCTCCTCAACGTGGACGTAGGCTGCCTTCGTGGTAACCGAACCACGGGATAAATCTTGTGTCTTGTTCGTTTGTGTTCATCATTCTAGTTGATCAACATTATCTAGGGTTTGATTCATTTTGTTGAATTGAAGTTAAATAGTTGAACAAGAATCATACTTACAATAAAGCGTAACATACAACTATTGAACTGTCATTAAAGTTTATATTTCCGCTGCAAACGACAACGAAACAATCAAATTGACCTAACTTGATCAACCTAGCCCGTGAAATCCGGACTAGTCCGCACTTTACCGGACTAGTCCGATATATCTGGATTTGACCTTTTTGTTGAAGTACTACAGGAACCGAAAAATTCAAGAAGGCCTATTCACCCCCCCCTCTAGGCCTACATTCAATTCGTCAGCACTCCTCCCGCCTTGCTTTAGCTCCAAAAATTCTTGAAGCTTCCTCTTCATTATTCCAGGAGGGATATGGTAAGCGCGAAATGCCTCCCAGAATTCGGTCAAGGTGACCGCATGACCAGCCGGCTGTGAGACGATGTAGTTCGCCCACCAAGCACCGGCGGATCCCTGGAGTTGTTGCGCTGCGAACAGCACCTTCTGTTGTTTGGTGCATCGCAACAAACCGAACTTCGCCTCGAGCGTGCGGATGAAGTAGTTCGCCTCCAGGGACTCCTCGGCCTCCGTGAAGAATGGTGGGTGCGTCGCCAAGAAATCTGAATACGGGCTTTGTTGGGGCTTGCGTTGCCCATTATCTTGTCGTCCCTCTTGACGGGACAAATTTTAAACCAACATCTGCAGTAACTTGGTTTGCTCGTCGCTCGAGCTGAGTACTGCGGCCAGAATCTCCGCGAGCATCCTCGGAGGTTCAGGTGGTGGTGGTGGTGGAGGGACTTGTTGCTGGTGTGCCGCGGTTTGCTCCCGGGTCAGAGATTCATCCTCACGACCACGGCTAGATCCTCCCATCTCGGGCATAGAGCGCGTACGCACCATTCTGCATTCATATGATTTAATTCAGCAACATGTTTGTTTTCATCATCGATTTTATATAATAGTAGTGCGAGTATTGACAATGTGATAATTGCATAACATTGACACATATTGATAAAGTACAAACTTTATACAAAATATATTATCTCATGACCAAGTGTACAATAGTTATTTCCGAAATGACAGACTCCCTCTATGGAAGTGCATCTCAACTATACTTGGTCTTCATGAGTCATCATACACACCTTGTCAGCTTCTACACACTCACTACTATTTATAATATGACACAAACATGGCTACAAAATAAACACGAGCAGCCACTAACTATACGTTGCCCCGTGATGGCAGTAGTGCTGCCCCATCCTACTCCGATGCATTGTCATCGGCGTACTCAATTATCTCTGGACCCTCCTCCTACTCTGGGACTGAAGGCACTTGCTCACCCATATTCAGCGGTATGTCATGAGCCGGTGGATACACTACTGGTTGCAATTGTGCTTCGGCCTCAATCAAATTATCCTGAAGTTGCTCTGCCTCGTCTCCCAATTCTGAGCTTCCTCGATGGCTTCGTCTCGTGCCTCGGTGACTACACACAGCTGCTCCTGCTGTGGTTGCACCTCCAACTGACTCGCCTGCAGCCCGTCACGAGTTTGCTGCAGATCCTTGTGAGCTTTCCGCAGTTCCGCACGAGCCTTCCGCAATCTAGTGCGAGTGTGATGCAACTGATACTCGCATTGCTTTAGTCGGTGATTCGTCGGATCCAGGAACGAACGTAGGTTCTCATTTATATAATCAAGAGTGTCACCCTGTTCAGTCGCTTGCCTCAAGGCTTCGACTTGCTCCTGCAGGATTGCACCTTGTGCAAGAACCACCATGCTGGATGCAGCGGCAAACGTCCCAAGTGTTGTCGAGGTTGTGTCGCCATATGGTCGATATGCCGCAACCATACTACGTTGCCATTCAAAACCAGCATCGCCACGGACAGGGAGACGATAAAACTGTGTCCTAGCCATGGCATCTTGATGAAGCTCACAAAGCTTCATAAGCGCCTTCGCCCTCTGCAAAGGCCCACGTGTCCTCCAAACGAGCTCCCTGGATCGTGACCGAAAAAGGAGTCCATCCATAAAAACGTGAATTTGCTGGAATGACAACCAGGATGGTACACGACAGTATGCCTCTGTCAACAATCTCTTGACCCCAATAGCATGGAATATCGATGAAGCCAATCTGTTGGAGCACCTAACGCAGCAGGCTCGGGAAGCCCGGACGGTTGGCGCACGTGGAGAACACCCATCCGTCCGGCAATAGCATGACACCCCTCATCTATAAAATGAGCACTTGAATGAGTCAAATACTCAAATTCAACGAAATTGGTTGATAAACGGATCAGGGATACAAAAATTGAATTATGAAAGTGAATTCAAATTCAAATGTCAAATGAAGCATAACCCTGGAATTCCGTCTCAGTTTCTGTTCATTCAAACCAGTCTGGAGAAATTAAAAATTTTTGTCCAGTAGAGGCACACTCAGGACTTCAGTTAAACTACAAAATTGTAGTACACTCAAATAGCTTTCCGGAATATATTTATTTGCCTCCAGATCATTTCTGTATAAGGATATATGATTTTTGCAAATTGACAGTTTTCTGGAAAAATATTGACATCATCTCCTCTGTTTAAGGCTGATTTGTCCACAATTTTCCAGATACAAAACATCAATATATGAAAAAAATTATAAATTACAACAGTGTTGTATACAACTTCAGGATTACAGAAATGCATTACATGAGGTCATTCGTTGATTCTATGAAGAGATATGATCAAGACAATGACAAGATACATAAACTGTCCAGTCTCTGTCCAGATTTGACAGAGTTTGGAATTTTGAATTTTCTTTTAGTTTACAGGGGAATTCTGATTTGGAGTTGAACATAAGAGTATTAGAGGACTCTCTAAATCTTCCAACAATGTGTGGTATAACTTCAGGGGTGAAATATACAGGAAGTTATGCTGTTCCAAACATAGTCAATTTTATGTCCAATTCACAGTTTGAACCGGGAACTGGGCACTTTAAGTTCAAATGAAGTTTTCAAACTTTAAATCTTGAAATCTGCCTTGGAGCTGAAAATGAAACTTGTGGAGGACTTCCTAGTGTTCCCAAATCACAGGCCCGCATACCACAGCGATGTAACACCCTCATTTTTATGCATCATGCCTTGCATACATTCACATACATGTTTAACGTTGATCCACATAAAGAGGAACGAGTCTAAAATTGATTTGGAGCATTTAAAATTGATTTGGAACAAAACCGCACTTAAAACGCAGGAAAGTGCGGACTAGTCTGACTTTACTGAGGACTAGTCCTATTTCTCTCTGACTAAAAATGGACTTGTCCGTTTTTGCTGCGGACTAGTCCGATTTTGCCTCTGGAAATCTTCGGACTTGTCCGATTTTGTGCGGACTAGTCCGATATTCCAAGAATCCTTGAAAATTTGCTAAGTCCTTGGAATTTTCCGGACTAGTCCGGTGTTCCAGCGGACTTGTCCGATTTCCTCTCTGTTTAAAGTCGGACTTGTCCGATTTTTGGCCAGATTTGTCCGATTTTCTCTCTGGACGACTTCGGACTAGTCCGATCCTTTCCGGACTTGTCCGATATTTCACGACTCCGAGTTGATCTTTTGTTTTATGACTTGTTTCTTGGGTTTCACGTTAAGTGGGCCTGGGGACGCCGTGCCTAACTCTTTTAAAGCCCATGTGGGACTCTAAACCGGCCTCTACTCATCCCAAACTCGAAATCCATCTAAACCCAAGACTCCACCTCTATATAAACAATCCCACCCCTTTGCTTGACATCTATTTGCCACTTTTCCACGCCACCCAAGCCCTAGTTCGTGGAGAGCCACCATCAAGGAGGGAGGAGAAGATCTTAAGCAAGAAGAAGAAGAGGGGGAAAGGAAAGAGGACCAAGATCTCCACCAAGCTTTCGTTCTTCGTCACCAATTCATCTCCAAGTTCATCACCAACCCTAGATCACCAAGATCCAAGTGTTACCTCCAAGTTTCTTGATTCATTGGAGTTCTAAACACCTGGTATACCTTCTATTCTCTTTTCCTTACGAGAATTCAAACCCTAATCTCCGAATATATGTCGATCTAGAAAACCCTAATCCACTGCTCGCACAGAGCGGACTTGTCCGGTCCCTAGCAGACTAGTCCGATCTTTCATGTTAAATTCTGTTGAATTAATTCTAAAATTTGACCTAATCAAATCTAAAACTGTATAAACTTGTTAAAAGCTATTAGAACTAGTTAGTGATCATTAAAAGCAATCTATTAACAAGTTATACCTTGCATTTGCATCAATCATGCATGTCATGTCATATTGAGTAATATTTGTGCACTCTTTGATTGTGTTTCTTGTCTTGTATGTTTATTGTGTGGATTAGACGGATTTGTGCTAGAAAGTGTCGCGGAGGATCTAGAGCACCAAGAGTTTGAAGGTTTTGACCCTAATCAACCGCAATAGCAAGGCAAGTGTCCTTGAAGCATATTGATCCTGTTTTTGAAAATAAATATTTTGTTTGCAAACTGCATGCTTGTGTCAATTTGATGGGAATCCTATGGTAGGAAGTTTACTAGATTTGTTAAACCACCCTTGTCACTTGTAATTTATGGTAGAGAGTCGGGAAGGGTTTTTACCTTTTGCATCGCTTAATTAATTGGGATGGGAAAACTACACTACACATTTAATTATGCATTAATGTGATTCTGTTAATGTGAACTAGTCAATATGATATGTTGATGGGTGATCTAAGGAAGCCTGGTATGTGGATGGGTTGGATGTTATGGTGGTTTGCTTGCTTTAGATCTATGGACAGGTTCATGCGAGAATAAGCCAGGATTACAGAGCCACCACGAGGCCAAGTATGGGTGTGGCATAGCTGATTAATTAGGGCTTTGCCAGTGCTATTTGGACCATTGTGGATGCTCGGGGAAGGGGTAGTCGGATTGGGTTTGTTGATGATTGGTGGGACTACCCTGGGATCTGAATGGCTCAAGAGGGGGCCCTAGGTTGAAGATGTGCTCAGTTGGAGACATTGCCACCGTTGAAACCTTAGTGGGGTCTAAATACGGTAGTAATCCCTTTGTAAAGGCTATTTTGTGATCTCATGGCCACACACCGACGGAAGTGTGAGACGGTATAATAGAGGTTATAGTCATCGAAAGGTGATGAAATCACGAACACGTGGGTAAAGTGGTACAAACTCTGCAGAGTCTAATAAAACTATCATGATAGCCGTGCTCCCAGTTATGAGCACCTGGACAACTTCCATGATTAGAGGGAACTTGGTATTGGTAATGGTCATGGTTTGGTAATGGTTATGGATTAATTTCTGGTATTGAATATAGTTATTGGTAATGGTGAAATCTGGAATTATTGATGATGGTTGTGAATTCAGACTGGTATTATGATATTACTTATGATTATGATGGGTTTATTTCATATACATATAATATATTGCTTTTTCAAATATTTTAATGTACTTTTCAGCACTTAGCCATTATTATTGTCATCATTTGAATCAGCCACATGTCACACTTTCCACACTTGCTGAGTACGACATGTACTCACTCTTGCAATCCCCCCCAACAGTTGCAGGTCCGGATTGGGAGTTTAATGGTGATAATGCGGAGTTCTAGGCCATGTCTACCGTCAGCTTTGCTTGTGGTGTTGATTGGAGCTGCGCTATCCCTTATGCTTAGTTTGCTTAGTTGCTTAATTAGTTTAATTCCGCTGCATTAGTTGAACTTGTCATTAATACTCATTAGAGCTTGTATTCGAGGATAATATGGTTTGTTTAATAAAAACTGGTTAATTAATCTTGTCTTGTGGTAATTTTCTGTATACTCTTTTGTGAATGCACTCGTGTATGTGTGTTGAACGTCCTGGGCACACATATGCGTTAGCTTGGTTCATTTTCGAAACCGGGCGTCAAAGATTGGTATCTAAGCCACATGTTGACTGTAGGATGCAGCCTAGATAGAATGGACACTTTAGAGCACATAGGAGCACTCAGGAATCGATGTATTTTGGTTGGTGTGTTGTTTGCTATATATTGTTTGCTTTTGTGCCTAATAGAGGATTTTGAGATGCCTTAGCATTGCCATGTCCACCTAGGCTAGTGTAGCTAGCTATTTAGTTTCATATCCCATGATGCATATAGTTGGGGACGTTTTCTAATTCTTACCTATTGCTTTTCTTGGTGAGGACTCGCAACCAGAGGGATGGCAATGATGAGGAGGAGAACAATGGAGTGCCTCAGAACAACATTGGACAAGGATCTACATAGGGAGCTATCAACATTGAGCAGGTATTGGATATGCAAAACCAGCTCATGCAGACCATGATACAAAATATGGGACAGCTACAGGCTGCCAACATCAACAATCATCCACACATGCCTCCACCACCACCCCCGCCTCCTCATAACCGATTGGGAGAGCTTATGAGGACTAGGCCACCGACCTTTGCTCAAGCTGCTTACCCTATGGATGTGGATGATTGGCTCAAGTCTGTGGAGAAGAAACTAGCTATTGTCCAATCCAGTGACCGGGAGAAGGTCTTATTTAATTCTCATCAACTAGTTGGAGCAGCTGCGGATTGGTGGGATTCCTATTGCAATGCTCACGAGAATCAAGAGAGGATTACTTGGGCCGACTTCAAGGAGAGTTTTCGTTCTCATTATGTGCCGGAAGGAGTTATGATTTTGAAAAGGCAAGAATTTGAGAACTTAAGGCAAGGGAGATCAAGCGTGAGTGAATATCTCAATAAGTTCACTCAACTCTCAAGGTATGCGCCCAAGGATGTCACTCGGGACAGCCGGAAGCAATATTTGTTCATGAGAGGCTTGAACAATGAAATCCAAGTGCAACTACTCAATTGTGACTATGCAAATTTTCAGAAGCTTGTGGACAAAGCAATTGTGGTTGAGAACAAGATTCGTGAAATGGAGCAAGACAATAAGAGAAAGGCGCCATATAAAGGATAGCAACAAGGAAGTAATGTGCGCCCTCGCTTTGCGCCTCCTAATATGCAATACTACAACTCCTCTGCTCCTATACGGCGCCCTGGCTATGCACCGTGCCCAACTCAGTTTGTATAGCAGCGCCCTGTCATGCAAGCACCTAGGCCTCCAATGCCTTATGCACCTCGTGCTAATTTTCCTGGAGCCAATGCTCAAAACCAAGCACGTCCCAATAATTCTGGTGGAGTTAGGAAGTTTTATACTTGTGGAGAAGCTGGACACTTTGCGCATCAATGTCCTGAGTCGGGCCTTGGGCAAGGAAGCAATGCGTTGAGGCAAAATACAAGACCTAATGGAGGAGCAACACAAGGTAATCGTGGACGGCAGAATTTTGCTCGTGGCAATGTGAACCATGTATATACGGAGGATGCTCAACAAGCGGATGACGTGGTCATTGGTATGTTTCTCGCAAACTCCAACCCCAAGACTATGTTATTTGATTCTGGAGCATCACATTCATTCATTGCATCAAAATATGTTGCCAAGTATAGTTTGCCTATCTCTGATATGAAGTTTACTCTATTGGTTAAGTCTCCTGGAGGAGAGATGAGGACAAATATAGTACGTCCAAAAGTAAGCATTTGAATAAGGGGGTAGACTTCTCCGCCAATCTCATTGTTTTGGATTCTCAAGGATTGGACATTATACTTGTTATGGACTGGTTGAGGAAGCACAATGGAGTTATTGAGTGTGCCATGAAGACGTTGAAGTTGACCAATGAGGAAGGGATCACCATAGAATTTGAAGCATCTCAAACCGCACCGAAGCAATTGGAGCTGAATCATATGGACAGTGCCGCAATTGAGGAGATTCTGATGGTGTGTGAATTTTTGGATGTTTTCTGGAAGAGTTGCCAGGTATGCCACCTGATCGAGACATTGAGTTTGTTATTGATTTAATACCTGGAACTGCACCTATAGCTAAGAGGCTGTATAGGATGCCCCCTTTTGAATTAGCGGAGCTCAAGAAGCAAATTCAAGAGCAATTAGAGAAGGGTTTTATTCGCCCTAGCTCTTCACCTTGGGGAGCGCTCGTGCTGTTCGTGGACAAGAAGGATGGATCCCCAAGGATGTGCGTAGATTACCGAGCTCTCAACGAGGTAACAATCAAGAACAAGTATATCTTGCCACGTATAGAAGACTTGTATGATCAGATGAAGGGTGCTTGTGTCTTCTCTAAGATTGATTTGAGGTCGGGATACTTTCAAATGACGATTAGACCATCGGACATACCCAAGACAGCTTTTAGGACATGGTATGGATCTTATGTGTACACCGTGATGTCTTTTGGATTGACAAATGCGCCTGCCTACTTTATGTACCTCATGAATATGTTCTTCATGGAGTACTTGGATAAGTTAGTTGTGGTGTTTATTGATGATATTATGATCTACTCGAAGGATGAGAAGGAACATGAGGAACACTTGAGGCTTACGTTGCAGAAATTGAGGGAGCATCAATTGTATGCCAAGTTCAACAAGTGTCAGTTTTGGTTGAGAGAGGTGTCATTTTTTGGTCATATCATCTCAAGAGGAGGAGTATCGGTTGACCCTGGAAAAGTGAGAGACGTGTTGAAGTGGAAACCGCCGCAAAATGTCAAGGAAATAAGGAGTTTTCTTGGGATGGCTGGATATTACCGTCGATTCATCAAGGACTTTTCCAAGATAGCCAAGCCCATGACGGAATTGCTAATGAAGGGGAAGGCTTTCCAATGGACTCAATCTTGTCAAAAGAGTTTTGAGGAGTTGAAGAAGAGGTTGACAACATCCCCAGTTTTGGTATTGCCGGATGTAAGCAAGAGTTTCGATATCTATTGTGATGCATCAAGACAAGGACTCGGATGTGTATTGATGCAAGAAGGTCAAGTGGTCGCCTACGCATCGAGGCAATTGAAGAAACATGAGCAGAATTACCCCACACACGATTTGGAACTCGCAGTCGTGGTACATGCATTGAAGATTTGGAGACACTATATTCTTGGACATATGCGTGAAATTTATACGGACCATAAGAGTTTGAAGTATATTTTCACACAAATGGATCTGAACTTGAGGCAACAGAGATGTTTGGAGCTCATCAAAGATTACGATTTTGGTATCAACTATCATCCGGGAAAAACCAATGTAGTGGCCGATGCTTTGAGTAGAAAGGGAGTAAGTCGTCAACTCACAGTTCGAGAGTTACCATCCGAATTATATAAGGAGTTTGAAAGGTTGAACCTCGGATTTGAAAATGAGATGGAGATGATGGAGCTAAACCCAACCTTGGAGCAAGAAATTCGAGAGGCACAAACCGCGGATGAAGGGATCAAGGAAATCAAGGAAAGGACCGAAGAAGGGAGAGAATTAAGATTTGATGAAGAAGAACATGGTACCTTATGGCTTGGAAAGAGAATCGTTGTGCCTAATGTGAAGCATATTCGGGAGACGATATTAAAAGAGGCACATGACTCACCTTACTCAATTCACCCTGGTTGTACAAAGATGTACAAAGACTTGAAGACTAGCTATTGGTGGGATAGCATGAAGAAGGACATAGCTGAATATGTGGCATTGTGTGATGTGTGTCAACGAGTCAAGGCGGAACATCAAAGGTTAGCTGGATTATTGCAACCATTGAAGATACCACAGTGGAAGTGGGAAGAAATCGGTATGGACTTCATAGTTGGGTTACCATGTACTCAGTCCGTTTATGAATCAATTTGGGTAATTGTGGATCGCTTAACCAAGTCAGCTCATTTTGTCCCTGTGAAGACCAAATATACAGCTACACAATTGGCTGAAATATACATGGAGCATATCGTGTGTCGACACGGAGTCCCGGAGAAGATAGTTTCGGATAGAGGCTCTCAATTTACCTCCAAATATTGGCAAAAATTGCATGAAGCTTTGGGAACGAGGTTGAATTTTAGTTCAGCATATCACCCTCAAACGGATGGACAAACCGAGATGACCAATCAGATTTTGGAGGACATGTTAAGAGCTTGTGCTTTGAAGCATGGGAAAAGTTGGGTCAAAAGCTTTCCATATGCAGAATTTTCATACAACAATAGTTGCCAAGCAAGCTTGAAAATGTCACCGTATGAAGCGCTTTATGGGAGGAAGTGTAGGACACCTTTATTCTGGAATGAGGCAGGAGAAACTCAAGTATTTGGTCCGTATGTGTTGCAAGAAGCCGAAAAGCAAGTCCACATAATTCGTGAAAACTTGAGGGCTGCCCAATCAAGAACAAAAAGGCTATGCGGACAATAGGAGAAGGAAATTAGCCTTTGAAATAGGAGATTTTGTTTACCTCAAGGTGTCACCAATGAGAGGTCATAAGAGGTTTAACATAAGGGGCAAGCTCGCGCCTTGTTATATTGGACCATTCAAGATTTTGGACAAAACGGGAGAAGTAGCGTATAAGTTGGAGATGCCAGCTCATCTTCTAGATGTCCATGGTGTCTTTCATGTTTCCCAGCTCAAGAAGTGTTTGAGAGTACCTGAAGAACAAGTGCCAATGGAAGAATTGGAACTAGAGGAAGATTTGACTTATGCCGAACAACTGGTCAAAATCTTGGAAACTAAGGAGAGGGTCACAAGGAACAAGGTTATTAGGTGGTGTAAAGTTCAATGGAAGCACCACACAGAAAAAGAAGTGACGTGGGAATTGGAGGATGATCTCAAGAAGGAATTCCCCCATCTCTTCTCTTCCGCGTCGAATCTCGAGGGCGAGATTCATTTTAAGGGGGGTAGGTTTGTAACACCCTCATTTTCATGCATCATGCCTTGCATACATTCACATACATGTTTAACATTGAGCCACATAAAGAGGAACGCGTCTAAAATCGATTTGGAGCATTTAAAATTGATTTGGAACAAAACTGCACTTAAAACGCAGGAAAGTGCGGACTAGTCTGACTTTACTGAGAACTAGTCCGATTCTCTCTGACTAAAAACGGACTTGTCCGTTTTTCTGCGGACTAGTCCAATGTTGCCTCTGGAAATCTTCGAACTTGTCCGATTTTGTGCGGACTAGTCCGATATTCCAAGAATCCTTGAAAATTTGCTAAGTCCTTGGACTTTTCCAGACTAGTCCGGTGTTCCAGCGGACTTGTCTGATTTCCACTTTGTTTAAAGTCGGACTTGTTCGATTTTTGGCCAGACTTGTCCTATTTTCTCTCTAGACGACTTCGGACTAGTCCGATCTTTTCCGTACTTGTCCGATATTTCGCGACTCTGAGTTGATCTTTTGTTTTACGACTTGTTTCTTGGGTTTCACGTTAAGTGGGCCTAGGGACGCCGTGCCTAACTCTTTTAGAGCCCATGTGGCACTCTAAGCCGGCCTCTATTCATCCCAAACTCGAAATCCATCTAACCCTAGCCTCCACCTCTATATAAACAACCCCACCCCTTTGCTTGACATCTATTTGCCACTTTTCCACCCCACCCAAGCCCTAGTTTGTGGAGAGCCACCATCAAGGAGGAAGGAGAAGATCCCAAGCAAGAAGAAGAAGAGGAGGAAACGAAAGAGGACCGAGATCTCCACCAAGCTTTCGTTCTTCGTCACCAATTCATCTCCAAGCTCATCACCAACCCAAGATCACCAATATCCAAGTGTTACCTCCAAATTTCTTTATTCATTTGAGTTCTAACACCTGGTATACCTTCTATTCTCTTTTTCTTACGAGAATTCAACCCCTAATCTCCAAATTTACGTCGATCTAGAAAACCCTGATCTGCTGATCTCGCAGAGTGCAGACTTGTCCGGTCCCTAGCGGACTAGTCCGATCTTTCTGGTTAAATACTGTTGAATTAATTCTATAATTTGACCTAATCAAATCCAAACCTGTATAAACTTGTTAAAAGCTATTAGAACTAGTTAGTGATCATTGAAAGCAATGTATTAACAAGTTCTACCTTGCATTTGCATCAATCATGCATGTCATGTCATATTGAGTAATATTTGTGCACTCTTTGATTGTGTTTCTTGTCTTGTATGTTTATTGTGTGGATTAGACAGATTTGCGCTAGAAAGTGCCACGGAGGATCTACAGCACCGAGAGTTTGAAGGCTTTGACCTTAATCAACCGCAAGAGCAAGGCAAGTGTCCTTGAAGCATATTGACCCTGTTTTTGAAAATAAATGTTTTGTTTGCAAACTGCATGCTTGTGTCAATTTGATGGGAATCCTATGGTAGGAATTTTACTAGATTTGTTAAACAACCCTTGTCACCTGAAATTTATGGTAGAGAGTCGGGAAGGGTTTTTACCTTTTGCATTGCTTAATTAATTGGGATGGGAAAACTACACTACACATTTAATTATGCATTAATGATATTCTGTTAATGTGAACAGGTCCATATGATATGGTGATGACTGATCTAAGCAAGCCTGGTATGTGGATGGGTTGGATGTTATGGTGGTTTGCTTGCTTTAGATCTAAGGACCGGTTCCTGCGAGAATAAGCCAGGATTATAGTGCCACCATGAGGCCAAGTATGGGTGCGGCGTAGCTGATTAATTAGGGCTTTGCCAGTGCTATTTGGACCATTGTGGATGCTCGGGGAAGGGGTAGTCGGATTGGGTTTGTTGATGATTGGTGGGACTACCCTGGGATCCCAATGGCTCAAGAGGGGGCCCTTGGTTGAAGATGTGCTCAGTTGGAGACATCGCCACCGGTGAAACCTCAGTGGGGTCTAAATAGGCTAGTAATCCCTTTGTAAAGGCTATTTTGTGATTTTATTGGCCACACACTGACGAAAGTGTGAGACGACATAATAGAGGTTATAGTCATCGAAAGGTGATGAAATCACGAACACGTGGGTAAAGTGGTACAAACTCTGCAGAGTCTAATAAAACTATCATGATAGTCGTGCTCCCGGTTATGAGCACCTGGACAACTTCCATGATTAGAGGGAACTTGGTATTGGTAATGGTCATGGTTTGGTAATGGTTATGGATGGTTATGGATTAATTTCTGGTATTGAATATGGTTATTGGTAATGGTGAAATCTGGAGTTATTGATGATGGTAGTGAATTCAGACTTGTATTATGATATTACTTATGATTATGATGGGTTTATTTCATATAGATATAATATATTGCTTTTTCAAATGTTTTAATGTACTTTTCAGCACCTAGCCATTATTATTGTCGTCATTTGAATCAGCCACATATCATACTTTCCACACTTGTTGAGTACGACATGTACTCACTCTTGCAATCCCCCCCCCCCAACAGTTGCAGGTCAGGATTGGGAGTTAAATGGTGATAATGCGGAGTTCTAGGCCGTGTCTACCGTCAGCTTTGCCTGTGGTGTTGATTGGAGCTACGCTATCCCTTATGCTTAGTTTGCTTAGTTGCTTAATTAGTTTATTTCTGCTGCATTAGTTGAACTTGTCATTAATACTAATTAGAGCTTGTATTCGAGGATAATATGATTTGTTTAATAAAATCTTGTTAATTAATCTTGTCTTCTGGTAATTTTCTGTATACTCTTTTGTGAATGCACTCGTGTATGTGTGTTGAACGTCCTGGGCACACATATGCATTAGCTTGGTTCATTTCTGGAACCGAGCGTCACAAGCAACCCCATGATTAATTTTAAATCTAACCAGCACGCTTCTAAACAGAGATTACCAATTGAACCTTAGTCCTAAGTTGGGAATTTTTACTTGTTATCAAGTAACAACACTAGCATGGATAGCGTTGTTGACGTGCTCGATGAAGCTCGAATGCAATTCCGGTACTACGCCCTCACCAAAGAAAATACTAAGCCGGTATTCCGGTATACATCTCAACGGTGGCAGGAATGACCTTCACTCGCAAACGTTTTCTACTCGAGTTACTTAAATGTGGTTAATGTACTGCATCTACACATAAACGATAGACAAACATATGGTGTCGTACAGCACAGCCCGCACGGGCAAACAGTTCACAATAATATATTTGAAAGTAAAAACATTCATCCCGTATCATTCCATATGGGCCGCCCCGAGTTAAGCCACGTCTCGAGGTACATGACCGTGTTTTCTACCACTGGACGGGGTCTGATGTCTTTGCATAGTGCTGCACCATTAGGGGGCGCATAGGGTTATGTCCCAGCAGACGGGGGCTCCCACTAATTTTGTAGCACGCTGGAATACCGCGTGTCATATGCTCTCAGAAACATGGAAAGTTTAAGAGACTCATATTAACATTTCCGTGCCAAGCCACGGAAACAATCACGTGCTACCTCTCGCATGGTGATCTTACAGCAATTGATCCGCTTGCGGTGGCGTACCTTACCTCTTACCTGACGTCGGAGCGTCGTTACAGAATTTAATAACACATAAGTTAGCTTGCCACCTTAAGTAACTAATACTATCATAGACCTTATGTGGGCATAGTACTAATCCTCACTTGACTACTCTTAAGTTTTCAAAATAGGCTCTTTTCGAGCGTGCTACTCCCAATGCGGCTCTGATACCAGGCTGTGGGGACCGGGTCCACATATTCCAGGAATCGCAGAGGGTGGTGTCGTGCGATGCGGCAGCCAACATCACGCACGAAAAGAATACGACAAAATACAATGTTTTATTTATATAAACAGCGGAAGTCTTTTACAATACTTAATATAGAGCAGAAGATAATATTAATAGCTATACTCTCAGCCTAGTTATGCAAAAGTGCAGTCGTCCAGCCCGCGGACGCTACACACTAGCCACACACAAATTAGTGCGGCGTGCAGGGCTCCCATTCGGCGGTATACCCTGACGGGGGCGTCGCCTCATGCTCGGGGCCTTCCTCATATGTCTCACTTGCAAACAACTTAATATAGCAACCGTGAGCATGAAGGCTCAGCAACACTTAACCGTCTCACCTAAACATGGAACTCTATATGCAGGGATACTTAACATAGGAATAGATATAGCAGTAAATGACTCGCTTATATGTTGATCATCATTTTTACAGGTTAATAGCAGCAGCTTAAATGTTTAATAACAGTAACTTTCGTGAGCCTAATCTCTAGAAATCAAAGTTGCAAAGCAATTATATTTCCATACATTGTATTCTCCTGACTTCTTCGGTATTTACTACGTCACAACACAGTGAACAAGGGGTACTCAAATAACTGCGAGGGACGGTGATTGCAATCAGGACACACCCGCATAACACGTCATGTACACCCATGCCTAAGGAGTGTGCCATGCTCCTCACCACATCATACGCAACAACCTTTCACAAGAAAACTCAGATGCCAAACCGGTCCAACCATCGCGGGCATAAGGTTCCCACACGGAGCATGTATGTGCCCGCTAGGGAATTTACACCTTACTACCCACAGCCCACCCATATCGACAATGGGCTATGCCTCAACGTCCAAGTTATCAAGTTACATCGGTTTCCTGGGTTCCATATGCCTAGTATCATCCGGTACTGTTCAAACTTGTCTAGCGGGGCTCCACAAGGATCGGTCCTCAATCGACTCAAGCAGGGCTACACATGTGAGACTACGTCTCGCTGCATCCTACCCGCTGCTCGGTCTCAATTTCACATTGCTAAACCATTCTTTAATTCAATTCATCCCGTGTGACAAAATCCTATCTCGCGAGTAGATTCCAACTACTCGACTTCTACCGGATTCCTATAAACATTAGCATGGCATTGTCTACTTGTCAAGCTCTAGAACTACCCAATACTCCATGGGATTTGTGGGTCATGCAAGTGGAGTAACAAGCACCTTAGCCCTAATGCGCAAAACTCATCCTAGACATAACTGATACAAATAGCAAATTTTAAATAGCACTTAAATGCAAACCAGGGCTTGCCTGGCTGCGAGTCAGAGGGGAAGTTAGCTTCTAGAAGTAGAGTCTCCAAGGGCTCTGGGTCCTCCTCGATCTCGGTCACTATATGATATGCAATATATAAAGTACATGAGTGATATCAAAACTATAGAGAAGATTTTATAAATACTGATCAGGTATGTAAATGATTTTAATTGGCTTTGGGATTTTTACAGTGGACACTAGGATCTATGAGGAAGATCTGGACCAAAAATTGAAGATATTCAAGGAAGCTTGTTGTTTCTAAAATTCCAACAAGAAAAAGGCTTCTCTTAATTTTGGAACTTAATATGTAGCTTTGTCATGGCTACCAATAGGTGGCTATTGTAGAGGAGGTTCCACTGGTTCTATAAAAAATTGTTTCATAATTCATTAAGCTTCCTACAGTGAGAAATTGATTTTACAAACTTGCAAGAAATTCTGAAATGGTTACTGTACTTTTCCCAATTTTTAACTACATGGAGATTTGGAACACTGGTAAACCCAGTAAATGAAGTCCAGAACTTGAAATTTCTACTGGAGATCAAGTGTATTATTAAGAGTGTTCAGATTAAAATTGGGAATTTTCCAATTCACATAACAGGAGTAATTAATTTCCCAAGCAGTTAGTTAAAGGAATTAATTATGAAAATGCTGGGAGTTTCATGTCCAACGAATTATACCACTGCAAATTTGGGATCAAGAGGAGTCTACCATATTTTATTTGGAAATTTTTGAGCAACTATGCTAGGAGAAATCAATTTTTGAAATTGGGATGAAATCTGGAATTATTTTCCAATTGGAAAGTTTAAATTAATCGGCCCAGCCCCACTTATTTAAAATGTGCCAATCAGAGTGGTGGGCCACACCGAGGGCCACGGGATTAACCCGTGCAGTCACACCAGATCAAATCGCCACGGCAGATCCTTCTCCTCTCGCCGAGCGACTGACATGTCGGGCCCGCTGTCTTCGTCTACCTCGCGCCAGGGGGCAGCGCTCCTCGCCGGAGCAGAGGCGGCGCATGCCGGAATTGTTGCGCCGACCTCCTCTAGGCCCAGCCTTGACCGCCTAACCCTAAAATCGACCGCGCAAGACGATGGTGGGGTCCAATCGCGGTGGCGACGGACGGAGACGGCGGCGCGACGACGGCGGCGGCGGCTAGGATTTCGGCTATGTCAAACTCACTCTGGAATGGCGCAAGAAGCTCTGGAAAATGCGGGGAAGATTCATGGGAGCGTGAGAAAGATGATTTGGAGGTGCAAACACCGAGGAACGGTCGACAACGATGAGTTTGATGGCGTGCCGACGGTTTCTTCACGGCGGCAACCAAAACTCAAAATCCGACTTCGACTCTCGATGATTTCCTTTCATTTCTGGTGAGATGCTGTGCGTAGAGACCTAGAAGATAATCCTTAATTGGATTGGAGAATTGTTGCACATAGAAACAGAATTAAACCGACGATCTAGTGACCTTGGTATGAACTAGCCACGGTGAAAGTCGAGATACGGAGGCTAGGAGGCACGATAGGGGCTGAAACTTCACCGAAAGCATCTGTGTACCTTTGCGCGCCTTGTTGCTTCAAGGAAGTAGATGAGAACTTGCTTGTGGCGGCCTGTCCTTGTGGAGCAGAAGGTTTCCTGGCGGCTTCACCCGCGAGCTCCGGGGAAACTTCAAAATACCAAGGCAACACGTAAGGGAAGAGGGAACCGATGGTACCAGAGGCTAGAGGGATTCTTGGCGCACCTTTTTGCTGTTGCACTCAGGCGCCAACTTGGCCTGGAAGCGGAGCTATGCGGGGAGGCAACAAGGGTGATGGGGAGGGCTCGGGATAGAACAGAGAAGAGATGCCACTTGCTTTTTCCACCCGGTCGACGGCGCAGAGATAGGGAGGGAGAGGTGTAAGGAGCACGCCATGATGCAGGCAAGCAAGCAGCTCGCTGGCAGGGTGCATGCCGTGCGGTGTCGAGTGGGTCAGCACTAGAGAAACGGCGTGCAGAACACTGGCAAAGATGTCCCACTGACCAGTGGGTCCCACTGCCCCCTTAAGTAAATCCTTCTTTTGTAATTTAATTCCACCACCTAGAATTGTCCAAAAAGTCCAGTTTTTTGTGGAGAGTTCAATTCAAATGTGTAGATTCAAATTCTGGAATTTGATTCACAATTGGTTCAGTTTCGGATGGATTTCAAATTCAAATTTGAATTTGAATAGAATTCAATGAACCCCTTGAATTAAATAGAATTTGAGATCCAAATATTTTGAAAATTTGCAGGGGTGCTGTTTGGAATATTTGTAAGCTAATGGTGAACCCAATTTTTTTATTTTGGCAAAGTTTGAACAGGAGCTAAATTTGAATTTATGAATTCCCTCAATTGAGGATTAAAGTGGTTTGAATTTTTCAGATTCTAATTTGATTTCTTTTTCCCATCCCAATTCAATTCCTCCTATATAACCTTTGTACTTCGAATTTAGGGCTTTTACAGTGTACCCCGACGCGGGCAACGCCTCACCGGTGAACTCTTCATCATATACGTCATCATCTGCAGCAAAAACTTAAAATAGCAACCATGAGCATGAAGGATCAACAAGACTTAACCGTATCCACTAAGAATGGAATCTATATGCAAGATATACATAATTTAGGACAGCAGTTTGCAATAAAAGACTCGACAGATATTAGTCCTTATTTTCAGATTCTAGCAGCAATTTAAGGCTTCATGAATCTGAAATTTAGTGAGCAACCTGTTCTAAACATACGAGTATCAATACATAATTATTCTATAAAGCATGATTCAATAATATTCAGCTCCAAGTAATTAACTACGTCACGACTCAGTGAACAAGCGGTATCCTATAACCGCGAGGGACGGCGACTCGAATCGATATAAACCTGCAGGGATACCCGAATAGCACGACACATACACCCACAATCGGAGCTGCGCCGGCACACTCCACTCATGTTTTATGTGGCAACCTTTCACCCGCTACCTACACGCCGAACCGGTCCCACCGCTATGAGTAGGAGGCCCCCACACGGAGTACGACGTACCTGCTGCCAAGTTTACACCTTGCCACTCTCGACCCGCACCTATAAGGCGGTGGGGTATGCCTTGACGCTAAGGTGGACAAGTTACATCGGTTTACTGGGTCCCATATATTCAGTATGCTTTCGATACATTCAAACTTGCTCAATAGGGCCGCACACAGACCAGTCCTTGACCAATGCAGGCACAGCTACAGCTCACAGGCCCCTATGTCCTGCTGCTCTTACTCCGTGCCCGGTCTCATATTTAACCAAATGGTGAATATCTCACTCGACCAATCCCGTGTGGACCCAATTCCTGAACTCGCGAGTAAATTCCAACTACTCGACTTCTACCGAAGCAACTATAGCATTAAGCATAGCATGGACATATCAAAGACATAACCAACTACCCTTCTCTCATGGGTTCTCTGGTCATGCATGTGGAAGACTCCAAGTAAACTTAGACTTAATGCACATACATGCTAACCCATATAGTGTTATACAAATTAATGTTTAAAACGTTGTTAATTGCAAACCGGGGCTTTTTTGGCTGCAAGACAGGAATAAAGTAAGTCCCCGGATTGATGACTTCCAATGGCTCCGGGGTATCCTCGAGCTCGGCAACTATTCGATATGCAATGAATAATGCAAGTGAATCAATATTGGTATTATTGCATAGCTTAAAGGAAAGACAGTTAAGTATATTAAAGGATGGCCACTGGTTCTGTAAATTTTACAGTGGACATTAGGTGATGTGAATGAGGTTCTGGCAAATATTGAGCTAAGTTCATGGAAGTCTCTGTTGTATAAAATTCAATGTATATAAACCCTTCCCAGAATTTTCATGGGCACATTGGGACTTTAACATGGCCAAAAGTTGGTGTCCTGTTTAGAGGAGGTCAAGCGCGACTCTACAAAATTGGTTTCACAATTTTATAAGCATTCTAATGTGAGATACTGAATTTAGAAGTTTGGACAATTTGCTGAAATGTTTCTTGATATTTTGGGATTTTTAGGTACATAGAGATTGGAAACACAATTTGGACATTCAAATTAACTCAAATGCACCAGTAATTTTTATTGGAACACAAGGGAATTAGTTGGAATAATATGGACAAATTTGAGAATTTGTCAATGAATAGAGCACCAGAATTTTGTCAATGGAATTATTGAGGATAATTTGTTGATTCAAGTGCGCCACTTGAAAGTACAGATCATCCTGGTTCTAACAAAATTTATTTAGGAATTTTTTGAAGAGTATTCTAGGAGATATGGACTTTCAATGTTTAAGCAAAATTTGGAAGTAAATCTAAATAGAAAAGTTTGAATTAGACAGTGGGCCCCACAGGTTTAAAATGGACCAGTGACATTCAAGCCACATGGTTCAGGGTTGTAGCCGCATCCGATCCCAGAGCCGCACCAGATCCGAGCAACGCGCTTCTATGACTGACGGTCGGGCCCCACCTGGTCTTCGTCTTCATCGTGCCACCAATGCTGAGGCGCGACGCGCGGCGGCGCTCGATGGCGGCTACACGGCACAGCCGGTTCGAGGGCACGGCGGTACTCCACACTTGCCGCAACCGCCTAAAATCCGAGGAGTAACTCGGTGGTGGAGCCCTCGACGGCGATACGGCCAGAAAGAGGCACCTGACGGCGGCAACGAAACCTAGGGTTTCGGCCATATCAACCGGGCCCTATGGTGGGTTAAATCAGTCGGAAAAACATCAGAAAGCTTCATGGCAGCATGGGGAACATGATTCATGGCATAAGAAGGAGAGAAAAGGTTTGGAGTGAGGTGGCAATGATGGACCGATGAGGTGAAAATTGGTGGTTGGGGAAAAATGCTATTCCGGATTGACTACTCGATGAAGCTCGATGATTCTTCTACGAGGTGACACGCCTGGTCGTGTAGAACAACAAAGCTCACGTGCACAAGGAATAATAAAACGTAGAAAGGGAATTTCGCACGCGGCCTAGCTCTGCTCATAACCGAAGCTCGTCGGAAGAAATGGAAATACGGGGGCTAGGAGGCATGGCATGGGCTCAAATTTTACCAGAAGCTAGTACATGAATAGGTAAACCTTTTTTCTTCTAGGACTGAGGCGAGATGACGGCTGTATCGTCGGGGCACTGAGGGGGCAGAGGCACGGCCGGGAAGAACAGAGGACGGCGGCCACGATATCAGCTCGGGGTTGCTTCGGTATGGCTCAACTGTGCAAGAAAATTATCATACAGGTGCGCAAGACGTGGAGGAATCATAGGCTTTGATGAAAACTGCCCCATACCAATGATCCTTGCTGAACTTTTAGTGGAAGGGGAAGAACTTGCCGGTGGGCAAAATCTGGCCCCAGGAAATGAAGCAACGGTGAGGTGCTCGACTTTGGGGCTTGGAGGAAGATAAGTAGGAGCTCTTGGTGTGCTAGATGAAGCTGGAGGCAAGCAAGGAAGCAAGCTCCTTGGTGGCCAAATGCACGCGGTGTGGTGTCGCCCTGGGTAGAAAGATAGAGCACTCTTCCAATGACAGGTGGGTCCCACTTATCTCCCTCATCCTCATCCTTGCTCATTCACTTCTACCACTTAATTAAGTCCAAAATTTGCTAGATATTTGTGGGAAGTCTGGATTAATTATGGAGAATTTGATTCTGAATTCAGATTGGTTATTTGACAAAGTTTCATTTGAATTCAAACTTGAATTTGAATTTGAGATGAATTCAATGTAGCTATTGAATTAAATAGCAAACTTGCTTCAAAAATTATGAAAGTTTGCAGGGAGGCTATTTGAAATATTTGGAATCCAATGGTCCAACCAAATCATCATGTAACTTCATTTGAACAGTAGCTAAGTTTATTTTTTGAATTCCCTCTTTTGGAGTTTGAATTAATTTGTTTTTCTCGTTTCCTTTTTGTTTCTTTTTATCATTCAAAATTTTAGTACTAACTGAAGTTTGCATTAAGGAAATTAGGGCCATTACACACACTGGTCGGTAAAGCCTTCCGACATGGCTTCTATTGGCCAACGGCACTCCAAGACGTCGTCAAGTTGGTGAAAAGATGCAAGGGATGCCAGTTTCACGCCAAGCAGATTCACACTCCGGCGCAAACGCAATAGATGATTCCACCCTCCTGGCCATTCGCGGTCTGGGGGCTGGATATTCTGGGACCCTTCCCTAGGGCAGTTGGAGGGTACCGGTTCCTCTACGCCGCTGTAGACAAGTGCACCAAGTGGCCGGAGGCAGCCCCAACGATCAACATCAACAATGAGTCCGAAATCAAGTTCATCAAGTTGATCGTCTGCAGGTTCGGGGTCCCGAACAGGATCATCACTGGCAATAGGACCCAATTCACTAGTGCAGCATTCCAAGACTACTGCAAAGACCATGGCTTCCTAGTCTGTTTTGCGTTCATAGCTCACCCAAAGAGCAACGATCAAGTTGAAAGGGCCAATGCTGAGATCCTTAGGGGCCTCAAGACACGGACATATGACTCCTTCGATAAGCATGGTGCCAAGTGGGTTGATGAACTCCCATGTGCATTGTGGGCCAGCCGAACGTTGCCTAGTCGGGCCACGGGAGAAACGCCTTTCTTCCTAGTGTATGGGGCCGAGGTCGTCCTCCATCCAGAGATCGCAGTGGGCCCCCTCCGAGTCTGATCATTCTAAGAACCCACCTAGGACCAGCTCCAACGCGAAGATGTCAACCTCGTTGATGAAGCAAGGTGGCACGCCACTATCCAAAACGCACAGTACCGGCAAGCGCTCAAGCACAACCAGGAGCGGTTTGTGCAGAGTAGAGAGATCCAGATAGGCGATTTGGTGCTTCGGCGAAAACTTTCTCGAGAAGGGGCACACAAAATCTCCCCCAGCTAGTAGACCCCCTTTCGAGTGACGCAGATATCCCGCCCGGGGTGCGTCCGCATGGCCAGAGAAGAAGGAGAGCCCCTCCCCAACCCTTGGAACATAGAACACCTCCGTAAGTTATATCCCTAAGCATAATAGTGGGACAGTGTAGCGTGTCATGGTGCCAAGGAATGACACTTAGGACATCCAAGCCCTGGGGGGATAGGTCCAGAGTGTTCAGCCGTTTAGCTTGGTCCTGTACCCTAAGCATGAACATTCTGCCTCCCTTGCCAACCTGTGTGGGTTGTTGCCTTATTGTAAAGCCAATCTCCTCCTATGAATGCCATTTGAAAGAATCACTGTCTTACCCTATGCTTTCTCTTATGTTCACTTAATTATATGTTAATTTTGTGGTCGATCAGGCCAGTCTCGTTTTTTTGTATATTATCTTCATATACCTGGTGAATTTTTTTCTATATAACCCCTAGAAGAATTAAGCAACCCTGCAGAAGGCGGACTTGTTTGAGGTACCTACAAGGTGTTTTGGGACCTCGCGGCTGCCCTCTTACTCGGGGCCCTGTGGTGCCAAATGGTTCCCCACGAAAGGCCTACATCGAGCTGGAGGTCCAGAGCGCGCATCCTGCTTAGCCTGGTCCTGTACCCTAAGCATGCGTGCATTGCATCTCAGTGCTACGACTAAGTACTGAGGGCCAGGAAGCTCACACGCTGAGTAAGTTGCGAGCCGGATCCCGAGTGCTACCGCACTGGATTTCCAAAACCCCACTTACCAGCCTAGGACTGTAAGACATGGCAAAACTGAATAGTAGGAAAAGATCGCCAATGAGCAAAAAATATGCACCCCTGTTATATGTGCAGGACATATAAAGCAGGTTACGATGGTGGGCGACCCTGAAGCATCCAGCTCTGGCACCTCCCAGAGGGCCTGCCGTCGACGACTCTGTGATGATGGTGGGCGACGTCAGAGCAACAAGCTCCAGCACCACCCAAGGGGCCCGCAGTTGACGTCCCAGCACGTTGAAGACAGCAACAAGCACTAATTTGTGAGTATATTCTCCCGTCCTGCTTTTGTTGCTAGTAGGGTTCTCTTGTGATGCTTGTACACCAAGGGCCTGCCGTCAGCGTACGACACATCGGTGGTGGACGACGCCAGAACATTCAGCTCCAGCACCTCCCAGGGGGCTTGTTGTCGATGTCACTGCGACGATGGAGTACGACGCCGGAGTATCCAGCTCCGGCACCTCCCAGAGGTCCTGCCATTGATGAGTCTGCGATGATGGTGGGCAACGTTGGAGCAGCCTGCTCCGGCACCTTCCAAGGGGCCTGCTGTCGACGACTCCGCGGAGATGGTGGACGACGCCGGAGCATCCAGCTCTGGCACCTCCTAGGGGGCCTACCGTCGATGACTCTACGATGACGGTGGGCGACGCTGGAGTAGACAACTCCAGCACCACCCAAGGGCCTTGCCGCCGCCAACTCTACGACGATGTTGGGCGATGCCGGAGCAGCCAGCTCCAGCACCACCCAAGGGGCCCGCTGTCGATGTCCCAGCACGCCGAACACAGCATCAAGTGCTAATTCGTGTGTACATTATCTCGTTCCGATCTTGTTGCTAATAGGGTTCTCTTGTGGTGCCTATACAATAGGGGTCTGCCGTCAGCGTACGACACATCGGTGGTGGACGATGCCAGAGCATTTTACTGCGGCACCTCCCATGGGGCCTGCTGTCGATGTCTTTGCGACGATGGAGGAAGACACCAGAGCAT
The DNA here is from genome assembly GCA_036927565.1 of Tuctoria greenei. Lineage (NCBI taxonomy): Eukaryota > Viridiplantae > Streptophyta > Magnoliopsida > Poales > Poaceae > Tuctoria > Tuctoria greenei. Next base: position 178,430,800 of record JAYESD010000004.1, on the reverse strand, counting down.
CCAGCTCCGGCACCTCCCAAGGGGCTTGCTGTCGATGACTCTGTGATGATAGTGTGCGATGCCAGAGCAACTAGCTCCGACACCTCCCAAGGGGCCTGCTGTCGACGATTCTACAATGATGGTGGACGACGCCAGAGCATCCAGCTCCAGCACCTCCCAAGGGGCTTGCCGTCGATGAATCTGCGACGATTGTGTATGATGTCGAAGAAGCCAGCTCCGGCACCACGCAAGGGGCCTACCGTCGATGACTCTACGACGGTGGTGGGCGACACTGGAGCAGCCAGCTCCGACACCACCCAAGGGTCTCACCGTCGACGTCCTAGCATGTCGAAGAAAGCAGCAAGCGCTAATTCGTGAGTACATTCTCCTGTCCCGCTCTTTTTACTAATAGGGTTCTCTTGTGGTTCCTATACACCAGGGGTTTGTCGTCTGCATATGTCACATCAGTGGTGGACAACGCTGGAGCATCCAACCCTGGCACCACCCAGGGGACCTGCCATCAACAACTCTATGACGATGGTGGGCGACACTGGTGCAGCCTGCTCTGGCACCACCCAAGGGGCCTGCCGTCGAAGATAAGACTCAGAAAAAAGCTCGGCACCCCTGGAAGGGCTACACCAAGGTCAACAACTCATGCTCCCCCGCTTCGCTAGGGGCTCCGTCAAAGACATCCTGCGCTCATGTGGTTGGTGTGCCTAGCGACCTAGCCACACCTACCAGGGGGCCTCTAAGGGGGTTCCATAGGCAGGACGTCAACCGACGACAAGATTGGCCATGTCCAAATGTGCGATCGTTAGTTCCTCAATAACTAATGTGCTCGAAAAAATTTCCCAAGCCCTTACGCAACTAATGACTTGGAGCGATAGATGGAGAAGCACAAGACAAGCCAACAAGCAAAACAACATGGATTCAAATTAATTAACAGTTATTCTTACAAAAGGGTAATCCCCAATTACAAGGTGCTCTGTCTGGGGGTCGCTGGTCTCAACTCCGCTGGAACAAAGAGGCCACCTGCTTGGCAAGGTCGTGGACTTCGGTCCTTGCCTCCTCCTCTTTCTCATCGAAAGGTGCCTTTCTCTATCGACTCTAGCGGAATTTGCGGGTACCAGCTCCAGAAACACACAAAGACATGGGAGTCCACTTGCTCCACCAGCTCCCTCCCTTGGACTTCCAGCCGCCTCGCAAGGACGGTGTTCACCAATCTAAACATCGAGTAGAGGGAGTCCAAAGATAGGAGAAGCTCGGTCACCCCAAGAGATGGCACCCCGCTCGACACGGGACTAAGGCCGAGGGGTTCCAACACCGCCCCGGCACGGGCCAGGAAGTCCCGAATACGTTGAGCCTCGGTCGCCCGGGAGGCCTAGAGGACTTCCGCCTCTCTCCGCACAGCTTCCTCCCGGTCGGCGAGCTCTCAAGCACGACGCTCCTGATCATCCTCCCGACGCTTGATGGCGAGCTCCGAATCCTTCATAGCCCGACACTTCTCCTCCAGCACACCGAAACTCTGAGTGACCTCTTGCTCCTTTAATGCCAGGTCCCATTCCATGTCAGCAATGGCGAGATCATGGTGAACTAACTCCAACCGCTTATCCTCGCACAGCTTCATGCGAGCTTCAGTTAAAGCATGGGTCTTCAGGGCCTTCACCTTAAGCTCCTTATTCTTAGTGTCGACCAGCTTCACCAAGTGCCGCTCCTCAACAAGCTGATCCCACTCTCGGGCAAATGCAGCTTGCATCTAGCACAAGGCAAACTGGGCCACAACAACAACATCAGAGAGGGGGATCAACATGACTGTTGCCATAGACGGCTGCCTCTCCGCCTCTTCTGTCGACTTCACGGCAGACACCAGTGCGTGGGGACCAGATGGCTCCCTGGTTTGAGCCCCAGGCATTAGCATGTCGCTAGCTGTCGCTAAAGTTCTCTCCTCCATCACGAAGGTATCAACGACCGCTGAAGGCAAGTCGTCGTCTTGCACGCCAATGATGTCGGGAACCGGCACAGTATAAACAATGGGCGGGTTTGCTCCACCATGGGTAGCCGCGATGGCCAAAGTGACCACCTCCTTGCCTAGCACCTCCTCGGCCCATTTGCTCCGATAGACGGAGGAGCAGGAACATCGACATCACCAGAAGCTGATGCACCTTCAGGCATAGGGTGCAGTGCAGCAGATCATGTTCCATCTCTAGGAAGCACGAGACTCACCAAGCACACCCCGGAAAGCACCAAGGGCACTATGTCAGTCGATGATGCCCTGGAAAGCCAAAACCAACTTTGTCGGAGCGGAAAAGAATGAAAAAATAGCGGAGGAAAAAATTGCGCCTTACCGGTGGGCCGGTCTGCTCTAAAGACCCAGGCCTCCCAGCTCGCAGGGCGAAACGAAACCCCCTTGACCCAACGCCAAGTCTGCCGTCACAGTCTCCAGCACCAGCTCTGGGATGGCTTGAGTCGACATGGCCATCGGCACAGACTCTCTGCGCCTCCTCCGGAACCAGTGCCACCACTGTAATCAGAAACCAAGATGACCACAGGAGCTTCGACTGCTCCTGGTCCATCGCGATGAAAGATTGGGGTACCGTCCCCTCGCGTTAGCTTTTGCTTCATCGGCGCAGCAGTGGCGGAACATGCGGCCAGAGTGCGGGAACTGTTTCCCGGCGCCATTACTGGCGCTGGCTAGTTGTCCTTCACCCTCACGAAGGATGTTGGGGTCCCTACCATCACCCTTTACAAAGAAAGGGAGGTAGACCCCAACCTTGGTTGCGTCATGGCACGACACCACGCCAGCACCGCCGAAGCCCCAAACATCTCCTCAGGGTGCAGGCAGGCAACGACGAACACGTTGACCGTTGGCATCAAGCTCAGTAGTCCGTCCCTCAAGCCAGGGGTCATGAAGAGCGACTGGCAGTCGTCTGGGATCGAGACGTGCTCATCTTCGATCATGTCACAGGTCACCACCTTCAACATCCCCTCCAACATTTCGGTGGTGGGGTCATCCAAAGCCAGCCGGCAATGATCATACGTACCGGTGTAGTGCCAGGCCTCGTACAGGCGCTTCTGGAGAGGGGTGGTGCGGCGGTGCAAGAAGTTTGCCAACACCATCAGGGAGGTCAAGCCTTTTCCTGCCAGGAAATGGATCCTCTTCAATATCTGCGTGTACTCCTTCATCAACCCCTGGAAAGCTTCCCAGGTGGTGAGATCGGAAGTCGAACCTTCAGAGGGCATCATCAGCAAAGCATTGGTCTCGACCCGCATGATCGCCCAATCTTCCCTCCACCTGATCCACTTGCCCCCTTTGAGCAAAGGGATGTAGGTACGGGAGGTCTTGTCTTGGTGCCGAAAGACACCCACTTGGGTCACCGCGCTCTTTCCGCTGGTCTTCATCCAAAACAGCTTCACTGTTCGCAGGCAGCCATCTAGCGCCTCACAAAAGTGGACGAACACAGCGATCATGGTGATGGAGTTCGGCGGTAAGTGGTGAAGCTGCAGCCCCTACTCCTCGAGCACTACAAGGAAGAACCTCGACAGCGGGAGCCCGAGCCCCACCAACATGTAGGTGGCGAAAAGGACAATCTCGTCTTCGCGCAGGTGTCAAGAGTGGGAGAACAACAGCAAATCATCTAGCCCTACTCTGCCGCCACTCAGCCATGTAGTCGCCTCATCGACAACAGATCATCGGCTGACGGAAAGCAAGAAGGAGGTAGCGGGGAGGCCATCAGAGCAAGCAAAAGTGAGAGCATTGGCTGAGGGTGAAGGTTGAGGCGCTCGAGGAAGAAGGCGAAAGCTTAAGCAGTGGGATGTGAGTAAGGAAATAACCGTCCCCTCTAACAAATGTTTCCTTTTTGGCCACCCCCGCAACGCTTGAGCACTTCGTGCATATCACAAAGGTTCATCCCGCACCACTCAACCCATAGCGTCAATGACAGTGGGGGCTAAGCCCCCTAACAGAAGTGCTGGCCCAAGCAGTCAGCCACATGAGAAGACAGTTGAAGCAGCTCCCATAAAGGCGGAGCGCGCGTAAGTCCTACAGTAGCATTGGGAACCGCCACGGTTAAAGGCGCTGCGGAAGACAGAGATACTATGGCAAGCAAAGATCTCATTACCATAGTCCCTCAACCAGGAGTGGACGTGTGGCCACATTAGTAGAAGCGCCGACCGATTTGGCTGACCAAGACAAAATTCAAAGAGTAGTGTGGCAAAACATGGTAAGGGTTCCACCCTCGACCGTATCACCTCCCCCCAAGGTGGACTCAGGGGCCACTGTCGGTACCCCGCATACGGGGTACACTCGCACAGAAGCAAAAAGTACCAAGGTATTTTTCAGTGGCGCCACGTGTCTAGAGGGTGCCAGACCCCGACCTTCCTCATGTACGGGAACCAACGATGCCACGTAGACCACAAAGATGGGACCCAACTCCCTCAGAGGGATGGGCTCTCAAGGTGCCACGTATTCGGGTGGGACCTCATCCTACCATGGGGCGAGATCTGGCGCAACCACGTGGGTAGAAGCACCAGGCGGGATGTCTCCCGCAGTGAAGGGCTCCAAAGCTACCACGTACCCCGAGGGGCTCCGGAGCTACCACGTGTTGTGAAGGGTCCCGGAGGTGCCGCATGCCCCGAAGGGCTCTAGAACTGCCACGTGCCCCGAAGACCAAGCTTGGTTTCCCCTAGCGGAGGCCAACCCCGAAGCTGCCACATGTCCCACAACTCACCTTGGGCGGTGAAGTGCGAGATTTAAGGGATTGTGTGCCCCGTCTAGATCAAGCATTGAAGATAGGCACCCACCTTCGGAGTAGGTAACACGGGGCATGCCAACGGTCAGAGACCGCTACGCCCAATCACATCACAGTAAAGACATAGAAGACCTACCCCGCCCTGCCAAGTGGGTAGCTTGCGGCGACCAGACAGACAGATGGGACATCCCCTGACACCATCAGCGACTATGCATGGACCATTGGCGACTGAGGTGGCAAGACTGTAAGTCTTCAAGCCATGGTCTGGTGAAGCTTACACGAGAAACCTTAGATCTTTAGAATAAGATCGCCCCGGGGCCACCTATCAGGCCCCAGACCCCACTTGTAAGGCGTCTTGCCTGGTATATAAAGGACTATACTGCCACTGTTACAAAGGATCCCCAACTTACGCGCGCACACACACACACATACCAGCAATACAACCTCACTGTTGAGTAGGGTGTTATGCTCTTGAGGCCCGAACCACGTAGAAACCATCGTCTCATACTCTCATACGCGTGACCACTAGATTGAGAACTATGCCCTGCCGATCAAAGATCTTCCGCGGGCTGCTCCTTAGCAGATTCGGGGTAAGTGTCGCATTAACAATTCGACATTCACAATACCATTATATGCATTGTTCTGGACTCAAACATGTTGTGTGACCTCTTGATCAACTCAACCAAAATTCCTCCCGAACATGGTTGCTGAACCTCATCTTCTCCCTAAGACTAGTTCAATGGATCACCATCACCAATCATTTTATGACCTCATGCAACACCTGCACATGAACAAATTACAAGCAACTTTTTCGAGTACAAGTCCTCAACTTGACCCACATTAGTCCAAAAATCACAACACCTTATGTGAGCACCTTACAACAGCATGATGCAAAACATTATAGAATATTGTCCTCCCTGATCAGAAAAAACGCATCAAAAACTTAGTCTAAAAGTACCAAGGAAACTCTCCATAAGCCAAAAAGAAAGTTTGAAACATTGGAAATGAAAAATGGAGCAGCTGAATTAAAACAGTAAGATCAGACAGTCTGAATTGCTTTGTGTATTAAGGGGTATCCCCGATGTGCATTGAATCAGTTTGGACAGTCCAAACTGATTAAAAGGTAACTGTTACTCTCTATACACATTGAAAAGTTGGGAACGACTACAATGCAAGCAGGTATTTGGTGCAATCGTGCAATCAATCACTCTCAACCAATAGATGTGTATCAAACAGTTAGTGCACTTTTTAGTTAACCCCCTCCACCACCTCTCCATCTGGTGGAGGGGGTTAAATAAAAATAGGCAACGACCGTAAGATGCAGATCTGACGGTTGTGGATGCTTGATTGCACGATTGCACCAAATCTTTGATTGCATAGTAGTCAATGCCTGAAATGTTTGGGTAGTCTAAAGTGTGTTGTGCAGTTCAAGTTGATAGTAACTGTTACTCCTGAATACACATTTGAGAAGATCAGACATTTCGAACTGGATTTCTCTAATATACTAAAAACTTTGTATGTAAACTCAATTTTAACATAATTGCCAATGTATTCAGTACACATAGGTCGCACAGACTTGAATCCCACTTTTATTCAGCATTGCCACTTAGGTCAAATAAATGAGAAACACATTGAAAAACCTCGTAAAGATTGTTTGCTAAGCTCATTTGATTTTGAATCACTTGACACATGTGAGTCTTGTTTGCTTGGGAAGATGACCATAGAACCTTTCACCAGTCAAAGAGTGGAGGGCGCGTGAAGGTCCACTTTATGGTAAATTAATTAAGCATGTGACCAAGTCAACAAAAACTCAATTAGCAACTACAATTAATTGGGAATTTAAAAAGAAGAGGAAAAAGTCACTGGAATTTTTGAGATATTTTGTGTAAAAGCCCAAATTTCCAAAGTTCAATGTTCAGTTTGGACTAAAAATTTTTTAATGATAAAAAGAATTAATAGGAAATGAGAAAAACAAATTAATTCAAAAACTCGAAATGAGGGAATTCAAAAATATAAACTTAGCTAATGATCAAATGAAGTTAACATAAAGATTTGAGTTGACCAATGGATTCCAAATATTCCAAATAGCATACCTGCAAAGTTCCATAATTTTTGATGCAAGTTTGCTATGTAATTCAATAGCTCCATTGAATTCAACTCAAACTCAAATTCAAATTTGAATTCAATTGAAACTTTGTCAAATCAACATTCTGATTTAAGAATCAATTTCTTCACCTCCAAATTTGTCTACCATAAAATATCTAAAAATTTTGGACACAAGTGGGTGGGAGAATTCAGTGTCCAGAGAAGATAAGCTTGAATAGAGAGGTGGGACCCACTGGTCATAGGCTCAAATTCGCCCTGCTCTTCCCATAGCGCCACCTCCCGGCATGCAACTGCCACTGAGCTGCCTGCCTCCTTGCTTTGACTTCAGCTGCCTACAGCTCATCATCCCCAGGCTCCTCCTTATCACCTCCTCAGTCCCCAAGTCAAGTCTTTCACCTCTGTTCTTCAGCTGGGCGCAGAAAGTTCACTCTGTGCGAGTTCTTCTCCTCCACCTCGAAATCCACAAAGTAGCAACGGTATGGCTCCAGTTTCTTTGCCCTGGGTTACTCCCCAACCTCTTGCGCAGCTCCTTGATCATTCTCCTTCACAGATTGAGGCTCCCCATCGATGGGTTTGAAGATTTTCGGACTGCCGGCTTGCTCCTCTGTTCTTGCTGCCCTCTGTCCCTCGATGCCCCGGTGATGCAAGCATCCTCTCCCCTCGGTCCTTGAAGAAAAAGGTGCACACTTACATGTAGAACATGCTCATAAAGTTTTTGCACGGTTGTTTATTCCTTGTGCACCTGTGCTATGTTGTTCTATATGGCAAGGCGCATCACCTCGAACAAGAGTCATCGAGTTTCATCGGGCATTCACACCGGAATCCCATTTTTTCCCCAAGCGCGGATTTTTCCCTCCACGGTTCGTAGACGCCACCAGTTTCTAAGCCTTTTCTCTCCCTCTTATTGCCAGATTCTTGTTCCCCCTGCTTTCATGAATCTTCCTGAGGTCTTTCCGATCAGTGTCAATCATCGTCGGGCTCAGACGACATGGCCGAAACCCTAATCGCCGCTGCCGCCATCGCGCAAGCCTTTCCGGCCATCGTCGGCGTGCCCTGACCCCACCGGCGTGCTCAGCACCTCGAAATAGGTTTACACGGCAATTTCGGCGAGGAGCCGTGCCGTGGATCGACAGGCGGCAAGAGCTCAGGTGGGGCGTCGCCGCGGTCGCGCGCCTGGCGGGAGGTAGACGACGACCCCGTGGGGCCCAGTCGTCAGGGAGTGTAACGCGTGCGCCCGGAACGGGTGCGGACAAGGATCCCATGTGGCTACATCCCTGAACCCTGTGGCCCGGCGTTGCTTCAACCCGATTGGCCCTTTTTATATCCTGTGGGCCCAGCCATTATTCAAACCTTTTTCCAATTGAAATTTAAATTCCAGATTTAGTTCCCACTTCAAAAATCCATATCTCCTAGTAGAATTGTCCAAAAATTCCCAAATAAATTTTGTTATAACCAGCATGAAGAATAATTTCCAGTGGTGGACTTGTAATTTTATGAAAGTCCATAGAAATTTCTCTATAATTATAATAAGCAAAATGCTTTTAGAATAAATTCGTATAGTTCTGCTCTTTGGAAAATTACCAAATTTTTACTGATCCTTCATATGAATATCCTTGAACTCCAGCAAATATTTCAGGGTCATTAGACTTCATTTACATGATCAGGTCACCTGTGTATTCTATATGCACATAAAAATAGCCAATTCAAGTAGAATTTGTACAGAAACGTGTGCAAGCTTCTAAATTGAATATCTCTCAGTATAAAGCTTCAAAATTTGTCAAAATAAATTTGTTGGTTCCCTCTTTATCTACAATAACCAGAAATACAATCCAATCTTCCTAAAAATCCCAAGATTTTCCTGTAGAGCCATTTAAAGGAAATTCATGTTTGATTTTTATCTGATGATTCCCTTCCTAGAGAAATCTGAACTTTTGGCCAAAAATTCTTTAGTATGTTTCTGAATTCCTGTAAAAATTTCAGATTCATTGGACTTTCATAACCTAGTTCAATCTGGAGATTTTTCCTAACTGGTCATACCATGCTTAAAAACAATAGAATCTTTTTCAGTAAATTATCCAACCGTGTAGAATCAATTTCTCCCTGCAGGAAGATTAGAAAATTGTGAAACAAATTATACTAGAACCAGTGAGACTCCCTATGTATGGTTCAACCACTGGTAGCCATGATAGACCTCCAAAATTACAATTAAAATTCAGGGAAGGCTAAACACTAAAGAAATTTTGTAGACCAATATATTCAATTGCTGTATCTGAAACTTACTTCGTTATTCCTACAAGATCATGTGAACTCCCTGTAATTTTCTCAGGCTCAGTGAATCTGTTGAACCTGTATAAAATTGAGATCACATCCCTATGTACAAAACAATATATATTTCACTCCATGTGTCCATTGTCTAAGTTCATCTTGTTTCCTTTCTGTTGCTGTCCAGTCTAGCAACAGAACTTCAAGTCCTCACTAATACTAATCCTTCTTGAGTTATAATCAACTTCAATTATTATAATAATAAATTGCAATCTTTTATTTGCATATCACTTCGATAGTACTCGCGATGAAGTTGGCCAACAAGCAGCACAACCCGGAGCTGAGGATTTCTGTAGTGATTTTGGTATGGCGTGATTTTCTCATCTAAGAATACTAACTGATCGTCACTGAATTTTATTCCTACCAAAAGGCAAGCCCCGGTTTGCATTTAAGTGCATTTTAAGTTTTGCTTTTATACACACTGTATTCAATAGACTTGATATGCATTAGGTCTATGTTGATTGAATACTCCACATGCATGACCAAATAATCCTTGAAGTAGATGGATAGTATATGACCCCCTCGAATTATATTGCTATGCTTAATGTTTAGTTAGAAGATCGGTAGAAGTCGAGTATGTCGGAAACTACTTGCGATATTGGTCACATTTTATCGACCACAAGTCAAGTAGTTGAATTCTACTTGCGAGAGAAGTCAAGTGAAGGAAACCTACTCGCGAGTTGTTACCATATCATTAACTCTTTAATATGAGATATGGACGGGGATTTCTGTAGGTTTGTTTGCCCACATCGTGCCTGGGTCGGTAATGGCGAGGCAGGTGTTGGGAGATGAATTGGTAGCCCCGTCTGTGTGGTTAAGGCCCATCCCGTGCCTGGCCCCGTTGAGCAAGTTTGAACTGTATTGGAAAGCATACTGGTGATATGGTACCCAGGAAACCGATGTACCTTGAGGATCCTATGTTGGAACCTTTTCAGTCAGCTTAAGCTGTCAGCTGTTAGTACAGTGGGAGGTAACTTACTCAAGAACATCTCAAAATGGAGGTGCACCTTGAAGTGAGCTCACTGTTCGGGTCGATCGAACTGTTTCGATGTGGTTGAATCTGGGGAAAGGTGGTTGTGTGCGAGATCAGTGGAGTGTGCTGATGCAACTCCGAGTACGGGCGTACGCGTCATGCTGTTCGGGTGTTTTTGATCCGAATCACCATCGCTCGCAGTTATGGATTGAGCATACTTGGTCACTGAGTCTTGACATAGTAAGAAAGAAAAATTGAAAGATTATGAATATGTTGCTATAAATAATTCTTTGTATTGCAACCTTGGCTGCTATAGAGATAGCATAATTAAATTTACAAATTTCTAAACATTTAACTTGAATAAAGCATATGCATCCTTGAGCAAGTATCATCGTGGACGAAGCGTTTCTTGTTTGATTCTGGAATTCACAATGATGCTATGCCCATGGATCGCATATGCTATATTAAAACTGACCACTAAGGATTTACTTTCGGCGAGTCCATTCCTGCAAATTCAGCTTTCCAGTCTTTAATGTTTCCAACATGTAAAGTTTGATGCTTTAGGTGAAACGGTTAAGTCTTGCTGAGCCTTGTGCTCACGGTTGCTATATTATGGTTTTTGCAGGTATCATTAGCTTACGCTTATGTTGTGGTTGTCTGTGAGATCTCGAGCATGTCGAGATTTTTGTCTCATGGAAACCTTGCCGCTGCTTTCTGTTTCATGTTGCTAGTGAGAAGCCTCCGCGGGCATGGACCGTTTCTCTTGTGCATAGCTAGTGGATATTATGAATATGTATATTCCGATGTGTTGTATATTATGTTATAAAAGAGAATCATCTTTTGAAATATAATATTTGTGTTGGTTATTTTGTATGGTTTTTCTTGTGTGTTGTTGGGTGCCGCATTGCACGGCACCACCCCAATGTGATTCCTAGAATGTGCAGTCCCCGGTCCTCACATTTTGCAGACCTCAAATGGCAAATCTGAGACCACGATAATGTTCCTCATATTCAAATTAGGGCCCCCGCAAAATTTTGTCATTTTTGGACTTGTTTTACTATTTCCAATTGAATTTTGGAGTTTGTGTGAGGGTGTGTCTATAACTGGTGGCACCCACCTGTCTGGCCACTTAAGTGCGCTATCATTTGAGCGTCTGTGCGTGCTCCACATTGATGGCTGCATTTTGCCACCTCCCCCTCACAGCTTCTAGTGCCTTCAGCGATTAGTCGCTGCTTCCTTAGCATTGAAGGCGAGCAGCACCCGGTCGTCGCCTATTTAACCCCCCCCCCCCCCCATCTGCGAAATTGTTTCTCTTTTCTGCGCTCATCCCCCCGCCATTGCTGCCACTGCCGGTTCTTGCTTGCCCCACTGATTCTCCGCTCTTTGATCAAGTGTGCAAAAGAAAAAAATCTTCGCAAGATGATTCTCAATCTTTCTCTCAATTGACTCAGTGAAGCTCCAGCTCATGTTGCTGTATTTTTGTGTAGGTCCCCGTCGACCACATCTGGAACCGCCAGGAGAAGACACCAAATTTCCGTCCGTTGAATCACTTTCTTCCATCACTGAGCAGCACCAAGGTTCGTGTAGAACACCTTTACCAAGTCCTGCAGCCCCTTTCAAATTCCCATGGCTAAGTTCCTTGTATTTTGAAATTTTTCTCCAGCTAGCTTCATGAAACCGACACCATTATTCGTAGCGATTCTTATTACATAGTGCATGGTGCTCCATTCCTATCTAGGCGTAGCTTCCCAACTCGTGTGCGCATCCACCGAAGCAAGGAGAAAATAAAACCCTGTACGGGTTTAGGAATTAAGTAAATTTTTGCCGCCACCATGTTTCACACTTAGGGCACCAGTGAGAAACTAGTTCCGGCCCTTTCCAGTCCAAGAGTGGTCCAGTTTCCCGTTCCAAGTAACCTACGGTTGCTGTATGGCAAGAATTTCGAGGGGATAGCTTAAGGGAAATCAAGTTCACCGTTGCCGGTGAGCTTCCGACCACTGCCGATGCTGCTAGCCCCCTTTCAAGCGATGTCAAACTCAATTGTGCTGGTCATTCTCTATGCATTGGTCCAAGGAACATTTTAGACTAAATGGTAGTGAGGTTTAGATTTGTCCGGCGAGGAAACGCCATGCTGGCGGCGTCGAGGGGAAGAAGAAGACCCCTGCGGGCAAGATCTTCTGTTGTGTTTGGATCAAATGTGGAGTCCCGTGTGGCTTGGATCTGAGTTGTGGAATTTGAAAAAGTGGGCTCCCTGTCTGTCTAATAAGGATTTTACAATAGAAAAGAAAATGCAGAAAATGCACAGATTTGGAAAAAAATTGCTCTTTGAATACTGGTTCAAAAATTGTGAGATAAATTTTCCCAGGTTCCTCTTGATCTCTACTTTAAAAGGGTGCAGGTTAGGGATCATGAAAGGCTTTGTGTATTTCTCTAAAAATCCAGGAGTGATAAACCTTAGGAAAATAATTACGAGAGTTCTGCTTATTAGAAATATGTGAAACTTGGCCAGACCACCCATAGTATTCTATTGCCTCTAGTAAAAATTTCATGACTATTGGGTATGATTAAGTAGGGTTAATTTTATGATCTTACTAAAGGTTAATGAAAAATCCCAAAAATCAACAGCAAGTAATTCAGAAACTGATGAAACTTGGGAATTCAATTGTGACCTGTAGAGGGCCCACAAAAAGATGAAACAAATTTTGCTAGGCTCATAGTACCATGACCTAGCTGATTATGAAGTTTTTTAGAATGTCAAGACTTGTATTATTTCCTTGTAATTCAATAATGAAGAAAAGGGTTAGGAATTTCCATAAACAGAAACTATAGTATAAAAATCTGAAATAATTACCATGCACCTGCTCTTTCCTTTGTAGTCTCGTGTTAAATTTTCAACTGCAGTGGACTTCATCTTCATTAGAAATAAATTTTGTTAACTTTATAGACTATGAATAACTATATTAATGTTTTGCAATCTATTCATATCGCTACAACTCTACGCGAGGAGCCACTGGAGCTGATTGACTTCATCCCACCCAAGGCGGAGTTTGACTTAGACAAGCAGCAAGGCAAGCCCTGGATGCATCTAAAAATGATTATGAGCTTTCCTCTATAGTATTATCATGATACAAATGATTATTGCGTTAGGTCTATGTATGTTTGGTGATCCACTTGCATTGCCAAATGATCCTACAGGGATGGGTAGATTAATGGCCTAGGTTATTTGTATTGCTATGCTAGTTTGCAAACTGGGAAGTTGGTCGCTCAAGTAGACGGTCTCTACTCATGAACTGTGGGAAAGTAGAATTCATAGAAAGGGATTGGGAATCCTTCACTAAAAAAGGAAAAATGAGACCAGACAAGTTGGTTGGAAGCGATAGATCGAAGATCATAGGTCTTCCTCTATCGATTAAGGACCGTACCGTGTGCGGCCCTGCTGAGCAAGTTAGAACTTGTACCGGATGCATACTAGCGTTAATGAATCCAGAAAACTGATGTAACATGTTAACCGGGGTGTTGAGGCATAGGCCACCATCTTGGGCCGTAAGCCAAGAGGAAAGTAGAGGAAAACTCCACTGCTGGTGGTCCCGTGTATTGGAGCTTACTTTTTCAGGACGGAGGGACTGGTTCGGTGCTTGGGTGTCTTGTAAAAGGTCGTTATCTACAACATTAACGGGAGAGACTGTACACCTCTTCTAGACAGGTGTACATGATGTGCAAGTCGTGTGTTTTTCATTCGAATAGTGATGTAGTAAATAATGTTTCTTAGTAGCTTTCAACAAGCATTTTTGGCGCCATTTTCGAGTATGATTTGTTAATGTTTCTTAGTACCTGTCAACAAGCATTTCTGGCACCGTTGCCGAGGAAGGAAAAGGAAGCGAAGGATAGGTATCACTTGTGATTAAGCTATAGGTACTAATAGTTATTAGACAGGATTACTCTTGTTTGGTTTCTCCTTTTGTGGTGAAAATAGGGTAGTGTTGGCTAACCCATTTCATGGGATGACCAACGAGGACGCAAGTGCTTAACTACAAGATAATTCAAGGCGTACCTCAACAAATGTTCCCTAGGAAATACCATTGCCTTTTGCAGAAGAATTTTAGCTTCCAGTAGGAGCCAAAGTCATCCTATCCCAAGGTTAGGGGAGGCTCCAAGAGTTTTTCTTGATTTACCTTCATCATAGGGTGGATAGTTGGCCCCTCATCCAACACTCATGTCATAGGTTGGCACCACCAATCCATTATCACCTTTGTGCTCGAGCTGAAGGAGTCCTGTTCTCATTCATCATGGATGAGAACATGGTCTCCACTTAAGGGGTGGATTGAAAAATGCTCCAGTTCCTTTAGCTTGGCATGCACACCACTTAACAGGGTGGACATGCTAGCTAAGGAAATACACCTCCCATTGAAGTATCTTGAAGATCAAGCAAATGGAGAAGTGTTTGGATGATCCAAGCCATAGATATTCCCATGATTTATGAAAATCCATGTCAACATAGGCCACTTGGGGAATCATTCCCCTAAGACTCATGGGGATTCTTCCTTCCAAAACCAACTCCAATGGCCATTACCCACAAGGAGTTCAAGGGTGAAATCAATGTCACCCTTGCAATCAAGGAGGCTATGGGATTTGAATGGATGTAAGATCAACTAGCCTACCTTGAAGTATCTTGTCCATGGCCAAGCAAGAAATCAAGACAACGTTTACATGAAGTTTTTTGGCCAAGGACACGAAACTTAAAGAGCATTCAAGATCCAAGATATCCCACAATCACTTGTTGGGATCCCTACCCTTCGACCAAGCCCATGCAATCTAGGGCAAGTGACATTGTGGATGAAGCAATTCTTGTTTGATTGTGAAGTCTACATGTCATCATGCCCTAGGAAGCTTTTGATCCATGATCTAAGTATGGGTTGATCTTAAGGAATATCAAGAAGGTCGAAGTGAAACCCCTAAAGAAGGACAAGCCTCACCATGCTCACAAGAAAAATATTTCAAGAGGGAGAATGCCGTCACTACATCAACAAGTCTTCATCAAGATGACGAAGAGGCTAGGACCATCATTTGGTTCAAATGTCCAACTTACATGCCAAATGAGATTTGGCATGTCAATCAGGAGAAGTTGTCCACATCTTCAAATCCGGGTTGGACAACAAATCATCGCACTATACATGACGGAGGTAAGTCCCACTCATCGGACTTCAAAAATTCGGTGAGTCCTTGCTAATAGGTTAATTGGTAGTTATCTCATATTTGCTTTCACAATTGCATTTTTGAATTTCCCATCAATCTTTGCATTTTGCATTTAGCATGTTTAATTTTCACACTTGCATGTTGGAAAGTAAAATTTCCAACCATCATAAAACTAAAATTTTGAATTAGGAAATAAATTTATGTTGATATGAACCTTGGACTAACCACTTGAATTCATCTTCCTAATTCAAACCAAAAATATTTCCCTTAAATATTCATTTCATTTGCATGTTGTTTCAAGTCGGGCAAAACAATTTGACAAATGGTACAACATGCTTTCTAGCTAACTTAACCCATTTTATAGTTGTTTTGTTTGTTCTTGATTTTAGTGCAGCCAAGACAATAAATTGTAAAGAGGTTGGAAGGCCTCATCAATCGCATATCCCTCCATCAATTTCATTTTGAGTTTATGGTTGAGGAATGCTCAAGGTGGTGGCCCAATGGAGGACCAAGATAAAGATCATTCAACTCCAACCGCAACTTGGCTGGAGACATTGAACATGAAGGCTACACAAAAATCCATGGTCGTGAGTTTCTCACACAACGACATTCAACCAAGACTACTCTTAAATTTAGGTACAAGTTTAAATTTTCTGTCATTTGAATTGTATTAGGATTGAATGAGTTTTGCTTACATTGGTAAGGAAGGTTTACACATTCTCATCATTCAGTTATTATGCGTCCTCACGAGAGTAAGTGTTGGCATTACTCTTTTTGATTCTTCAAAAAGGAATATCACCTTACTTGGGAATAAATTTAAACAAGTACCTAGAATTTCATAATCATTGCTAAAATTGACATAGAAATTTTTTGCCTAGGTAATGCTTATGGAATGACTTAATGGTTGAACTTGTATGTCGCAACCTAGGAATAGTGATGTCCATAATTTTGATTTAAAACTCATTCACGCATGGATCATTACATTTCAAATTCCTAGGTAAGAAATTAAAATTGTTCAGGAGGATAAAACTGAGAATCTTGTTTGCCATGACCCAAATGGTAAATATTTGCTCTTGTAAAAAACAATGATGGTTATAAATCTTACAATATGAAGGGATCCATATGTTCATGGCTCCTAAGGTATACTAACGAATAATCCCCGGCAATAGTGCCAAAAATGTTTGTTGGTATTACTTACGCACCATTAACTAAACATCTCCAACTGATATGTCAGAAATGCTTGCTAACGGTTCTATTGGATCACAGAGTGAATTCCGCAAGCACACAGAGATATCATTGTAGCATTTCCCCTTAAGAGTATTCCCAAGGGTGTCATTTATTTGATCCCAAAGGAAGGCGGGGTAGAGATATAACAATCATCAAGTGGAAAGGGTAGAAAGGTCTAGGTAAGAATCTAGTAAGGATGGATAAAATAATAGTGGAGGTAGTGTGACACACACAAAAGCTTTCAAGTCTAAGGGGGATAAGAGGGTCCTAGAGGTTAGTTAAGGTTGAGAGTTATGGAGGTACTCCTACTATGTTCTATTGTACATATACATAGTATAAAGTAATTATTCATAAGCTAGATCAATAGTGAATACTTATGCTATGTGGTTCAACACATCGGGCATGGGCTTACACCTAGCAATACTAGGGCGACTCCCGCCAAGAGCCTGTGGCATAGCCGAACGTGGAGGATTACAAAGAACAGATAGGGTTGTCACCACCTACTGCCTACCTCTTCAATCCGTGGGTCTACAAGACATCCAATGCTACTTAGCTATCCTAGCACCATGCTAGCATATTAAGTAATTACCTTAAGAGCCTAGGCACAATCCATCCTAAGGCAATGAATTGAATCATCATTGAACCAATGTTGATACACAACATAATTATCCATACTAACCTAGTTATGTTATAATTAACTAGACTATAGTGGGGGTCTATAGGTTCTATGATAATGAGATATGTTCATGATGAAACATTCAAAGAAGCTATACCTTCTACATACATGGACTCCACAATCAAACAAGAAACTCTTTGCCCAAGTATATGTATAAGTAGAGACTAATGATACTATCTTTATTATGCATAAAGTCACAATTACAAGAAAGAATACATGAGTCATACCTTTCCCAATGTAGGATTGGGAAGAGAGAGACTCCTTACTCCTTTTCCAATTTGGACATGGGACTAGAGACTCTCCTCTCTACAACCTAACTCCTCTAAGACTATGGATGATAGTGTATACAATAGAGATAAAGCTCAAGTGGCGTGTGTTGAAGTGAGGGGTAGGGGGTCCTATTTATACTAGTGTTGAGGTCGGTTCCCGCCACCAAAAGCGCGTTAATCCGTCACCATTGACTCCAGGAAGCTGGGAGAGCCAACACGTGGAGGCTGACCGAGTTTGGTGCAGAGACCAGGTCGGCCGACCCCCTGGTTCGGCCGACCTGGTCATTGCACCATTTCTTGTGTGCTTTCTCCAGGTGGCTGCCAGGTGGGTCCCATTGATGTATATGGGTGATACACCGTTGGATCTCCTCGGATACTTCTGTTTGTGGGACATTTGATCCATGGGATGCCACGTGTCGTTGCCTGATTGGCTGGGATGATACTTTATAGGATTGGTCCCTCTACATTTCCTCATTTCCTGCATAAAATGCTGCATACACATATTTCTCCAAGTCCAAGTGGAATTTGGTTAGTTAGAAATGTGATGTGTGCAAGAAATGAAAAGTCCTTCACATATTTGAGTTAAATTGATGGATGAAATTGGTATATTATGCTCTCGACTATTCTGAGCATTCATTCCATTGTGGGTGTGAGTTAGCTCAAGGGAATTGCCACCATCATTGGGTGTGAGTTATTTCTTTGTGGCTAAAAGGCATGATGTACCTTAACCAAGGAATGACAAGATCATGCTCAATGTATATTGGGTGCATGTTGTTCCTATGTGGCTAAATGTTATGTTATACCTTAGTCAAGGAACAATAGATCACACTCAACCCAAGTTGAGTGCACGTCATCCCTTTGCGGTTATAGGTATGTTGTACTTTAGCCAAGGAATAACGGATCATAATGAACACATGTTGGGTACATGTCACTCCTTTGTGGTTAAAGGGTATCATTACCTTAGCCAAGGAGTGATGGATCACACCCAATGCATGAGAGGTATAAGTTATTACATTATGGCAAGAAGGTATGATACACCTTAGCCAAAGATATGAAACAAACTCAACGCATGTTGAGTGCACGTCATTCCTTTGTAGCCATGGGTTATCATTACCTTAGCCAAGGAATAACAAGGTACATACAACCTATGGAAACATTGAAGTGTGGATGAGCGACATCGACAACACTCTCCTCGAGCACACTCGTGGAATCCATGGAAGGCAAACCAACATCGACACTCAACCCCTCCAATACCAAAGCCATGCTGCAACAAGGTTAGGCCAACCTCATGGCCTACATCCGTTGTTAGGGTTTCAACCCCTATCGCGGACCTTGAACAAGACCAAGCTTGGGGGAGGACCCCACTTGAGGTAACTTGTATCATACCCCTTGCGTATTTATTTTCCATTCACCCATTATCCACCTCGCAAATAAAAAAAACTTAAAAAAAATAGTAGACCAGATTTGCTTCAAAAATAAAATAAAAGATGTGCGGTAAGAATTATTTGGAATTCATATAGATGAAATGATGAATAGTTGCTCTATTTTAATTTTCCTAAGTCCCTAGTTTAAAACTTACTACTCTCCAAAATATTGCTTTCATTGGCTAGAATTACTTTTGCCTTGATTTAGAATCTGTGGGTAGCAAAAGTTTAATCCATTCTAAGTTGTTGTGAGATATGATATAGTGATAGGGCTTCTATTCCTAGTTTGAAAGTGAAACTTAGATTTTTGGAAAAATTCTAAAAAGATTTAAGTTACTCTCATTTGATTAGAAATACCTACCAAAACCATATGATACATTACATTGATAGACCTTATGGATATGCTATTTGTCTTCACATTGACCTTTGTCAAACTAGTATAGACCTATGTGAGATTTCATTCATTACTTTTTGAATAAATCCCATCATACCATCCTTCCACAATAAAAAGAGAAACTTCATACCCTTCATGCTTAGTACTCTCCCAAGTTTATTGCATAAAAAGGGAGTCAAAGACATGTCTACAAAAAAAGAGAAAAAAATGCATGCTTACATCATAAGCATGAGAAAAAAAAGAAAAAAA
This sequence comes from Tuctoria greenei, assembly GCA_036927565.1. Classification (NCBI taxonomy): domain Eukaryota; kingdom Viridiplantae; phylum Streptophyta; class Magnoliopsida; order Poales; family Poaceae; genus Tuctoria; species Tuctoria greenei. The sequence goes on along the minus strand of JAYESD010000004.1, from coordinate 178,411,240 downwards.
GAAAAAGGAAAAGTAGCCATGTTTCATCCCTGCAAAATAAGGGAGTCTTCATATATAGGAATCATCTCAAATACCCACATCCACTTCCACTCCATCACACATGCACAAGTCTTGAATCAAATAGTTTTCAATTGATTTCTACTAAGGCTTGCTTTTTTGACTTAGCAATATTATCTGTTGCAAATATGCCTACTATATTCCCTACCAAGCTCCACATACATGCCATATTTAGTGGTAGGATGAATTTAGGCGAAATGCTTTGGTGAGGACATATTTCCACTACTCCTAAAGGAGAGACTGAGAGAATCAAATTTAGATACTTATAATTTAAATGAACTCTGCGGAAATCGGGTGGAACTTGATTTCTAGGGTATGTGTGCTCCATGCTGTTCTATCTTTCCACCACCCATGAATATGAGATGGCATAAGCCTCATAATGACCAAAGATGGGTGAAGTACCATGCCAATTTTTGCAATACAGGTAGAGTATTTGGTTGTGCACATGGTACTTGTGAAAAATAGAACATTGTAGCAACTCCTGATCATCAACTTAAAGTCTTGACTTTGCTTGGGACGAGCAAAGGATAAGCTTGGGGGAGTTTGTTGACGGCTGTTATATACCAATTTCACCCGTCAATATAACTCAATTATGTGAAGGAAATATCATTTCTCGCACACATCACCTTTATATTTAACCTATTTCCACTTGTCCTTGGAGAAAATAGTGCATGTAGGTATTTTATACAGAATTGAGGTGAAACAAGGGGATGGATCCTATAAATTATCTTCCAACCAATCAAGAATCAACATGTGGCATCACATGGATCAAATAAGCCATAAATAGAAGTATTTGAGGCCATCCAATGGCGTATCACCCATATCAGTCAATGGGACCCACCTGGAAGTGACCTCGAGGAAGCACACCGCAAACGGAGCCAAGACCATGTCGGCCGACCCCCCTAGTCGACCGACTAGGTCTTGGTGCCAAACGCGGACAATTTCCACATGTCGAATCCCTGTGGTGCCTTGATAACGATGAAGACTGATTCGCACACTTTTGGTGGCGAAAACCGACCCTTCTCTAGCTATGAATAGGACCCCTCACCCCTCACATCAACACACACCACTTGAGCATCATTCTATTGTATACAATAGTTCTCTTAGTCCTTAGTGGAGTTAGGCTATAGAGTGGAGAGCCTCTAGTACCAAGTACATGTTGGGAAAGGTATGGCTCATGTATCTTTCTTATATGTCTGACTTTATGCATAATAAAGATATTATCTATAGTCATCTTTTATTCAGATACATGGATGAAGCGTTTCTTGTTTGATTGTGGATTCCATGTATGTGGTAGGAGTAGCCTTTATGATTATACCATATCACTCTTAATCTATCATCATAAACACTACAAACCCCCACTATAGTCTAATTAGTTATGATATGATCATGTTAATATGAATCACTTGTGCTATGTATCAACATTGGTTCAATGATGATTTAGTTCATTGCCTTAGGATGGCTTGCGCCTGGGCTCCTAAGGTATTTACTTAATATGTTAGCATGGTGCTAGGATAGTTGAGTAGCGTTGAATGTCTTGTAGACTCATAGATTGAAGAGGTAGGTAGTAGGTGGTGACAGACCTATCTTTCCTTTGTAATCCTTCACATTCGGCTATGCCACATGCTCTTGGTGGGAGTCATCCTAGTATTGCTAGGGGTAAACCCGTGCCTGATGTGTTGAAAAACTTAGCATAAGTATTCACAATTGACATGGTCATTAGTATCTAACCTAGGCTATGTATATGTATATTAGAAGCATTATAGGAGCAATTCCCCAACTCTTAGTCTAACCTCCATTAGGACCCATCTATCCTTTAGAATAGATTGCTTAGGTGCATGTCATACTACCCATATATTATCAACTTACCCTTGTCTTGATAATTGATAAGTATCCCATAGATTGATCATAAGAGTAGTGTTTACTTTACTCCATCGCCTTCCTTTGGTATAAATATGATACCCATGGGAATACTCTTGGGTGAAATGCTATATGACAGATTCTGTGTGCTTTCAGACCAAATCTCTTTTGATAGATGATCTATGACGTAAGAAATGTCAACAAGCATTTCCGGCGCCGTTGTCGGGGATGATTTGTTAATGTTTCTTAGTAGCTGTCAACAGGCTACTGATGGGGTTCTGTACCTCGGCTACCGAAGAGCATCGATCGATGACCGAGCTCTAATAAAATACGACGTGCAGCTATATCTGACAAAACTGCCCGAGCTCTGACCATCGAGGTCTGTTGGTACCCTGTGTATTGTATACCCCTTGGGACTACAAAAAGACCAAAGGAACTTCACCTGTCTGAGTTGAAGACCTGCAAAGGCCCCACCTTTCATACGGGACTAGACCTGCCTTCCATCTATAGTTAGTCCCGGTGCTGCCACGTGTATACTGCAACAGGACCTACATCCCACACATGGGATAGCTCCGGGCTAAACACTTGTGCGGCACCCCCGGACCTAACCCCCGATAGATGGAAGCTCCGATACTGACACGTGTACATCTACACCGGACCTACCCGTCCCACGTCCCATACGGAAAGCTCCAAAGCTGCCACGTGTCCAAACCGCCGGACATTCAACCTCAGCAATCAGATTGGTGAAGCCCCAATGGCTCAGACCATCAAGGGGCAATCAAAGACTTCAAGACTCGATTAAGTTTCATTAATACCACATTAATTACACACTATCGGAAGGCTCTTAATACCAGTAACGACACTGTCAAGGCCTGTTACCACGCTATTAAGGGTAATTAACCTCATTAATTGTGTATTAAGCATCAGTAACCGCCAGGGCCACATGTCGGGCCAGGCTAACGGTGTAACGACCAGTCCCTGTACTACAAAAGGACTGGTCGACGATACACAGGGGACAACTTTTTGAACGCGGAGACCTCTCCCATACTCAACTTAGACACCCAATACAAACTACTACACACCCTGTGGAGTAGGGTATTACGCTCAGGCGGCCCGAACCACATAAATCCTTGTGTCTATTTCCCATCGTCTTTTGAATCTCTGCGCGCCCAATACCTAACTACAAACTCAGCGGGCTACCAACGGTAGTACCGGGAGAATTGCCGGATCTACACTCCGACAGTTGGCGCGCCAGGTAGGGGGGTGCCCGAGATTCGAAGTTGGTGAACTCTGCTCCTGGATCGTCCAATGGCAACCCTGCAACGCAACCTGCTGGAGGCCATCCCTCCAATGTGCAGCAGCCAACAGGTGCCTCGACTCTAGCAGGAGTCATGCCTCCGCCGCCACTGTCTGCACCGACAAATCAAGCCCGATAGCGGGACAGGGCATCAGCGTTGGTCACAACATCGGCTAACAACAATCCTGAACACGCGCTCCATGCGGCACGTGCTCTCCTCCAACGTCCACCACCTCCAGGCGCATCCCAGGGTGCAATGGAGCAGTGGAGGGATGATGTGGAACATTTGGTTGCAGCAGCAGTCGATCGCATCAGCAACCAAGGTCCCTCCCCTCGGGGCGGTCCCCATCGCAGCATCGGACTGTGTTGGGCAGACTTGGTCCACACGCTTCCCAACATAGAAGGCGTGTTGCATCTCAACAAGTGATGTCGCTGCCTTTCGGGGTGCGACGCTCCCATACAGTGACCAGGCATTCAACTCACGACCTCCCGACAGAGCTTGATCGTTGTTACTGTCAACAGGACGGCCATGTCCATATCGAGCATGCTCGCGAAAGGCAAGAGGCTCGAGATAGTCTTGCTCCCGAGGGAGTAGGAGGAGGCTGTTCTGCCCTGACCGTGCACCTACGCATGGTCAGATAGCCACAAAAGTTCCGACCTCACCTACCGAAGAAATTTGACGGGACTGTCAATCCCACTAAGTTTCTCCAGATTTACTCTACTGCAATCCTTGCAGCCGGAGGCAACGAGGCCATAATGGCCAACTACTTCCCCGTGGCTTTGACTGGGACCGCTAGGTCTTGGTTCATGATCCTTCCGCACAACTCCATCAATAGTTGGGCAGAACTGTGCAAACAGTTCCCCGCCAATTTCGGGAGTTCATACACCCGACCAGGCACCGAACTGGACCTTTTTGCTATCACGCAGAAGGTGGGAGAATCCCTGCGTTCCTTCATCTAGAGGTTCTCCAAGGTACAAAAAAACTATTCCTTCTATCTCCAGCGCCTCTGTTATTGTGGCATTTAGATAGGGCGTACGAGACAAGAAAATGCTGGAGAAGCTGGTGATCAAGGAGATCACCAGTGTCACAGAGCTCTTCAGCTTGGTAGACAAATGTGCCAAAGCTACGAAGGGCCGTGAAATGCACTCCAAACCACCTCCAGGGGATAATAAAAAAATCCTCCAAGAGTGAAGCACTTACCTCCGGGAGTGCAAAAAGAAGAAAAGGTGCAACGGCAAGAAAAAGTCGTCGGCCGGCACACCTACTACTGCAGCTGCCGCAGCTCCAAGTGGCCGGGGGCAACGCCCCGAGAAATGACCTTGACCATCATCCGAAGACGGTGGCAACTCCAAGATGTGGTGTCCTATACATAAGTCAAACAGCCACAACCTGGAAGACTGCCGAGAGGTCCAGAACCTTGTTGAGCGCTACAACAAGCGCCGGGAAGAAGTTCCTTTCCGTCAAAGGGAAGGAAAACAGGAAGTCGACGAAGCTCCGGCTGAAGAGGAGTTAGGCTTTCAGGACCCTAAAAATGTCTTGAAGGCTGTTTACACCTCCGTCGACGACGACTCCGATGTCTCCGGCAATGAACGTCGGAAAACCATGAACACCATCTTTGGTGGTTCGTGGGACATCACCTCCCGCCGCGTCCTCAATACCATGCGGCGGGACATGGCCTTAGTAGCTCCCACCGCCAGGGAGGAGCCGCACCAGAAGTGGATGGATACTGCCATCACTTTCGATGCATCAGACTGCCCTCAGAATATGATCGGAGCTGGCCAACTCCCATTGATGGTATCTCTGACCATCAATAACATCCAACTCCACCATGTAATGGTGGACGGAGGTTCGAGGCTGAACCTCATAAGCTTCAAAGCTTTCGTCAAGATTCAGCTCGGACCTCGGACCTTCGCCCCTCCCGACCTTTTTCAGGAGTAGGTTCGGGGGCCATAACCCCACTCGGTGCAATTACTCTTCCGGTGACCTTCGGGAACTGGGAGAATTACCGCACTGAAAATTTGGTATTCGACGTGGCACAAATCAACTTACCCTTCAAATCCATTCTGGGCAGGCCAGCCTTATACAAGTTCATGGCTGCTGCTCATTATGGCTACTTGGTGTTGAAGATGCCAACACCAGCTGGTGTTCTCCGGATCCATGGAGATCGCACCGTCGGAGAGATAGCCTTGGAAGAACTTCACGCGCTTTCTACAGCGCAGAAATAAGAACCCGGAAAGGAGCAAGCTCCGAAAACCCCCGAGCATTCATCATTGAGGCTCAACCTCCGTACCTCGCGTGCAACCAAGCGGCGACACCGACATTCTTGTCAAAGTTGTCCAAATCGGTTGCGACGTCGCTCAGACCACCCGTATATCGGGAGGTCTAAATGACAAATAGTAACTCGCGCTCATCACTTTCCTCTGGGCTAACATCGACGTGTTTGCCTGTCAACTGTCACAAATGCCTGGGATCCCTAGGGAAGTGATCGAGAATAATCTGAAGATCTATCATGACGCTCGGCCTGTACATCAGAAGCCTTGGAAGCAATCAGTAGAGCGACATAACTTCATACGACAAGAAGTGAAGAAGTTGCTCGAAGTTGGATTCATTCGAGAAGTCTTCCATCCAAAATGGCTGGCAAACTTAGTCGTTGTACCCAAGGCCAGCGGGAAGATTCAGATGTGTATCGACTACACTACAGTGAATAAGGCATGCCCAAAAGATCCATTCCAACTACCTTGAATAGATCAGATAGTGGATTCCACCTCTGGGTGTGAATTACTGTGTTTGATAGACACATATTCTGGGTACCATGAAATCAGAATTTCTAGGGAAGATGAAGAGCATACCTCCTTCATCATAGTAGATGGATTGTATTGTTATACTGCCATGCCATTTGGTCTCCAGAATGGAACTTCAACATTTGTACGAGCTATGTACAATACTTTTGGAGAGCTCGTCAAAGATGTAGTGGAAGTGTATGTCGATGACATCGTCGTCAAGATTAAGAACAAGAAGTCGTTCCTTGATACCTTGAAGATGTCTTTGACAAGTTGTGAGTCACTCGCACGAAGCTGAACCCGGACAAGTGTGTCTTCGGGGTTAGCTCCGGAAAACTTCTTGGTTTCTTGGTGAATCACCGAGGAATAGAAGCAAATCTGGCGAAGATAAAAGCTATTGAAGATATGCGACCACCAGCCCGCATCAAGGAGGTCCAGAAGCTGACTCGATGTCTAGCTGCCCTTAGTCGATTCATCTCCAGACTGGCAGAATGGGCGCTACCCTTCTTCAAGTTATGGAGGAAGTCCGGACAATTCCAATGGTCTGAAGAAGCAGAAAAGGCGTTACAGGAGCTGAAGCAGCTCCTCAGCACCATACCAACCTTGGTATCTCTGAAACCTGGTGAGCCACTTCTGCTTTACATCTCTGTAACTGACGAAGTTGTTAGCATGGTCCTGGTCGCGGAGAGACCAGAACCGTTGCAAGCTCAGGAATCCAGACCCCCCCCCCCCCCCCGAGAGGGTCAGGTGGTTCCTGAAGGCAGGTCTGGGTCCCAGCCCCCAAACTTGGGTCAACAAGGAGTAACTCTTGTTGAGAAAGATGAGCTGGACCTCCCTGCGAGGGTCCCGGTCAATCCTGAAGAAGCTCCGAGTTCCTCCAACAAGGACCCGGAGGTCCCCGAAGAAGGTCCGGACCCCTCCGGGAGGGTCCGGGTCCGAATAGTCCAACGCCCAGTGTACTTCATCAGTGAAGTACTCCACGACGCCAAAACTCGGTACCTAGAAGTACATAAACTGCTATACGCAGTTCTTATTGCTTCCAGGAAGCTCCGGCACTACTTCCAAGCTCACAAGATCTCAGTGGTGACTTCATATCCACTACGAGCGATTTTGCATAATCCCAACTCCACTGGGAACATTGCAAAGTGGGCAGCAGAATTGGCCGAGTTTGACCTTGAATTTGTCCCAAGACAAGCGATCAAGAGTCAAGCATTGGCGGACTTCGTGGCGGAATGGACCCGCTCTCCATCAAATCTTGGGGGCCTAGTGAGCAGCAGTCGGAACCCAAGGTTCCGGTCTTCACTAAGCCTCACTCGACTCTCTACTTCGACAGCTCTGTGCAGAAGCAAGGGGCTGGAGGTGGAATCCTTCTCCTCGCCCCAACCGGGGAGAAGGTAAAATACATGGTCCACCTTGACTTCAAGGCGACCAACAACATGGCGGAGTATGAAGCACTCATTTACGGACTAAAGGTGGAACTATCATATGGTGTCAAGCAGCTATTGGTCAAGGGAGATTCGCAGCTCATCATTAAACAGGTAAAGGGTGAATGCTCCTGCAACAATACCCAACTAGCTGCTTATCTCCATGAAGTCCATAGGCTTCAAAAGGACTTCGAAGTCCTGGACCTACACCATGTCCATTGTCTCCACAACGCTGAAGCTGACGAACTCTCGACAAAAGCGTCAACCGGAGCTCCAGCTCCCAACGGAACATTCATCCGGAGGTTGTCGAAACCCACAGCTCAGACCGCCGAACTGAGCGAAGGGGGCGAGACCAGCACCCGAAAGCTGGCGGTCCCGATGGCCCTGTTACCATGGCAACCATCAAGGGTTGTAGGTGCTGGCAGAAGCTCCGAGCAACCTAGCACGCAAGACTCAAATGCTCAAGCTAGCTCCGATGCATGGATCTCGGAGATCCGGAGCTACTTGAAAGACATTTTCCTTCCTGAAGATAATGTATTCGCTGACCGGATAGTCAGATTGGCTAAAAGATACACGCTGGTAGAAGGGGATCTCTACCGGCGCGATGCCAACAGCGTCCTAATGCGGTACATTACAAGGGAAGAAGGTTGTGAGCTCCTCACGTAAATCCATGGAGGAGAGTGTGGGAACCACGCGTCTTCCCGCACGCTGGTCGGTAAAGCCTTTCGGCATGGCTTTTACTGGCCTACAGCACTCCAGGATGCAACTGAGCTGGTGAAGAAATGTGAAGCCTGCCAGTTCCATGCGAAACAAATTCACATACCGGCTCTGCCTCTACAAATGATACCTCCTACATGGCCTTTCGCCGTGTGGGGATGGATATCTTGGGACCTTTCCCAAGAGCTGTCGGAGGTTACAAGTTCTTGTATGTTGCCATTGACAAATTCACCAAATGGCCGGAAGCAACTCCAGTTGTGACAATAAACAAGCAATCATCTATCAACTTCTTGCAGTCCATCGTATGCAGATTTGGAGTCCCAAACAAAATCATAACTGATAATGGGACCCAGTTCACAAGCTCTGCATTCCAAGGATATTGCAAAGACCTCGACATCCAAGTTAGCTACGCTTTTGTAGCTCACTCGGCAAGCAATGGTCAGGCCGAGAGAGCAAATGCATAAATCCTAAAAGGACTCTAGATGCGCACATATGAGCGCCTGAAAAAACATGGAGTCAACTGGATCGTAGAGATTCCACCCACTCTATGGGCCAACAGGACATTTCCAAACTGGTCATCTGGAGAGACACCCTTCTTCCTGGTGTACGGAGCTGAAGCAGTCCTTCCTCCAGAAATCACCCTGGGGTCGCTCCAGGTCCGGACCTTCGACGATGCCACAACGGACCAGCTCCGGCGTGAAGACCTTGACCTCCTCGAAGAGGGAAGGTGTCGAGCAGCTGTTCGGATTGCCCGATACCGCCAAACTCTTCGGCGCTATCACCAACGGCATGTTCACAGCCGACAGCTCGAGGGAGGCGATCTGGTGCTACGGAGAATACAATACAGAGAAGGGTTAAACAAACTTTCCCAAGCTGGGACGGACCATTCCGAGTGATCAAAGTATCCCGTCTCGGATGCGTTCGCTTGGCAACCGAGGATGGGACACCTCTCCTAAATCCTTGGAACATTGAGCACCTCTGTAAGTTCTACGCTTAATATCACGGAGGTGAGTCTGTAGTTGTATGTGATGTATGTTATAGAGTCATTGTACAGAGTCGGGAAGCTCCTCTGGGGGAACAGCCAGACCTTCCCCGGAAGGTCCGCAAAGTTCAGGCAACACTTGTCACAGTCTCAGAACAAAAACTGTAGCTAGCTACCTTGGGTCAAACAAGAAATGAAACACACTTAGCCTGATTTCGTACCCTAAGGGTGTACTTGTTTCCCCTGTACCCCGGACCTATAATGAAAGACATCATTGTGTGAAAACATACTCCACGTGCATTTATTTTGTACAGGCTCAATATTTTTTATTTTTCTCTTCCTTGTCTATAACAAAGTTGTGCAATTCTTAAGAAACTTTAGCTCGACCAGTTCATGTACAATTCGAGTTGCATCATTTATTCTTCTGGGTCCAAACATTATTAATGGCCTACTCACCTGAATGCCGCCAAGCCAATCTAGGGTTGGAGTGTGCTATCGACTTAGTGTAGTCATGCACCCTAAGTATGCCACTCTACCTACACCCTGGCAGGCCGAAGTAAGGCGAGTCCATAAACGATCGGATCTGAAGAAAGCAAGGTAGTGCACTTGATTGTATTTAGAATTATGTTCGACCTAAAACATTGTCGGGAATAGTAAGTCGCAATGAAGTTGTAGATAGGAAACGGATTTTACTGTTTTTCTTGACTTCAGTGTGCAGGAAAAATAAAGACCACATAATGATGGTGAATGACCGGAGCTACCAAAGCTCTGACATCCCCTAAGGTGGCTTGTGTTGATGTTCCGAACATTGATAATGAGCGTCTCTGGAGCTACTCGGCTCCGGTAAAGCCAGGGGGTCAGCCTTCAACGCCAACAAACGATGGTGGGAAGACTCTACCATGAAGTTTGTTGTCGACACACCGCGTGTTGACAGAGGTCACTACCGGAGCTACCAAGCTCCGACACCCCAGAGGACTAACTGTCAATGCTCTGCGCGTTGATGGAGACTCCTGCCGGAGCTACTGAGCTCCGACGATGGTCAATGTTGGAGCCACTAAGCTCCGACAACCTCAGGGGGCCTTCACTATTGAAGACTTCGGACCTACGCTCTACAAGTTCGAAGAACGCAAGTCTTCAACAACTATTACATCCTCTTGGTACATGTTCACAATCAAATTGTGTACATATACCAGGGGGCCAAGTGGGGCAAAGGTGTTGAAGACAAAAAATGAAATTCACAAAAAAAAACTTGGATTTCATTCATCTGAAGATAAGAGATTACAAAATTGGAGAAAAAGAAGAGAGGATACAAGCGGGAGCTACAAAGAGATGGTCCTAGACCCTATGGAAGAACGAGGCGACATTTTGGGCAACCTCTGATACACTGGCTTGGGTAGCTTCTCCCTCTCCATCGATGGGGCCTTCAAGCACCGGGTCCAGGGGGAATTGAGGGTCCCGCCTTGTGTAGCACATCACGAATTCTGCGACATTCTTTGCCAGGGATTGTCCCTCGGTTTCCAGCTGGTCCGGAATGACATCGCCCATCTTGGTGAGCTTGTTGCCTGCCGAACTCAACGCCTGCAACACTTGGTCCAGCTCCGGCTCCGGATGATCCGGACGTAGGGGACTAAAACCCATTGGTGTCAGCGCATCATTAGCTTTCCCAGGAAGTCCCAAACTTGTTGGTACTCTGTAGCCCTTGTGCCTCGCATTTTCTCCAAGGATCTTCTGGCCGCCGCAAGCTCCAAATTCTCCCAGGCAAGACGCTCTACCTCTTTGGCGTTCTGCTGAATCTTTTAGCAACCTGCCTTTCGAGTTTGCTGAGCTCTTCCTCCTGGAGGTGGATCTCGTTCCGACGGTTAACCAGATCCTTCTCTCGGCCCCACACCTTCTTCTCCCTGGCAGCAACATCATTTTCCCTCTTGTGGAGGTCCTGTCCTTGCTGCCAGGCCTTCTTATCCTCTTTCTCAAAGCGCTCATCCAACTTCTTGGTGCGCTCCACGAGACTCTTGTCACCCAGAGTCAGCCTATGAGTAAGCTCTTCCTCCCTCTTCACGAGGTCATCCCGCAGCTATATGAGTTTTTGCTCTTCATCCTCGAGCTTTTTCTCTCGCTCATGAAGAACCTCCCGGCGCTTGATGAGGCTGTCATGGATGGCGCTGAGCTTCTCCTTGTGATCATTCGCTGCGTTATTAGCAGCTATGGCCTGTTCGTGGATGGCCCAGGACTGGTTGTTGAGGGACTGCACCATGCTTTCTCTCTCGTCCAGCATCTTACCGTAGTACTCTAACCGGACCTTCTCCTTCTTCACCCCACTCCTTGTCGTCAGCCAGCCTCGACTGCGATAGCTTGGTCTCGAATTGGAGCCAGTTGCGCCACCTCCTAAGAGTTTGGCGCTCCTCCTCGATGGCCTTGCTGTCGTGGTAGAAAGCTAGCTAGACCTGACGAAGACTGGAGCAGGCGTTGTCAATAGACAACGACAAAGGGATTGGGTTCAGACCTGCCGGGGTCCTCGCCGCTGGCTCCAGCAGGTTCTTTGTGACAAAAGTCGGGTCCCACTCTACAAGAGCAGTCCCCTGGGTTTCCATGGCACTGGGACCGTCCTCTGGGATAGCCTCAGCCGCCGTCGAGGAAGGTCCTGCAACAGAAAATTCGACCTCCGGAGTTGGTTCTGAAGGTCCCGCCGCCGGGTCATCAACAGTGGCCCCTCGGGCGGGGGGTCGGCAGCTTCATCTAGGCACCCTGGCTCAGGCGCGAGCACCTCCGGGACTACCACCTCCGGGGCAGGTGTTGAAGGTTCGATCAGAGCTGAAGCTACTTCCGGCTCCGATGTTGGTGCCTCCTCCACCGTCGGCTCAGGCGCTGACACTCCGACCATCATGGGTTCAGGCTCCGGCACCTCTGCAGCGACTAGCTCAGGAGCTGGAACTTCTCCGACGACCGGCTCTACCGTCTAAACTTCTATAGCAACCGGCTCTACCGTCGGGACTTCTTCGACAACCGGCTCAGGCGTCGGAGCTTCATCCACCACCGGCTCTACTGTCGGGGCCTCATCAACCACCGGCTCCACCACTGGGGCTTCAACAACATCCGGCTCTAGGGCCGGAATCGCAGCTACCTCCGGCTCTAAGGCCAGAGCATCCACCATTTCGGCATCCAAACCCGGAGCTTCAACCTCTGGGGCTGGTGCCACTGGTACATCTTCATTCCCATGATCTGGCGCTACCACGGGAGATTCTGGGGATCAGTCAAGGTCCAGGACCATGACAGCCAGCGCTGGAGCTGTCGCAGCCTCAACCACTTCTGGGGCAGCGCTGGGATTGGAGCTGGACCCTCCGCCTGCACAGCTTTAGCTGTTGTGGCAGGAATTGGAGCTTCAGCCCCTCTCTTGGGTACCCTGTGGATGAAGGACAAAAACACTCGACATGCAGTTACAACACAAAACAACCAACTGAGGTAAAAAACAAAATTTACGTCGGAAGGCTTCCGCTCCAGCTAGCGCGGAACCTCTTCCCCGGACGCTCAGGGCCGGACCCTGTCGCCACTAGCGTGTCAACTCCAGAAGGTTCCCTAGAGCTTGCCGCTGCCATTGGCGTCACTTTGGTTGAGGCCCCCCTCGATCGGGAAGGACCTCCGGACCCAGAGCCTTCAGTTGGCCCTGGTACTGTAGCCGCACAGCCGGATCTAGCACCACGGGAAGATGCCGATGCTGGAGTGGCTGCCGCCATTGAAGACCTTCCCCTCCAGGGAGATGGAGCCGCTGCGGAAGAACCAGACCTAACAGACCTCCCCATCGGAGTGCTTCAGCTTCCTTTTACAGCTCGAAGGCTCGACCAACTCTCTGCCCTTGCCCAAGACTTCAACTCTCTGTTTCGGAACAGGAGAGGGACCACCCTCGGAAGCTCAGAGATCACCAACCCGGTGGTTGAACGCCTCTCAATTACACCGAGGTCATCAAGCACCGACATCTTTCACTAGAGCTCCCTGCTGAACTGTGCCACCATGTTCAGAGGGAGGAAAGCCGCTGGCGAAGACAAGTCGTCACCTTCAAAGTCGATGCCGTGCTGGAACTTCTTGAGCTAAAACTCCAAGGCTGCGCCTTCCAGGTTGGACTTCAAACTGGTCTCGATCTGGTCGTCGTCCGTCACACTGTTGAGGGCCCAAGCGAGCTTCTCCCTCTTCTTCAGCGGATCCCACATATTCACCAGGAAGTTGCAAAATACCACCTGGGGAGTCACCCCTCCTTCCACACATTGGCAGATCCTAGTCAGAGCAGGATTAAAGGCGTCCGATAACACCGGAACTTCGCTACAAGCTTCAATGTCGACGTTAGGGTGGCCTCCAGGCAACTCCAGCCTCTCATGCTTCTCAGTCCTGATGACAATCCAATCCTTCTTCCAGTCATCCCACTTGCTAGAAGGGAACGACCGTAAGTACTTGTGCGAGCACTTCTTGCGCTTCACAAAATAATAGAAGCCAAGGTACTTGTCACTCTTACCGGTGGTGTGGATGGTGAAGAAGGTGCAAAAGAGCTCGACGCCGTGAGGAATACCCACCCACATCTCGCAAAAGTGGACAAAGTTCGACACCAAAATAATGGAGTGGGGGCCAAGGTGGTACAGTTGCAGACCATAGAAGTCTAGCAGCATCAAGAGAAAAGAAAAAAAGGGTGGGATCAGTCCCACCATGGCGTACGTGGAGAAGTACACCATGTCGCCGGCGTGTTCCTTCTCGAAGAAGTCAGTGGACCACCCCATGAGGGCCCGGACCTTCTTCAAATCACCGCCCGTCTTCAGTCGGCTCTTGCAGAGACCCAACTCCATCGCAGCACAGCGGGGCAAAAGATGAAAAGCAAGCAAAAGTTTGGAGGATTTGAGCGCGAGTTAAGATGAAGGCATAAAGAATCCCCGAACGGTGCGTGCTTTCTTTCTTAAGTAAGCTCCCACAACGCTTGGATGGAAACCGCAAAGGAACCGTCAATACAATTCAAAAACTTCACCCTGCCAATGACAAGGGCGCCCGGGGCCACCCCGATGATAAAGTCGAGGTCCTTACCCCAGGCGAATGGTTGTCATCATGCAAGCCGAGAAGCTCGAGGGCAGCGGCCTGACAGGGTGCGTGGAACCGATATAGTTTTCGTATCGGGAACCGACGACCTTCAATTGCGTCAGATCCGCACGCTCATATCTCACCTGCCACATCCTGGATATGCCACATGGCGTTGGTTTAGCTGCGAACTACGGCCAACGGCACACCCGAAGACCCTTGAAGACACGGCTCGAAACCGAAGGATGGACCCACCTCCGACAGAATGACTTCATCCAAAAGGTCTCTCCCAGAGGTGGGCCCAGGGGGCCACTGTCTGTACCCTGCGTACCGTATACCCCTTGGGACTACAAAAAGACCAAAGGAACTTCACCTGTCTCAGGTGAAGACCTGCAAAGGCCCCACATGTCATACGGGACCGGATCTGCCTCCCATCTATGGTTAGTCCCGGAGCTGCCACGTGTATACTGCAACAGGACCTACATCCCACACATGGGATAGCTCCGGGCTAAACACTTGTGCGGCACCCCCGGACCTAACCCCCGACAGAGGGAAGCTCTAGTATCGACACGTGTACATCTACACCGGACCTACCCGTCCCATACGGAAAGCTCCGAAGCTACCACGTGTGCAAACCGTCTGACCTTCAACCTCGGCAATCAGATTGGTGAAGCCCCAACGGCTCGGACCTTCAAGGGGCAATCAAAGACTTCAAGACCTGATTAAGTGTAATTAATACCACATTAATGGCACACTATCAGAAGGCTCTTAATACCAGTAACAACACCGTCAAGGCCCGTTACCATGCTATTAAGGGTAATTAACCTCATTAATTGTGTATTAAGCATTAGCAACCGCCGGGGCCACATGTCTGGCCAGGCTAACGGTGTAACAACCAGTCCCTATACTATAAAAGGACTGGTCGACGATACACAGGGGACAACTTTTTGAATGCGGAGACCTCTCCCATACTCAACTTAGACATCTAATACAAACAACTACACACGCCGTGGAGTAGGGTATTATGCTCAGGCGGCCCGAACCACGTAAATCCTTGTGTCTATTTCCCATCGTCTTTTGAATCTCTGAGCGCCCAATGCCGAACTACAAACTCCGCGCGCTACCAACGGTAGTACCGGGAGAATTACCGGATCTACACTTCGACAAGGTCGGCAGACAACCCGCTTGTGCCTGAGATCGGGAGCATGGTAGGCAACAATATTCAATATGGCATGGGCCAATACGGATGCCTTCAATGCTGCAAGGATGAACACATGCCACATAGCAAGAGAAAAATGTTAATTGACACCATACTTTTCCCATCCTACTCGCTGCGGAAATAGTCATGCAAAGACAAGAACCCCTCTCGATCCCGAGCTCAGGAGCCGAAAGCTGATGATGACATTCAATGAGCAAGTGAGCAGAGTAGACACCTTTATTGCCGAACGGACAGCCGCACTCAAGCTCATCCAGACACATGCTACAAACCTTGCTAACGCCTTCCATGCCCCGTCATATCCGGCATAGCGACAGGGGTGCGTTGTAGTACGATGATGGCCGGCGACAAGACTAGGACAGGTACGGTGGCAACTTCCTTGACCCGACCTCACCCGTGGCACGTCAGAAGACGTGCCATAGAAATAAAAGGCATTGTAACCCATACCCCATTTATGAGATCGAGAGTAGGTGGGTTATTAGGCAGGACATGCCCAAGTTGCCTATAAAAGGGGCTCGAAGGCCACCTTCGCAGGAGATGACTCACAAACATGCACACACTAGACAGCATGTAGACACGTATCGTTTGTAACCCTTGTAACCTTATTTCCCTCTTTCGATCAATAAAGAGTAGGAGATCGACACTTGATGTGGAGCACTTGTCCAATCTAGTATTAACACGTGCATCTATTTAGATAAGCCACCACGATGAAATCGATACTCGTAGGTGGTGTGAACACCTACAGATGTGGATCGGGAAACATCACAAATTGTCTTTCCTCAAAGTTTTGGTACGTGAGGCTTATATCACATGTTTGATGTTAGACAAAAGCACTCCAAAATCTGACAAATATTTCATTGTGGGTTATCCGAGGGAACTGGGGGATATTATTTTTATAATAAAGCGGGGGCAAAGTGTTTACAGCTACATTCTAGTGAAGCACTCGTTTTGGAGTATGAAGGGTTATTTCAATGGTGACACTGAGAAGAGGTGTCCTCCACCTCATCTCACGGGTCATGAAGTCTATGAAATGGTCAAGGATATCCATGTTGTCCTTGGTAAGCGGAAGATGACATGTGGATGAAGTAATCGATTTTTTGGGGACTACCATATTGGAAAGACTTAGGCGTCCATCATTCGATTGATGTGATGCATGTTGAGAAGAATGTGTGCGAGAGCCTGCTAGGGACATTGCTTAACATGGATGGGAAAACTAGGGACCATGGACATGCACGAGAAGATCTAAAGAAAATGGACATTAGTCCTAAGTTGTGGGTCAATGAATAAGTAAAACGAACGGAACTACCCAC
Source organism: Tuctoria greenei (assembly GCA_036927565.1). Classification (NCBI taxonomy): domain Eukaryota; kingdom Viridiplantae; phylum Streptophyta; class Magnoliopsida; order Poales; family Poaceae; genus Tuctoria; species Tuctoria greenei. Next base: position 178,394,550 of record JAYESD010000004.1, on the reverse strand, counting down.
ATCATGAATCACCCTTTCAAAAAATGAAAAGAAAGAGTTTTGTGGGTTCTTGAAAAATGTTAAAGTACCATCCGACTACTCGGCGAGCGCCTCAAGGCTTATTTCGTTTCTAGATCTAAAAGTAGCTCCTGGTGTGAATTCTTATGATTAACATGTATTGCTTACATAGATGATTCCTGTTGGAATTCGGAATATCCTACTGATCAATGTTCGGGAGGCTATAATTAACTTTTGCTTTTTCCTCAATGCAATTGGTCACAAAGTACTATGCGAAGAAGATCTTGAGTCATTGGAAAAAAAGCACTATGAAACTTTATGCTTCCTTGAGATGTATTTTCCACCTACCTTTTTTGACATCAGCATCCATTTTACAACTCATCTTATTAAGGAGGTAAAGCTACTTGGCCTTGTGTTCCTTCCCCAGATGTATGCGTACGAGATATTCAACATCATACTAAAGTTCTTCGTTAGAAATCAAGATTACCCAGAGGGCAGCAAGGTACAAGGGTACTCAACAGAGGAAGCTGTGGAGTGGACTTTAAACTACACTAACCCTAGTAACCCGATTGGTGTTACCAAGTCTTCTCATGAGGGGAAGCTCACAGGAAAAGGGACCATTGCGAAGAAGGATGTAACTCCAGATTCACATTTATTCTTTTGCGCTCATTTCCACCCGTTGCAACACATGTTCGTTGCGTCGGAGTACCTCGATGAGCACAAGGAGGTGGTGCTTAGAGATAATCCTAGTCGCTATGAATCATGGTTAGCAAATGAACACAAGAGAAAATTCAATGGTTGGCTCCGGGATCAAATTTCTCACTCATCGGATACTCAAATAAGTGAATATCTAAAAAAGTTGGCTCGTGGTCCTATATTAATAGTTATTACATATCAAGGGTATGATATAAATGGATACACATTCTACAATGTAGAACAAGATAAGAAAAGCACGTATCAGAATAGTGGTGTCCGTGTTGATACTTATAATGTCGTGGGCCAGGACAAAGACATGTACTATGGTCAAATACAACAGATCTGGGAGCTTGACTTTCAAGGATTCAAGATTCCTCTTTTTCGTTGCAACTTGGTTACTGGAATCAAAGGTGTTGTACACGACAAGTATGGGTTCACTAGCGTCGATCTTAACAGTCAAGGATATAAGTCAGAGCCTTTCGTGGTAGCAAAACACGTTGCTCAAGTGTTTTATGTTCTAGACATAACAAATAAAAGACTTAAGATGGTTATACACAGAAAAAGTCGAATCGTCGGAGTCGAGAATGTCGTCGATGAGGAAGAGCTTGACCAATTTGATGATATTCCTCCTTTTGTCACCTCGATGATCAAGCCAAAAATACTATCGGCCAACAAACTTCCTTACTTGCGGAACAACCACCGTGCACTGCAGGAATTGAGCAAAGAAATATCGGCTTTAAAGCCGTCGATAAGGTAATATAATCGACGACTATAGCCTAAAGCTGTTGGCCTACCGACAGTCATATCTGTCGACTCTTAATCGATGTTCTTAATGCCTTATAGCCATCAGTCTCGATGACATTAGGCTCTTCAAGGTGTCGGCCTGGCGACATCGACGTCTTTAGTTTGAAAACCAATTATGAATGTCGGCCTGGCGACACCGATGGTCATAACACCATAAAAGCGTCGGCTGGCAGGCCCCGACGTCTTTATTGGGCTTAAAACCGTTGGCCCCTCGAGCGCACCGAAGCCATAAGGTGGACACATGTGCGCCTAGGGGGCCATAAAGTCGTCAGTCTGGGTGCAAAACCGACGGCCATATGGCAGTTATGACCGTCTGCTTGCCCCACACCGGCAGCCTTACAGGTTTTTTTTTAAAACCGCGACTGCTTTTGCTGCCTCCCCGGGTGGGGAGCCTCCCGGCCATACAGGCCGCCATACAGGCCACAAGTTCAACATTCAACATATTGCATACAAGCCATTCAACCCAAGTTTAACATTCAACACAAGTTCAACACAACAGCAAATAAAACGACAATGCAAACACATTGCATACAACCATAGTCATAAGAAAAACACAATAAAACAACGAGTTCACATAGGCATACAACAACTAACTTTGATATAACAACAAGTTCACATCCAAATTACTCCAAACGACCATTGTGAAGATTAATCTGCTTTCATATCATTGTTTGAACCTCCTCCACTTGCACCTCGGGCGTTCAAATTGAGAAAATCATCGCAACCATGAGGCGTTACATGACTGGAACCCTACGAGAAACAAATAAAAGTTAACTTTGCATTAATAGTTACAATTCATATGTCTCAATCTTTCTAAAATTCACAAATGCCCAACTCACATGTGTAATTGACTTAAAGGTATTACCAACTATGTAATTGAATAAGTCGCTAAGTATTGTTCAAATTAAGCTATGCTTTCATTAGAGCTAATGATTTAGTAATCATACCACTGTGGCGTCCGGAGGTGTTGATGGTTGTATATGCCCCGAAGCGAAGAGCAACGATGGGAGAACACCTGGATAAGGCTGCAATCTAGGGGCCAACATTGACATGAATCCATGAGATTATGGAGGATAAGCTTGACCACTTTGGGAACCCTGAGACAAATATGATTAGTATTTTGTACTAGAAGTCGAGTTAATAAGAAATGTGGTTATACCTGTGAAGAAGCGTCAACTTGTTGTCCAGGCTGCATCGGACGAGGCATACCGAACTGCCATCCAAAGCCACCTTGAGGGAAGAACTACGTAAAGTAAAAATATTTAGTTTCTGACTTTAATACAAATATAGTGATAAGTATACCAACTTAAGTAAAATAGTAGTTTACCTGCCACATCATCTCGAACTGAGGCTGTTGTGGCATATTGAAATGAGTTCTAGTGTTGCCTTGACCCAAGAACTACACGAAGGAAATTATTCGTGAAATCTTAAGTAGAAATAGTTTGTAAACGAATAAACTATTCAATTGTTAAGATTACATGTTACTTGCGCCATATATAAATTCTACATCTGCTATTGCATATGCATCTACTGCATCTGCTGCTGCATCTATATTTGCTGTTGTTGTTGCATTTGGAGTCGTATTGTCTTTATTTTTCTTTCAATTCCTCATCTGCAACACGGGATCCAGTCGAACTGGAAGTAGAAGACCATCGTCTGACATAAGTGTCACGTTCCACATAACCGTCGCCTAATCCAAGTCTACAAAAAACACAAATGTGATGAATCGACGGTAATTAACCTTTAAACAATCATTATCTTTACACGTACCTCCCATGCGGTATGCCTCTGCTGGCTTCGTACGCCGCACCCACATCCAACGATGCTTTTAGAAAATCTACATCATCTCCATGCTTTTTTTGAGACACTCAACATTTTTTGTTTGGAAGAATAAATTAAGTTCATAAGTGCATGTAATAAAAGATAGATCCAGTTCATAGATAGAGAGCACTCAACACACTTACCACTTTCCGTGTTGCCGCCTCATCACACAACTGCTCCGGGAGTGCCGGATCTGTGCCTTTGTGCTCCTTGAGGTAAACCTCAATAAAAGAAGGAGCAACACCGGTTTCAGCTTCCTGCAACATCAAAATACAACATCAGTTCAATCGATGCAAATTCTTGAAGCAAATTACAAGTGATTGTAACAGTTCATACCATTTGTTGTGCCATCTGCACATGTCCATCTGCCCCATAACATTGTAGCCCAGGCTTGCTCTTCGGGTTGCTTCGGTTTCTCTTCGAAATATTTTTGAACTCCTTGGACACCCAATATTCGCATAGCCATTCCCAAGCTACCATATCTACACAGATCTAATCCACATTACTCTCCATGTACTCATGCTTCTGTAGATAAATTGTAGCTGCTCGCTTGTTTGTCATGTGTTGACGCAACCTGGTTTTGTAATACACGGTCACAGCCTTGATCCGTGCATCAGAGAAGGAGTCCTTCGTGAGCTTTCTCGCCGACGTCTCAAAAATAGACCTTGCATATGCTGGAACCACACCTTCCTCAAATTTAAATATACTCTACATAAAACCAACAATTAGTATCAGCCAAAGTAAGATGCAACATATTTTAAACAATGAAAACAAACTTACCCAAAAAATCTCCCAAACTTTGTCCTGACAAGTACCCGTAGTGCCATATGGTTTAAGGGCATAGTGATCCCAATTATGCACGGCAATTAGTTGACAGCCCGCAAGAACCATCCGTGGAAAGTAAAACCAGATGGCATTTCCCATCTCTGTATTAACACAGCACCGATGCCCCCTGCCATCCCAGCCAATCTCGATCCAGCAACCTAGTACCCTTTGGCCTTATAACCGCCCGCATATCGGGAGTTTTACTTGGAGTACATAAAAGGTGCCTCCATACCCTGTACATATAACATTAGTTAGTCGACAAGAAAACCAAATGTATAAGATAGCTTATCAAATAATTCATAAAATACATGTAAGGGCATCGATCACTCTGCCCCTCTGTTGCCTCTTGTAACTCTGCCAATCTTGCCAACCTTGCGTCTCATTCCGGATCATCTTCCTCTTCGCCACTATCTTCACCCTCAGTACCACCCTATCCACCCTCAGAAGATAACCCAAAGGTCTGCGCAGAGCCTCCTCTGCTCCTGAGCCTCCTCCCTGCTCTCGAACCTCCTCCATTGTGCCTGCTCCTAAGCCTCCTCCCTACTGCTGAGCCTCCTCTGAGTACACACCTAAGCCTCCTCTTGAACCTGGTGCTAGCTGGCTCGATGCCTGCTCTGTCACACACCCCATAAGCTGTCTTTGTCTATCTCCACTCACGGTCATGCCCTACAAATGCAAATAAACACATAACAAATGGTAAATAGCTGTTTATGATATTGAAGTGTTTATAAAAAAAACAAAGTACCTGAAACAAGGATGTGGGAACCGAACCACTACAGTGGGGAGACGCGGAGGAAGAAGTATCATCACTTTGCCTCTTTCCTTTTTTTTTTTGAAATCCTTCCACATCTGCACAAATTTCAAAATAATGATTAGTATACGAGATTATAAAACAATAAACAATAAATGATAAAGACTAAAATATGTGCAAAATAAAAATTTAAATCTCAAAGAATGCGTACAATAAGAACTAAAAATCACTAGCATTATAATCTGCTAAAATCATGAGCATCCGAATTTGCTTCTATCACACGTGCATGAATATTTTCATGTCTCTCTTCTTCTACCATCTCTTATTCAAACTCTTCTCCTTCACTCTCTTCTTCAATAATTTTATTTTGCTCTCCAATAATCCTTTGAGATTGACGAAGACGTTTTCTCAAAGGGCCAACTTGTTCTTCAGACATTAACTCTAGAGTAGTACTAGCAATTTCTACAAGTCCTGTCCCAGAAGATATCCTAATATCTTGTACTTCCTCGACTTCATCTTGATAAACAACACCATCATCATATTCCTGATTGTCTATGTACTCATCATAACGATGAGGGTGCACTTCGCGGTTAACATTATATACGACCCACCAATTTTTCAAACTTAGATGAGGATAACATAAATAGTACACTTGTTCCACTTGATGCGACAGTACAACATTGTTGTTAGCGGCTGTATCGCACCAATTGTTGTTGACCTCCACCATTCCAAAATCATCTACTCGCGTGCCCGATGTTGGATCACACCACTGACAGTCGAAATACACCAGCTTCAGTTCTTTCCTGCCGCCAAATGTGTACTCAATTATTTTTTGAAGAACACCATAGTATTCCTTCACTTCTCCACTACCCTCTGCAACCGTTATACACACTCCACTATTTGATGTGGCTGCAAGTGGGTGATTTTCTTCTAAACTTGCCATTCAAAAATAGTATCCATTGATATCGTATCGGCTAAAGTCTCTAGCTTTCAAACAACCATTTGCGATCTGTCGCAAATCATCGGAGACGTTGACATTCTTCGCAGGCTACATGTACAACAATATACAAAGTTAGCATCTTATAATTAATATATGAACTATGATTGAAGAACAAAGGATATCAGGGAAGTTAGCATCTTACATGTTCACAGAACCAGTTCACGAAGTTTTTGCCACCTTTTATGCCATCCTGACGTAGATTATCCAATTGACTTTGCGTCGGTCTTCGAGAAGATGTCCAATATAGATTGTCAAACATTTCAAAAAATGGTAACACTTCTTCCATGTTGAAAAATATGTAAAGCATGGTGTAGTTTCTCTCTTGCTCCAAAATATAATGAGAATTGGCAACCCCAACACCTTTACCCTTCCAATGAAAAATTTTAAGCTCAGTCATAGGCTGCTCTTCTGCATCATTATATCGTGTCGTAGATGCATTTACATTGTTGGCACATGCGAAATATTTTCTAGAGAAGTTTGTTATCTCTTTAGCTGCAAATGCCTTTGCAATACACCCCTCAACTCTTGTCTTGTTGCGCACTGTAGCTCTAAGTTTTTTCAGTTCTCTTTCTTGACTATACATCCACCTGAACTGTGCAGGTCCTGCTACTAACGCTTCAAAAGGCAAATGTACCAGCAAATGTTGCATAACATTCATAAATCCAGGCGGACAGACCTTTTCGATCTTACATACAAGCACTATGATTTCTTTCTCCCACTGCTGCATTATCTTCTTCGACACTTTCTTAGCACATATCCGCCTATAAAAATAGCTACCTTCAGCAAATATCCTCCACAAGTCAGGTTTGAAGTATCTACGAAAAATTACCAGTAAAAGTCTTTCCATCATAATATGGTAATCATGACTCTTCAACCCATTCATCTTAGTGGTGCTGAGATTAACACATCATTTTATGTTAGCTGCATAGCGGTCTAGAAACTTCAATGTTTTCAACCAACTAAGTATTTGCTTTCTTTCTTTTGGCTTGACACAGTAAGGAGCTTGTGGCCTAACTTCATTTCCATGTGCATTTGTTCTAATCTCAAACCCAGGATGATCATAAAGGTCAGCTGAATCTTTTCTCACCTTCAAATTATCATTGGTTTGACCAGTAAAATCAAAACACATGCTTATGATGCTTTTAGCAACATTACTCTCCTGGTGCATCAAATCAATGTTGTGCGGTAGAAGCATCGCCTTTGCATATGGTAGCTCCCAAAGAAAAGAAATATGAGTCCAATTGTGTTCTGTACCATACCTTTCGAAACAATCTTCTTCGGACTGTTTTAACTTTGCATGTCATACCATTTTTTGCTCGCTTGTCAATCAACGAGGTGCTCCTTTTGTAACTCTTATTCCTTTCCGGAATGATTGTGTATCTCTCCTGAAAGGATGATTTGATGTAAGAAATCATCGATGACAATAAAACAAAGCTGACTTTTTCCCCATACTTCAACCTTATAGCATCAGTGTCACTCATACATATGGAACAACAGAATTGTCCGTGGACCCACCAACCAGCCTAAATGACATATGCCAACAAATCATAAATTGACCATAGATACATGGCACGTAAGTCAAAATCACATTTCATATGACTGTCATATGCCTTTACACCTTGCCACAGCTCTTTCGACTCTTCAATCAACAGTTGCATAAGCACATTGATTTTCTTGCCTAGATGTTTAGGACCAGGAATGACCGCCACAGGGAAAATGTATCCTTCTTTTATGCACATGTTGGGAGGAAGATTGTAGGGCATGATAAAAACTGGCCAACAAGAGTATGGGCTGTTACTGGTGCTGAATGGAGTGAAACCATCTATTGACAAGATAAGACGAACATTTCTCGAATCTCTTGCAAACTCCGGATCAAAACGGACTAGAGCTTGCCAAGCCGCGCCATCCAAAGGATGCGCCATAATGTCTTTGTCATCGTTCTCACATATCCCTTCAGAATGCCATCTCATGTGCTTCACTGTTTCTTGGGATAGAAACAATCGTTTGAGCCTTGATGTGATTAGCATGTACCAAAGTTGTCTGATCAGTACTTTTGTAGTTATTCATTCTCCATCGTCACTCATGACGTCCACATATCTAGATTTCTTACAATGCATACAATGAGTATCATTCATGTGTTCCTTTCAAAACAGCACACAATTATCCTCACATGCATCAATATTCTCATAATTCATGCCCAGACAAACCAAAATTTTCTTAGATTGATATATATCCGGCGGCCTCTAATGACCTGACGGAAGGAGATCAATGACGAGCTTAATGATACCATTGTAGCAATTGTTTGCGAAATTGAACTTGGACTTCATCGCCATAAGTCGTGTAACCGCCTGCAAACGGTCACATTGGTGCCCTCATACACTTTTCGATCTGAGGTGGCAAGAAGCTCGTAAAGCTCCTTGACCTCCTTCGGTTGTGACCGATCTTCGTGCTCTTTACTAATGTTTGCTATCATCTCATCCATCCGATCTTCATCCTCATTACTGTCTGACTCATCATCATGCTCTATCTCTTCATGCTTGCGCCACACCAGATAGTCCGGCATAAATCCGTGCTTGCAAAGATGCAACTCCACTTCAGACTTATCCAGACGTCGATGATTCTGACACTTCATACACGGACACTTCGCAACACAAGCATCACCAGCAAATGCATGGCTCAGAAAAGCATTTGCGATTTGACCGCACGCAGCAGTTGAACTCCATCCATCATATGTTGCCTTACAGTCGTCATCCATTTTAAAACTACATCAATTAAATATATGTTAATGAACATATATGGTTACTTCACAGTTTGTTTAATGTCACGACCCTACATCTATTGTCTAGGATAAGTCCTAAAATTTTGACAGCATAACACTGTCTATTTAACACTACACCCCCTATCCGATGCAATTCTTAAAGTAAAAAGGGGCATGCAGCATCGGCGGCCTAAACAATGGCGGCCACGCGACAACATATGGCATCCAGGCCGGAGCGCCTAGACGCCTAGCCGGCGACTAGGCGTCGCCTATGGTATGCCTTATAAAGCCTGCTTTAACTTCCTACTAAATGGGTCTTGCCATGCCGCACGCTGTGCTGCCCGCAACCGCCAAGCCGCCTGCTGCCGCCTAGTCGCCCGACGCCATGGCATTCCTTTCTAGGTGTGCCGTCGCTGCTCACCCACCGTGTGCTGCCGTCCTTCTCATGTCTGCCTTACTGTGCAGTTCTCTCCTGTCCCCTCCGCCTCCTCATTCCTCAATGTTGGGATTGCACCGTTCTTCCCTATCCCCTCGTGGATGATGGTACTCCCGGCTCTGTTTCCTATGTGTCGACTAGAACTTTTCTCCAAAATATGTTTGACGACTAGGAGGTCGACTAGGGGACAACTACAGTCGACTAATCGCCCTAGTCGACGAATAATCGCCTAGTCGTTCCTAGTCACCTAGATTTGATAACATTGTATATACATATAGTACATAAACACTAAAAAAATTCACATAAACATAATTGAACCCTAATAACTAGCATCTATGATAATCAAGTTAACATACACATATATAGATAAAACACAATGTAAATTGCATAAGTAATGATATAGCAATGCGTAGAGACTAATCAATTTTACAATGTAAAACACAATATATTGCAATTTATAAGTTTAAATTTAAACCTCATTATCGGAAGGGGCGAGGCGCATGTGGGCGCATCGGCGGCGTAGGCAAGCGCGGCGAGGAGGCGGCGGATGTCGGTTGGGAGTGGCGGCAAAGGCGCAGGGCGCGGTGGTGCAAGGAGCGGAGTCGGCGGGAGTGGCAGCGCGGGGATCAGCTGGAGTGGCGACACGGGCGAAGTAGAGCAGCGGCGTTGTGGGAGAAGCGCGGTATGGGATAGGGTTTACAGGGAGGAGTTAAGCTTATGTGGAAAATAAAGTTATGGACGTTGGCCTTGTTGCTGATCCGACGAATTTAGTCCACCAGGGCAGGGCCTGTCGTGAGGCCGTCGGCCTGGCCGACAGCTTTAACTTAAGGCTGTCGGTCTGCTGATGTGGTCGACGACTATAAAATTTGGGCAGGAGAGTTAAATTCGGAGCCAGCTGGGCCGAGCTTATGGCTGTCGGCCACGTTGCCGAAACCGACGGCCATAATTACGGTCATCGGATGGCCGACGATTGTAAGTTTATTGACGTCGACACCTAAAGATCGACGATTTTAGTCGACTTAAAGTTGACAGCCCCGACAATTTTATTTTAGCCAACACTTGTTTGTCCGATTCTTATAGTGTTGAAAAAAGTAAAGAATTTCGGAAACCCAAGACCGCAATGTAAAGTACCAAATTGATTGTATGTAAATATGCTCAAATATGTGAAAATATTGTCAATTGAATGAAAAGTTGACTTCCATTACTTCCATTTATATATATGTGTGATATATGCTCATATGTGTGAAAATATTATCATTTGAGTTAAAATTTGACTTTCATTGGTCATATGTGCTCTGTTTCTGATGAGAAGTATTGAAGCCTTGTGTTTTGTTCCTTAAGAAAGCACTACTTAATATAGCACTTGCTGTGCCCTGGAAAATGGGAGACGAATGTGATGCGAGACGTGTCTCACATAGGCGCGTCTCTTAGGCAAGATAGTGTGAGACGCGTTTTTCAAAAGCGCATCTTTGATTTTGACGCTTTGATCTGCCCGAATGGCATTATTGACAACGGCTCGCATTAATTCAAAAGAAAAGTGATGTGCTCTTATAAAGCACGTCTTTGATATGGTCTTACATATGTGTGGGAGACGCGCCCGGCAGTGGCTCTTCTGAGGCGCGTCTCATATTGTTGCCCTAAGGTACTTTTAGCTCTCTCGCGCGCTCTCTTCCCCAACACTTAACAAAACTTTTTGACACTTTAGCTCTCGCGCACTAATCACTTTCCACTCTAGAAACTACCGGCGCGTCATCCCCTTCCCTGGAGCATGGTGCCGCATCGGTCCTCTTCCCTGGAGCTCGTCGCCACCTCGACACTGGCCTCTTGATCATTATCGTGCTACCGCCGTCGAGCCTCGACTCCCCCTCGACCAGCACAGCACTGCCCTAATAAGGTTTCTTCGCACTTCGGTTGGAGTTGAAATGGTCTGCACTTTGGTGGTTCACCGGTCAATGTTTAGTATATTTTCGAAGTCGTACGCTTAGAGTATTACGCTTTGGTTGGAGTCGAAATGTTTCGCACCTTAGTGGTTCACCGATCAATGTTTAAAATATTTCTAGAGTCCTATGCATAGAGTATTATGCTTTGGCTAGTACCGGTCAATGTTAAGTATATTTACGAAGGTCTCACGCACCTGTAACTTGTGTGATAGACTTGTGACAGTCTATTATTTAATGATTGCTTGGTTTGATTGTCCTTACACTTGGCACATGGATCTTTTTCTTATTAAGGTACAAATTCCATGAGAGAATTTGCTCTCTTATGTGACTGTTTGTGCAAATGTGACTGAAATTTGATATTTTTTTTACAGAATTTCAGTGAATTTTTGTGAATTTGATGATGTCTTAGTCGGAGCATCAGCAACATATTGAATAGGAGGCTCAACAACAGACTCAGCAGTAGACACAAGAAGAGGATGCATATGGCTCTAGTAACACAAGAAATAAAAGGTCGCGGACGACGTGGCTGACAGACGTTTTGACTGTTAATGAGGCAAATGACAGAGGCTTACCTCAGGACCATAATGTGAATACGAGACTATCCAGAATTTGCGGTCTAGTTGCTCGGGAATGGGTGCTGCTAAACCTGCAGAGATTCAACCACTTGACCAAAAATGAAAAGGATGAACTCTTCGAAAGCTCTATCCAACCATATGTTCAATATCCGGAACATATGAAACAGAAAGGGAGGAAGCTAGCTATAAATATGATCTCTCATGCATGGAGGACCTACAAAACCAAGCTTTGTGAGTTTTGTAGGAAACATGAAACCCCCCTTCCATAAGTATCAACATGTGTTTGAAGAGGACTGTACGAGATTTGTTGAAAAGTACGAATCACAAGATTTTGCTAAGAACGGTGAACATGTGAAGTGGCTCTGATCGCATAATGAGCTTGACCACCACCTCAGCAACACCGATTATGCCAAAAAAAAGGATTTGGGTACAACAGGATGAAGCATTGGCCGAGCTAGGTGTTGCGAACCCATACGACAGTTTCAGTGGACGACTGGAGCCATTTATGTGTGCTCGTTCACAACTGTATGAGTCAGGAGGTATCAGCTTCTACAGCTCGAGCACCTTACATGTCACTCAAAGAGCCTGAAACCTGAGCAGCGAAACGTCAGATGGTGAGAGGTAAAATGATGCCCTCACAAAGGCCCTACAAATACAAGAGCAACGAGGTCATTTTCGTGGTGTTTCCAGTAAGTGGACCTGGAGGGAGAGTTTTTCAGGACACAAAAATATTTATCGAAGGCAGCAAATGATCTCGAGGTCACAGGTTGACTTCAAGGAGCTAAAAACACAGCTGAGAAGGGAGCTCCTAGGAGACATGAAGCATATTCTGGAGGGAATAGGTATAGCAATCCCTAACGCATTTTTCATCTTAAGTAATGACGAGGAGTGTAGGAGAAGCTTTGCTTCTACAGCAGCTGAGGGTGGACAACCATAAGAGGATCTTCAGGCACCAACGTCTAGACCTTTAATTGATCCGAACACGATAGATAACTTAGCTCAGCCAAAAACATGCAACCTTTTGCTAATGGTTGGAGAATCGCTCGAATGGAGGTCGGGAGAGGGCTAGTGTATCTCGATCAGACCATGCTTGATGACATCTAGGTGGAGACAACATCCTATGTTGTGGTCCAGGTGGACATTGTGCATGAAAATATAAAAACCTACAGCTCGAAGTGCTAGTGGACGATACAATGCTTACTATGCGGGATGCAGTTACTAGAAGAGTTCAGTGGAGTCAGAGCCTTATTGTTGTTGACCTTGCAGCGACAGTAGCAGCTTCCGCATTGACTACTTTGATGTATTTTGAGGCACGTCTGCTTCTGCATCAAAAACCAGAATAGGTGGATCTGTCTCTAATTCCAGAGCGATCGTCGCCTCCACAGTTATATAAAGCAGCAGAAGTCTCCAATTGTAGAGCAGTTGCCTCTAGTTACACATAAGACGCATCTATCTCCAACTCTAGTGCTGACGCAAAAGTCTCCACTTGAAGAGCAGCCGCGTTGGTCTCCACCTCGCACTCGAAGTGCCCTACACCCTACACCTAATCAGCTGCTGGCAAAGCCGACGAAGAGTGTACGTGCCAAGAACAAGAGTCAGCAGTAGCGGCAATTATCGTCAAAGGAATCTTGGAAGAAACCAATGAAGGAGTCAGAAACTAACCCGAGGGCGCCGAAAGCTATGATGCATGCAAACCCAAAGTTTGAAAGTGGAAACCGATGTTAACTGCGGTCACACTCAAATAAGTTGGTAAACCATGTGTTCAACTTCATCAATACTATATGGAAAATTACAAAAATTATGAAACCACACTAGTGGCATTGAAGGATAAACACTTTCTCTTTGGTGATGGCGCTTTTGTCATCGAATGGTCCGGTCCCTACGACCTTTTCAACCTCAACGCGTTGGATGTCTCTCTAATATGCTGTTTCGCATTGTAAGTCCTAAAAAACTAGGTTCTTCAATACATATACTCAATATAAGTGTTATATGTAACAAATTTGGCATTTTTCATGTAGGCACTAGCAATAACATACTCATCATAACATGGGAAACGCGTCTCCTGCATATCTTGATATGCAAGTACCAGCGAGAACCTATATTCAAACTTCGAGTGACCAAAAAGATGTTGTTCAATATTTTGTGAAGGCAATGAAACACTACAGTGATAAGGAGCTCCTAGTCGTACCGTTCAACGAGGGTAATCATAGCAATTTCTACAAGTTATGACCAAGTTTGGTACTGTGACTCCTCAAGGCTGAGAGATGAAAAAATTGGCGAGCGAATAACTAGTACATGGAGTGATATCTCTTCCGTTATTGAAGAGTAAGTTCTTTCTTCACTTTTGTTTCTGACTATTTTGTCCCTGCATGATAATGTTACATTAACCGTGAATGTTTTTGTTTAGTGATTTTGGACAAGGAAAAGGAAAACGCCGACAACTTAAACATTATACTGCATTAGACGTCCCACAACAAGCTTCGGGCAACACGTGCGGCTTCCATGTCTGCTTACACATGGCTTTATTTGGAGAGCAGCCTAATTGCAATGTATGTGTAAGTGCATTTATTTTACTTTATTACGAATCTTTTGCTAAATGTTATTTTATCGTCTGGCAAGATTACGGACCCGCCTTCAGGAATGCTGAAGGTCGTAGCCTCGAGCAAATTAGAGACGTACTATGTAGGTTCATCATTTTTAAAATCATTAATTTAAAGGGAGAATTTCATTACAGGTAGAGGATTATGTGACTATTAATATTTTGTGTAATTAGTTACTTGTTAAGCTGGATGAACAGGAGAATTTTGTGTAAATAGTCTGACACCCTGATTTTCAAGTTTTGGCAAATTAAAAACTTAAATGGGAATTTAGAGTTAATAATAGGAAGAAATTGTTTTTATAAATAAAAATATAAAATATATGCATCTCATATTGCATTCATCCCCAAGCATTGAAAATTAGTTACCAAAATAAATATGCTAAAAGTAATTATTTGCCATAATGAATATGAGATGAAAGAAATAGATGAAACTAAATATACATATGTATATAATATTTTAATATGATGAATTCATGAAAAAAATTAAGTAAGATGAAAAGAAACCAAAGTAAAAGAATTAAAAATAAAAATAAATAGATAAATAAATAGTAAACAAATAAAAAAGTCAACTACAAGCAAAACAAAAAACCAGCACCGCAACTGACCGCCGTCCAGGTGCCAAGGAAACAAACGGCCAGCAGCACCGCTGAGAAAATAAGAAAAGGAAAGGGAAACGGAATAGAAAAAAAAGGAAAAGTCTACCCAGGTCCAGCCTCCGATTCATTTTTCCGCGGGAGGCTCCGATCAGGACTTCCACCGAGAATCAAGTCACACCCAATAAAAAAACAACTACCGCTCGGTTGGGACTCTCCCCGTCTCTCGCGTCTGCTCGTGGCAAGGACGCGCCCAGGCGCATGCGTCGCCGATCGGGACTTTCATAGCCCATGCCTCCGGCCCTATAAAAGCACTCGATGCTCTACAATTGCCCTGCTCACATACAGAGAAAATTAGACCACCGCCGACCTTCACCTTGAGCAGCCGCCAGAAGGAAGAAAAAGCCTTAGCCGCTGCTAACAGAAGGGATAAAAGAAGAGGAAGAGAAGCAAGAGGCCGCTGTCTGCACGAGATCGTCACGCCGTCGTCGTCGTGCCGTCGTAGTATCGTATCACTGTCTCCTTCATCTACGTCATGCCTTCGCCCTCTTCGTCTATGTGAGGCTGCTTTCATCTTCATCGACGAAACTCTAGATCTTGGAGACACACGTTGCGACGCCATTCCACGACCATCCAGACTAGATGCGCGAAAGGTAGGTATTACGATTTAGATTTAAACAACGATTTTGGTTCTAATACTTGAATTAAATCACGTGTAGAACGTGTTTTATTTGAGCGGCCGTTAATCATCGTTGGATCATCATAAATCACTTGGAACTCACAAGTTATATTAAATCATGCAACATCAATAGGTTATTCTAGATTTACTAAATTTTATATTTTCAGTATTATTTAATCTGTTTCTCAGATTTAATAAATAATAATAAAGCCTAATTAACTCATATAGTACCAAAATAAATCCAAAATTTTTAGAAGATTTAGAATAAATTATAGTAAGTTATTAATAATATTTTAAGCATATTAATGCTCTGAAATAATTCTTTTGCCTCATAATTAATTGTAATTAATTCCGAACTTGCTCAAATAAATAGTAAATCATTATAGAAAATTATTAAAAAGCTATAAAAATTTATATAACATTAATACAAACATATTTTCTACATGCATCCACATTTTGCATATTGATTAGTGTTTGTAATATATTTATGGTGTATATTTGCTTGTGTATGTCGTTGATTACGAGTAGACGAGTATGCTCAAGAAGTTATGATCTAGAGGCGATTATGCGAGGATCTTCACGTGCAAGACATTGAATTGCTTGAGCCATCAAATTGCAAAATATTAAGGCAAGTGTCCTTGACCATGTTGAACCTATGTTTTAAATGTTGTGTTTGCAGAAATTGCATGCTTGTGTCAATTTGATGGAAAACCCAAAATAGGTGTTTACTAGTCTTGCTTGACCATCCTTGTTGCTTGGGATACATTGTAGAGAGTCAAAAATAGCTTTTTACCTTTTTGCTTCGCTCCAATTAATTGGAATGGGAAAACAACCAAATGGCTTAATTGTGAATTAATGAAGTATGGATGATGAGAATTGATGAACATGGTTAATTGGTAACATGGGACTTGTGAGATCTAAGCAAGCATAATTTATGGATTGGGTTGGATGTTATGGTGGTTTTCTTGATTTAGATCGAAGGACCGGTTCATGCAAGAATAGGACAGGACTACAGTACCACCACGAGGCCAAGTATGGGTGTGGCATAGCTGATTATTTAGGGTATTGCTAGTATTGCGCGGACCATTTGAAAGAGCGAAGCAGGGGAGTCGGATTGAGTTTGTATGAGTGGCGGGACTCCCCGGGATCCGAACGGCACAAGATGGGGCCCTTGGTTTAGGACGTGCTTAGTTGGAGGCATCGCCACCGATGTGAAACTTCAGTGGGTCCGTACATGCTAGTAGTCCCTTTGTAAAGGCTATTTTGTGATCTCTTGGCCATACACCTAAGGAAGTGTAATTGGCATAACGAAGGTGTCGAAGTGTGCGATCGACACTTCCCTCGGTACTACTAGATCGTAGCCCAAGGAGGTTCTTGAATTATTGGGGCGCATGTGAGAATATGAGCAAGACAGTGACAAGAGGGGTTTTACGTGGTTCGAGCCGCCTGAGCGTAAGACCTTACTCCACGGGTTGTGTTTTGTATGTATAAATGTATGGCGCTTGTGAGCATGTAAGCTTAGTTGTTCTCTATAACGTGCGGCACAACCCTTTTATAGTCCAAAGGCTGGCCGTTACATTATCAACCTGGCTCGACATGTGGCCCGATGGTTAATTGCCTAATACACAATCTGTGAACATTAAGCGTAATTAATAGCGTGATAACACGCCTTAATGATGGCTTACAATTGTTAAGGGTCCTCTGATCGTGTGTCATTAATATGGCATTAATGACATACAATCAGGTCTTGTAACTGTAGCTTTAATTGTCCCTTGAATGTCAGCGCCCTTGGAGAATCGCCAGTCTTCTTGTTGTCCTAGGTCTAGAGGCTTGACACGTGGCAGCTCCGGAGATTCCCCTCGTACGGAGGGAGGTCTGGAGCCACTATACACGTGGCAGCACTGGAGCTTCCCTCTACTAGGGGTTAGGTCCGGGGTCACTGGACATGTGGCAAGACCGGAAATTTCCTATGAAGGGAGTTAGGTACGACCTTGTATTACATGTGGCAGTGCTGGAGCTACCAAAATTAGGGAGGTAGGTCCAGTGCTGTGTAACACGTGCAGCCTTCGGAGATCTTCAACTCAGACCAGTGGAACTCCTTAGCATTTCTTGTGGTATCATGGGGTACCCGGTACGTAGGGTATCGACAGTGGCCCCCGGGCCCACCTCTGGGAGAAACCCTTTGGGTTAAGTCACTCTACTAGAGGTGCATCCATTTTTGATTCCCGCGCTGTAGCTTCAAAGGTCTTCTGATGTGCCGTTGGGGTGATGGTCCACTGTTAAACCATCACCGTGTGGCTTCTTTTGATTGCGACAGGTGAGATCCTCGCGTGCGGATCTCATGCAATTGAAGGTCGCCGGTTCCCAATGCGAAAATTGTATCGGTTCCGCACGCCTTGTCAGGCCGCCGCCCTCGGGCTTCCAACTTCCCATCATGACAACGGTTCGCCTGGGGTAATAACTTCTACCTTTGTGCCGGAGTGGACCCGGGCCCATTCTTGGCTGGGTAGATTTTTGAAAACGTGATCTTGATCCCATTGTAGTTTCCATCCAAGCGTTGTGGAGGCTTACTTAAGAATGAAAGCCAGCATGGTTTGAGGACTCTTTAGGATTTCAATCAAACTTGCGCTCAGAACCTCCCAACTTTCGCATAGACTTTTCCAACTTTCGCTCCCTTTTGCCGCGATTGAGTTGGGTCTTCCCCGCAGCAGGATCAAGACCAACGAAGATCTGTCGAGGGTCCAAGCCTACATGAGGTGGTCCAGCGATTCCTGCAACTGCGACATCTGCTTCGGCAAGCTCCCCTTCAAGAAGGAACGCACCAGAGAGATGGTGTATTTCTCAGCGTACGACATGGTGGGTTTGATCCCACCTTTTTTCAACCTTCCTTTTGATGCTACTGGATTTCTACGGCCTCCAGCTTCATCACCTCATCCCCCACTCTCTCTTGCTAGTGGTGACTTTCGTCCACTTCTACGGGATGTGGTTGGGTGTGCCTCCGTGCATCGAGCTGTTCCAGACGTTCTTCACGGTCCACACCACTGAAAATGGGACAGTTCTAATTTGCTTCTACTACTACGTGAAGCGCAAGAACTGCCCCTCTAGTACTTGAAGGCCTTCCCATTCGGCAAGTGCAACGATTGGAAGAAAGACTGGGTGATCATTGCTGCTGAAGAGCACGAGAGGTTGGAGCTGCCCAATGGCCTTCCTAATGTCGACACCGACGCCTGGAACGTAGTTCTGAAGCTGTGAGATGCGTACAAGCCCATCCTGCAAAGGATCCAATGTGATACCCGATTCCAAAAATATACCAAGTGAACACATATGTGTGCCCTGGACATTCAACACACATACACGAGTGCATTCACAAAAGAATATGTAGAAAATTACCACAAAACAATATTAATTAACCAATTTTATTACAAAATTCATAATATCCTCGAATACAAGATCTAATGAATATTAATTACAAGTTTGAACTAAAGTAGTGGAAAGAAACTAAATAATAAAACTAAGCAGCTAAGCAAATAGGGTATAGCGCAGCTCCAAACAACACCACAGGCAAGCTGACGGCAGACACTGTAACACCCTCATTTTCATGCATCATGCATTGCATACATTCCAATACATGTTTCATATTGAGCAACATAAAAAGGAACAAGTTTAAAATGAATTATAAACAAAACCGTACTTAGGAATTCTTGGAAGTGCGGACTAGTGTAATTTTGGTGCGGACTAGTCCGATTTCTCTCTAACTTCGAACGAACTTGTCCATTTTGCTGCGGACTGGTCTGTTTTTCGCTCTGGACACTTTTGAACTTGTCCTATCCTTTGCGGACTAGTCCGGTGTCCCAAATTCCTTGAAAATTTTGCTAAGTCCCTGGACTTGTCCGTACTAGTCTGGTGTTCTAGTGGACATGTCCATTTTTCCCTCTGACTAAAGTAGGACTTGTCCGATTTTTTGCCAGACTTGTCTGTTTTTCCCCTCTCGATAAGTTCGGACTTGTCCGATGTCCAGTCCGGACTTGTCGGATATCTCTCTGACCAACTTTGGACTAGTCCGGCCCTTTTTGGACTTGTCCAATAAATCGCAACTACGAGTTGATCCTTTGTTTCATGACTTATTCCTCAGGTTTTACGTTAAGTAGGCCTAGAGACGTCGTGCCTAACTCTTTTAGGGCCCATTTTGGACTCTAAACCGGCCTCTACATACTCCCAAACTCAAAATCTATCTAACCATAGCCTCCACCTCTATATAAATAACCCCACCCCTTGGCTTGACATCTATTTGCCACTTTTTCACCTCACCCAAACCCTACCTCGTGATTAGCCGCCACCAAGGAGGGGGAAGGAGATCTAGAGCAAGAAGAAGAAGAAGCGGAAACGAAAGAGGATCAAGATCTATATCAACTTTGTGTTCTTCGTCAACAATTCATCATCAAGTTTTTCATCAACCCTAGATCGTCAAGATTCAAGTGTTACCTCCAAGATCCTTGATTCATTGGAGTTCTAAACACATGTTATACCTTCTATTCTCTTTCCATACATGAATTCAACCCCAAATCTCGAAATTCATGTCGATCTAGAAAACCCTAATATGTTGTTCTCGCGCAGTGCAGACTTGTCCAGTCCCTAGCGGACTAGTCCGATTTTCCTGGTTATTTTCTATTGAATTAGTTCTAAATTAGATTGATTCAAATCCAAAACTATATAAGCTTGTTAAAAGCTATTAGAACAAGTTAGTTATCATTAAAAGCAACTCATTAAAGAGTTCCACCTTGCATTTGCATTAATCATGCATGTCATGTCATATTAAGTAATATTTGTGCACTCTTTGATTGTGTTTCTTGTCTTGTATATTTATTGTGCGAATTAGACGGATTTGTGCTAGAGAGTTCCGCGGAGGATCTACAGCACCAAGAGTTTGAAGGCTTTACTCGAACCAATCCCAAGAGCAAGGCAAGTGTCCTTGAAGCATATTGATCTCGTTTGTAAAATAAATGTTTTGTTTGCAAAACTGCATGCTTGTGTCAATTTGATGGGAATCCTATGATAGGAAGTTTACTAGCTTTGTTTAACCATCCTTGTCAACTGGAATACATGGTAGAGAGTCGAGAAGGGCTTTTTACCTCTTTGCTTCACTTAATTAATTGGGATAGGAAAACAACTATACTATTCAATTATGCATTAATGAGATTATGGTTAATATGAACTGGTCAATATGATATGGTAATGGGTGATCTAAGCAAGCCTGGTATGTGGTTGGGTTGGATGTTATGGTGGATGCTTGCTTTAGATCTAAGGACTGGTTCGTGTGAGAATAAGACAGGACTATAGTGCCACCACGAGGCCATGTATGGGTGCGGCGTAGCTGATTAATTAGGGCTTTTCTTGTGCTATTTGGACCATTAAGGATGCTTGGGGAAGGGATAGTCGAATTGGATTTGTTGATGATTGGTGGGACTACCCTGGGATCCGAATGGCTCAAGAGGGGGCCCTTGGTTGAACATGTGCTCATTTGGAGGCATCACCACCGGTTAAACCTCAGTGGGGTCTAAATAGGCTAGTAATACCTTTATAATGGCTATTTTGTATTGGCGTGAGGGAGGTTCTCTAGTCGTCGACGGGTGATGAAATCACAGACACGTGGGTAAAGTGGTACAAACTCTGGAGAGTCTAATAAAAATACCATGATAGCCGTGCTCCAAGTTAAGAGTACATGGACAACTTCCATGATTAGAGAAAACTGGTATTGGGATTCGGGATCGTTATGGTTGGTAATGATTATGGATGGTTATGAATTAAATTCTCGTATTGATTATGGTCATTGGCAATGAGAAATCTGGATGATGGAAATGAATTATGGATTTGTACTATGATGATTACACGTTTTATGATAGGTTTATTCACATACATATAATATATTGCTTTTAAAATATTTTAAATGTACTTTTCAGCAATTAGCCTTTGTTTATTACCATGCCTTGTTTAAGCTACATGTCATGCTTTCCACACTTGATGAGTACGACATGTACTCACCCTTGCAATTTGTAACACCCTCATTTTCATGCATCATGCCTTGCATGCACCCATATACATGTTTAACATTAACCCACATAAAGAGGAACGAGTTTAAAATTGATTTGGAGCATTTAAAATTGATTTGGAGTAAAACCGCACTTAAAATGCAGGAAAGTGCGGACTAGTCCGATTTTGCTGAGGACTAGTCCAATTTCTCTCTGACTAAAAACGGACTTGTCCGTTTTTGCTGCGGACTAGTCCGATATTCCAAGAATCCTTGAAAAATTGCTAAGTCCTTGGACTTTTCCGAACAAGTCCGGTGTTCCAGTAGACTTGTACGGTTTCCTCTCTATTTAAAATCGGACTTGTCTGATTTTTGGCCAGACTTGTCCGATTTTCTATCTGGACGACTTCGGACTAGTCCGGTCCTTTTCGGACTTGTCCGATATTTTGCGACTCCGAATTGATCTTTTGTTTTATGACTTTTTCCTTGGGTTTGACGTTAAGTGGGCCTAGGGACGTCAGGCCCAACTCTTTTATGGCCCATGTGGGACTCTAAACCGGCCTCTACTCCTCTCAAACTCGAAATCCATCTAACCCTAGCCTCCACGTCTATATAAACAGCCCCACCCCTTGGTTTGACATCTATTTGCCACTTTTCCACCCCACCCAAACCCTAGTTCGTGGAAAGCCACCATCAAAGAAGGAGGAGGAGATCCCAAGCAAGAAGAAGAAGAGGAGGAAACGAAAGAGGATCAAGATCTCCACCAAGTTTCGTCCTTCACCACCAATTCATCTCCAAGTTCATCACCAACCCTAAATCATCAAGATGCAAGTGATACCTCCAAGTTTCTTGATTCATTGGAGTCCTAAACACTTGGTATACCTTCTATTCTCTTTTCCTTACGTGAATTCAACCCCTAATCTCCAAATTCTCGTCGATCTAGAAAACCCTAATCTGCTGATCTTGCAGAGTGCGGACTTGTCCGGTCGCTAGCGGACTAGTCCGATCTTTCTGGTTAAATTGTGTTGAATTTATTCTAAAGTTTGATCTAATCACATCCAAACCTGTATAAACTTGTAAAAAGCTATTAGAACTAGTTAGTGATCATTAAAAGAAATCTATTAACAAGTTCTACCTTGTATTTGCATTAATTATGCATGTCATGTCATATTGAGTAATATATGCACACTCTTTGATTGTGTTTCTTGTCTTGTATGTTTATTGTGCGGATTAGACAGATTTGCGCTATAGAGTGCCGCGGAGGATCTTCAGCACCAAGAGTTTGAAGGCTTTGACCAATCCCAAGAGCAAGGCAAGTGTCCTTGCAGCATATTTATCCTGTTTTTTTAAAATAAATGTTTTGTTGGCAAAGTTGCATGCTCGTGTCAATTTGATGGGAATCCTATGATAGGAAGTCTACTAGCTTTGTTTAACCACCCTTGTCCCTTGGGACATATGGTAGAGTGTCAGATGGTATTTTTACCTTTTGCATCGCTTAATTAGTTGGGATGGGAAAACTACACTACACATTTAGTTATGCATTAATGTTATTCTGTTAACATGAACTGGTCAATATGATATGGTAATGGGTGATATAAGCAAGCCGGTATGTGGATGGGTTGGATGATATGGTGGTTTTCTTGCTTTAGATCCAAGGACCGGTTCACGCGAGAATAAGCCAGGATTACAGTGCCACCACGAGGCCAAGGATGGGTGCGGCGTAGCTGATTAATTAGGGCCTTGCCAGTGCTATTTGGACCATTAATAATGCTCGGGGAAGGGGTAGTCGAATTGGGTTTGTTGATGATTGGTGGGACTACCCTGGGATTCGAATGGCTCAAGAGGGGGCCCTTGGTTGAAGATGTGCTAAGTTGGAGACATCGCCACCGGTGAAACCTCAATGAGGTCTAAATAGGCTAGTAATCCCTTTGTAAAGGCTATTTTGTGATCTCTTGGCCACACACTGATGGAAGTGTGAGAGGTCATAATAGAGGTTCTAGTCATCGAAAGGTGATGAAATCACAAACACGTGGGTAAAGCGGTACAAACTCTGCAGAGTGTGTCTAATAAACTATCATGATAGCCATGCTCCCGGTTATGAGCACCGGGATGGTGTTCTGAGATGGTTATGGTTGGTAGTATGGTTATGGATTTATTTCTGGTATTGAATATGGTTTTTGGCAAATGGTAAAATCTGGAATTATTGATGAGGATGGTGAATTAAGGACTGGTATTATGGTATTACTTATGATTATGGTGGGTTTACTTCACATGCATATAATATATTGCTTTGTAAATGTTTTAATGTACTTTTCAGCACTTAGCCATTATTATTGTCGTCATTTGGATCATCCACATGTCATACTTTCCACACTTGCTGAGTACGGCATGTACTCACTCTTGCAATCCCCCCCCCCAAACAGTTGCAGGTCAGGATTTGGAGTTTAATGGTGAAAATGCGGAGTTCTAGGCCATGTCTACCATCAGCTTTGCCTGTGGTGTGGATTGGAGTTGCGCTATCCCTTATGCTTAGTTTGCTTAGTTGCTTAATTAGTTTATTTCCGCTGCATTAGTTGAACTTGTCATAAATATTCATTAGAGCTTGTATTCAAGGATAATATGTTTTGTGTAATAAAATTTGGTTAATTAATCTTGTTCTGTGGTAATTTTGTGTATACTCTTTGTGAATGCACTCGTGTATGTGTGTTGAACATCCTGGGCACACATATGCATTAGCTTGGTTCATTTTTCGGATTCAGGCGTCACAGATTGGTATCAGAGCCACAGGTTGACCGTAGGATGCAGCTTAGATAGAATGGACACTTAAGAGCACATAGGAGCACGCAGAAATCGATGTGTTTTTGCTTGGAGTGCTGTTTGCTATATATATTGGTTGCTTGTGTGCTTAATAGAGGATTTTGTGATGCTTTAGCATTGCCATGTCCACGTAGGCTAGTTAGTTGCCAAGTTTCATTTCCCTTGATGCATATAGTTCGGGACGTTTTCTAATTCTTACCTATTGCTTTTCTTCGTATGGTGAGGACTCGCAACCAAAGGGATGGCAATGATGAGGAGGAGAACAATTGAGTGCCTCAGAACAACATTGGACAAGGATCTACTCAGGAAGCTATCAACATTGAGCAGCTTTTGGCTATGCAAAACCAGCTCATGCAGACCATGATACAAACTATGGGACAGCTGCAGGCTGACAATATCAACAATCAGCCCCACATGCCTCCACCGCCACCCCCACCTCCTCATAATTGATTGGGAAAGTTTATGAGGACTAGGCCGCCAACCTTTGCTCAAGCTGCTGACCCTATGGATGCGGATGATTGGCTCAAGTCCGTAGAGAAGAAGCTAGCTATTGTCCAATGCAGTGACCGGGAGAAGGTCTTGTTTGCTTCTCACCAACTAGTTGGAGCAGCTGCGGATTGGTGGGATTCTTTATGCAATGCTCATGAGAACCAAGAGAGAATTACTTGGGCCGAGTTCAAGGAGAGTTTCCGTTCTCATTATGTGCCGGAAGAAGTTATGATTTTGAAGAGGCAAGAATTTGAGAACTTGAGACAAGGAAGATCAAGCGTGAGTGAATATCTCAATAAGTGCACTCCTCAAGATATGCGCCTGAGGATGTGAGTCGGGACAGCCGGAAGCAATACTTGTTCATGAGGGGCTTGAACAATGAAATCCAAGTGCAACTACTCAACTGTGATTATGTCAATTTTTAAAAGCTTCTGGACAAAGCAATTGTGGATGAGAACAAGATTCGTGAGATGGAGCAAGACAATAAGAGAAAGGCGCCATATTAAGGACAGCAACAAGGAAGTAATGTGCGCCCTTGCTTTGCGCCGCCCAATGCGCCTTACTTCAGCCCTTCTGCGCCTGCTCAGCCCCCTGGTTATGCACCACGCCCAACTCAGTTTGTGCAGCAGCGCCCTGTCATGCAAGCACCTAGGCCTCCAATGCCTTTTGCACCTCGTGCTAACTTTCCTGCTGCAAGTGTTCAAAACCAAGCACGTCCCAATAATTTTGGTGGAGTTAAGAAGTGTTATACTTTTGGAGAAGCTGGACACTTTGCGCACCAATTTCCTAAGTCAGGCCTTGGTCAAGGAAGCAATGCGCCGAGGCAAAACCCAAGACCCAATGGAGGACAGCCACAAGGGAACCGTGGACAGCAGAATTTTGCTCGCGGCAACGTGAACCATGTCACTACGGAAGATGCTCAACAAGCGAATGACGTGGTCATTGGTATGTTTCTCGCCAACTCCAACCCCGCGACTATGTTATTTGATTCTGGAGCATCGCATTCATTGATTGCATCGAAATATGTTGCCAAGTATAGTTTGCCTATCTCTCATATGAAGTTTACTCTATTGGTTAAGTCTCTTGAAGGAGAGATGAGGACAAATATAGTATGTCCAAAAGTAAGCCTTAGAATAAGGGGGGTAGACTTCTCCGCCAACCTCATTGTTTTTGATTCTCAGGGATTGGACATTATACTTGGTATGGACTGGTTCAGGAAGTAGAATGGAGTTATTGAGTGTGCCACGAAGATGGTGAAGTTGACCAATGAGGAAGGGATCGCCATAGAATTTGAAGCATCTCAAACCGCACCGAAGCAATTGGAGCTGAACCATATGGACGGTGCCGCAATTGAGGAGATTCCGGTGGTGTGTGAATTTTTGAATGTTTTTCCAGACGAGTTGCTAGGTATGCCGCCTAATCGAGACATTGAGTTTGTTATTGATTTAATATCTGGAACTGCACCTATAGCTAAGAGGCCGTATAGGATGCCTCCTATGGAATTAGCGGAGCTTAAGAAGCAAATTCAAGAGCAATTAGAGAAGGGTTTTATTTGCCCTAGTTCATCACCTTGGGGAGCGCCCGTGCTGTTTGTGGACAAGAAGGATGGAACCCAAAGGATGTGTGTGGATTAACGAGCTCTCAACGAGGTAACAATCAAGAACAAGTATACCTTGCCACGTATAGAAGACTTGTTTGATCAGATGGAGGGTGCTTGTGTCTTCTCTAAGATTGATTTGAGGTCGGGATACTTTCAAATGAAGATTAGACCATCAGACATACCCAAGACAGCTTATAGGACACAGTATGGATCTAATGAGTACACCGTGATGTCTTTTGGATTGACCAATGCGCCTGTCTACTTTATGTACCTCATGAATAAGGTCTTCATGGAGCACTTGGATAAGTTCGTTGTGGTGTTTATTGATGATATTATGATCTACTCAAAGGATCAGAAGGAACATGAGGAACACTTGAGGCTTATGTTGTAGAAATTGAGGGAGCATCGATTGTAAGCCAAGTTCAACAAGTGTCAGTTTTGGTTGAAAGAGGTGCCATTTTTGGTTCATATTATCTCAGGAGGAGGAGTATCGGTTGACCCTGGAAAAGTGAGAGATGTGTTGAAGTGGGAACCACCGCAAACTGTCAAGGAAATAAGAAGTTTCCTTCGGATGGCTGGATATTACCGTCGGTTCGTCAAGGACTTTTCCAAGATAGCCAAGCCTATGACAGAGTTGCTAATGAAGGGAAAGGCTTTCCAATGGACTCAATCTTGTCAAAACAGTTTTGAGGAGTTGAAGAAGAGGTTAACAACAGCTCCAGTTTTGGTATTGCCGGATGTAAGCAAGAGTTTTGATATTTATTGCGATGCATCGAGATAAGGACTTGGATGTGTATTGATGATAGAAGGTCAAGTGGTCGCTTATGCATCAAGACAATTGAAGAAACATGAGCAGAATTACACAACACATGATTTAGAACTCGCGACCGTGGTACACGCATTGAAGATTTGGAGGCAATATATTTTTGGACATAAGTGTGAAATGTATAAAGATCATAAGAGTTTGAAGTATATTTTCACACAAATGGATTTGAATTTGAGGCAACAGAGATGGTTGGAGCTGATCAAAGATTATGATTTGGGGATCAACTATCATCCGGGAAAAGCCAATGTAGTGGCTGGTGCTTTGAGTAGGAAAGGAGTAAGTCATCAACTCACAGTTCGAGAGTTACCATCTGAGTTATGTTAGGAGTTTGAAAGGTTGAACCTCGGGTTTGTAAATGATATGGAGATGATGGAGTTAAACCCAACCTTGGAGCAAGAAATTCGAGAGGCACAAACCGCAGACGAATAGATCAAGGAAATCAAGGACAGGACCAAAGAAGGGAGAGAATTCAGATTTGATGAAGACGAACATGGTACCTTATGGCTTGGAAAGAGAATTGTTGTGCCTAATGTGAAGCATATTCGGCAAACGATATTAAAAGAGGCACATGACTCACCTTACTCAATTCACCCTGGTCGTACAAAGATGTACAAAGACTTGAAGACTTGCTATTGGTGGGATAGCATGAAGAAGGACATAGCTGAATATGTGCCATTGTGTGATGTGTGTCAACGAGTCAAGGCGGAACATCAAAGGCCAGCTGGACTATTGCAACCATTAAAGATTCCGGAATGGAAGTGGAAAGTAATCCGTATGGACTTCATAGTTGGGTTACCACGTACTCAGTCCAGGTATGACTCAATTTGGGTAATTGTGGATCGTTTAACCAAGTCAACTCATTTTGTCCCTGTGAAGACCAAATATACAGCTGCACAATTTGTTGAGATATACATGGAGCATATTGTGTGTCGACATGGAGTCCCTAAGAAGATAGTCTCGGATAGAGGTTCTCAATTTACCTCCAGATTTTGGCAAAAATTGCATGAAGCTTTGGGAACGAGGTTGAATTTTAGTTCAGCATATCATCCTCAAACGGATGGACAAACCGAGAAGACCAATCAAATTTTAGAGGACATGTTAAGAGCTTGTGCTTTAAAGCATGGGAAAGTTGGGACAAAAGCTTGCCATATGCGGAATTTTCATACAACAATAGTTACCAAGCAAGCTTGAAAATGTCACCGTATGAAGCGCTCTATGGGAGGAAGTGTAGGACACCTTTATTCTGGAATGAGGCAGGAGAAACTCAAGTATTTGGTCCGGATGTGTTGCAAGAAGCCGAAAAGCAAGTCCAAATAATTCGTGAAAACTTGAGGGCTGCCCAATCAAGGCAAAAAAGGGCTATGCGGACAATAGGAGAAGGAAATTAGCCTTTTAAATTGGAGATTTTGTTTACCTCAAGGTGTCACCAATGATAGGTCATAAGAGGTTTAACATACGAGGAAAGCTAGCACCGCGCTATATTGGACCGTTCAAGATTTTGGACAAAAGAGGAGAAGTAGCATATAAGTTGGAGATGACGGCTCATCATTCAGACGAACATGATGTCTTTCATGTTTCCCAGCTCAAGAAGTGTTTGAGAGTACCGGAAGAACAAGTGCCAATGGAAGAATTGGAACTAGAGGAAGATTTGACTTATGCCGAACAACCGGTCAAAATCTTGGAAACTAAGGAGAGGGTCACAAGGAACAAGGTTATTAGATGGTGTAATGTTCAATGGAAGCACCACACAGAAAAAGAAGCGACGTGGGAATTGGAGGATGATCTCAAGAGGTAATTTCCCTATCTCTTCTCTTCCGCATCGAATCTCGAGGGCGAGATTTATTTTAAGGGGGGTAGGTTTGTAACACCCTCATTTTCATGCATCATGCCTTGCATGCACCCATATACATGTTTAACATTAACCCACATAATGAGGAACGAGTTTAAAATTGATTTGGAGCAGTTAAAATTGATTTGGAGTAAAACCGCACTTAAAATGCAGGAAAATGCGGACTAGTCCGATTTTGCTGAGGACTAGTCCGATTTCTCTCTGACTAAAAACAGACTTGTCCGTTTTTGCTGTGGACTAGTCCGATATTCCATGAATCCTTCAAAAATTGCTGACGACTAGCCCCACCTCTTTGTTTGACATCTATTTGCCATTTTTCCACCCCACCCAAACCATAGTTCGTGGAGAGCCACCATCAAGGAAGGAGGAGGAGATCCCAAGCAAGAAGAAGAAGAGGAGAAACAAAAGAGCATCAAGATCTCCACCAAGTTTCCTCCTTCACCACCAATTCATCTCCAAGTTCATCACCAACCCTAAATCATCAAGATCCACGTGCTACCTCCAAGTTTCTTGATTCATTGGAGTCCTAAACACTTCGTATATCTTCTATTCTCTTTTCCTTACGTGAATTCAACCCCTAATCTCCAAATTCACGTCGATCTAGAAAACCCTAATCTGGTGATCTTGCAGAGTGCGGACTTGTCCGGTCCCTAGCAGACTGGTCTGATCTTTCTGGTTAAATTGTGTTGAATTGATTCTAAAGTTTGATCTAATCACATCCAAACCTGTATAAACTTGTTAAAAGCTATTAGAACTAGTTAGTGATCAGTAAAAGCAATCTATTAACAAGTTCTACCTTGCATTTGCATTAATCATGCATGTCATGTCATATTGAGTAATATATGCGCACTCTTTGATTGTGTTTCTTGTCTTGTATGTTTATTGTGCGTATTAGACAGATTTGCGCTAGAGAGTGCCGCGGAGGATCTTCAGCACCAAGAGTTTGAAGGCTTTGTCCCGAACGAATCCCAAGAGCAAGGCAAGTGTCCTTGAAGCATATTGATCCTGTTTTTTTTTTTAAATAAATATTTTGTTTGCAAAATTGCATGCTTGTGTCAATTTGATGGGAATCCTATGATAGGAAGTTTACTAGCTTTGTTTAACCACTCTTTTCACCTGGGACATATGGTAGAGAGTCAGATGGGATTTTTACCTTTTGCATCGCTTAATTAATTGGGATGGGAAAACTACACTACACATTTAATTATGCATTAATGTTATTCTGTTAACATGAACTGGTCAATATGATATGGTAATGGGTGATCTAAGCAAGCCGGTATGTGGATGGGTTGGATGATATGGTGGTTTGCTTGCTTTAGATCTAAGGACCGGTTCATGCGAGAATAAGCCAGGATATCAGTGCCACCACGAGGCCAAGAATGGGTGCGGCGTAGCTGATTAATTAGGGCTTTGCCAGTGCTATTTGGACCATTATGGATACTCGGGGAAGGGGTAGTCGGATTGGGTTTCTTGATGATTGGTGGGACTACCCTTTGATCCAAATGGCTCAAGAGGGAGCCCTTGGTTGAAGATGTGCTCAGTTGGAGACATCGCCACCGGTGAAACCTTAGTGGGGTCTAAATAGGCTAGTAATCCCTTTGTAAAGGCTATTTTGTGATCTCTTAGCCACACACTGATGGAAGTGTGAGAAGACATAATAGAGGTTCTAGTCATCAAAAGGTGATGAAATCACAAATACATGGGTAAAGCGGTACAAACTCTGCGGAGTGTGTCTAATAAACTATCATGATAGCCGTGCTCCCGGTTATGAGCACCTGGACAACTTCCATGATTAGAGGATACTTGGTATTGGGATGGTGTTCTGAGATGGTTATGGTTGGTATTATGGTTATGTATTTATTTCTTGTATTTAATATGGTTATTGGCAAATGGTGAAATCTGGAATTATTGATGAGGATGGTGGATTATGGACTGGTATTATGATATTACTTATGATTATAATAGGTTTACTTCACATACATATAATATATTGCTTTTCAAATGTTTTAATGTACTTTTCAGCACTTAGCCATTATTATTGTCGTCATTTGGATCAGCCACATGTCATACTTTCCACACTTGCTGAGTACGACATGTACTCACTCTTGCAATCCCCCCCAAACAGTTGCAGGTCAGGATTGGGAGTTTAATGGCGATAATGTGGAGTTCTAGGCCATGTCTACCATCAGCTTTGCCTGTGGTGTTGATTGGAGTTGCGCTATCCCTTATGCTTAGTTTGCTTATTTGCTTTATTAGTTTATTTCCGCTGCATTAGTTGAACTTGTCATTAATATTCATTAGAGCTTGTATTCAAGGATAATATGTTTTGTGTAATTAAATTTGGTTAATTAATCTTATTCTGTGGTAATTTTCTGTATACTATTTGTGAATGCACTCGTGTATGTGTGTTGAACATCCTGGCCACACATATGCGTTAGCTTGGTTCATTTTTCGGAACCGGGCGTCACACAATTCCCCCACCAACAGTTGCGGGTTAGGATTGGGAGTTTAAAGATAATAATGTGGAGTTCTAGGACATGTCTACCGTCGACTTTGCCCATGTAGTGTTGGAGCTGCGCTATACCCTATTTGCTTATGCTGCTTAGTTGCTTAATTAGTTTATTTCCGCTGCATTAGTTTAAACTTGTCATTAATATTCATTAGAGCTTTTACTCGAGGATAATATGGTTTGTGTAAAAGTGGTTAATTAAGTTTGTATTGTGGTAATTATCTATATAATATTTTGTGAGTGCACTCGTGTATGTGTGTTGAATGTCCTCGGCACACATATCCGTTCACTTAGTTCATTTTCGGAACCGGGTGTCACAAATTGGTTTCAAAGCCACAGGTTGACCGTAGGACGCAGCCTAGATAGAATGGATATTTTAGAGCACATAGGAGCACTTAGGAATCGATGTGTTTTTGTTTGGTATGTTGTTGCTATATATTGTTTGCTTGCGTGCTTAATAGAGGATTTTGGGATGCTTTAGCATTGCCATGTCCATGTAGGCTAGTATATTTAGTTGCTTACTTTCATATCCCTTGATGCATATAGTTGGGGACGTCTTCTAAATTCTTATCTCTTGCTTTTGTTCAGATTGTGATGACTCGCAACCAGAGAGATGGCAATGATGAGGTGGAGAACAATGGAGCACCTCAGAATAACCATGGACAAAGACCTGCTCATGGAGCTATCAACATTAAGAAGCTATTGGCTATGCAGAACCAGCTCATGCAGACCATGATACATACTATAGGATAGCTGTAGGATGGTAACATCAACAATCAGCCCCACATGCCCCCACCGCCACTCCCACTGCCTCATAACCGGTTGGGAGAGTTTATGAGGACTAGGTCGCCGACCTTTGCTCAAGCCGCTGAACCTATGGATGTTGATGATTGCCTCAAGTCTGTGGAGAAGAATCTAGCTATTGTCCAGTGGAGTGACCAAGAGAAGGTGCTATTTGCGTCTCATCAACTTGTTGGAGAAGCTATTGATTGGTGGGATTCCTTATGCAATGCTCATGTGAACCACAAGAGGATCACTTGGGCCGAATTCAAGGAGAGCTTCCATTCTAATTATGTGCCCGAAGGTGTTATGATTCTGAAGAGGCAAGAATTTGTGAACTTAAGGTGAGGAAGGTCAAGCGTGGGTGCATATCTCAAAAAGTTCACTCAACTTTTGAGGTATACCCCTGAAGATGAAAGTTGGGACAGTCGGAAGCAATATTTATTCATGAGAGGTATGAACAATGAGACCCAAGTGCAATTGCTCAATTGTGATTATGCAAACTTTCATAAGCTTTTGGACAAAGAAATTGTGGTTGAGAACAAGGTACGTGAGATGGAGCAAGACAACTAGTGGAAGGCGCCATATCAAGGACAACAACAAGGAAGTAATATGCGCCCTCGCTTTGCACCACCCAATGCACCCTATTTCAGCTCCTTTGCGCCTGCTCATCGCACTGGTTATGCACCACGCCCAACTCAGTTTGTGCAGCAGCACCCTGTCATGCAAGCACCTAGGCCTCCAATGTCTTATGCACCTCGTGCCAACATTCCTGGTGCCAATGCACAGAATCAAGTCCATCCAAATTCTAGTGGAGTAAAGAAGTGCTATACTTATGGAGAAGATGAACACTTTGCACATCAATATCCTAAGTCAGGCTTTGGTCAAGGAAACAATGCTCCGAGGCAAAACCCAAGACCCAATGGAGGACAGCCGCAATGGAATCATGGACAACAGACTTTTGCTCGTGGCAACATGAACCATGTCTCTACGGAGGATGCTCAACAAGCGGATGACGTGGTCAATGGTATGTTTCTCGCAAACTCCAACCCGGCGACTATGTTATTTGATTCTAGAGCAACGCATTCATTCATTGCATTGAAATATTTTGCCAAGTATAGTTTGCCTATCTCTCATATGAAGATTACTCTATTGGTTAAGTCTCCTGGAGGAGAGATGAGGACAAATATAGTATGTCCAAAAGTAAGCATTAGAATAAGGGGGGTGGGGGGGGTAGACTTCTTTGACAACCTCATTGTCTTGGATTCTCAAGGATTGGTCATTATACTTGGTATGGACTGGTTGAGGAAGCAAATAGAGTCATCGAATGTGCCACGAAGATGGTGAAGTTGACCAATGAGGAAGGGATCACCGTAGAATTTGAAGCATCTCAACACGCACCGAAGCAATTGGAGCTAAATCACATGAACGATGCCGGAATTGAGGAGATTCTGGTGGTGTGTGAATTTTTTGTTGTGTTTCCGGATAAGTTACCAGGTATGCCACCTGATCGAGATATTGAGTTTGTTATCGATATAATACCTGGAACTGCACCTATAGCTATGAGGCCATATAGAATGCTTCCTAAGGAGTTAGCGGAGCTGAAGAAGCAAATTCAAGAGCAACTAGAGAAGGGTTTTATTCGCCCCAGTTCTTCACCTTGTGGAGCACCCGTTCTTTTCGTTGATAAGAAGGATGGGTCGCAAAGGATGCACGTGGACTACCGAGCTCTCAATGAGGTGACCATCAAGAACAAGTACACCTTGCCACGCATAGAAGACTTGCTTGATCAAATGAAGGGTTCTTGTGTTTTCTCCAAGATCGATTTGAGGTCGGGAAATCTTCAAATGAAGATTAGATCGACGGACATATCCAAAACAACTTTTTGGACACGGTGTGGATCTTATGAGTACACCGTGACGTCCATCGGATTGACCAATGCACCTGCCCATTTTATGTACCTTATGAATAAGGTCTTTGTGGAGTACTTGGATAAGTTTGTTGTGGTGTTTATTGATGACATTATGATCTACTCAAAGGATGAGAAGGAACATGAGGAACACTTGAGGCTCACACTGCAGAAATTGAGGGAGCATCAATTGTATGCCAAATTCAGCAAGTGCCAATTTTGGTTGAATGAAGTGTCGTTTTTGGGTCATATCATCTCAGGAGGGGGAGTATCGGTTGACCCCAGAAAAGTGAGGGACATGTTGAAATGGGAACCCCTGCAGAATGTAAAAGAGATCCGGAGTTTCCTTGGGATGGTTGGATATTACCGTTTATTCATCGAGGACTTTTCCAAAATAGCCAAGCCAATGACAGAGTTGCTAATGAAGAAGAAAGCGTTTCAATGGACCCAAGCTTGTCAAGAATGTTTTGAGGAGTTGAAGAAAAGGTTAACAACAGCACCAGTTTTAGTTTTGTCAGACGTGAGCAAGAGTTTTGATATTTATTGTGATGCATCAAGACAAGGACTTGGATGAGTGCGCATGCAGCAAGGTCAAGTGGTTGCATATGCATCAAGACAATTGAAGAAACATGAGCAGAATTACGCGACACATGATTTGGAGCTTGTAGCCGTGGTACACGCATTGAAGATTTGGAGACATTACATCCTTGGACATAGGTGTGAAATTAATACGGATCACAAGAGTCTTAAGTATATTTTCACACAAACGGATCTTAATTTGGGGCAATGAAGATGGTTGGAGCTTATCAAGGATTATGATTTGGGAATCAATTATCACCTGGGAAAAGCCAATGTAGTGGTCGATGCTTTAAGTCGGAAACGAGTAAGTCACCAACTCACGGTTCGAGAATTATCATCCGAGTTATGTAAGGTGTTTGAACGGTTGAACCTTGTATTCATGAATGAGATGGGGATGATGGAGTTAAATCTGACTTTGGAGCAAGAAATTCGAGAGGGTCAAACAAAGGATGAGGAAATTCAGGAGATCAAGGAAAGGACCCAAGAGGGGAGAAAATTCAGATTTAATGAGGATGAACATGGTACTCTATAGCTTGGTAAGAGCACTGTCGTGCCTAATGTGAAGTGTATTGTTGATGGCACCTAAGATATACTAACAAATCATCCCTGACAACGGCGCCAGAAATGCTTGTTGGTATTTCTTAACACCACAGATCATCTCTGGTAAAGAGATGAGATCCGCAAGCGCACGGAAGATACCGTTGTAGCATTTCTCCCATGAGTATTCCCAAGGGTATTGTATTTATCCCAAAGAAGGCAACGGAGTAAAGTATATACTACTCTTATGGTCAAGCTATGAAATACTAATCCATTATCTAGACAGGGGTAAGTTGATAATAGGGGTGGTGTGAAACACACCTAGGCAATCTATTCTAAAGGGTAAAATGGGTCCTAGAGGGAGATTGGATTGAGAGTTATGGAGGGTCTCCTACAGTGCTCCTAATACATATACATAGCCTAAGGTAGATACTAATGGTCATGTCATTGATGAATTCCTATGCAATGCTATTCAACACATCGGGCACGGGCTTACCCCTAGCAATACTAGGGCGACTCCCGCCAACAGTCTGTGGCATAGCCGAATGTGGAGGATTACAAAGGACAGATAGGGCTGTCACCACCTACTGCCTACCTCTTCAATCCGTGGGTCTACGAGACTTCCAACCCTACTTAAATACCCTAGAACCATGCTAGCATACTAAGCAAATACCTTAGGAGCTGTGGCACAAGCCATCCTAAGGCAGTGACTAACCTAAACATAGTTGAACCAATGTTGAAGCATAGCATAAGTCATTCATATTAACATAATCATATCATAACTACATAGACTATAGTGGGGGTCT
Organism: Tuctoria greenei; assembly: GCA_036927565.1. Classification (NCBI taxonomy): domain Eukaryota; kingdom Viridiplantae; phylum Streptophyta; class Magnoliopsida; order Poales; family Poaceae; genus Tuctoria; species Tuctoria greenei. Next base: position 178,358,350 of record JAYESD010000004.1, on the reverse strand, counting down.
ATAGTGTTTATGACCATAAGATGTGATCATGAGAGTGAAATCATAAAGACTATACCTTCCACATACATGGACTCCACAATCAAACAACAAATGCTTTGTCCAAGTATACGTATAAAAGAAGACTAAAGATAATATCTTTATTGAGCACAAAGTCACAAATACAAGAAGGAATACATAAGCCATACCTTTCCCAATGTGGAATTGGGAAGAGAGACTCCTTCTACTCCTTTCCCAATTTGTACTTGGGACTAGAGACTCTCCTCTCTACATCCTAACTCCTCTAAGGACTATGGAAGATATTGTATAGAATAGAATGATGCCCGAGTGGTGTGTGTTGAAGTGAGGGGTAGGGGGTCCTATTTATACTAGTGTTGAGGTCGGTTCCCGCCACCAAAAGTGCGCGAATCAGTCACCATTGACTCCAGGGAGCCGGGAGGAGTCAACACATGGAGGATGACCGAGTCTGGTGCAAAGACCAGGTTGGCTGACCCCCTGGTTCGGCCGACCTGGTCATTGCATCGTTTCTCGTATGCTTTCTCTAGGTGGCTACCAGGTGGGTCCCATTGATGTATATGGGTGATACACCGTTGGATCTCCTTGGATACTTCTGTTTGTGAGTCATTTGATCCATGGGATGCCACGTGTCGTCACCTAATTGGTTGGGATGATATTTTATAGGATTGGTCCTTCTACATTTCCTCATTTCTTGCATAAAATGCTGCATCCACATATTTCTCCAAGTCCAAGTGGAATTGGGTTAGATAGAAAGGTTATGTGTCCAAGAAATGACAAATCCTTCACATAATTGAGTTAAATTGACCGATAAAATTGGTATATAACAGCCATCAACAAACTCCTCCATGCTTATCCTTTGCTCGTCCCGAGCAAAGTCAAGTCTTTAGGTTGATGATCAGGAGTTGTTACAATGTCTTATTTTCAAAAGTATCTAACACACAACAAGATACTCTACCTAGTATTGCAGAAATTGGCTATGATACCCTACTTTTCTTAAGTTATCTTGGGGCTTATGCTTTTTCATATTCATGAGTAGTTGAAAGGTAGAATAGAAAATGGAGCAAACATAGCCTAAAAATCAAGTTAAACTTAAATCCCAAAGAATTCAATTTAGATATTAAGTACCTCAATTTGATTCTCTCAGTCACTCCTTTGTGGATAGTGGTAATATTTCCTCACCAAAGCATTGTGCCTCTACTATTCCTACTCATTTAATATGGCTTGTATGTGGATCTTGGTAAGGAAAGTAAGTAGGCATATTTGCATCACATATATTACTAAGTCAAAAGAGTAAGCCTTAAGAGAATTCAAATCAAAACATTTTGATTCAAGACTAGTGCATGTGTGATGGAGTGGAAGTGGAAGTGGATACTTGAGATAACTCCTTTTTTGTATAATCTCTCTTTCTTTTGCAGAGACGAAACATGGCTACTTTTCTTTTATCTTTTTTTTCTCATGCTTATAAGGTAAGCATGCTTTTTTTCTTTTTGTAGCCATGTCTTCTACTCCTTTTCTTTGAAAAGAATTTTGAAGAGAGTGCTAAACATGAATAACACGTAGTTTTTCTTTTTGTTGTGGTATGGTGGATATGATGGACGTTTTGCTTACTTCTAGTGTAGAAGTATAGCATGTGCAAGTGAAGTCTGGAATTCAGAAGGAGTTGAATGATTTCTCATATAGGTCTATACTTGTTTGACTAGGCTCAATGTGAAAGCAAATAGCATATGCATAAGGTTTTGTCTATGTATGGACATCATATGGCTTTGGTAGGTATTTCCAATCAATTGAGGGAAACTTAAATCTTTTTAGAATTTCTCCAGAAATCTAAGTTTTACTTTCAAACTAGGACTAGCAGCCCTATTACCAATTCTAGTCTTGCAACAGCCCCGAATTAGATTAATCTTTTGCTACCCACAACTTCCAAATTAAGGTAAAAGTATTTCAAACCTATGAAAGCAATATTCAGAGAGTAGCAAGTTGTAAACTAGAGACTTAGGAAAATAAAACAAAGCAACTATTCATCATTTCATCTATGTGAATTATAAATCATTCTTACCACACATCTTTATTTGATGAAAGCAAATCTAACATATATATATATATATATATATATATATATATATATTAAATGCGAGGTGGATGATGGATGGATGGAAAATAAATATGCAATGGATGATTTGAATAAAAATGTAGTGAGTGTGATACAAGTTACCTTAAGTGGGGGTCCTCCCCCAAGCATATTCTTGATCAAGGTCCGTGATAGGGGTTGAAACCCTAACAACAGAGGTGGTCCATGAGTTGGCCTATCCTTGTTGCAGCGTGGCTTTGACAATGGAGGGTTAAGTGTTGATTGTTGTGTTGCCTCCCATTGACACCATGAGTGTGGTTGAATAGAGTGTTTCCGATGTTGATCGTCCGCACATCAGGGTCTCCATGTGTTGGCTGTGATTTGTCATTCCTTGGCTAGGATAATGTTAACCCATTTGTGGCAGCCCATTGGTTGCTCATGGAGGGTTCCCATTTCAAATCTCTAGCCTCGTATAGTTATGATTGACCTTCCGGCATAATTTCCGATAGGTAGCAACCATCCTCATTTACTCCTTGGCCAAGAGATGTTGAAATGGGATCCTCTAGGGATCCCAACAATCAGCTTCTTGAATGCCTGCATAGTAATATTACTCCTGCAAACTTCCTCTTTTGAATAGAGAGGGATGGTTAGCTCTGGTACTTGTAAAAATGAACGTTTGGGTTAGGTAACCAAACTTTCATTTGTACACACGGGGAAGAACAAAATTAAAGATGCATTGGATCCAATGTCAAGTGTATCTATGATAAATGTGTTATTCATTGATAAGAGTGGAGCTTTATGGATGATTCATGTTGCATATTTTCTAAAGCTCCTACTCATAGCAATGCATGTGATAGAAATACACTATATGGATCCCTACACCTTTTAAAGTTTCGAACAATCTTAGCTTTCAAGAGCAAATTTTTATCATATAGACCATGACAAACAAGATTCTCAATTTTGTCCTCCGGAACCTCACTAGGAATTTGGAATTTAGTGACTCCTCAAAAAATGCAATTCAATTTTAGAGCAAGGATATCACTTATTCCTAGGAGTTTGAAATCTAGTGACACCATCTATGCATGAAGCTCAATTAAAAATTATGGCTTTCACTATGCCCAAGTTCCTATATGCCAATTCAACAATTAAGTCATGCCCAAAAGTTTTGTTTTCTAAACCTCGACAAAATGACTAAGTTTAAAAAACAATTCTTAAAGGATTTTAGGTACTTGTTTGAGATTTTTCCAAGTAAGGTGGGATATCCTTTTGGAGATCCAAAAGTCAATACCCAACCTTACTCTTGTGAGGATGCATGAGAATTGAATGATGAGGAAGTGTCAACCTTCCTCAGAAATGCAAGCAAATACATTCAATTCTATGGCAAACAAAACAATGGAAAATTCTAAACTCATACCTCATTTGAAGAGTAGTTGGTGACAAAGGTCTTTGTGTGAGAAACTCACAACCTTGATTTTTGGTGTATGCTTGATGGTTGATGTCAAATGCCAAGTTGAGGTTGGATTTGGCGATGGATTTGGTTCTGGCTCCTCCTTTGGGTCATCATCTTGAACATTTCTCTTCCTGAAACTCAAAATGATTTTGAAGTAGAGAAGTGTTCTCAAATCCCCCCAATGTTGACTTGAGCTTGATGAAACCTTCCACTTTCTTGCCATACCACCTCTTCACAATTTTGACCTAGCTGCACTTTAATCAAGAACACACAAAACAACTCGAAAACGGGTTACGTTAGCCAAAAGCAAATTGAACCATTTTCAAATTGTCTTGCCCAGCTTGAAATAACTTGTAAATGCAATGAGGGTCAAAGCAAATCTTTTTCGTTTGAATGAGGAAGATAAATTCAAGTGGTCATGCACGTAGTTCATATCCAATTAAACTTCTCCTCTAATTTAAATTTGTAGTTTTATGATGGTTGGAAATTTTATTTTCCAACATGCAAGTGTGGAAATTCAAACATGCAAATGCATGGGTTGATGCAATTTGGAAAACAAATATGAGATAACTACCAAATAACCTATTGGCAAGGACTCACCGAATTTTTGAAGTCCGATGAGTAGGAATTACCTCCGTTCTATTCAGCGCGATGATTCGTTGTCCAATCCCGGAGTTGAAGATGTGGATGATTTCTTCTGTTTTGACATGCCAAACACATTTGGCTGTCATTTAGACATGTGGGGCACATGGTGGCCCTAGCCTCTCTCCGTTGTATTGATATAGACATGTTGTTGTAGCGACGGGTTCTCCCTCTTGAATGTATTCCTTCATGATCATAGTGAGGCTTTGTCCTTCTTGGGGGTGCCACTATGACCATATTAATATTCCATTGAATCAACCCATACCCTGATCATGGATCAAAGGCTTCCTTTGGCATGATGACATGTGGACTCCACAATCAAACAATAAAAACTACATCCACAATGTCACTTGCCCTGGATTGAATTGGTTTGGTCGAAGGGTGGAAATCCCATCAAGTGATGTGGGATATCTTGGACTTTGAATGCTCCTTAAGTTCTTGTCCTTGGCCAAGATCTTCATGTGAATGTTGTCCTGATTTCTGCTTGGCCAAGATACTTCAAGGTAGGCTAGTAGAACTTAAATCCCTTGGAAAGCCATAGTCTCCTTGAATATAAGGGTGATGTTAATTCCACCCTTGACCTCCTTGTGAATGGTAGCCATTGGAGTTGTTGTTTGAAAAAGGTCCTCATGGGTCTTTGGGAAATAATTCCCACGCGTCCCATGATGACATGGATTTTCACAAATCATGTGAATATCCACGGCTTGGATTATCCAAACAAATCTCCATTGACTTGGTATTCATGATACTTCAATGGGAGGTGTAGTTCCATAACTAGCATATTCACCTTGTGAAGTGGTGTGCATGACAAGCTATGGGAACTGGAGCATTCTTCAATTCACCCCTTGAGTGGAGACCTTCTTCTCATCCATGATGAATGAGAATAGGACTCCTTCAGCTCCAGCATGAATGTGGTCATGGATTGGTGGAGCAAACCCATGACACGAGTGTTGGATGAAGAGCCAACTATCCACCCCATGGTGGAGTCAAACCAAGAAGAACTCTTGGAGCCTCCACCAAGCTTGGGTATGGATGACCTTGGCTCCTACTGAAAGCTGAAATTCTCCCGCAAAAAGGCAATGGTGTTGCCTAGGGGACATTTGTTGAGGTATGCCTTAAATCATCTTGCAGTTTAGCACTTGCGTCCTCGTTGGCCATCCCATACAATGGGTTGGCCAACACTACCCTGTTTTCACACAAAGGAGAAAACAAACAAGGGTAATCCTGCCTAATAGCTACTAGTACCTATAGCTTAATCACAAGTGATAGCTATACTTCACTTCCTTTGCCTTCCTTGGCAACGGCGCCAGAAATGCTTGTTTACGGATTCTAAGATATACTAACATATCATCCCTGGCAACGGCACCAGAAATGCTTATTTGTATTTCTTAACACCACAGATCATCTCAGGTAAAGAGATGAGATCCGCAAGCGCACGGAAGATACCGTTGTAGCATTTTACCCATGAGTATTCCCAAGGGTATGTATTTATACCAAAGGAAGGCAATGGAGTAAAGTATATACTACTCTTATGGTCAAGCTATGGTATACTAATCCATTAGCCGGATAGGGGTAAGTTGATAATAGGGGTAGTGTGACACACACCTAGGCAATCTATTCTAAAGGGTAAAATGGGTCTTAGAGGGAGATTGGATTGAGAGTTATGGAGTTGCTCCTACAATACTCCTAATACATATACATAGCCTAAGGTAGATACTAATGGTCATGTCAATGATGAATTCCTATGCAATGCTATTCAACACATCGGGCACGGGCTTACCCCTAGCAATACTATGGCGAGTCCCGCCAAGAGCCTGTGGCATAGCTGAACATGGAGGATTACAAAGGACAGATAGGGCTGTCAGCACCTACTGCCTACCTCTTCAATCCATAGGTCTACGAGACATCCAACGCTACTTAAATACCCTAGCACCATGCTAGCATACTAAGCAAATACCTTAGGAGCCATTGCTCAAGCCATCCTAAGGCAATGACTAACCTAAACATCGTTGAACCAATGTTGAAGCATAGCATAAGTCATTCATATTAGCATAATCATATCATAACTACATAGACTATAGTGGGGGTCTATAGTGTTTATGACCATAAGATGTGGTCATGAGTGTGAAATTATAAGGACTATACCTTCCACATACATGGACTCCACAATCAAACAAGAAACGCTTTGTCCAAGTATATGTATAAAAGAAGACTAAAGATAATATCTTTATTTAGCACAAAGTCACAAATACAAGAAGGACTACATAAGACATACCATTCCCAGTGTGGAATTGGGAAGAGAGACTCCTTCTACTCCTTTCCCAATTTGGACTTGGGACTAGTGACTCTCCTCTCTACATCCTAACTCATCTAAGGACTATGGAAGATAGTGTATACAATAGAATGATGCCCAAGTGGTGTGTGTTTAAGTGAGGGGTAGGGGGTCCTATTTATACTAGTGTTGAGGTCGGTCCCCGCCACCAAAAGCACGCGAATTAGTCACCATTGACTCCACGGAGCCAGGAGGAGCCAACATGTGGAGGCTGACCGAGTTTGGTGCAAAGACCAGGTCGGCCGACCCCCTGGTTCGGCCGACCTGGTCATTGCACCGTTTCTCGTGTGCTTTCTCTAGGTGGCTACCAGGTGGGTCCCATTGATGTATATGGGTGATACACCGTTGGATCTCCTTGGATACTTCTGTTTGTGGGCCATTTGATCCATGGGATGCCACGTGTCGTCGCCTGATTGGCTGGGATGATATTTTATATGATTGGTCCCTCTACATTTCCTCATTTTTTGCATAAATTGCTGCATACACATATTTCTCCAAGTCCAAGTGGAATTGGGTTCGATGGAAAGGATATGTGTGCAAGAAATGACAAATCCTTCACATAATTGAGATAAATTGACGGATGAAATTGGTATATAACAGCCGTCAACATGTATTCGGGAGACAATATTAAAAGAGGCACACCACTCGCCATACTCGATTCTCCCCGGTTGTACCAAGATGTACAAAGACTTGAAGACATGCTACTGGTGGGCTAGCATGGAAAAGGACATGGCTGAATATGTAGCCTTATGTGATGTGTGTCAACGAGTCAAGGCGGAACATCAAAGGCCGGCTGGATTATTGCAACCATTATAGATTCCAGAGTGGAAGTGGGAAGAGATCGGTATGAACTTTATAGTTGGATTGCCACGTGCCCAATCCGGTTATGACTCAATTTGGGTAATTGTGGATTGGTTGACCAAATCTGCTCATTTCATCCCTGTGAAGACCAAGCATACAACAGCACAATTGGCCAAAATATATATGGAGCATATTGTGTGTCGGCATGGAGTTCCAAAGAAGATACTATCGGATAGAGGTTCTCAATTTACCTCCAGGTTCTGGCAGAAATTGCATGAAGTGTTAAGAACAAGATTAAATTTTTATTCAGCATATCACCCTCAAACGGATGGACAAACTGAGAGGGCCAATCAGACTTTAGAGGATATGTTAAGAGCTTGTGCTTTGAAGCATGGGAAAAGTTAGGACAAGAGCTTGCCATATGCAGAGTTTTCATACAACAATAGTTACCAAACAAGTTTGAAAATGTCACCTTATGAAGCACTATATGGGAGGAAGTGTAAGACACCATTGTTTTGCAATGAGATAGGAGAAACTCAAGTATTTGGACCTCATGTGTTGCAAGAAGCTGAAAAGCAAGTCGAAATAAATCATGAAAATTTCAGGGCTGCCTAATCGAGGCAAAAAGGCTATGTAGACAATAGGTGAAGGAAACTAGCCATTAAAATAGGAGACTTCGTTTACCTCAAGGTATCACCAATGAGAGGTCATAAGAGGTTTAACATAAGAGGCAAGCTAGCACCTCGCTATATCGGACCATTCAAGATTTTGGACAAAAGAGGAGGAGTAGCGTATAAGTTGGAGATGTCAGCTCATCTTTCAGATGTACATGATATGTTTCATGTTTCCCAGCTGAAGAAATGCTTGAGAGTACCGGAAGAACAAGTGCCAATGGAAGAATTGGAACTAGAAGAAGATTTGACTTATGCCGAGCAACCGGTCAAAATTTTGGAAACCAAGGGGAGGGTCACAAGGAACAAGGTTATCAGATGATGGAGAGTTCAATGGAAGCATCACACACAATCAGAGGCAACATGGGAGCTGGAGGATGATCTCAAGAAGGAATTTCCCTATCTTTTCTCTTCCGCGTCGAATCTCGAGGGCGAGATTCATTTTAAGGGGATAGGTTTGTAACAAACTCATTTTCATGCATCATGCATTGCATACATTCCAATACATGTTTAATATTGAGCAACATAAAAAGGAACAAGTTTAAAATGAATTAGAAACAAAACCACACTTAGGAATTCTTTGAAGTGCGGACTAGTCTGATTTTGGTGCGTACTAGTCCGATTTCTCTCTGACTTCGAACGGACTTGTCCATTTAGCTGAGGGCTGGTTTTTTTTTCTCTCTAGACACTTTCGGACTTGTCCGGTCCTGTGCGGACTAGTCTCATGTCCCAAATTCCTTGAAAATTTTGCTAAGTCCCTTGACATGTCTGGACTAGTCCGGTGTTCCTATGGACTTGTCCATTTTTCCGTCTGACTAAAGTCGGACTTGTCTGATTTTTTCCAAACTTGTCTGTTTTCGCCTCTGGATAAGTTCGGACTTGTCCAATGTCCAGTCCAGACTTGTCCGATATCTCTCTGACCAACTTCAGACTAGTCCAACCCTTTTTCGACTTGTGCGGTAAATCGCGACTTCGAGTTGATCCTTTGTTTCACGACATATTCCTTGGGTTTTACATTAAGTAGGCCTAGGGACGTCGTTCCTAACTTTTTAGGGCCCATGTGGGACTCTAAACCTGCCTTTCCTCACCCCAAAACTCAAAATCCATCTAACCCTAGCCTCCACCTCTATATAAACAACCCCACCCATTGGCTTGACATCTATTTGCCACTTTTTCACCTCACCCAAACCCTAGCTCATGATTAGCCGCCACCAAGGAAGGAGAAGGAGATCTAGAGCACGACGAAAAAGAGGAGGAAATGAAAGAGGATCAAGATCTCCATCAACTTCACGTTCTTCGTCAACAATTCATCATCAAGTTCTTCATCAACCCTAGATCGTCAAGATCCAAGTGTTACCTCCAAGATCCTTGATTCATTGGAGTTCTAAACACCTGGTATACCTTCTATTCTCTTTCCTTACGTGAATTCAACCTCAAATCTCTAAATTCACGTCGATCCAAAAAACTATAATATGTTGTTCTCGTGCAATGCAGACTTGTTCGGTCCCTAGCGGACTAGTCCGATTTTCCTGGTTTATTTCTTTTGAATTAATTCTAAATCAGATCGAATAAAATCCAAACATGTATAATCTTTTTAAAGGCTATTAGAACTAGTTAGTGATCATTAAAAGCAACTCATTAACAAGTTCCACCTTGCATTTGCATTAATCATGCACGTCATGTCATATGGAGTAATATTGTTGTACTCTTTGATTGTGATTCTTGTCTTGTATGTTTATTGTGCGGATTAGACGGATTTGCGCTAGAGAGTGACGTGGAGGATCTACAACACCAAGAGTTTGAAGGCTTTGACCGAACAAATCCCAAGAGCAAGGAAAGTGACCTTGAAGCATATTGATCCTATTTCTAAAACAAATGTTTTGTTTGCAAAACTGCATGCTTGTGTCAGTTTGATGGGGATCCTATGATAGGAAATTTACTAGCTTCCTTTAATCATACTTGTCACCTAGAATACATGGTAGAGAGTCGGGATGGACTTTTTACCTTTTTGCTTTGCTTAATTAATTGGGATAAGAAAACAATTATACTATTTAATTATGCATTAATAAGATTATGGTTAATATGCACTGGTCAATATGATATGGTAATGGGTGATCTAAGCAAGCCTGGTATGTGCTTGGGTTGGAGGTTATGGTGGATGCTTGATTTAGATCTAATAACAGATTCATGCGAGAATAAGCCAGGACTATAGTGCCACCACGAGGCTAAGTTTGGGTGTGGCGTAGTTGATTATTTAGGGCTTTGCCGCTGCTATTTGGACCGTTAAGGATGCTCGGGGAAGGGGTAGTAGGATTGGGTTTGTTGATGATTCGTGGGACTGCCCTGGGATCCTAATGGCTCAAGAGGGGGCCCTTGGTTGAAGATGGGCTCAGTTTGAGGCATCACCACTGGTGAAACCTCAGTGAGGTCTAAATAGGATAGTAATCCCTTTGTAAAGGCTATTTTGTGATATCTTGGCCATACACCAAAGGAAATGTAATTTGCGTGAGGGAGGGTCTTTCGTTGCCAATGAGTGATGAATCACAAACACGTGGGTAAAGTTGTACAAACTCTGCAGAGTCTAACAAAACTATCATGATAGCCGTGCTCCAGGTTAAGAGCACCTGGAAAACTTCCATGATTAGAGGGAACTTGGTATTGGGATTCTAATAAGGAGGTTTAGGCTCGATCTTCTGAAAGGTAATGGATAAGTCGATTGATGAAGATCTCGACATTGATGATCCGAGGCTCTCGAGTAGAACACGAAAAACCCCCGCAATCACTACACCACCGCTCTGTTGGTTATCAACCGTGCTGCACACGATTGACCTCACCAAGAAGGCTAATCCCTGCAAGTGCAACCGAGAATACGAGCAAGAACGTAGAACACATGATCTGAAATCACGAAGTTGGGGTTTTACAAACCGTAGAACGGTGATATTATTAATCTAAGCAAAACACAACTTTTCATAATAGCTAATATGAAGTATATATAGGTGGGAGGACGTCCAAAGGGTGTTGGAGTCGTGACCTAACCCTAAGACACGAAAATAAGGGATGTATAACTGTTACAAGGCCCAATGGCCCTACAGTGGCACAGCACTGGACATAATTATGAGCTCACCTTGTTTCGACAATTCCTGATGACTCATGAGGGATTTGGATGTGGGACCAGAGCCATTAGAAATTTTATCTTCTCCTCTTTCCGTGCATATGTAGAACATTGAAAATGGAGTGCGTATGCATCCTAGGCGTCCGTTTTATGGTGGATTGCTTCTGGACTCCGAGTTGAACTCGAGTCTGAGTTGTAAACTTGTTCCATCAACTTGTGGACGTCCCAGCTGGTTCTCCACGATCCCAAGGCCTTCTCTCCTCAGTTGTTGATCTCGTCCTTGGTTCCTAATAACAATCAAATTATTACATAGCAATCCATTTTCAAATTCACATAGGTAGGCATTTAGGAAAGAGTTCACCTGTTGATTTAGTAGCCGCGCTCGTGCTCCTGTGATTGGTCCATGTAGTTCAACATGTGTATCTACTGTTGTGATGTCCTCATTATCATCCTCCTCTTGAATCGGAGTCGTCCTCGACTCAAGTTCATCTTCTTCTCACAGGTATGGCCACAAATCTGAAATGTTAACTGTGGGACTAACCCCGAAATCGGGAGGCAACTCAAGCTTATATGCATTATCATTAATCTTTTCAATAATCTTAAAAGGACCAGCAGCTCAAGACATAAGTTAAGATTTTCGCAAGTCAGAGAAACGCTCTTTTCTCAAATGTAACCATACTAAATCACCCGGTTCAAGTTTTACTTCTTTTCTACCTTTACTACCTGCAATCCTATATTTCTCATTCATTCTTTCAATATTTTTTTTTGTAGTTTCATGCATCTTAAGAATGATTTCAGATCGTTGTGAAGCATCAAAATTTACATTTTTCAGAAGGAGGCAAAGGTAGTAAATCATTAGGAGCACGGAGATTAAAACCATACACTACATGGAATGGACTTACCTTCGTTGTGGAGTGAACAAATCTGTTGTAAGCAAATTCTATATGTGGTAAACACTCCTCCCACAACTTTAAATTTTTTTCAAGACAGCCCGCAATATAGTAGATAGAGTACGATTAACTACCTCAATTTGTCCATCTGTTTGTGGGTGACAAGTAGTTGAAAACAGCAACTTGGTTTCCAATTTACACCACAAAGTTCTCCAAAAATGACTTAAAATTTTTGCATCACGATCAGGAACAATGGTATTTGGCACACCGTGTAAACAAACAATTTCCTTCATAAACAAATCAACAATATGTGAGGCGTTATCATTATTATGACAAGGTATAAAGTGTGCTATTTTTTAGAAACAAACAACAACCACAAAAATACTATCCCTCCCGCTCTTAGTCCTAGACAATCCTAAAATAAAGTCCATAGAAATATCCACCCAATGTACACTAGGAACATGAAGAGGCATATAAAGACTATATGGGTTAAGGCGAGACTTAGTTTTATTGCAAGTAGTGCACCGTGATTCGTACCGCTCGACATCATGCCTCATCTTCGGCCACAAGAAGTGTGTGGACAACACATCCTCAGTTTTATTCATGCCAAAATGTCCCATAAATCCTCCTCCATGTGCTTCCTGCAAAAGTAATAGACGAACGAAGCTAGCTGAAACACATAGCTTGTTAGCATGATAGAGGAGACCCTCTCGTAGCACATATTTATTTCAATTTCTTCCTTCTCTACAATTTTGAAAAGCATCATTGAAGTCCAAATCGGTAGGATATAATGTTTTTATTGTTTCCAAACAAAAGATTTTATGATCAAGTTGGGACAACATAGTATAACGTCTAGATAATGCATCGTTAATGACATTTTCCTTCCCTTTTTTATGCTTAATTATGAATGGAAACGACTCTATGAATTCAATCCACTTAGCATGTCATTTATTCAGATTGTTTTGACACTTAAGATACTTCAAAGCTTCATGATCAGAATGTATGATAAACCCCTTAGACGAAATATAATGTTGCCAAGTTTGTAGAACTCGTACTAAGCATACAATTCTTTATCATAAGTAGAATAATTCAGGAAAGGACAATGCAGTTTTTCACTTAAGAACGAAATGGGTTTACCTCCTTGTATGAGAACACCTCCAATACTAATGCCGCTTGCATCGCATTCTAGCTCAAAGGTCTTGTCAAAATCAGAAAGTTGTAGCAATGGTGCCTGTGTAAGCTTCAATTTGAGAGCATCAAAAGCTTGTTGCTGCTGTTCGCTCCACAGATGTGGCACTCCCGTCTTCGTTAGATCATGTAGAGGTACTGCAATGGTGCTAAAATCCCGCACAAAGCGGCGATAAAAACCTACAAGACCAATAAAATTACGCACCTGTGTGAAAGTTGTTGGAGTTGGCCAACTAGTGTTTGCGACAATTTTTATCTCATCAATCTCAATTGCCTGCGAGGAAACAACATATCCAAGAAACGAGCCTCGATTGGTGCAAAAGACGCACTTTTCGAGATTACCAAACAAGCGTGCATCTCGAAAACAGCAAAAACAGCACGTAAATGATCAAGAAGTTCATCATATGACTTGTTGTAAATGAGAATATCATCGAAGTAAACCACCAAAAATTTTCCAATGAAAGCACGTAAAACCTCATTCATTAATCGCATAAAGGTACTAGGTGCATTAGTTAAACCAAAAGGCATGACTAACCACTCATAAAGTCCAGATTTTGTTTTAAATGCAGTTCTCCATTCATCTCCTAGTGCCATTCTAATTTGGTGGTAACCACTACGCAAGTCAATTTTTGTGAAGATGATAGCACCACTCATTTTATCAAGCATGCCATCTAAGCGAGGAATAGGATAACGATATCGAATGTTGATTTTATTAATTGCATGACAATCAACACACATGCGCCAACTACCATCTTTCTTAGGAACTAAAAGAGAAGGAACGGAACAAGGGATAAGGCTTTCATGAATGTACCCGCAGTCCAAAAGATCTTGGACTTGACGCTTAATTTCCTTAGTCTCCTCTGGATTGGCTCTGTACACTGCACAATTTGGTAAACTTGCTCCTGGAATTAAGTAGATCTTGTCTTCAATGCCCTCATGGGTGGTAAAACAGGGGTTATCTCGGAGGGAAACGCATCCTCAAACTCCTGCAAAAGGTTAGCAACAGCAGGGAGCAATGCAATAGACAACTCATGAAGTGAAAACAGGGCTTCTTTGCATACTAAAGCATAGCACATCTCCTTTGCATCAAAAAAATCAGCAAGGTCAGATTTAGTTGCGAGCAATGAAGGTGATTTTAACTTAATGACTTGCTATTTTTCAGATTCTAGTTTTATTGCTTTATCATCACGAATTTTACTCATCTCAAAATGCACGATTTCAGCAGGAATCATAGGAAGCAAAGTGATTTTCTTTCCTTTATGCATGAATGTGTATTTATTAGTTCTACCATGATGAATAGCATCCGTATCAAATTCCCATGGACGCCCCAACAAAAAAGAACATGCATCCATAGGCACAACATCAAAATCAGCAAAATCATTGTAAGAACCAATTGAAAATTTTATTCTTGCTATTTGTGTTACCCGAACCTTACTGCTGTTGTTGAACCATTGAATGTGGTATGGACGAGGGTGTGCTCTTGTTGTCAAACCAAGTTTCTGGACTACGTCCATGTTCACCAAGTTGTTGCAGCTGCCTCCATCAATTAAAGTGTGTACATGGTAGTCCTTGACAATGAGAAACATGTGAAACAGGTTGTTTCATTGTATCTTGTCATTGGCCTCCAATTTGGTACTCAAGGCACGCTGCACAATGATGCTCCTAAAGTTCCCCGTCGCTGCTGTGCCAAATACCTCTCCATCAGATTGTTCGTCATTCGTATGACCTGCAACGTTAGTAGCAAGAGAATATTCATCTTCAAGATCTGAAGTACTATCATACCCGCCATCGTCGCGTGCTATGTATGCTCATTTGCTCGGGCAATCTCTCATCATGTGACCAAGTCCTTGGCCACGGTGACACTTAATGTCAGAAGTACGACTCGTAGGAGTGGAAGATGAAGGCTTGAATGATGTTGACTTGCTGCCCTCTTGCACGCGAGAAGGTGTAGCAGCAGATGTAGTTCTTTGGCTGCCATTGGACGGTGTAGTGGCTGCACGGAAATTTGCAGATGGTGCTGTTTTGGATGGTGTAGACGTCGATCGCGGTGTGAAGGTGGTCCTCATGCGTTATTGCTGCTGTTGGCGGCACTGTAATTCTTTTTCTACCAACATAGCAAGCTGAAATAATCTGTTAACAGTATCATATTTCTTGTAATCAACAATATCCTGAATTTCGCGTCTCAACCCCCTATAAAAGCAAGCTATTTTATCATCCATGTCCTCTACTACCCCAAAGCGCAACATACCCTTTTGTAGCTCTTGATAGTATTCTTCTACATACATGTTACCTTGATCTAAACGCTATAATTTTTTTAGATGGTCTCGCTGAAAAGATGGAGGCACAAAATGCACATGCATAGCTTCTTTTAATCTATCCCATGTTGGTGGATCAGTTCTAGTTTTAACATGTTCATTCCACCATATGATAGCAAAATCTCTAAACTCACTAGTGGCTTGACGAACTCTATATTGTTCAGGAACAATATGGGCATTAAATTTTTGCTCCACTGTCATCTCCCAATCAAAATAAGCCTCAACATCATAAGCACAAGAAAAGGAAGGTATAGTAAATTTTACCTTAGCAAAAGGGTCATCAGGAGGACGGTTACAGTTGTTATGGTGACTATTACCTCCCATACCTCGATGATAGAGTGGAAGTCATGGTTTATGATTATGTTCGTCCATATCATCACAAGCATCGTCTTCATGTCCAGCGAGAGGCAGTCGAGCCTTAAGATTACCCATCTGAAAAGCAAGGTCATCAAGCTAGCGAGTCAAATGCGCCAATGACTTCGCTGTTGATGCAGTGTTTTTCGTAAACACTTCTGCCATATTGTTCATCATGTTGCGCAACTTAGCATTTGAAATTCCATCACCATTATTTCCTGCCATTGTTAGTAGTAAAAAAAAAGTCAATGGGAATATGTTATCCCTATCAACTACAAAGGATAATGGCAAAGTGGAAGTAGAATCACACACTCTCAAGCGTCTTACCATGCTCTTACAAGTGTTCTTACCGACACTGCATGTGGCAAATGGTGGTCGGAGTGAAAAACCAATGAAGCATGAGGTGATTGCAAAGGTAACCTGTCCTTCTCAAGAGGAAGTGGGGCTTGGATGGAAATTTATATGTAGCAAGGATTAGGAATAATGCAATCAGATAGCAATTCCCCCACCAACAGTTGCAAGTCAGGATTGAGAGTTTAACGATGATAATGCGGAGTTCTAGGCCGTGTCTACCATCGACTTTGCATGTGGAGTGTTGGAGCTATGCTATACCCTATTTACTTATGCTGCTTAGCTGCTTAGTTGCTGTATTAGTTTATTTCCGCTGCATTAGTTCAAACTTGTCATTAATATTCATTAGAACTTGTACTCGAGGATAATATGGTTTGTTTAATAAAAGTTGTTAATTAATTTTGTCTTGTGTTAATTATCTGTATATCCTTTTGTGAGTGCACTCGTGTATGCGTATTGAACGATCTGGGCACACATATGCATTCACTAGGTTCATTTTCAGAACTGAGTGTCACAAATTAGTATCAGAGCCACAGGTTGACCGTAGGACGCAACTTAGAATGGACACTTTAGAGCACATAGGAGCACTCAGGAATCGATGTGTTTTTTTTTGTATGTTGTTGCTATATATTGTTTGCTTTTGTGCTTAATAGAGGATTTTGGGATGCTTTAGCATTGCCATGTCCATGTACGCTAGTATAGTTAGTTGCTTAGTTTCATATCCCTTGATGCATATAGTTGGGGATGTCTTCTAAATTCTTATCTCTTGCTTTTCTTCAGATGGTGAGGACTCGCAACCAGAGGGATGGCAAAGATGAGGAGGATAACAATGGAGCACCTCAGAATAACCATGGACAAGGCCTGCTCATGGAGCTATCAACATTGAGCAGCTTTTGGCTATGCAGAACCAGCTCATGTAGACCATGATACAAACTATGGGACAGCTACAGGCTGGTAACATCAACAATCAGCCCCACATGCCCCCACCGCCTCATGACCGGTTGGTTGCATATGCATCGAGACAATTGAAGAAACATGAGCAGAATTAACCGACACATGATTTGGAGCTTGCAGCCATGGTACACGCATTGAAGATTTGGAGATATTACATCCTTGGACATAGGTGTGAAATTTATACGGATCATAAGTCTTAAGTATATTTTCACAGAAACGGATCTGAATTTGAGGCAAAAAAGATGGTTGGAGCTTATATAAGGATTATGATTTGGGAATCAATTATCACCCGGGAAAAGCCAATGTAGTGGCTATTGCTTTAAGTCAGAAAGGAGTAAGTCACCAACTCACAGTTTGAGAATAACCATCGGAGTTATGTAAGGAGTTTGAACGGTTGAAACATGAATTTTTGAATGAGATGGGGATGATGGAGTTAAATCCCACCTTAGAGCGAAAATTTCGAGAGTGTCAAACAAAGGATGAGGAAATTCAGGAGATCAAGGAAAGGACCCTAGAGAGGAGAGAATTCATATTTGACGAGCATGAAGATGGTACCCTATGGCTTGGTAAGAGGATTGTCGTGCCTAATGTGAAGCGTATTCGGGAGACAAAATTAAAAGAGGCACATGACTCACCATACTCGTTTCACCCCGGTTTTACCAAGATGTACAAAGACTTGAAAACATGCTACTGGTGGGCTAGCATGAAAAAGGACATAGCTGAATATGTAGCCTTATGTGATGTGTGGCAACGAGTCAAGGTGGAACATCAAAGGCTAGCTGGATTATTGCAACCACTAAAGATTCTAGAGTGGAAGTGGGAAGAGATCGGTATGGACTTTATAGTTGGATTGCAACGTATCCAGTCCGGTTATGACTCAATTTGGGTAAGTGTGGATCGGTTGACCAAATCATCTCATTTCATCCCTATGAAGACCAAGTATACAGAAGCACAATTGGTCGAAATATACGTAGAGCATATTGTGTGTCGACATGGAGTTCCCAAGAAGATAGTATCGGATAGAGGTTCTCAATTTACCTCCAGGTTTTGGCAGAAATTGCAGGAAGCATTGGGAACAAGGTTAAATTTTAGTTCAACATATCACCCTCAAACGGATGGACAAACTGATAGAACCAATCATATTTTAGAGGATATGTTAAGAGCTTGTGCTTTGAAGCATGAGAAAAGTTGGGACAAGAGCTTGCCATATGCAGAGTTTTCATAAAACAATGGTTACCAAGCAAGTTTGAAAATGTCACCTTATGAATCACTATATGGGGGGAAGTGTAGGACACCTTTGTTATTGAATGATACAGGAGAAACTCAAGTATTTTGACCTGATGTGATGCAAGAAGTTGAAAAGCAAGTCCAAATAATTCGTTAAAATTTGAGGGCCGCCCAATCGAGGCAAAAAGGCTATGTAGACAATAGGCGAAGGAAACTAGCCATTAAAATAGGAGACTTCGTTTACCTCAAGGTATCACCAATGAGAGGTCATAAGAGGTTTAACATAAGAGGCAAGCTAGCACCTCGCTATATCGGACCATTCAAGATTTTGGACAATAGAGGAGGAGTAGCGTATAAGTTGGAGATGTCAGCTCATCTTTCAGATGTACATGATATGTTTCATGTTTCCCAGCTGAAGAAATGCTTAAGAGTACCAGAAGAACAAGTGCCAATAGAAGAATTGGAACTAGAAGAAGATTTGACTTATGCCGAGCAACCGGTCAAAATTTTGGAAACCAAGGAGAGGGTCACAAGGAACAAGGTTATGAGATGGTGCAAAGTTCAATGGAGGCATCACACAGAATCAAAGGCAACATGGGAGCTGGAGGATGATCTCAAGAAGGAATTTCCCTATCTTTTCTCTTCCACGTCGAATCTCGAGGGCGAGATTCATTTGAAGTGGGGTAGGTTTGTAACACCCTCATTTTCATGCATCATGGATTGCATACATTCCAATACATGTTTAATATTGAGCAACATAAAAAGGAACAAGTTTAAAATGAATTAGAAACAAAACAACACTTAGGAATCCTGGGAAGTGTGGACTAGTCTGATTTTGGTGCAGACTAGTCTGATTTCTCTCTAACTTCGAACATACTTGTCCGTTTTGCTGCGGACTGGTCTATTTTTCTCTCTGGACACTTTCCGATTTATCCGGTCCTGTGCGGACTAGTCCGGTGTCCCAAATTCCTTGAAAAATTTGCTGAGTCCCTAGACTTGTCCGAACTAGTAAAGTGTTCCAGCGGACTTGTCCATCTTTCCCTCTGACTAAAGTTGGACTTGTCCAATTTTTTGCCAGACTTGTCTATTTTTCCCCTCTGGATAATTTCGAACTTGTCCGATATCCAGTCCGGACATGTCGGATATCTCTCTGACCAACTCTGGCCTAGTCCGGCCCTCTTTGGACTTGTCCTGTAAATCGCTACTCCGAGTTGATCCTTTGTTTCATGACTTATTCCTTGGGTTTTACGTTAAGCAGGCCTAGGGACGTTACCCCTAACTCTTTTAGGGCCCACGTGGGACTCTAACCTGGCCTCTACTCACCCCCAAACTCAAAATCCATCTAACCCTAGTCTCCACCTCTATATAAACTACCCCACCCCTTGGCTTGACATCTATTTGCCACTTTTCAGCTCACCCAAACCCTAGCTCGTGATAGCCGCCACCAAGGAGGGAGAAGGAGATCTAGAGCAAGAAGAAGAAGAGGAGGAAACAAAAGAGGATCAAGATCTCCATCAACTTCGCGTTCTTCGTCAACAATTCCTCATCAAGTTCTTCATCAACCCTAGATCCTCAAGATCCAAGTGTTACCTCCAAGATCCTTCATTCATTGGACTTCTAAACACATGATATACCTTCTATTCTCTTTCCTTACGTGAATTCAAACCCACATGTCCAAATTCACGTTGATCTAGAAAACCCTAAACTGTTGTTCTCGCGCAGTGCGGACTTGTCCGGTCCCTAGCGGACTAGTCCCATTTTCCTAGTTAATTTCTATTAAATTAAATTCTAAATTAGATTGAATCAAATCCAAACCTGTATAAGCTTGCTAAGAGCTATTAGAACTAGTTAGTGATCATTAAAAGCAACTCATTAACAAGTTCCACCTTGCATTTGCATTAATCATACATGTCATGTCATATTGAGTAATAATTGTGCACTCTTTGATTGTGTTTCTTTTATTGTATGCAAGAGTTTGAAGGCTTTGACCCGAACCAATCCCAAGAGCAAGGAAAGTGTCCTTGAAGCATATTGATCCTATTTCTAAAATAACTGTTTTGTTTGCAAAACTGCATGCTTGTATCAATTTGATGGGAATCCTATGATAAGAAGTTTACCAGCTTTTTTTAACCATCCACGTCACCTGGAATACATGGTAGAGATTCGAGGAGGGCTTTTAACCTTTTTGCTTTGCTTAATTAATTGGGATAGGAAAACAACTATACTATTCAATTATGCATTAATGAGATTATGGTTAATATGAATTGGTCAATATGATATGGTAATGGGTGATCTAAGCAAGACTAGTATATGGTTGGGTTGGATGTTACGTGGATGCTTGCTTTAGATCTAAGGACCGGTTCATGCGAGAATAAGCCAAGACTACAGTGCCACCATGAGGCAAAGTATGGGTGCGGTGTAGCTGATTAATTAGGGATTTGTCAGTGCTATTTGGACCATTAAGGATGCTCAGGGAAGGGGTAGTCGGATTGGGTTTGTTGACGATTGGTGGGACTACCCTAGGATCCGACTGGCTCAATAGGGGGCCCTTGGTTGAAGATGTGCCCAGTTGGATGCATCGCCACCGGTGAAACCTCAGTGGGGTCTAAATAGGCTAGTAATCCATTTGTAAAGGCTATTTTGTGATCTCTTGGCCATACACCAAAGGAACTGTAATTAGCATGAGGGAGGTTCTTTAGTTGCTGACGGGTGATGAAATCACAAACACGTGGGTAAAGTGGAACAAACTCTGCGGAGTCTAATAAAACTATCATGATAGTCGTGCTCCCGGTTAAGAGCACCTGGACAACTTCCATGATTAGAGGGAACTCGGTATTGGGATTCTAGATGGTTATGGTTGGTAATTATTATAGATGGTTATGAATTAAATTCTGGTATTGATTATGGTCATTGGCAATGAGAAATCAGCAATATTGATGATGGTAATGAATTATGGACTAGTACTGTGACGCCCAGTTCCGAAAAAATGAACCAAGCTAACGCATATGTGTGCCCAGAATGTTCATCGCACATACACGAGTGTATTCACAAAAGAGTATACAGAAAATTACCACAGAACAAGATTAATTAACCAAATTTTATTAAACAAACAATATTATCCTCAAATACAAGCTCTAATAAATATTAATGACAAGTTCAAATAATGCAGCGGAAATTAACTAATTAAGCAACTAAGCAAACTAAGCATAAGGGATAGCGCAGCTCCAATCAACACCACAGGCAAAGATGACAGTAGACACGGCCTAGAACTCCACATTATCGTCATTAAACTCCCAATCGTGACCTGCAACTGTTGGGGGGGGGATTGCAAGAGTGAGTACATGTCGTACTCAGCAAGTGTGGAAAGTATGACATGTGGCTTATTCAAATGACGACAATAATAATGGCAAAGTGCTGAAAAGTACATTAAAACATTTGAAAAGCAATATATTATATGTATGTAAAATAAACCCATCATAATCATAAGTAATACCATAATACCAATCTGAATTCACTACCATAACCAATAATTCCAGATTTCACCATTTGCCAATGACCATATTCAAAACCAGAAATAAATTCATAACCATAATACCAACCATAATCATCCTAGAACACCATCCCAATACCAAGTACCCTCTAATCATGGAAGTTGTCCAGGTGCTCATAACCGGGAGCACGGCTATCATGATAGTTTGAACATCCGCAGAGTTTGTACCACTTTACCCATGTGTTTGTGATTTCATCACCTTTCGATGACTAGAACCTCTATTATGCCATCTCACACTTCCATCGGTGTGTGGCCAAGAGATCAAAAAATAGCCTTTACAAAGGGATTACTAGCCTATTTAGACCCCACTGAGGTTTCTCCGGTGGCGATGTCTCCCGCAGAGCACATCTTCAACCAAGGGCCCCCTCTTGAGCTATTCGGATCCCAGGGTAGTCCCACCAATCATCAACAAACCCAATCCGACTACCCCTTCCCCGAGCATCCATAATGGTCCAAATAGCACTGGCAAAGCCCTAATTAATCAGCTACGCCGTACCCATACTTGGCCTCATGGTGGCACTGTAGTCCTGGCTTATTCTCGCATGAACCGGTCCTTAGATCTAAAGCAAGCAAACCACCATAACATCCAACCCATCCACATACCAGGCTTGCTTAGATCACCCATTACCATACCATATTATCCAGTTCATGTTAATCATACTCTCATCCATGCATAATTAAATTGAGTGGTATAGTTGGTTCCCATCGCAGTTGATTAAGCGAAGCAAAAGGTAAAAATCCCATCCCGACTCTCTACCATATATTCCAGGTGACAAGGGTGGTCAAACAAAGCTAGTAAAATTCCTATCATAGGATTCCCATCAAATTGACACAAGCATGCAATTTGCAAACAAAACATTTATTTTAAAATAGGATCAATATGCTTCAAGGACACTTGCCTTGCTCTTGCGGTTGATTAGGGTCAAAGTTTTTAAACTCTTGGTGCTGTAGATCCTTCGCGGCAATCTCTAGCGCAAATCCGTCTAATCCACACAATAAACATGCAAGACTAGAAACACATTCAAAGAATGCACAAATATTACTCAATATGTCATGACATGCATGATTGATGCAATGCTAGGTAGAAGTTGTTAATAGATTGCTTTTAATTATCAATAACTAGTTCTAATAGCTTTTAACAAGTTTATACAGATTTGGAGTTGATTAGGTCAAATTTTAGAATCAATTCAACCCAATTTAACCAAGAAGATCGAACTAGTACGCTAGGGACAGGACAGGTCCGCACTTTGCAAGATCAGCAGATTAGGGTTTTCTAGATCGACGTAAATTTGGAGATTAAGGGTTGAATTCACGTAAGGAAAAGAGAATAGAAGGTATACCATGTGTTTAGGACTCCAATGAATCAAGAAACTTGGAGGTGGCACTTGGATCTTGGTGATCTAGGGTTGGGGATGAACTTGGAGATGAATTGGTGATGAAGAACGAAAAGGAGATCTTGATCCTCTTTCGTTTCCTCCTCTTCTTCTTCTTCTTGCTTGAGATCTTCTCCTCCCTCCTTGATGGTGGCTCTCCACGAACTAGGGTTTGGGTGGGGTGGAAAAGTGCCAAATAGATGTCAAGCCAAGGGGTGGGGTTGTTTATATAGAGGTGGAGGCTAGGGTTAGATGGATTTCGAGTTTGAGATGAGTAGAGGCCGGTTTAGAGTACCACATGGGCTCTAAAAGAGTAAGGCACGACGTCCCTAGGCCAACTTAACGTGAAACTCAAGAAACAAGTCGTAAAACAAAAGATCAACTCGGAGTCACAAGATATCGGACAAGTCCGGAAAGGACCAGACTAGTCCGAAGTCGTCCAGAGAGAAAATCGGACAAGTCTGGCCAAAAATCGGACAAGTCCGACTTTAAACAGAGAGGAAATCGGACAAGTCCGCTGGAACACCGAACTAGTCCAGGAAAGTCTAGGGACATAGCAAATTTTTAAGGATTCTTGGAATATCGTACTAGTCTGCACAAAATCGGACAAGTCCGAAAGTTTCGAGGGGCAAAATCGGACTAGTCCGCAGCAAAAATGGACAAGTCCGTTTTTACTCATAGAGAAATCAGACTAGTCCTCAGTAAAATCGGACTAGTCCGCACTATCCTGCCTTTTAAGTGCGGTTTTGTTCCAAGTCAATTTTAAATGCTCCAAATCAAATTTTAAACTCGTTCCTCTTGTTGTGGGTTAATGTTAAACATGTATATGAGTGTGTGTAGGGCATGATGCATGAAATGAGGGTGTCACAAACCTACCCTCTTGAAATGAATCTCGCCCTCGACATTCAACGCGAAAGAGAAGAGATAGGGAAATTCCCTCTTGAGATCATCCTCCAATTCCCACGTTGCTTCTTCTTCTGTGTGGTGCTTCCATTCAACTTTACACTATCTAATAACCTTGTTCCTTGTGACCTTATCCTTGGTTTCCAAGATCTTGATCAGTTGTTCGACATAAGTCAAATCTTCCTCTAGTTCCAATCCTTCCATGGGCACTTGTTCTTCCGGTACTCTTAAGCATTTCTTGAGTTGTGAAACATGAAAGACATCATGAACATCCGATAGATGAGCTGGCATCTCTAACTTATACGCTACTTCTCCCCTTTTGTCCAAAATCTTGAAGGTTCCAATATAACGAGGTGCGAGCTTGCCCCTTATGTTAAACCTCTTATGACCTCTCATTGGTGACACCTCGAGGTAAACAAAATCTCCTATTTCAAAGGCTATTTTCCTTCTATTGTCCGCATAGCCTTTTTGCCTTGATTGGGCAGCCCTCAAGTTTTCACGAATTATTTGGACTTGCTTTTCGGCTTCTTGCAACACATCTGAACCAAATACTTGAGTTTCTCCTACCTCATTCCAGAACAAAGGTGTCCTACACTTCCTCCCATAAAGCACTTCATTCGGTGACATTTTCAAGCTTGCTTGGTAACTATTGTTGTATGAAAATTCTGCGTATGGCAAGCTTTTGTCCCATCTTTTCCCATGCTTCAAAGCACAAGCTCTTAACATGTCCTCCAAAATCTGATTGGTCCTCTCGGTTTGTCCATCCGTTCGAGGATGATATGCTGAACTAAAATTAAACCTCGTTCCCAAAGCTTCATGCAATTTTTGCCAAAATCTGGAGGTAAATTGAGAACCTCTATCCGAGACTATCTTCTTCGAGACTCCATGTCGACAAACAATATGCTCCATGTATACTTCAGCCAATTGTGCAACTGTATATTTGGTCTTCACAGGGACAAAATAAGCTGACTTGGTTAAGCGATCCACAATTATCCAAATTGAGTCATACCCTGACTGAGTACGGGGCAACCCTACTATGAAGTCCATTCCAATTTCTTCCCACTTCCATTCCTGGATCTTCAATGGTTTCAATAATCCAGCTGGCCTTTGATGTTCCGCTTTGACTCGTTGACACACATCACACAATGCTACGTATTAAGCTATGTCCTTCTTCATGCTATCCCACCAATAGCAAGCCTTCAAGTCTTTGTACATCTTTGTACAACCAGGATGAATTGAGTAAGGTGAGTCATGTGCCTCCTTTAATATTGTCTCCCGGATATGCTTTACATTAGGAACAACGATTCTCTTTCCAAGCCATAAGGTACCATGTTCGTCTTCATCAAATCTGAATTCTCTCCCTTCTTCGGTCCTGTCCTTGATTTCCTTGATCTCTTCATCCGCGGTTTGTGCCTCTCGAATTTCTTGCTCCAAGGTTGGGTTTAACTCCATCATCTCCATCTCATTTACAAATCCGAGGTTCAACCTTTCAAACTCCTACATAACTCGAATGGTAACTCTTGAACTGTGAGTTGATGAGTTACTCCCTTCCTACTCAAAGCATCGGCCACTACGTTGGCTTTTCCCGAATGATAGTTGATCCCCAAATCATAATCTTTGATGGGCTACAACAATCTCCGTTGCCTCAAGTTCAGATCCGTTTGTGTGAAAATATACTTCAAACTCTTATGATTCGTATAAATTTCACACCTATGTCCAAGGATATAGTGTCTCCAAATTTTCAATGCGTGTACCACGGCCGCGAGTTCCAAATCGTGCGTGGGGTAATTCTGCTATGTTTCTTCAATTGTTTTGATGCATAGGCGACCACTTGACCCTCTTGCATCAATACAAATCCAAGTCCTTGTCTTGATGCGTCACAATATATGTCAACACTCTTGCTCACATCCGGCAGTACCAAAACTGGGGCTGTTGTTAACCCTTTTTTCAACTCCTAGAAACTATTATGACAAGCTTGAGTCCATTGGAAAGCCTTTCCCTTCATTAGCAACTCCATCATAGGCTTGGCTATCTTGGAAAAGTCCTTGATGAATCGAGGTAATATCCAGCCATCCAATGAAAACTCCTTATTTCCTTTACATTTTGCGGCGGTTCCCACTTCAACACGTCTCTCACTTTTCCGGGGTTAACCGATACTCCTCCTCCTGAGATTATATGACCCAAAAATGACACTTCTCTCAACTAAAACTGACACTTGTTGAACTTGGCATATAATTGATGCTCCCTCAATTTCTGTAGCGTAAGCCTCAAGTATTCCTCATGTTCCTTCTCATCCTTCGACTAGATCATAATATCATCAATGAACACCACAACGAACTTATCCAAGTACTTTATGAAGACATTATTTTTGAGGTACATGAAGTAGGCAGGCGCATTTGTCAATCCAAAAGACATAACGGTGTACTCATAAGATCCATACCGTGTCCTAAAAGCTGTTTTGGGTATGTCCGATGGTCTAATCTTCATTTGAAAATATCCCGACCTCATAACAATCTTAGAGAAGACACACACATGATCAAACAAGTCTTCTATGCGTGGCAAGGTGTACTTGTTCTTGATTGTTACATCGTTGAGAGGTCGGTAATCCACACACATCCTTTGGGTTCCATCCTTCTTGTCCACAAACAGCATGGGCGCTCCACAAGGTGAAGAAATAGGGCGAATAAAACCTTTCTCTAGTTGCTCTTGAATTTGCTTCTTGAGCTCCGCTAATTCCAAAGGAGGCATCCTATATGGCCTCTAAGCTATAGGTGCAGTTCCAGGTATTAAGTCAATAACAACCTCAATATCTCGATCAGGTGGCATACCTGGCAACTCGTCCGGAAAAACATCCAAAAATTCTCTCATCACCGGAATCTCCTCAATTGCGGAACCGTCCATATGTTTCAACTCCAATTGCTTTGGTGCGGTTTGAGATGCTTCAAATTCTATGGTGATGCATCCTTCATTGGTCAACTTCACCGTCTTCATGGCACACTCAATAACTTCGTTGTGCTTCCTCAACCAGTCCATACCAAGTATAATGTCCAATCCTTGAGAATACAAAACAATGAGGTTGGCAGAGAAGTCTACCCCCCTTATTCTAAGGCTTACTTTTGGACATACTATATTTGTCATCATCTCTCCTCCAGGAGACTTAACCAATAGAGTAAACTTCATATGAGAGATAGGCAAACTATACTTGGCAACATATTTTGATGCAATGAATGAATGCTATGCTCCAAAATCAAATAACATAGTCGTGGGGTTGGAGTTGGCGAGAAACATACCAATGACCAAGTCATCCGGTTGTTGAGCATCCTCTGTAGAGACATGGTTCACGTTGCCACGAGCAAAATTCTACTGTCCATGGTTCCCTTGTGGTTGTCCTCCATTGGGTCTTGGGTTTTGCCTCGGTGCATTGCTTCCCTGACCAAGGCCTGACTTAGGACATTGATGCGCAAAGTATCCAGCTTCTCCACAAGTATAACACTTCTTAACTCCACCAGAATTATTGGGACGAGCTTGGTTTTGAACACTTGCAACAGGAAAGTTAGCGCGAGGTGCATAAGGCATTGGAGGCCTAGGTGCTTGAATGACAGGGCACTGTTGCACAAACTGAGTTGGGCACGGTGCATAACCAAGACGCTGAGCAGGAATAGAAGAGCAGTAATATGGCGCATTGGGCGGTGCAAAGCGAGGGCGCACATTACTTCCTTGTTGCTGTCCTTGATATGGCGCCTTTCTCTTATTGTCTTGCTCCATCTCACGAATCTTGTTCTTGACCACAATTGCTTTGTCCACAAGCTTCTGAAAATTGGCATAATCACAGTTGAGCAATTGCACTTTAATTTCATTGTTGAGGCCTCTCATGAACAAATATTGCTTCCGGCTGTCCCGGCTCACATCCTCAGGCGCATACCTTGAGAGTTGAGTGAACTTGTTGAGATATTCACTCACCCTTGATCTTCCTTGCCTTAAATTCTCAAATTCTTGCCTCTTCAAAATCATAACACCTTCCTGCACATAATGGGAACGGAAATTCTCCTTGAATTCGGCCCAAGTAATTCTCTCTTGGTTCTCATGAGCATTGCAATAAGAATCCCACCAATCCGCAGCTGCTCCAACTAGTTGATGAGAAGCAAATAAGACCTTCTCCCGGTCACTGCACTGGACAATAGCTAGCTTCTTCTCCACGGACTTGAGCGAATCATCCACATCCATAGGGTTAGCGGCTTGAGCAAATGTTGGCGGCCTAGTCCTCATAAACTATCCCAACCGATTATGAGGAGGTGGGAGTGGCGTTGGAGGCATGTGTGGCTGATTGTTGATGTTGCGAGCCTGCAGCTATCCCATAGTTTGTATCATGGTCTGCATGAGCTGGTTTTGCATAGCCAATAGCTGGTCAATGTTGATTGCTCCCTGATTAGATCCTTGTCCAATGTTGTTCTGAGGCACTCTATTGTTCTCCTCCTCATCATTGCCATTCCTCTGGTTGCGAGTCCTCACCATCTGAAGAACAGCAATAGGAAAGAATTAGAAAACGTCCCCAACTATATGCATCAAGGGATATGAAACTAAACAACTAACTAGCCTAGGTGGACATGGCAATGCTAAAGCATCCCAAAATCCTCTATTAAGCACACAAGCAAACAATATATAGCAAACAACACACCAAGCAAAAAGACATCGATTCCTGAGTGCTCCTATGTGCTCTAAAGTGTCGATTCTATCTAGGTTGCGTCCTACGGTCAACCTGTGGCTCTGATACCAATCTTTGACGCCCGGTTCCGAAAAAAATGAACCAAGTTAACGCATATGTGTGCCCAGGATGTTCATCACACATACACGAGTGCATTAACAAAAGATTATACAGAAAATTACCACAGAACAAGATTAATTAACCAAATTTTATTAAACAAACCATATTATCCTCGATTACAAGCTCTAATGAATATTAATGACAAGTTCAAATAATGCAGCAGAAATAAAGTAATTAAGCAACTAAGCAAACTAAGCATAAGGGATAGCGCAGCTCCAATCAACACAACAGGCAAAGCTGACAGTAGACACGGCCTAGAACTTCGCATTATCGCCATTAAACTCCCAATCTTGACTTGCAACTGTTGGGGGGGGGGGATTGCAAGAGTGAGTACATGTCGTACTCAGCAAATGTGGAAAGTATGACATGTGGCTTATTCAAATGACGACAATAATAATTGCAAAGTGCTGAAAAGTACATTAAAACATTTGAAAAGCAATATATTATATGTATGTGAAATAAACCCATCATAATCATAAGTAATACCATAATACCAATCTGAATTCACTACCATCATCAATAATTCCAGATTTCACCATTTGCCAATAACCATATTCAATACCAGTAATAAATCCATAACCATAATACCAACCATAACCATCCCAGAACACCATCCCAATACCTAGTACCCTCTAATCATGGAAGTTGTCCAGGTGCTCATAACCAGGAGCACGGCTATCATGATAGTTTCAACAACCTGCAGAGTTTGTACCACTTTACCCACGTGTTTGTGATTTCATCACCTTTCGATGACTAGAACCTCTATTATGCCGTCTCACACTTTGATCGGTGTGTGGCCAAGAGATCACAAAATAGCCTTTACAAAGGGATTACTAGCCTATTTAGACCCCACTGAGGTTTCACCGGTTGTGATGTCTCCCGCAGAGCACATCTTCAACCAAGGGCCCACTCTTGAGCCATTCGGATCCCAGGGTAGTCCCACCAATCATCAACTAACCCAATCTGACTAACCCTTCCCCGGGCATCCATAATGGTCCAACTAGCACTGGCAAAGCCCTAATTAATCTGCTACACCACACCCATACTTGGCCTTGTGGTGGCATTGTAGTCCTGGCTTATTCTCGCATGAACCGGTCCTTAGATCTAAAGCAAGCAAACCACCATAACATCCAACCTATCCACATACCAGGCTTGCTTAGATCACCAATTACCATGTCATATTATCCAGTTCATGTTAATCATACTCTCATCCATGCATAATTAAATTGAGTGGTATAGTTGGTTCCCATCCCAGTTGATTAAGCGAAGCAAAAGGTAAAAATCCCATCCCGACTCTCTACCATATATTCTATGTGACAAGGGTGGTCAAACAAAGCTAGTAAACTTCCAATCATAGGATTCCCATCATATTGACACAAGCATGCAATTTGCAAACAAAACATTTATTTTAAAATAGGATCAATATGCTTCAAGGAAACTTGCCTTGCTCTTGCGGTTGATTAGGGTCAAAGACTTCAAACTCTTGGTGCTATAGATCCTCCGCGACACTCTCTAGCGCAAATCCGTCTAATCCACACAATAAACATACAAGACAAGGAACGGATTCAAAGAGTGCACAAATATTACTCAATATGTCATGACATGTATGATTGATGCAAATGCAAGGTAGAACTTGTTAATAGATTGCTTTTAATGATCAATAACTAGTTCTAATAGCTTTTAACAAGTTTATACAGTTTTGGAGTTGATCAGGTCAAATTTTAGAATCAATTCAACACAATTTAACCAGGAAGATCAGACTAGTCGCTAGGGACCGGACAAGTCCGCACTTTGCGAGATCAGCACATTAGGGTTTTCTAGATCGACGTAAATTTGGAGATTAAGGGTTGAATTCACGTAAGGAAAAGATAATAGAAGGTATACCAGGTGTTTAGGACTCCAATGAATCAAGAAACTTGGAGGTGGCACTTGGATCTTGGTGATCTAGGGTTGGGGATAAACTTGGAGATGAATTGTTGATGAAGAATGAAAACTTGGTGGAGATCTTGATCCTCTTTCGTTTCCTCCTCTTCTTCTTCTTGCTTGAGATCTTCTCCTCCCTCCTTGATGGTGGTTCTCCACGAACTAGGGTTTGGGTGGGGTGGAAAAGTGGCAAATAGATGTCAAGCCAAGGGGTGGGGTTGTTTATATAGAGGAGGAGGCTAGGGTTAGATGGATTTCGAGTTTGAGATGAGTAGAGGCCGGTTTAGAGTCCCACATTGGCTCTAAAAGAGTTAGGCATGACGTTCCTAGGCCCACTTAACTTGAAACCCAAGAAACAAGTCGTAAAAAAAAAGATCAACTTAGAGTCACGAGATATCGGACAAGTCCGAAAAGGACCGGACTAGTCCGAAGTCGTCCAGAGAGAAAATCGGACAAGTCTGGCCAAAAATCGGACAAGTCCGACTTTAAATAGAGAGGAAATCGGACAAGTCTACTGGAACACCGGACTAGTCCAGAGAAGTCCAGGGACTTATCAAATTTTCAAGGATTCTTGGAATATCGTACTAGTCTGCACAAAATCGGACAAGTCCGAAAGTTTCCAGAGGCAAAGTTGGACTAGTCCGCAGAAAAAACAGACAAGTCCGTTTTTAGTCAGAGAGAAATCAGACTAGTCCTTAGTAAAATTGGACTAGTCCGCACTTTCCTACGTTTTAAGTGCAGTTTTGTTCCAAATCAATTTTAAGTGCTCCAAATCAAATTTTAAACTCGTTCCTCTTGTTGTGGGTTAATGTTAAACATGTATATGAGTGTGTGTAGAGCATGATGCATGAAAATGAGGGTGTCACAAGTACTATGATGATTACACGGTTTATTATGGGTTCATTCACATACATATAATATATTGCTTTTCAAATGTTTTAAATGTAGTTTTTAGCAATTAGCCTTTGTTTATTACCATGCCTTCTTTAAGATACATGTCTTACTTTCCACACTTGCTGAGTATGACATGTACTGACCGTTGCAATTTCCCCACCAACAGTTGCAGGTGCGTATTGTGAGTTTAACGATGATAATGTGGAGTTCAAGGCCGTGTCTACCGTCGACTTTGCCTGTGGAGTGTTGGAGCTGCGCTATACCCTATTTGATTATGCTGCTTAGCTGCTTAGTTGCTTAATTAGTTTATTTCCGCTGCATTAGTTCAATCTTGTCATTAATAATTATTAGAGCTTGTACTCGAGGATAATATGGTTTGTGTAATAAAAGTGGTTAAGTAATTTTGTCTTGAGGTAATTATCTATATATCCTTTTGTGAGTGCACTCGTGTATGTTTGTTGAACATCCTAGGCACACATATGCGTTCACTGGGTTCATTTTTGGAACCGGGTGTCACAGACACGGCCTAGAACTCCGCATTATCATCATTATACTCCCAATCCTGACCTGCAACTGTTGGTGGTTGAATTGCAAGGGTGGGTACATGTCGTACTTAGCAAGTGTGAAAGGTATGACATGTACCTGATTCAAATGATGAATGTAATAATGGCTAAGTGCTGAAAAGCACATTAAAATATTTGAAAAGCAATATATTATACGTATGTGAGATAAACCCATCATAAACCATAATTATTAATATAATACAAGTCCATTTCCATATCGATCCTTATTATACCAGATGTCACCATTACCATTAACCTTGTCCATTGCCATAAATCATGATTCAATTCATAACCATAACCATGTTATCAACCATAAACATAACCAATACCAAACCATGACAAATCCCAAGTTTCCCCTAATCATGTGAGGGTCCAGGTTGCTCATGACCGGGAGCACCGCTATCATGATAGTTTTTAGACACTCTGTAGAGGTTGTACCTCTTTACCCGTGTGTTTATGATTTCATCACCTTTCAGTGACTAGAACCTCTATTATGCCGTCTCACACTTCCGTCGGTGTGTGGCCAAGAGATTACAAAATAGCCTTTATAAAGGGACTACCATCATGTACGGACCCACTAAGGTTTCACCAGTGGTGATGTCTCCAACTGAGCACATCCTAAACCATGGGCCCCTTCTTGTGCCATTCGGATCCCAGGGAGTCCCGCCAACCATATCCGAACCCAATCCGACTCACCTTCACCGGTGTGCCAAATGATCCCAGCAATACTAGCAATACCCTAATTAATCAGCCACGACACACCCATACTTGGCATCGTGGTGGCACTATAAATCCTAGATGGCGCTCTACGAACCGGTCCTTAGATCTAAAGCAAGCAAACAACCATAACATCCAAACCATCCACATACCAGGCTTGCTTAGATCACCCATTAACATATCATATTGACCAGTTCATATTAACCACAATCTCATAAATGCATAATTTAAATGGTATACTTGTTCTCCCATGCCAATTAATTAAGCGAAGCAAAGGTAAAAAGCCCTTCCCGACTCTCTACCATGAATTCCAGGTGACAAGAGTGGTTAAACAAATCTAGTAAACTACCTATCATAGGATTCCCATAAAATTGCCACAAGCATGCAATTTTGAAAACAAAACCTTTATTATAGAAACAGGATCAATATGTGCAAGGGCGCTTTCCTTGCTCTTGGGCTTGATTGGGATCAAAGACTTCAAACTCCTGGTGCTGGAGATCCTCCGCAGGACTCTCTAGCGCAAATCTGTCTAAACCGCACAATAAACATACAAGACAAGAAACTCAATTAAAGAGTGCACAACTATTACTCAATATGACATGACTTGCATGATTAATGCAAATGTGAAGCAAAACTAGTTACTAAGTTGTTAATGATGTTTACTAACAAGTTCTAATAGTTTTTAGCAAGTTTGAACAGGTTTGGAATTGATTCGAACCAATTTAGATTTAATTCAACAGGAAATAGATCGCAAAATCAAACAAGTCCGCAGGGGGCTGGACTAGTCCGCCCGTCGCAAGAACAGCGAACTAGGGTTTTCTAGATCGACATAAATTTGGATAAACGGAGTCTAATTCATGTGAGAAAAAGAGAATACAAGGTATACCAGGTGTTTAGGACTCCAATGAATCTGGAGTCTTTGAGGTAACACTTGGATCTTGATGATCTAGGGTTGATGAAAAACTTTACGGTGACTTTTTGATGGAGAAAGAAAGCTTGATGGAGATCTTGACCCTCTTTTGTTTCCTCCTCTTCTTCTTCTTGTTCGGGACCTCCTTCTCCCTCCTTGACGGCGGCTCCCATGAACAAGGGTTTGGTGGTCTTTCAATTGAGGCAAAAGGACGCAAAGTGAAGGGGTGGGGTTTTTTATATACAGGTGGAGGCTAGGGTTTGGTGGATTTCAGGTTTGAGATGAGTAGGGGTCGATTTGGAGTCCCACATGGGCCCTAAAAGAGTTAGACATGACGTCCTTAGTCCCAATTAATGTAAAAACCAGAAACAAGTCGTGAAACGTGGGATCAACTCGGAGTCATGATTCAAGTTAGAAAGAGAGATATCGTACAAGTCCAGATTGGAACCTGGGGTGG
This sequence comes from Tuctoria greenei, assembly GCA_036927565.1. NCBI lineage: Eukaryota > Viridiplantae > Streptophyta > Magnoliopsida > Poales > Poaceae > Tuctoria > Tuctoria greenei. The sequence continues at coordinate 178,323,868 of JAYESD010000004.1, read as the reverse complement.
CCGAGAGGGGGTGAATAGGACTTCTTGATTTTTTGTCGGAACCTGCAACACTTAACAACCAGATCAAATCTCGAGATATCGGACTAGTCCGGTCGAGTGAGGACTAGTCCGGTGTGTACCAACTAGGTTAATCAATTTGATCGATTAACTTGATCCTAGGATGTAAGCAGAGGAATTATACTTGTAATTTAAGTGTTGCACTACTTTGAACTAGGATGTATCACAATTTAATCTTATACACAATGTTTCAATGTAAGGTGAGCAAGATTGATCGAAACCCTAGATGTATATCAATGAGCACAAAGGAAGAACACAATGATTTTATCCTGTGGTTCGGTTCCCATAGAGGCAACCTACATCCACGTTGAGGAGTCCACAAAAGGACCGGGTCTTCTCTAACCCTACCCTCGTCAGATCGCCACGGAGGCCAAACCTCTTCACTTATCACAAAGGGCAAAAAACCAAATTCAAGGGGCCTTCTCACACGTTGAGGGCTCCCCAAGATTACAACAAGAACACCACCAAGAGCACACTCTAAAGATCACAATGAAAACCACAAGAGTGTGTTAGGGAATCAAAACAAGAGCTCAATGAGTGATGAGCCGTGTCTCTCCCATGATCCAAAGTGTATCCTCAAGGGATTGATCTTTTTTGCGTTTTATTTCGTGGAGAGAGGTGTTTTCTAGGCTCTTGGGAGGTGTGATGGCACAGTTGGTCGAGAGCTATGAAAGATGGGTCGTGTGCACCTATTTATATGGGGTTCCCAAAAGTTACCGTTAGGGTTCAGGAATATCGGACTAGTCCGTGGTGGACACCAGACTAGTTCGGATTGCTATGTGTAGCAAACCCTAGGTGTCCTGAAATATCGGACTAGTCCGACTGAGATCGGACTTGTCCGATTTTGGTTCTGGAAATCTTCAGACTAGTCCGATAATCATCGGACTTGTCTAGATATGTGAAACCCTAAGTGAATAGGGGACAAGTCCGCACTTGGAGGACTTGTCCAATTTCGGTCAGAGGGTTTTTCGGACTAGTCCGTGCTAATATCGGACTTGTCCGATTTTGTGCAACTTGTGAAGTTTTTTGAGGACTAGTCCGTACTGGGGAGGACTAGTCCGATTCTAGTCAGAGAGATATCAGACTAGTCCGTGGGAATATCGGACTTGTCTGATCTTGTGCAGAAAGATATCGGACTAGTCCGGGGTCAGTCGGACTAGTCCGGTCCTATATAAACTTGTACAATGTGTGTGATTATTTGTGCTTGAGCTCTTGGTGTGTGTTTCCTTAACACACTCCATACACAATGATCTACTACACTTGTTCCTTGAGCTCTTTTCCACATTGCTCCTCATTCTCATTTCTTTTTGGCTCTTTGCTCATTTTCTCATTAAAACTTGTGCTCATCTCAACAAAGTAGTTAGGATCTCATTTGCTTGTCATAAATCATCCAAAGCCCACAAGGGATTCCTAGATGGACTTTCAGTTGTTCAGCATAAGTCAAATATGCCTCTAATTCTAATTCTTCCATTGGCACTTGTTCTTCTGGCACCCTCAAGCACTTCCTGAGCTGGGAAACATGAAAGACATCGCAAACATTCGCTAAGTGAGCTGGCATGTCAAACTTATAGGATACTTCTCCTCTTTTGTCCAAAATATTGAATGGTCCAATATAGCGAGGTGCTAGCTTGCCTCTTATGTTAAACCTCTTATGACCTCTCATTGGTGACACTTTGAGGTAAACGAAGTCTCCCACTTCAAAGGCTAGTTTCTTTCTCCTATTGTCTGCATATCCTTTTTGTGTTGATTGGGCGGCCGTCAAATTTTCGCGAATAATCTGAACTTGTTTTTCAGCTTCTAGCTGTGCAGCTAGACCAAATACTTGAGTTTCCCCTGGCTCATCCCAGAGCAAAGGTGTGCTACACTTCCTCCCTTATAGTGCCTCATAAGGTGACATTTTCAAGCTTGCTTGGTAACTATTGTTTTATGAGAATTCCGCATATGGCAAGTTCTTGTCCAACTTCTTCCATTCTTCAAAGCACAAGCTCTTAATATATTCTTTAAAATCTGATTGGTCCTCTTAGTTTGTCCATCCGTTTGAGGGTGATATGCTGAGCTGAAATTCAACCTCGTTCCCAAAGCTTCATGCAATTTTTGCGAAAACCTGGAAGTAAATTGAGAACCTCTATACGAAACTATCTTCTTTGGAACTCCATGCAAACATACTATTCTTCCCATATACAGTTCCACCAACTTCTCTCCATTAAAAGTGGTCTTGATGGGAATAAAGTGAGCTGACTTGGTCAAACGATCCACAATTACCCAAATTGAGCATAACCAGACTGGGTATTCGGTAAACCAACCATGAAGTCCGTACCAATTTCTTCCCACTTCCATTCCAGAATCTTCAATGGTTGTAATAATCCAGTGGGTCTTTGATGTTCTGCCTTGACTCGTTGGCACACATCACACAACACTACATATTCTACTATGTCCTTTTTCATGCTATCCCACCAGTAGCATGTCTTCAAGTCCATGTACATTTTTGTACAACCGGGGTGAATTGAGTATGGCCAGTCATGTGCCTCCTTTAGTATTGTCTCCCAAATATGCTTCACATTAGGCACGACAATCCTTTTTCCAAGCCATAGGGTACTCTGTTCATCCTCGTCAAATCTAAATTCTCTTCCCTCTTGGGTCCTTTCCTTGACTTCCTGAATCTCCTCATCCTTTGTTTGACCCTCTCGAATTCTTGCTCCAAGGTCAGATTTAACTCCATTATTCCCATATCATTCACAAATCCCAGGTTCAATAGTTCAAACTCCTTACATAACCCGGATGGCAATTCTCGAACCGCGAGTGGGTGACTTACTCCTTTCCGACTCAAGGCATCGGCCACTACATAAGCCTTTCCTGGGTCATAATTAATTCCCAAATCATAATCCTTGATGAGCTCCAACCATCTTCGTTGCCTCAAATTCAGGTCCGTTTGTTTAAAAAATATACTTAAGACTCTTATGATCTGTATAAATTTCACACCTATGTCAAAGAATATAGTGTCTCCAAATCTTTAATGCGTGTACCATGGCTGCAAGTTCCAAATCACGCGTTGGGTGATTCTGCTCATGTTTCTTCAATTGTCTCCATGCATATGCAACCACTTGACCTTCTTGCATGAGCACACATCCAAGTCCTTGTCTTGATATATCACAATAGATATCAAAACTCTTGCTCACGTCCAGCAAAACCAAAATTGGGGCTGTTGTTAACCTTTTCTTCAACTCCTCAAAACACTTGTGACAAGTTTGGGTCCATTGGAAAACTTTCCCCTTCATCAACAATTACGTCATAGTTTTCGCTATTTTGGAAAAGTCCTTGATGAATCGACGGTAATATCCAACTATCCCAAGGAAACTCCTTATTTCCTTTACGTTCTGTGGGGGTTCACACTTCAACATGTACCTCACTTTTCTGGGATCGACCGATACTCCCCCACCCGAGATGATATGACCCAAAAACGACACCTCTTTCAACCAAAACTGGCACTTGCTGAACTTGGCATACAGTTGATGCTCCCTCAATTTTTGCAATGTAAGCCTCAAGTGTTCCTCGTGTTCCTTCTCATCCCCCGATTATATCATAATTTCATCAATGAACACCACCACAAACTTATCCAAGTATTTCATAAAGACCTTATTCACAAGGTACATAAAATAAACAGGTGCATTTGTCAATCCAAAGGATATCACGGTGTACTCATAAGATCCATACCGTGTCTTGAAAGCTGTCTTGGGTATGTCCGATGGTCTAATCTTCATTTGCATGTATCCCGACCTCAAATCGATCTTAGAGAAGACACGAGCACCATTCATCTGATGAAACAAGTCTTCTATACGTGGCAAGGTGTACTTGTTCTTGATGGTCACATTGTTGAGAGCTCGGTAATCCACACACATCCTTTGTGATCCATCCTTCTTATCCACAAAAAGAACAGGAACGCCCCAAGGTGAAGAGCTTGGGAAAATAAAACCTTTCTCTAGTTGCTCTTGAATCTGGTTCATGAGCTCCGATAATCCCTTAGGAGGCATCCTATACGACCTCTTAGCTATTTGTGCAGTTCTAGGTATTAAATCAATAACAAATTCAATATCTCGATCAGTGGCGTACCTGACAACTTATCCAGAAACACATCCAAAAATTCACACACTACTAGAATCTACTAAATTGCGGCACCGTCCATGTGATTCAGCTCCAATTGCTTCAGTGCGTGTTGAGATGCTTCAAACTCTATGGTGATCCCTTCCTCATTGGTCAACTTCACTGACTTTGTAGCACATTCAATGACTCTATTGTGCTTCCTCAACCAGTCCATACCAAGTATAATGTCCAATCCTTGAGAATCCAAAATAATGAGGTCAGCGAAGAAGTCTACCCCCCCCCCCCCTTATTCTAAGGCTTACTTTTGGACATACTATATTTGTCCTAGTCTCTCCTCCAGGAGACTTAACCAATAGAGTAAACTTCATATGAGAGATAGGCAAACTATACTTGGCAACATATATTGATGCAATGAATGAATGTGGTGCTCCTAAATCAAATAACATAGTCACTGGGTTGTAGTTTGCGAGGAACATACCAATCAGCACGTCATCCGCTTGTTGTACATCCTCTGTAGAGACATGGTTCACATTGCCACGAGAAAAATTCTACTGTCCATGATTTCCTTGTGGCTATCCTCCATTCAGTCTTGGGTTCTGCCTTTGAGCATTGCTTCCTTGACCAAGGCCTCACTTAGGACATTGATGTGCAAAGTGTCCTGCTTCTCTACATGTATAGCACTTCCTTGCTGTACCAAAATTATTTGGACGAGCTTGATTCTGAACACTGGCACCAAAAAAGTTGGCACGAGGTGCATAAGGCATTGGAGGCCTAGGTTCTTGCATGACTGGGCGTTGCTATACAAACTAAGCTGGACACGGTGCATGTCCAGGGCGATGAGAAGGCGTAGAAGAGCTGAAATATGGCGCATTATGAGGTGCAAAGCGAGGGCGCACATTACTTCCTTGCTGCTGTCCTTAGTATGGCGCCTTCCTCTTAGTTTCTTTCTCCATCTCGCAGACATTGTTCTCCACAACAATTGTTTTGTCCACAAGATTCTGGAATTTGGCACAATCACAGTTGAGCAGTTACACTTGGATCTCATTGTTCAAGCCTCTCATGAATAAGTATTGTTTCTGGCTGCCCCAGCTCACATCCTCAGGCGCATATCTTGAGAGTTGAGTGAATTTATTGGGATATTCACTCACGTTTGACCTTCCTTGCCTCAGGTTCTCAAATTCTTGTCTCCTCAAAATCATATCACCTTCCGGCACATAATGAGAATGGAAGCTCTCCTTGAATTCAGCCCAAGTAACCCTCTCTTGGTTCTAATGGGTGTTGCATAGTGAATCCCACCAATCTGCAGCTGCTCCAACAAGTTGATGGGAAGCGAATAGCACCTTCTCACAGTCACTGCATTGGACAATAGCTAGCTTCTTTTCCATAGACTTGAGCCAATCATCAGCATCCATAGGGTCAGCGGCTTAAGCAAAGGTGGGTGGCCTAGTCCTCATAAACTCTCTCAACCTATTATGAGGAGGCGGTGGTGGCGGTGGAGGCATGTGGGGCTGATTGTTGTTGTTACCAGCATGCAGCTGTCCCATAGTTTGTATCATGGTCTGCATGAGCTGGTTTTGCATAGCCAAAAGCTGCTCAATATTGATAGCTCCATGAGGAGGTCCTTGTCCAATGTTGTTCTGAGGTGCTCCATTGATCTCCTCCTCATCATTGCCATTCTTCTTGTTGCGAGTCCACACCATCTAAAAAGATGCAAGAGAGAAGAATTCAGAAGACGTACCCAACTATATGCATCAAGGGATATGAAACTACATAACTACCGATACTAGCCTACATGGACATGGCAATGCTAAAGCATCCCAAAATCCTCTACTAAGCACACAAGCAAACAATATATAGCAAACAGCACACCAAACAAAAACACCTCGATTTCTGAGTGCTCCTATGTGCTCTAAAGTGTCCATTCTATATAGGCTGCATCCTACGATCAACTTGGCTCTGATACCAATTTGTGACACCCGATTTCGAAAATGAACCAAGTGAATGCATATGTGTGCCCAGGACGTTCCACACACATAAACGAGTGCATTCACAAAAGGATATACAAAATATTACCACAGAACAAGATTAATTAACCACTTTTATTATAAAATTGATAATATCCTCGAATACAAGCTCTAATGAATATTAATGACAAGTTTGAACTAATGCAGAGGAAATAAGCTAAATAAGCAGACTAAGCAGCTAAGCAAATAGGGTATAGCGCAACTCCAAATAACACCACAGGCAAGCTGATGGTAGACATGGCCTAGAACTCCGCATTATCATCGTTGTACTCCCAATCCCGACCTACAACTGTTGGTGGGAGAATTGAAAGGGTGAGTACATGTCGCACCTAGCAAGCGTGGAAAGTATGACATGTAGCTGACTCAAATGACGAATGTAATAATGGCTAAGTGTTAAAAAGCAAATTAAAACATTTGAAATGTAATATATTATACGTATGTGAGATAAACCCATCATAAACCATAATTATTAACATAATACAAGTCCATATTCCATATGCATCACCATTATACCAGATGTCACCATTACCATTAACCATGTCCATTGCCATAAATCATGATTTATTTCATAACCATAATCATTTTATCAACCATAAACATATTTAATACCAAAATATCCCAAATCCCAAGTTTCCCCTAATCATGTGAGGGTCCAGTTTGCTCGTGACCGGGAGCACGGCTACCATGATAGTTTTTAGACACTCTCTAGAGGTTGTACCACTTTACCCGCATGTTTGTGACTTCATCACCTTTCAATGACTAGAACCTCTATTATGCCATCTCACGCTTCCGTCAGTGTGTGGCCACAAGATCACAAAATAGCTTTTACAAAGGGACTACAAGCATGTACAAACCCACTGAGGTTTCACCGGTGGCGATGTCTCTAACTGAGCACATCCTAAACCAAGGGCTCCCTCTTCTGCCATTCAGATCCCAGGGAGTCCCACCAACCATATCCAAAGCCAGTCCAACTCCCTTCCCCGATGCGCCAAATGATCCAAGAAATACTAGCAATACCCTAATTAATTAGTTATGCACTTACCATATCATAGACCAGGCTTGCCTAGATCACCCATTACCATATCATATTGACCAGTTCATATTAACTACAATCTCATAAATGAATAATTTAAATGGTATAGTTGTTCTCCCATCCCAATTAATTAAGCGAAGCAAAGGTAAAAAGCCCTTCCCGGCCCTCTACCATGAATTCCAGGTGACAAGGGTGGTTAAACAAATCTAGTAAACTTGCTATCATAGGATTCCCATCAAATTGACACAAACATGCAGTTTTGAAAACAAATTATTTATATTAGAAACGGGATCAATATGTTCAAGGACACTTGCCTTGCTCTTGGGCTTGATTGGGATAAAAGACTTCAAACTCCTGGTGTTGGAGATCCTCTGCAGCACTCTCTAGCGCAAATCCGTCTAAACCGCGCAATAAACATACAAGACAAGAAACACAATCAAAGAGTGCACAAATATTACTCAATATGACATGACATGCATGATTAATTCAAATGCAAAGAAAAACTAGTTAGTAAGTTTTTAATGATGTTTACTAACTAGTTCTAACAGTTTTTAACAAGTTTGAACAGGTTTGGATTTGATTTGAACCAATTTAAATTTAATTCAACAGGAAATAGATCGCAAAATCGGACAAGTCCGCAGGGGGCCGGACTAGTCCGTCCGTCGCAGCGAACTAGGGTTTTCTAGATCGATGTGAATTTGGAGAAATGGGGTCGGGTTCACGTGAGAAAAAGAGAATAGAAGGTATACCAGGTGTTTAGGACTCAAATGAATCAAGGGTATTGGAGGTAACACTTGGATCTTGACGATCTAGGGTTGATGAAAAACTTGATAGTGGCTTGTTGATGGAGAATGAAAGCTTGATGGAGATCTTGACTCTCATTCATTTCCTCATCGTCTTCTTCTTGCTGGGACCTCCTTCTCCGTCCTTGACGGCGTCTCCCACGAACTAGGGTTTGGTGGTCTTTAATTTGAGGCTAAAGGATGCAAAGTGAAGGGGTGGGGTTGTTTATATAGAGGTGGAGGCTAGGGTTTGGTAGATTTCGGGTTTGAGATGAGTAGGGGTCGGTTTGGAGTCCCACATGGGCTCTAAAAGAGTTGGACACAACGTCCCTAGGCCCACATAAAGTAAAAACCAGAAACAAGTCGTGAAACAGGGGATCAACTCGGGGTCACAATTTATCGGACAAGTCTGCAAAAGGCTGGACTAGTTCAAAGTTAGATAGAGAGACATCAGACAAGTTCGGACTGGACATCGGACAAGTCTGAACTTATCAACAGGGGAAAAATAGACAAGTATGGCCAAAATCGGACAAGTCTGACTTTAGTCAGAGGGTAAAACGGACAAGTCCGCTGGAATACCAGACAAGTCCACGGACTTAGCAAAATTTCAAGGATTCCAGAAATACCGGACTAGTCCGTAATGCATCGGACAAGACCGAAACTGTCCAGAGGCAAAAAGAGACTAGTCCATAGCAAAAATAGACTAGTCGGACGGAGGTTAGAGAGAAATTGGACAAGTCCGCACCAAAACCGGACTAGTCAGCGCTTCTCAGAACTCTTAAGTGCGATTTTGCTCTAAATTTCATTTTAAACTTGTTCCTTTTTATGTTGGTTAATGTTAAACATATTTAATGATTGATGTCGGGCATGATGCATGAAAATGAGGGTGTTACATCAAAAAAATGCGTAGAGGCAGGAGTGACCCCTAATATGGTCTTCGGCAATTTCTTGGTGAATAGGTGGGCTCTGCTGAAGACTAGGGAGTGGCCCGCATGTGCTTTCAATAGCGAGATGGATCATAACCGAATTTAAATAGGTTTGAACACCAACTTAGATGATGAAGCTTTCAAGCTCCATCTCAAGAAATTCTCGCGATGCCTTGGCTGCGCCTGCTGCCTTCTGAATGTGGCCTAGAGGGAGGGGTGAATAGGCCTTTTTGAAAGTTGTCAAATCCTGCAACACTCAACAACCAGTTCAATAACAAAGATATCGGACTAGTCCGATAAAGTGCGGACTAGTCTGATGTTCACGGACTAAGTTGATTAAACTTGATTGATTGGTTTGATTCTTTTATGTGTACAGAGGAAATATAGAATCAAACAACAGTTTAACAGTTATATGCTGGATTATATCACAATTAAGTCTTATGTTCAACAATTTAATGTAAGATGAACAATGTGTATGAAACCTTAGACTGAGTTGATTAATTAGAATGATGAACACTAAAACAAGACACAACGATTTATCCCGTGGTTCGGCTACCACGAAGGCAACCTACGTCGATGTTGAGGAGTCCACAAAAGGACCGGGTCTTCTCCAAACTACCCTCATTGGATCGCCATGAAGGCCAATCCTCTTCCACTAATCACAAAGGGGTGAATAACCTAATTCAAGTGGCGTTCTCACACGTTGAGAGCTCCCTTAGGTTACAAAACACAATGCCACCGAAAACACACTCAAAACATACAATTGAAATGTAGGAGTGTGTTCGAGAATCAAACCAAGAGCTCAATGTTGTGTTGCAAGTGTCTCTCCAATGTTCTAGAGTGAATTCTCAAGGGATTGGTCGATGTTGCACTTAATTTCGTGGAGAGATGTTGTTTTTGATGCTCTTGGGAGGTGTGACGGCTCTAGGGTTCGAGAGAGTGTGAAATTGGGTCGTGCACCTCTATTTATATGGGGTTTCTAAAAGTTACCGTTAGGGTTCAGAAAGTTCGGACTAGTCTGGTGTGCTGTGTGTAGCAAACCCTAAGTGTCCCGAAATATCGGACTAGTCCGGCTGAAAACGGACTTGTCCGATTTCGCTACTGGAAATCTTCGGACTAGTCCGATGTCCATCAGACTTGTCCGGACATGTGAAACACTACGTGTGTTGAATGACAAGTCCGCACTTGGAGCACTTGTCCGATTTAGATTAGTGGGTTTTTCGGACTAGTCCGTGTGAATATCGAACTTGTCCGAACTGGATCAGAAAGAATATCGGACTAGTCCTGTTGATAACGGACTTGTCCGATTTTGTGTGACTTGTGTAGTGTTTTGAGGACTAGTCCGCACTGGGGAGGACTAGTCCGATTCTAGTTAGAAAGATATCGGACTAGTCTGACAGATATCGGACTTGTCCGATCTGGTGCAGAAAGGTTATCGGACTAGTCCGATTGTGATCGGACTAGTCCGGTCCTGTGTAACTTTGTGCAATGTGTGTGTTTAATTATGATTGAGCTCTTGGGGTGTGTTTCCTGAAAACACTCCATACAAAATAATCTACTACTCTTTTTCCTTGAGCTCATTTCCACTTTGCTCCTATTCATCCCTTCTTTTTGGTATTTTGCTCATTTTTCTATTATAGGCCTGCATTCATCTCAACCAAGAGGTTAGGATCCCAATTGCTTGTCATAAATCATCCAAAACCCACAAGGGAGTCCTAGATGCACTTTCAATCTCCCCCTTTTTGGTGATTGATGACAACCAATTGAGATTTCACAAAATATGACAAAAATTGAGATTTTCATAAAGTATGCACATATGAATCAAAAATACATCAAGCAGTGAAAGAATTATCCATATGTGCATTCTTTATGGTGGGATGCATAACTAAGTACATTAAGACATTGAGAGTGACATAACTTACATTAATCAACCAAAACCAAGCACATATGTCATTCCAGGAGCAAAATTACAGATTTTAACAAATACTTCTCAAATTAAGTAAGCATTGCATCACAGAACCATAGTTAACTTAGAAACAACGTTAAATCATTACAATCACAAAGATAGATAAAAAGAGCTCTCTCCTCGCATCCTACCACAGCTAAAGCTAAGACTCCCCCTCAATCCCCCCCCCTTTGGCATCAAGACACCAAAAAGAAGGAGAGGAGGGTCCTAGGGTCTTCACTCTTCACTGTCGGTCCTCTCATCGTCGTCTTCGTCATGTACATCTTCAGCTTGATGAGGAGGAGAAGGAGGAGGAACGGAGCCACTCGAGCCCCCAATGCCAAAGTAGGCAAGCTTGGAGGGGTTAATGGGCGCGAGCTCAGTGATGTTCGGGTCAGAGTCCTCAGAAATCACTGGAGATCCAATGGGGTCGATCTCCAGCTTCTGGCAGATTTGCTTCACATTGGCCTTTATGTACTTCATGTCCTCCTTTCTTTTCTGGTTGAGCTTGTGGGCCTTCACTTCGGCCTTCTTGCAGGAGGAGAATATGGCAGCCAGATACTTGAGGACCTCACTAGCTGATCCTCGCTGAGGGGCTTCCCTAGAAGTAGGGACAGCTCTAGCACCTTCTCTTGATCTTGCCGATGCCTCGGGACTGGAGGCCAGTGAGGGAGCAGCCTGGACATTCACTAGTTGAGGCTTTAGAGGCCTCAAAGGAGTATGCTCCACATCCTTCACAAACTCAATCCCTGTGACTTTCTCAATCATAAACATGAGATAGGGAGCATAGCCACATGACCTGTTGGGGGTGCTGGAGATGTTGACCATATCATTCCATATGTAGTCAAACACATCAAACTTACGCCCTTTGCTTATGACCTTCATTAAGGTCCGGAGGTATCCTTGTACACTCCCTGCATCCCCATCCTTAGGGGCATTGGTCTTCCTCAAGACCCTGTTTAGCACCACAAAGAAAGGCTTCATGTTCTTCATGGAGGGAGGGATGAACTTTTAGTTAGGCTCATAGAGAAACTTCATCCTCTCCTTGTCGATGACACCAACATTGTGGATGACCACATTATCATTGCTGGAAGTGTCAAGATGCAGCATCCTAGCAAACTCCTCATATGTGATAGTGTACTTGGATCCATGATTCATCCAAGTCACTCTTTCTTCCACATCGCTTGCAAAGTGGCAGGTGGCATAGAATTGAGCCACCACTTCATCATTCCAGTTGTACTTGAAGGAAAAGAGGCCCTTCAAGCCATGTCTTTCAGCTGCCGCAATGACTTCATCAAATGCGGAGCATTTCTTCCTCTCAAGGTGTGCCCAGTCAATCAACTGACTGCGCACCACCGGTGTCTTCATTGTCAAGTATACCAACCTGTAGAAGTCAGCATGGAAGTTGCACCAGAACCTTCCATCTGCAGCTTGCTTCGGCCGGCCATACCAGTCGATGCTTCTGAATTTTGCTGCCGAGTCACTGCCCTTGCCATTGAATTTATCTTTAGTGGGGGTCCCGGACCCCTTCCCTGCGAGCATGCAACTTCAAAGGGCCAATTGGACCCGTTGCTATCCCTTTGCCCTTGCCGTTTGCTTGGCGAGGGCCACTTGATGATGCGGCTGCCTTGGAAACTAGCTTCTTTGCCAGCAGCTTCCTTCGAACATGAGGAGGGGAGGGAGCAGGCTCGGAGGGTCTTTCTTGGCGCTTCTTGCCAAGACCCGTTGAGGTCCGAGTTGACACCTCGTGGTCCATCTCGGCCTCAAAGTTGGAGATTTCATCGTTTGTGCTCGACATGATCTGAGAATGATTTGCAAGAATGATGATGAGTGATACAAGGCATAGGTATGAAAAGATAGCAAGGAATTTCATTGAGGAATTGAGGAATTAGGTTTTAGGTTCAAAAACATCGGACTTGTCCGGTGCACAGGCACGGACTAGTCCGGGGGACCGAACATGTCCATGCATGGACCGAACTAGTCCGGTGTTCATCCTCAAAAACCTAATGGTTTGGACAAAAACTGATTCCTAATGCACTATAAGTCTATCATACACGTAGTACATCAAGGAAGCATGTATATAGTGAAAGATGCTAGGCTATTCGATCAACAATGGAGAAAAACAAGATTTCTAGGGTTTGGGAGAAAATTACCGAAGAAATCGATTGAAGCTTGAAGATGAGGGAGTTGGAGCCCGGACAAGTTCGCTAGCTTCAATCCGCACGAGGTCAAGCTTGATTTCCGCCAAAATGCGGAGTTTTTTTATGGAGGGAGCATGGAATCGCCTTGGGAGCTTGAGCACAAGAGAGAGAGTGCGTGAGCAAGAGTGGGGATGAGAGGAATTAGGGTTTGGTGGCGGCTAGGGTTATGGACACGAAACATCGGACAAGTCCGGAGATAACCCGACTATTCCGAACTCATCCAGAGAGCTATATCGGACTAGTCCGTGGTCTATCGGACTAGTCCGACCTAACCGACACTCAGCGGACTGGTCTGCATGGGCAGACTAGTCCGGGTAACCACGGACTAGTCCGTGGTCACCAGGAGAAATTTGCATAGCCCATTCATATATATTTGAAGGTTCATAAATAGAGAATAGAGGGGCAAATCAAATCAATTATTCTTGATGAATTTGACCAGTAAGCATACAACAATCAAACAATGATCATAATTCATCAAGATCTAGTAATTGACATAGTTTTTCGAGAAAAATTGAGAGAGATGATTTTCACAATTCAATCAACATTTTTGAAGAATTCATACAGGTATGCAACTTTTAAAGCCACACTCCGAGCATCAAGGATATTTAATTCATTTTGGAGTTCGCAAAAACGCTTTTCATCAAGTGGCTTGGTGAATATGTCGGCTAATTACTTTTGGGTGTTGACATGTGAGATGGTTATATCTCCTTTCATGGAATGGTCAATCAAAAAATGATGTCTTATGTCTATGTGTTTAGTTCTATAGTGCTCAACTGGATTGTGGGCAATTTTAATGGCACTCTCATTGTCGGGATACGGTTCATATTGTAACCGTAATCCCTTAGAGTTTGTCGCATCTAAAGGAGTTGTGCACAACAACTCCCGGCTGCAACCTATTCCGCTTCGGCTGTGGATAGGGCAATGGAATTTTGTTTCTTGGAGGACCAAGAAACTAAGGATCCCCGGAGGAATTGGCATGTGCCGGAGGTTCTTTTTCTATCTACTTTGCACCCAGCATAATCTGCATCGGAGTAACCAATGAGATTGAATTTTGAGCCTTTTGGGTACCAAAGACCAAGGTTGGGTGTATGAACTAAATATCTCAAGATCCTTTTTATGGCTGTCAAGTGACATTCCTTAGGGTTGGCTTGAAATCTTGCACACAAACATACACTCAACATAATGTCTGGCCTAGATGCACATAAATAGAGTAGGGATCCAATCATGGAGCGATATACCTTTTGGTCTACGCTAGGTCCATCTTCATTGAGATTCAAGTGGCCATTTGTTGCCATGGGGGACTTTATGGGCTTTGCCTTGTCCATGCCAAACTTCTTAAGTATGTACTGCGTGTACTTGGTTTGGCTTATGAACGTTCCTTCCTTTTGTTGCCGCACTTGGAATCCCAAGAAGTATTTTAATTCTCCCATCATTGACATTTCAAACCTGTCTGTCATGATTTTGGTAAATTCCTCACAAAAAGATTGATTAGTTGACCCAAAGATTATATCATCAACATAAATTTGACAAATAAAGAGATCATTGTCTAAATTATTTGTAAATAATGTATAATCTACTTTGCCAATTGGAAAACCATTCTCAATTAGGAAATCTCTAAGACACTCATACAAAGCTCTAGGAGCTTGTTTGAGGCCGTAGAGAGCCTTACGCAATTTGAATACATGGTCGGGGAACTCTGCGTCTTCAAACCCGGGTGGTTGCTCCACGTACACCTCTTCCTTGATCGGTCCGTTGAGGAAGGCGCTTTTCACATCCATTTGATACAGCTTGAAATCATGGTGAGTAGCATATGCATGTAATATTCTATTAGATTCAAGCCTAGCTACTGGAGCAAAAGTCTCATCAAAATCAAAACCTTCGACTTGTGAGTACCTTGGCCCAATTCGTGCCTTGTTCCTAGTCACCACCCCGTGTTCGTCTTGTTTGTTGCGGAAGACCCACTTGGTGCCGACGATGTTTGCACTGGGTCTTGCCACAAGTTTCCACACCGCGTTCCACTTGAAGTTTTTCAATTCTTCTTGCATTGCCACCACCCAGTCTGGATCCTTCAATGCATCCTCAATCCTGCGTGGTTCCAAAAAGGATACAAACGAATAATGCTCACAAAAGTTAGCTATGCGAGATCTAGTGGTTACTCCCTTTTGGATGTCACCGATGATGTTGTTGATTGGGTGATCCCTTTGGACGCATTGGTGTACTCTTGGGTGTGGCACTTGAGGAGTTGTGTCTTCATGATTGTCTACTTCTCCCCATAAGTGGTTGCCTTCATTGACTTGTTGATCATCTTCGTACTCTTGTGGTTGATCTTGTGTTGAAGCTCCCCCGTGATTGATGGTCTCCTCTTGTGGTTCATTTTCCTCATGTACGTGTGAAGGTGGCTCTTGTGGTCGAACTTCGCCTAGAGCCATTCTTTTCAATGCTTGACAAGGAGCTTCTTCTTTACCTAATTCACATGGATCAACTTGCTCCTTTTGGGAGCCATTAGTCTCATCGAACACTACGTAACGTGCTACTTCAACAAGTCCGGAGGCCTTGTTGAAAAAACGATAGGCGTAAGTGTTCGAATCATAACCAAGACAGAAACCTTCATCGGACTTCAAAGCGAACTTTGAAGTCCTAGGCTTCTTGTTCAGGATATAACAATGAGAACCGAAAACTCGAAAATATGAAATGTTTGGTTTGTTACCGGTAAGTAGCTCATAGGGAGTCTTCTTGAGTAGTCTATGAAGATAAAGTCGATTTGCGGCGTGGCAAGCGGTGTTAATCGCTTCCGCCCAACATCGATCCGAAGTCTTGTACTCATCGAGCATTGTTCTTGCCATCTCTATGAGTGTTCGGTCTTTCTTTCGGCAACTCTGTTTTGTTGTGGCGAGTATGACGCTGAAAATTCATGCTTGATGCCCTCTTCATCAAGGTACTCCTCCACTTGTGTGTTCTTGAACTCGGTGCCATTGTCGCTTCGAATACTCTTGATTGTCAATGAAAATTCGTTTTGAGCTCGCTTGAAGAACTTCTTGAGTGTTCCTTGTGTTTCTGACTTATCATGCAAAAATAAAACCCAAGTGAAGCGAGAAAAATCATCAATGATAACTAAACCGTATTTGTTACCGCCGACGCTTATGTAAGCAATTGGACCAAACAAGTCCATGTGAAGTAGTTCGAGCGGTCTTGTTGTAGTCATGACGTTCTTTACGGATGATGTGCTCCAACTTGCTTCCTGGCTTGGCACGCGCTACAAGGCTTGTCTTTCTCAAAAACAACATCCTTCAAACCGCGGATGTGATCTCCCTTGAGGAGTTTTTGAAGATTCCTCATACCAACATGCTCTAGCCGCCTATGCCACAACCAACCCATGTTGGTTTTTGCAATCAAGCATGTGTCGAGTTCGGCTTTATCCTTGTTAATGTCAACAAGGTAAAGCTTTCCCTTCAACATACCCTTGAATGCAATGGAACCATCACTCCTCCTAGAGATGGTCACACCCTCGTTAGTGAACAAGCAATTATAACCTTTGTCACATAGTTGAGATATGGACAGCAGGTTATAATCTAAAGATTCAACATGTAAAACATGAGAAAGTGTGTGTTCACAGGATATTGCAATTTTACCGGTATCAAGCACCCTTCCTTGACTGTTATCTGCGAAGTAGATGCCCTCGTTTGGATCCTCATTCTCTTCATATTCCACGAACATCCTCCTTTCTCCGGTCATATGGTTGGTGCATCCACTGTCTAGCACCCATTTGGATCCACCAGAGATATAGGCCTGCAAAAACAAATTATGCTTTGGTTTTAGGTACCCAAGCTTGCTTGGGTCCTTGGAGGTTAGTTACAATACATTTGGGAACCCACACATGGGATTTTATGTTCCCATGGTGTGGCCGAACATAATAAGCACAGACATTGCCAAGATTATTTCTCATTAACACATAGGAGGCATCAAAAGTTTTGAATAATAGTTGTTGTTGTTTATGAATCGGACTAGTCTGGGGGCCAGACTTGTCCGGATGACCGGACTTGTCCGGACACCAACCGGACTAGTCCGGTATTCGTGTGAGTTCAAGTTTTTATCCTTCGACTTACAAGTTTGATAGGGTCTTCCCTTCACAAAAGAAATCCTTCCCTTGTTATTCTTATGACTTCCAGCATGCTGCTTTTCATCATAAGAGTAACCAATGCCATATTTGACATTTGGAGGTCTTTGGACCAAGTATGCACTACGTGCATAGTTGATCTTCTCCTTGTCAAATATGCCACATTGGGTAAGATTTTTATCCTCTGTGGAGGTTGACTTCCCTTTTGACCTTGTGTCAGTTTTACTATATGTGCACATATGAGCAAACTCAGTTTTAGTGGGTTGAGAAGGTAAATTTGAAGAGGAAGGTTCACTCTGCTTGAGTGACTCAACTTGCACTTCAAGGATCTTGTTAACATTGATCAGGTCAGCAAGTTGGTCCTTGATTGCAACATTTGAGTCAGTTAACTCCAACCAAGCTTTCTTGCTTGAAGCTAACTCAAGCTCTAATGAATTGTTTTTCTCCTTTTCAAGCTCTAGAAGTTTGTCAAGTTCGACATACTCCTCCTTTTGGGAGATAATCATGTCCTCTTGACAATGAATTAACCTCTCCTTCTCAACAAGTTGATCAAGTAAGAATTTCATTTTTGTTGCAGTTTTCCTATCTAGTCCATTTAGCATATCCTCATCATCACTATCTATTTCATCATCACTAGAGTACGAATGCACGGAAGGGGTTTTGATGATTACCTTGCATTTACCTTCCTTTGCCATAAGGCAGGTGCCATTTCCCTTCCTTGCACTGAGTGTAGGGAAGAGTGTAGATTTCTTAGACGTGCTCTTGATGGCTAGCCATCTCTTCTTCATCGGGTGATGAGGACTCATCGTTTGAGTCCCACTCCTTCTCAATGTGCGCTTGTTCGGCTTGTTTCTTCTTCTTGAAGAATTTCTTAGGTTGTGGCTTGGATTCTTTGGTCTTCTTCTTGTTCTCCACATATGGGCAATCAACTATAAAGTGGTTATACTCACCACAATTATAGCACGCCCGTCTCAACTTTGGATTTGTTCTTTCCTTGTGCTTGCCTTCACTTGATTTTGTCCCTTGTCTTTTCTTCATTATTCTCTTGAACTTTTTCATGAATAATATCATGTCCTCTTCATCTAGCTCACTGCTCTCTTCGTCACTGTCTTCCTCTAGTTGTGCTTCTCTTGCTTCTTTGGATAGAGGCTTGAGGGTGGACTTTAAAGCAACCCCTTTCTTTAGCCGAGGTGAGGTCGGCAATTTCCTTGACGTGCTTTGCTTGTTTTTCCATCATCTCAAAGTTGATAATTTTTCGAAGCAATTCATTTAGAGTCATCTTTTTGTATCCGGGGCTTTCTCTAATCATGGATCATATTGTGACATTGCGAGGCATAAAAGCTCCAAGGATGAGCTTTACAACCTCGTGGTCATTCCACTTCTTTCTCCCATATGATCGAACTTTGTTAATGAGTATCTTCAATCGATTGTACATATCTTGGGGCGACTCGTCTTCCTCAATTGCGAATCTTCCTAGTTCGCCTTCGATCATCTCAATCTTTGCTTCACGCACATGTCGGTCACCTTCATGTGCAGTTTGCAGAGTATCCCATACCTCCTTAGCAATTTTGAGTCCATCCACCTTGGTGAACTTGTCCCGACTGAGTGAGGAGGTGATTACAGCTACGGCTTGAGCGTTTCTATGAATGGCCTGCTCTTGGCTTGGGGTGAGCTCTTCGTCGTCATCTGGAATATCTATTGTTGTGCATACAACATGCCATAGACTTGGATTTAGGGAAATCAAATGCATCTTCATATTCTGCCTCCACATTGAGTAATCACTTCCATAGAAGTGTGGGGGCTTTTCCAAGTGGGATAGATAAGTAATGGTTGTTATTGGAATTTAGACGATCATAGTTAAAAGGATATCGGGAGTAGTCGATGTGACTACTCCCCTTCTTCTTCTCTTCAACTTTCGCTTTCCCTTTGGAAAGTGCCTTCTTTCTGAGGAGTGCCATTAGCTCCAGCATCTCCTCATCATCGTCCTCAAAGTCTTGAATGGCTTCGAGGTACTTCTACACTTTATGGGTCTTGTCATTGTTAACCTCCACTTGGTTGTTGATTTTGTGGACGTCCTTCATGTCCGACATGATCTCTTCGAGTGATTAGACTCTTTCTTGAAGAACCTGCTCTGATACCAATTGAATGTGGCCTAGAGGGGGGGTGAATAGGCCTTTTTGAAAATTCTCAGATCCTGCAACACTCAACAACAAGTTCAATACCAGAGATATCGGACTAGTCCGGTAAAGTGCTGACTAGTCCGGTGTTCACTGACTAAGTTGATTAAACTTGATTGATTGGTTTGATTCTTTTATGTGTACAGCGGAAATATAGAATCAAACAACAGTCTAACAGTTATATCCTGGATTATATCACAATTAAGTCTTATGTTCAACAATTTAACGTAATATGAACAATGTGTATGAAACCCTAGATTGAGTTGATTAATTAGAATGATGAACACTAAAACAAGACACAACGATTTATCCCGTGGTTCAGCTACCACGAAGGAAACCTACGTCCACGTTGAGGAGTCCACAAAAGGACCGGGTCTTCTCTAACCCTACCCTCGTTGGATCGCCACGAAGGCCAATCCTCTTCCACTAATCACGAAGGGGTAAATAACCGAATTCAAGGGGCGTTCTCAAACGTTGAGAGCTACCTTAGATTACAAAACACAATGCCACCAAAAACACACTCAAATGTTACAATTGAAACGCAGGAGTGTGTTAGAGAATCAAACCAAGAGCTCAATGTGGTGTTGCAAGTGTCTTCAATGATCTGGAGTGAATCCTCAAGGGATTGGTCGATGTTGCACTTAATTTCATGGAGAGATGTTGTTTTTGAGGCTCTTGGGAGGTGTGACGACGCTAGGGTTCGAGAGAGTGTGAAATTGGGCCGTGCACCTCTATTTATATGGGGTTTCTAAAAGTTACCGTTAGGGTTCAGAAAGTTCTGACTAGTCCGTGGTGGTCACCGGACTAGTCCGGTGTGCTGTGTGTAGCAAACCCTAAGTGTCCCGAAATATCCGACTAGTCCGGCTGAAAACGGACTTGTCCGATTTCGCTACTGGAAATCTTCGGACTAGTCCGATGTCCATCGGACTTGTCCGGACATGTGAAACCCTAAGTGTGTTGAATGACAAGTCCGCACTTGGAGGATTTGTCCGATTTAGATCAGTGGGTTTTTCGGACTAGTCCGTGTGAATATCGGACTTGTCCGAAGTGGATTAAAAAGAATATCGGACTAGTCTAGTTGATAACGGACTTCTTCGATTTTGTGTGACTTGTGTAGTGTTTTGAGGACTAGTCCACACTGGGGAGGACTAGTCCGATTCTAGTCAGAAAGATATCGGACTAGTCCGACAGATATCGGACTTGTCCGGTCTGGTGCAGAAAGGTTATCGGACTAGTCCGGTTGTGATCAGACTAGTCCGGTCTTGTGTAACTTTGTGCAATGTGTTTAATTATGATTGAGCTCTTGGGTTGTGTTTCCTTAACACACTCCATATACAATAATCTACTTTTTTTCCTTGAGCTCATTTCCACTTTGCTCCTCTTCATCCCTTCTTTTTTGTATTTTGCTCATTTTTCTATTATAGGCCTGCATTCATCTCAACAAAGAGGTTAGGATCCCAATTGCTTGTCATAAATCATCCAAAACCCACAAGAGGGTCCTAGATGCACTTTCACCTTCCTGCCTCTGAACATGGTTCTAGAGTTCAGTATGGAGCTCCAGAGGAAAATGCCATCACTGGACGACCTCGGCGTGGTGGAGAGACGTAGTACCTCCAGGTTAGCAATTCCCGGGGCTTCAAAAAGGGTGGCCCCCACTACTCCAAGCCAGAAGGTTGATGATGCTAGCAAGGGCAAGGGCAAGGCAAGGAGGTGGCCGAATATTCTAGCTGGAAGAGAAAGTTGAGGAATGCTGATGGAAGCCCCGTCGGGTCAGCTCCAACTTCAACAACCCCTTCTCCCCGACGAAGGAGATCTTCTACGGCCACGCCTGCATTGGTGCCGGCGTCCTCGAGGAGCGCAAGCTCCAGCAAATTGACTCCAGCTCCGGTGACAGGTGCGGGCTCCAGGTCTGGAGGTCCTTCCAAGCCGTGGGAGGTTCCGGCTGAGAAGACTCCAGCTGCTGTGGCTATCTCCCGGCCTAGGTTCAAGGTTTTTGCCTCACCAGATCTGGTGGGCTCTGACTCCGGGCCTTAGAAGAAGAAATTCCGCAACGACTGGGCGGTAGAATCCCAAGGTAAGCATTGTCATCTCACCTTGAGGCGCTAATCTTATCTTAATAGTGTCTTTACTTTTCTTGATATTTTGTTTCTAGGGTGTCAAGAAAGAAGTCCGAGGCTTCAGCACCTGCTGCAGCGACTAAAGTTGAGCATATGGAAGCTCCGGCTTCAACCCCTGTGCCTCCCCAAGTGGTGGCAAAAGACACGACAGCTCTGGCGCCTGCTGTCGTGGACATGGATCCAGAAGAGTCACCAGAAACTCTCGTGGTAGCGCCGGACCACGGGGGAGAAGCTGATGAAGATGTGCCAACGACTGTAGTGCCGGTTCAAGAGACGAAGATGGCAGAAGCTCTGGCGTTTGAGCCAGAGGTAACCGAAGCTTCGGAGCCTGTGCCTAAAGTTGTTGAAGATCCGACGGTTGAGCCATTAGTGCCCGGAGATCCGACCTCTGTGTCGAAAATTATTGAAGCTCTGACACCTGATCTGGAAGTAGTAGAAGTACCAGTGCCTGAGTCGGTGGTGGTGAGGGCTCCGAATGAAGATCTAACGCCCGCCTCGAGGGCAATTACTCTGAAGGCGCCCATGTCCGAGTCATAACGCCCAAAAGAGTCAGCAGTGGGCCCTCCACCTCCAGAGCCAGCGGTTGACGATCCGGCATGGGGACCTTGGGCGTCAGCCCCGAAGGTTGAAGATCCCTCAGTGGGACCCTCATCGGTGTTGGCGTAAGAAGAAGAGCTTTTGGGGGCGGCACTTGTGCTACCGGACCGCAGGGGACCACGCTTGTGGCGTGGGACCCAATTTTTGTGCTTGAAGACCCCTTGGAGCCGGCGGAAAAGACCCCGACAGGTTCGGAGCCTATTCCTTTGGCGTTGTCTATCGAAAACACCCGCTCCAGTCTCTGTCAAGTTCAGCTCGCCTTTGACTATGACAGCAAGGCCCTTGAAGAAGAGCGCCAGACCTTGAGGCGTTGGCGAACATACTTCAATTCGAGATCAAGCTGGCACAGACAAGGCTTGCCGACCAATGGGAGTGGGTCCAGAAGGAGAAGACCTAGATGGAATATTGGGGCCAGTTGTTGGAGGAGAGGGAGGCCTCCATCAGGGCTCTCGATGCAAAGAGTCGAGAGATTCTCGAGCACGCCAAGAAAAGTAGTGAGGCTGCGGATGATCGTCACGACAACCTCACCACTTTGAATGAAATTCTCCTGAAGCGCCGAGAGGACCTTGATGAGAGGGAAGAAAAACTCCTTGAGATGCAGGAGGATATTTTGAAGAGAGAGGAGGAGCTCGCCCAGAGACTGTCTCTGGGAGAGCGAAACTTGGCTGACAGCACAATAAAGCTTGATCTGCAGTGCAAGACGGAGTAGGAGAAGTATTGGAAGCTGGGGCAAGAGCTCTCTAGAAGAGTGATTGATGTTGCCACCAGAGAGGAGAAGGTGAGAGGCTGGGAGAAGGACTTGGTCGAATGGCAGAACCGCATCCACCTTCGAGAGACGGAGCTCGCTGACCATGAAAGGCAAGTGGCTGAAAGCATTCAACAATGCGCCAAAGAGGTTGAGCGCATCGTCCGGCAGAGTTCGGAGCTTGCGGACACCAGAAGGTCACTAGAGGAGCTGTGGAGCTCAAGGGAAACTAAGTCTCAGTGGGTGAGGGATTTCCTGTGGCATAATGACAAAGCCTTCGTACCACTCGGCTTCAGTCTGGTATGTTTGGAGAACTCAGCACCGGAGCTGGACCAAACATTGGTGGCGCTTAGCTCTGCTGGCAGCAAACTTGATACGATGGGTGATGTCATCGCTGACTAGCTAGATACGGAGGGGAAATCTCTGGCCAAGAATGTCGCCGAATACGTTTTGATGTGTTACAAGAGCCGAGACCCCCAACTTTCCCTAGATCCGGTCTTCGAAGGACCCATTGTCGAAGAGGATGATGCCGCCAGGGCCACTGTCCAAGAGGCCGCCGAGAAGGTTGCATCATTTTTCCACAGGGCTTAGAGCCTCCAATAGCTAGGACCTTTTCCTTCATAATCCTAATTTTGTAATCCAATTCATAAAATGAATGAAATCCACTCTTCTTGCATGAATGAATTCCATTTTTGTATTTGTCTTCAATCCATTGTCCTTTATCTTATTGGCCCCTGGTAGATGTACACAATTTGATTGCGAACTTGTACCAAAAGGTTTTGACAATGTGTTGATGACTTGAACACTTCGAACTTGTAGTGAGCTCACTTAGCGTTTAGGTATGAAGTTTACCTCCAACACCTCCAGGTACCCATTGTTGCGTTGACGGCGGGCTCCCTAGGAGTTGTCGGAGCTTCGTAGTGTGGGGACCGAAAACCAGACATCCAAGGATTTCATTGGGTGGTGTCGTGTGATGCGACACCCAACAGTATACAAGAAAAGAACGACAACAAATTACAATACCAAGTCTTTATTTATAAACACAGCAGAAGTTTTACAATACTAAGCGAATAGGAAAGAGAACTATACATCATAGCTACGCTCTTGACACTAGCTATGCGAAAGCAAAGTCATCCATGCCCTGGATACTTCGCACTAGCAACACCCAACTTACGGCGGCATGCAGGGTTCCCACTCGGCTGTAAACCCGGGAGGGGGTGCAACCTTGTCATCGAACCCGTCATCAGTTGTACAATCTGCAAAAACTTGTTAACTGTAAACGTGAGCTTAAGGCTCAGCAAGACTAACCCGTCTTACTAGACATATGCATGGGTGAATACTAAACATAGGTAAGGAATAGCATAAAGGACACGCCTACAAGTGGATCCTTATAGTCATGTTTTAAGTAGCACATGACATTCTTCAGGCACAGCACATCATAGACTCCACAATCAAACAAGATACACTTTGCCGATGATATGACATGCCCAAAGCACATAATGCTATTACAGGTAAAGTATGAGGAAACTGTAAACATTTAATTGTGCTATCTCTATGCCATACAAGGTTGCAAAACAGTTATAATGCAATACATCATATTCTCCAGATTTCATTGATATTTACTACATCATGACACAGTGAACAAGTGGTACTCTATCACCGCGAGGGACGGTGATTGCAATCAGGACACACCCGGACAACATGACACATACGCACTTTCGGAAATGCCAGCAAGTACTTACAGCATTACCTACATAGCACTTCAGTACTAGTCATATATGGCTACCTTTCACCCAACACTCGAATGTCGAACCGGTCAATCTGTCATGAGCAGGAGGTCACTGCATGGGGCATACTCTGACATGCCCACCAGCTGATTTACACCTAGCTGCCCTCAACCCACGCCTATAAAATGGAACGGAATGCCTCAACAAACCAGTATCAAGCTACGTCAATTTACTAGAGCCCATTTCTCCAATATGTCGGCGGTACAATTCAAGCTTGTCCAGCAGGGTCGCACACGGCACAAGCCTTAATCAACACAGTCAGAGCTATGCGACCAAGACCACCTTTTGTCGCTTCATACTCATCTCTGACCGGTCTCAATTTCATATTTAGCAACCATTTCTTGATCCAATTCATCCCGTGTGATAAAATCCTATCTCGCGAGTAGATTCCAACTACTCGTCTTCTACTGGATCCCTAGGAATATAAGCATGGCAGTTACTACACGAGTCTGTGAGCTATTCTAACCACTCCTTGGGTTCTTTGGTCATGCAACTGGATGTCAAACACGTTAAACGTAATGCAGAAACATCTCAAGACGTAAGGTGAATGAAAACTACAAAGACATTGTAAGGAACTTAAATGCAAACCGGGGCTTGCCTGAATGCGAGTCTGAGTCTATTTTAGTTTCTAGCAGTTGGACTTCCAAAGCTTCTAGCTGCTTCTCGACTTCAGTTACTACAGGTTATGCAACTACTATATATGAATTACTTTAAAAAATAACTAATACGTTTAAGGTCACATGCTAATATCTCGTGAATCAAATAAGAATATGATCTTAAATGGCTCTGGAACATTCATGGTTGATACTAGGGACTATTAGAGAGACTCCTGCAAATAACAGGAGATGATCAAGGAAGTTTGTTGTCCCTAAAATTCTTACAAGTATAAACCTTCTATGAATTTTGGTTGTAATTCTGGAGGTCTATGATGGCTACCAGTGGTTGTACCATATATAGGGGTTCTCAGTGGTTCTAGGAAAATTGGTTTCACAATTTTCTAAGCTTCCTACAGGGGGGAACTTATTTTACAAGTTTGGGTAAATTTCTGAAATTGATTTTGTAATTTTCTCAATTTTTAGCTACATAGAGATTTGGAACACTGATCAACCCAGTAACTGATGTCCAATGAACTTGAAATATTTACTGGGGATCGAGTGTATTATTAAGAGTGTTCTGACAAAATTGTGAATTTTCCAATTAACAGAACAGGAGTAATTAATTTCCCAAGCAGTTAGCTCAAAGGAATTAATTATAAAAATTCTAGGAGTTTCATGTCTAATAAATTGCATCACTGCAAAGTGGAGATTGAGATGAGTCTATCAAATTTTATTTTGAATTTTTTGAGCAATTCTACTAGGAGTAATGATTTTTAGAAGTTTGGGTAAATCCTAGAATTATTTTCCAACGGAAAACATTAAATAAAGAAGTCGGTCCGACTTCATTTAAATGGGCCAATCGCAACTGGGCCACACTGGGGGCCACGGGGTTAACCTGCGCAACCACACTAGATCCGGAGCCCCAGTTGATCCGCGCGTTCGCACGCGTCGCTGACACGCAGGACCAACGACCTTCGTCTACATCGCGACGGCGGCGAGCTGGGCGCGATAGCTGCGTGGACCTCCATTCGACTCGGCCCTGACCGCCTAGCCATAAAATTGACCGCACAACACGATGGTGAGGTCCAATCACGGTGGCGACGGCCATAAATGGTGGTGCGATGACGATGGCGGAGCTAGGGTTTTGGCCATCTTCAGAAACGCATGGGGATGGTGAAAAATGCTCGGGGAAAAGCTAGAAACATTCCTGGGAGCATGAGGATGATGATTTGGAGGTGCAAATGCCGTGTAATGGTCGGCAATGATGAGTTCGACGGTGAACCGCGGCTTCTTCTCCGGCGGCGACCAAAACTCGTCTATCACGGTCAATACTCGGTGGTTTTCAAATCAATTTAATCCAGAGTGTTCGCAGGGCGATAGGTAAACTATCCCTTAACTATTGCCAAGATTTATTAGACGTAGAAAACAAATTAAATCCCTAACCTAGAGACATAGGTATGAACTATCATCGGAAAAAATGGAAATAAGAACACTACAAGGCATGGCGCGACTTGAAACTTGGTTAGCATGCGTGAGGCGCGATTACACACCTTTCTCTTATAGAAGTCGGAGCCTGTAGAGGCATCCTCCAACTTGTCGATGGTGGACAGAGATGGTCTTTTGGCGGCTTCACCAGCAGTCGTCGGAAAACTGCAGAATACCGCGCACTGGGTTGAGAAACCGCCGAACCAAAAGATGGAGAAGGTGCGCTAGTAAGTTATGCACAAGTTTGCTAAAGAACTCACGAGGGCAAGTTATCCTTGGCTAGATGGCAAGTTATCATTGGAATCCTGAGGGAAAGTCAGTTGTGCGCGAGCGGCGCAGAAATGCGGCATGGGGAGTAAAAATCGAACGGGAACTCGACGTCGGTTATCAGGGGGGGTCTAAATAGGCATAGAGGGACGAGGGGATCTTGCCACGGCGCAAGCAAGCAGGCAGATTGGTGTCTTGCATGCCGGGAGGTGTCGCCACCGAGCGCTATCGTGAAAACAGAGGGAAGCTCATGTGTGAGTCACTGGATAGTGGGTCCCACAGCCCCTTAAGCATATCCTCTCTGGAACTTCAATTCCCCTACCAAACTGGATCCAAAAATCCTAGATTTTCTTGGAGATGCTCAAATAAATATCTAGAATTTGATTCTAAAATCAAAACATCAAATTGATCAAGTTTCAGTTGAAATTCAAATTTCAATTTCAATTTGGATCCAATTCAATGGAGCCACTGAATTAAATAGCAAATGAGTTTCAAAAATTGTGAAACTTCTTGATGGAATTCAAATCATGATGGTGTGTTCAAATCTTATGTTAAAATAAGTTTGAACAGTATTTAAAATTTGAACTTAAATATGGCTCGAGTTTGTTAAGCGTCTCAAATAAAATAGAAAATGGAATTCAAAAATCTTTAAACTTTGCAGGTGGGCTATTTGGAATATTATGAGGCCATGGAAAAATTTATAGCCTCAGATTTTAATATTTTTACAGGCCTAAATGTACAGTGCTATATTCAAATTAATTTGAATATATTTATTACTGCATAGTGTTTTGCCCTAGCAAAATCCATTCAAGAAAATCCAAAATTTGCAGGGAGGTCACTTGAATTATCCTAGGGTCATTGGTGGAGTCCATCAATTATGTTAATAAAATTTGAGTATGAGGGAAAGAATTATGCTTGATGATATCAAGTTCATGTGCACAACCATAATTGACCATTACTATGGTTGAAAATAAACTGGTAACTGAACTTCTTATTAAGGAAAAGCTTGGATTTTACATTCCTCCCCCTTAAAAGAATCTCGTCCTGAGATTACAAAAGGAAGGATAACTGAAAAAGATCTAATGAACATATGCCGCTAACAAGTCCGGATAGGTCGTTCGAAGGTATTCCTCCCTTTACCACGTTGCTTCTTCAGCGGTGTGGTTGCCCCACAAGACCTTCTAAAAATGCAAGGTGGGACTTGTTGTGGTGCGAGTCTTCTCTTCATTTATTTGGGTTGGATGCTCAAAGGAAGTAAGATCTGGTTGGACAGTTTCCAAATCTTCCATAGGGACGGCAACTGGGGCATTGAGACATTTCCGCAACTGTGAAATGTGAAATACATTGTGGACCCCAGAAAGCGACGCTGGTAGCTCTAGCTGATAGGCCACCGGTCCGCATTGTTCAATTACAGCGAACGGCCCAATGAAGCGTGGGGCTAGCTTCCCTTTTACTCCGAAGTGATGAATCCCTTTAATTGGGGATACACGAAGGTAAACGTGATCACTGACATTGAGGTAAAGAGGTCGACGTCATTTGTCTGCATAGCTTTTCTGACGAGATTGAGCAGCCTTGATGTTGGCTTGAATAACTCGCACTCGTTTTATGGCTTCAGTCACCAAATCGATACCATATATCACTCATTCACTGGATTCACACAAATTCAAAGGCGTGCGACACTTCCCTCCATAAAGAGCTTTATATGGTGCCATCTGGATGCTAGCCTGATAACAATTGTTGTATGAAAACTCTGCCAATGGTAGATGATCATCCCAATTCTTACTATGGTGGATGGCACAGGCACGGAGCATATCTTCTAGCACTTGGTTTACTCACTCTGTTTGACCATCAGTTTGAGGATGGTAAGCTGAGCTTTAGATCAAATTTGAACCCAGAGATGCGTGGAGCTGCCCCCAAAATCGAGCAACAAATAAGGTTCCACGATCTGATATGATAGCGTGGGGTACTCCGTGTAGGCACAGGATCCTGGTAATATACAACTATGCATATTGTCGTGCCACATAATTGACATTTACTGGAATAAAGTGAGCCGACATGGTGAGTCGATCGACTCTCACCCAAATCGAGTCATGCTTACAAAAGGTGAGAGGTAGTCCAATAATGAAATCCATGCTGATGTCCTCCAATTTCCAGGCCGGTATGCTCAAAGGTTGAAGCTGTCTAGATGCCATCAGATCGTCGGCTTTCACCCGCCGACACGTATCACATCTGGATACGTACTTCGCTATCTCCACTTCATCTGAGTCCACAAAAATTTCTTCTTTAGGTCTTGGTACAATTTATTACTTCCCGGATGAATTGAATACTTGGACAAATGAGCTTTGTCCAATATCTTCTTCCGCAGTTCCTCATTGTGGGGCACCACGATGTGGTTTTTGAACCAGATGGTACCATCATCGTCATATCAGAAACACTTCATCTCCCCTTTCTTCATTCTTCGGCGAATATCCGATATGCCCTTTTCTTTCATCTGAGCCTATACAATATCTTCCCTTATAGTAGGAATGAGAGCTAGATTGTAGAGCGACCCATATGGAACCAAGTAGAGACTCGGCTCTTCTTCTTCTATCAAAGTGATAGAAAGATTATTGTCATGGGACTTGTGACTCAGCACATCTGCAACTACATTCGCCTTGCCAGGATGGTAGTGATCTCGTAGTCTTTAATCAATTCTAACCATCGTCGCTGTGGCATATGCTTTTGGGTAAAGACGTACTTCAAGCTTTTGTGATTGGGGTAGAGATGCACTAGGTTGCCCGATAAATAGTGTCTCCACATCTTTAATGCAAGTACCATGGCAGTGAGCTCAAGATCATGAGTCGGATAATGCTGCTCATGGTTCCGAAGCTGCCGTGATCCATAAGCGATCACCCTTCTATCTTGCATAAACACACAACCCAAACAAACCCCAGATGCATCACAATAAACATCAAATGACTTGGTTGTGTCTAGCTGGGCTAATACCAGTGCTATTGTGAGGTGTTTCTCTAATGCTTGAAAACCTCCCTCACATTCCTTCGTCCATACATACTTGTTCCCTTTCTTCAGAAGTTCCGTTATTGGTTTAGCTATTTTGGAAAAACATGGAATGAACCTCTGGTAATATCTTGCTAGACCCAAGAAGCTCCAAACTTCATGTACAGACTTAAGAGACTCCCATTCGAGTACTTGCTTAATCTTTCTTGGATCAACTGCAACCCCCTCAGCAGAGATGATGTGCCCTAGAAATGGCACTTGGCTGATCTAGAACTCACATTTGTTGAATTTGGCATACAGCTTGTGGTCTTGCAATCGTTGGAGCACAATGCACAAATGTTGAGCATGTTCTTCTTTGGATTTTGAATACACAAGTATGTCATAGATGAAGACCACGACAAACTTATCCAATTCCGGCATGAACACTGAATTCATGAGATACATGAAATGATCCAGTGCATTGGTCAATCTGAAGGACATGACAAGGTATTCATACAATCCATACCTCATCGAAAATGCTGTCTTAGATATATCCTCTTGTCAAATCCTGATATGATGATATCCAGAGCGAAGATCCATCTTTGAAAATACCCTAGAACCCACCAATTAATCGAACAAAATATCGATGCGCGATAGTGGATATTTATTCTTGATTGTGACAACATTGAGTGGATGATAGTCCACACATAGTCTCAACGTCTTATCCTTCTTCTCCACGAACAATGCAGAACAGCCCCAAGGGGATGAACATGGACAAATGAAACCCTTGTTCATAAGTTCCTTCAGCTGCTCTTTCAGTTTTGCAAGTTCCTTAGGTGCCATCTTATACGGATTCCTCGAGATCGGCACTGTTCCTGGTACAAGTTCAATCTTAAACTTGACATCTCTTTTTGGTGGCATACCTGGAAGATCTTCGGGAAATACGTCCGAATACTCACATACCACTAGAATGTTCTCAAGTTTAATGGCCTCGGTGTTGTAAGTAGTTGGATTCACTTGGTTAATACCCTCAAGAATGAGAGCTTGGGGAGGGTGGAGTGGAGTATTCAGATATATCCCTAAGATGACATCTAACTTTTGATGCTTCAATATAATGACAGAGATAGGGTATATGTTCCCACCCAGATCAAAAGGTACCCTGTGGACCATCTCATCTGCTACTACTTTCCCACCCGGAGAACAATCATATATGGGCTTTTTGTGGGAACAATAGGCAACTGATATTGAATGACATAAGACTTGCTAATAAAGTTATGGGAAGCACCTAAGTCAAAGAGGATGACTACAGGATGACCAAGGATATAGAATGTACCCGTGAACCCGGGTGCGCCTTCCAGAACGTCCTCGATGGCGAGGTGGTGGATGTTGCTGGCTCTGGGGGCTGGCGTCTTGGGTTGGTTGCGGGGCTGGTTTGCCCCCTGGTACGATGATTGTCCTTCGCTCTGCGGGCAGTCCTTGGCAAAGTGCCCCGTACGACCACATGTGAAACACGTGTACAGGGTCTGACCAGCACGGAAGGGAGGACGTAATCCCGGTGCACGCTGTGGAGGTGGAAGTGCACGCAGAATCATCCGCTGCTGCTCCTGTGGATGAAAACTGGTGTTGTTGAACGGGCGACCATGAAACATCGGTGGTCACGATGGCGGCTGCCACCTCTGGCCGGATGGTGATCGATACACATTTCGGTACTTCTGAGGAGCACCCCCTCCGCTGCTCTGCGGAGCACTCCTTTGCTTCTTGTCAGAGAACGGCTCCCTAGTAGCGTCCTCCTGCACGATCGCGGCGTTGACCATGTGGTTGAAGCTACCACTGTTCAACAAGGCAAGCTTGTCCCTCATCTTGGGGTTCAAACCCCGATAGAAGCATTCACGCTTCCTATCTTCCGTACTCACTTGGTCCTGAGCATACTCGGACAAGTGGTTGAATGCATTGGAGTAATCGTAAGCACTCCTTCCTCCCTACCTCAGCTCCAAGAACTCTTGAAAATTCCTCCTCATAATACCGGGAGGTATATGATAGGCGTGGAACGCCTCCCGAAACTCCTCCCAGCTCACGGCATAGTCGGCTGGTCATGTGGCAAGATAATTTGCCCACCACGCACCATGAGACCCCTGTAACTGTTGGGATGCGAACAGGGTCTTCTGATGTTCGATCATTCATAGCAAAGCGAACTTTCCTTCGATGAAGTGGTGCCAGTTGTCCGCCTCCAACGGTTCATCGGCCTCCATGAAGACCGGTGGGTGCGTTGACATGAAGTCCGAGTATGAACTAAGAGAGGGCTGTCGTGGACCCGCATCTGGTCGCCTCCCTTGACGGGACGAATATTGAACCAAAGTCTGCAATAACTCAGTTTGCTCGTCGTGCGAGCCAAGCACTACGGCGAGAACCTCCGCTAGACTCCTCGGAAGTTCAGGAGGTGGTGGTGGTGGAACTTGTTGTTGCGGTGTCGCAGTTGGCTCCTGGGTTGGAGATTCGTCCTCATGACCACGACTTGAACCTCCCATTTCAGACGTCGAACGCGTACACACCATTCTGCATCCATATGATTTAAAATCAGCACATGTTTGCTTTTCCTTCATCCATTTCATATTACAGTAGTGCGAATATTGACAACGTAATAAGTGCATAACATTCACATATATGGATAGAATACAAACTTTATACAAGATATATTATCTCATGACCAAGTTTACAGTAGTGAACTCCAAAATGACGGACTCCCACGACGGAAGTGCATCTCTACCATACTTGGTCCCCATGAGACATCATACACACCTTATCATCTCATACATACCCATTACTATTTTTAATATGACACAAACATGACCACAAAATAAACACGAGCAACTACTAAACTATACGTTTCCCCGTGATGGCAGCAGGACTGCCCCATCCTACTCCGATACGTCCTATTCGACGTACTCATGTTCCACAGGATCTTCTTCTTCCTCTTCGTCATTCGAAGGCACTTGCTCGCCCATATTCAGTGGTATGTCATGGGCCGGTGGATACACCACTGGTTGCAATTGTGCTTCGGCCTCAATCACATTATCCTGAAGTTGTTCTGCTTCGTACTCCCAATTCTGAGCTTCCTCAATGGTTGTGTCTCGTTCCTCGGTGACTACCACTAGCTGCTCGTGCTGTTGTTGCACCACCAACTGACTCGCTTGCAGCTCACCATGAGCTTACTGCAGTTCATTGCGATTTTGCCGTTGTTCAGCACGAGCTTTCCGTAGCCTAGTGCGAGTGTGATGCAGCTGACTCTCGCACTTATTCAGCCGGTGATTTGTTGGAGCCAGGAACGAACGTAGGTTCTCATTGATATAATCAAGAGTATCTCCCCGTTCAGTCGCTTGTCTCAAGGCTTCAACTTGCTCCTCAACAATTGCACCTTGAGCAAGAACCACCATATTGGATGCAGCCGCATACGTTCCAAGTGTCGTCGAGGTTTGTCGCCATACGCTGTATAGGCTGCAACCATACGATGCTGCCACTCAAAACCAGCCACACCACGGACTGGAAGAAGAGCAAATTGAGTCCCAGCCATGGCATCTTAATGAAGCTCGCAAAGCTTCATAAGCGCTTCGCCCGCTGCGATTGGCCAAGTGTCCTCTAAATGAGCTCCCTCGATAGTGACCAAAAAAGGAGCCCATCCATAACGACGTGGACTAGCAGGTATGTCAACCAGGACATTGCATGACAGAACGCCTCTGTCAACCATTTCTTGACCCCAATAGCATGGCATTTCGATGAAGCCAAACTGTTGGAGCCCCTCCCGCAGCATGCTCGGGAAGCCCGGACGGCTAGCACACGTGGAAAATACCCATCCGTCCGGCAATAGCATCATCACATCCGCCATCTGCGGAAAAGATACTGGAGCAATGAGAAGGTTTCCAACTCCCAACAGTTCAAGAAAAAATTAAAACTGGAGTTGTAATCACAGTCTGTTCCAACTGACCTTCCTGTATAAAATCAAAATTTTCGTACAGGAAACATCAGAACCAGATGTTGGGTTGAATACAAACGTTGTAGTATACTTTACAACCTTTCCATTTTTGTACTCATACAGCTCCAGGGGAGCTAGAAAGTAGAATCTATACAGGTTTAAAGTTGACCCAAATTTTCTGGAAATTTTGACAAAACCTCCCCTGTATATGTGGTGATTTCCACAAGTTATACAGGTATATCATAACAATATATTGAGGTAATGACAAAATAAACATTGTATAACATCAAGTTACCAATCCATAAGTAAAATATTTTTTCCTTGAATCATTGGTTATACAGGTATAGCGCGCAAATTCAAAACTATGCGCAAACTGTTTCAAGTTCTGGTCTGCCAGAACCAAGTTTGCGACAATAGGAATTAAACACTGATACACCAAGATTCAGGCAATGAGTGCAACAAGAAGTTGATATAGGACTTCCTAAGATTTCCAGAAATGTATATATATGACCATTTCACTATTCTGTATCAAAAGCTATAACTATCCAAACTTAACAAATGCCTGGTTTTTAACAGTAGCCCTGCAGTTCACTGCTTTGAACACGAAATTTGGATTTACTCAATTCCGAATCAGGAAAACTTTTGAACAGAAAAACTGTAGATCTCCTTCTACCCTTTCCAGATATGTGTTGCAATAAGGCAGAGGATTTTTCTACAGTGAGTTATGGCAAACATACAAAGACCGGTACAATGGTAGGGTCATCTGGAGCAGTTTAAGCATACCCAAAATTTCAACAGATTATCAAGCTTTTCTGCATTGATGGTCAACAGAAAAGTTGTATAGATCTTCAAGATCTTTACATCCATATAGCATACACCTACGTTTATCCATAACTAACCAAGATTACAACCTGGCAAGTTTGAGCAAACTTCAGCCAGAAATCAAGAATCTTGGTTCTAACCCTTTGTTGAGTCGAAACTCATTTTGCGGAGTCCAAACCTACCAGTACCTGATAGTCAGACATTTCAAAATGTAATGAAGCCATTCTGTCGTTGGGGATGGTCAAGTATCAAAGTCGATACTGACAGTACTACGTGCCTCACCAAAGAAAAATCTAACCGGTATTTCCGTATACGTTTATAGGTGGCCCTAGTATCGTTCACTAGCAAACGTGTTCTACATGGGTCGCTACCGTAGTTAGTGCTGCAGAAGACAAACAATCTCCTTTCACACCTTCACACCTCAAGGGCGGCACGGGGAAACACAACAGGAAGTCACAATAATTATATATATGAAAGTAATTGAATACGACTCTGGTGTGAGTCGCCCTCGAGCGAGGTCATGCCTCGAGGTACATGGTTGTACTATGTCTGTACAACAAAGACTCCCGCACGAACCGGCTTATACACGATCGGGCATACGTGTTTCGCATGCTCCCATAGAATATGAATAGTTGTAGAGACGCATACTATCGGGTTATTCACCACCCGACGGGGGCTCCCACTAACTTTGAAGCACGCCGGGGTACCGTGTGTCATAGGTTCTTAGAAACATGGAAAGTTTCAGAGACTCCTATTAAGATTTCCGTGCCAAGCCACGAAAAGACTTCCATGCTACCTCTCGCATGGTGAGCTTACCGAAATTGATCCGCTTACGGTGGCGTACCTTACCTCTTACCCGACGTTTGAGCATCATTACAGAATATAATAACACATAGTTAGTTTACCACCTTTATATCATATACTATTATTACTCCTTGTATGCGCATATAGCTAATTACTCACTCAATAATCCTATGTTTTGAACATATGCTCTTTTCAAACACATTGTTCCCAATGATGCTCTGATACCATGTTTGTGGGGACCGGGATCCCGATGTCCAAGGATCTCATTGGGTGGTGTCTTGCGATGCGACACCCAACAGTATACAAGAAAAGAACGGGAACATATTACAATACCAAGTCATTATTTATAAGCACAGCGGAAGTTTTACAATACTAAGCGAACAAGAAAGAGAACTATACATCATAGCTATGCTCTCGGCACTAGCTATGCAAAAGCAAAGTCATCTATGCCCTGGATACTTCGCACTAGAAACACCCAACCTACGGCGGCGTGCAGGGTTCCCACTCGGCTGTAAACCCGGGAGCGGGTGCGGCCTCGTCATCGAACCCGTCATCAGTCGTACAATCTGCAAAAACTTGTTAACTGCAGACGTGAGCTTAAGGCTCAGCAAGACTAACCCGTCTCACTAGAAATATGTAGGGGTGAATACTAAACATAGATAAGGAATAGCATAAAGGACACACCTTTAAGTGGATCCCTATAGTCATGCTTTAAGTAGCACATGACATTCTTCAGGCACGGCACATCATAGACTCCACAATCAAACAAGAAGCGCTTTGCTGATCATATGACGTGCCCAAAGCACATAATGCTATTACAGGTAAAGTATGGGGAAACTGTAAACTTTTAATTGTGCTATCTCTAAGCCATACAAGGTTGCAAAACAGTTATAATGCAATACATCATATTCTCCTGATTTCTTCAATATCTACTATGTCACGACACAGTGAACAAGTGGTAATCTATTACCGCGAGGGACGGTGATTGCAATCAGGACACACCCGGACAACACGACACATACGCACTTTCAGAAATGCCAGCGAGTACTTATAGCAGTACCTACATAGCACTTCAGTACTAGTCGTATATGGCCACATTTCACCCAATACTCGAATGTCAAACCGGTCAATCCATCACGAGCAGGAGGTCACTGCGTGGGGCGTACTCCGACGTGCCCAACGGCTGATTTTCACCTTTCTGCCCTCAACCCACGCCTATAAAACAGAACGGAATGCCTCGACAAACCAGTATCAAGCTACATGAGTTTAATGGAGCCCATTTCTCCAGTATGTCACCGGTACAATTCAAGCTTGTCCAACAGGGCCGCACACGGCACAGGCCTTAATCAACATAGTAAGAGCTATGCGACCAAGACCACCTCTTGTCGCTTCCTACTCATCTCTGACCGATCTCAATTTCATATTTATCAACCATTTCTTGATCCAATTCATCCCATGTCATAAAATCCTATCTCGCGAGTAGATTCCAACTACTCGTCTTCTACCGGATCCCTATGAATATAAGCATGGCAGTTACTACACGAGTCTGTGAGCTATTCTAACCACTCCCTGGGTTCTTTGGTCATGCAAGTGGATGTCAAACACCTTAAATGTAATGTACAATCATTTGAAGACGTAAGCTGAATGAAAATTACAAAGACACTATAAGGAACTTAAATGCAAACCGGGGCTTGCCTGAATGCGAGTCTGTGTCTATTTCAGTTTCCGGTAGCTGGACCTCCAAAGCTTCTGGCTGCTCCATGACTTAAGTTACTACACGTTATGCAAATACTATATATGAATGACTTTGAAAAATAAATAATATGTTTAAGATCACAAGCTAATATCTTGTGAATCAAAAAAGATTATGATCTTAAATGGCTCTGGAACATTCGTGGTAGATACTAGTGACCATAAGGGAGACTCCTCCAAAGAACAGGAGATGATCAAGGAAATTTGTTGTCTCTAAAATTCCCACAAGTATAAACATTCTCTGAATTTTCTTTGTAATTTTGGAGGTCTATGATGGCTACCAGTGGTTGTACCATGTAGGGGTACCACTGGTTCTAGAAAAATTGGTTTCACAAGTTTCTAAGCTTTCTATAGGGGGAAACTGATTTTACAAATTTGGGGAAATTTCTGAAATTGATTTTGTATTTTTCTCAATTTTTAACTACATAGAGATTTGGAACACTGATCAACCCAGTAATTGAAGTCCAATGAACTTGAAATTTTTACTGGATATCAAGTGTATTATTAAGAGCGTTCTATCCAAAATTGGTAATTTTCAAATTAACAGAACAAGAGTAATTAATTTCCTAAGAAGTTAGCTCAAAGGAATTAATTATAAAAATTTTGGGACTTTCATGTCTAATAAATTGCATCACTGCAAAATGGAGATTGAGATGAGTCTATAAAATTTATTTGGAAATTGTTGAGCAATTCTACTAGGAGTAATTATTTTTAGAAATTTGGGTAAATCCTGAAATTATTTTCCAACGGAAAACATTTAAATTAAGCAGTCGGTCCCACCTCATTTAAATGGGCCAATCGCAACTGGGCCACACCAGGGGCCACACAGGTTACCACGCGCAACCGCACTCGATCCGGAGCGGCAGCTGATCCGCGCGTTCGCACGCATCGCTGACACGCGGGACACATGGCCTTCGTCTACCTCGTGATGCTCCGCACGGCCGCGGTGGCGCTGCGGCGGCGAGCTTGCCGCAATAGTTGTGTCAACCTCCATTCGACTCAGCCCTGACGGCTAGCCATAAAATTGACCGCACAACACGATGGTGAGGTCCAATCACGGCGGCGACGGCCGGAAATGGCAGTGCAACGACAGCGGCAGAGCTAGGGTTTCGGTCATCGTCGGAAACGCATGAGGATGGCGAAAAAGGCTCGGGGAAAAGCTAGAAACATTCCTGGGAGCATGAGGATTATTATTTGGAGGTGCAAATGCCGTGGAGTGGTTGACAATGATGAGTTTGACGGTGAACCGCGGCTTCATCACCGACGGCAGCCAAAACTCGGCTATCTCGGTCAATACTTGATGGTTTTCCAATCTTTTTGATCCGGAGTGTTCGCAAGGCGATAGGTAAACTATCCCTTAACTATTGCCAAGATTTATTAGACGTCGAAAACAAATTAAATCCCTAACCTAGAGACATAGGCGTGAACTATCATCGGGAAAAATGGAAATAAGAACGCTACAAGGCATGGTATGGTTTGAAACTTGGTGAGCATGCGTAAGGTGCGATTACCCACCTTTTTCTTATAGAAGTCAGGGCCTGTAGAGGTTTACTCCGTCTTGTCAACGGTGGACATAGACGGTCTTTTGGCGGCTTCACCGGCGGTCGTCGGAAAACTGCGGAAAACCACACAACGGGTTGAGAAACCGCCGAACCACAGGATGGGGAAGGTGCGCAAGTAAGTTATGCACAAGTTTGCTGAAGAACTCATGATCGATCCTTGGCTAAACGGCAAGTTATCGTCAGAATCCCGAGGGAAAGTCGGCAACGCGCGATCAGGGAAGAAATGCGGCCTGGGGAGTAAAAACCGAACGGGAACTCGACGCCGGTGACCAGGGGGTATAAATAGGCATAGAGGGATGAGGGGAGCTTGCCACAGTGCAAGCAAGCAGGCAGATCGGTGGCTTGCATGCCGAGTGGTGTCACCACCGAGCGACATCTTGAAAACAGAGGGGCAGCTCGAGTGTGAGTCACTGGATAGTGGGTCCCACAGCCCCTTAAGCCTATACTCTCTGGAACTTCAATTCCCCTACCAAACATGATCCAAAAATCCTAGATTTTCATGGAGAGGGTCAAATAAATATCTGGGATTTGTTTCATAAAATCAAACTTCAATTTGATCGAGTTTCAGTTGAGATTCAAATTTGAATTTGAATTCAATTCAATGGATCCACTGAATTAAATAGTAAATGAGTTTCAAAAATTGTGAAACTTCCTGGATAAGTCAAGCAAGTCGTGCTGATCATGATGGTGTGTTCAAATTTTATGTTCAAATAAGTTTGAACAGTATTTAAAATTATAACTTAAATATGGCTCGAGTTTGTTAAGCGTCTCAAATAAAAGAGCAAATGGAATTCAAAAATCTTTAAACTTTGCAGGAGGGCTATTTGGAATATTATGAGGTCATGGAAAAATGTATAGCCTCAGATTTGAATATTTTGACAGGGTCTAAATGTACAGTGCTATATTCAAATTAATTTGAATATATTTAGTACTGCATAGTGTTTTTCCCTACAAAAATCCATTCAAGGAAATCCAAAATTTGCAGAGAAGTCACTTGAATTATCGTAGGGTCATTGGTGAAGTCCATAACTTATGTTAGTAAAATTTTGAGTATGAGGGAAAGAATTATGCTTGATGATATCAAGTTCATGTGCACAACCATAATTGACCTTTACTATTGTTGTAAATAATCTGGTAACTAAACTTCACATTAAGGAAAAGCTGGGATTTTACAGGTAGCTTTGACGCCACCCACTGTCAACGCGTAGAACATCGACGGCGAGCCCCCTGGGTTGTCGAAGCTTCGCATTTTTGACGATATCCACCATCAACATAGAAAACATCGACGGCGAATCCCGTCTGGGTGATTTCTTCACCATCTTCGCTTGAATCGTCATTATGCATCATGTCGACGGTGCCCCCTGGGAGTTCTCAGAACTTGGTAGCTCTGATGGCGCCCACTTTCAATGTCCGAAACATCAACGGTGGGCCCCCCCAGGAGTTGTCAGAGCCTAGTAGCTCCAGCATCTTCCACCATAGCCATGTGTTTCCCATTGTTCCCGTGCCTTCAAGACAAGAAAAATAGTAAAATTCGTCCTCTCGTCTATAACTCTTTCGTGACTTACTGTTCTTATTTGAATTTTAGATCCAAGTAACTCAATATGATAACAAGTACATTGATGGTATCTTTCTAGATCCTAATTCCTTCTGGACCCACCCTACTGAGGCCTGCCGGAATGTAGGTAGAGTGGGGTACTTAGGATGCAGGACCAGGCTAAGTCGATAGTGCACTTCAAACCTGTGTTGGCTTTGGCATTCGGGCAAGTAGACCGTCTAGCAATTCTAAGATCCGAATAAACCAACAATATAACTTGTAGATCATATGAATAATATTGGACTAAAGCTCAATAAGATTTGCACAACTTCGTTATAGACAAAAAGGAGAAGGATAATAAAATAAAATGAGTCTGTACAAAATTAATGCACGTGGAGTCTACTTTCACACAATGGTGTCTTTCATTATAGGTCCGGATTACATGAGAAACAAGGACACACTTAGGGTATGAAACCAGGACAAGTGTGCTATAAATCTTGTTCTACCCAGGGTAGGTAAGCCAAACTTTCACTACAGGGACCGAGTTAAATGTTTCTTGAACTGCCCGGATCCTCCCGGACGGGTCCCGATGTTCTCCTAGAAGACCTACCCGACTTTGTGTATAGACTCTATAACTTACATTGTTTGTAATTACAAACTCACCTCTGTAAGATTAAGCATTAAACCTACGGAGGTGCTTCATGTTCCAAGGATTGGGAAGCGGAGTCCCGTCCTCAGTTGCCAAGCGAACGCATTCGGGACGGGATACTATGATCACTCGGAAGAGACCTTCCCAACTGGAGGAAAGTTTGTTCATCCCTTCACAAGTTAGTATTCTCCGCGGCACCAGGTCACCTTCCTCGAGCTGTAAGTTGTGCACATGACCTTGATGATAGCGCCGGAGCGCCTGGCCATAATGTGCATTCTGAACAGCCGCTTGGCACCTTCCGTCGTCGATGAGGTCAAGGTCTTCACGTCAGAGCAGGTCTTGCACGGCTTCATTGAAGGTCTGGACCCGGAGTGACCCCATGGTGATTTCTGAAGGAACGACTGCTTCAGCTCTGTACACCAGGAAGAAGGGAGTCTCTCCAGTTGACGGTTAGGTGTTGTCCTGCTCGCCCGCAGGGCAGATGGAAGCTCCTCGATCTAGTTGGCTCCATGTTTCTTTATGCGCTCATAAGTGCGCGTCTTGAGTCATTTTAGTATTTCTGCATTTCCTCTCTCGACTTGGCCATTACTCGCCAGGTGAGCTACTGATGTGTAGTTGAGTTGAACACCGAGGTCTTTGCAATATTCTTGAAATGCTGCACTTGTGAATTGGGTTTTGTTGTCAATGATGACTCTATTCGGAACTCCAAATCTGCAGACTATGGACTTTAAAAACTTGATAGTTGATTGCTTATTGATAGTCACAACTGGAGTTGCTTCCGACCACATGGTGAACTTGTCGATGGCAACATACAGGAACCTGTAACCTCCGCCGACTTTTGGGAAAGGTCCCAAAATGTCCATACCCACACCGCGAATGGCCATGTAGGAGGTATCATTTGCAGTGACTGAGCCGATGTGTGAATTTCTTTCGTGTGAAACTGGCATGCTTCACAATTTTTCACCAACTCAACTGCATCCTGGAGTGCTGTAGGTTAGTAGGAACCATGCCAAAAGGCTTTACCGATAGGCGTGCGGGAGGACGCGTGGTTCCCACACTCGCCTCCATGGATCTCCACGAGGAGCCCGCGACCTTCTTCCCTTGCAATGCACCGCATTTGGACGCCGTTGGCACCGTGCTGGTAGAGATCTCCTTCTACCAGCTTGTATCTTTTAGCCAATCCGATGATCTTGTCAGCGGATACAGCGCCTTCCGAAAGGTGGTTGTCTTTCAAGTAGCTCTAGATCTCTGAGATCCACGCATCAGAGCTAACTTGAGCTTTTGAGTCTTGCGTGCTGGGTTGCTCGGAGCTTCCTGCAGCACCTACGACCCATGGTGGACGCCATGGTAATAGGGCCATCGGGACCGCCAACTTCGAGGTGCCGGTCTCCCCCCCCCCCCCCCCCCCCCTCACTCAGTTCGACAGTCTAGGCGGTTGGTCTTGACAATCTCCAGACAAAGACTCCTTAGGGAGCCGCAACTCTAGTTAAAGCCTTCATCGAGAGTTCATCAGCTTCAGAGTTGTTGAGACGCTGGACATGGCAGAGGTCCAGGACCTGGAAATCTTTCTGGTGCTTCTGGATCTCAAGGCGGTAAGCAGCTAGTTGAGGGTTGTTGCAGGTGCATTCACCTTTGACTTGCTTGATAATGAGTAGTGAATCACACTTCACCAGCATCTACTTGACACCGTATGAAAGTGCCACCTCGAGCCCATAAATAGGAGCTTCATACTCCGCCATGTTGTTGGTCGCCTTGAAATCAAGTTGCACCATGTATTTGACTTTCTCCCCGGTCGGAGCGAGGAGAAGTATTCCAGCTCCGGCCCCTTGCTTCTGAACGGAGCTGTCGAAGTAGAGGGTCCAGTGAGGCTCGGTGAAGACCAGGACCTTGGGCTCCGACATCTGCTCACTGGGGCCCCCAGTATTTGATGGAGAAGGTGGCCACTCAGCCATGAAATCAACCGAGGCTTGACTCTTGATAGCTTGTCGAGGCAGGAATTCGAGATCGAATTTTGGCAGCTCCGCTGCCCATTTGGCGATGTTCCTAGTAGAGTTAGGGTTTTGCAGTATAGCACGCAGTGGATAGGAAGTTACCACTTGTATCTCGTGCACTTGGAAGTAATGTTGGAGCTTTCTTAAGGCAATAAGAACTGGGTAAAGCAGCTTGTGCACCTAAATGTATCAAGTCTTGGCATCGTGGAGTACTTCACTGATAAAGTTCACTAGTTGCTGGACGATTCGTACCCTCTCAGAGGGGTTCGAAGCTTCTTCTTCATC
Source organism: Tuctoria greenei (assembly GCA_036927565.1). NCBI lineage: Eukaryota > Viridiplantae > Streptophyta > Magnoliopsida > Poales > Poaceae > Tuctoria > Tuctoria greenei. The sequence continues at coordinate 178,280,575 of JAYESD010000004.1, read as the reverse complement.
AACCTAGACCCTCCCGAAGGGGTCCACACCTTCTTGTTGAGCTTCCCGGATCCTCCTAGTGGTGTCCGAAACTTTTTCATGTTCAACCCGGACCCTCCCGGAGGTGTCCGGATCTTCTTGATCAGCTGTATGAACTCCCTTGGCTGAGAGAGGTTGATCCTCTAGTATTTTGCCTTGAATATCCGTGCCTAGGGGTTGGGAACCAGACTCGCCTTCAGGTAGCTTCGGACCCTCCCGAAGGGGTCTGAGCTCCTGAACTAAGAAGGTTCTGGTCTTTTCGCGATCAGGACCATGCTGACAACCTCCGTAGTTGCCGAAATGTAAAGCAAAAGAGGCTCACCAGGGTTCGGAGCTACTAGGATAGGTAGTGTGGTGAGGAGATGCTTGAGCTCTTGGAACGCCTTTTCTGCTTCTTCGGACCAAAGGAATGGCCCAGACTTCCTCAAGAGCTTGAAGAAGGGAAGCGCCCGCTCCGCTAGTCTTCAGATGAACCGGCTGAGCACAGCTAGACATCTAGTTAGCTTCTGGACATCCTTGATGCGGGCTGGGGGCCGCATGTCTTCTATAGCCTTGATCTTCGTCGGGTTTCCCTTAATTCCTCGATGAGTCACCAAGAATATGAGGAGCTTCCCGGAGCTAACCCCGAAGACAAACTTGTCAGGGTTCAGCTAGGTGCGCGTGATGCACAGCTTGTCAAAGACGGCTTGCAGGTTGTCAAGGAGTGACTCCTTGTTCTTGACCATCACGACGATGTCATCGATGTACACCTCCACCAAGTCCCTGATAAGCTCTCCAAAGGTTTTGTGCATAACTCGCACAAAAGTCGAAGCAGCATTTTTGAGACCAAAAGGCTTGGTAGTATAACAATACAATTCATCTACTGTTATGAAGGTAGTATGCACTTCATCTTCCCTAGAAATTTGGATCTGATGGTATCCAGAATATGCATCTAGGAAACACAATAGCTCACACCAGATGTGGAGTCCACTATCTGGTCTATTTAGGTAGTGGCAATGGATCTTTTGGAAACGCCTTATTCAAGGTGGTGTAGTCAATACACATCCAAAGCTTCCCACTGGCCTTGGGTATAACGACTGGGTTTTGCCAGCCATCTTAAATGATGAACCTCCTGGATGAAACCTGCTTCGATCAGCTTCTTGATTTCTTGCCAGACGAAGTTCTATCGCTTGACTGGTTGCTTTCGGGGCTTCTGCTGTACTGACCGTGCGTCGGGAAATATCTTCAGGTTGTGCACAATCACCTCCCATGGGATCCTAGGCATTTGTGATGGTTTCCAGGAAAACACGTCAACTTTCATCTGGAGCAAAGTTATGAGCGCGAGTTCGTATTTGTTGTCCAGACCTCCAGATATACGGGTAAACTGGGAAACATCGGAACCAATTTGGACGACTTTGATGGGAACGTCAGTGTCGTCGCTTGGCTGCACACATGGTGCAGAGGTTGATCCTCAGTGACGAGTAGTCGGAGGTTGAGAATCTAGCTCTTTGCCGGACGCTCGCTCCTGCGCTGTTGCAAGAGCGTGGAGTTCTTCCAATGCAGTGACAACCGCAGTGCAATCTCCGCAGATCGAAAGAACGCCCGAAGGTGTCGGCATCTTCAACACCAAATAGCCTTAGTGAGCTGCGTCCATGAAACTATACAGGGCAGGCCTACCTAGGATGGTGTTGAAGGCAAGCTGACCTGTGCGATGTTAAAGACCAGCTTCTCGATCATGTACTTCTCCCGAGTCCCAAAGATCACTGGAAGTGTAATGTATCCGAGAGGGCTGATGGCCCCTAGACCTACCTTGGAGAATGGACGTGAGGGGCGAAGGTCCAAGACTCGGAGCTCGATATTCACAGACGCTTCATAACTCAAGAGGTTGAGGGCCGCCCCTCCATCTACCAAGACATGGTAGAGCTTGACGTTGTTGACGGTTGGAGACACTATCAATGGCAGCTGGCCAGCTCCGATCATGTTCCCGGGGCAGTGTGTAGCATCGAAAGTGATGGGAGTGTCCATCCACTTCCAATGTGGTTATGCCTTGGCGGTAGGAGCTGCGACAACCATCTCCCGCCTCATGGTCTTGAAGACGCGATGAGAGGTGATGTCCAAGGACCCCCCATATATGGTGTTGAGGGTCTTCTAACGCTAATTGTCGAAAATGATAGAATCATCATCGACTGTGTTGTACAAAGCGCTAAGGACCTTCTTGGGGTCCTGGAGGCCTAGCTCCGTATCGGCCGGAGCATCGTCGACTTTCTATTTTCCTTCCCGCTGGCGGAAAGGAGCTTCTTCCTAGTGCTTGTTGAAGCGCTCGACGAGGTTTTGGACCTCTCAGCAGTCCTCCAGATTGTGCTTGTCTGTTTTGTGGATCGGGCATCACATATTTGGACCGCCACCATCTTCTGATGAAGGTCGAGATCGCTTTTCAAGGCGTGGCCCTCGGCCACCCGGAGCTACAACTGTAGTAGGCGTGCCGGTCGACGACTTTTTCTTGCTGTTGGACTTTTTCTTCTTTTTTCCACTATCGGAGATAGTAGCTTCAACTTTGGAGGACTTTTTATTGGCCACTGGAGCTGGCTTGGAATGCATTTCACGGACCTCTGCAGCCCAGGCACACTTGTCAGCCAGGCTGAAGAGCTCTGTAACGCTAGTGACCTCCTTCGTCGCTAGCTTCTCCAACATCATCTTGTCTCTGACACCCTGTTTGAATGCAACAATGATAGAAGCATTGGAGATGGAGGAGATGGTATTTTGTATCTGAGAAAACCGCTAAATGAAGAATCGCATCGATTCTCCCAACTTATTTTTGTACAGCAAAAATATCCAGTTTTGTGCTAGGTCAGGTGTATGTTCTCCCAAAGTTGGCGGTGAACTGGTTGCATAGCTCCGCCCAACTATTGATGGAGTCAGGCGGAAGACTCATGAACCAGTACCTGGTTGTCACGGTCAGAGCCATAGGAAAGTAGTTGTCCTTCACGACCTCAACGCTACCCGCTGCAAGAATGGCGATGGAGTAGATTTGGAGGAATTCGACGGGGTTGACAGTCCAGTCATATTTCTCTGGCAGATAAGGCTGGAACTTCTGCGGCCATCGGACCATGCGTAGGTGCATGGCTAAAGCCGAATAGCCACCCCCTACTCCCAAAGGAGAAGGGTTTTGCCGATCCTCCCGCCTTTAATGAGCACGCTTGATGTGGACGTGACCGTCCTGCTATCTGTAGCGGCGATCAAGCTCCGACTGCAGATCATGCGTAGAGAGTCTTGACGCGGTGTGAGTGTGACGCTCCAAAGAGAGCAGCGACGTCACCTACTGAGACATAGCACGTCTTCGGTGCTATGATACGTGAGGAACCAAGTCTTCCAGACAAGGTACTACGCTAAGAAGACGCCTGTCCTGAAGGGGGAGGACCTTGGTTGTTGATGGCATCGGCCGTGACATCAACTAGATGCTGCACATCAGAGCGCCACTGCTCCATCGCACCCTGAGGTGCTCCGGGCATCGATCGGCGCTCTAGAAGCGTACGTGCAGCAATCAGCGCATTCTCCGGGTTGTTGTGTGTCAATGTAGTGACCGACGCAAGGACCCCATCCTGTTGTCCAACATTGTTAGCCAGAGCAGGTGGTGGTGGTGGTGGTGGTACAACGCCCACAGGGACAACAGCACCCAATGGCTGTTGAACGTTGGAGGGATTCCCTCCAGGAGGTTGCTCAGCGTTCCTGTTGGACGATCTTGCGGTGGAGTTCACCATCTTGAAATCTCAAGGCACCCCCTACCTGGCATGCCAAATGTCGAAGTGTGCGATCGACACTTCCCCATGTACTACTAGATCGTAGCCCGCGGAGGTTCTTGATTTGTTGGGGCGCGCGTGAGATTATGAGCAAGACAGTGACAAGAGGGGTTTTACGTGGTTCGGGCCGCCTGAGCGTAACACCTTACTCCACGGGTTGTGTGTTGTATGTATGAATGTATGGCACTTGTGACCGTGTGAGCTTAGTTGTCCTCTATAACGTGTAGCACATCCCTTTTATAGTCCAAAGGCTGGCCGTTACATTATATGCCTGGCCTGACATGCGGTCCTGGCGGTGGTTAATTGCCTAATACATGATCTGTGACTATTAAGCATAATTAACAGCGTGATAACATGCCTTAATGGCGGCGTTACTGTTGTTAAGGGTCCTCTGATCGTGTGTTATTAATATGGCATTAATGACACACAATCAGGCCTTGTAACTATAGCTTTAATTGTCCCTTGAATGTCAGTGCCGTTGGAGATCCGCTAGTCTTCTTGTTGTCCTGAGTCCGGAGGCTTGACACGTGGAAGCTCCGGAGCTTCCCCTCATGGGGAGGGAGGTCCGGAGCCACTATACAAGTGGCAGCACCGGAGCTTCCCTCTACTGGGGGTTGGGTCTGGGGTCACTGGACACGTGGCAAGAACAGAGCTTCCCTATGAAGGGAGTTTGGTCCGGCCTTGTATTACATGTGGCAGTGCCAGAGCTACCCAAATAAGGGAGGCGGGTCCAGTGCTGCATAACACGTGCAGCCTTCGGAGGTCTTCAACTCGGACTGGTGGAACTCCTTAGCATTTCTTGCGGTATCATGGGGTACCCGGTATGTAGGATACCGACAGGAGGTTTCTTTAGTCGGCGACGGGTGACGAAATCACGAACTTGTGAGTAAAGTGGTACAACCTCTGCAGAGTATTAGAAACTACCATGATAGTCGTGCTCCTAGTCAAGAGCACCTGGATGACCTACATGATTAGAGGGAACTTAGGGTTTGGGATGGTTGGTTATGGTTATGGTTATGGGTTGAGTTATGATAAATGATCATGGATGATGATGATGCTAATAGTCTTATATATGGGTGGGTAATTGATTATGGTTTTGTATTATTTTCATTATGTGGGATATGATGGGATTACTTCATATAGACATAGTATAATGCTTTTTATATGTTTTAAATTTACTTTTCAGCCAATATCCATTATTTATTATCATCCTTGTTTTTTAGCTACATTTCATACATTCCCACATTTGCTGAGTACGACATGTACTCACTCTTGCTATTCACCCACTTAATTTAGCTACATGAGATATTTTCGAAGACAATGCGGAGGACTAGGCGTGCGTGCTACCGTGTGGAGTTGGAGTCACCTACGCTAGATTATTTACCGCCGCAATAGAATCCGGGTATTTATATTATTTGTGATTTGGTTAAATTCTTATTTCCGTTTGTGGTGTATTTGTGTATGTGTGATGAACATCCTGGGAACACATACACTGTATTTGGTTCGTTTTTTCAGAACCGGGTGTCACAAATTGGTATCAGAGCCGTGTCGACCGTAGGATGCAATCCTAGGTAGAATGGACACCGTTAAACACATGAAACTATCTTCTAAAATGTTTTATTCGAAAATTGCTTGCTACTGCATTATTTTGATTAATTGACTAGCTTGCTGCTATACATTTTTTCTTTTTTTCCCTCCCTTTTTTGCTGATGTACTCTTTCTTTCTTTTCTTCTAATTGCTACTGCAACCTTCGCACTATTTCACCTATCATCCCTAACGATTCCCTATTAAGGATGTAGGAGTTATTTTTGAAATTATTCTTTCAAATTTCTCATTCTCTTACATATTTCGATTTCTTTCCTCCATTCATATCCAACACATTTCTTTTGCGAAAAACTTAGATGACCACACACGCATTTCTAAGGACTTAAAAGAAGAATCTCAAGTAAAATACTTTGAAGACGCATTTTATGTAGAGGAGCTTGGTATGGAAGAGCTGTCGGCCTAGCATAATAGATTGCCTACACCATTCCGTAGTTACGATACATGTCTCGTGATTAGGATTTAAGTCTACCCCTGAATAAGTTGTATTAAACACTTAGTTCGTTAGTGCGCGTGCTAAGGTTTGGTACGATGATTGCATGTTTGCTTGGTTGTATCTTGTGTGTTTGGATGTGCATTGTGGAATACTTAATACATATATCGACATCCTCATACATTATATAAAGAATGCATTATTTAGGATCTTATACCTCGATGGATGCATATAGGCTGGGATTCCTTCTACCTTCATTCTCGTCTCTACTTTGCGGAAGATGGTCACCACTAGAAGAATCACTATCTCGTACAAAGCTACATGAGAGCATGAAGATGTTATCAAGAGTTTTCTCACCTCTTTTTTAATCCGTCCGAATCTTGAGGGCGAGATTTCTTTTAAGTGGTGGTGGGGGGGGGGGGGGGGGTGGGGGTAGCTTGTAACATCTCAAAATTTTCAAACTTGGCTAATTCAAATATAAAAGGGAATTTATAATTTTTATTTTCAAATCTCTTCTTCAACCCAACCGAATCTCGAGGGCGAGATTCATATTAAGGTGGTAGAATTGTAACACCTTGATTTTCAAGTTTTGACAAATTAAAAACATAAATGAGAATTTAGAGTTAATAATAGGAAGAAATTGTTTTTATAAACAAAAATATAAAATATATGCATCTCATATTTCATTTTGCATTCATCCTCAAGCATTGAAAAGTAATTACCAAAATAAATATGCCAAAAATAATTTATTTGACATAATAAATATGAGATGAAAGAAATAAATGAAACTAAATATACAATGTATATATTATTTTAATATGATGAATTCATGCAAAAAGAATTAAGTATGATGAAAAGAAACAAACATAAAAGAAATAAAAATAAAAATGAATAGATAAATAAATAGTAAACAAATAAAAAAGTCAATCACAAGCCAAAAAAACCAGCACCGCAAAAGAATAACAAAAAAAGAAACCTAAGTCCACCCTGCCGCACATTCTGCCTGCACAAAGAAGAAAAAAAAAAAGAAAAAGGAAACTTACCAACCGACCACCATCCAGGTGCCAAGGAAAAGGAGACAGAATAGAAAAAAAGGGAAAAGTCAACCTAGGCCCAACCTCCGATTCATGTTTCCACGGGAGGCTGCGATCGGGATTTCCACCGAGGATCAAACGACGCCCAATAAAAAAAAAACAACTACCGCTGGCAGTTCCGCTCGGTTGGGACTCTCCCGTGACCGCTCGTGGCTAGGACGCGCCCAAGCGCGTGTCTCCGATCAGGACTTTCGTAGCACACGCCACTGGCCCTATAAAAGCACTCGATGCTCTACAATTGCCCTGCTTACGTACATAGAAAATTAGACCACAGCCGACCTTCACCTTGAGTAGCTGCCAGAACAGAAAAAAGCCCTAGCCGCTGCTAACCGAAGAGAGAAAAGAAGAGGAAGACAAGGAAGGGGCCGCCGTCTGCCGGAGATCGTCGCGCCCCCATCGTCGTGCCGCTCTAGGATCGCATCGCCGTCTCCTTCGTCTATGTCATGCCTTCATCCTCTTCGTCTACGTCAGGTCGCGTCATCTTCATCAACAAAACTCTAGATCCCAGAGACACCTGTCGCGACATCGTTCCACGTGTGATACCCGGTTCCGAAAATAAACCAAGTGAACGCATATGTGTGCCCAGGACGTTCAACACACATACACGAGTGCATCACAAACGATATACAAACAATTACCACATCTCAAATTATTAAATAAGTACTTTTATTACAGAATTCAACATATCCTCGAATACAAGTTCTAATGAATATTAATGACAAGGTCAACTAATGCAGCGGAAATACGCTAATTAAGCAACTAAGCAAATAGGCATAAGGGATAGCGCAACTCTAACACTCCACAGGCAAAGGTGACGGTAGACACAGCCTATAACTCAGCATTATCGCCATTAAACTCCTAATCTTGACCCGCAACTGTTCGTTGGGGGGGGGGAGGTTGCAAGAGTGAGTACATGTCGTACTCAGCAAGTGTGGAAAGTATGACATGTGGCTGATTCAAATGACGAATATAATACTGGCTAAGTGTTCAAAAGTACAATAAAATATTTGAAAAGCAATATATTATATGTATGTGAAGTAAACCCATCATAAACCATATAGTCATCACAATACCAGTCCATAATTCATTATCATCATCCATATACCAGATTTCACCATTGCTAATAACCATATTCAATACCAGAAATTAATCCATTAACCATTACCAAATTATAACCATCCGACAAACTATTTCGATACCAAGTTTCCTCTAATCATGCGAGGGTCCTGGTTCCTCATTACCGGAAACACGGCTATCATGATAGTTTTAAACACACTGTGTAGAGGTTGTACCGCTTTACCCACGTGTTAGTGATTTCATCACCTTTCGATGACTAGAGCCTCTATTATGCCGTCTCACACTTCCGTCGGTGTGTGGCCAAGAGATCACAAAGTAGCCTTTACAAAGGGATTACTAGCCTATTTATACCACACTGAGGTTTCACCGGTGGTGATGCCTCCAATTGAGCACATCTTCAACCAAGGGCCCCTCTTGAGCAATTCAGATCCAAGGGTAGTCCCACCAATAATCAACATACCCAATTTGACTACCCTTTCCTCGAGCATCCTTAATGGTCCCAATAGCACTGGCAAAACCCTAATTAATCAGCTATGACGCACCCATACTTGGCCTCATGGTGGCACTGTAAATCTTGGATGGTCGCTCCACGAACCGGTCCTTAGATCTAAAGCAAGCAAACCACCATACATCCAACCCATCCACATGTTAACCAGTTCATGTTACCCACAATCTCATTAATGCGTAATTATGTTGAGTGGTATAGTTGTTCTCCCATCCTGATTAATTAAGCGAAGGAAAAAGGTAAAAAGCCCATCCCGACTCTCTATCATAAATCCCACGTGACAAGGGTGGTTAGACAAGTCTAGTAAACTTCCTACCGTAGGATTTCCCATCAAATTGACAGAAGCATGCAATTTTCAAAAAAAAACATTTATTGTCAAAACAAGATCAATATGCTTCAAGGACAGTTTCCTTGCTCTTGAGATTGATTCGGGTCAAAGCCTTCAAACTCTTGGGGCAGGAGATCCTCTGCGGCACTCTCTAGCGCAAATTCGTCTAATCCGCACAATAAACATACAAGACAAGAAACACAATCAAAGAGTGCACAAACGTTACTCAATATGACATGATATGCATGATTGATGCAAATGCAAGGTAGAACTTGTTAATAGATTTCTTTTAATGATCACTAACTAGTTCTAATAGCTTTTAACAAGTTTATACAGATTTGGATGTGATTAGATCTAATTTTAGAATTAATTCAACCGAAATTAACCAGGAAAATTGGACTAGTCCGCTAGGGACCGGACAAGTCCGCACTTTACGAGATCAACATATTAGGGTTTTCTAGATCGACGTGAGTTTGGAGATTAGGGGTTGAATTCTCGTAAGGAAAAGAGAATAGAAGGTATACCAGGTGTTTAGGACTCCAATGAATCAAGAATTTTGGAGGCAACACTTGAATCTTGATGATCTAGGGTTGATGATGAACTTGGAGATGAATTGGTGATGAAGAATGAAACTTGATGGAGAACTCGATCCTCTTTCGTTTCCTCCTCTCCTTCTTCTTGCTTGGGATCTCCTCCTCCCTTTTTGATGGTGGCTCTCCATGATCTAAGGTTTGGGTGGGGTGAAAAAGTGGCAAATAGATGTCAAGCCAAGGGGTGGGGTTGTTTATATAGAGGTGGAGGCTAGGGTTAGATGGATTTCGAGTTTGAGATGAGTAGAGGCCGGTTTATAGTCCCACATGGGCTCTAAAAGAGTTAGGCAGCCCACTTAACGTGAAACCCAGGAGACAAGTCGTAAAACAAAAGATTAATTCGGAGTCGCGAAATATCGGACAAGTCCGAAAAGGACAGGGCTAGTCCGAAGTTAGTCAGAAAGAAATCAGACATGTTTGGCCTAAAATCGGACAAGTCCGACTTTAGTCAGAGAGGAAAACAGGCAAGTCCGCTGGAACACCAGACTAGTTCGGACAAGTCCAGAGATATAGCAAATTTTAAAGGATTCTTGGAACACCGGACTAGTCCGCATAAAATCGGACAAGTCCGAAAGTGTCCAGAGGAAAAATCGAATTATTCCGCAGCAAAAACGGACAAGTCCGTTTGAAGTCAGAGAGAAATCGGACTAGTCCTTACCAAAATCGGACTAGTCCGCACTTTTCAGCATTTTAAGTGCAGTTTTGTTCCAAATTGATTTTAAACTCGTTCCTCTTTATGTGGATTAATGGTAAATATGTATATGAATGTATGTAGGGAATGATGCATGAAAATGAGGGTGTTACAAACCTACCCCCCTTAAAATGAACCTCGCCCTCGAGATTCGACGCGGAATAGAAGAGATAGGAAAATTCCTTCTTGAGATCATCCTCCAATTCCCACGTTGCTTCTTTTTCTGTGTGGTTCTTCCATTGAACTTTACACCATCTAATGACCTTGTTCCTTGTGACTCTCTCCTTGGTTTCCAAGATTCTGATTGGTTTTTCAGCATAAGTCAAATCACCCTCTAGTTCCAATCCTTCCATTGGCACTTGTTCTTCCGATACTCTCAAGCACTTTTTGAGCTGGGATACATGAAAGACATCATGAACATCTGAAAGATGAGTTGGCATCTCCAACTTATATGCTACTTCTCCGCTTTTGTCCAAAATCTTGAATGGTCCAATGTATCGAGGTGCTATCTTGCCTCTTATGTTAAACCTCTTATGACCTCTCAATGGTGACACTTTGAGGTAAACGAAGTTTTCCACTTCAAAGGCTAGTTTCCTTCTCCTATTGTCTGCATAGCCTTTTTGCCTTGATTGAGCGGCCCTCAAGTTTTTACGAATTATTTGGACTTACTTTTCAGCTTCTTGCAATACATCTGGACCAAATACTTGAGTTTCTCCTGCCTCATTCCAGAATAAAGATGTCCTACACTTCCTTCCATATAGTGCTTCATATGGTGCCATCTTCAAACATTCTTGGTAAATATTGTTGTATGAAAATTCTACCTATGGCAAGCTCTTGTCCCAACTTTTCCTAGGCTTCAAGGCACAAGCTCTTAACATGTCCTCCAGAATCTGATTGGTCCTCTCGGTTTGTCCATCCGTTTGAGGGTGATATGCTGAACTAAAATTCAACGTCGTTCCCAGAGCTTCATGCAATTTTTGCCAAAACCTGGAAGTGAATTATGAACATCTATCATGGACTATCTTCTTGGGGACTCCATGAAAACATACTATTCTTCCCATATATAGTTCCTCCAATTTCTCCCCATTATAGGTGGTCTTGACGGGAATAAAGTAGGCTGACTTAGTTAACTGATCCAAAATTACTCAAATTGAGTCATAACCGGACTGAGTACGTGGTAAACCAAATATGAAGTCCATACCGATATCTTCCCACTTCCACTCTAAAATCTTCAATGGTTGCAATAATCCAGTTGGCCTTTGATGTTCCGCCTTGACTCGTTGGCACACATCACACAATGCTACGTATTCAGCTATGTCCTTCTTCATGCTAGCCCACCAATAGAAAGTCTTCAAGTCTTTGTACATCTTTGTACAACTAGGGTGAATTGAGTAAGGTGATTCATGTGCCTCATTTAATATTGTCTCCCGAATATGCTTCACATTAGGCACAACAATCCTCTTACCAAGCCATAGGGTACCATGTTCATCCTCATCAAATCTGAATTCTCTTCCCTCTTGGGTCCTTTTCTTGATTTCCTGAATTTTCTCATCATTTGTTTGGCCTTCTCAAATTTCTTGTCCCAAGGTCAGATTTAATTCCATTATTCCCATCTCATTCAAAAATCTAAGATTCAACCGTTCAAACTCCTTGCGTAGCTCGGATGGCAGCTCTTGAATCGTGAGTTGATTACTTACTCCTTTACAGCTCAAGGCATCGACCACTACATTGGCTTTTACTGGACGATAGTTGATTTCCAAATCATAATCCTTGATGAGCTCCGACCATCTTCGTTGCCTCAAATTCAGATCCATTTATGTGAAATAATACTTCAAACTCTTATGATCCGTATAAATTTCACACCTATGTCGAAGGATATAATGTCTCCGAATTTTCAATGCATGTACCACGACTTCAAGTTCCAAATCAGGCGTTGGATAGTTCTGTTCATGTTTCTTCAATTGCCTCGATGCATATTCAACCACTTGACCTTCTTGCATAAGCACGCATCCAATTCCTTGTCTCGATGCGTCACAATAAATATTGAAACTCTTGCTTACATCTGGCAAAACTAAAACTAGAGCTGTTGTTAACCTCTTCTTCAACTCCTCGAAGCTTTCTTGACAAGCTTGAGTCCATCGGAAAGACTTCCCCTTCATTAGCAATTCTGTCATTGGCTTGGCTATCTTGGAAAAGTCCTTGATGAATCTACGGTAATACAAAGCCATTCCAAGAAAGCTCCTGATCTCCTTTACATTATGCGGGGGCTCCCATTTTAACATGTCCCTCACTTTTCCTTGATCTACCGAAACTCCTCACCCTTAATTTCTGCAATGTAAGACTCAAGTGTTCCTCACGTTCCTTCTCATCCTTCGAGTTGATCATAATGTCATCAATAAACACCACAACGAACCTATCCAAGTACTCGATGAAGACCTTATTCATGAGGGACATAATGGTGTACTCATACGATCCGTACCGTGTCCTAAAAGCTGTCTTCTGTATGTCCGATGGTCTAATCTTCATTTGAAAGTATCCTGACCTAAAATCAATCTTAGAGGAGACACAAGCACCCTTCATCTGATGAAACAAGTCTTCTATGCATGGATTGGTGTACTTGTTCTTGATTGTTACCTCGTTGAGAGCTCGGTAATCAACGCACATCCTTTGGGATCCAACCTTCTTGTCCACAAACAGCACGGGCGCTCCCCAAGGTGAAGAGCTGGGCCGAATAAAACCCTTCTCTAGTTGCTCTTGAATTTGCATCTTGAGCTCCGCTAATTCCATAGGAGGCATCCTATATGGCCTCTTAGCTGTAGGTACAGTTCCAGGTATTAAATCAATAACAAACTCAATGTCTCGATGAGGTGGCATACCTGGCAACTCATCCGGAAAAACATCCAAAAATTCACACACCACCGGAATCTCCTCAATTGCGGCACCATCCATATGATTCAACTCCAATCGCTTCGATGCGGTTTGAGATGCTTCAAATTCTACGGTGATCCCTTCCTCATTGGTCAACTTTACCGTTTTCGTGGCACACTCAATAACTCCATTGTGCTTCATCAACCAGTCCATACCATGTATCATTTCCAATCCTTGAGAGTCCAAAACAATGAGGTTGGTAGAAAACTCTACCCCCCTTATTCTAAGACTTACTTTTGGACATACTATATTTGCCCTCATCTCTCCTCCAGGAGACTTAACCAATAGAGTAAACTTCATATGAGAGATAGGCAAACTAGACTTGGCAACATACTTCGATGCAATGAATGAATGCGATGCTCCAGAATCGAACAACATAGTCACGGTGTTGGAGTTGGCGAGAAGCATACCAATGACCACGTCATCCGCTTGTTGAGCATCCTCCGTAGAGACATGGTTCACGTTGCCACGAGAAAAATTCTGCTATCCACGATTTCCTTGCGGCTGTCTCCATTGGGTCTTGGGTTTTGCCTTAGTGCATTGTTTCCTTGACCAAGGCCTGACTTAGGACATTGATGTGCAAAGTGTCCAGCTTCTCCACAAGTATAGCACTTCTTAACTCCACCAGAATTACTGGGACGAGCTTGGTTCTGAACACTTGCACCAGGAACGTTAGCACGGGGTGCAAAACGCATTGGAGGCCTAGGTGCTTGCATAACAGGCGCTGCTGCACAAACTGAGTTGGGCGCGATGCAAATCCAGGGCGCTGTACAGGAGTAGAGGAGCTGTAATATGGCGCATTAGGAGGTGCAAAGTGAGGGCACACATTAATTCCTTACGGCTGTCCTTGATATGGAGCCTTCCTCTTGTTGTCTTGCTCCATCTCACGGACCTTGTTCTCAACAACAATTGCTTTGTCCACAAGCATCTAAAAATTGGCATAATCACAGTTGAACAATTGCACTTGGATTTCATTGTTCAAGCCTCTCATGAACAGATATTGCTTCCGGCTGGCCCGACTAACATCCTAAGGGGCATACCTTGAGAGTTGAGTGAATTTGTTGAGATATTCACCCACGCTCGATATTTCTTGCCTCAAGTTCTCAAACTCTTACCTCTTCAAAATCATAACACCTTCCGGCACATAATGAGAAGGGAAGCTCTCTTTGAATTCGGCCCAAGTAATTCACTCTTGGTTGTCATGAGAATTGCATAAGGAATCCCACCAATCCCCGGCTGCTCCAACTAGTTGATGAGAAGCAAAAAGCACTTTCTCTTGGTCACTGCATTGGACAATAGCTAGTTTCTTCTCTACGGACTTGAGCCAATCATCTGCATCCATAGAGTCAGCGGCTTGAGCAAAGGTCAACGGCCTAGTCCTCATAAACTCTCCCAACCGGTTATGAGGAGATGGTTGTGGTGGTGGAGGCATGTGGGGCTGATTGTTGTTATTGCCAGCCTGCAGTTGTCCCATAGTTTGTATCATGGTCTGCATGAGCTGGTTCTGCATAGCCAATTATAGCTCAATGTTGATAGTTCCTTGAGTAGGTCCTTGTCCATTGTTGTTCTAAGGTGCTCCATGGTTCTCCTCCTCATCATTACCATCCCTCTGGTTGCGAGTCCTCACCATCTGAAGAAAAGCAATAAGTAAGAATTAGAAAACGTCCCAAACTATATGCATCAAAGTATATGAAACTAAACAACTAACTAGTCTAGGTGGACTTGGCAATGCTAAAGCATCCAAAAATCCTATACTAAGCACACAAGCAAACAATATATAGCAACAACACACCAAACAAAATCACATCGGCTCCTGAGTGCTCCTATGTGCTCTAAAGTGTCTATTCTATCTAGGCTGCATCCTACAGTCAACCTGTGGCTCTGATACCAATCTGTGACACCTGGATCCGAAAATAAACCAAGTGAACGCATATGTGTGCCCAGGATGTTCAACACACATACACGAGTGCATCACAAACGATATACATACAATTACCACAGCTCAAATTATTAAATAAATACTTTTATTACAAAATACAACATATACTCGAATACAAGTTCTAATGAATATTATTGACAAATTCAACTAATGCAGCGGAACTACTGTAATTAAGCACCTAAGCAAATAGGTATAAAGGATAGCACATCACAAACACTCTACAGGCAAAGCTGATGGTAGACACGGCCTAGAACTCCGCAGTATCTCTATTAAACTCCCAATCCTGACCTGCAACTGTTTGGGGGGGGGGGATTGCAAGAGTGAGTATATATCGTACTGAGCAAGTGTGGAAAGTATGACATGTGTCTGATTCAAATGAGGAATATAATGATGGCTAAGTGCTGAAAAGTATATTAAAACATTTGAAAAGCAATATATTATATGTATGTGAAGTAAACCCATCATAAACCATATAGTAATAATAATACCAGTCCATAATTCATTACCATCATCCATATAACAAATTTCACCATTGCCAATAACCATATTCAATACCATAAATTAATCCATTAACCATTACCAAACCATAACCATCCTATAAACTATTCCAAAACCAAGTTTCCTCTAATCATGTGAGGGTCTAGGTTGCTCATTGCCAGGAGCACGGCTATCATGATAGTTTTAAACACACTCTGCAGAGGTTGTACCGCTTTACCCACGTGTTTGTGATTTCATCACCTTTCAATGACTAGAGCCTCTATTATGCCGACTCACACTTCCATTGGTGTGTGGCCAAGAGATCACAAAGTAGCCTTTACAAAGGTATTACTAGCCTATTTAGACCCCACTTAGGTTTCACCGCTGGTGATGCCTCTAACTGAGCAAATCTTCAACCAAGGGCCCCCTCTTGGGCCATTCGGATCCCAGGGTAGTCCCACCAATCATCAACAAACCCAGTCTGACTACCCCTTCCTCGAGCATCCTTAATGGTCCAAAGAGAACTGGCAAAACCCTAATTAGTCAGCTACGCCGCACCCATACTCGGCTTCATGGTGGCACTGTAAATCCTGGATGGTCGCTCCACAAATCGGTCCTTAGATCTAAAGCAAGCAAATCACCATACATCCAACCCACCCACCTACCAGACTTTCTTAGATCACCCATTACCATATCATATTAACCATTTCATGTTAACCACAATCTCATTAATGCATAATTATGTTGAGTGGTATAGTTGTTCTCTCATCCCGATTATTTAAGTGAAGCAAAAAAGTAAAAAGCCCATCCAGACTCTCTGCCATAAATTGCAGGTGACAAGGGTCGTAAGACAAGTCTAGTAAACTTCCTACCATAAGATTTCCCATCAAATTGACACATGCATCTAATTTTCAAACAAAACATTTATTGTCAAAATAGGATCAATATGCTTCAAGGACACTTGCCTTGCTCTTGGGATTGATTCGGGTTGAAGCCTTCAAACTCTTGGTGCTGGAGATCCTCCGCGACACTCTCTAGTGCAAATCCGTCTAACTCGCACAATAAACATACAAGACAAGAAACACAATCAAAGAGTGCACAAACATTACTCAATATGACATGATATGCATGATTGATGCAAATGCAAGGTAGAACTTGTTAATAGATTGATTTTAATGATCACTAACTAGTTCTAATAGCTTTTAACGAGATTATACAGGTTTGGATGTGATTAGATCTAATTTTAGAATTAATTCAACAAAAATTAACCAGGAAAATCGGACTAGTCCGCTAGGGATCGCACAAGTTTGCAATTTACGAGATCGACAGATTAGGGTTTTCTAGATCGACGTGAATTTGGAGATTAGGGGTCGAATTCTCGTAAGGAAAAGAGAATAGAAGGTATACCAGGTGTTTATGACTCCAATGAATCAAGAATCTTGGAGGCAACACTTGGATCTTGATGATCTGGTGTTGATGGTGAACTTGAGATGAATTGGTGATGAAGAACGAAACATGATGGAGATCTTGATCCTCTTTCGTTTCCTCCTCTCCTTCTTCTTGCTTAATACCGAACTTGCTCAAATAAATAGTAAATCATTATAGAAAATTACTAAAAAGCTATACAAATTTATATAACATTAATACAAACATATTTTCTTTATGCATCCAAATTTTTTATATTGATTAGTGTTTACAATGTATTTATGGTGTATGTTTGCTTGTGTATGTGGTTGATTACGAGTAGACTAGTATGCTTAAGAAGTTACGATCGAGAGGCGATTATGCGAGGATCATCATGTGCAAGACTTTGAATTGCTTGAGCAATAAAATTGCAGAATATTAAGGAAAGTGTCATTGCCATGTTGAACCTATGTTTTAAATGTTTTGTTGGCCAAAATTGCATGCTTGTGTCAATTTGATGGAAACCCCAAAATAGGTGTTTACTAGTCTTGCTTGACCATCATTGTCGCTTGGGATACATTGTAGAGAGTCAGGAATAGCTTTTTACTTTTTTGCTTTGCTCTAATTAATTGGGATGGGAAAACAACCAAATGGCTTAGTTGTGAAGTAATGAAGTTATGGATGATGAGAATTGATGAATATGGGGACTTGGGAGATCTAAGCAAGCATGGTTTATGGATTGGGTTGAATGGTATGGTGGTTTGCTTGACTTGGATGTAAGGACCGGTTCATGCGAGAACCATTTATGGGTGCCACCACAAGGCCAAGTATGGGTGCGGCGTAGCTGATTAATTAGGGTATTGCTAGTATTCTGCGGACCATTTGAAAGAGCAGGGAAGGGGAGTCAGATTGGGTTTGTATGAGTGGCGGGACTCCCTGGGATCCGAATGGCACAAGAGGGGACCCTTGGTTTAGGATGTACTCAGTTGGAGGCATCGCCACTGGTGAAATCTCAGTGGGTCCATACATGCTAGTAGTCCCTTTGTATAGGCTATTTTGTGATCTCTTGGCCATACACCTAAGGAAGTGTAATTGGCATAAGGGAGGTTTCTTTAGTCACCGAAGGGTGACGAAATCACGAACTTGTTGGTAAAGTGGTACAACCTCTGCAGCGTGTTCAAATCTATAATGATAGCTGTGCTCCCGGTTAAGAGCGTCTGGATGACCTACATGATTTGAGGGAACATGGGGTTTGGGATGGTTGATTATGGTTGGTTATGGTTTTGGTTATGGTTATGGATTTAGTTATGATAAATGAACATCGATGATGATGATGGTAATAATTTCGAAGAAAATGGTAACGAAGATTAATATGTTTGCACCGGTCATGCTGACCTGGGTTCTTGGCGAGAGCAATGGCAGACTTGTTGTTGACGTAGAGTGTGGGTGGGGCGACATCTCTGTATATGGACGGGTAATTAACTATGGTTTCGTATTATGTTAATTATGTGCGATATGATGGGATTACTTCACATAGACATAGTATAATGCTTTTACATGTTTTCAGTGTACTTTTCAGCCAATAGCCATTATTTGTTATCATCCTTGTTTTTTAACTACATGTCATACTTTTCCACACTTGCTGAGTACGACATGTACTCACTCTTGCTATTCCCCCACTTAACTTAGCTACATAAGATATTTTGCAAGACAACGTGGAGCACTAGGCGTGCGTGCTACCGTTGATTGTCTCTGGAGTTGAAGTCACCTACACTAGATTATTTACCGCTACAATAGAATCTAGGTATTTATATTATTTGTGAAATGGTTAATTTTAGATTTCTGTTTGTGATGCATTTGTGTATTTGTGATGAACATCTTGGGCACAAATACATTGCACTTGGTTCGTTTTTTCAGAACCGGGTGTCACAAATAGTTACTTGGTAACCACAATTGAGACTTTGTTAATATTTGATTGTTCAATGTGTGTGATCTCCATTTGGCTATACATATGTCTCTATATGTGAATGTTGCTGACACTGGCAATGTAGCTGCCAAATCCTAGCTAGCTTCAGGATGCAGCCAGCAACAAGGATAATTAGGGGTGGGGGCATCTAATAGGAGACATGTGTCTAGCAAGGAGCGTCTCTCGTTAGTGCTGCAGTGACCTGCCTGTAAACAATCCACGACAGGATGTAAAAGAGGACGTATTGGACTACCTAAATAAAGGATACACGCTTCTCTACAGTACGTCTCAGATCACTCAATAAATCTTCGACAGGCTTACATAAAGCGCATCTCAGAACAGTCAATAAATCTGCAACGCGTGTCATAAGAGCGTGTCTCGCATGTTCGCTGATGGGTGAAGCGCCCGAAGCCGATCTCCAATGATACTGTAAAGCCTATCTGTTATGACTCAACGAAAGGAGACGTGCTACCTTTGAGCGTGTCTCGCACTTAGTCTGATCGATGATGCGCCTGCCGCATGTCTCTGATGACAATGTAATCCGAGACGCGATGACGGAGATGCACAATTTGTTAGTCTCCCTTCAACGTTTGGGCACGTCTCGGATGAGCCTTTCTTACGTAGTGGGTTCAATATGCAAAGTTCTGAGAAAGTTTTCTTAGCAAAGTCACATGGAATTACTCTAGGCAAGATTTAGTGTCATTCAACACATGATGATCAAGAGGCTACTGAGAGTGATTCCTTCCGCTTTGGCTATAGGATTCATCATGTATGACATGCTATGCACACGCCTAGGTATTCTCGTGCTCTAAGTGTTACGAGCAGGTGTCAATAGAATTATGGTGAGGCTCACTAGACAGATGTTAAAAACATCCTTAATTAGTTTAGAAGAACTAAGGTTGCTTTCCTACTGTTTGGAGGATAAGAAAAGCTCGTTGTAACTGGTTACAACAATGCTAGCTTCCAAACAGACAAGGATGTTTCCATATTGCAATCTGGTTTTGTGTTTTACCTCAATAGAGGTGTGGTGAGCTAAAAAGTTTCAAGCAAGATATGGTGGCTGATTCAACCACGGAGGCTAAGTATATTGCAGCTTTTAAGGCTGCAAAAGAAGCTATTTGGATCAGAAAATTATTCGGTGTTGTTCATAGTTCGTCTAGTCATGTGGTGCTCTATTGACCATTGCACGGGCAAAGGAGCCTAGATCACACAAAGAGTCTAAACGTATACTATGACGCTATCGTCACATCCCAGAGATCATTGATTGAGGTGATGTGAGATTTGCATGGAACACACGGATTTCAATATAGCAGATACATTGATAAAGCATGTTCCATAATAAGAGCATGAGGCACACACAAGATCCATGGGTATTAGATACTTACATTAGTGATATTTATGCTCTATGCGTTACGAGCAGCTGTCAATTAGATTATGGTGAGGCTCACTGGATAGATGTTAAAGACATCCTTAGTACTTCAGAAGAACTAAGGATGCTTTCCTAGTGGTTGGAGGTGAAGAAGAGCTTGTTGTAACTTGTTACACCAATGCTAGATTCAAAACATACAAAGATGATTCTAGATGCAATCGGGTTTTGTGTTTTACATAAATGGAGGGGCAGTGACTTAAAAAAGTTCCAAGCAAGAAATGGTGGTTGATTCACCAAAAGAGGATGAGTATATTGCAGCTTTTGAGCTGCAAAGGAAGCTATCTGGATCAAAAAATTTATTTCTGAGTTGGATGTTGTTCCTAATGTGTCCAGTCATATGGAGCTCTTTTAGCCATTACACAAGCAAATGAGCCTAGATCACACAAAAAGTCTAAACATATACTATGACACTGTCATCCCACCACAAAGATCATTGATCAAGGTGATGTGAGGATTTGCATGATACACACGATTTGAATGTTGCAAATACATTGATAAAACCTCTTCTATAATCAAAGATGAGGTGCACACATGTTCCATGGGTATTAGATACTTACGCTAGTGATTCTATTGTGTGTGAGAGACTTGGGTCATATCTATGTTTTATGTACTATTAAAAATTGTTATTTGACAAACTATTATTTTCATTGGATATCAACTAATGACTTGTTCTTGAAACTTTTTATTGATTATAATGTTACTCTAAATTATCCCTGGTCAGTATAATTATGTGGATAATAATGACACACAGACCAGCACATGTATTAATAGATGGTCATGTTTCACGAATCATAGATATGGAGATATCAGATTAATAATGTGAACAATTTTTAGTGAACATGGTGTTGGATTGACCCACCCCAAGACACTATTGGGATAGTTATTTTGTACGTGCCATCAGTTGGTCTCGAGTGGTGCACCTACTAGATCCTTAGACCTGAGACCGTCATTGTTTCTCACTATGTTCAATTGTGCATTTTGGGACTTCCAAACGCTTCTCCGTAACTGGGTAGTCATAAAAGTAGTCTACAGGTGTATCATGAAACATGCAATGGGATGTGAGAGGATCAAGATGAAACTTGTCCTGCCTAAATAACACGAGAGATATCTCTGGACCCCTCAAGATAGTTGGATTGAAAAGTGCTTAACCATGCCAATATGATTAAGGAGTTAATCATGATGACCATACATTAGTCATCAATGGAATCCACTATATAATCGAGTGAATGGTTTCTATCACAAGGGTGGCACACACCTCGCTTTGAGCTTGATTGATATCGTGTCGCAAAGGACTTAGTATGTGAAGTACCTAAGTTCTGTTGATATGATCTTTATGTACATTTAGTAGTTAGTATGTCCTATTTGGTACCACTACTAACATGTGGTTCTGAGACGTTTTCTGTTTACATCCTTTTTCCCATGAAGCTAACGGGTAACACACTTAAGGGGTTGTAATATTGAAAAGGTTTTCTTATATGATTGTCTCTAGTGCAAGTGGGAGACAGTTAGCGATATGCCCAAGAGGAAATCATAACAATTTGGATTAAAGGCCGAATGGATATTTGATAATGGATATATGATCCATGAGAGATCAGGGTACTAATGGGCCTATGACTTGAAATCCCATTAGTGTGTCTAATATACATGAGGGGTGGTGCTAAGGGCAGATTGTTCCACCATAGGCGGTTCTTAATTAATAACCGCCTGTAATGTAATGAACTTCACAGGCGGTTCTTAATTAACAACAGCCTAAGAAGATCATGTATTTTCAGCGGCGGTCATTGTTTAAGAACCGTATGTAGTTGTTCGATTATCACAAGCGGTTTTCATTGAAATTACAGGGATGTAGTCGTTGCAATTATCACAACCGTATGTAGTCGTTGCAGGGAAAATTGTATCAGGAAAAAAACACAGATGAGCGGATACTAGTAGAGTAATGCATTATAGGAAATGCTCGATCATCAGTGAGGCTGGATTAATTGTGACAATACACCATTAGAGGCTTTACAATTGTTCAAAGATAATTTCTTTACACACTGAACAAAAATCATGCTACATTCATTGTAGATCGACGATGAAGCTCCCATCGATCAATCTAAATTGTACCGTCCTGCTTGCTCCCAAACATGTCTCTTATATTCCGCTGGATCCTGAAAATATTGCATTATTTAAATTAACAAATGTTGAAGGAGGAATGAATAACCTTCATTGGTCACTAAGTCAAAGTGTCATCTAACCTTGATAAGTAGATTATGGCAATCATTTTCAACATCAGGCACATTTGGCTTATGCAGCATACGCTGAACTTCAAGTAGTATAGTTTTGATTGTAAAAGCACTGCACCACCCCTACGAAATATAATTTAAGCAATATAAGGAACCAGTTCAAATAAGTTCGACAACAATTATAAGTAATAATTACATGAACAAAATAGGTATATCTTACAGTCTCTTGATCAAGAATCCCGATGTAGAGTGCTCCCTAACGATGGACATTTGGGTGGAAGAACCCAATTGGAAAGGCACATCTTGGAGGCACCAAGGGATAGTCCTCAGAGAAGGAGATTGTCAGGGGGTAGTAACCATCTTCCCACGTAGTCTGCAAAAGAAATTTATTAATAGGAGGACGATGGTTAAACTCATATTGTGCTTGTTCTTCATGACTTACCCCTTCTTTACCGGGGACGATGCACTGCCACTTCAATAAATCTCCCGATTCAGGCTTCGCAGAGAAACCCTACGCGAAGAAATTGAAAATACCAAAAACAAACAAGACGGAAAAACAAACTACAGTTAAGTTCATTAGTCCATCACAGATACATATGTATATACAACCATGCGACCGGTGTGCCATATGTACATACATGGGGATGGTTATTGCGCCACGCCAAGCGCTCCTCCTTCAATCGGCTACACGCCCGAGACATCATTGTCTGAAAGACCAAACTTCCAAACTTCCAAATTATTGAGTCCAAACGCATATGTACACAAATGCAAAAGGACACAATCCATATACCAACACACAAAACTGGCAGCTTATGAAAATATACAATGAAAAAGGTAGCATGCAATGCAAAGTAAGGAAATAATGCGAATTTACTTAGGTACCTCGTGGCGCGATATGGGAATATGCAGAGGCGTGCCTCCGCGTGGTCTTTATATATGCGTCAGTTTTTCATAGGCGGTTTTTAAATTTTTCACATGCGGTTGGTACTTAATAACCGCCTCTGATGCTGCTAAGCTCCTGTCAAGCTAATCCCTAAACAACAAGCTATTGTAGATGCAAGTAACACCCGTGGCTTATCATTTGAATTGTTGAAAGCATCAATTTGAAGCCTGACGATCCTTGGAAGGATTTTCCCATCCATTTGAACGATTTCTTTCCCTCCTGTCCTTTTGAGAACATAGGAAGATGCTCCTTTCAATGTTTTAATGCCTAAATATATTGACTAAAAATCAGTACCCACTTTCTTAGTACTTCACACAAGCGAGTAAGCGAACAACTTTAATCACAAATCTTGTTTTTACACTTTCATAGGGATTTATTCTTAATCTTTCAAGCATAGATTTATCAAATAAGTGAAGCTTCCTTGTCACACATGTTAATGGCAGTTATAAGTGAAGAATGTGTCGAAGCTAACGAAATCTGAATCGGACTGAAGATAAAGAGATCCTGCAAGAGTGGCAATGTCCAAGTTAAACAGCGTGAAGCTATGATGACAACCTTCAACAACATGAAAAGTGATGCCAAAGTTATGCTTGCATCAACCAAGGCATGTTGTGAGGGTATAACACTTGTTAGTGCAAGCATTACCTTGGCAAAAAACAGAAATAACGCCACCGTGGATTACTCTAAAGCCGCCATGGATTACTCTGAAGTTTTCTCTATGCGTACTTGGTAAACTTCAGAGTAATCCATGGCGCCTTCAGAGTATACACCAACACGCCACTACTATTGGACCTTGTGCTGCACTGCGCGTCTAGTAGCAATGATCCGTGAACCCCTTTACTTGCAGTAGATATAATGCTAGAGTAGCATACTGTGGATTCCCTAATATCTGTATTAGTTGTTTGATTTTATATACTTTCATGATAATAATTCTCATCTGCTCTGCAAATATTCCTTGCTCGACATACAAACATTGAATGCTCAGATGAATTATTTACAAGATTCCAAGACAAATGCCACTCAATCAATTATTATCATTTTGTCAGATAAACGTGCAGAATTTTGCACCAGCATTGTGCAATCCGGACCAATCATCCATTCGACATTAGTATTGTATTCTTATGTGTTCTAGCCATTGTCATTGGTGTACTTTTTCAAAATGTGTTATGTTACAGTTTAGTCTTGCATAATTATGAAAATTTCAAAAACATTTGATCAATGTGTTCAACAAATCCTGCAATATTGTCACTGCTATTTTCCATTTATCTGCATCCACAGACCTTAGAGATCCCGTTGGAACACACGTGGTATCAACTACTACAAAATTATGATACTTAGCGCTAGAAACCTGCACATTTGCCCTTTATGAAAATGATAATGCAAGCACGATCCTCATTTCAAATGTATTTCTTTATGGAAATTTTATTGACAGCAACATGGAATATATGGAGAGTTGGAGACAAAGAATAGGAAGATCTTTGATGGCATTCTGCCGTAGAATAGTGCCCAACATGGTTTGGGAGGGCAGTAGAGGAGGGGGCGATGGTTGGGGAGGGGACAACCTCTCGATGGGGACTGAGGTGGAGATAGAAGAGGCGGTGACCTGGGAAAGCTGGTAAGAAACAAAGGGGAGGGTGGTAGGAGTGGAGGAGAGCTTCAGATTGAGCACCAATGGAGGGGGAGGTGGAGTAGTTCAGACAAAAGGGAAGCAGCAAAGGTGAGGGATCGAGGTGGGGAGGTAATAAACATGGCTACCAAGGAGGAGCCAACGCTGATGGCTTAGACTTTTTCTTGGACACGATTAGTGTTGGTATTTCTTACAACCATAGACAAAAATCTGCAAGCACACGGAATACTATTGTAGTGCTTCCCCTTAAGAGTTTTTCCAAGGGTATCAAACACAAGAACGTCTGTGTCAACCTTATGGCCAGCTCACCCAAGGACACTAAGTTTGGTGGATAGGTACCAGAAAGAAAGGAATTCAATTGGATTTTCCTAGGACCAGAGCACTCTATGGGTGGTTGTTCGATTCGGGCACGGGTTTACCCCTAGTCTACTAGGCAACTCCAGCCCAAAAGCATATGGCATAGCCAACATGGAGGAATACAAAGGACATCTAGGGTTGTCATAACCTACAACCTACCTCTTCAATCCTGGGTCTACATGATATACACTGATGTTTTCTAATCTAAGACCTCACCTACGTGATCAACCAAAACTCTAATATTTTCAAATACAAAGCTAAACTAGAGCCCCTAACTATTAGAGCAATGAACCAACAAACAACTACATGAATAGAATACTTTGAATCAAAGGACAAAACTTGAATTGAAATTCACAAAAGATTAGTTGTGAAAGAAGACTTTGTTCGAGGTACAAGTGTGAGGAGGTTCTTGAACAAAGCTAAAGCTTCCTCCTTTCCTTCCTCTCACTCCCGTTCTGACTTGGCCAACCTCTAAGGCACCACAAAACCTTTGGAGTGATGTACTAATCTCAAACTTGTGGTGTGCATGAGTGAGGAAGTGAGGGGGACTATCCACAACACGGTTAAGTCAATTTGGCGTTGGAATTTGCACGCTAATATTCACTAGTGACTTCTGGGCACCACAGGGAGTCGACACATGTCATTAGACCGGGTTCGATACTAAGAAAGAGTTGTCCCAACCCCTGGTTCAGCCGCACCCCCTTTGGCCCGTTCAGTGTGTGTTTCCTCTGAGTGACTGATAAGTAGTATCTCTGACCATCCCCGCGTGATTTGTCATTGGATTGCTTCGGATACCCCTAAGAATGTGTCCATGGATCCATGTGCTGCCACGTGTCACCTCTTGCTTGGCTGGAGACATCTTTTTAGGTTTAGTCCCTAGAATTCTCAGTATTTTTGGGGTAGAATTCATCTGCGTTGAAATAGAAACCAACACTTTTGGAAATGGTTAATAAAGAACCCCTACCACTATGTTTTTTCTCATTTTTATACATTTTATGAGGTGAATTGACAGTCAAATATGGTACTTAAGGACCATTTCAAACTCACCCAAACTTAGTCATTAGCTTGTTCTCGAGTGAAAGCAAGAAAAACTAAGTGATAACATAATTTTGCTACCAGTATGAAATATGTATAAAAATTGTTACAACTCCTACGTGTGTCCAAGAACCCTGATGTGGCTACCACATCATCTTGGGTGTTTGGGAGGTGGAACAATTTAATGTAGTTCACCTGCCGTCCTCCTGTTGAATAACATGGAAATTGCTAATTTGATTCAAAAATCAAGGAGACATTGCCATACTCCGCAAAAGATTCCTCTTGTCTCTAAATGTATTTAGTCCTCACCTTGGCATGTGTTGCCAACTTTATCCCTAAAACTACTTAAGGCTTTTTGTGAAGCTTGGTAGGAAAAAGAGGCTCACTTGTAATTCACATATCACTAAGTCAAAGACTGGATCCTATGAGGGGGCTAAGCATTAAAAATATTGAAAAAAAGACTTTTCTTGTGCATATGTAACTACAAGGATTGTACACCAACGAATACTAAATCATTGCAGTAAGTTTGGTCTTTTGACACGTTTCACTAGTTCATGGCATTAGCATCTATCGTCACGGAACACGATCGTTGCATTAGGATCTGTTGCCATGATTCACTAGCTCGTGGCATTAGTATCTATCGCCATGAATCTGTTGCCATGATTCACTAGTTCGTGGCATTAGCATATATCGCCACGGAACACGATCGTTGCACTAGGATCTGTTGCCACGATTCACTAGTTCTTGGCATTAGGATCTATCGCCATGAATCTGTTGCCACGGTTCACTAGTTCGTGACACTAGCATCTATCGCCACGAAAGCCGATCGTTGCATTAGAATCTGTTGTCACGATTCACTAGTTCGTGGCATTAGCATCTATCGCCACGGAACCCGATCGTTGCATTAGGATCTGTTGCTATGATTCAATAGTTTGTGGCATTAGCATCTATCGCCATGAAACCCGATTGTTGCATTAGAATATGTTGCCACGATTCTCTAGTTCGTGGCATTAGCATCTATTGCCACGGAACGCGATCATTGCATTAGGATCTGTTGCCACGATTCAATAGTTTGTGGCGTTAACATCTATCACCGTGGAACACAATCGTTGCATTAGGAACTTTTGCCACGCATCACTAGTTCGTGACGACAGGATCTATCACCACGAAACACAATCGTTGCATTAGGATCTGTTGCCACGAAATACTGGTTCGTGGCGTTAGGATCTATGGCCACAAAAACAATCGTTGCATTAGGATCTGTTGCCACGAAATACCAGTTCGTGGCGTTAGGATCTATCGCCACGGAACACAATCGTTGCATTAGGAACTTTTGCCACAATTCACCAATTCGTGGCATTACAATCTATCGCCATGAAACACAAACGTTGCATTAGGAACTTATGTCACGATTCACAAGTTTGTGGCGATAGGATCTATGCCACGCAACACTTTTGTTGTATTAGGATCTCTTGCCATGAAATACCGGTTGGTGGTGTTAAGATCTATCGCCATGGAACATAATCGTTGCATTAGGAACTTTTGCCATGTTTCACCAGTTTGTGGCGTTAGGATCTATTGCCACGAAAGACAAACATTGCATTAGGAACTTATGCCATGATTCACAAGTTCGTGGCGATAGGATCTATCACCACAAAACACAATCGTTGTATTAGGATCTATTGCCACGAAATACTGGTTGGTGGTGTTAAGATCTATCGCCACAGAACACAAACGTTGCATTACATAGTTCACGTACAGCTAGCTCACACAGTACCTATATAAAAAATCATTATATTCGCTGTCCTCCCCCAATATTGGAGGTACAATACCATCATTGATATATGTATCATCATCGTCGTCGCTGTCATCTTCGTCATCTTCATTTGAAAGAGTGGAAGCATCACCGGTTGCTCTGTCAATGTAATTCCTATCCCATGCGGTCATATCCTCATTTATATCAGTAAGTCATCAATCATCAAATGTCTCAGCCTCCATCGTCTCAATGACATTATTTTCACTATCTCCAGGGGGCATGGAAAAAAGGTTTCATGGCTTCGATTTAACAAATGTAGCCCATTTAGGTTGCTTCACACTTCTAACGTAAAAAACTTGTTCTGCTTGGGTGGCTAGAATGTAAGGCTCATACTTAAACTGAGAAATTGTAGTGTTAACATCTATCATTCTGTATCGATCCATTTTGTAGCCTCTGCTTTGGCTCTGACCAGAACGAGGCCGATCAAACAATTCACATTCAAATAACAGAACCTCTTGTTTTTTTTCAAAATCAACAGAGATCATTTTCTTGATTACTCAATACCACTCATGATCGCCGTCCCGAACAACAACACTACTGTTTTGCGTTCGTAAATCTTTTTACACCTCTACTGTTCGAAAGAAGAAGCCATTTCTGAGTGATCGACTAAAAAACGTTCCCAATGATCAGGTCATCTAGATAATGCATACAAATAATCGGTTACTTTGCCTTCTTTGTGTAATGTTGTAATGTGTACATATTAATTAGTATAAAAGGGGTCACCGGTAAACCAACTTCAAAACAGATATTTCTTCAATATTTCACCGGTAAACCAACTTCAAAACAGATATTTCTTCAATATTTCATCAATGTAAAAACTCGTTTCTGAAACCAATAAACAAATATATCTCTATGGTGTTTTTCAACATCACAAGAATGAATCTTTTTCAGCTCTTCAATATGCTCACTGAAAACGGTACACAATTAAATTAGCCATCTACAATAAGCATGATCGAATATAGTATAGAACATCTGAGTTATACGTACTTGATCCATGGAGTGGCCTCTTCAACATTAGAAATAATATAATGGCTGATGTTATGTAGTTCAACCATAGTAAGTTGGCCCTATTTAAACCCTTTTTTAGAATTATCAACTTCTGTAAATATGTTAGACTCGAGAGAAGGTTCATTCCTAGCTGCAGCTTCATGACGTTCTGGCCTATTAAGTTTGGTGCTGATGTTATCCAAAAACTGGCTACAAAAAGTCATACACTCTTCCATAATATATCCCTCAGCTATAGAACCCTCCGTGTGAGATCTGTTATGTACGTACATCTTCAATGTACCAAGGTACCTATCAATTGGATACATCCATCTATAAGAAACAGGTCTACCCAAGCAAGCTTCTTCGCCAAGATGGATTGGAAGATGTACCATGATATCCAAGAAAGCGGGAGGAAGCAACATCTCAAGCTTACAAATTGTTTCAGGAAATTGTTCAATCATCTTATCCAAATCTGGTTCTGCCAATTCTTTAGAACAAATTCCAGAAAAGAATCTGCTAAACTCAATTAAAGGTTCAACAACCTTTTCAGGAAATATGTCATGTATTGTAATAGGAAGGAGCTTCTGAAATGTAATATGGCAGTCATGAGTTTTTCGACCTGATACCTTACGTGCTGTTATGTCCACACTTCTCTTGATGTTTGAGGCATTACCATCGGGCATCTTCACATCCGCCAAAAACTTGCAAAAGGTGGTCTTCTGATCTTTTTGCAAAGTATATGATGCTGATGGACAATCATACTTCCCTTTCATACCCACCGGATGTTGCTTTGGCCGTATATCCATTTCCTGCATATCAAAACGAGCTTGTAGACTATCTTTTGTTTTACCATCCATATTGAGCAATGTCCCCAACATGCTATCACAAATGTTTTTCTCAATGTGCATGACATCCAAGTTATGCCTTATTAGCAATGTCTTCCAATACGGGAGCTGAAAAAATATACTTTTCTTCTTCCAACTGTGCCACCTATCTTCCTCAATGCGCTTTTTACTATTATTCGTCTGTCCAAAACTCACTTGATCAAAATTCTCGTATTGTTGGAGTACTTCGTGACCAGAGAGTGATGTTGGAGCCACTCTATTTTCTATTTTGTTTTTGAAAGAAGCTTTGTCCCGACACCACCGGTGATCCTGAGGTAGGAAACGACGATGACCCATGTAGCAATACTTTCGTCCATGTTTCAACCACAAGGCGTCAGTGTTTACATGGCAGTATGGACATGCTAGCCTACCTTTTGTGCTCCATCCACATAGCATTGCATATGCTGGAAAATCATTTATTGTCCACAATATAGAAGCTTGCATGAGAAATGTCTCTTTCTTTGAACTGTCGTATGTTTCAACACTATCAGACCATAATTTCAGTATCTCATCAATCAAAGGTTGCAGATACACATCAATGTCATTTCCAGGTAACTTTGACCCAGGAATTATCATTGACATCAATCAATAAGGCTGCTTCATACACAACCAAGGTGGTAGATTATAAGGGATTAGAATCACAAGCCATGTACTGTAAGAAACATTTATTACTCCAAAAGGATTGAAATCATCAGATGCTAGCCCAAGTCTTATGTTGCAAGGATTAGATGAGAAATTTGGGTGAATGCTATCAAAATGCTTCCATGCTTTTGAATCTACAGGATGGCATAATATTACAACATCAATACGTTCTTCTTTGCGCTAGCGCATGTTTGATGTCGTTGATTCTGCCATTTAAAACCATTAAAGATGGGGAATAAGAGGGAAGTATCGTAGAATCTTGCGTGCTACAAGCTTCTTGGCTTTTCCACAAGGTAAAGCCTCTCTTGCATCCCCACCAATACTATTTTTCTATCTTAATTCACCACATTTTGGGCATCGATCCAGCAGAGAATAGTCCTTTCAGAATAACACAGAGTCACTGACACATGCATCATTGTTTTCGTAGCTCAGCCCGAGGTCACGAACAACCTTCTGAACTTTATCAAGTGTATTAGGAATGCAATGGCCCTTTGGAAGCACATATGAGAATAGTTCAAGGATCAAGTCACACGCTTTTTTTGCTCAAATCAGTTAAAACTTTATCAGTTACAACCTGACAATGAAGGACAGTTGGGTCACCTTCTCACAACCTGGATACAACTCATTTTTGGCATCGTTTAATAAGTCATAGAATGACATTGCACACCCAGTTGGCTCCTGCTGATTTATAGCATTTTCTGGATCATCAACATCTACTGAAATACCACCATGATCACCAGTACCTCTAAGCAGACTAGACAGCATATTTTCCATAGTAGCATCATCAGAAATTATCTCCTCATTATTTGCTGATTGCTCAGCAATATTTTTCTCAACTCGTTTTTCTCCATGGTGTACCCAAAAAGTATAATAAAATGACATCCCATTACGAAGCAAGTGAAGATGAACTTTCTTGCGTGTCCCATGGCAAATATTACGACATTTCGTGCAAGGACAAGGCTTAGTTTCTTCTTCACGAGTGCCCTAGAATGCTAAATTTAAAAATGACTTGATTCCATCCTGCCACTCCTTCATATGTCTGTCTTTTCCCATCCATGTCTTATCTTCTGACATCGCTTCCTACAATTCAATCAAATTATCCGTAAGAGGATTGAACTACAATAACATTATGTGAGCAATTTTACCTAGCGCGGTTGCTCCTCCACGTGCGGCGGCTGGCGGATGCTCCTCCACGCCGGTGGACGGCGGATGCTCTTCCAAGAGCGTGGCGGCCGGCGGATGCTCCTCCAAGAGCGTGGCAGCCGGCAGATGCTCCTCCAAGAGCGTGGCGGCCGGCGGATGCTCCTCCAGGCGCGTTTAGTGCAATCGGGAGAGGGGTCGTTGTGGATCGAAGGGTCCGGCGGGGAGGCAGCCAGGACAAAGCGTACGTGAAGCTATCAGAGTAGGCCCAACACTGCGCTAGGCCGCTTGTTATTTGTGGGCTGGAACTGCGCTCAGTCACCTTGTATTCCTGGGCCGAAACTGCGCTGGAACGCTTGGTGTTCGTCCCCATGACGCGTGAGCCCATGTACGGGCGCACGTCTCTAGCTCTGACAATTTGTAATCTAAATAATTTAATGTCACAATGGGGGATATTCCGATCAAAGGGGAAAATTTGGCGTCGTTAAAGGAGATATTTTTCGATAAAAGGAGAAATTTTTAATTTGACACGGAAAGGGACCAGCGTATGCGTGGAAAAATTATGCTTATAAAAAATTGTGG
This sequence comes from Tuctoria greenei, assembly GCA_036927565.1. NCBI lineage: Eukaryota > Viridiplantae > Streptophyta > Magnoliopsida > Poales > Poaceae > Tuctoria > Tuctoria greenei. Next base: position 178,248,079 of record JAYESD010000004.1, on the reverse strand, counting down.
TTTGCATTCCTCTCGGTTATCATAACAGCTCGACGTGTCCCATCGGCTTCACTGGCAGTTTTTTAAATTGACACGGAAAGGGCCCAGAGCTTATATAAAAAAAACATCTGCCCGGTACACGCCTCATACACGTTCCATTCGACTTCGACCGGGCGAGCGGACGATGTCAAAAGGAACGTGGTTGAGTCTTGTACGACATATTTTTTCAATCGGATGTCTGACTACAATAGCGCGCGTTGCCTTATATTCTCATTGCAACAAGCTCAACTTTCCGAGGTGGGACAAATCATTCACAGCTTGTCAAAATCGCTCGCACGAATTCGTTACGGACACCGGGTATAGGAGTAGTGGTAGTTATTACACCGCACATAGGGGCATTGGACCAGTGTTATGTTGGGGCCAGTGGTATATAGATGGTGCCACGATCAGGGAACGGCGATTGAAGACACGAGAAGGAAGTATGTGTGGCGCCATCTGAGAATGGTATGCACTTGCTCTCCGGTGCACCTTTAAAGGAGATGTTTTTCGATAAAAGGAGAAATTTTTAATTTGACACGCAGAGGGCCCAACGTATGCAGGAAAAAATTATTCTTATAAAAATCCGCAGTTTGCATCCCTCTCAGTTGTCGCAACGACTCAACATGTCTCATCGGCTTCACTAGTAGTTTTTTAATTTGACACGGAAAGGGCCTAGGGCTTTATTTAAAAAATATCCGCCCCGTACAAGCATCCTTTACGTCCCGTTTGATTTCAACCGGGCGAGCTCGGTTGAAATCAAACATGGCGTGCAGGAGTCTTGTACGACATCTTTTTTAATCGAATGTCTGACTACAATAGCGCGCATTGCCTTATATTCTCGTTGCAACGAGCTCAACTTTCCAAGGTGGGGCAAATCATTCACAGCTTGTCAAAATCGCTCACACCAATTCATTATGGACACCGCGCGTGGTCCATGGGGGCAGACGTAGGGAATATGCCAGGTGACCAGTGCACGACCTGGGCCCAGGTGGTGCATAGATTGCAAGTGATGAGGATACAATTCCTAGAATTAATCCAGGTGTTATCCCTGTCATGTCCGACCATAATACGAGACCTCGTTCGTTCATGTGCACACATGTCACAGTCATGCAACTGCTTCATCCGTCCATTAATGTGAAAACGTGTCACAAATGTGGAACGTATGCACAGCCTTGGATATGCATACCGTATCCATAAAATTTTTTTCCTCGTTTGGGTAGGAGTGGATCCACCTCATCTAAATGGATTGGAGAGTGTCCGGCCATCATACGAGCTGGCATAATGATGATTTTTGGATCTGATGTACTCCTCTTTTTAATTCTTATTGTTATGACCACAAGTTGCATTGTCTCAACCAAACACTGCGCACAACAACAATGAATCAGCTGAACCAGGAACTGGCCAATTAAAATGGAAGTCAGCAGTCTAATGGTTCATAAATCGAAACATGTGCCATCCTTTGTATTCATCATTTTTTATATGCATAACTAAGAGACTGCTGAGTTCCATCTTCACCGGCACATATGTACGGTCCGGGTGTGCTGGTGTGTACCTTAACCCCCGTCGTGCATCCCTGGTGGTGGTTGGAAGACCCCTGCAGGTATGTTCTGATTCCTGTCCTCCAACTCCATCTAGGTTTCCGATGACGCGTGCGGTTCACCACCAGACAAAGTAGCAAAGCCTTGGTGATGAGTGTTGACGGCTGTTATATACCAATTTCAGCCGTCAATATAACTCAATTATGTGAAGGATTGATCATTTCTTGCACACATCACCTTTCTACTTGACCTACTTCCACTTGTACTTGTAGAAATATGTGTATGCAAATATTTATACAGGAATTGAGGAAATGTATGGGGAGCAATCCTATAAAATATCATCCCATCCAATCAGGTGACGACACGTGGCACCACATGGATCAAATGGCCAACAAACGGAAGTATCCGAGGCCATCCAACGATGTAGCACCAATATCAGTAAATGGGAACCACCTGGTAGCCACGTGGAGGAAGTACGGGCCGTTTGGAGACCTGACCAGGTCGGCCGAACTAGGGGGTCAGCCGACCTGGTCCTGGCGCCAAACGCGGTCAACTTCCACGTGTTGGCTCCTCCCGGCTCCCTTGAGTCAATGAAGACTAATTTACGCACTTTTCATGGCGGGAACCGACCTCAACACTAGTATAAATAGGACCCCATACCCCTCACTTCAACACACACCACTTAGGCATCATTCTATTGTATACACTATCTTCCATAGTCCTTAGAGGAGTTAGGATGTATAGAGGAGAGCCTCTAGTCCCAAGTCCAATCTGGGAATAGAGTAGAAGGAGTCTCTCTTCCCAATTCCACATTGTGAAAGGTATACCTCATGTATTCCTTCTTGTATTTGTGACTTTGTGCTCAATAAAGATATTATCTTTAGTCTTCTTTTATACGTATACTTGGACAAAGCATTTCTTGTTTGATTGTGGAGTCTATGTAAGTGGAAGGTGTAGTCTTTATGATTGTACTCTCATGATCACATCTTATGGTCATAAACACTATAGACCCCCACTATAGTGTATGTAGTTGTGATATGATTACGTTAATATGAATAACTATGCTATGCAATCAACATTGGTTCAACGATGATTTAGTTCATTGCCTTAGGATGGCTTGTGCTGCAGCTCTTAAGATATTTTCTTAGTATGCTAGCATGGTGCTAGGGTATTTAAGTAGCGTTGGATGTCTCGTAGACCCACGGATTGGAGAGGTAGGTAGTAGGTGGTGACAACCCTATCTGTCCTTTGTAATCCTCCACATTCGGCTATGCCACAGGCTCTTGGCGGGAGTCGCCCTAGTATTGCTAGGGGTAAGCCCGTGCCCGATGTGTTGAATAGCATTGCATAGGAATTCATCATTGACATGACCATTAGTATCTACCTTAGGCTATGTATATGTATTAGGAGCATTGTAGGAGCAACTCTCTAACTCTTAATCCAATCTCCCTCTAGGACCCATTTAAACTTTAGAATAGATTGCCTAGGTGTGTGTCACACTACCCCTATTATCAACTTACCCCCTGTCCGGATAATTGATTAGTATCCCATAGCTTGACCGTAAGAGTAGTATATACTTTACTCCATTGCCTTCCTTTGGGATAAATACGATACCCATCGGAATACTCATGGGTGAAATGCTACAAAGGTATCTTCCGTGCGCTTGCGGATCTCATCTCTTTACCGGAGATGATCTGTGGTGTTAAGAAATACCAACAAGCATTTTTGGCGCTATTGCTGGGGATGATTTGTCAGTATATCTTAGGAGCCGTCAACAAGCATTTCTGGTGCCGTTGTCAGGGAAGGCAAAGGAAATGAAGGATAGCTATCACTTGTGATTAAGCTATAGGTACTAATAGTTATTAGACAGGATTACCCTTGTTTGTTTTCTCCTTTATGTGAAAACAGGGTAGTGTTGGCCAACCCAATGTATGGGATGGCCAGCGAGGACACAAGTGCTAAACTACAAGATGATTCAAGGCGTACCTCAACAAATGTCCGCTAGGCAACACCATTGCCATTTGCGAGAGAATTTCAGCTTTTAGTAGGAGCCAAAGTCATCCATACCCAAGCTTGGGGAAGGCTCCAAAATGTTCTTCTTGTTTTGCCTCCACCATGGGGTGGATAGTTGGCTCTTCATCCAACACTCGTGTCATGGGTTGGCTTCACCAATCCATGACCACATTCATGCTGGAGCTGAAGGAGTCCTATTCTCATTCATCATGGATGAGAAGAAGGTCTCCACTCAAGGGGTGGATTGAAGAATCCTCAAGTTCCCATAGCTTGTCATGCGCACCATTTCACAAGGTGGATATGCTAGTTATGGAACTACACCTCCCACTGAAGTATCATGAATAGCCAAGTCGTTGGAGATTTGTTTGGATAATCCAAGTCGTGGATATTCACATGATTTGTGAAAATCCATGTCATCATGGGATGCGTGGGAATTATTTCCCTAAGACCCATGAGGACCTTTTTCAAACAACAACTCCAATGGCTACAATTCACAAGGAGGTCAAGGGTGGAATTAACATCACCCTTGTATTCAAGGAGGCTATGGCTTTACAAGGGATTTAAGTTCAACTAGCCTACCTTGAAGTATCTTGGCCAAGCAGAAATCAAGACAATATTCACATGAAGATCTTGGACAAGGACAAGAACATAAGGAGCATTCAAAGTCCAAGATATCCCACATCACTTGTTGGGATTCCCACACTTCGACCAAACCCCATTCAACCTAGGTCAAGTGACATTGTGGATGAAGCATTTCTTATTTGATTGTGGAGTCCACATGACATCATGCCTAAGGAAGATTTTGATCCATGATCAAGGTATGGGTTGATTCAATGGGATATCAATATGGTCAGAGTGGCACCCCTAAGAAGGACAAAGCCTCACCATGCTCATGAAGGAATACATTTAAGAGGGAGAACCCGTTGCTACAACAACATGTCTATATCAATACAACGGGGAGAGGCTAGGGCCACCATGTGGCCCACATGTCCAAATGATAGACAAATGAGTTTAACATGTCAAAACAGAAGAAATCGTACACATCTTCAACCCCGGGAATGGACAAGAAATCATCGCGCTGAACAGAACGGTGGTATGTCCTACTCATCGGACTTCAAAAATTCAGTGAGTCCTCGCCAATAGGTTAATTGGTAGTTATCTCATATTTGTTTTCCAAATTGCATCAACACTTGCATTTGCATGTTTGAAATTCCCCACTTGCATGTTGGAAAGTAAAATTTCCAACCATCATAAAACTAAAAATTTGAATTAGGGGAGAAATTTAATTGGATATGAACTACGTGCATGACCACTTGAATTTTCTATCTAGTTCAAAACAAAAATATTTGCTTTGACCCTCATTGCATTTACAAGTTATTTCAAGCTGGGCAAGACAATTTGAAAATTGGGTTCAATTTGCTTTTGGCTAACGTAACCCGTTTTCGAGTTGTTTTGTGTGTTCTTGATTTAAGTGCAGCTAGGTAAAAATTGTGAAGAGGTGGTATGGCAAGAAAGTGGAAGGTTTCATCAAACTCATGTCACCATTGGGAGGATTTGAGAACACTCCTCTCCTTCAAACTCATTTTGGGTTTGAGGAAGAGAAATGTTCAAGATGATGACCCAATGGAGGAGCCAGAACCAAATCCATTGCCAAATCCAATCTCAACTTGGCATTTGACATCAACCATCAAGCCTACGCCGAAAATCAAGGTTGTGAGTTTCTCACACAAAGACCTTCGTCACCAACTGCTCTTCGAATGAGGTATGAGTTTAGAATTTTTCATTGTTTGATTTGCCATAGAATTGAATGTATTTGCTTGCATTTGTGAGGAAGGTTGACACTTCCTCATCATTTAATTCTCATGCATCCTCACATGAGTAGGTGTGGGTATTGACTTTTGGATCTCCCAAAGGAAATCCCACCTTAAGTTGAAAATCTAAAACAAGTACCTAGAATCCTTTAAGCATTGTTTTGTAGACTTAGTCACTTTTGTCTAGGTTTAGAATATAAAACTTTTGGGCATGACTTAATTGGTGAATTGGCATATAGAAACTTGGGCATAGTGACAGCCATAATTTTTAATTGAGCTTCATGCATAGATGGTGTCACTAGATTTCAAACTTTTAGGAATAAATGATATCCTTGCTCTAAAATTGAATTGCATTTTTTTGAGGAGTCCCTAAATTTTAAATTCCTAGTGAAGTTCAGGAGGATAAAATTGAGAATCTTGTTTATCATTGTCTAAATGATAAAATTTGCTCTTGAAAGCTAAGATGGTTAGAAACTTTAAAAGATGTAGGGGTCCATATAATATATTTCTATCACATGCATTGTTATGAGTAGGAGCTTTAGAAAATATGCAACATGAATTATCCATAAAGCTCCACTCTTATCAATGAATAACACATTGAACATGGATACACTTGACATTGGAACCAATGCATCTTCTATTTTGTTCTTCCCCGTATTTACAAATGAAAGTTCGGTTACCTAACCCGAACATTCATTTGTACAAGTATTAGGAGCTAACCACCCCTCTCTATTCAAGAGAGGAAGTTTGCAGGAGTAATATTACTATGCAGGCATTCAAGAAGCTGATTGTTGGGATCCCTAGAGGATCCCATTTCAACATCTCTTGGCCAAGGAGTAAATGAGGATGGTTGCTACCTATCGGAAATTATGCCCGAAGGTCAATCATAACTATACGAGGCTAGAGATTTGAAATGGGAACCCTCCATGAGCAACCAAATGGCTGCCACGAATGGGTGAGAGCATTATGCTCTCAACTATTCTAAGCACTCATTCAAGCTCTAGGGATTTGCCACCATCATTGGGTGCAAGTTGTTCCTATGTGGCTAGAAGCCAAGGAATGACAAATCACACCCAACACATGGAGACCCTGATGTGCGAACGATCAACATCGAAAACACTCTATTCAACCAAACTCATGGTGTCCATGGGAGGCAACACAACAATCAACACTCAACCCTCCACTGTCAAAGCCACACTGCAACAAGGATAGGCCAACTCATGGCCTACCTCCGTCGTTAGAGTTTCAACCCCTATCACGGACCTTGATCAAGAATAAGCTTAGGGGAGAACCCCCACCTGAGGTAACTTGTATCACACCCACTGCATTTTTATTTCATCCATTGCATATTTACTTTCCATTCATCCACCATCCACCATGCATCTAAAAAAACACATAAAAATAGGAACTTATATTTGCTTTGCTTATCAAATAAAGATGTGCGGTAAGGATGATTCAAAGAGTAGGAATTTCATCCATTGCATAGAAGTAGTTTACAACATGCTACTCTCCGAATATTACTTAAATTGGCTAAAATTAACTTTGCCTTGATTTAGAAATTGTGGGTAGCAAAAGCTTAATCTACTTCTAGTTTGTTGGGAGATTTGAATTAGTAATAGGGCTGCTATTCCTATTTTCAAAGTGAAACTTGGATTTCCGGAGAAATTTTATCAAGATTTAAGTTTCCCTTATTTGATTGGAAATACCTATCAAAGCCATATGACATTCATACATAGACAACACCTTATTCATATGCTATTTGCTTTCACATTGAGCCTAGTCAAACAAGTATAGATCTATGTGATAAATCATTCAATTCTTTTTGAATTCAAGACTTCACTTGCACATGCTATACTTCTACACTATAAGGAAGCAAAATTTTATCATATCCACCATTCCACAAAAAAAAAAGAGAAACTCCATGCTATTCATAGTTAGCACTCTCTTCAAGTTATTGCATAAAAAGGAGTAGAATACATGGCTACAAGCAAAAGAAAAAGAAAATGCATGCTTATATCATAAGCATGAAAAAAAAGAAGAATAAAAAAATATGCTTACTCCATAAGCATAAAAAAAAGAGAGTCCACATGAAAAGTAGTCATCTCATTGTTTCCACATCCACCTCCATTCCATCACACATGCACAAGTCTTGATTCAAAAGTTTGAATTGATTTCTCCTAAGGCTTGCTCTTTTGACATAGCAATATTATGTGTTGCAAATATGCCTACATACTTTCCCTACCAAGCTCCACATGCAAGCCATATTCAAAGAGTAGGAATAGTATAGGCATAATGCCTTGGTGAGGACATACTTCCACGATACACAAAGGAGTGATTGAGAGAATCAATTGACATGCTTATAATCTAATTTGAATCTCTCCGAAATTTAAGTGGAACTTGATATCTAGGCTATGCTTGCTCCATTTGCTGTTCTATCTTTCAATTACCCATGAATAGGAGAAGGCATAACTCCCATAATGACTTAAGAAGGGTGAAGTACCATAGCCACTTTTTGCAATACTAGGTAGAGTATTTTGTTGTGCACTGCACTTGGTACTTTTGAAAGGTAGAACATTGTATTAACTTATGATTATCAACCTAAAGTCTTGACTTTGCTCGGGACAAGCAAAGGATAAGCTTGGGGGAGTTTGTTGATGGCTGTTATATACCAATTTCAATCGTCAATATAACTCAATTACGTGAAGGATTGATCATTTCTTGCACACATCACCTTTCTACTTGACCTATTTCCACTTGTACTTGGAGAAATATGTGTATGCAGATATCTATACAGGAATTGAGGAAAAGTATGGGGAGCAATCTTATAAAATATCATCACAGCCAATCAGCGCGACGACACGTGGCACCACATGGATCAAATGGCCCACGAACAGAAGTATCCGAGGCCATCCAATGGTGTAGCACCAATATCAGTCAATGGGACCCACCTGGCAGCCACCTGGAGGAAGTACGGGCCATTTGGAGCCCTGACCAGGTCGGCTGAACCAGGGGGTCAGCCGACCTGCTCCTAGCGCCAAATGCGGTCAACTTCCACGTGTTGGCTCCTCCCAGCTCCCTAGAGTCAATGATGACTGATTCGCGCACTTTTGGTGGCGGGAACCGACCTCGACACTAGTATAAATAGGACCCCATACCCCTCACTTCAACACACACCACTTGGGCATCATTCTATTGTATACACTATCTTCCATAGTCCTCAGAGGAGTGAGGATGTAGAGAGGAGAGCCTCTAGTCCCAAGTCCAAATTGGGAAAGGAGTAGAAGGAGTCTCTCTTCCCAATTCCACATTGGGAAATGTATATATCATGTATTCCTTCTTGTATTTGTGACTTTGTTCTCAATAAAGATATTATCTTTAGTCTTCTTTTATATGTATACTTGGACAAAGCGTTTCTTGTTTGATTGTGGAGTCCATGTAAGTGGAAGGTATAGTCTTTATGATTGTACTCTCATGATCACATCTTATGGTCATAAACACTATGGACCCCCACTATAGTCTATGTAATTATGATATGATTATGTTAATATGAATAACTATGTTATGCAATCAACATTGGTTCAACGATGATTTAGTTCATTGCCTTAGGATAGCTTGTGCTACAACTCTTAAGGTATTTGCTTAGTATGCTAGCATGGTGCTAGGGTATTTAAGTAGCGTTGGATGTCTCGTAGACCCACGGATTGGAGAGGTAGGCAGTAGGTGGTGACAGTCTTATATGTCCTTTGTAATCCTCCACGTTCGGCTATGCCACAGGCTATTGGCGGGAGTCGCCCTAGTATTGCTAGGTGTAAGCCCGTGCCCGATGTGTTGAATAGCATTGCATAGGAATTCATCATTGACATGACCATTAGTATCTACCTTAGGCTATGTATATGCATTAGGAGCATTGTAGGAGCAACACTCTAACTCTTAATCCAATCTCTCTCTTGGACCTATTTACCCTTTAGAATAGATTGTCTAGGTCTGTGTCACACTACCCCTATTATCAGCTTACCCCCTGTCCGGATAATTGATCAGTATCCCATAGCTTGACCATAAGAGTATTATATACTTTACTCCATTGCCTTCCTTTGGGACAAATACGATACCCGTGGGAATACTCATGGGTGAAATGCTACAACGGTATCTTTCGGGCGCTTGCGGATCTCGTCTCTTTACCGGAGATGATATGTGGTGTTAAGAAATAACAAAATAATTTCTGGCGCCGTTGCCGGGGATGATTTGTTAGTATATCTTAGGAGCCGTCAACAATGAGCGGCATGCAAATTTCTTGATGACAAACTGACTGCGGGGCCCTCCCGTTCGGATGCAACTTCGATGCTCGTGTTTGTGCTTCCATGCGTACTCCCGCTTATGTGTCATCATCTAATTGGTTGAAGTTAGATCAGGCATTATGTTATTTAAATGAAAGGGCCAATAAAATCATGACACTTAAGTAGGATCACGCATGGAAGCACTGAATGGGAGTATGCAAGTCGTGTCCCTCCCATTCTGTCCTCCCATGCGTCATCCCGCTGACGTGTCAAAATGTTATTGGTCCCTTATTAATGCTTAGTTTAACTACAATACCTTCGCAACAAATAAGATGATGACACGTCCGCGGGAGTACGCATGGGAGTACAAATGGGAGGAGGCAAGCGGGCGGCATGCAAGTTTTTTGTTGAAAAATTGACTGCGGGGGTCGCAGTCAGTTTTTCATCAAAAAACTTTCATGCCGCTCAACAATGAGGCTTTTTTAGTTTGTCTGGTGGTGAACCGCCTGCGTCATCGGAAACCTAGAGATGGAGTAAGAGGCATCCGTGTACTAGTAGTTTCCTTTGAACCTCCGGCAGAAGAAAGCGGCATGCAAGTTTCATTCTGTATGGAGAATGTTTGTTGTGTATTCATCCGGGAACACATATACACTTTATATAGGCTAGCTAGTGTAGTGTTAAACCAAAACGAAACCCTTTCGCACTACACAAATTCAAAAGCTAGCGTTAATGACTAAACGTAGGACGACGGTTGTACTTCCAACTATCCAACTAAGGGGTCCATTCAAATCGTTTCTTAAACTCTTGCCTGCTTGCTTCAACATGAGAAAGAGTTTACATGCATATAATGATGCATACTTCAAACATTTAAATAAAACAAACTTTTGTAACTAATTAACAGGATTAAAAACACATTAACTATCTTATGTGGCATGCCAATGTGGATGTCCAACTCAGAGTAAGGATGAAAGTGAAACGGATTTTTGAAGTTGATGGACTAAATAATTGACCCATTTGAAAGTTCAAGGACCAAACTTAGTTTTGATTGAATGTTTCAGGATGAAGTTGAGTATTGACAGCTCGATGAGCTCAAGCTCTAAAAGTTCCAGTAAGCTCATTTGTTGTTGTCATTATATGATATGTACGTATGATTAACTAAACGATATAACTCTATTAAAAATGTTCTATGGGACACAATTTTCATATATGGTAGAAACATACTCGCTCGAGTTCGACTCGTTGACAGTCCTACATGCAATTAAAGTTTTGGTTCAATCGTGTAATCAAAGATTTTCATATGTTTGATCTATGCATCCTACGGTTATTACATATTTTCATTTAACCCCTTCCACCCCAAAACCACCCCTCCGCCTGGTGGAGGGTATTAAATAAAAATATTCAACGACCCTAATGTAGATCGATCCAATGGATGAAGATGGTTGATTACACGATTGCACCAAACATCTGATTACATTCTAGTTCAACCTAACTTTAAAACAAGAAATGTTTTGACACTGATTAATCCAGTCGTGATGTTTTTCTCTTCTTATTTTTGTGATGTCTTATTTTTTCTTGTTTCGTGATGATAATTTTCATGTTTTGTACTTCCTCCTTCCCATATTAGTACTTGTGGTTAATAATTAGGACAAGTTTTGTAGTTCAAATATGAATTAAAAAACTTGTTCTAACGACAAGTAATATAGGTAGGAGGTTGTAATGTTTTATGATAATGAACTCAACGTTGTTCGTCTGTTCCATCTGTTATTTTGTTTTCTATCTGCTATTTAGTGAACTATCTGTTCTATCTGTATTCTCTATTAATGAACGACCCTCCACACTGCCTGTGGCTTGTAAAGCTGCCTGTACGATACTTTAGCCGATAAAGGTGCCAGGAGATCGCCCGCAGTAGGGCCTGCAAAGCGGTCTGTAAAGTAGTATACAGTACTAACAGGTAGCGATGACCCGAAAGAAAAGTGGAGACAATGAGCAGAGAGAAAAGAAAAGAAAGGACGAGAAAAATGATAGAAAAAGATAGGTAGAACTCCAACGTACCACTAGCCCTATGCCCCTATACGCGGTGTAATAATTACCACTACTCCTATATGCGGCTAGAAGTTATTACCACTGCATCAAGGGAAGTGCCGCGGACTAGATGTGTTGATTAGTTTGTTTTGTGTTTATTGGGGATTATGTAACAGTTAGTTATGTCGATTAGTGACGACTGGAATGAAAAGTGGAGACAATGAATAGAGAGAAGGGAACATTGATTTTCTTTGTTCCAGACTACTATATGATTGAATGTATTCAATTCCGGAAGAATCCATTTCTTTAAACTGTCCCATGAGTTTCCTTTGATGCAAACGGGGCTAAACATAAGACGAGCGCGCATAGGGGAAACGCAACAAGTGCAACATTCATCAGAGACGAGCGGTCATAGGGGAAACACACATACTACAAGTCTATTTTATATACTCCCTTTGTTCTCTTTTAATTGGCGTTGGGAGAACTAGGGGTGCATCAAAACGGGAATAGAGGGAATATAACCCATAGTGTACAACGCCTGACGGCAGAACAGGTCATACTCGTGCATAATCCTACAGTTCTCTGTATAGAAGACTGTCCACTCCTCCAACGTAGGCCTGCCGCAGCGGGCAGTTCCCTTGTTCCCCCCTATTGAGCATCCCCAAGTGTCATCATCAATGTTGGGCATCGCCACCGGCGGCGCTTCCGGACGAGGCTTACCCAGGAACCTCCAGACGACACCATCAATACTATTCATGGATTCATGCCAACACCGGCAGCACTCCTTGTTGGTCCACTTCACGGCGACGAACCCGACCTCGTTGTAGCCGACGTGGGCCTCACCTTTGACCTGCCGAATATACTCGAAGGTCTCGCGGGCACCGCCGTCGGCGTCGTAGTGGAGCATGGCGAGGATGTAGGCCACCACCACGTGGCCGTTCGCGGTCGCCTGGGTAAGGAACTGGGTGTCCGGCTGCACGTGACCGTGCAGGAAGACGAGGTCAAACCCGGTGACGTAGCATGCATGAGGGGTGCCAACGATTTCCAGGCGCTCCACGAGGCGATCGTAGCTCTAGTAAAACATCCAGATGCTCTCCCGCTCTAACGCCACGCGCTTGCCCACGACGCGATCTCAGCATGCCGCGTGCATGGCCTTGCAAGTGGCATGCAGACTTGAGAGGTCCTCCATGGGTTGCAGGGAGGTTGCGGTGACCCAGCCCGCGATTAGGACCACAATATCGTGCGGCAAGGGGAACTCCATGGGCTTCGAAGGGAACCAATGAGGGCACGTGTGACAGAGACGAAGATGAAGAGTACACGCATAGAAGAGGATGTCATGTGTGTGTTGTGGAGAAGAGGATGTGTGTCTTTATTAGTATGCGCGGAGAAGACGATGAGACGCGCGCAACGATGGTTATGGCTTCTAAAGTGCACCATTTGGAATGCTACTTGCGACACTCGTATGAATGTCTTTCCCTTGCAGAGGATTCCCTTCATTTAAACTGTCCCGTGAGTTTCCTTTGATGCAAACTGGGTTACGGCTTCTAAAGTGTAGCTGTACGCTACTTTAGCTGCTGGAGTTGTCAGCAGGCAGGAGATCGCCCGCAGCGGAGCCTGCAAAGAGGTCTGTAAAAAGTACTCCTCCCTCCGTTCCAACTCAACTCTATTTTTAGCTTTGGTCAAACATACCTTTGACTAATGATTTCTTGCCTAGTCCTTATCCTGATCATCAAGGTCCTCTACCTGCTGCCCCAGATGACTTGGGGCAGAACGATCCTGGCGACCAGAATGAAGTGTCGGATATGTTGTCCACAGCGCAGGGTTAATCAACACAAGCAATAGGTAGCATATCCTAATCTTTCTCCTCATATATAGCGTGTTAACTAATTTTTTAGCCCCAAATGATCTAGAAAAATTACTCCAGATTTGATGATGCCATAAATTAATCGCTGCTCAAAACAATGACGGTGCTCACCAAGCTCTCAAGATCAACTTCATTCATTCTCAAACTAGCTAATTATTTCGGATGGATTTACGTTAGGGGTGTGCATTCAGTCTACCCAATTTTTGGTTTGGGTATTTCGGCCTTTTTCAAAATTCGGTTTCTTGAAATCACTACCCAAATTGTTGTAATAATATTAGGTACCCGAACATTTTGGGTACAAAAATTCCGGTTCGGTCTTCGGTCCTACCCGACATTATATCCATGCCATGTTTGCACAAAATTAATATGATTGATAATTTTAATCCCATGAGGTAATTTTTTATAAATTGACAAATGAGAAATAAAAATTAAACGTTTAAATCCAACAACTTCACACATCACAACATGAAAATAAAATATCTAAATTTGAATTGTTCATAGTTTAGCACGCATAATTTAACTTATTATTTGATGGACCGACTATTCGGTTATTTCAGTTACCCGAGAGTGGTACCAGAACCCGACATTTATTTTTCAGTTATTTATATTTGCTACCCGAAAAGTACCCGATACCAGATATTTTGGTCTTTTCGGTTCTGGTCTCGATTTTTTGGTTTCGGTTTTTTTGTCTCAGTTTATTTGCCCACCCATGATTTGCGTAGTAGTAGCATATGGGATATACATATTTCTCCTCCATGTTTTTTGCAAAACTATCAAGTGATATATCCTATGTGCATATTACATATGTAAAACTAATGTAAAATATAAAACTTTTTCAAAGGGAAGTCTTAGGTTCCGGCAAATCTATCTTTGAGATTTACGCAATTTTGATCTGTTTTAACAATACAAGAATTGTACTTTTAGATTCACCATGAAAATATTTCCATAATATACAATCTAGTACTACATGTTATTGAAGTTAAAAAATTCCATATAAATCATTGGTCAAAGGTAATTAGTTCGACCAAAACATAAATAGAGTTGAGTTGGGGCGGAGGAAGTATTATACGTTGTTGTTTGTTGCATAAGGTTTGGTCCTTCAAGCCGTAGCCATTTGTATAGGCAGCTGATGCAATCGGGCGCATCGAGCTTACGTCTGTGCCAGTCACCGAGGCGCCTTAAACGCGCGCAGCGCATGCGCATCATTGAATTCAATTGGAACCGCTCCGCGTCCCATCACCACTACTGCGCACGTCGAGAGACGAACAGCTAGGCGGGTTCAAATCCCTGACAGTACTGCAGGTGCAGCAGAAATGGCAGACATGAGGGCCCTACAGGGTGTGGGACCTACATGTCAGCCACCTCTACTGCACCTGCAGTACTACAGAGGATGAGCACCCTAGCCAGGCTGCTACTACGCTATAAGATCACCCGGGCACACCATCGTCTTCTCCGCACAAACACTCTTCCTCTCTTCCGAAAACCGCGCCAAGAACACCATGGCTGACAAGAAAATGCTGCCGCCAAGCCCGCCGAAGGATGCCAAGGGGAAGCGTTCCCGACCGGACTCCACCCCTGACAAGGAGTGGGCTCTCCGGAAGATGGCGCGCGATGTATTTGACAATACATCGCGCTCCATGCATCGCCTTGGGCTTGGTCCCCTTCCAGAGTATGCTGCAATGTGGACCACGGGCCACTACATCTTCGGCATGATGCACTTGGCCGGTCGCCTCAACGTCCTCTAGGAGACGCTGGCGGACGAGCTCGGCGTCGCCGACAGCGACAACCTAGTGGCGGCAACGTCTAGGAAACTGGGCTTCCCGTCTCCGCCGCGTGAGACGCCCCCGCCCAGCCAGGAGCCCAAGGAGGAGGAGGAGGAGAAGGAGAAGGAGAAGTAGGTGGACCGGGGTGGAGGAGAATTAGTTTTTTTTCTTGTTCTTAGTTGTATTGTTTTCTTTTCTTGTTTGTAGTTTGTGTTTTTCTTTTTTCTTGTTTGTAATGTATCGTCTTAAGGTAATGAACTTTATATTTCTATTCATTGGTGCGCAAAAATAGTTCTAATGTTGCTGTTTTAATGATAAACTAGTGGACTATTTATCTCTTTTATCTTTTAGAATAGAATATATTTCCACTTCCAACTCTACTAAGCTAGAGATCTAGAAAGTCACTATCACCTAGTTTATCTGACAGGACTAGCTGGGAGAAGCCCACTATATATGTTCAAACCCAACACGGATCCAACATAATGAGCAATCAAACAGCAAAGCACGTAGTAAATTATAAAAAACGCAACAACGGTTTCTGGAGTACGTATCAATTTTAGCCCAGATTAGATGCTCGTGGGTGTCATTGCAAAAGGGTGAAGACAAAAAAAGACTTGATTCGGATGGCTTGCAAAAACAAACTAGAAGTTAGGGTCATCAAATTTTTTGCCCGATTTGGATTGAGTCTTAGTTATGGACTTCCATAATAATAAAATGTATCGGGTATTTTACTTTCACAAGTGTGTCATAAAATGTATCAGGTGTTTTACTTTCACTAGTGTGTCATAAAGTGTACGCCGGCCACGTATCCTGATCCAACCGTACAACTTCAAATAAAGGAGGATTAGAAGATTGGTGGAAAATAATACGAACTTATAAGAAAAAGGAGAAGAAGAAAAAGGATGGCGCGCATTTTGATACATGAACCGTGACACTGCTGACATCCATCTTCATTGGCCAGTTCCCGATTTTGCTCATCTCTCCAGCATGTATTCACACTAGCTACTCTCTGGTGACTGGACCCAGGGTATCCCATGGCCCACCCGGCATATCCAGTGGGTGGGCTCCCGAGAAATGTTGTTGTTGTTGTACGTGGTGTTAGGTTGAGAAAATGCAACTTGTTGTCATAATGATAAGAATTAAAAATTAGAAAGAGTATATAAGATTCAAAAATCTTCATTACTCTCTTTTCTCCGGGCTTGGGCCCGTCAAATTCGGAAACTCCTCCACTCATATCGTAACTGCATCAGTTATATATCCAGGCCCGTTTCCAATTAAAATCCAAACTAAAGGTGTAGACGAAGGTTTTGCACAAGAGAGAAGTTGCGCCGAGCTGCCGCAGATGACAACTGTAGGGACGACAAGGAGAAAGACCAAATGGCGAGGACTCAGGTGTACAACGTGACGTTCGAGGAAGACGTGATCACCACCACCGTGAAGTCCTCCGGCAAGGCCGTGGAGGACTTGCTCGAAGAGGTCCTCTCCGTCCATCGTCGGCACCTTCACAAGCTCGTCATCAGGTTCGACGTTGAGTGGCGCCCCAGCTACTCCGCCGACCAGAACCCCTTCACCATTCTGCAGCTCTACGTCGGCCGCCGCTACCTCATCTTCCAGGTCATCCACGCTGACTACATCCCCGATGAGCTGGAAGATTTCCTCGGTGATTCCGGCTACCGCTTCGTCGGCGTCACCGTGGAGGGTGACGCCGACAGACTTTGGAAGGACTGCCAGCTGAAGGTGGCCAAAACAGTGGACCTGGCCGATCTTGCGGCGGAGGATATGGATCGTCCGAGCCTCCACCGCGCGGGGCTGAAGGACATCGCGAGCGCCGTGATGGGCGCCGACATGGAAAAGCCTTACGAGGTGAGGACGAGCAACTAGGACATGTACAATCTCTCCGGCGAGCAAATCAGCTATCTGTGCATCGATGCCTTGGTCTCCTTCGAGGTCGCCGCAAGCTTCTCTCCGACGACTACTGATCTTACCATCGAGTTTGTGGATCGGCTGCCGTGGATCATCCTGGCATATGGAATTCATAGGTGCATCGCTCAAGTTCTAGCTTTTGTGCTTGTGCGCCCAATCTCTCATAAAATTATTTTTTCTTGAGGAAACACTATATCTTGCTTTTAAAAACATGCATGTTATTCATATGCATCGAGGTCTTTCACATGCATGTTAGTTGTCCACGCATGCTACACCCCAAACATGATCAACGAGACTCAAACATGACGATCTCTCAACAAAAAAGAGAACATGTAACGTCAGCAAACATGATCAAGGTCTTTCAGATGGATGTTAGACGTACATATGCATGCTATGTCCCAAACATTTATTCCAAGAATAGAATAATATTTCCTACCATGTATATATATTTCTATATTTATCATATTCTCTACCATGCATGTGTGTATGCTCTCAACCTATTTGGCAGTTTAACTACCACACTAATGAAGAAAATTATGCTGTCATCAATAGAGATAACAAATATGACACAAGGATGTTCCCTCAACGGTACGAGGATAGAATGTGGACTACCATCGTCTAATAAGCACACAGATCTCACTATTTACGTACGTTGTTCATCAAATTAATCGATTGCATGCTGCCATTATGTATCGCTGCACTCGTCTTTTGAAGAAACGACAGGCGTAGGCGCTGGCCGCTACGTGTTCTGATTTTAGGAACAAATAAACACACTTGTGAAAACACGTATGCCACATCCAATCCTCAACGTCATCCAATTAACATGTTCCTCAACAAGGGGGCACAAAAATCCTTAACACGTGACCAAACATGCTTGATCGTGAGTCTCTTTGACATGCATTACATTCATGTCAACCATCATCCATGATAACGACAATTATCAGTTTGATATGGACTCTCGGTCGGCAATGGTCGGATCCTTAAGAAAAAGATACGGACTCTCAGTCGATTGACACGCGCGTTCACGTCAATCTCCGCACCTTTGTGTGTCAAATTAAAAAACTGGCCGATGGGACGTGTTGAGCTGTTGCGATAAGCGAGAGGAGGCGAACCGTGGTTTGGAGTAACTCTGATCGTCGATTCAAAAGCACAATTTTTGAAGCATTCGATCATCTCCACTCACGCGCTTAGACGACGACCCGCTATAAACGCACACCGTCCTCTTCTTCTCCGCCGCACCTCTCGATCGATTTTAGCCTCCAAACTTCTCTTCTTGCTTCTCTGCAGCAGCACCGTCAACCACCTCTCTCTCTTTGTTCGCACCTCCGTCGCCGCACAAATGGGTAGCCCCGCACCGAAGCGCTCTAGGTCATCGACGTCCTCTAATCCTCCTTCCCCATTTCCGACGCCGTCAAGGCCGGTGGAACTGGAGGCGGCGCCCGCACCTCTTCCACTCCCGTCTCCTCCCGGGGCGCCCTCACCTCTTCCGTCCAACTATGATGAGACTGTCCGCCTCATCGAGGAAAGCATCGACAAACTCGACCACAAGCTTAAGGAGGTCACCGACAGCCTGTTCGCCGCTGAAGTGCAAGCAAAAGCGCTCGACAAAATGGCGCAGGATGTATTTCACAATACATCTCACTCCTGTCGCCGACTGGGACTTGGTATCCTTCCCCACCACACCAGCATGGACTGCGCCGTGTACTACATCTTCGGGTTAGGCTTTGTTGCCGCTCGTCTCGACTACTTCTACGATACGATTGGTGAGAAGGTCGAGGTGGAGTTTCGCGAGCAACTCGTGAATGCCGTCAACCAGAAGAAGTTGACCTGGTGTTGGAGGATGCTCTGTCGGTGGTTGTAGCGGATGTGGAGGCGGCAGCGGAGGTGGACAAGTCCTCCTCCGAGTAGAGTAGGATGAGTAGTAGTTTTTCTTTTGTTTTCTATGTGTTTTTTTCTTGTTTGTAATATATGTTTTGTTTTTATGTTTATTGAAAATGACTTTTATTTTAAATTCATGAACAATGTGTCCTACAGTACATGCACTAACGAAAAACTCCTCCTTTTATCGAAAAACATCGCATATGGAAAATTAACACATTAGTAATATTATACTGTATCTAATAAATACTCCATCCTTGTTCTTTTATTTGATGTTCTGGACAAAGTATTGAACTATATATGAACTAGAACTTGTTGTCTGAACGACAATTAAAAAGATAAGGAGGGAGTATTAAACACATTAGTAGGACGTACGTAGTACAATTATATTTCAAAAAAATTACAAAAATAAAAAGCTACACACTAATTAATTTTATTTCTTTTCTCTTTACCAGCTGTCATCATGATTGCCCCACCACCCCCACCCACCGGCCTGGCGCTAGGCAGTAGCCCACAAATTTTCTGCGACCCTGCCGCACAGCATCGCGCGTGCGCCCCCGCCTCGCACGCCGTCCTTTCAAAATCGCATAATTGTCGGAGCGGGACACGCGGGATTTCCATCCTTCGGTGTCCAGACAACAAACCCAGCGCGAAGCGAAAGATCTCAGCGGGATTCCATCAGACGGCGTGCGGGGTGGGGGCGCACGCGCAAGTTGTGCGGTAGGACCGCAAAAAATTTATTTCCGCCCGCCTAGGCCCAGAGCCGAGCCTGGCTTTAAGACCATCCGTAGTGCTTCACGGTAAAGCTTTAGGCTCTGTTTGGGAGCACAGTTTTTCAATACATAAGTTTTGGAAACCACATTTTTTAAAATGACATGGCAATACCAAAGCATTTCAATAACACAGTTTTGTAATACCACGATTCTGCAATACATAGGACTGTTTGGTTGACAAACACCATTCTGTAAAAAATACCATAGTAATCTCAAATACCACGGTATTGCTAATTGCTCTATAACTACAAAAATACCATGTTCACAAACACCATTACTGGCCTGTGAATCAGATGGTCTTATCTCTTAACCCCTTGGTGCGGAAATCGAATTCTCTGTGGCCCTTCTGCACAGACGTCTCTGTGGGACCCTGCCCAGATGGTTGCCATGTACGTTCACGCTCCAAATCTTACAGCCAAGGGTGCACTACACGGTTCCCGCAATTGTACCACCCTGCCCTGATGATTGCCACGTAAACGAAAGCATCGAATCTTGCAGCGCGCACGGGCACACAAACTCCACATCTGAACTTTGCTCAGCTATCCGAATAACTCAGCGCTTGGCGTGCGCGATCCATCATCATGCGCACGAGCACGTATGAAGCGGCCAAAAAGATTTGTGTTTGGTTGCTTGTCTTGGATCGAATTGACTTGGATTAATTGGATGGTCCAGTCATTTGTTATTTGTTTCGCGGTCAGACAGATGATCCAGGTTTGAGGAGTATAAAATATTCATTGCAGATGCTAGATGAGATGGTCCAGGATATTTGGTTGGATGTGAGTCAATCCACCTTATCTAATTATGCTTCTTAGCAATGTAATTAGTGATAATTACCTTGTTTATTGTTGATTAATAATTACAATTATGATATTAACATTAATATTTGCTAGTAATTGTGACACTCAGTTTCGAAAATGAACCAAGTGGAGTATATGTGTGCCCAGGATGTTCAACACACATATACAAGTGCATCACAAACGATATACAGACAGTTACCACAACACAAGTTAATTAACCAAATTTTATTACACAATTCATAATATCCTTGAATACAAGTTCTAATGAATATTAATGACAAGTTCAACTAATGCAGCGGAAATAGACTAAACTGAGCAAACTAAGCAAAAGGGATAACACAGCTCCATGCAACATCGTAGGCAAAGCTGACGGTAGACACAGCCTAGAACTCTGCATTATCCTGACCTGCAACTGTTGGTGGGGGGGGGGGATTGCAAGAGTCAGTACATGTCGTACTCAGCAAGTGTGGAAAGTATGACATGTGGCTGATTCAAATGATGAAAGTAATAATGGCTAAGTGCTGAAAAGTACAACATTTGAAAAGCAATATATTATATGTATGTGAAGTAAACCCATTATATCCCACAATGAATATATAAGTCCATAATCTATATCCATCATCATTAAACCAGGTTTCACCATTACAATTCCATAACCAGCCATAACCAATACCAAACCATAACCATCCCAAAACCCAATTTCCCTCTAATCATGTAGGTCATCCAGGCGCTCATAACCGGGAGCACGGCTATCATGATAGTTTTAACACTCTGTAGAGTTTGTACCACTTCACTCACATGTTTGTGATTTCATCACCCATCGGCGATTAAAGAACCTCCCTTTTGCCAATTACACTTCCTTCGGTGTATGGCCAAGAGATCACAAAATAGCCTTTACAAAGGGATTACTAGCCTATTTCGACCCCCACTAAGGTTTCATCGGTGGCGATGTCTCCAACTGAGCTCATCTTCGACCAAGGGCCCCCTCTTGAGCCATTCGGATCTCAGGGTAGTCCCACCAATCATCAACGAACCATATCTGACTACCCCTTCCCCGAGCATCATTAATGGTCCAAATAGCACCGGCAAAGTCCTAATTAATCAGCTACGCCGCACCCATACTTGGCCTCGTGGTGGCACTGTAGTCCTGGCCTATTCTCCCACGAACCGATCCTTACATCTAAAGAAAGCAAACCACCATAACATCCAACCCATCCACATACCAGGCTTGCTTGGATCACCCATTACCATACCATATTGACCAGTTCCCACTAACCAAAATATTAATAATGCATAATTAAATGTGTAGTGATTTTTCCCATCCCAATTAATTAAGCGAAGCAAAAAGGTAAAAAGCCCATCCTGACTGTCTACCATAATTCCAGGTGACAAGGGTGGTTAAACAAATGTAGTAAACTTCCTATCATAGGATTTCCCATCAAATTGATACAACATGCAGTTTTGCAAACAAAAAATTTATTTTAAAACAAGATCAATATGCTTCAAGGACACTTGCCTTGCTCCGATGGATATGGTTGCTCAAGCGCTTTGAAGTCTTGGTTCTGGAAATCCTCGTACACGACCTCTTGAGCACTTCCCTCTACTCGTGATCACACATCCAAGAAAATACATATAAATCAACATGATGCACACACATTAATCAACATGCGATGACATGCATGCATGCATGGTTCAATTATTAATTAACTACGGTTGTTTATTGATTAGATGTAACTAGTTCATACGTGTTGATATGAGTCTACGGGGGTTTTAACGAGAATTAATGCAGCTGAAAATAAATTTATGGTGCAAATACGATTAAATTACGTTTATCAGATCCAATACGTTGCTAAAATTTGCATCGGAAAAACGAATCCTATCGTAGATGCGCTAGCTTTGAAGATCGCAGGGGCGAAGACAACGCGTAGATGAAGTGAATGGCGCAACGATCCTCCATTGGCACGACGACGGCGGCGCGATGATCTCCGGCAGATGACGATTTCCTCCTCCTTTTCTTCTTCTTCCTCCCCTTTTTTCTTCTTTTTTTTTTCTCTCTGGCGGCGCCTCTAGTGCTTCTCTATTTTTTTCTACCGAGCTAGGGTTCCTGGTGGCGCTTCTGTCGATCAATCATGGAGCCCTTCGGTAGTTTATATATGTGGGGCAAAGCATCTATAGACCATCTCGGCCTCTGGCTCAGGCGCGCGGCGCGAGGTCAACGCGGCGGGCGCGGGGCAACGGTGCGGGCCGCTCGGCGCGCGGGAGTGCGGTGCGGTGTGGGGTCGCGCGGGAGCGGTGCCGGGGCAGTTACGCGGTGCGGGGCCGGGGCAGGCACGCGGTGCGGGGTCGGGGACGCAGGCGTCGCACGCGACCAGGCGCGGGGGCGCGCTGGCGGGGTGCTCGACCGCTGGGCCGTCGGTTGTTGACTTCTTTTTTTCCTTTTTTCTTTCCATTATTATTTATTTATTTTTCCTAATTAATTGTTATTTATTATTTATATATATATTATTATTGTATATATATTTCTTATATATTATTATTATTTTTATCCTTATTCCCTATTACATGTTTTATGCTATTATTTTCTTTTTCTTCTTTTGCTACACATATTTGCACATGTACGTTTTATATTTTATTATCTTTCTTTTATTCTATTAATATTTAATGCATGAACATGTATGCAATGCATGATGCGAAAGTTTAGGGTGTTTTTCATCCCGGTTGTACAAAGATGTACAAGGATTTGAAGACATGCTATTGGTGGGCCAGCATGAAAAAGGACATAGCCGAATATGTTGTATTGTGTGATGTGTGCCAACGAGTTAAAGCAGAACACCAATGGCCAGCGGGATTATTGCAACCATTAAAGATTCCGGAGTGGAAGTGAGAAGAGATTGGTATGGACTTTATAGTTGGATTACCGCGTACCCAGTCCGGGTACGACTCAATTTGGATAATTGTGGATCGGTTGACAAAATCAGCTCACTTCATTCCTGTCAAGACCAAATATACCACCGCAAAGCTAGCAGAACAGTATATGGAGCATATTGTGTGCCGACATGGAGTTCCAAAGAAAATAGTCTCGGACCGAGGTTCTTAGTTTACCTCCAGATTTTGGCAGAAATTGCATGAAGCATTGGGAACAAGGCTAAACTTCAATTCAACATATCACCCTCAAACCGATGGACAAACCGAGAGGACCAATCAAATTTTGGAAGACATGTTAAGAGCTTGTGCTTTGGAGCATGGGAAAAGTTGGGACAAGAGCTTGTCATATGGAGAATTTTCATACAACAATAGTTACCAAGCAAGTTTGAAAATGTCACCCTATGAAGCACTATACGGAAGGAAGTATAGGACACCCTTGTTTTGGAATGAAACCGGAGGGAATCAAGTATTTGGTCAGGATGTGTTACAGGATGCTGAAAGACAAGTTCAAATAATACAAAAAAACATAAGGGCTGCTCAGTCGCGGTAGAAAGGTTATGCAGATAATAGGCGGAGGAATCTGGCATTTGAAGTTTGAGATTTTGTATACCTCAAAGTGTCGCCTATCCGAGGGCAACGGCGGTTTAACGTCAAAGGAAAACTGGCACCTCAATATATCGGGCCATATAAGATTCTGGATAAGCGAGGAGATGTAGCTTATCGACTTGAGTTGCCGACGTATCTCTCTGATGTACACGACATGTTTCACGTGTCTCAACTCAAGAAGTGTCTGAGGGTGCCAGAAGAACAGGTGTCGATGGACGAGTTAGAACTTCAAGAGGATTTGTCCTATGTCGAGCAACCTATCAATATCTTGAACGTGAAGGAAAGGGTCACGAGGAATAAGAAGGTCCATTGGTGCAAAGTGCAATGGAACCACCATACGGAAGCCGAAGCTACGTGGGAACGTGAGGAAGACTTAAAGACGAAATTCCCTCATCTTTTCTCCACACTATCGAATCTCGAGGGCGAGATTCATTTTAAGGGGGGTAGGTTTGTAACACCCTAAATTTTTGCATCATGCATTGCATACATGTTCATGCATTAAACATTAGTAGAATAAAAGAAGAAAAAGCAATAATAGCATAAAACATGTATTGGGGAATAAATATAAAAATAATAATATGTATATATATAAAGAGAAATGAATAATAATCTATAATATTTAAAAAAACAATATATATATAATAATATATAAATAAATAAATAATGATAATATTTATATATGTAGAGAAAAATAAAATATATATAAAAATAATAATAAAAATAACATATAGAATAAATAAATAAATAATCAAAAAAGATAAAAAAGGCAACCGCCGGCCAGGCCAAGCCAGGCCCAGCCAGCACGCCTAACGGCCTGGCACCACGCGCGGGCGCCGATCCCAGCACGCGCCTGCCGCTCGCGTTGACCCGCGCGACGCCCCGCTCCTGCGCTCCTGCGTCTCGGTGCCGCCAGCCCCACACAGCGCGACCCCACCCCGCTCCCATGCCCGTGCACCATGCGCCCTGCCCCACGCGCGCGCCGAGCCGCGCCCGCCGCGTTGACCGCTCGCCGTGCGCCCCAGGCCAAGTCGGCCACTGTGCCATTCATGCCCCGCCCGCACCGGCCATAAAAGCCCCGGGGGACTTCGTGTTTTCTTGACGCCAGAGCCCCAAAAACCCTAGCCGCCCTAGAGAAAAAAGGAGAAGAACAGAGGTGCCGCCAGGAACAAAAAGAGAGGAAAAAGAGGGAGGAAGGGGAAGGAAAAGAGGAGGGTGCCGTCGTCTGCCAGAGATCGTCGTCGTCGTTGTGTCACCGTCGTCGTGCAGCCGGAGGACCGTTGCGCCATCCACTTCGTCTACGCGTCACCATCGTCCCGTGATCTTCGAAGCCATCGCGTCTACGGTAGGATTCATTTTTCGGTGCAAGTTTTAGCGACGTATTGGATCTCATAGACATAATTTAATCGTAGTTGCACCATAAAATTATTTTCAGCAACATTAATTCTCGCTAAAACCCCCTTAAACTCGTATGAACACGTATGAACTAGTTGAATCTAATTAATAAACAACCATAGTTAATTAATTATTGAACTTTGCATGCATGCATATCATCGCATGTTCATTAGTATGTGTGCATCGTGTTGATTTGTATATATTTTCTTGTATGTGTGATCACGAGTAGAGGGAAGTGCTCAAGAGGTCGTGTACAAGGATTTCCAAAACCAAGACTTCGAAGCGCTTGAGCAACCCTATCCGTCGGAGCAAGGCAAGTGTCCATGAAGCATATTGATCCTGTTTTAAAATAAATGTTTTGTTTGCAAAATTGCATGCTCGTGTCAATTTAATGGGAATCCTATGATAGGAAGTTGACTAGCTTTGTGTTTAACCACCCTTGTCACCTGGAATACCTGGTGGAGAGTTGGGAAGGGTTTTTACCTTTTTGCTTCGCTTAATTAATTGGGATGGGAAAACAAAACTACATATTTAATTATGCATTAATGATATTCTGATTAATGTGATTTGGTCAACATGATATGGTAATGGGCGATCTAAGCAAGCCTGGTATGTGGATGGGTTGGATGTTATGGTGGTTTGCTTGCTTTAGATCTAAGGACCGGTTCATGCGAGAATAGGCCAGGACTACAGTGCCACCACGAGGCCAAGTATGGGTGCATCGTAGCTTATTAATTAGGGCTTTGCTAGTGCTTTTTGGACCATTAAGGATGCTCGGGGAAGGGGTGGTTGGGTTGGGTTTGTTGATGATTGGCGGGACTACCCTGGGATCCGAACGGCTCAAGAGGGGGCCCTTGGTTGAAGATGTGCTCAGTTGGAGACATCACCACCGATGAAACCTCAGTGGCATCTTAATAGACTAGTAATCCCTTTGTAAAGGCTATTTTGTGATCTCTTGGCCATACACCAAAGGAAGTGTAATTGGCGAAAGGGAGGTTCTTTAGTCGCCGACGGGTGATGAAATCACAAACACGTGGGTAAAGTGGTACATACTCTGCAGAGTATTAGAACTATCATGATAGTCGTGCTCCCGGTTATGAGCGCCTGGATGACCTACATGATTAGAAGGGTTTTGGTATTGGGATGGTTTAGTATTGGCTTTGGGATGGTATTATGGTTCTTGGTGATAAATATGGTTATTGGTAATGAGATAGAGACTAGTATTATGAGAACTACATGGATTATGATGGGTTTACTTCACATAAATATGATATATTGCTTTTCAAATGTTTTACTGTACTTTTCTGCACTTAGCCTTTATTATATTCGTCAATTGTATCGGCTACATGTCATACTTTCCACACTTGCTGAGTACGATATGTACTCACTCTTGCAATCCCTCCACCAACAGTTTCAGGTGATGGTTGGGAGTATCTTGAGGATAATGCGGAGTTCTAGGCCGTGTCTGCCATCAGCTTTGCCTGTAGTGTTGCATGGAGCTGCGCTATACCCCTTTGCCTAGCTGTTTAGTTTGCTTAATTAGTTTATTTCCATTGAATTAGTTGAACTTGTCATTAATATTCATTAGAGCTTGTATTGAGGATATTATGAATTGTGTAATAAAATTTAGTTAATTAATCTTGTTCTGTGGTAATTTTCCATATACTCTATTGTGAATGCACTCGTGTATGTGTGTTGAACATCGTGGGCACACATATGCGTTCACTTGGTTCATTTTTTGGAACCGGGTGTCACAGATTGGTATCAGAGCCGTGTTGACCGTAGGACGCAAGTCTAGGTAGAAAGGACGCTGTAAAACACATAGGAACTATTTCCTAAAAGCTATTTTCCAAATTGCATCGCTGCTGCACTTTCTCTTTGCCAATTCAGCCACCTTGAAGTGCTATTTACTGTTGTGTTCTTAGTGCAATTTCAGCCATGTTTTAAAATGCTTGCTGCTGTGTTTTCTTCCTTATTCACTATCATCTTACTGCTGCACATCCTTTGTTTCCCCTCATCCTTGCCGCCGTATTTTAATGCACTCGCCTCTAAATATTTTTCTTATTTGCACATGCGTTGTTGTTGCTCTAAAATAATTTTTCTGTTTCTTTTTGATGCCGCACAATCTCTTTTCTCTCTCCTTTCGCTGCTGCAGATTTCTGAACTATTTTACCTCTCATCTCTATGATTGTCTGTTAAGGGTATAGGATTTATTTGTGAAAATCATTCTTTCAATGTTTCACACTCTTTCTTATTTTGACTTATTTCTTTCTTTGCTCCTTTAATATCCAACACTTCTTTTCCAAAAAATTATAGATGACCACCCTAGCACTCCTAAGCATCCAGAAAAAGTAGGAGTATTCGAAGAAGTAACGATAGGAACACACCTTAGGGAGAAGCTTTTCGAGATGCGCTTCATGTGGAGGAGCTTCGTATGGTCCCATCTCAAGCCGTTCTCCGAAATAGGATACTTTACCATCCCGTAGTTACAATAATGTTAGGTCTTGGGATTAGGATTGAAGTCTAACCTTGAATAAGTGAGTAATAAACGCTTATATCGTTAGTGCAAGTGTGATGACTGTATGATTGCTTGCATGTATGTTTGTGTGTTTGGATGTGCATTGTGGAACACTTATATATATCCACATCCTCATCCATTATGTAAGACCTATGTGTGCTGAATACATTGGCTTGTGGTGAATACACTTGCTTTAACGATAAAAGTTTTGAATATCACCAAAACATTTTTTTAAGGTCCGACTAGCTTTTGTTAGTTCCGACTAAAGGTCCGGGTTGCTCTGGCAAGGTCCAGAACTTGACCGCAATGCTTCTGTTTTTCATTTGAAATGTTTCGTACTTGCTTTACATCTCTGGAAAGACTTCTTAGTATTCATTTGCTAAGTCTTTGGTGCGTTTTTGGTTGACATGGATGATATCGTGTTACTGTGATTTTGCAACATGCTTATGTGAGGTTCTCACATAAGGTGTGGTGTTCGGAACTAACTTGAGTCAAGTCGAGGACTTGGGCTCGTATGGATTGGTTGTTTATTCATGTGCAGGTGTTGCTTGAGTTCATTACATGGCTGGTGATGATATCCATTGGACTAGTCTCAGGGAGGAGATGAGGTTCCAACAACCAAATTCGGGAGGAATTGTGGTTGAGTTGATCAGGAGGTTGCGCAGCATGATTGAATCAAGAAAAATGCATGTGAAGGTATCGTGGACATCTTTGAAAGATGTTTGCATGTGTGCAAGGAGTGCATGGACGTGGCTACATGGTTTCGAGACGTGATGAAGAGATGTGGATGTAAAGAGTTGGTCGGAAAGGTCCAACCGACTAGGTTATGGACTCAGGCTGCGGCTGAGTCGGGTTTGACTCAAATATGGAAAGATTTGAGTTTGTTATGATAGGATTTTGTGTGGGTCACGAATTTGAGTTGTTTAGGAATGTGGGATACGTTCCTAAGGTGTTTGGAAGTCTTAAGATTGCTTCTATCTGCGTATAGAAGAATCCTAAGCAGTTACGGAAAGTTACGATTTGTGAACAGAGCAGGATTAGGTTCCTGATTTGAGTTGAGTTGGCTTTCGAGCTGGTTATATAAGCAAGGGAGGCTAGATCTCGTGGTGCACGACTTTGGGGCTGTTCCTCTTGTGTTCTATTGAATAAAATTTATAGTTTGAAGGAACTTTTGTGCCTTGTTCGTCCGACTTGTTCTAGACAAGTTTTACTCGTCGAGTTTCTGGACAGCACTACCTTTCGTCGGTGGTTTTATCATAACTCGAGTTTTACAGACCCAATTGACTTGATTCTTTTTGGTTTGTTTTCACAACTTGATTATCTATTATCTGTCAAAAATGCACGTTCATTGAACTTTTGTTCTATGATCTACACGAGTCTTTTTTGCAGCGTTCCAGAACTGTTTTTTTTCTCGGGTAGGGCAGATTGACCTTTGTTTGATCGTTCGATCATAACTTGAGTTTTTCTTGACGGATTTGAGAGATTCTTGTTGTGTTGTCTTCATTACTTGATTCTCTCTGATATCTATCACTTTTGTCATGGTGAAACAAGTATAGATTAGTCTCACACATGATTTCTTTAACATATCATTTTTCTGCCGAAGGGGTTGGGGTTTAATTGTTTCCGCTGCGTAAGATTTTTAAATCTACCATTCACCACCCCCCTCTGGTAGATTTTCACGTGCTCTTCGATCCTACAATTGGTATCAGAGCCAGGTTGCTCTAATCTTTGTGATTTGCGCGTGTTTTTTGACTAATCATCACGGAGAAGTACTCTGCCAAACCTTGTGTGTTCGCTGGTATTGATTTTTCAGGGTTTGTAAGGCACGCATGGAGGCTTTCATCCAGGCACAAGGCTTTGCAATATGGGAGAAGGTATACAAGACTTACGAAGTGCCATCAAACGATCAAGTTACAGCTACAAATCTTAGAGATGTCGACAACAACAACAAGGCTCGGAACTTGATCATACAAGGATTAACACAAAGCGACTTCGACCGTGTTGCACACCTCCGATCTGCATACGATGTGTGGAAAGCACTTTGTGACTACCACGAAGGATACAACACGATCAAAGAGGTAAGGCAAGACATGTTCAAGAAAGAATACATGCGCTTCGAGATGCAACCCGATGAGTCTATTGATGACCTTTTTGCTCACTTTAATAAGATTCTCAGCAACTTGCGTAGTGTCAATGTTAATTTTTCAGATGCTGAAAATGCTAGGCAATTGCTAAGTGCATTAGATATGTCAATTTAGGAGATGAAAGTCACATCTATTCGTGAATCTACTGTCATGAGTTCAATTACTTTAGATGTGCTATATTCCAAGTTAAAAACTCGTGAAATTGACATAATCTCACGTAAGAACCCCAACAAGTCTATTGCTTTTGTTTCTCAACGTGACATGCCTAGCTCCGGTCAAACATCATCTTGTGGTACACTTGCTTTGCTGTCCTCTCTAACCCGTGAAAAGATTGAGGAGTTTCCAGAGGAGGAGCTAGCGCTCATCTCTACCCAGTTCTCAAAAGCATTGCAAAATGTGAGAACTAGAAGGAGAGGAAGCTCCGGACCTCAACGATGCTTTGAATGTGGTAAGATAGGACATTTTCGTTCAAATTTCCCTAACCTTTCGGGTCCTACTTCCCGGGATGAAAAGAAAACAAGAACGAAGCACTCCTCTGCAAAATATACGAAGAAAAAGAAGGGTTTTATAGGAAATTGGTGAGTAGTTTTATCTCATTACTCCAGGAACTTGGCTCAAGCGACGTGGACATTGGAAGTCATGAAGATGAAGATGATTTGGCAAACTTGTGCTTCATGGCGGGCAAGTCAAGATCAAGTATGGAGGAGGCAGAACACAACAACAACAATGAAGAGGTATGTCCTACTTGCGAAGAAATGTGTGATGCTTTTTCTCGTGCCGCAGTTATTGTTAAGAAAAAGGACAAAAAGCTTAGGGACAATGCTGTTAAAATTGAGTCACTAGAATCTGAAATTAATCGTTTCAAATCCTTGATTCCTAGTGATGATTCTTGTTCCTCATGTGACTTAATATATGAACAATTGTCCTCCCTAAGAAGTGCACATACCTCCACACTTGATAAACTTGAACTTGAAATTGAAAATAACAAAAAGCTTGCTGCACTTAATATTGGAAACTTCAAAGATGCCTCTTGTTCTACAATTGATTTGCATTGTTCTAGTTGTGATGATCTTGATAAGAAACTGCAAGACGCTATGAATGAAATCTCTATATTGAACAATTCTTTACGTTGTCATGAAGTTAAATATTGTTCAAATTGCAAATTAAAAGGAAAAACTTCATGTGAAAATTGCCTTGATCTGTCCAATAAACTTGATAACATGCATAGGACATTTGATCTGTTTTGTAATGGGAATAAGAACCTAAACTTGCTGCTGAATTCATCCAAGTATTGCAATGATAAAACTGGTTTAGGTTTTGATTCTCATGCTCATGCTAAGGCACATCCACCTAAAATTGTAATGTCATTAGGAAGTGGTTTGATTCAAATAGTTCCTAAACAAAAAGAAGTGGTTTTCAAATCTGCAGGGGTATTGTCTCATTCGGTTTCAAATAAAAATGTTGTTTGCTCATCTAGATATGAAGACAAAGTTAAATTTCATTGTACCTACTGTGGTAGAGTTGAACATGTCATAAATTTTTGTTATATACTATCTAAACAACAGAAAAGGGAAAGAATGGTTGCTAGATCTCATAACTTTCATACAAAATTTGCTGCCATATTGAACCGAATGTATAACCTGCTGTTTTGAGTCAAAAACATTCAAAGTTTACCTCCAGACCTTCTGTTTTTGCCTCCGGAGCTACTGATTTTTGTGCTACACAAGTAACACCTTATAGGTCTATAGTTAAGAATAAAAAATCTCAAACTTTGACTCATAAACCTGCTGTTTTGTCTCAGCTTTCGCGTGTTTTTCCTGCTGCACATCGCGTGACTCAGTACTGGATTCCTAAATGCCTTTTGACTAACCCCAGTATTGAGTCATCGACGTATTGTGCTTCTATGTAGGTTACACATTTGAGGAAGGAGAACATCTGGATTATGGATTCAGGTTGCTCACACCACATGACCGGTAACAAAGATTGGTTCTCCTCCCTCTCTTTTGTGTCATGTGTAGAGAATGTTACTTTTGCTAATAATTCTTTAACTACTATAATAGCTTAGGGTTCGGTTAGAGTAAATGATCACTACACTTTGAAGGATGTGGCACTTGTCAAAAATTTGAAATACAACTTGCTTTCTGTTTTACAATTGCTAGATGAAAATCTAGAAATTATTTTTAATAAAAACTGATGCAAAGTTGTAAGTTCAAATAGTGAGCTTATTTTTAACATGTCTCGGTTTGGAAGAGTTTTTAAAGCTGATTTTGATATGTCTTCCTCTAAGCATAGGTGTCTAGTTGCTAATGATTCAAAGGACCTATATTTTTGGCATCGTAGACTTGGTCACATTGGCTTTGATCACCTAACGCGTATTAGTGCTCTTGATCGCATACGTGGGCTGCCTAAGCTTAAAGGGAACAAAGAAATTGTGTGCTCTTCTTGTAGACATGCTAAGATGGTTGTAAGTTCACATACTCCTCTCACAATGATCATGACAACTGAACCATGTCAACTTTTGCATCTTGACACCATAGGACCTTCACATGTTCAATCCTTCGGAGGTAAATTGTATGTACTTGTGATTGTTGATGATTATTCTAGATACTCTTGGGTTTACTTTATGGCATCTAAGAATGAAGTTTTTAGTCACTTTAGAACTTTATTTCTTAGATTAACAATTGATTACCCAGGATCTTTAAATGCAATTAGAAGTGATAATGGAACTGAATTTAAAAATCAATCTTTTGATCACTTTTGTGCTGAAAATAGAATAGATCATCAATTTTCTTCACCATATGTACCTCAACAAAACGGTGTTGTAGAAAGAAAGAACAGAACCTTAGTTGAGATGGCTAGGACTATGCTTGATGAATATCAAACTCCTAGGAAATTTTGGGCTGATGTGTTAGCAACCGCTTGTTATGTCTCAAATCGTGTTTTCTTGCGTGCTAAGCTAGGTAAAACACCATATGAGCTCTAATTTGTACATAGGCCTAGTTTTACACACTTTCAGGTCTTTGGTTGCAAATGATTTGTTAAGAAACATGGTAATCTTGATAAATTTGATCCTAGATCTATTGATGGCATGTTTCTTGGTTATCCATCTCATACTAGAGGCTACCTTGTGCTTTTACTTGACACTAACAAAATTGTGGAGACTTGAGAAGTGTCTTTTGATGAAGCTAGCCTAGGTACTAGCAAAAACATTGCAGGTCCAGATCCATATCCACAGGGGTAGCATTTTCGTTGAAGATAAGGAAGAATTGGAGCTGCTGCCCGAAAATTCAGCAGCTAAAGACTTTGGTTCAGCTCCGGATGTTAATTCTCAACCAGCACCGACAACCATCAATGATGATTCAAATCATCCTCAAGTCACAAGCTCACCGATTTGTGATGAACATGAAGAAGAATAAGCTTGTGAGACATCTGTTCCCCTACGATTTTACAAAGATCATCCCCCACAACAGATGATTGGAAGCTTGCATGAATGAGTCACACGGTCCAGGTTTTGCGATCCAAACTCTTTTGCTCATTCTGCTTTTATTGCTTCTTTTGAACCCAAAGATATATCACACGCACTCACTAATGAATTGGATTATTGCCATGCAAGAAGAGATAGAAAATTTTGAAAGAAATAATGTTTGGAAACTTGTTGTACCTCCACCTCAAGGTCACACTTTAATTGGAACTAAATGGGTATTTAAAAATAAAAAAAAGTGAGGATGGGGTTGTGGTTAGGAATAAGACTAGGTTGGTTGCTCAAGGTTTCACTCAAGTTGATGGTCTAGATTTTGATGAAACTTTTGCTCCTGTTGCTAGATTAGAAGCCATAAGAATTTTTTTAGCTTTTGCTGCATCTATTGGTTTTAATCTGTATCAAATGGATGTTAAAAGTGCTTTTCTTAATGGCTACATAGATGAGGAGGTTTATGTAAAACAACCACCGAGTTTTGAAAATCCAGATTTTCCTAATCATGTTTACAAACTGTCCAAAGCCTGGTACTGTCTCAAACAAGCCCCTAGAGCATGGTATGATAGGTTAAAAACATTCTTACTTGAAAAAGGGTTTACCATGGGCAAGGTTGATAAAACTCTTTTTGTGCTTAAGCATGGCAATGACTCATTATTCGTTCAAGTGTATGTGGATGATATTATCTTTGGTTGTGCTTCTCGTGATCTTGTGTCCAAGTTTTAAGCAATGATGAGTTCCGAATTTGAAATGAGTATGATGGGTGAACTCAATTACTTTTTGGGGCTGCAAATCAAGCAAACAAAGGAGGGTACCTTTGTGCATCAAACGAAGTATACAAAAGATCTCATAAGGCGCTTCAACATGGACAAAAGCAAGCATCTTCGGACATTAATGGGAACAGCAACAACACTTGGACTTGATGAAGATGGTGAACCCGTGGATCAAAAAGAATATAGAAGCATGATCGGATCACTTTTGTACCTCACGGCATCAAGACCAGACATACAATTCAGCGTATGTCTTTGTGCACGGTTTCAAGCCTCCCCACTTGCTTCGCATCGTCAAGCCGTCAAAAGGATTCTTAGGTACTTACATGGAACTCAAGAATTTGGAATTTTTCTTCCTTCTTCCTCAACCGTTAGTTTGAAAGCTTTTTTGGATGCTGATTTTGGGGGTTGTAGGATTGATAGGGAAAGTACTTCCGGTGCTTGTCATTTTCTTGGTAATTCTCTTGTTGCTTGGTCCTCTAGACAACAAAATTCAGTTGCACAATCCATAGTCGAATCTGAATATGTAGCTGCTGCTAGTGCTTGCTCACAGATTCTTTGGATTGTTCAAACACTTAAGGACTATGGGGTTGATCTAGATAGTGTCCCACTGTTCTGTGATAATGCTAGTGCCATTTGCATTGCTAAAAACTCCGTGCAACATTCTAGAACTAAGCAAATTGACATTAGGTATCACTTTCTCCGAGATAATATTGAAAAGGGAAACATTGTGCTTCACCATGTAGATACCGAACAACAATTGGCTGACATTTTTACAAAACCTTTGGATTTCACTCGTTTTTGTTACATTCGTAGTGAAATAGGGGTTATGCATCCTCATGGCTTAAACTGAGGGGGAGTTTTGAAACTTGGGAAGTCTATGTGTGAATCTGAAATTAAAATAATATGAGCATAGTATTTCATACATATATGACTTTGTGATTCCTTTTACATGCTGAATGTTCTTACTACATTACTCGTGTTATATATTTTGTAGTTTTTGCCATGTCTTGTAATTGGAATAATTATTTACATTAAAACTGGTCATGGTCGAACTTTCTTGCTGTTTTGAACTTGTTACATGTTCACAAGTGCTTTTAATCATTAAGAATTAATCAAGTAATCAACTCACATGTTGAGTTTTTATGAACAATTATTAATTGAGAAAATATCAAGAGAATATGCATGCATCGCACTTCTTCTTTTGAGATGGCTTATCATTGCACTTAGATACGAACTTGGAAGAAGTTGTGTATGACTAAAACCATGTCCTTAAGCTTCTGATTGTCAAATGACATAGGCTTGGCTTAGTTGGTTAGAATAAGGCAGATGCGCATATAATCTCTTGCAAATATCATATGATCTAAATTTATGCTTTGAAAACTAATAAAATGCAGCAACTAGTGTCATGATTTTAGGTTTTGAAATAGTTAAGTTTGTGAGATCATGACTTACTTAAATTGAAAATTACATTTGATCTCTAGCATGGCTTACACTACTTTATGTATTTCATTGATGTGATAATTTAAGGTACTTGATAGTATGACTTGGATGAGCTTTGTTTATATGTATATGTTATAATATGCTCATAACAACTAAAGGGGGAGAGATAATTTGTTTATATGCTCATGACTTGCTGAATACATTGTCAAAGGGGGAGAGATAAGTATGAAGAGAAAGAGAATATGTGCATAAGGAGTGATAATAAAGGGGGAGAGACAATATGGGATAATTTTTGTATTTTCTTCTCATTTTACTTTTGATTTACAAAGGGAGAGAAATTGCCTTCAAAACTTTTATGTGAATAAGCCAATGTTCGGATTTTAAATGGTGTTGCCAATGCATTCATCAAGGGGTAGATTGTAAGACCTATGTGTGCTGAATACATTGGCTTGTGGTGAATACACTTGCTTTGACAATAAAAGTTTTGAATATCACCAAAACATTTTTTTAAGGTCCGACTAGCTTTTGTTAGCTACGGCTCAAGGTCCGGGTTGCTCTGGCATGGTCTGGAACCTGACCGCAATGCTTCTGTTTTTCATTTGCAATGTTTCGTACTTGCTTTACATCTCTAAAAATATTGCTTAGTATTAATTTTCTAAGTCTTTAATGCGTTTTTGGTTGACATGGATGATATCGTGTTACTGTGATTTTGCAACATGCTTATGTGAGGTTCTCACGTAAGGTGTGGTGTTCGGAACTAACTTGAGTCAAGTCGAGGACTTGGGCTCGTATGGATTGGTTGTTTATTCATGTGCAGGTGTTGCTTTTGTTCAAGACATGGCTGGTGATGAGATCCATTGGACTAGTCTCAAGGAGGAGATGAGGTTCCAACAACCAAATTCAGGAGGAATTGTGGTTGAGCTGATCAGGAGGTTGCACAACATGATTGAATCATGAAAAATGCATGTGAAGGTATCGTGGACTTCATTGGAAGATGTTTACACGTGTGCAAGGAGTGCATGGACGTGGCTACATGGTTCCGAGATGTGATGAAGAGATGTGGACGTAAAGAGTTGGTCGGAAAGGTCCAACCGACTAGGTTATGGACTCAGGCTGCGGCTGAGTCGGGTTTGACTCAAATATGAAAAGATTTGAGTTGGTTATGATAGGATTTTTTGTGGGTCACGGATTTTAGTTGTTTAGGAATGTGGGATATTGCTAAGGTGTTTGGAAGTCTTAAGATTGCTTATATCTGCGTATAGAAGAATCCTAAGCAGTTTTGGAAAGTTACGATTTGTGAACAGTGTAGGATTAGGTTCCTGATTTGAGTTGAGTTGGCTTTTGAGCTGGTTATATAAGCAAGGGAGCCCAGAGCTCGTGGTACACGACTTCGGTGCTGTTCCTCTTGTGTTCTATTGAATAAAATTCGTAGTTTGAAGGAACTTTTGTGCCTTGTTCGTCCGACTTGTTCCAGACAAGTTTTACTCGTCGAGTTTCTGGACAGCACTACCTTTCGTCGGTGGTTTTTTAGATTAGTCTCACACACGATTTCTTTAATAGATCGTTTTTCTGCCGAAGGGGTTGGGGTTTAATTGTTTCCACTGTGTAAGATTTTTAAATCTACCATTCACCCTCCCTCTGATAGCTTTTCACGTGCTCTTGGATCCTACACATTAATTCATTATTTAGGATCATATCCCTTGATGCATATAGTTGGGGACGTTTCTAAATTCTTACCTATTGCTTCTCTTCAGATGGTGAGGACTCGCGACCAGTGAGATGTCAATGATGAGGAGGAGAACCCTGGAGTACCTCAGAACAACAATGGACAAGGACCTGCTCATTGAGCTATCAAATTTATTTTGTAACATCAATAATCAGCCCCACATGCCTCCACCGCCACCCCCACCTCCTCATAACCGATTGGGAGAGTTTATGAGGACTAGGCCGCCAACCTATGCTCAAGCTGCTGACCCTATGGATGCGGATGATTGCAAAAAGAAACTTGCTATTGTCCAATGCTGTGACCACGAGAAGGTGC
Source organism: Tuctoria greenei (assembly GCA_036927565.1). NCBI lineage: Eukaryota > Viridiplantae > Streptophyta > Magnoliopsida > Poales > Poaceae > Tuctoria > Tuctoria greenei. The sequence goes on along the minus strand of JAYESD010000004.1, from coordinate 178,210,094 downwards.
TATATGCTTCTCATCAACTCGTTGGAGCAGCTGCGGATTGGTGGGATGCTTATTGCAATGCTCATGAGAATCGAGAGAGGATCACTTGGGCGGAATTCGAGGACAACTTCCATTCTCATTATGTGCCGGAAGGAGTTATGATCTTGAAGAGGCAAGAATTTGAGAACTTGAGGCAAGGAAGATCGAGTGTGGGTGAATATCTCAACAAATTAACTCAACTCTCAAGATATGCACCTGAGGATGTTAGTCGAGACATCCGGAAGCAATATTTGTTCATGAGAGGCCTCAATAAGGAGATCCAAGTGCAATTGCTCAACTGCGATTATGCCAACTTCCAGAAGCTTGTGGACAAAGCAATTGTGGTGGAAAATAAGCTCCGTTAGATGGAGCAAGACAATAAGAGGAAGGCGCCATATCAAGACAACAACAAAGAAGTAATGTGCGCCCTCGTTTTGTGCCTCCTAATGCGCCATACTACATCTCCTCTGCTCCTGTACAGCGCTCTGGTTATGCACCACGCCCAACTCAGTTTGTGCAGCATCGCCCTGTCATACAAGCACCTTGGCCTCCAATGACTTATGCACCTTGCGCCAACTTTCCTGGTGCAAATGTTCAGAACCAAGCTCGCCCCAATAATTCTGGTGGAGTTAAGAAGTGCTATACATGTGGAGAAGCTGGACACTTTGCGCATCAATGTCCTAAGTCTGGCCTTGGTCAAGGAAGCAGTGCACCGAGGCAAAACCCAAGACCTAATGGAGGAGCGCCACAAGGGAACCGTGGACAACAGAATTTTGCTCGTGGCAACGTGAACCATCTCTCTTCGGAGGATGCTCAACAAGCGAATGATGTGGTCATTGGTATGTTTCTCGCCAACTCCGACCCCGCAACTATGTTGTTTGATTCTGGAGCATCACATTCATTCATTGCATCGAAGTATGTTGCCAAGTATAGTTTGCCTATCTCTCATATGAAGCTTACTCTATTGGTTAAGTCTCCTGGAGGAGAGATGAGGACAAATATAGTATGTTCAAAAGTAAGCCTTAGAATAAGGGAGGTAGACTTCTCCACCAACCTCATTGTTTTGGATTCTCAAGGATTGGACATTGTACTTGGTATGGACTGGTTGAGGAAGCACAATGGAGTTAATAAGGGTGCCACGAAGACGGTGAAGTTGACTAATGAGAAGGGATCACCGTAGAGTTTGAAGCTTCTCAAACTGCACCGAAGCAATTGGAGCTGAATCATACGGACGGTGCCACAATTGAGGAGATTTCGGTGGCGTGTGATTTTTTGGATGTTTTTTCCAGACGAGTTGCCAGGTATGCCACCTGATCGAGACATTGAATTCGTTATTGACTTAATACCTGGAACTCCACCTATAGCTAAGAGGCCATATAGGACGCCCACTATGGAATTAGTGGAGCTCAAGAAACAGATTCAAGAGCAATTAGAGAAGGGTTTTATTCGTCCAAGCTCTTCACCTTGGGGAGCACCCGTTCTATTTGTGGACAAGAAGGATGGAAAGCAAAGGATGTGTGTGGATTACCGATCTCTCAACAAGGTGACCATCAAGAACAAGTACACCTTGCCACGCATAGAAGACTTGTTTGATCAGATGAAGGGTTCTTGTGTCTCCTCTAAGATTGATTTGAGGTCGGGATACTTTGAAATGAAGATTAGACCATCGGACATACCCAAGACAGCATTTAGGACACGGTATGGATCTTATGAGTACACCGTGATGTCCTTTGGACTGACAAATGCACCTGCCTACTTTATGTATCTCATGAATAAGGTATTCATGGAGTACATGGATAAATTTGTCGTGGTGTTTATTGATGACATTATGATCTACTCGAAGGATTGGAAGGAACATGAGGAACACTTGAGGCTTACGTTGCAAAAAATTGAGGAAGCATCAATTGTATGATGCTTTTAAAAAACAAGTGTCAGTTTTGGTTGAAAGAGGTTCCACTTTTGGGTCATGTCATCTCAGGAGGAGGAGTATCGGTTGACCCCAGAAAAGTGAGAGACGTGTTGATGTGGGAACCACCGCAAAATGTAAAGGAAATAAGGAGTTTCCTTGGGATGATCGGATATTACCGTCGATTCATCAAGGACTTTTCCAAGATAGCCAAGCCTATGACGAAGTTGCTAATGAAGGGAAAGGCTTTCCAATGGACTCAAGCCTGTCAAAACAGTTTTGAGGAGTTGAAGAAGAGGTTAACAATAGCCCCAGTTTTGGTACTGCCGGATGTGAGCAAGAGTTTCGATATTTATTGTGATGCATCCAGACAAGGACTTGGTTGTGTGATTATGTAAGAAGGTCAAGTGGTGGCCTATGCGTCAAGACAATTGACGAAACATGAGCAGAATTACCCAACGCATGATCTAGAACTTGCAACCGTGGTACATGCATTGAAGATTTGGAGACACTATATCCTTGGACATAGGTGTGAAATTTATACAAATCACAAGAGTCTTAAGTATATTTTTCACACAAACGAATCTTAATTTGAGGCAACGAAGATGGTTGGAACTCATCAAGTAATATTATGTGGGGATCAACTATCATCCAGGAAAAGAAAATGTAGTGGCCGATGCTTTGAGTAGAAAAGGAGTAAGTCATCAACTCACAGTTCGAGAGTTACCATCCGAGTTATGTAAGGAGTTTGAATGGTTGAACCTTGGATTTGTAAATGAGATGGAGATGATGGTGTTAAACCCAACCTTGGAGCAAGAAATTTAAGAAGCACAAACCACATATGAGAAGATCAAGGAAATCAAGGAAAGGACCGAAGAAGGGAAAGAATACAGATTCGATGAGGACGAACATGGTACCTTATGGCTTGGAAAAATAATCGTTGTGCCCAATGTAAAGCATATTCGGGAGACAATATTAAAGGAGGCACATGACTCACTGTACTCAATTCATCCTGGTTGTACAAAGATGTACAAGGACATGAAGACATGCTATTGGTGGGCCAGCATGAAAAATGACATAGCCGAATATGTTGCATTGTGTGATGTGTGCCGACGAGTTAAAGCTGAACATCAAAGGCCAGCCAGATTGTTACAATCATTAAAGATCCTGGAGTGGAAGTGGGAAGAGATTGGTATGGACTTTGTAGTTGGATTACCATGTTACCAAGCAAGTTTGAAAATGTCACCCTATGAAACATTATACGGGAGGAAGTTTAGGACACCCTTGTTTTGGAATGAAACTAGAGAGAATCAAGTATTTTGTCCGGATGTGTTACAGGATGCTGAAAGGCAAGTTCAAATAATACGTTAAAACTTAAGGGCTGCCCAGTCTCAACAGAAAGGTTATGCGGATAATAGGCAAAGGAATCTGGTATTTGAAGTTGGAGATTACGTATACCTCAAAGTGTCACCTATCTGAGGGCAACGCCAGTTTAATGTCAAAGGAAAACTGGCACCTCGCTATATCGGGCCATTTCAGATTCTGGACAAGCGAGGAGAGGTAGCTTATCGACTTGAGCTGCCGACGTATCTCTCCTATGTACATGACGTGTTTCACGTATCTCAACTCAAGAAGTGTCGGAGGGTGCCGGAAGAACAGGTGCGATGGACGAGTTATAACTTCAGGAGGATTTGTCCTATGTCGAGCAACCTATCAAGATCTTAGACGTGAAGGAAAGGGTCACGAGAATAAAAGGGTCCGTTGGTGCAAAGTGCAATGGGATCACCATATAGAAGCCGAAGCTACGTGGGAACCTGAAGAAGACCTGAAGGCAGAATTCCCTCATCTTTTCTCCATGCTGTCGAATCTCGAGGGCGAGATTCATTTTAAAGGGTGTAGGTTTGTAACACCCTAAATTTTCGCATCATGCATTGCATACACACTACAGCAATATCGATCACTTACGTCGGCCAAAGCCAACGTAAGTAAGGCATAAACCGACGTAAGTAACTTAATTACATCGGTTTTCCTTTAATTACGTCAGCTTCTGGCCGACGTAGACATTTGGATGTAATTAAGGTAACTTACGTCAGCCACCGACGTAAGTTACCTTAATTACGTCGGTCTGCAGAAGCCGACGTAAGTTAAGTGTCAAGATGGGCCTTGGGCTGGGCCGGAGGACATACGTCGGCCTGGGCAGGCCAACGTAAGTGAAGTGCTCTAACTTAAGTCGGTTGATCCAAACCAACGTAAGTTAAGTGGTTTAACTTATGTCGGTATGGTCTGACCGACGTAAGTTAATCTGGGCTAACTTACGTCGGCATTCTCATAGCCGACGTAAGTTATGTTTTCGATTTTTTTTTTAAAACAGAAACTGACTACCTCGCTCGATGGCGAGAACATTGAATAGATACACAGATAATATACAGAACATATACACAGCAAAACAGATGCAAATTAAGTTCCAAAACATCAAAAACAACAAAACATCCACCGGGCTACATGCTAGCCCCTCCACTGCCTCCGGGATCTTCTCGGCGCGTTACCGAACCCTGCAAAAGAAACATAATCACTAGTAAGCATCAATGTCAACTCAGTAATAACATCAGAGTCCAAGAACATCAGTGATAATTGTTTCACATTAAGTGGTCTTTGGTATTGCAAACAAAAGAATGTTGCGTATATAAATAGCAAACTAGCAGATATCAGAGTTGGAGACATTAGGTAACAGGTCAAGCTTATGAACCACTAGCCCTTTGTTAACTCGAAGCACTGACAACTTATTAACTATATACTAATCATTTCTGCCATGGTCAAAAACTATTAAAGCTTGATTACACTTAACTTCCTCACCACTATAGCTATAGGAATCAATATCTGACAAGTCATCAAGATCTACCTCTATGTTCTACTTCCTTATCTCTCTATGTAAAATACTAAAATGGATACAACAATATTAAAGAGAGAGTTTATCACCTGCTCCGGTGTCTACACGCTAGCCCCTCCACTACCTCCGGGATCTCGACGCGTTCCGAAACCCTACAAAAGAATCATAATTAGGATAAATTAGAAGTCCATAATTAGTAGTCCATAAAACAACTAGTCAATAGTGTGAGTAACACATTTGCTAAATTAAATGTGATGCAAGTAACTTCTTTAACATAATGAAAAGGGAATCAAACTCCTAGGGATAGACAATATTACCTGCTCTGGTGTCTGCTACGGCGGAAGCGTAGGAATCTCGATGTCTTGACCGCTTTGTCGAGCAAGAGCCTGCCATTGCAAGATATTAGCAGATATATGTTATTAAGTGCTGTGAAATTTAACTACGGTACTTTAAATTACTTACCGCCACCGCTGCTTGCATCTGGGCCATCATTAAGGTCGTCCACTGCTGCTCCTCCCTTGCCTCCGCTCTCGTCCTCTCTAGCTCTGCCTGAGTTTGCGTCAGCGACTCCCTCATGGCCTGGAGCTCCAGCTGGGTCTGCTAGAGACGACCACTGGTCCCAACAGTCGAAGCCTGCGACGATGAAGAGCCTCTCAAAGGTCGCGTCGACCTCAAGTCAACAACTCCATCGAAAATGGCAAACCTGCAAAAGAATGAAAACACTAAATAGAAGAAGATTAATTGAAAAAAAAATATGAAACACACGAAGAACTCACCGTCCATGGGCCTTCCCGCCTCCACTTGCGTACGCGACTTGGGGGTTGATCGGCGCGCTTTCCCAATCATAACCGCACCGTGTATCTTCGCGACCTCCTGCGCGTACTTTGTCTACAAAACAAATAAATCTTGTAAGCATGTCAATAATAGTACTAGTTATAATGAAATTGATGAATTTCGAAAACTTACCAGTCGGTCGGCTGTGACCTGACTACACTGCCCTGGCTGAGAAGGGTCACTTCCCTTGTGACCTCTCTTCCAAACCTGGGTCGGGGTCGGCTCATGACCCATATCTCGCTCCTGTACAGCTGTGTTAGTGAGATAAATAATATATTAGGAACACATAAATAAAATAAAAAGGTACTTACCATGCATTTAGCCAAACTCAAGTAGCCGTTGCCGCCATAGTTGTGCTTGCCCTCGGATCCCATGCGGCACTGTCTAGCCTTCGTGGACTTGTTGATAAAAGTGTCGCTAGCCCAGTACCGACAGAGAGCTAAGTACGCCTCGATGTTACCCTGTAACCACGAAATACTAACCTGCACATATTTCATTTTTCATCAACGCAGTTAACTTACATATATATTTTAAATATTTAACAATATTAAAAACTTACCTCCGCGTACTGCTCCTCTGTCAACTAGGAGTCCGAGTCCTTCCTAAATACACCCCTTTGCTGCTCCTGCTCCTGCTCGCGGGGGTGCCGCTTGTAGTACGCGTTGATTGCCTAAATCCGGGCGTACGACAACGCCGCCGTCGTGAGCTTCCGAGCGTTGTAATGGAACACGCGTCTCGCATGGTCCTCCATGCCTGGTTCCTCTACTTGGTACCTCAGCTTTAAGCAAACAAATATTTAAGTGATATGCAATTAAGAATTCAAACGAGTTGAAAAAAATGAAACAGTTAAACATACCATAAAATCGTGCCACACGGCTCCCTGAACCGTGCTGTGCACCGGGTGAGAGTTCCGAGCATAGTCATCCCACGACAGGGCAGGAAAACCGTCAATTACACCGGGGTAGTGCAACTTGACGATAGCACCGAGGACACTGTTAACCTGCCTGTGGTGCTTCTCAACCCCCGTGAACGAAAAGTCGTACCAACATCTACAAAATATATTAAATCATTAAGTAGAGGAAAACAACATCTAATATTTAATATACTATATACAGTATTTATACTTGTCTCCAACAGGACGGATCGTGGTCCGCTGAGTAGTAACCGGAGGAGGAGCCACAAAGTGGGTCCTCCTCGTCCGTCGCCACTGCTGCGACGCTGCCGCGTCCTGTGACCCTGAAGGCTCTGCGGAACCCCCGGAGCCTCTGGGAAGGCTAGTGGTAGAGGGCTGCCCAGGGAGGCTAGCGCTAGCCGGCTCTGAAGGGAGGCTAGCGCTAGAGGGCTCCTGTAGTGGCCCCCTAGCCTCTGAGTCGGGCTCCTGTAGCGGCCCCCTAGCCTCTGACTCTGACTCTAACTCAGAAGTCTCTGAGTCAGACTGCACAAATGGAAAAGATTGACAAGTAATAATTAATAACAATTGCAATTTCAAAAATAACTTTATTGTAACTAAAATTTATCTCTGTCCGCTGAAAGCACACGACAGCTGAGGGTGGAGCGTGTGCCAGAAAGAGCTCACGTCGGCTAGAAAGGAACGAGCTCCCTGAGCAAGGGTCTGCTGGCGGCTCAAACCCTCTAACTGGCTTCCCCTTCCCCTTCCCCTTCCCCTTTGACAACATCCTGTTGCAAGGAATAAATGATTAATATGCAAAGATAATATACAAAATTAATGTTAAATTAGTGAATAAAACGTTACTTCACAATTCGTCAACATCACGATCATGCACCCTACTCCTTAAACCAGCCCATCGATCTTCTTCTTCCGCATATCGTTTTCGTTTGCGCAAATCAGCAGGTTTGACTATGTCATCGATATCTTCAGTTTCTGATTCTGATTCTGTTTCCGCTTTCGTGCCAGCCTCGATATCTTGAGCGTCTCCAACTAGTTATTGAATCCTACACCGGGCTCGACTGAGAAGGAGTCTGGCAACTCTTCCTCTTTGTAGACACAATCAGCCTCAGCTTCGTCGTGATAACCATCATCTCCTGGAGCGTATAACCGCTCACAAGGATTCACCTTATGTACCACCCACCAAGCTTTGAATTTATTGCATGGATAAGGTAGATAGTACACTTGCTCTACTTGGTGTGCAAGAACTAATGAATCGAATCCTTTCAACCGTTCCCTGTGTTTTACTTCGACCCTACAAAATTTGTTTACTCGAATTCCACGAATGGAATCAAACCATTCGCAGTCAAAGAATACCGCTAGAATTGGCTTGTTTGCGACAAAAGTGAATTCAAGGATTTTTTTAATAATCTCGTAGTACTACGTTTCATGATCTTGCAAATCGATTGCCCTCATCACAACTCCGGTATTACATGTTGCCGCAAGAGGACGAAGAGATTCAAATTGAGTTGTACGGAATCGAAAGCCGTTGACGTCATATCGACCATAGATTCTCACATTAACCACTCCACGGGATAGTTGTCGAAAATCTTCATGGACGTTTGCATCTTTTTGGCACTGCCCAAGATATGGAGTTATTAGAAAACGTAAGCATTCTTAAGTTATAAGAAAACATTGTTAACAATTATTAGTTATCGAGAAAACGTTACATGATCTCGAAACCAGGAGAGAAAATTAGATCCCCCGTTTATTCCTTCCCATCGAATATGTTCTATTTGCTTGCTCGTGGGTTGATGTCTATGTCTCCAATTTTGCTTGTCGAACATACTACACGATAAAGAGAACCTTTTAGAATACATTTGTCGGAAAAGATGGTGAAAATCATAAGTGTAGGAGGAACACTTACTTGAAATATTCATTCATTTCTTCCATATTAGCGTACATGTAGAAGAATGCAGCACGCCTTTCTTTTTCGCTAACATCATACGAAGTGTAACTACCAACAGTAGTGCCTCTTGTTGCAAAAATGGAGAGATCGCTACAAGGAGGTTGCTCATCTATATTGTATCGCATTACCGAAGTATTAACATTGTTTTCCTCTGCAAAGTAAACACTTGAGAAGTATCCTACTTCCTTAAGAGTAAAAGCTTCGGTGATGCAACCTTCAACCCTTGCCATGTTACCAACCATTGGTTTTTAGATATCTAAATGATCTTTCAATATGATACATCCACCTATATTGCACGGGACCGCCCACTTTCGCTTCAAATGGAAGATGAATTAAGAGATGTTGCATTAGATTGAAAAATCCTGGAGGAAAATTTTTTTCCATCTTACACAAAAGTACCGGAACCTCCTTTTCCAATTTAGTCATCATCTCTAGCGTGATTTCTTTAGCACAGAGTTGCCTATAGAAGTGGCTAAGCTCGGCTAACACCTTCCACACTGCATCGTCAAAATAGCCTCGAAACATAACAGGCAGAAGTCTTTCCATGATTATGTGGTAATCATGACTATTCAACCCAATGAGCTTTCCCGTTTTCACATTCACGGCTCGTCTCATCCACTTTGTCCAAAAACGTTTCGTTTCGGCATTTCGTACATGGGCACCGCGCCTTATCGCTATTTGACAACGAAAAAGCTTGTTCCACAAAAGCTTCTGTCTTGGCGTACCACTCATCTGAGTGACCACCAGTTCTGCTCTTCCAACCAGTGTACATCCAACTACGGTCTTCGCCCATGTTTGACTCTGCAGTTTAACGCGAAAGAAATTTTCGTTAATGTATTGTTATGTTATGTGTCACGGCCCTACAACCTAGGCAGATAGATCCTAAACCCACCCAAGAGTGACCGAGCGGAGCGTGCTCATGACGAGACGCGTGATCCGGATTCGAACGAAATTTCGGCAGCATAACCCCGTTGTTCTCCACTGCACGCCCAAAAATGGTGTAGATGAGAACAACAGGGTTACGCCACCGAAATCTCGTCCAAATCCGGACCCGCGTCTCGTCACAAGCCACGCCCCCTCGATCACTCTGAGGCTGTCCAAAAAGGGACAATTCCGAACCTGCACGTCTCACATGCCAATGACATGTGAGACGTGCCGATCCGAAACGGGTAATACATTGCTATAGGTTACGTTGCTCATTTTCATTTTGAGGTCATTTAAGAGAGAGGAAAGAACTAGAGAAAGACTGAGAGGAAAGTTGGTCTTAGATGACAATTCCACATCCATTTCCACCGTCCACACAATCGCGGGTCATTGACGTTCTTAAGGCGGTAAGGCAACTTAAGGCGACGGATCCCCCTGCTCCCGCGGCGCCAGCTTTCCCTGCCGCCGCCGGCTTCCCTGGCCGTCGCCGCCTTACCCTAGAAAGCAAGGCAACAGGGACGCTTTATGATGTCGAAGCGCCTTACCGCTTTAGCGTCACTAAAGCGACATTAAAGCGACGCCTTAATAACTATATACCGCGTTTCTCAGTTCACCGCCGGCGCGAGCTTCTTTTGCGTGCCGCCCACCGCCTCGAGCTCCTCCGCCGCCCCGATCTCCTCTGCTCACCCCTACACACGACCCACGGTTTCTCTCTCTCTCTTGGAGCTACCAGCGACGCCGTGCACCCGATAGTGGGCCGCCCCCGACGCTGCCCTCCTCATGGTGCAATTAAGCACTTAATAATAAATAGATAAACCACTTCAGCATAATTAGACGCATAAGCAAATTAACAACTTAAATAAACCAATTAAGCATAATTAAACAAATTTAAGCATAATTAAACATAATTAAATAAACCACACCTAAGCATAATTAAGCAAATTAAGCAAATTAACCATAATATAACAAACCACTTAAGCATATTTAAGCAAATTAACAACCATAATTAAATAAATAGTTAAGCAAGCACTGCCATCATAGAATCACTTGAGCAATAAAACACGACATCAAGCTAACAATTCTAATTAGGCTACAACGATAGCATAACAAGTATTTGAAAGCACTAAATTTAGAGTCCAAATTGAAGTGCGTACCTGATCGATGGGACGGCCGGAGGCGAGCCGGTGGCGAGGGCGCAGGGGCGGCGAGGGCACAGGGCCGACGGGGCCGGGGGCGGGCCGACAGCGGCGGCGCAGGGGCGGCGGGGCCGGGCGGTGGCTGGGGCGCGGAGGCGCGGAGGCGCAGGGGCGGAGAGGGCGCAACAGGGGCGGCGGGGCTGGGGGCGGGCCGACAGCGGTGGCGCAGGGGCGGGCCAGCAGCGGCAGCGCAGGGGCGGCGAGGGCGGACCGGCAGCCGGCAGCGGCGGCACAGGGGTGGCGGGGCCGGGCGGTGGCTTGGACGGCGGCGCAGCGGCGGCGAGGGCGGACCAGCGGTGGCGGCGCAGAGGTGGCAGGGGCGGACCGGCAGCAGGGTCGGGGCCGCGAGGGTCGGGGCGGCACCGCGGGGGCGGGGCCGCGGGCGGGAGGGGGGTGGCGGCCGGGCGACGATGGCGGGGCTGCGTGCCGGCGGCGGGGCAGCGACGGGGCGCAGGGGCGGCTCGTAGTCGGCGGCGGCGGGGCGGCTCGGGGGTCGGCGGGGCGGGAGCGGCGTGAAATGAAACGGCGCGCACCGCTCGCGCGGTTAGGTTCAACCACAACTTACGTCGGCTGGGATTACTTACGTCGGCAGACATCAGAGCCGACGTAAGTTAGTGTTAATTTACGTCGGTCGATTAACTTACGTCGGCTGCGGGCCGGGGCCGACGTCAGTAAAATTTATTACTGTCGGTCCCTTTACTTACATCGGCCAGCCGACGTAATTTAATTAACTTACGTCGGCTACCAGGCACCGACGTAAGTTACTAACTTACGTCGGCAGGCCGACGTAAGTTGCTCTGGCCGACGTAAGTGATCGATATTCCTGTAGTGACATGTTCATGCATTAAACATTAATAGAATAAAAGAAAGATAATAAAATATAAAACATACATGTGCAAATATGTGTAGCAAAAGAAGAAAAAGAAAATAATAGCATAAAACATATAATAGGGAATAAGTATAAAAATAATAATAATAATATATAAAAAAGTATATATATATAAATGAATAATATATTTAATAATAATATATAAAAAATAATAAATAATAAATAAAAATTAATTAGGAAAATAAATAAATAATAATGGAACAAAAAACGGGAAAAAAAAAGAAGTCAACAACCGATGGCCCAGCGGCCGAGCCACCCCGCCAGCGCGCCCCCGCACCTGGTCCCGCGTGACGCCCGTGTCCTCGGCCCCGCACCGCGCTCCTGCCCCGGCCCCGCTCCCGCGCGACCCCACCCCGCACCACACTCCCGCGCGGCGAGCACCCCGCACCGTTACCCCGCGCCCGCCGCGTTGACCTCGCCAGCGTGCCTGAGCTAAAGACCAAGTCGGTCTCTGGATGCTTTGCCGCACCTATATAAACTACCGAAGGGCTCCGTGATTGATCGACAGAAGCGCCACCAGGAACCCTAGCTCGGTAGAGAAAAAAATAGAGAAGCACCAGAGGCGCCGCCAGAGAGAAAAAAAAAGAAGAAAAAAGGGTAGGAAGAAGAAGAAAAGGAGGAGGAAATCGTCATCCACCAGAGATCATCGCGCCGCCGTCATCGTGCCGCTAGAGGATCGCTGCGCCATCCACTTCGTCTATGCGTCATCTTTGCCCCCGCGATTTTCGAAGCCGTCGTATCTACAGTAGGATTCATTTTTTTTATGCGAATTTAGCGATGTTTCGGATCTATTAAACGTAATTTAATCGTAGTTGCACCATAAATTTATTTTCAGCTGCATTAATTCTCGTTAAAACCCCCGTAAACTCATATGAACACGTATGAACTAGTTTCATCTAATCAATAAACAACCGTAGTTAATTAATAATTGAACCTTGCATGCATGCATATCATCGCATGTTGATTAATGTGTGTGCATCATGTTGATTTGTTTGTATTTTCTTGTATGTGTGATCACGAGTAGAGGGAAGTGCTCAAGAGATCGTGTACGAGGATTTCCAGAACCAAGACTTCGAAGCACTTGAGCAACCCTATCCGCCGGAGCAAGGCAAGTGTCATTGAAGCATATTGATCGTGTTTTAAAATAAATGTTTTGTATGCAAAACTGCATGTTGTGTCAATTTGATAGGAAATCCTATGATAGGAAGTTTACTAGATTTGTTTAACCACCCTTGTCACCTGGAATTATGGTAGAGAGTCGGGATGGGCTTTTTACCTTTTTGCTTCGCTTAATTAATTGGGATGGGAAAACAACACTACATATTTAATTATGCATTATTGATATTCTAGTTAATGGGAACTGGTCAATACGGTATGGTAATGGGTGATCTAAGCAAGCCTGGTATGTGGATGGGTTGGATGTTATGGTGGTTTGCTTGCTTCTAAGGACCGGTTGATGCGAGAATAGGCCAGGACTACAGTGCCACCACGAGGCCAAGTATGGGTGCAGCATAGCTGATTAATTAGGGCTTTACCGGTGCTATTTGGACCATTAAGGATGCTCGGGAAAGGGGTAGTCGGATTGGGTTTGCTGATGATTGGTGGGACTACCCTGGGATCCAAATAGCTCAAGAGGGGGCCCTTGGTTGAAGATGTGCTCAGTTGGAGACATTGCCACCGGTGAAACCTTATTGGGGTCGAAATAGGCTAGTAATCCCTTTGTAAAGGCTATTTTGTGATCTCTTGGCCATACACCAAAGGAAGTGTATTTGGTGAAAGGGAGGTTCTTTAGTCGTCGACGGGTGATGAAATCACAAACACGTGGGCAAAGTGGTACACACTCTGCAGAGTATTAAAACTATCATGATAGCCGTGCTCCCGGTTATGAGCGCCTGGATGACCTACATGATTAGAGGGAAATTGGGTTTTGGGATGGTTATCGTTTGGTATTGGTTATGGCTGGTTATGGATTAATTATGGTATTGGATGTGGTTAATGGTAATGGTGAAACCTGGTTTAATGATGATGGATATGGATTATGGACTTATATATTCATTGTGGGATATGATGGGTTTACTTCACATATATATGATATATTGCTTTTCAAATGTTTTACTGTACTTTTCAACACTTAGCCATTATTATATTCGTCATTTGAATCAGCCACATGTCATACTTTCCACACTTGCTAAGTACGACATGTAGTCACTCTTGCAATCCCCCCACCAATAGTTGCAGGTTAGGATTGCGAGTTTAATGGCGATAATGCGGAGTTCTAGGCCATGTCTACCGTCAGCTTTGCCTGTGGTGTTGCATGGAGTTGCGTTATCCCTTTTGCTTAGTTTTCTCAGTTTAGTCTATTTCTGTTGCATTAGTTGAACTTGTCATTAATATTCATTAGAACTTGTATTCAAGGATATTATGAATTGTGTAATAAAATTTAGTTAATTAACTTGTGCTGTGGTAACTGTCTGTATATCGTTTGTGATACACATGTATATGTGTGTAGAACATGTTGGGCACACATATATTGCACATGGTTCATTTTCGGAACCGGGTGTCACAGTAATATGATAATTAGTATATAAACAGTTAATATTATGAAATTATCAACTTAGATGATTCAATAATCCAATCAAGTTTCATCCAACCTACCAACAAAAAATTGGATCGTCTAGTCCATCCAACCAAACGTTAATTTGGATGATCCAAGACATAAAGAAATGGATGATCTATCTCCAATCCAACTTCGACGTCAAACCAAAAGCAATTGATTACTGAGCACTTTGTCACATGTCACTAGAGTGTATGCACAAATGACAAATACAGGGCCTCAACAATGGGTCTACGGTGCATCGTGGACTAACCACATGGCCCGACAAAACACTCACGTAATTACCATACACCTGCAAGAGCAACTACCTGGCCGCATCCTTCGCGTATGAATTGCAACGCCGGCCAACTTATACTCTTTGTACTACGTACAAAGAATTTTCCTTGTCCATGAGCCAATAAACAAGCTCTTCTGATGCGGCTTTGTAGTTAAAAATGAACTACGACAAAACCACAAGTTCATGGAGACGGGGGGAGTACATATGATCATCACATCTCTCTCACATGCATGTTATAGTTGTCCATGCATGCTACCCTACGCACCAAACATATGATTAACAAGCAAACTATATATATATATATATATATATATATATATATATATATATATATATATATATATATATATATATATATATATATATATATATATATATATATATATATATAACATGTTAGTTGTCACGACCCAAACATGATCAACGAGCCTCAAACTAGATATAACGATGTTTCAACAAAAAATAGAGAAAACACGTAATAATGTTGTCATCAAACATGATCGTCGCAAGGTTTTCAAGTGCATATGTTACTTGTCCATGCATGCTTGCTACACCCCAAACATGATCAACGAGTCTCAAATATGACGATCTTTCAACAAAATTAGAAAACACCTAATGCCATCAAACATGCATGATCGAGGTCTTTTGCATGTAAAACTGAGAAAACATGAACGAGGGTTTGTGATATATATATATATATATATATATATATATATATATATATATATATATATATATATATATATATATATATATATGTGTGTGTGTGTGTGTGTGTGTGTGTGTGTGTGTGTGTGTGTGTGTGTGTTAATGAATGCACGAATGTGTGGTGTGTTCATCGTCATGAAACATGATCGAGGTCTTTTGCGTGACAAACTGAAAAAAAACTGGAACATTGCATATACCTTGGGCCGGTGGGCCCTTTGTGTGTCAAAATTAAAAACTGGAACTGAAAAACTGAAACATCGTTGGACGGACCTACAATGCATGCCAGGTGGGCCACTGCATACCTTGGACCCTTTGCATGTCAAAAAAAAACTGCCTGTGAAGCGGAGATGGGACGTGTCGAGCCGTTGCGACAACTTAGAGGAAGCCAACCGCGGTTTAGATTAATTCGAAAGCGCAATTTTTGAAGCGTCTGATCATCTCCACTCGCGCGGACCATCCGCAGTGGCGTACTGTAAAGCATACTTGATACACTGTTACGTAGTGTAATTTAGAGTACGTAGTGTAAAAGATGAAGGAGAATAGTGTATAGAGTATGCTTTAGAGTACGCTGGTGCGGATGGTCTTAGACGAGGATCCACTATAAAGGCACACCCTTCCTCTCGCGACTCCGCCGCACCATCGCCGACCATCTCTCGCTCTTTCTCTGCACCTTCATCGCCGCACAAATGGGTAGCCCCGCTCCAAAGCGCTCCAGACCGTCGACGTCCTCCGAACCTCTTTATTTTCTGTTTTTGTCGCAGCCAATGCTGGTGGAACTGGAGGCGGTGCCCGCACCTCCTCCGTCCCCTTCTCTGCCCACGGCGCCCGCACCTCCTCATCTCGTTTGGGTTCAGGAGACTATTTGCCTCGTCGAACACTGCTTCGATGAACTCGATCGGCGTCTGAAGGAGGCCACCGAGCACCTTTCCGCCACCGCCGGGCGCGCAAAAAAGCTCGGCAAATTGGCGCGGGATGTATTTTTCGATACACCTTGCTCATGTGACCGTCTGGGTCTTTAGAAACTTCCCGTCTGCACCAGCATGGACACCGCCGGCCACTACTGCTTCGGGTTATTGTTTGTGGCCGGTCATCTCAACGTCCTCTACGAGACGATCAGGGAGGTGGCTGGGGTGGAGTGCCACCAGCATCTTCAATGGACCGTCGCCCGGAAGCTTCAAACTCAATTGCTGAAGGAGGTGGCGGTGGGAGCGGCAGAGGAGGCAGCGGCGGCAGCAGCGGTGGAGGAGGCGGCGGCGGCGACGGAGGAGGTGGAGGAGATCTCCTCCGATTCCAAGTAGAGTAGTATTTGTAGTTTTTCTTTTTCTTGTTTTCTATGTGCTTTCGTAGTTCTTGCTTGTAATATATGTGTTGTTTCTATTTTAATGATAAATGTCTTTTCTGTTCATGAATAATGAGTCCTATGCAGTATCGAAAAACAACTCCTTTCTGAAAAAGGGGCGAGATAACTGTTATTCAATGTCTAGCCAATAATTCGTTGTCTTGCGACAATCGACGACTCTTGGTTGAAACTCCATTGAGATTGTGGTTGAGGCTGCGTATCTCCTCTTTTGTGTTCTTTCACTCAATTTTTTCATTTGTAGTCGGCGCATGGGAAAATGTATTTTTAGTATGTAGTACTACATGTTATCATTTCATTGTGCTTAATGTTACAAAATGTTGATTGTTTACCATCGTCCTTTCGTGGATTTGGCTGTATTTGTGTATCGTTTGCATTAGCACATATACATTTGGCGATTCATATATTTTTTCGTATTTTTTTGGAATGTCCCACTAGCTAGCAGATGACTGCTTTTAGATTTTGATATCCATGCATGGCAACAAAGATGAATTAAGAAGCGAGCGAGTTATCCTAAGACGAAGTCTACCCCTCTAGCTACATGCACCATGTGCAGGAATCGACGCTACATGAGATGTAATTAACCATGATTGGATGCATGCACAAGGGCACGACTTGCGTCAAATTCTCCACTCCCGTGAAAATTTTATCGTTCTACTTGGTGCGCCACATTTGAGATTTTGACAATTCAATTTTCACTACTTGCGCCTCCAATTTCAGTCCCGCCTATTATTGTAACCCTATTTTAGCCACGATGAGTATAAATGGAAACACTGACCTCTGTTCCCGACACACCACTGCCCCACCCTTCTTGTGATCTCGCAGTACTCCAAATGTGTTGTCTCTTTGTCCTGTGTTCCTAAGAAATTCCCGTGTTTTCATTTCCCACGTTTTTTACAATTTTTCCCCCATGGATCTCGCAGTGATGCATCAAAGCTCTTGGTGGTGTTGACTCCTGGGTACAACGCCGGATGACCAAGTTTGACGTGCTCTACCGAACCTCTTCGTCGCCACACCTCCCTGCGACATCGCATCCCGGACTCCAGTTATGTGCTAGGTAAACTACATGATCCATGTCGTCTTTTTATAGAGCTATATTGGCTTGGTTCTACACGATCCATGCAGTTTTGGCCTAGTTAAGTTATATACAGTCCATTCTGATATATGAAGATTAAATAAATTAACAAAGATGAAATGTGGTCTTCTGTTTCATGAATTTAGTTTTATATATATGTATGTATATATATATATATATATATATATACTACATCTGTCCCTAAATAAATGTTGCTCCGACAGCTCATTAAGGCAGTGTATTACCAGTTCAATTCCTGGTCGGGAATGACAAATACTAAAAACCAGAGGTAGTAGTATGTAAATTCGGGATTTAGAAGTAAATGACGCATGGGTTATCTGATAAACCACTCCAAAGTTGTACTCTCATTCCTGTTTTATAGATTTGTATTCCTAAGATTTTTAGTTCCCATGGTTTTTACACTTTTTTCTTTCTTGTGGCTTTCTCAGATCGTACGTTCTTTTCTATTCTTTCTTTTCTAATTCTCCCGTTAGTAACAAACACTACAGTATATAGAAAGCACACCGTCTGATCCAAAATCTACATCGGTCATGTAATCTAATGTTATCACTGTTATTTGGAATGACTACTTACAATGCTCTTTACATTAGGAACAAGACATCAAACCATGATGTCATCTACAAGCATTCATGGTGGCCAACAAGCACCTGGTCTAACTATAAATGTGTTTACTATCAAAATTAAACAAATTTAGACAACATTAAATCATTTGCATGGTACACAGAGAATATTACAGCACATGATGTTCAGAACCCCGAGGTTCTTCACTCCCTGGTACTATGATGCATGAACCAACAACAGGTATAGATATACAAACCAGAAATACTCCTTTCGCCCCAGTGTAATTTTACTTTTAGAGCTTAAAAATGTCCCACTCCAACTCTATCCTCGGTAGTAGCTTCCAACTACCCATATCACATCACATTACTAGCTGCCTCTCTACCGTGCCATTTGTTTTGGCAGAGCGTGCTAGTTTTTTGCTCCTTTGAAATTGAATTTGGAGTATTTTGAGAGACTATTTTTTGTCCTTTAGATGTATTAATAATGGGTGTATCATGGTCATTTGCATTCTTTCCTAGGCTCTATTAATTGTTTTAGCATGCCTTGCAATTCTACTTTCTTAGTACTTAGTCTTTATAGTTAACAGTTCATCAACCTGTGTGATGGCATGATTTTTTTATGGCTCCACGCTGTGCTCTCTCGCCGCCGACCACTCCGGCCGGCACCCGCTCCCACGCCCTGCTGTTGGTCACTTCAGTGTCCTCCCCGACACGTCTCCCTCGCCCATCGCCACGTCCCATCCTTCGCGTGCCATGATTACCCCGCCTCTCGCAAATACCTGGCCATTACTCACCCTGCCACCAATCCTCCTTGAGAGTTTCAGCGAGACCGAACCCTCGCTTTGTTGAGCGTCGCAAGCTGGCACTATGCAATACTGCACCTGCAGTAGCCGCCACTTACAAGTAGACTCGATGTCTCATCGGCCCACATGTCAGTGGAAGCTAATGCAGGTGCAGTACTGCGGAGAATTTCAATCCCGCAAGCTGCCTGCCTTATCTGTCCTGCATTCGCCACCTACTACCGCTGGCGTTCATTACTTTTCCTGCAACTAATAATTCTCTTTGAGACGCGCTCCGGCTGGTGTCAGTCAGACCGAACCGGTGAACCCTATCTTTGTCTAGTCCAGCGCTGCCAGCTGCATGCCCCCTCACAGTCTTGCCTGCTTCGCTCATGGACTGAAAATCCTCTACAGTACTACTAGTGCGTACCAACACTGACATGTGTACCTGATGGCTAATTTTAGGGTATGACAGAAACAAAGAAGTCAACAATGTAACCCCCCATCAAAATATTTGTCGTTCGGACAGTCCTAACTAGTAGTTCATTTTTAATTCATTTGTTGGTCTGATACGACAATTAATATAAACCAGGAGGGAGTACTACAGAACAAAATGGTGCTGGGACGACACGGTCGTCCCACACTCGTATTTGCCGCACTCGTCCTGAAGATGGTATGAACATCAGACTTTTCTTCTTTTCACGCTATTTGTACATGATACTAAACTTGTTCAGGCGGTAATTTGCTTTAATCATTTACTATTTGAATCAATGTAACAGAAGGAAGGAAGCTAGGAAGAAGTGTGGATAAAGGACATAAGGTTGCCAGAATACGCTATGCATCCCATGTTAGTAGAACAGAGCATGTGAAGCTACCAATTCAGTTCTCCACTAGGTTGGATGTTGCGGTTGGTATTAATCAGCGGCACTTTACTGATGATGTGGTTATGTTTACAAAAAGACATGCATCCCTCAGCGATACAAGGAAGTGGGCAAAGGATGGCCATAGTAACAAGAGAGATATAGTACGAGACATTGTGGTTAGTGTTGTCACACCCCCACACAAGTATTTTTTTCTTGCAATCTCCATCCTGTATGTTTACAGGAACTTGTTATACAATGTACAAGATTCATGGGACATGGAGGACACAACGGAGAGCGCAAGAAAAATTTTGAAAATTGCTGGTGAGCGCTACAAGGGGTGGTGCTCGACTTTGCATGCCACCTATAAGAGTTATTCAACCGATGAAGAAAGTATATGAAACAAGCCTGCTGACGTAACGGCGGCCGAGTGGTTGCACCTAATAGAATATTTTGGGTCTGAGCGATTTAAGGTCAGATAACTTTTTAATAG
The DNA here is from genome assembly GCA_036927565.1 of Tuctoria greenei. Taxonomy (NCBI): domain Eukaryota; kingdom Viridiplantae; phylum Streptophyta; class Magnoliopsida; order Poales; family Poaceae; genus Tuctoria; species Tuctoria greenei. The sequence goes on along the minus strand of JAYESD010000004.1, from coordinate 178,189,841 downwards.
CTTGGCGTCATACAAAAAATATTTCATTTACTTTCATTCGTAGAATTAATTCCTAAAATTATTGTAGTCAATAAGCAGGACCAATTCTCAAAATCGAAGAAGACAAAAGGCGAGTCACTTGCTTGGCTCCAAATCCTACGCCCAACTTAGTTACGAGAAGGTATGCAAAATAAATCACGCTTTTACTTTGCGCTGCAAACAATATGTATACCGACATGTTGAAGTTTACTTGTATTTTATGTAGCGAGATCCACAGACCGGAGAATAACCCGGTGACATACAACTGTGGGAGGCAAGCCATTTGTTGGAGAACGGTAATTGGGCAAACAAGCTAGCAGATGCTGTACATGTGAGTAACACTTCAAACAATCCCCAATTAAATAAATATTTACAAATTACCTTTGGCTTTTCTTTTCGTATATAGATCCAGCCACATGCCCAAGAGGACGACATGGAAGCTGAGCAAGGAGGCCCAATTCCAAATGAGGAGAGAAACCAAATCTTCCAGCGTTGTTATAGATCCTCAGTCGGTTGTGCAGGATCACATGTTCGGGGGCGTGGTTATATGGCTAACCCAAGTGGTCCCGAACGTGAACGTATGCGTATCCAAATGTCTGAACACCTCAACGACCAAATTCAAAACTTAGAAGATAGAAATGCAGGCCTCAATCAAATAGTGCAGGAGTTGGAAGGAAGAAATGATAGCTTAAACACCCAGATGGACTGCATAAACCAGAAGAATGAAGACTTAAACATTCAAGTCCAGAACTTACAAGGTCAGTTAGTAGCTGATCGTGAACAGACAGCTAAGGAAATGCAGGACATGCACCCCTCAATGGCCGAAATTCACAAAATGATGATGGATACCACTCCACAGAAAGTGCAACAAAGGAACAGCCAAAAGCCACCTGCTCCAACAATTAGTCTCGGTCAGCTTAGGAAAACTCTTAGCATGCAAACACGTTGCTTTAGTAATTCTTGAGTGTTGTTATGCATGTTGTAATATAAATTGATGGATGTTTATTGTTAAACTCGTGATTCTGTTACCACTAATTTTCAAACATGGTGCATTCGGGTTCTACTGCTGCTAATTATAAAACGCTGCATTACGAATTTCTTGTCACAAATGATAAATTGTTGCAATAGAAAGCTATTGCCAATACGGATGATAAAACATGGTAATATAATGACAAAACGTTGCAGTATAAACATTTGGCAATGACTCAAAAAATGTTGCATTAAAAAACTATTGCGACAGATAAGAAATCCTTGCAGTACCAAACTATTCGCCACGGATGCGAAATCGTTGCGGTACCATACTACTTCCCACGGATCTGAAATCATTGCAATACGGTACTATTCACCACATTTGTGGACTCGTTGCAATACCCAACTATTTTCCACGAATACGAAATCGTTGCAGTACCAGACTAGTTCCCACGGATCTGAAATCGTTGCAATATGATACTATTCACCATGTTTGTTGTCTCGTTGCAATAACCTACTATTTTCCACGGACGTTAAACCATCGCAGTATCATACTATTTGCCACGACTGTGACATCGTTGCAGTACCATACTATTTGCTACGAATGTGAAATCGTTGCAATACCGTGATATTCGTTGCAATATGGTAAATCCTCGCTACACCATAACTCATTGCAATATGTTACTATTTGCCACAGCTGTGAAAATCATTGCAATACTGTAGTATTTGCCACGAATGTGAAAATCATTGCAATCACATACTATTACCATGAACGCAAAATCGTTGCAATACAATGCTATTCGTTGCAATACATTAAATCGTGGCAATATGCTAAACCGTTGTAATAACATACTATTTGCCACAAATGTAAAATCGTTACAATATCGTACTATTGCCACGCCCGTGAAATCGTGGCAACCACATACAATTACTACGAATGTGAAATCATTGCAATACCATGCTATTTGTTGCAATACGTTAAACCGTCGCAATATGCTAAATCATCGTAACAACATACTATTTGCCACGAATATGAAATCGTTGCAATGCCGTACTATTTTCCACGATCGTGAACCCGTTGCAATACCGTACAATTCGCTGCGATACGTTAAATTGTCGCAATACATGAAAACGTTGCAATAGCATCCTATTTGCCACCGATGTAAAATTGTTGCAATACCATACTATTCGCCACGGATGTCAAGGCATCACAATAACCTATCGCCACGGGAATTATTATGACAATTCGTAAAATCTATCGCCATGCTCTTTTTCGTTGCGACAGTGACCTATTGCGACGAATTTTTTCGTTGCGATAAACCGGAATCCTTGCAGTGTGTGGTGGAGGGGCAAAGATAACTCCTAAATGTAAACTATTTTTTCTTTGTAAGGATGAATCACTACAAAGATTCTGATTTAGCGCGATGAAAATAATCGTTTGAATGGTCAAAATTCATTGCAATAGGTCACTGTTGCAACAGAAAAATGTTGTGTAGTTTATACGAATCATTGCAATATGTCCCGTGGCAATAGGTTATTGCGACAACTTGACTTCTGTGGCAATAGTATGGTATTGCAACAATTTAATGCATTGTGATGATTTAATATATTACAACGAATAGTATGGTATTGCGATGGTTTCACATTTGTGGCAAATAGTACGGTATTGCAATGATTTCACATCGTGGCAAATAGTATGGTATTGCAAAGATTTAATGTAATAGAGCGAATAGCATTGTATTGCAACAATTTAACATTTGTGGCAACAATATGGTATTGCAATGATTTTACATTCGTGGCAAATAGTATGGTGTTGCAACGATTTCATATCGTGGCAAATACTATGGTATTACAATGATTTAACGTATCACAATGATTTAACGTATTATAATAAATAGTATGGTATTGCAACGATTTCACATTCGTGGCAAATAGTATGGTCTTGCAACAATTTCACAGCCGTGACAAATAGTATGGTATTGCAACGATTTCACATCCGTGGAAAATAGTATTGTATTGCGGTGATTTAACATCCATGGCAAATAATATGGTATTGCACGATTTCACAAGCTTGGCGAATAGTACTTTATTGCAACGATTTCACATCCATGGCAAGTAGTATGGTATTAAAACGATTTCACATCCATGGTGAATAGTATAATATTGCAACAAATTCACAACCGTGGTCAATAGTATGGTATTGCAACGATTGCTAATTTATGACAGTAGGTTCGTAATGCAATGTTTCCTGATCTTTGACAATAGGTTTGTAATGAAATGTTTCTTGATCTGTGGCATAATGTTTGTAATGCACCATTTTCTGATCTGTGGCAATACAGTTGTAATGCAACATTTTTTGAGTTGTGGCGATAGGTTCAAAATGCAATGTTTAATGATTTGTGATGACGGAGGTACAATGCAACATTTTCTCATTTGTGGCAATGGGATTGTAATGTGACGTTTTCTGGGTGGTGGCAATGGCAGTCTAGTGCAACATTTTCTGAGTCGTGGTCAAATGTTTCTACTGCAACGTTTTGCAATTTGTGGCAATAGATTTCTATTGCCACAATTTATCATTCGTGACAACAAATTTGTAATGCCACATTTTATAATTAGTGGCAGTAGAATTCAAATGTAGCAGTTTTGAAAATTAGTTGCAATAGAATCAATTTGTTCACACACGATACGTATGTCGAGTTTAACAATAAACATCCATTAATTGATACAACATGCATAACAACACTCAAGGATTAGTGCGATGTTGCTGCATGTTTATAGTTTGCCTAAGAAGATGAGGACTAATTGTAAGAACAGAACCCTTTTGTTGGCCCTTTTGTTGGCCTTTTGTGGAGCAGAACCCTTTTGTAGAGTTACTTGCAGTTGTGTACTTGTTTGTTGAATCTCCACCATTCTTTGCATTTCATCCATCATTATGCAGCGCATGAACTCCATTTCCTTAGCTGTCCGTTCACGATCAGCTGCCATCTGACCTTCTAAGTTCTGGACTTGAAAGTTTAGCTCTTCATTCTTCTGCCATATGCCATTCAACTAGCTGGTTATGTCATCATTTCTTCCTTCCAAGTCCTGCACTTGTAGATTAAGGTCTGCATTTCTATATTCTAAGTTTTTAACTTGGTAGTTGAGGTGTTCATTCATCTGGATACGCATTCTTACAGAAACATTAGGTTTAGCCATATAACCACACCCCAAACTTGTGATCTTGCACAACCGATTGAGGATCTACAACAATGCTGGAAGTGTTGTTTCTCTCCTCATTTGGGATTGGGCCTCCCTGCTCAGCTTCCTTGTCGTTCACATGGGCACGATCCTGGATCTATATACGAAAAGAAAAATCATAGGTACATTGCAAATATTAATTTAAAAGTGGATTATTTTAAGTGTTACTCACATGTAAAGCTTATGCCTGCACGTTTGCCCATTCACCGTTCTTCATATGGCTTGCCTCCCACAGTTGTATGTCATCGGGTTCTCCTCCGGTCTTTGGGTCTCGCTACACAAAATACAATTAAAATTCAACATGTAGTATACATATTGATTGCAGCACAAAGTAAAAGCATGATTTATTTTTATACCTTCTTGTAACTAAGTTGGGTGTAGGATTTGGAGCCATGCAAGTGTTTCGTCTTTTGATTTCTTCGATTTTGATAATTGGTCCTGCTTAATGACTACAATTTTAAGAATTAATTCCATGAATGAATGTAAATCAAATATTTTTTGTATGATGTGAAGCTAGTAAAAAGTTAGCTGACCTTGAATTGCTCAGACAAAAAATATTCTATTAGGTGCAACGAATCGGTGTCCCCTACGTCATCAGGCTTGTTTCGTATACATTCTTCATCAGTCGAATAACCCTTATAGGTGGCATGCAACGTCGATTGCCACCCCTTGTAGTGCTCACAATCAATCTTCAAAAATTTTCTTGCGCTCTGATCCGTGTCCTCCAAGTCCCAAAAACTTTGTACATTGTATAACACATTGGTGTAAATGTACAAGATAGAGATTGCTAGAAACAAAGACTTGTGTGGGGTGTGACGACACTAACCAGGATGTCTTTTAATATTTCTCTCTTGTGAGTATCGTCAACCTCTGCCCACTTCCTTGCACCAGTGACAGGTGCATGTTTTTTTAGTCAGAACCACATCATTGGCAAAGTGTTGCTGATTAGTACCAACCGCAGCACCCAACCTACTGGAGAACTAAATTGGTAGCTTCCCATTCTCAGTTGTTCTATTAGCATGGATTGCATAGCGTATTTTGGCAACCTTAAGTCCCTTAGCCACCCCTCTTCCAAACTTCCCTCCTTCTGTTACATTGATTCAAACAGTAAGCGATCAAAGCAAATTACCACCTGACCAAGTTCAGTATCATGCACAAATAGTGTGAAAGAAGAGAAGTATGATGTTCATACCATCTTAAGTACGTGTACGGCAAATACAAGAGTGGGACGACCGCGTCCCATCAGCATTTTGTTCCGTATTACTACATTGTTCACTTCTTTGTTGCTGTTCATACCCTAAAATGAGGCATCAAGTACACATGTCAGTGGCGCTACGACACCCATAGTACTGTAGAGGATTTTCAGTTCTGGAGCAAAGCAGGCAAGACAAAGGGGGGTGGGCATGCAGCCGTCGACACTAGACAAAGATAGGGTTTGCCAGTTCGGTCTGACTGACATAAGCCGGAGTGCATCTCGAGGAGAATTGGTGGCACGACGAGTAATGAACGCCAGCGGTAGCATGTTGCAAATGCAAGACGGATGAGGCTAGCAGCTTGCAAGATTGAAATCCTCTGCAGTACTGCACCTGCAGTAGCTTCCACTAACATGTGGGCCTGATAGGTCCACATGTCGATGGAAGCTACTGCAGGTACAATACTGAAGAGTATGTGAGTCCTAGATTCTGACGCTTAACAAAGCGAAGTTTTTCTGGCCAAGATCACTCAGAGCAACTCTCGAGGAGGATTGGTGGCAGGACGAGTAATGGCTAGGGGTTTGTGGGCGGTGGGGTGAACATGGCACGCAAAGGATGGGACGTGGCGATGGGCAAGGAGATGCGTCGGGGAGGACACTGTAGTGACCAACTGCAGGGCATGGGCACCGGTGCTGGAATGGACAGTGGCGAGAGAGCGCAGCGTGAAGGCATCAAAAAATCACGCCATCACATACACTAATGATCTTAATGTAATAGTTTTCTGATTTGTGGTAGGGCAAGTAATGAATGCTAGTGGCAGCAGATGGCAAATGCAAGACAGATGAGGCAGGCAACTTGCAACGCTTAACAAAGCGAGGGTTTGGTCTGGCCAAGATCACCTAGAGCAAGTCTCAATCGAGGAGGATTGGTGGCAGGGTGAGTAATGGCCAGGATTTTGCGGGTTGTGGGTCATAATGGCACGTGAAGGATGGGACGTAGCGATCGGAAAGGGATCACATTGGGGAGGACACTGAAGTGACCACTAGCAGGGCATGGGCACCAGTGCCGGAGTGGCCGGCGGTGAGAGAGTGCAGCATGGAGGCATAAAAAATCACGCCATCAGGTAGACTGATAAATTGTTAACTGGGACTAGTAAAGTAGAATTGCAAGGCATGCTAAAACATTAGTAGAGCCTACTACATATTTATGGTTTGTATATCTATACCTGCTGTTGATTCATGCATACCCGTATTACCAGGGAATGAAAAATATCGAGGTTCATGAACATCTTGTGCTGCATTTTCTGCATACCATGCAAAGGAATTAATGTGATCTAAAAATTTTAAATTTGATAGTAAACACATTTATTGTTATACCAGGTTCTTGTTGGCTATCACGATTACTTCTAGACGAAGTGACGGTTTGGTGTCTTGTTCCTAAAAGTAAAGAGTAAGTAAATACCAGTGATAACATCAGATTACATGATCAACGTAGGTTTTGAATCGGGCGGTGTTGTTTCTATAAACTGTAAGTGTTGGTTTAGAACGGAGGAATTAGAAATGAAGAAATAGGAAAAAAAATGTATGACCTGAGAAAAACACGAGAAAGAAAAGTTGCAAAAACCTTGGGAACTGAAAATCATAGGAATACAACATTGGAACACAGGAATGAGAGTACAACATTTGGAGTTGTTGATTAAATAACCCTTGCCTCATTTACTTCTAAATCCAAAAATTACATACTACCTCCGGTCTATAATATTTGTCATTTCCGACAAGGAAGAACTAGAAATACATTACCATAAGCTATCGGAGCGACATTTATTTTGGGACAGAGGTAGTATATGCTATATATATCTATAACTAAATTCGTGAAACATAAGAGCATATTTCTTCTTTGTTAATTTATTTAATATTCGTATATCAACCAACCGTCTGTTTCAATTATTTAGAATTTCTTTTATTAAAAGGCTCATGTCAATCGATGTGTAGGAGTAGCGTTGCATGGGTGATTATTGTTAGCTGGGGTGGACTAATAATAAGCTATACAGCTACCTGTTTCTAATCCCTATAGCTAATTTTAGCAGCTAAGAATTATCTGTGGAGGTTCCAAACAGGCCCTAACGTGTACCGCTACACAAGCCAATATAGCTCTATAAAGAGACAGCATGGATCATGTAGAACTTACCTAGCACAAAACTAGAGTCCTAGATGTCGCAGGAGATGTCAGCGATGAAGAGGTTCGTTAAAGCCCGTCAAACTTGGTCGTCTAGCATTGTACCCATGAGTCACCAACACCAAGTGCTTTGATGCATCGCTGTGAGATCCATGGGAAAAAAGTGTAGAAACCGTGGGACCTGAAAAATGGGAATTTCTTAAGAATACAAGTTTGGAACACAGGACTGAGTGTAGAACATTTGCATTACTGGGAGATCAGGGCAGCGGTGTTACGAGAACATAGGCCAGGGTACTGCGGGCCAGTGTTTCCACTTATAGGCTAAAATAGAGTTACAATGGGCAAGATTGAAATTGGAGGCACAGGGAGTGAAATTTCCATTGTAAAAATCTCAATTGTGGTGCGCCAATAAGAACATTTTTTGCAGCAATAGCGAATTTGGGACTAGCAGTGCCCCTGTGCACGCATGCAATCGTGATTAAATTCATGTCATGTCTCGTCGATTCCTGCACATGGTTTTACTCTTCACCATATGCATTAGTTACAACGTATAAACTACTTTTCAAATGCCTGATGCATCAGGCGATGGGCTAGTTACCAATGAAGATGACGTAATTTCCTAATCATGTTAATTATGCATCATGTTAGTTGTTAATTCAATTAATTGTAAGGATTATGTTAGTTGTACATTAATAAATCATTTTTTTATGTATGAGCCATAGAAAAAGAATCTCATCAATTATCAATATTAACAGCTAATGACATTGATTAGTGTTAACTAAGGTTGCCTGAAATTTTAACGGATTTCATTCTTTCAGACACATGCAATATAGACGGATCCTAGTTACAAAAGGGAGTTTTGTAACTCCCTTTTCGATAAAAGGAGATGTTTTTCTTTGATTCATCTCGACTACGTACAGCTGTAGTATCTATTCATATGCACACAAATTCACTCACACTACAACACGATAAATGCACACATAATCAAACCTACAACTACACATAGTCTTGAAATCGCTTCCTCAAGGAGATTATCGAAATCCTCAGAATCTGATGTGTGACAGGAATATTACACTCCCATTGTGGCTTCATGCGTGAGAGGCAATAACTGGAATTTTATTGTAGACATGCACCGATGAGAACATCGAGAGCCCACTTCAGAGATCAAACCTGAAAATGCATCTAGGCATCCTTTGTGGGTTTTGATTGATTTATGACAAACAAATAAGATCCTAACAAAATTGTTGAGATGAGCGCAGGTCTTAATAGAAATTATGAAGAAAGCGCAAAAAGAAAGGAGAATAGGAATCCATATGGACAAGAGCTCAAGAGGTAAATAGATTAGATCATCGTGTATGGAGTGTGTTGGAGAAACACAACCCACGAGCTCAATCACAAGAAAACTCACTCACCGCACTAATTTATACAGGTTCGTACTAGTTAGATAATATCCGTACTAGTCCGATAACCCCTCTGTTAAAAATCGGATAAGTCCTCCCAGTGCGGACTTGTTTGCACAGGTCGGACTAGTCTGATGTTACCACGGACTAGTATGATATCTTTCTAACTAAAATTGGACTAGTCCTCCCCAGTGCAGACTAGTCCTCTACACTTCACAAATTTGCACAAAATCAGACAAGTCCGAATTTACCACGAACTAGTTTGATAACCTCTCTGACTCAAATCGGACAAGTCCTCTACATGCGGACTTGTACCAATTCACTAAAGAGATCACCATAGCCAGACTTGTCCAAAACTAACTGGACTAGTCCGAACTTTTCCAGAGCCTAAGTCGGACTAGTCCGCCCTAAGTCGGACAAGTCCGATCTTCTTGAGAACTTATGGTTTCCTGCACGCCGCACACCGGACTAGTCCGAACTCCACCACGGACTAGTCCGGACCCTCGAAACCCTAATGGTAACTTTGGGAAACACCATATAAATAGATGTGCACGGCCCTACTATCAACACTCTCGACCCCCTGCGCCGTCACACCCTCCAAGAGCTTAGAAAACACATCTCTCCACACAATCAAATGCAAGAAAGATCAAATCCTTGAGGATTCATCTTGGGTCAAAGGAGAGACACGATTCCACGCATTTGAGCTCTTGGGTTTGATCTCTAACACACTCCTGTTGTTTCATTGTTGATCTTAAGAGTGTGTTCTTGTTGGTGTTTGCTTTGTAATCTTGGGGAGCCCTCAACTTGTGAGAAGGCCCCTTGAACATGGTGATTTACCCTCCGTGATAGTGGAAGAGAATCGGTCATCGTGGCTATTCGACGAGGTTAGGGTCAGTGAAGACTCGGTCCTTTCAGGGCCTCCTCAACGTGGACGTAGGTTGCCTCTATGGGAACCGAACCACGGGATAAAATCTCATGTCTTCACTTTGTGCAGATTGTTCTTACTTTCATGTCTATCTAGGGTTTCACATGATCTTGTCAACATTACGTTAGAACACTGAGTATAAGATTAACTTGTGCACCACCCTGTTTCATAGAAGTATAACCCCTATTTACAAGTATATTTCTGCTGCATAGAGTCTAGGATCGAGATAATCGATCAAACTTGATCGATCTAGTCTGCACGCACCGGACTAGTCCACAGTCTACTGGACTAGTCTGATATCTCGGGATTTGATTAGTCTAAGTATTGCAGGTTCTAACTAAACTTCAAAAAGGCCTATTCACCCCCCTCTACACCACATTCAATTGCTATCAGAGCAGGAATCTTTGCAAGAGACTAATCGCTCGAAGAGAACATGTCAGACATGAAGGATGTGCACAAGAGTCTCAACCAAGACAAGGTTGAAGATGACAAAGCTTTTAAATTGGAGAAGCTCCTCGACACCATTCATGACTTCGAGTATGACGATGAGGAGACACTTGATCTCAAGGCGCTCCTAAGGAAGAAAGCCCTCTCCAAAGGGAAAGTGAAGATCGAGGACAAGAAGAAGGGGAGTAGTCACACCGACTACTCTCGATATCCTTTCAACTACGATCGACTAAATTCTAATAATTACCATTATTTGTCTATTCCTCTAGGAAATGCCCCACATTTTGACGGCAATGATTACTCAATGTTGAGGCAAAACATGAAAATGCACTTAATCTCACTCAATCCCAGCTTGTGGCATATTATGTGTACAGGAATAGATATCCCGGACGACGATGAAGAGCTCACACCAATCCAAGAGCAAGCAATTCATCGAAATGCTCAAGTCGCGGCAGTCATTAAATCTTCACTGAGTCAGGACGAGTTCACCAAGGTGGATGGACTCGAGATTGCAAAGGAAATATGGGACACATTGCAAACAGCACATGAAGGCGATCGTCATGTGCGAGAGGTGGAGATCGAAATGATCGAAGGCGAATTGGGAAGATTCGCCATAGAAGAAGATGAGTCGCGACAAGACATGTACAACCGGCTAAAGACACTCATCAGCAAGGTTTGAGCATACTAAAGAAAGAAGTGGAACGATCACGAGGTGGTGAAGCTCATCCTTAGAGCTTTCATGCCTCGCAACATCACCTTGTGCTTGATGATTAGAGAAAGCCCTGGGAACAAGAAAATGACCTCGGATGTGCTGCTTGGGAAAATCATCAATTTTGAGATGATGGAAAAGCTAGCAAAGTATGTCAAGGAGATTGCCGACCTCACCTCGGCAAAGAAGAAAGGGGTCGCTTTGAAGTCCACTTGCAAACCCTTGTCAAAAGAAGCTCGAGAAGCTCAACAAGAAGAGGACAGCAATGATGAGAGCAGTGACATAGGTGAGCAAGACATGATCCTATTTATGAAGAGATTCAAGAGAATGATGAAGAAAAGACAAGGGGGGAAATCAAGGGAAGGGAAATACAAAGAAAAATCAAGACCGAAGCTGAGGCGGGCATGCTATAACTGTGGTGAATATGACCATTTTATAGTTGACTGCCCGTATGAAGGAAACAAGAAGAAGACCAAGGAAACGAAGCCTCAACCCAAGAGATTCTTCAAGAAGAAGAAGCAAGATGGACAAGCGCATCTAGGAAAGGAGTGGGACTCGAATGATGAGTCCTCATCCAAAGAGGAAGAGGAGATGGCTAGCATAGCCATTGAGAAGACGTCCAAGAAGTCCACCCTCTTCCCAACTCTCAGCGCATGGAAGGGCAATGACACTTGCCTAGTGGCAAGGGAAGGTAAACGAAAGGTAACAACCAAATCCTCTTCCTTGCATTCCTATTGTAGTGATAGTGAAGTCGCTAGTGATAACAAAGACATGCTCGTTGGCTTAGATAAGAAAACAGCTGCAAAAATGAAATTTCTACTTGATCAGCTTGTTGATAAGGAGAAGTTGATCAACCGTCAAGTAGATATGATTATCTCCCAAAAAGAGGAATGTATTGAACTTGACAAGCTTCTCGAACTTGAAAAGGAGCGAGTCAAGTCACTGGAGCTTGGCTACAAAACCTCCTAATGTCAAATATGGCATTGGATATTCCTAGGTGAAAAGCAAAATGATAGAAACCATAAGAATAACAAGGAGCGCATTTCCTTTGTGAGGGGAAACTCCTCTCAAGCTAGAAAGACCAATTATGCTAATAAGTCCAAGATAGTTAACACATATAATAACCGGACTAGTCCGGTGCTTACTCAGACAAGTCCGGTCCTCAGGGCAAGTCCAGTTTCCCAGACTAGTTCTATTCATGAACAACAACAACTATTGTTTAGAACTTTCGATGCATCATACGTTCTTATGAAAAGTGTTGGTAAAGTTTATTCTCATTATGTTTGGCCACGCCATGGGAATACCAAGTCTCATGTGTGGGTACCCAAATCTCTTGTAACTAACCTCAAAGGACCCAAGCAAGCTTGGGTACCTAAAACCAGGGCATGACTTGTTTTTAGGCATATTCCTCCAGTGGATCGAAATGGGTGCTAGACAGTGGATGCACCAACCATATGACCAGAGAAAGAATGATGTTCGTTGAGTACAAAGAGAATGAGGATCCAAGCGAGGGCATCTATTTTGGAGACAATAGCCAAGGAAGGGTGCTCGGTACCGGTAAAATTCAAATATCATCTCAACATACTCTTTCTCATGTTTAACATGTCGATTCCTTAGATTATAACCTATTGTCCATATCTCAATTATGTGACAAAGGTTATAATTGCTTGTTTACTAATGAGGGTGTGACCGTATCTATAAGCAGTGATTACTCGGTTGCATTCAAGGGTGTGTTGAAGGGAAAGCTTTATCTTGTTGACTTCAACAAAGATAAAGCCGAACTTGACACATGCTTGATTGCAAAGACCAACATGGGTTGGTTGTGGCATAGACGGCTAGAACATGTTGGTATGAGGAATCTTCAAAAACTCCTTAAGGGCGATCACATCCGAGGTTTAAAGGATGTTGTTTTTGAGAAAGAAAGGCCGTGTAGCGCGTGTCAAGCCGGAAAGCAAGTAGGAGCACAACATCTCGCAATGAACGTCATGACTACAACAAGACCGCTCGAACTACTTCACATGGACCTATTTGGTCCAATTACTTACATAAGCACCAGCGGTAACAAATATGGCTTAGTAATTGTTGATGACTCTTCGCCCTTCACATGGGTTTTCTTTTTGCATGACAAGACAGAAACTCAAGGAACTATTAAGAAATTTCTCAAGAGTGCCCAAAATGAGTTCTCATTGAGGATCAAGAACATACAAAGTGACAACAGCACGGAGTTCAAGAACACTCAAGTTGAGGAGTACTTGACAAAGAAGGGATAAAGCATGAGTTTTCAGCACCTTATTCTCCTCAACAAAACGGAGTGCCGAAAGGAAGAATCGAACCCTCATAGAGATGGCGAGAACAATGCTCGATGAATACAAGACCTCAGATCGGTTTTGGGCGGAAGCGATTAACATCGCTTGCCACGCCATAAACTGACTCTACCTTCATCGACTACTCAAGAAGACATCATATGAGTCACTCACCTGTAACAAGCAAAATATTTCTTATTTTCGAGTTTTTGGTTCTAAATGCTATATTTTGAACAAGAAGCCAAGGACTTTAAAGTTCGCCTCAAAGTCCGATGAAGGTTTCTTACTTGGCTATGATTCGAACTCCTATGCCTATCGTGTCTTCAACAAGACCTCCAGACTTGTTGAAGTAGCACGTGACGTAGTGTTCGATGAAACTAACAACTCTCAAAAAGAGCAAGTTGATCCAATTGTGCTAGATAGAGAAGAAGCTCCTTGACAAGCATTGAGAAGAATTGCGTTGCGCAATGTTCGACCACAAGAGCCACCTCCACATGTGCATGAGGAAGATGAACCACAAGTGGAGGACAATGATCAAGGGGGAGCTTCCACACAAGATCAACCTCAAGAACATGAAGATGATCAACAAGTCAATGAGGGTAACCATCTAGGGGAGAAGAAGAAGATTATGAAGATACAAGACCACAAGTGCCACACCATAGAATACACCAATGCGCCCAAAGGGATCACCCAATCGACAACATCATCGGTGACATCCAAAAGGGAGTAACAACTAGATCTCGCATAGCTAATTTGTGTGAGCATTAATCTTTTGATTCCTCTATGGAACCGCACAGGATTAAGGATGCATTGAAGGATCCAGATTGGGTGGTGGCGATGCAAGAAGAACTTAACAACTTCAAATGGAACGAAGTGTGGGAACTCGTCGAAAGACCCAAATTCAACGTCGTCGACTCCAAATGGGTCTTCCGCAACAAACAAGACGAACATGGGGTTGTGAAAAGGAACAAGGCACAACTTGCGGCCAAAGGGTATTCACAAGTCAAAGGTTTGGATTTCGATGAAACCTTCACTCCCGTAGCTAGGCTTGAATCTATTAGAATATTACTTGCATATGCTACTCACCATGATTTCAAGCTCTATCAGATGGATGTGAAAAGCGCCTTCCTCAACGGACCAATAAAGGAGGAGGTATATGTGGAGCAACCCCCCGGATTTGAAGATGAAGAGTTCCCCGACCACATCTTTAAACTGCGTAAGGCTCTCTACAGCCTCAAACAAGCTCCTAGAGCTTGGTATGAGTGTCTTAGAGATTTCTTAATTGAAAATTGTTTTATTATTGGTAAAGCGGATTATACATTATTTACAAAACACTTCGACAATGATCGTTTTATCTGTCAAATCTATGTTGATGACATTATTTTTGTTTCAACTAACAAATCCTTTTGTGAGTAATTTAGTAAGATTATGACACATAGGTTTGAGATGTCTATGATGGGAGAGCTGAAGTACTTCTTGGGATTCCAAGTGAGACAATAAAAGGAAGGGACATTCATAACCAAACCAAGTACACTCAAGACATACTCAAGAAGTTTTGGATGGACAAGGCGAAGCCTATCAAGACTCCCATGGCAACTAATGGACACTTGGATCTCAATGAAGATGGACCAAGCATGGATCAAAAGGTATATCGCTCCATGATTGGATCCTTACTCTACTTATGTGCATCTAGGCCTGATATTATGTTGAGTGTATGTTTGTGTGCGAAATTTCAAGCCAATTCTAAGGAGTGTCATTTGACGGTCATTAAAAGGATTCTGAGATATTTGGTTCATACACCCAACCTAGGGCTTTTGTATCCCAAAGGTTCCATGTTTAATCTCATTGGATACTCCGATGCAGATTATGCCTGATGCAAAGTAGATAAAAAAAAAGTACCTCCGGCACCTGCCAAATCCTAGGTAGATCCCTAGTTTCTTAGTCCTCCAAGAAACAAAACTTCATTGCCTGATCTACGGCCAAAGCGGAGTATGTTGCAGCCGGGAGTTGTTGTGCACAACTCCTTTGGATGCGACAAACTCTAAGGGATTACGGTTATAGTATGATCCGTATTCCACTCCTTTGTGATAACGAGAGTGCCATTAAAATTGCCCATAACTCCGTTAAGCACTCTAAAACCAAACATATAGACATCCGGCACCACTTTTTGAGAGACCACTCAATGAAAGGAGACATAGCTATTTCCCATGTCAACACCGAAAAACAACTAGCCGATATATTTACACAGCCACTTGATGAAAAACATTTTTGCGAGCTCCAAAATGAACTCAATATCCTTGATGCTTGGAATGTGGCTTGAAACTTGCATACCTGTATGGAATCTTCAAAATATATTGTTTGAGTTGCGAAAATCATCTTTCTAAATTTTTCTCCGAAAAACTATTTCAATTACTTGGTCTTGATGAATTATGGTCATTGCTTGATTGTTGTATGCTTACTGATCATATTCATCAAGTTTACTTGATTGTTTTGGCCCCCATATTTTCTTAATAAGTACCTTCGAATATATACGAATGGGCTAAGCATTTCTATTCTGGTGACCACGGACTAGTCCATGGTTACCAGGACGGCAGGACTAGTCCGCCCGTGTAGACTAGTCTGCAGAGTGTCCGGTAGTCCGGACTAGTACGGTAAGCCACAGACTAGTCTAATTTTTCGACTCCATAAACTAGCCGCAACCAAGACCTAATCTTCATCATCCTCACAACTTGCCCCACGCCCTCTCTCCTCGCTCAAGTGCTCCCAAGGCGATTTCCTCCGTTCTCCATCAAATCCCTCCATGTTTGGGTGGAAAACGATCTCCATTGCATAGGGATTGAAGACCACAGACTTGTCCGCAACTTCAACCACTCAATCTCCAAGAATCAAGGATCTTCGGTAAAATTTTGCTCCCAAACCCTAGAAATCGTGATTTTCTTCATTGTTGACTAAATAGCCTAATTCCTCTCGGTTAATACATGCCTCCTAGCTATATCACATTTTGTTGAACTTGTTCTACATTGGGAATCACCATTTGTCATTTAGTTAGGGTTTGAGGTGATGAACATTGGACTAGTCCGGTCCATGTACAGACAAGTCCAGACCCCCGGACTAGTCCATACCTGTATACCGGAGAAGTCCCATTTTCTGAACTCAACCCTAATTTCTCATTCCTCAATGCACTTCCTTAGCATCAATTCATATCCCTACATTGTGCAATGCTCCATCAGGACAATGCCGAACGAGAAGTTCTCCGACTTTGAAGATGAGATGGAACAAGACTTGTTGTCGTGAGCTTAGGAGTCTCCCGCTCAGAAGAGGTAAGACCGCTCCTCCGAGCCTGCACCTTCCCCACCTAAGTTGCGACGCAAGGTGCTTGCCATGAAGCTTGCGTCCAAGGCCAAGTACGCAGCTGGCTCCAGCTCGACAGCTCTTCGCCACGTGAAGGACAAAGGAAATGGAATTGCTCCGGGCCGAGTCGGCCCTCTCAAGTTCCATGCTCCGAGGCAGGGAAATAGAGATCCCTCCGAGGAGAAGTTCAACGACAAAGGAAGCGATGCTGCTTCCAAACTCAGATTCATGGATTGCTACAGCCGACCCAAGAAGGTTGCTGATGCAAGGTTTTGGAGCAATTTTCATGCATACTTCTACAGCTCAGTGTATCTTACTATGAAGACTCTGGTGTTTTGCAGCAAGTGGATCGACTGGAATCACTTTGAGAGGAAGAGTTGTGGAGCCTTTGATCAGGTGGTGGAAGCTGCTGCTAGGCATGGACTGAAGGACCTATTTGCCTTCAGATATCACTAGAATGATGAGAATTGCCCAGTTCTATTCCACTTGTTTCTTTGCAAGTGACGATGAAGATAGAGTGACTTGGATGACACATCGATCCAAGTACACTATCACCTATGATGAGTTTGCATGACTCCTTCACCTTGAAGACACCGGCAACAATGAGTTGACTATTCAAAGCATTGGTGTCTTGAGCAAGGATAAGATGGACTTCCACTATGACACTATCCTGAAGTTCAATCCTCCTTCCACCAAGAATATGAAGCCATTCTTTGTGGTCCTCAATAGGGTCCTGAGGAAGACTATTGCCCTGAAGGATGGGGATGCAGGGAGTGTCTAAGGCTATCTCAGGACACTGATAAAGGTGATAAGCAAAGACAGAAAGTTTGATGTCTTTGACTATATGTGCAATGACATGGTCAACATCTCCTGCACTCCGAGCAGATCGTGTGGCTGCGCACCTTACTTGATGTTCATGATTGAGAAGGTCACATGGATTGAGTTTGTGAAGGATGCGGAGCACACTCCATTGAGGCCCCAGAAGCCTCTCCAAGCCTCTATCCATGCTGCCCCTTCTTTTGCATCCAGTGAAGAAGCTATGAGGAGGGCCAGAGGAGATGAGAGGACTGCCCCCTCCACTAGGGCCCCTCCACAAAAAGGGTCTCCTAGTGGAATCCTGAAGTATTTGGCAGCAATCTTTGCCTCATGCAAGAAGGCCGAAGTGAATACTCACAAGCTGAACAAGGCGATGAAGGCAGATATGAGGTATGTCAAAGAAAATGTCAAGCATATTTGACAGAAGCTGGAGATCGAGCCTATTGGATCCCCAGTCATCTCTGACGATTCAACCTCGGATTTCACTGAGCTCGGGCCCTTGACTCCCCCCGAGCATTCCTACATTGGCATTGGGGGCACCTTGAGTGGATCCGTTCCTCCTCCTCCTCCTCAGCCCGAGAATGAAATTGAAGATGATGAGAGGACATACAGCGAGGATTGAAGATATTAGATCCCTCCTCTCCTTCTTTTTGGTGACTTGATGCCAAAGGGGGAGAGATTAAGGGGGAGTCACTAGGTCTTAGCTGTAGGTTGAGAGATGAGAGATTCATTTATGCATCTTTTTGTCTCTTTTTGGGTCGTAAGACTTCATATTATGCTCTTTTGATACGTTTGGTCTTGTGATGCAATGCTATGAACAATTTATGCTCATATTTATGAAATCTGTGATTTTGCTCTAAAATTGACATATATGCTTGTTGTTGATATGTTGATGTCAATTATTTCACTGTCATCATGATTATTGCTCACACCAACGTAGTTTTACACCCCACCATAAAGAGTGCACATACGAACTATGTTTCATTGCTTAACTTATACCTAACTCATACATGCACACTTTATGAAAATTCTGCATTTTTATCACATTTTGTGAAATCTCAATTGGTTGTCATCAATCACCAAAAGGGGGATATTGAAAGTGCATCTAGGCATCCCTTGTGGGTTTTGGTTGATTTATGACAAACAAATGATATCCTAACCAAAATGTTGAGATGAGCACAGGTCTTAAAAGAAATTATGTGCGCAAAAAGAAAGGAGAATAAGGATCTATATGGATAAGAGCTCAAAATCTAAAAAGATTAGATCATTTTGTATGGAGTGTGTTGGAGAAACACACCCCAAGAGCTCAATCACAAGAAAACTCACTCATTGCACTAATTTATAGAGGTTCGGACTACTCCGATAATATCCGAACTAGTCTGATAACCCCTCTATTCAAAATCGGACAAGTCCTCCCAGTGCGGACTTGTCTGCACAGACCGGACTAGTCTGATGTTACCACGGACTAGTCCGATATCTTTCTGACTAAAATTGGACTAGTCCTCCCTAGTGCAGACTAGTCCTCTACACTTCACAGATTTGCACGAAATTGGACAAGTCCGAATTTACCACGGACTAGTCCGATAACCTCTCTGACTAAAATCAGACAAGTCCTCTAAATGCGGACTTGTCCCAATTCACTAAGGAGATCACCATAGACGGACTTGTAAGTAAATAACCGGACTAGTCCGAACTTTTTCCAGAGCCTAAATCGGACTAGTCTGCCCTAAGTCGGAGAAGTCCGATCTTCTTGAGAACTTAGGGTGTCCTGCACGCCGCACACCGGACTAGTCCGGACTCCACCACGGACTAGTCCGTACTCTCAAAACCCTAACAGTATCTTTTGTAAACACCATATATATAGATGTGCACGACCCTACTATCAACACTCTCAACCCCCTGCACCTACACACCCTCCAAGAGCTTAGAAAACACATCTCTCCACGTAATCTAACGCAAGAAAGATCAAATCCTTGAGGATTCATCTTGGGTCAAAGGAGAGACATGATTCCACACATTTGAGCTCTTGGGTTTGATCTCTAACACACTCCTGTTGTTTCATTGTTGATCTTAGAGTGTGTTTTTCGTGGTGTTTGCTTTGTAATCTTGCGGAGCCCTCAACTTATTAGAAGGCCCATTGAACTTGGTGATTTACCCTTCATGATAGTGGAAGGGACTTGGCCTTCGTGGCGATTCGAAGAGGTTAGGGTCAGTGAAGACCTGGTCCTTTCGTGGGCTCCTCAACGTGGATGTAGGTTGCCTCTATGGGAACCGAACCATGGGATAAAATCTTGTGTCTTCACTTTGTGTACATTGTTCTTACTTTTCATTGCTATCTAGGGTTTCACTTGATCTTGTCCACATTATGTTAAAACATTGAGTATAAGATTAACTTGTGCAACACTCTGTTTCATAGAAGTATAACCTATATTTACAAGTATATTTCCGCTGCATAGAGTCTAGGATCGAGATAATCGATCAAACTTGATCGATCTAGTCCGCACGCACCGAACTAGTCTCCACTCTACCGGACTAGTCCGATAACTCAGGATTTGATCAGTCTGTTAAGTGTTGCAGGTTCTAACTAAATTTCAAAAAGGTCTATTCACCCCCCTCTAGGCCACATAAAATTGGTATTACAACAGGACTCTTCGCAAGAGACTAATCGCTTGAAGATAACATGTCGGACATGAAGGATGTGCACAAGAGTCTCAACCAAGACAATGTTGAAGATGACAAAGCTCTCAAATTGGAGAAGCTCCTCGACGCCATTCAGAACTTTGAGGATGATGATGAGGAGACGCTTGAACTCAAGGTGCTCCTAAGAAAGAAAGCCCTCTCCAAAGGGAAAGTGAAGATCGAGAGCAAGAAGAAGGGGAGTAGACACACCGACTACTCCCGATATCCTTTCAACTATGATCAATTAAATTCTAATAATAACCATTATTTGTCTACTCCCCTAGGAAAAGCCCCACATTTTGATTGCAATGATTACTCAATATGGAGGCAAAACATGAAAATGCACTTAATCTCACTCAATCCCAGCTAGTGGCATATTGTGTGTACAGGAATAGATATCCCGGACGACGATGAAGAGCTCACACCAAGCCAAGAGCAAGCAATTCTTTGAAATGCTCAAGCCGCGACAGTCATTACATCTTCACTGAGTCGGGACAAGTTCACCAAGGTGGATGGACTCGACATTGCAAAGGAAATATGGGACACATTGCAAACAGCAAATGAAGGTGATCGTCATGTGCGAGAGGCAAAGATCGAAATCATCGAAGGCGAATTGGGAAGTTTCACCATAGAAGAAGATGAGTTCCCACAAGACATGTACAACCGGTTAAAGATGCTCATCAACATGGTTCGAGCATACGGAAGCAAGAAGTGGAACGATCACGAGGTGGTGAAGCTCATCCTTAGAGCTTTCATGCCTCGCAACGTCACCTTGTGCTTGATGATAAGAGAAAGCCCCGGGTACAAGAAAATGACCCCGGATGAGCTGCTAGGGAAAATCATCAATTTCGAGATGATGGAAAAGCAAGCAAAGCATGTCAAGGAGATTGTCAACCTCACCTCGGCAAAGAAGAAAGGGGTTGCTTTGAAGTCCACTTGCAAACCCTTGTCAAAAGAAGCTCGAGAAGCTCAACAAGAAGAGGACAGCGATGATGAGAGCAGCGACATAGGTGAGGAAGACATGATCCTATTTATGAAGAGATCCAAGAGAATGATGAAGAAAGGATAAGGGGGGAATCAAGTGAAGGGAAATACAAAGAAAAATCAAGACCGAAGCTCAGGCAGGCATGCTATAACTGTGGTGAATATGACCACTACATAGTTGACTGCGCGTATGAAGAAAACAAGAAGAAGACCAAGGAAACAAAGCCTCAACCCAAGAAATTATTCAAGAAGAAGAAGCAAGCTAGACAAGCGCATCTAGGAAATGAGTGGGACTCCAATGATGAGTCCTCATCCGAAGGGGAAGAGGGGATGGCTAGCAAAGCCATCGAGAAGACATCCAAGAAGTCCACCCTCTTCCCAACTCTAAGGTTTCACTTGATCTTGTCCACATTACGTTAAAATATAGAGTATAAGATTAACTTGTGCAACACTCTATTTCATAGAAGTATAACCTCTACTTACAAGTATATTTCTGCTACATAGAGTCTAGGATCGAGATAATCGATCAAACTTGATTGATCTAGTACGCACGCACCAGACTAGTTTGCACTCTACCAGACTAGTCTGATATCTCGGGATTTGATCAGTCTATTAACTGTTGCAGGTTTCGAATAAATTTCAAAAAGGCCTATTCACCCCCCTCTAGGCCACATTCAAAACCCTAAACTGATAAGTGGCCATCCCATCCTTCATGTTGATCCATGAGTATGTTCACCATCAACTTTAAGTATGAAGACAACAGTAATCTCGGCCTTGGTGAAGTTTGATCGCCAGATCAATCACGAGCTAAGATTATGTAAAATTGGTCACCTTCGGTCTTCTTTTTGGAAAGATGATGATAACAATTGCAGTAAGCACTGACTTCAAATGAAAAACAAATGAGTGAAAGAACCCCAAAAAAGTGAAACACAACCTCATCCACGCTCTCAATGGAGTCCCAACCAAGAATCTTCGATTGTCACAAAACAACAAATTCTTGGCTAGACATTGAACGCCTATTATTTCACCTCTTTTTCAGAAAGGAGTTGTTTTTTAAAACTACATAGGACACATTGTTCATGAAAAGAAAAGAAATTTTTCATTAACATAAAATAATAAATATATTACAAACAAGAAATATGAAAATACATAGAAAACAAGAAAAAGGAAAACTACTCCTAATCCTACTCTACTCAGAGTCGGAGGATGTCTCCTTGTAACACCCTCATTTTCATGCATCATGCCTTGCATACATTCATATACATGTTTAACATTAACCCACATAAAGTGGAACGAGTTTAAAATTGATTTGGAGCATTTAAAATTGATTTGGAGCAAAACCGCACTTAAAATGCTGAAAAGTGCGGACTAGTCCAATTTTAGTGAGGACTAGTCCGATTTCTCTCTGACTAAAAATGGACTTGTCCGTTTTTGTTGTGGACTAGTCCAATTTTGCCCCTGGAGACTTGTCCGATTTTGTGCAGACTAGTCCGATATTCCAAGAATCCTTGAAAATTTGCTAAGTCCTTGGACTTTTCCGAACTAGTCCGGTGTTCTAGCGTATTTGTCCGTTTTCCTCTCTGACTAAAGTCAGACTTGTCCGATTTTTGGCCTGACTTGTCCGATTTTATCTCTGGACAACTTCGGACTAGTCCGGTCCTTTTCGGACTTGTCCGATATTTTGCCACTCCGAGTTGATCTTTTGTTTTACGACTTGTTTCTTGGGTTTCACGTTAAGTGGGCCTAGGGATGTCGTGCCTAACTCTTTTAGAGCCCATGTGGGACTCTAAACCGGCCTCTACTCCTCTCAAACTCGAAATCCATCTAACCCTAGCCTCCACCTCTATAAAAACAACCCCACCCCTTGGCTTGACATCTATTTGCCACTTTTCCGCCCCACCCAAACCCTAGTTCATGGAGAGCCACCATCAGAGAGGGAGGAGGAGATCCCAAGCAAGAAGAAGAAGAGGAGGAAACGAAAGAGGATCAAGATCTCCATCAAGTTTTGTTCTTCATCACCAATTCACCTCCAAGTTCATCCCCAACACAAGATCATCAAGATCCAAGTGTTACCTCCAAGTTTCTTGATTCAATTGAGTTCTAAACACCTGGTATACCTTGTATTTTCTTTTCCTTAAATGAATTCAACCCCTATTCTCCAAATTTACATCGATCTAGAAAACCCTAGTTCGCTAGTTCTGCGAAGTGCGGACTAGTCTGGCCTTCTACAGACTAGTGCGATTTTCCTAGCTAAATTTTGTTGAATTAATTTTAAAAGTAGATCTAATCACATCCAAACCTGTATAAACTTGTTAAAATCTATTAGAACAAGTTAGTGATCGTTAAAAGCAATCCATTAACAAGTTCTACCTTGCATTTGCATCAGTCATGCATGTCATGTCATATCGAGTAATATTTGTGCACTCTTGTCTTGTATGTTTATTGTGTGGATTAGACGGATTTGTGCTAGAGATTGCCGCAGAGGATCTACAGCACCAAGAGTTTGAAGGATTTGACCCTAATCAACAACAAGAGCAAGGTAAGTGTTCTTGAAGCATATTGATCCTGTTTTAAAATAAATGTTTTGTTTGCAAACTGCATGCTTGTGTCAATTTGATGGGAATCCTATGGTAGGATGTTTACTAGCGTTGTTTGACCACCCTTGTCACTTGGAATATATGGTAGAGAGTCGGGAAGGGCTTTTTACCTTTTGCTTCGCTTAATCAACTAGGATGGGAAAACAACTATACCACTCAACCTAATTATGCATGGATGAGATTGTGGTTAACATGAACTGGTCAATATGATATGGTAATGGGTGATCTAAGCATGCCTATGGGTTGGATGTTATGGTGGTTTGCTTGCTTTAGATCTAAGGATTGGTTCATGCGAGATTAAGCCAGGACTATAGTGCCACCACGATGCCAAGTATGGGTGCGACGTAGATGATTAATTAGGGCTTTGCCAATGCTATTTGGACCATTAAGGATGCTCGGGGAAGGGGTAGTTGGATTCGGTTTGTTGTCGATTGTTGGGACTACCCTGGGATCCGAATGGCTCAAGAGGGGGCCCTTGGTTGAAGATGTGCTCTGTGGGAGACATCGCCACTGGTGAAACCTCAGTGGGCTCTAAATAGGCTATTAATCCCTTTGTAAAGGCTATTTTGTGATCTCTTGGCCATACACCAAAGGAAGTGTAATTGTCATAAGGGAGGTTCTTTAGTCGCCGATGGGTGATGAAATCACAAACACGCGGGTAAAGTGATACAAACTCTGCAGAGTCTAATAAAACTATCATGATAGCTGTGCTCCCGGTTATGAGCACCTGGACAACTTCCATGATTAGAGGGAACTCGGAATTGGGATGGTTATGGTTTGGTAATGGTTATGGTTGGTTATGGATTAATTTCTGGTATTGAATATGATTATTGGCAAATGGTGAAATCTGGAATTATTGATGATGGTAGTGAATTCAAACTGGTATTATGATATTACTTATGATTATGATGGGTTTATTTCATATACATGTAATATATTGCTTTTCAAATGTTTTAATGTACTTTTCAGCACTCAACCATTATTATATTCGTCATTTGAATCAGCCACATGTCATACCTTCCACACTTGCTGAGTACGACATGTACTCACTCTTGCAATCCCCCCCCCCCCAACAGTTTTAGGTCGTGTCTACCGTCAGCTTTGCTTGTGGTGTTTATTGGAGCTGCGCTATACCCTATTGTTTAGCTGCATAGTTACTTATTTAGTTTATTTCTGCTGCATTAATTTGAACTTGTCATCAGTATTCATTAGAGCTTGTATTTGAGGATAATATGGTTTGTTTAATAAAATTTGGTTAATTAATCTTGTTCTGTGGTAATTTTCTGTATACTCTTTTGTGAATGCAATCTTGTATGTGTGTTGAACATACTGGGCACACATATGTGTGCACTTGGTTCATTTTCGAAACTGGGTGTCACAAATTGGTATTAGAGCCACAGGTTGACCGTAGGATGCAGTCTAGATAGAATGGACACTTTAGAGCACATAGGAGCACTCAGGAACCGATGTGTTTTTGTTTGGTGTGCTGTTGCTATATAAATTGCTTGCTTGTGTGCTTAATAGAGGATTTTGGGATGTTTTAGCATTGCCATGTCCACGTAGGCTAGTTAGTTGTCTAGTTTCATATCCCTTGATGCATATAGTTGGGGACATTTCTAATTCTTACCTATTGCTTTTCTTCAGATGGTGAGGACTCGCAACCAGAGGGATGGCAATGATGAGGAGGAGAACCATGGAGGCCCTCATAACAACAATGGACAAGGACCTGCTCATGGAGCTATCAACATTGAGCAGCTATTGGCTATGCAAAACCAGCTCATGCAGACCATGATACAAACAATGGGACAACTGCAGGCTGACAATAACAACAATCAGCCCCACATGCCACCACCGCCACCCCCACCCCCTCATAACCAGTTGGGAGAGTTTATGAGGACTAGGCCGCCAACCTTTGCTCAAGCTGCTGACCCTATGGACGCGGATGATTAGCTCAAGTCCGTGGAGAAGAAGCTAGCTATTGTCCAATGCAGTGACCGGGAGAAGGTGCTTTTCGCTTCTCATCAACTAGTTGGAGCAGCTGTGGATTGGTGGGATTCACTATGCAATGCTCATGAGAACCAAGAGAGAATTACCTGTGCGGAATTCAAGGAGAGTTTTCGTTCTCATTATGTGCCCGAGGGAGTTATGATTTTGAAGAGGCAAGAATTTGAGAACTTGACACAAGGAAGATCAAGCGTGAGTGAATATCTCAATAATTTCACTCAACTCTCAAGGTATGCGTCTGAGGATGTGAGCCGGGATAGCGGGAAGCAGTACTTGTTCATGAGAGGCCTCAACAATGAAATTCAAGTGCAATTGCTCAACTGTGATTATGCCAATTTTCAGAAGCTTGTGGACAAAGCTATTGTGGTTGAGAACGAGGCCCATGAGATGGAACAAGACAACAAGAGGAAGGCGCCACATCAAGGACAGCCACAAGGAAGTAATGTGCGCCCTCGCCTTGCACCACCTAATGCACCTTACTACAACTCTTCTATTCCTGCTCAACGCCCTGGTTATGCACCACGCCCAACTCAGTTTGTGCAGCAGCGCCCTGTCATGCAAGCACCTAGGCCTCCGATGCCATATGCACGTCGTGCTAATTTTCCTGGTGCAAATGTTCAGAACCAAACTCGTCCCAATAATTCTAGTGGAGTTAAGAAGTGCTATACTTGTGGAGAAGCTAGACACTTTGCGCATCAATGTCCTAAGTCAGGCCTTGGTCAAGGAAGTAATGCACCCAGGCAAAACCAAAGACCCAATGGAGGACCGCCACAAGGGAACCATGGACAGCAGAATTTTGCTCGTGGCAACGTGAACCATGTCTCTACGGAGGATGCTCAACAAGCGGATGACGTGGTCATTGGTATGTTTCTCGCCAACTCCAACCCCTCGGCTATGTTATTTGATTCTGGAGCATTGCATTCATTCATTTCATCGAAGTATGTTGCCAAGTATAGTTTGCCTGTCTGTCATATGAAGTTTACTCTATTGGTTAAGTCTCTTGGAGGAGAGATGAGGACAAATATAGTATGTCCAAAAGTAAGCCTTAGAATAAGGGGAGTAGACTTCTCCGCCAACCTCATTGTTTTGGATTCTCAAGGATTGGACATTATACTTGGTATGGACTGGTTGAGGAAGCACAATGGAGTTATTGAGTGTGCCACGAAGATGGTGAAGTTGACTAATGAGGTAGGGATCACCGTAGAGTTTGAAGCATCTCAAACCAAACCGAAGCAATTGGAGCTGAACCATATGGACGGTGCCGCGGTTGAGGAGATTCCGGTGGTGTGTGAATTTTTGGATGTTTTTCCGGATGAGTTGTCAAGTATGCCACCTAATCGGGACATTGAGTTTGTTATTGATTTAATACCTTAAACTGCACCTATAGCTAAGAGGCTGTATAGGATGCCTCCTATGGAATTAGCGGAGCTCAAGAAGCAAATTCAAGAGCAATTAGAGAAGGGTTTTATTTGCCCGAGCTCTTCACCTTGGGGAGCGCCCGTTCTATTTGTGCACAAGAAGGATGGAACGCAAAGGATGTGTGTGGATTACCGAGCTCTCAACAAGGTGACCATCAAGAACAAGTACACCTTGCCACGCATAGAAGACTTGTTTGATCAGATGAAGGGTGCTTGTGTCTTTTCTAAGATTCATTTGAGGTCAGGATATTTTCAAATGAAGATTAGGCCATCGGACATACCCAAGACAGCTTTTAGGACACAATATGGATCTTATGAGTACACAGTGATGTCTTTTGGATTGACAAATGCGTCTGCCTACTTTATGTACCTCATGAATAAGGTCTTCATGGAGTACTTGGATAATTTTGTTGTGGTGTTTATTCATGACATTATGATCTACTCGAAGGATGAGAAGGAACATGAGGAACACTTGAGGCTTACGTTGCAGAAATTGAGGGAGCATCAATTGTATGCCAAGTTCAACAAGTGTTAGTTTTGATATCGAGAGGTGTCGTTTTTGGGTCATATCATCTCAGAAGGAGGAGTATCGGTTGGCCCCGGAAAAGTGAGAGACGTGTTGAAGTTGGAACCACCGCAAACGTAAAGGAAATAAGGAGTTTTCTTGGAATGGCTGGATATTACCGTCGATTAATCAAGGACTTTTCCAAGATAGCCAAGCCAATGAAAGAATTGCTAATGAAGGGAAAGGCTTTCCAATGGACTCAAGCTTGTCAAAGCAAGTTTGAGGAGTTGAATAAGAGGTTGACAACAATCCCAGTTTTGGTATTGCCGGATGTAAGCAAGAGTTTTGATATTTATTGTGACGCATCGAGACAAGGACTTGGATGTGTGCTCATGCAAGAAGGTCAAGTGGTCGCTTATGCATCGAGGCAATTGAAGAAAAATGAACAGAATTATCCAACGCACGATTTGGAACTTGCAGCCGTGGTACATGCATTGAAGATTTGGAGACACTATATTCTTTGACACAGGTGTGAAATTTATACGGATCACAAGAGTCTTAAGTATATCTTCACACAAACGAATCTGAACTTGAGGCAACAAAGATGGTTGGAGCTCATCAAAGATTATGATTTGGGGATCAACTACCATCCAAGAAAAGCCAATGTAGTGGTCGATGCTTTGAGTAGAAAAGGAGTAAGTCATCAACTCACAGTTTGAGAGTTGCCATCTGAGTTATGTAAGGAGTTTGAAAGGTTGAACCTCGGATTTGTAAATGAGATGGAGATGATGGAGTTAAATCCGACCTTGGAGCAAGAAATTCGAGAAGCACAAACCATAGATGAGGAGATCAAGGAAATCAAGGAAAGGACCGAAGAAGGGAGAGAATTCAGATTTGATGAGGATGAACATGGTACCTTATGGCTTGGAAAAAGGATTGTCGTGCCTAATGTGAAGCATATTCGGGAGACAATACTAAAGGAGGCGCATGACTCGCCATACTCGATTCAACCCGGTCGTACAAATATGTACAAAAACTTGAAGACTTGCTATTGGTGGGATAGCATGAAAAAGGACATATCTCAATATGTGGCATGGTGTGATGTGTGTCAACGAGTCAAGGCAGAACATCAAAGGCCAGCTGGATTATTGTAGCCATTAAAGATCCCGGAATGGAAGTGGGAAGAAATTGGAATAGACTTCATAGTTGGGTTACCACGTACTCAGTCCGGGTATGACTGAATTTGGGTAATTGTGGATCGTTTAACCAAGCCAGCTCATTTTGTCCCTGTGAAGACCAAATATGCAGCTTCACAATTTGCCGAAATATACATGGAGCATATTGTGTGTCGACACGGAGTACCGAAGAAGAAAGTCTCGGATAGAGGTTCTCAATTTACTTCCAGGTTTTGGCAAAAATTGCATGAAGCTTTGGGGACGAGGTTGAATTTTAGTTCAACATATCACTCTCAAACGGATGGACAAACCGGGAGAACCAATCAGATTTTAGAGGACATGCTAAGAGCTTGTGCTTTGAAGCATGGGAAAAGTTGGGACAAGAGCTTGCCATATGCAGAATTTTCATACAACAATAGTTACCAAGCAAGCTTGAAAATGTCACCATATGAAGTGCTTTATGGAAGGAAGTGTAGGACACCTTTATTCTGGAATGAGTCAGGAGAAACTCAAGTATTTGATCCGGATGTGTTGCAAGAAGTCAAAAAGCAATTCCAAATAATTCGTGAGAACTTGAGGGCTGCTCAATCAAGACAAAAGGGCTATGAGGACAATAGGAGAAGGAAATTAACCTTTGAAGTGGGAGATTTTGTTTACCTCAAGGTGTGACCAATGAGAGGTCATAAGAGGTTTAACATAAGAGGCAAGCTAGTGCCTCGCTACATTGGGTCATTCAAGATTTTGGACAAAAGAGGAGAAGTAGCATATAAGTTGGAGATGCCAACTCATCTTTCGGATGTCCATGATGTCTTTCATGTTTCCCAGCTCAAGAAGGGCTTGAGAGTACCGGAAGAACGAGTGCCAATGGAAGAATCGGAACTAAAGGAAGATTTGACTTATGCCGAGCAACCGGTCAAGATCTTGGAAACCAAGGAGAGAGTCACAACGAACAAGGTGATTCGATGGTGTAAAGTTCAATGGAAGCACCACACAGAAAAAGAAGCAACGTCGGAATTGGAGGATGATATCAAGAAGGAATTTCTCTATCTCTTCCCTTCCGCGTCGAATCTCGAGGGCGGGATTCATTTTAAGGGGGTAGGTTTGTAACACCCTCATTTTCATGCATCATGCCTTGCATACATTCATATACATGTTTAACATTAACCCACATAAAGTGGAACGAGTTTAAAATGATTTGGAGCATTTAAAATTGATTTGGAGCAAAACCGCACTTAAAATGCTGAAAAGTGCGGAATAGTCTGATTTTAGTGAGGACTAGTCCGATTTCTCTTTGACTAAAAACGGACTTGTCCGTTGTTTCTGTGGACTAGTGCAATTTTGCCTCTGGAAACTTTCGGACTTGTTCGATTTTGTGTGGACTAGTTCGATATTCCAAGAATCCTTGAAAATTTGCTAAGTCCCTGGACTTTTCTGGACTAGTCCGGTGTTCCAGCGGACTCGTCCGTTTTCCTCTCTGACTAAAGTCGGACTTGTCCAATTTTCGGCCTGACTTGTCCGATTTTCTCTCTGGGCAACTTTGGACTAGTCCGGTCCTTTCCAGACTTGTCTGATATTTCGTGACTCCGAGTTGATCTTTTGTTTTACAACTTGTTTCTTGGCTTTCACGTTAGGTGGGCCTAGGGACGTTGTTCCTAACTCTTTTAGAGCCCATGTGGGACTCTAAACTGACCTCTACTTCTCTCAAACTCGAAATCCATCTAACTCTAGCCTCCACCTCTATATAAACAACCCCACCCCTTGGCTTGACATCTATTTGCCACTTTTCCACCCCACCCAAACCCTTGTTCGTGGAGAGCCACCATCAAGGAGGGAGGAGGAGATCCCAAGCAAGAAGAAGAAGAGGAGGAAACGAAAGAGGATCAAAATCTCCATCAAGTTTCGTTCTTCATCACCAATTCACCTCCAAGTTCATCCCCAACCCTAGATCATCAAGATCCAAGTGTTACCTCCAAGTTTCTTGATTAATTGGAGTTCTAAACACCAGGTATACCCTGTATTTTCTTTTCCTTACGTGAATTCAACCCCTAGTCTCCAAATTTACGTCGATCTAGAAAACCCTAGTTCGCTAGTTCTGCAAAGTGCAGACTAGTCCGGCCTTCTGCAGACTAGTCCGATTTTCCTTGCTAAATTGTGTTGAATTAATTCCGAAAGTAGATATAATCACATCCAAACCTGTATAAACTTGTTAAAATCTATTACAACTAGTTAGTGATCATTAAAAGCAATCTATTAACAAGTTCTACCTTGCATTTGCATCAATCATGCATGTCATGTCATATGGAGTAATATTTGTGCATTATTTAATTTTGTTTCTTGTCTTGTATGTTTATTAGGTGGATTAGAGTGATTTGCGCTAGAGAGTGCCGCGGAGGATCTAGAGCACCAAGAGTTTGAAGGATTTGACCCTAATCAACAGCAAGAGCAAGGCAAGTGTCCTTGAGGCATAATGATCCTATTTTAAAATAAATGTTTTGTTTGCAAACTGCATGCTTGTGTCAATTTGATGGGAATCCTATGGTAGGAAGTTTACTTGCATTATTTGACCATCCTTGTCACCTGGAATATATGGTAGAGAGTCGGGAAGGGCTTTTTACCTTTTGCTTCGCTTAATCAACTGGGATGGGAAAACAACTATAACACTCAACCTAATTATGCATGGATGAGATTATGGTTAACATGAACTGGTCAACATGATATGGTAATGGGTGATCTAAGCAAGCTTGGTATGTGGATGGGTTGGATGTTATGGTGGTTTGCTTGCTTTAGATCTAAGGACCTGTTCATGCGAGTATAAGCCATGATTACAGTGCCACCAAGAGGCCAAGTATGGGTGCGGCGTAGATGATTAATTAGGGCTTTGGCAGTGCTATTTGGACCATTAAGGATGCTCGGGGAAGGGGTAGTCAGATTGGGTTTGTTGATGATTGGTGGGACTATCCTAGGATCCGAATGGCTCAAGAGGGGGCCCTTTGTTGAAGATGTGCTCTGTGGGAGACATCGCCACCGGTGAAACCTCAGTGGGGTCTCAATAGGCTAGTAATCCCTTTGTAAAGGCTATTTTGTGATCTCTTGGCCATACACCAAAGGAAGTGTAATTGGCATAAGGGAGGTTCTTCAGTCACCGACGTGTGATGAAATCACAAACACGTGGGTAAAGTGGTACAAACTCTGCAAAGTCTAATAAAACTATCATGATAGC
This sequence comes from Tuctoria greenei, assembly GCA_036927565.1. NCBI lineage: Eukaryota > Viridiplantae > Streptophyta > Magnoliopsida > Poales > Poaceae > Tuctoria > Tuctoria greenei. The sequence goes on along the minus strand of JAYESD010000004.1, from coordinate 178,157,716 downwards.
CGTGCTCCCAGTTGTGAGCACCGGGGCAACTTCCATGATTAGGGAGAACTCGGTATTGGGATGGTTATGGTTTGGTAATGGTTATGGTTGGTTATGGATTAATTTCTGGTATTGAACATGATTATTGGCAAATGGTGATATCTGCAATTATTGATGATGGTAGTGAATTCAAACTGGTATTATGATATTACTTATGATTATGATGGGTTTATTTCATATACATGTAATATATTGCTTTTCAATTGTTTTAATGTACTTTTCAGCACTCAACCATTATTATATTTGCTATTTGAATCAACCACATGTCATACCTTTCACACTTGCTGAGTACGACATGTACTCACTCTCGCAACCCCCCCCCCCCCCCCCAACAGTTGCAGGTCAAGATTAGGGGTTTAATGGCGATAATGCAGAGTTCTAGGCCGTGTCTACTATCAGCTTTGCCTGTGGTGTTGATTGGAGTTGCGCCATACCCTATTGCTTAGCTGCATTGTTACTTATTTAGTTTATTTCCGTGCATTTATTTGAACTTGTCATTAGTATTCATTAGAGCTTGTATTTGAGGATAATATGGTTTGTTTAATAAAATTTTGTTAATTAATCTTGTTCTGTGGTAATTTTCTGTATACTCTTTTGTGAATGCACTCGTGTATGTGTGTTGAACATCCTGGACACACATATGCGTTCACTTGGTTCATTTTCGGAACCTGGTGTCACACTCCTCCACCTCCTTCTCCGCCGCTGCCACTGCCGTTGCCGCTGCTGCCTCCTCCTCCACCTCCGGTAATTGAGTCTGAAGCTTCCGAGCAATGGTGTGCAGAAGGTGTTGGCAGCCCTCGACCCCAGCCACCTCTGCGATCCTCTCGTGGAGGGCGTCGAGACGAGCGGCAACAAAGCTTAACCCGAAGCAGTAGTGGCTCTGATACAAAGTTGTGACACCTGGTTCTAAAAATGAACCAAGTGCAGTATATGTGTGCCCACGATGTTCAACACACATACACAAGTGATTCACAAATGATAAACAGATAATTACCATAACTCAAATTATTAAATAAGCACTTTTATCACACAACAAGATCTAATGAATATTTATGACAAGTTCAACTAATGTAGGGGAAATGTGATGCCCGGTTCCAAAAAAATGAACCAAACTAACACATATGTGTGTCCAGGATGTTCATCACACATACACGAGTGCAATCACAAAAGGATATACAGAAAATTACCACAAGACAAGACTAATTATCCAAGTTTTATTACATAAACCATATTATCCTCGAATACAAACTCTAATGAATATTAATGAAAAGTTCAACTAATGCAGCGGAAACAAACTAAGTAAGCAAACTAAACTACTAGGCAGCATAAGCGATAGGGTATAGCGCAGCTCCAATCAACACCACAGGCAAGCTGACGGTAGACACGGCCTAGAACTCCGCATTATCACCATTAAACTCCCAATCCTGACCTGCAACTGTTGGGGGGGGGGGGGGGGGATTGCAAGAGTGATTACATGTCGTACTCAACAAGTGTGGAATGTATGACATGTGGCTGATTCAAATGACGACAATAATAATGGCAAAGTGCTGAAAAGTACATTAAAACATTTGAAAAGCAATATACATCATGTATGTGAAGTAAACCCATCATAACCATAAGTAATATCATAATAACAAACTGAATTCACTACCATCATCAATAATTCCAGATTTCACCATTTGCCAATAACCATATTCAATACCAGAAATAAATCCATAACCAGCCATAACAATTACCAAACGATAACCATCCCAAATACCATCCCAATACCAAGTTCCCTCTAATCATGGAAGTTGTCTAGGTGCTCATAACCAGGAGCACGACTATCATGATAGTTTTAGACACACTCTACAGAGGTTGTACCGCTTTACCCACATGTTTGTGATTTCATCACCTTTCGATGACTAGAACCTCTATTATGCCGTCTCACACTTCCATCGGTGTGTGGCCAAGAGATCACAAAATAGCCTTTACAAAGGTATTACTAGCCTATTTAGACCCCACTAACGTTTCACCAGTGGCGATGTCTCCTACAAAGCACATCTTCAACCAAGGGCCCCCTCTTGAGCCATTCGGATGCTAGGGTAGTCCAACCAATCATCAACAAACCCAATCCGACTACCCCTTCCCCGAGCATCCATAATGGTCCAAACAGCACTAGCAAATTCCTAATTAATCAGCTACGCCACACCCATACTTGGCCTTGTGGTGGCACTGTAGTCCTGGCTTATTCTCGCATGAACCGGTCCTTAGATCTAAAGCAAGCAAACCACCATAACATCCAACCCATCCACATACCAGGCTTGCTTAGATCACCCATTACCATAACATATTGACCAGTTCATGTTAACCATAATCTCATCCATGCATAATTAAATTAAGCAGTATAGTTGTTTCCCATCCCAGTTAATTAAGCGAATCAAAAGGTAAAAAGCCCTTTTCCGACTCTCTACCATAATTCCAGGTGACAAGGGTGATTAAACAATTCTAGTAAACTTCCTATCATAGGGTTCCCATCAAATTGACACAAGCATGCAATTTTGCAAACAAAACATTTATTTAAAAAAAAAACATGATCAATATGCTTCAAGGACACTTGCCTTGCTCTTGCGGTTGATTAGGGTCAAAGCCTTCAAACTCTTGGTGCTGGAGATCCTCCGCGGCACTTTCTAGCGCAAATCCGTCTAATCCACACAATAGTCATACAAACAAGAAACACAATCAAAGAGTGCACAAACATTACTCAATATGACATGACATGCATGATTAATGCAAATGCAAGGTAGAACTTGTTAATAGATTGCTTTAATGGTCAATAACTAGTTCTAATGGATTTTAACAAGTTTATACAGGTTTGGAGTTGATTAGATCAAATTTTTAGAATCAATTCAACACAATTTAGCCAGGAAGACTGGACTAGTCCACTAGGGACCGGACAAGTCCGCACTTTACGAGATCAGCAGATTAGGGTTTTCTAGATCGACATGAATTTGGAGATTAGGGGATGAATTCACGTAAGGAAAAGAGAATAGAAGGTATACCAGGTGTTTAGAACTCCAATGAATCAAGAAATTTGGAGGTAGCACTTGGATCTTGGTGATCTAGAGTTGGTGATGAACTTGGAGATGAATTGGTGGTCAAGAGCGAAACTTGGTGGAGATCTTGATCCTCTTTCATTCCCTCCTCTTCTTCTTCTTGCTTGGGATCTCCTCCTCCTTCCTTGATGGTGGCTCTCCACGAACTAGGGTTTGGGTGGGGTGGAAAAGTGGCAAATAGATGTCAAACCAAGGGGTGGGGTTGTTTTTATAGAGGTGGAGGCTAGGGTTAGATGGATTTCGAGTTTGAGAGGAGTAGAGGCCGGTTTAGAGTCCCTCATGGGCTCTAAAAGAGTTAGGCACGACGTCCCTAGGTCCACTTAGCATGAAACCCAAGAAACAAGTCATAAAACAGAAGATCAATTCGGAGCCACGAAATATCGGACGAGTCCAGAAAGGACCGGACTAGTCCGAAGTCGTCCAAAGAGAAAATCGGACAAGTCTGGCCAAAAATCAGACAAGTCCGACTTTAGTCAGAGAGGAAAACGGACAAGTCCGCTGGAACACCGTACTAGTCCAGAAAAGTTCGGGGACTTAGCAAATTTTCAAGGATTCTTGGAATATCGAACTAGTCCACACAAAATCGAACAAGTCCGAATGTTTCCAGAGGCAAAATCGCACTAGTCCGCAGCAACAACGGACAAGTCCGTTTTTAGTCAAAGAGAAATCGGACTAGTCCTCAGCAAAATCAGACTAGTCCGCACTTTCCTGCGTTTTAAGTGCAGTTTTGTTCCAAATCAATTTTAAACTCGTTCTTCTTGTTGTGGGTTAATGTTAAACATGTATGTGAGTGTATGTAGGGAATGATGCATGAAAATGAGGGTGTTACAAACCTAACCCCCTTAAAATGAATCTCGCCCTCGAGATTCAATGCGGAAGAGAAGAGATAGGGAAATTCCTTCTTGAGATCATCCTCCAATTCCCATGTCGCTTCTTTTTCTGTGTGGTGCTTCCATTGAACTTTACACCATCTAATAACCTTGTTCCTTGTGACCCTCTCCTTAGTTTCCATGATTTTGATCGGTTGTTCGGCATAAGTCAAATCTTCCTCTAGTTCCAATTCTTCCATTGGCACTTGTTCTTCCGATACTCTCAAACACTTCTTGAGCTGGGAAACATGAAAGACATCATGGACATCCGAAAGATGAGCTGGCATCTCCAACTTATATGCTACTTCTCCTCTTTTGTTCAAAATCTTGAACGGTCCAATATAGCGAGGTGCTAGCTTTCCTCTTATGTTAAACCTCTTATGACCCATCATTGGTGACACCTTGAGGTAAACAAAATCTCCCACTCCAAAGGCTAATTTCCTTCTTCTATTGTCCGCATAGCCTTTTTGCCTTGATTGGCCAGCCTCAAGTTTTCACGAATTATTTGGACTTGCTTTTCGGCTTCTTGCAACACATCCGGACCAAATACTTGAGTTTCTCCTGCCTCATTCCAGAATAAAGGTGTCCTACACTTCCTCCCATAAAGCGCTTCATACGGTGACATTTTCAAGCTTGCTTGGTAACTATTGTTGTATGAAAATTCTGCGTATGGCAATCTTTTGTCCCAACTCTTCCCATGCTTTAAAGCACAAGCTCTTAACATGTGCTCCAAAATTTGATTTGTCCTCTCGGTTTGTCCATCCCTTTGAGGGTGATATGCTGAACTATAATTCAACCTCGTTCCCAAAGCTTCATGCAACTTTTGCCAAAACCTGGAAGTGAATTGTGAACCTCTATCCGAGACTATCTTCTTTGGGACTCCATGTCGACACACAATATGCTCCATGTATATTTCGGCCAATTGTGCAGCTGTATATTTGGTCTTCATAGGGACAAAATGAGCTAACTTGGTTAAGTGATCCACAATTTCCCAAATTGAGTCATACCCGGATTGAGTACGTGGTAACCCAACTATGAAGTCCATACCGATTTCTTCACACTTCCATTCCGGAATCTTTAATGGTTGCAATAGTCCAGCTGACCTTTGATGTTCCGCCTTGAGTCGTTGACACACATCACACAATGCCAGATATTCAGCTATGTCCTTTTTCATGCTATCCCACCAATAGCAAGTCTTCAAGTCTTTGTACATCTTCGTACAACCGGGGTGAATTGAGTAAGGTGAGTCATGTGCCTCTTTTAATATCGTCCCCCGAATATGCTTCACATTAGGCACAACGATTCTCTTTCCAAGCCATAAGGTACCATGTTCATCTTCATCAAATCTGAATTCTCTCACTTCTTCGGTCCTGTCCTTGATTTCCTTGATCTCTTCGTCTGCGGTTTGTGCCTCTCGAATTTCTTGCTCCAAGGTTGGGTTTAACTCCATCATCTCCATATCATTTATGAACCCGAGGTTCAACCTTTCAAACTCCTTACATAACTCGAATGGTAACTTTCGAACTGTGAGTTGATGACTTACTCCTTTTCTACTCAAAGCATCGGCCACTACATTGGCTTTTCTCGGATGATAGTTGATCCCCAAATCATAATCTTTGATGAGCTCCAACCATCTCCATTGCCTCAAATTCAGATCCGTTTGTGTGAAAATATACTTCAAACTTTTATGATCCATATAAATTTCACACCTATGTCCAAGGATGTAGTGTCTCCAAATTTTCAATGCGTGTACCACGGCCGCGAGTTCCAAATCGTGCATGGGGTAATTCTGCTCATGTTTCTTCAATTGTCTTGATGCATAGGCGACCACTTGACCTTCTTGCATCAATACACATCCAAGTCCTTATCTCGATGCGTCGCAATAAATATCAAAACTCTTGCTCACATCCGGAAGTACCAAAACTGGGGCTGTTGTCAACCTCTTCTTCAACGCCTCAAAACTGCTTTGACAAGCTTGAGTCCATTGGAAAGCCTTTCCCTTCATTAGCAGCTCTGTCATTGGCTTGGCTATCTTGGAAAAGTCCATGATGAACCGACGGTAATATCCAGCCATCCCAAGAAAACTTCTTATTTACTTGACAGTTTGCGGTGGTTCCCACTTCAACACGTCTCTCACCTTTCCGGGGTCAACCGAAACTACTCCTCTTGAGATTATATGACCCAAAAACGACACCTCTCTCAACCAAAACTGACACTTGTTGAACTTGGCATGCAATTGATGCTCCCTCAATTTCTGCAATGTAAGCCTCAAGTGTTCCTCATGCTCTTTCTCATCATTCGGGTAGATCATAATGTCATCAATAAACACCACAACGAATCTATCCATGTACTCCATGAAGACCTTATTCATGAGGTACATAAAGTAATAAGGCGCATTTGTCAATCCAAAAGACATCACAGTGTACTCATAAGATCCCTACTGTGTTCTAAAAGCTATTTTGGGTATGTCTGATGGTCTAATCTTCATTTGAAAGTATCCTGACCTCAAATCAATCTTAGAGAAGATATAAGCACCCTTCATCTGATCAAACAAGTCTTCTATACATGGCAAGGTATACTTGTTCTTGATTGTTACCTCGTTGAGAGCTCGGTAATCCACACACATCCTTTGGGTTCCATCCTTCTTGTCCACAAACAGCACGGGCGCTCCCCAAGGTGAAGAACTAGGGCGAATAAAACCTTTCTCTAGTTGCTCTTGAATTTGTTTCTTGAGCTTCGCTAATTCCATAGGAGGCATCCTATACGGCCTCTTAGCTATAGGTGCAGTTCCAGATATTAAATCAATAACAAACTCAATGTCTCGATCAGGTGGCATATCTGGCAACTCGTCCGAAAAAACATCAAAAAATTCACACACCACCGGAATCTCTTCAATTGCGGCACCGTCCATATGATTCAGCTCCAATTGCTTCAGTGCAGTTTGAGATGCTTCAAATTCTACGGTGATCTCTTCTTCATTAGTCAACTTCACACTTTTCATGGCACACTCAATAACTCCATTGTGCTTCCTCAACTAGTCCATACCAAGTATAATGTCCAATCCTTGAGAATTTAAAACAATGAGGTTGGCTGAGAAGTCTACCCCCCTTATTCTAAGGCTTACTTTTGGACATACTATATTTGTCCTCATCTCTCCTCCAGGAGACTTAACCAATAGAGTAAACTTCATATGAGAGATAGGAAAACTATACTTGGCAACATACTTCGATGCAATGAATGAATGCGATGCTCCAGAATCAAATAACATAGTTGTGGGGTTGGAGTTGGCGAGAAAAATACCAATGACCATGTCATCCACTTGTTGAGCATCCTCCGTAGAGACATGATTCACGTTGCCACGAGCAAAATTCTGCTGTCCACGGTTCCCTTGTGGTTGCCCTCCATTGGGTCTTGGGTTTTTCCTTGGTGCATTGCTTCCTTGACCAAGACCTGACTTAGGACATTAATGCGCGAAGTGTCCAACTTCTCCACAAGTATAGCACTTCTTAACTCTACTAGAATTATTGGGACGAGCTTGGTTTTGATCATTTTCACCAGGAAAAATAGCACGAGGTGCATAAGGCATTGGAGGCCTAGGTGCTTGCATGACAGGGCGCTACTGCACAAACTGAGTTGGGTGCGGTGCAAATCCAGGGTGTTGAGCAGGAATAGAGGAGCTGTAATGGGGCGCATTGGGTGGTGCAAGGCGAGGGCGCACATTACTTACTTGTTGCTGTCCTTGATATGGAACCTTCCTCTTGTTGTCTTGCTCCATCTCACAGATCTTGTTCTCAACCACAATTGCTTTGTCCACAAGCTTCTAGAAATTTGCATAATCATAGTTGAGTAGTTGCACTTGGATTTCATTGTTCAAGCCCCTCATGAACAAGTATTGCTTCCGGCTGTCCCGACTCACATCCTCAGGCACATATCTTGAGAGTTGAGTGAATTTATTGAGATATTCACTCACGCATGATCTTCCTTGTCTCAAGTTCTCAAATTCTTGCCTCTTCAAAATCATAACTCCTTTCGGCACATAATGAGAACGGAAGTTCTCTTTGAATTCCACCCAAGTAATCCTCTCTTGATTCTCGTGAGAATTGCAATAAGCATCCCACCAATCCGCAGCTGCTCCAACTAGTTGCTGAGAAGAAAACAAGACCTTCTCCTGGTCACTGCATTGGACAATAGCTAACTTCTTCTCCACGGACTTGAGCCAATCATCCGCATCCACAGGGTCAGCGGCTTGAGCAAAGGTCGGTGGCCTAGTCCTCATAAACTCTCCCAATCGGTTATGAGGAGGTGGGGGTGGCGGTGGAGGCATGTGGGGCTGATTGTTGATGTTGCCAGCCTGCAGCTGTCCCATAGTTTGTATCATGGTCTGCATGAGCTGGTTTTGCATAACCAATAGCTGCTCAATGTTGATAGCTCCCTGAGTAGATCCTTGTCCAATGTTATTCTGAGGCACTCCATTATTCTCATCCTCATAATTAGCATCCCTCTGGTTGCGTCCTCACCATCTGAAGAAAAGCAATAGGTAAGAATTAGAGAACGTCCCCAACTGTATGCACCAAGGGATATGAAACTAGACAACTAGCTACACTGTCCTAGGTGGACATGGCAATGCTAAAGCATCCCAAAATCCTCTATGATGCACACCAACAACCAATATATATAGCAAGAAGCAAGCCAACAAAATCAAATCGATTCCTGAGTGCTCCTATGTGCTCTAAAGTGTCAAGTCTATCTAGGTTGCGTCCTACGGTCAACCTGTGGCTCTGATACCAATCTGTGACGCCCGATTCCGAAAAATGAACCAAGCTAACGCATATGTGTGCCCAGGATGTTCATCACACATACACGAGTGCAATACCAAAAGGATATACAAAAAATTACCACAAGACAAGATTAATTATCCAAGTTTTATTACACAAACCATATTATCCTCGAATACAAACTCTAATGAATATTAATGACAAGTTCAACTAATGCAGCAGAAATAAACTAAGTAAGCAAACTAAACAACTAGGCAGCATAAGCGATAGGGTATAGCGCAACTCCAATCAACACCACAGGCAAGCTAACGGTAGACACAGCCTAGAACTCCGCATTATCACCATTAAACTCCCAATCCTGACCTACAACTGTTGGGGAGGATTGCAAGAGTGAATACATGTCGTACTCAGCAAGTGTGGAAAGTATGACATGTAGCTGATTAAAATGACGACAATAATAATGGCGAAGTGCTGAAAAGTACATTAAAACATTTGAAAAGTAATATACATCATGTATTTGAAGTAAACCCATCATAACCATAGGTAATATCATAATACCAAACTGAATTCACTACCATCATCAATAATTCCAGATTTCACCATTTGCCAATAACCATATTCAATACCAGAACTAAATCCATAACCAGCCATAACCATTACCAAACCATAACCATCCGAAATACAATCCCAATAACGAGTTCCCTCTAATCATGGAAGTTGTCCAGGTGCTCATAATCGGGAGCACGGCTATCATGATAGTTTTAGACACACTCTGCAGAGCCCCGCTCGCGCGCTGCCGACTTTCCCTCGGGATTCCGATGATAACTTGTCATCTAGCCAAGGATCGATCGTGAGTTCTTTATCAAACTCGTGCACAACTTACTTGCGCACCTTCTCCATCTTGTGGTTCGGCGGTTTCTCAACCCGTTGCGCGGTATTCCGCAGTTTTTTGACGACCGCCGGTGATACGCCAAAAGACTGTCTCTGTCCACTGTCAACAAGCTAGAGGAAGCCTCTACAGGCCCCGACTTCTATAAGAGAAAGGTGTGTAATCGTGCCTTACGCATGCTCACTAAGTTTCAAGCCATGCCATGCCTTGTAGAGTTCTTATTTCCATTTTCCCGATGATAGTTCATACCTATGTCTCTAGGTTAGGGATTTAATTTGTTTTCCACATCTAATAAATCTTGGCAATAGTTAAGGGATAGTTTACCTATCGCTCTGCGATCACTACGGATCAAAAATATTTGAAAACCATCGAGTATTGACCGAGATAGCCGAGTGTTTGCTGCCGCCGGTGAAGAAGCCGCATAGCCGAGTGTTTGCCGCCGGCGGTGAAGAAGCCGCAGTTCATCGTAAAACTCATCATTGACGACCATTCCACGACATTTGCACCTCCAAATCATCATCCTCAAGCTCCTAGGAATGTTTCTAGCTTTTCCCCGAGCCTTTTTTTACCATCCCCATGCGTTTCCAATGATGGCCGAAACCCTAGCTCCGCCGCCGTCGTCGCACCGCCATTTCCAGCCGTCGCCGCCGTGATTGGACCTCACCATCGTGTTGTGCGGTCAATTTTATGGCTAGGCGGTCAGGGCCGAATCGAAGGGAGGTCAATTCAATGCAGCTACCGCGGCGAGCTCGTCGGCGCAACGCCGCCGCGGCTGAGCAGAGCGTCGCGAGGTCGATGAAGGCCGTGGGTCCCACATGTCAGCGATGCGTGCGAATGTGTAGATCAGCTGCGGCTCCGGATTGCAGTGATGCAATTTATTAGACATGAAACTCACAGAATTTTTATAATTGATTCCTTTGAGCTAACTGCTTGAGAAATTAATTACTTCTGTTCTATTAATTGGAAAATTTCCAATTTTGGTCAGAACACTCTTAATAATACATTTGATATCCAGTAAAAATTTCAAGTTCATTGGACTTCATTTACTAGGTTGATAAGTGTTCCAAATCTCTATGTAGTTAAAAATTGAGAAAAATACAAAATCGATTTCAGAAATTTCCCCAAACTTGTAAAATCAGTTCCCCCCTGTAGGAAGCTTAGAAAATTGTGAAACCAATTTTCCTAGAACCAGTGAGACCCCCTCTATATGGTACATCCACTGGTAGCCATGATAGACCTCCAGAATTACAACCAAAATTCAAAGAAGGTTTATACTTGTAGGAATTTTAGAGACAACAAACTTCCTTGATCATCTCCTGTTCTTTGCAAGAGTCTCCCATAAAGTCCCTAGTATCTACCATGAAAGTTCCGGAGCTATTTAAGATCATAATATTATTTGAATCACAAGATATTAGCTTGTGACCTTAAACATATTATTTATTTTTCAAAGTCATTCATATATAGTATTTGCATAACGTGTAGTAACTGAAGTCGAGGAGCGGCCGGAATCTTTGGAGGTCCAGCTGTCGTAAACGAAAATAGACTCAGACTCGCATTCAGGCAAGCCCCAGTTTGCATTTAAGTTCCCTACAGTGTCTTTGCAGTTTTCATTCACCTTACATCTTCATATGTTTGTGCATTACGTTTAAGGTGTTTGACATCCACTTGCATGACCAAAAAACCTAGGAGTGGTTAGAATAGCTCACAGACTTGTGTAGTAACTGCCATGCTTATATTCATAGGGATCCGGTAGAAGACGAGTAGTTGGAATCTACTCGCGAGATAGGATTTTATCACACGGGATGAATTGGATCAAGAAATGGTTGATAAATATGAAATTGAGATAGGTCAAAGATGAGTAGGAAGCAACAAGAGGTGGTCTTGGCCGCCTAGCTTTGACTGTGTTGATTAAGGCCCGTGCCGTGTGCGGCCCTGCTGGACAAGCTTGAATTGTACCGGCGACATACTGGAGAAATGGGCTCCAGTAAACTGACATAGCTTGATACTGGTTCGTCAAGGCATTCTGTTCCGTTTTATAGGCGTGGGTTGAGGGAAGCAAGGTGTAAACCAGCTGGTGGGCACGTCAAAGTATGCCCCACACAGTGACCTCCTGCTTGTGACGGATTGACCGGTTCGACATTCGAGTGTTGGGTGAAAGGTGGCCATATACGACTAGTACTGAAGTGCTATGTACGTTCTGCTATAAGTACTCATCGGCATTTCCGTTAGTGCGTATGTGTCGTGTTGTTCGGGTGTGTCCTGATTGCAATCACTGTCCCTCGCGGTAATAGAGTACCACTTGTTCACTTTGTCGTGACGTAGTAAATATCGATAAATTCAGGAGAATACGATGTATTGCATTATACTTGATTTGCAACCTTGTATGGCTTAGAGATAGCACAATTAAAGTTTACAGTTTCCCCATACTTTACCTGTAATAGCATTATGTGCTTTGGGCATGTCATATCATCAGCAAAGCGTTTCTTGTTTGATTATGGAGTCTATGATATGCCGTGCCTGAAGAATGTCATGTGCTACTTAAAACATGACTATAAGGATCCACTTGTAGGCGTGTCCTTTATGCTATTCCTTACCTATGTTTAGTATTCACCCCTGCATATGTCTCGTAAGATGGGTTAGTCTTGCCGAGCCTTAAGCTCATGTTTGCAGTTAACATGTTTTTGCAGATTGTACCACTGATGAGGGGTTCGATGACGAGGCTGCACCCGCTCCCGGTTTTACAGTCGAGTGGGAACCCTGCACGCCGCTGTAAGTTGGGTGCTGCTAGTGCGAAGTATCCAGGACATGGATGACTTTGCTTTCGCATAGCTAGTGCCGAGAGCGTAGCTATGATGTATAGTTCTCTTTCCTGTTCGCTTAGTATTGTATAACTTCCGCTGTGTTTATAAATAAAGACTCGGTATTGTAATTTATTCCCGTTCTTTTCTTGTATACTGTTAGGTGTCGCATCGCACGACACCACCCAATGTGATCCTTGGATGTCGGGATTCTGGTCCCCACAGTGCCCCACCGTGCAAGAACGACGTCAAGGTCTTGCCTCCGTCTGCTGCCACCGTCGTCATACATGTTCCAGCCGTCGTCGAGGCAAACCAAAGGAGCGTGGAAAATAAGGCACAGACGGCAAGTTAGGGTGCCATCAGCGCACAAGAATGACAGGCAGCGGGGATGCCGCGGAAGACGACTTACATCGAGGCCCGCCCATCAATGATGTTTACCCTTGGCTGATTCTCTGTGGCAATAGATCTTTGGTCGCACAGCTAAACTGTGCGGCCCGGTGTGTTGTGGGCCTGATTGGCCATTAAAATGAGTGGGCCAAGCTGGCAGCAGAGGGGAGAGTTTTCTTTAGGCTAATAAATTCAGAAATTAATAGCCAAATTTCAAAAGTTCATTACTCTATGTAGGAAACTCCAAACATCCTCAACAAATTTTGATGTACTCCACTTGTTCAGTACTTTGCAATGGTGCACAGTATCTGGTATGAAAATTCACAATATTTTCTGTGTAATTCAAAATTATTTTTTCCCTTGAGGAATTATTCAAGGAAAATGCTTCTAGGGAAAATTCCCCAACATTGCCAGAAAATACTGCATGTAGCATGTGATCTCCAGTAAAAAAATTAATTTTAGTAACAATGTATAAGTTAACTTAATAAATGCAGTTGTCCATAGGTTAATTAATTTTGTATGAAAACGCCGTAAACTATTTCTAAATAATATATTAGACTTCAGAAATCTATTGTGGCCACTTGGAAGCTGAGAAAATTATGAAACAAATTTTCATGCAAACCTTATGAACAGACCTATTATCATATTTAATCATGTGATAAAGGTTGTTTGTCTCTGTAAATTCATTGTAGGAAAGACCTTTGGGGAATATTCGTGGCCAATTCTTGCAGTAGAAAATTCTGTAATTTTATGAAAATTCTATTATGATCTTAGGAACTCTCTGTAAAATTTTTAATAACAGATCTGTTATCTTGTTGCATAATAAATTTTGTTATCAAACATACCATTAAAGTCACATATTAATGTAATTGCATTTTATTCATATCAATACAAGAACTTCTCGAGTAGACTCCAGAGCAGCTTAACACTCTTCCGCCGGAACCTGACTTTCACTTTGACCAGCAGCAAGGCAATCCCCTGGTTAGCATAAAATTAACAAGTTTTTCTCTATATAATACTTGTATGGATTAGTATTGAATTGCGCATTACGTCTAAGAGTTTGATGACATTCCACATGGATGACCCAATAAATCCTTTGGAGTATGGTTAAATTAGGACTTCAACTGTTTATTAAGATTATGTTAAGGTTGAGGAATGGATTAAATGATATATCATGAGTAGGCGGTTTCCTACTCGTGAACATGGTTAAAGAGGAATCGATTGGAGGTTTTAGGATTAATTCATTTAAATGGAAATCTGAGACCGGGCAGGTTGGTAGAAAGCAAAAGACCGGAGATCTTTGTGCATATTACTGCCTATGTCAATTAAGGACCGTACTGTGTGCGGCCCCACTGGACATGTCTGAGCTTGTACCAGATGCAAACTCGCCATATTGGACCCAGGAAACTGATGTAATTTGTTAACTTGCGTGTTGAGGCATATACGACTGTTCTAGATACCGCACGTCGACAGGAGAGTAAGACCACTGTGGTGTTACTCGTAGGTGGGGCTTGCTTCCAAGATGGTGGGACCGGCTCAATATTTTGGCATCTTGTGAAAGGTGGTCATTTATGATGTTAACGGGAGAGGACCGTACGTCTCTTCGAAACGGGAATATGTGACGTGCAAGACGGGTGTCAATGATTTGAATCACTGTTGCTCGTGGAAGGGAGCATACTTGTTCACTGCGCTATGACGTAGTAACTACTTCGACTAAATGAGGAATTTTACTTTATGATTAATACTACTGATGTAACTTGTATGGTTTACATGTACCCGAACTAAAACTTACTTTTTAGAAGTTCTAACCTGCTGTTATAAAAATGAAGTAAGGATCAAGATTAGTAAAAGTGTACTTTATGCAAGAGCAACTTTCAGCCTTCCAAACTCAAGCATATAAAGTTCCATGATTAGAGAGACAGTTAAGTCTTGTTGAGCATAAGCTCATGGCTTGTTGATCCATAATTCTGCAGGTGATGTTGCATACAACAACTTATGGAGGAGGGTAGTCCGAGTGGGGCAGCACCCAATGAGGGGTGTGAATCTCACTTGGAGCCCTGCACGCCACCGCGAAATTGCGTGTCGCTTGTGGGGAGCATCCGCGTGAAGGATGGCTTCACTTTGTTTTGCTTACACTATAGGTTGTGAGCTGCACTTATCTTCCACTGCTTGTACTACTGTACATTATTTGTAAACATGATAGTACTAAGAAATAAAATTTTATATGTACTGTATGAATATGTTCTTTTGTGTTGTGTTGTTGGGTGTCGCATGGAACAACACCATCTAATGTGATTCCTGGACTGTTGGGATTTCTATTCCTCACATATGTTGGACGACGCCGCCCTAGCGAATAGGCTCCGGGAGGTCCCTCTTTGCCACATGGAGACAATGGTAGAGCTTCAGGGGCTCCATTCCTCCAGGATTGCTATTTGTGGGGCAGCGTATGGAGCTTCCTCCATGTCATAGCTGGGTGCCTAAATGGCAGAGCTCCTAAACAGGGTGGCCTCGTAGCTCAATGCCATAGCCACTGCTAGGCGAGCCTTGTGACGTGCCTCGCCCTCATATTGGTGATGTGTCACTATGACGGCATCGATCTCCACGCTGTGGGGGAGGGCTATGCAACTGGCCATTTGGAGGTGGAGCTGGAGGCCCTGGAACGGGAGTGCGCGCCATCCCTTCCTCGCTGTGTCACCTGATTTCCTTCACATTAGCGGTGGAGCTGGCCTAGGAGATGGGCTGGATGTAGAGCGTCTCGGTCACCTCTGCTTGATGTAAAGAGTTGCACCCCCTTCTGCTGGCCTGAAGTTTTTTTTGTTTCTCTCTTCTTTCTTAATTTGCTCTACTATTTTGAAATATCAACACTCGTTTCCTTCTATGCACTCCTCTTGATTCTCGATCTCACAAATCCATGTTAACTTTGCACGATAGGTTAGGTGGGTACTTGGTCCCCGGGCTCTTGCCGGAGGGAGAAAAGATCCCTAGCTCAGAACCACTCTGAGTCAGGAAATTGTGCGCTCCCTACGTCGATTCGGGAGCCCCCGAGCCGGGCGAGGCAATCGGGATCGCTTGCTTTGTGACCTTCACGGTGGGATGGCGGATGCCCTGGATCCAGGCCTCGTGGTTCTGATGGTGAGTGATCCGGTCTGAGTCCATGTTCCAAAGGTTAATTTTGCGAGGGACAAATAACCAAGAGGGAAGAGCTAGATTATCTTTGTCGATGATGTGTCGGAGCGGTCACATTTGGTCTTCTTCGGCGTGGGATGTGGCACTGTTCCCCGATCCCCCGAGGTTGCCATGGCAGGATGCACTCAAGTTGGTGTCCATCACGAGGCGGAGGGGCAAGGCACACCATGATTTCATCTAGTTCTGTCATCCATCAATGTGGCACGTTTTGCGAAGAGTAGGTGTGGCGTGCTGCACGAATCTTCGTGTCGCCACGAGTCCTCATTGCAGCACCGGTTACATAGCAGCGTAGCGGTGCAGCGAGAGCCCTGCGTTGTTGCAAACCTTTTACTGCAATGTCTTTTACAATGCACGATGTGCCACCACCGCCATCCTTATCTCTTTGGCTTTCATGATGGGGCTATAAATGGCCAAGCGCGGTTCGTCCATTCCTCATCACCTCAAACTCTCTTCCTCAAAGGTCCTCCCTATCCTCCACCTTCGATTATCCTGTAGTCCTAAGGTCTCGCCTGGTAGTGAGAGGATCATGCTGGCCAGGTCTTCGTGTCCAACCGATGGACGGTGAGGTCGCGGTAGGTGAGGTTACGGATGGGGAGGAGCTACTTGGATGTTCAAAAAAGGGAGAAGCCTCCCAGAGGTTTGAAGGCAGCATATCTGGACGGGAGTTCGAAGGGGAGGCTTATTTGGTCCCGATGGAGAGGGTATATCTGTGTGACCAAAGTATTTTCATGTGGCGCCGAGTCAATCAGGAATTATGTTGGTCGCATTGGCTTCGCGGCCCTTCTAGATGGGCTCTGGTACCCCGTCCCACCTCGACCGGCGGCGAGGCATTGTCGTCTTTGGCATGGGAGATGAGAGACCCTCTTACTGGGCAAGGGAGGGATGGCCTCTGTATTCAAAGATTAGTGGCCATTTGACCGTTGGGAGATCTGTTGCTGCCAACCAAAGATGTTTTGGCTTTTGGCAGATCATTTCCATGCCAGAAGCCAATATGCTTTGATAGAAACCGCGACCGTCTCCCTGCTGAAGGTGAGAAAAAACAAGAACGCCGAAACTTCGATGAGTAGAATGGTCCTAGGCAACAATTGAACCTGAGATGTAATCTTTTCCTCCTCTTTGTACTCGCCCGAGCCATGATGTACTATGAATCCTTCAGAATGAAAAAAAATCCGCTACAATCCATTTTCCATCTCTTCATCTCGTTTGAACTGCAATACTCAGAACTTTCGTCATTCATGAGTCGCGGTTCGTATGAGCTGAGGGAGACGCTCCGGCGAGGGGTGTTCCTAAGGAAAAAGTTCCGGGGCGAGGTCGAGCCCTCGACTGAGTGGCAGCCCCCGATCTTGGGTATCAGCAATCGTGACTTTTGTCTCGGTTAGGAGCTATGTTAGTCGTGGTGCTTGTCCTCCGGGCGCCGCGGTCTTTCGCCCTGTTGCCCTGAAATGCCAACAGCGGCTTGCCCTGAAATGATCATTGGGAATAGGACTGCATGCAGGTTCCTTTCCAAGCTCCTGATACTGCGTCCATGAAAGTGTTTGTATGCCGCCACAAGTGTTTGTGGGGCGGCATTTCCAGTGAAAATGATCACTTATCTTTGTGCTAGAGTCAGAGCAGAAATAGCAGCTGACAGTATCTTATAGTATCCCGAAAAGGAATGGTGATGCGTCGTCGTCCATTTCTTTGAAGGGCGCTTTTCGGACATCATCGGCGATGTCGACGCTGTTTAGTCCTCAAGGGCCACTGACGAAGCTCCTCGGTGTCGATGATGCCATTAGGAAGCTGATGAGAAGGCACAATAGCGTTTCCCTACCTAGTGCACCAACTTTTACTGTTTTGGAAACTGACTAGCACATTTGTATTGAATCACATTCGTCTTCATATGGCTAGCTGCAAAGAACAAGAGATTTATCCTAGTTCAGGCAAAAAGGCCCTATGTCCAAAGGGAGTCTTCTATGATCTTTGTTTACTCGAAAGGCGAGAGAACAAATTACAAGCGGGCCTGGCGTGAGCATATGATCTCTAAGAAAGTAAGACTTCTATAAAAGTAATGGGTAAGCATAAGAGCACACGAGTGTATGAAATGTAAAGTATAAACCCATGTGCGTCAAATGAAAATGGTGCAAGAGCACCAATAGAAAAAATGTGAAAGGAAATGTGTAATATAAATGTGTATAGTAACCGCGAATACAAAGTGAATTCCCCAAAAAAGGCCTTGGGGGTCCTTTTATAGGGGGCAAGGCCATCTTATCTATCTGACATTTCTCATAGTGGGGCCGGTCTTACAATATTTGTTCTATGTATCCTGTCATTTTGGAGTGCGAAAGCTTCGGTCTTAGCTTCTTCTTGCTCTCCAAGGTCCCTTTTTATGGGTGAGGTTACCTCCCTTCTGAGGATGGATGAGATGGCTCGCAGGCTTATCTTGCAACCGGTCACATCGCGGGTTCATTCCCCTACCAAAGTTATTGCGCCCAACGTTCGTCATAAATTGCCCCAACTACCTGCCTCTCTTGGGCTCTAGCCCGGGGGGATTCGTCCGCCTGATCTCTCGGTTGGGACTTTGGAAGGTTGAATACCCCAACCTCGGACGACCATGGCATCGGTGGCGGGTTTCTTTTTGAGCGGAGGCTAGCTTCAATCCGTAGCCGCGTAGGTGTCACAGACCATCGGGTCCCATATGTTTGGTACCCCTGGTATAGAACTCTGACAAGAGTTCATTGAAAGTCCTTCATAAGTTCGTGTACGTGTATGTGATGCTAGGATGTCCACATCACATTAGGAACATGGGCAAGAACTCCGAAACAAAGGCTGTCAGCCACACAGAAACAACAAGTAGGGCACCGATAACGCTTGAACTGCCCAATTGAAGGATCACAAGGCTCTGCAAAATAGGAAGGAACATCAAGACACAATGAAGGATTATTAAAAGCACTGTGTTGTGTTGAATCAATGGTGAACTGAAGAAACACGCCGACAGGTGAACTCCTTGCATGAGGAAAACACCATTTTCTTCACTGGAGAGACACGAGCTAGATAGGGGATGTATCAGTGAGCTGTGCAAGGGGTCAATGAATCACTACGTGCGAAGAAATTTGGATCAAAAATCACCGGTTTACAATAATTCACCTGGAAAATGAGGAGAAATCATTGATGGATGAAGAACTGCTCGGTTGAAGCAAGAAAAGAGCCAAGCTCGATATTTTCGGCCAGGAGTGCGTACGAGAGAGTGTGGAGAGAATGAGGGCTAAAGAGCAGCAGCTGGATTCAAAGTTGGGAGGAACTGACATGTGGAGCCCACGTGTTAATTCTCATCCATTCTGCAAGTTGAAAATTCAAAAGAAAATAGGAGACCTGCTCCATAAATCACAAAATTTGGCAGGGTCACCAAAGTAAACATGAAGAAAATATTGATGATTTAAAAACCTGCGTTTGAGTAGATTGAGTTTTATATTTGAATTTGAAATTCAAATCCCCTTTATGAGCGCCTTTAATTCACATAATAAATAAGTTCCTAAATGTTGAGAATTTGTTGGTTGGTTATTTTAAATATGGTGAATCCAAATGTGCATTCAAATCAGGAATTTGATGAAATTGAGTTTAAACTCTAATTTTTAATTAAAAACCCACAAATATGATATTGTTGTTTATATTCGTTCTTTATTGACAAAATTTTTAAGGGCACCTAAATAAATAAGAAGAACATTTTTGTTGCTTCAAGATTTATTTTCTCCTATGGTGTATTAGCAACATTTGAAATGAGTTTTAAGTCCAAGCTACATGTATTAACGTGGAATGCGTTTATCTGAAAATTTTTAATTGCCTCATTTTGTGCATTGGAATTTGAGTGCCTAAAATGTGGACTTTTACATACAACAACAAAATTGGTAATGGAAATCATGCTAACTTGACAGAACTTGCCATTAGCCAACTCAAGATCAATGATGCCTTACCAAAGAAGTTGTCGGCTACTGACAAGATCCTAGTAAACATCAATACAAAGATCGGAGGGTTAGCCTCTGCTTTCAAGAACCATTTGGGTTCAGCAAAATGTGTAAAACTAAGTTAGCTCAACTGGCGGCCGTTGTCTCTCATTTGGAAAATGGAAAGATTCTGGGACAGCCTGAAGCTCCCTTGGAAAAACTAAGTGCGGTAGCCACGAGGGGTGGAAAGACCTCTCGTGATCCACCGTACCCCACTCAAGAGAAGGCGACAGTTGCAAAGACAAGGAGGAAGTCCTTTCTAGCAAAGGTGAACAACTCAAAAAGATAATCGCAAGGCAATTCAAAGACACACATTTCATGTCATTGCCTCATCAAAATCAGAAGCGAACTGTGGATGAGCAATTCAATTGCTTTGTTGAACTCATCCAGCTGATCCACATCAATGTGACCTTGATAGATGCAATGCAAGTACCCACTTATGCCGCTAAGGATATCTTGAACATCAAGCAGCTATTGTCCCCCACAAAAGTTCTCAAGTTTATGCAAGACTGCAGCGCAACCATTCTCAAAACGCTTCAAGAAAAGAAGAAGGACCCATGGTGCCCCACTATATCTTGTGTAAAAGCACTAAAAATCCAATTATAAACTTCAGCTACGAGCATTAAAAATCAGAATAAGAAAAAGAGATAAAATGGAAGAGGAAAAAGTGAATAAGTACAAACCCTAAAAGAGGGAATTAAAAAAAAATAAACTAAGCTACTGTTCCAATGAGGTTAACATGAAGATTTGAGTTACCCAATGGATTTCCAATATATCAAATAGTCTCCCTGCAAATTTTCATAATTTTTTAAGCATATTTGCTACTTAATTCAATGCAAACATTGAATTACATTTGAATTCAAGTTCAAATTTCAATACGACTGAAACTTGATCAAATGCGGAAATTAATACAAATTTGACTTCTACACATTCTATTATACCTCCTTGCCAAATTTGAGCATTTTTGGAAGTTGTTTGGTGGGGAAATTAAATGACCAGAGAAGGGATGAGGGGGGATAGTCGGATGGCCCACTGGCCAGCTTCACAAAGCAAGGGAACCGCCTCTCTATGAATGTCCCGCGCATCAACATCCGCTTGCCATCGGCAAAAAGCTAGGAAGCTGTGTGGCCATGACTTAAAGGCATCCATATCACAGGAAGCTAACCTCCCCCCACTCTCTCCCATCAACCAAAACAGAAAGATCATCTTCCTCTCTCTATTTTTCTTCCCACCAGCAGAGCACAGTGCCGCCTCCTCTGTTCCTCCAGCAGGCCAAGGCGTGACGCCGTGCTTCAACTTCATCCCAACAGCACAGTGGAGTGCACAACCCTCCTCTGCCCTCTCCATACATTGCTTCCTCGTTTCCTCACCGTATTGCTTGGTATTTTAAAGTTTCACCGGAGCTCGCGGGTGAAGCCGCCAAGTGCTATTCCTGCTCAATGTCGCCAGACTGGAGAGCCTTCTCTCAAGCTGCTGTCAACATCGAAAAGGAGCACTCCGACATCTTCTTGCTCACGGTGAAAACCGCTCCTTGTTTCCTCAACCCTGCCCCTCATTTTTTCCATTTTTTCAAAAGTCTGTTCAATGGAACAGTACTTAGGTTTTGCTCTAATCTGGTTATAAACGTTCTGGCCATGAAATATTATCTTCCTGACTTCCCCACGAGTTGCCTCGAAGAAAAACCATCGGGAACCATCCACTAGATAATGAGAACGACTAGTTTTAATTTCCTTGCCGTCTCTGTTTTCAACCTAGGTCGATGATGAAGTTCTATTTCCCTGTACTTTTAGCTTAGTTTAATCCATATTATTACTCCCTGGTGATCAAGGAAGCTCCTGGATAAAACTGCATCAGAAAAAGGTGCAAGCTTCTCGCCGACGTGCTTCCTTCCATTGTTACCACTGCATGTTGCTCTCCGGCCGTTGCCGAGGGTTTTGCTCATCACCATCGTGTCCTACGTTGGGAGTTAGACCCTAGCGGCGAGATCCAGCAAGCATGGTGGCCGGTGCTGTAGTCTGGCAAGGTTGCGCCACCATACTTCATGGAGCGCCGCCCCGAGCACCGCCTCTGACCGAGGAGGAAGATGACAGGGTGGACTCATTGTCTGCCTCTGTCTCCACTCATGGGATCGCGTGTGGCAGCAATATTCTTTGTGGCCACGTGCTTTAACCTTGTGGCACAGGTGTGGCTCATTTCTGATTGGGTCATTTTAAAACAGTGGGCTCAGTAGGTTTAATTCAAACTTTTCAATATAGAATTAATTCAAGATTTCCAATCCAACTTAAAAAATTTATACCTCTTCATTGAATTGGTCAAAATTTCCCAAATAAATTCTGGTAAACTTTTGTTGACACATAAGATGTAGTGTAATTTGTTGGGTATAAAAGTTCAAGTATTTTTAAAATTAATTCATTTTTAGCCAGTTGCTTTGGAAATTAACTCCAGCTGTTCTGTTAATTGGGAAATTTCAAATTTTGGTCACATACCTCAATAAAATATCTTTATACTCCAGTAAAAATTTCAGGTCCATCTGACTTTATTTGCTGGGCCAAACAGTGTTCCAAATCTCAAAATCCATAGAAAATTCCAAAAACTCCAAAAACATTTCCAGAATTTATCCCGAAATTGTAAAATAACTATATCCTGTAGAAAGCTTAGAAAATCGGAAACCAAATTTGTTAGAACCAGTGAGACCAACCTAACCAGAACACTCACTATTACCCCTATAAAAGCTTCAGATTCAGTAGGAAAATTCAGAGAACCCAATTTTTGTTGGAATTTAGAGACAACAAGCTTCCATGAACAAATCCAAATCTTGGCCCAGATCCCCATCCTTGTACCTAGTTTCCACTGTAAAAATCTCAAAGCCCATTAAAATGACTAGTATGCCTGAACAGTCTTTAGAAGTTTAATTCCTATAGTTTAATATCACTCACATACATTATACTTTGCATATCATATAGTGACTGAGATCGAAGAAGTGTCGGAGGCCTTGGACAGCATCCCACTTGAGGCTAACTTTGAATTTGACTCAAAACCAGGCAAGTCCCGGTTTGCATGTAAAAGCTTTTGCAAAGTTTTGGTTTATATGAATATGGTATGATGTGTGCACTTGGGCTAGGGCGATTGAAACTTCAGTTGCATGACCCCCAAATCCTATGGAGTAATGGGTAGGCTACAACTTGGCGAGTCAAAAATGCCATGCGAATGTTTTAGGGAATCCGGTAGAAGTCGAGTAGTTAGAATCTACTCGCTATATGGATTTTATATCACATGGGATTAAGTATATTAGAGAATGGTTTATGCATATAAATATGAGACCGAGCAGTGGGATAGGATTCAGTGGGACATGGTCTTGCATAGCCCTGCTTGTGTCGATTGAGGATCGATCTGTTAGCGGCCCTGCTAGACAAGTTTGAATTGTACCAGATGCATACTGGCTATATGGGAACAAGGAAACTGAAGTAATTGGTTGACCCAGGTATCGAGGCGTACCCTACAATTTTATATCAATAAAAGTTTGTATATTATCATATTCTTTTCTTGTGTGTTGTTGGATGCCGTATCGCTTGGCACCACCCTCTGCGATCATGGATGTCGGGACCACTGGTCCTCACATCTTGCTCCATTGAGACAAAACACTTTGACAGGCAGACACTTTGTGACCTTGGTGCAAGTATTATAGTCATGCCAAATAGTAGTCTTCAAAAATATCAACTTCACAACACTGTCTCCAATGCCTATGAAGCTCCAACTTGCTGACTCTTTGGTCTGCTATCCTGCAGGCATTGCCAAAGATGTTCTGGTGAGAATCTGGAACTTCTTCATACTCGTGACTATTTGGTGCTTGACATGGAGGTCGAGAATGAAACTTTGCTCATTCTTGGATGACCTTTCCTTAGCTTCTAGGATGCTCACGTTGATGTGGGAGCCAGAGAAAACTATTTATATATCAATGTCAAGAAGGAGAAGCCAGACTTTCGGCCAAAGAAGGAGCAATGCTCCATGGTCAAGATCAAATATGACCTGAATTTCAAACAAAAAGGAGTCGAAGTGACACCACCACAAGTGGACAACCTCATCGCATTCATGAGGAAGTTAATTTATGATGGGACTCTGTCAATTTGCACACGATGACATTTTAAGAAGACAAGGAGGCCAAGGATATCTGAATGGCTCAAGTCCATTGAGCCGTCAAAAAGAGAATGGCGAAAAAAACAAGCCACGCCTTCCGAGTCTACTTCTTTGATCGGAGGCGAAGGATTAAAGCTACAAAAGACTATGGAAAATCTATCCCATCGGATTTTTGGGTGAGACCTCGCCAATAGTATAGTTATCTCTTATTTGCTTTTCAATCCTCATTTGATTTTTCCATTTAGTTTAAATTTTTCACAGCATGTTTGGTTTTTTCATTAGTGTCGGTACCCCCTGATACAACACTTAAAACCAAGGAGTTCCTATGTCCGAGTTGAAGACTTCCAAATGCAACACACGTCTAACAGCACTTGGCCAACATCCCTCGTTTGGGTAGCTCCGGTATTACCACAGTTTTGCGGGACCGGACCTACCTCCCTTCACAGGGAAGCTCCAGTACCGCCATGTGTCGAGCAACCACGGACCTAACCCCTAGTAGAGGGAAGCTCCGGTGCCGCCACTGAAAGTTGCCTAGAGGGGGGTGAATAGGCTAATCGACCTGCAAATGACTGAATAAAACGAGATTAAATCACAGGGGGCGGACCAGTCCGGTCTGGGGGCGGACTAGTCCGGTCAGCCTGCGTGAAGAACCCTAAAAGGTGTTTCTAGTAAGTTTTAAAGGGATTTTCTCGAGGCTACAAGTGAGGATATGTTTAAGACAAGTTTAGAAACTATCAACACAAGAGTGAGTCAAGTTTTAATAAGATTAAGCAATGTGAGACACAAGACAAGACTAGCAACCCTAGAGCTAAGTATGCGATAAAGAAAATACGAAGAACACGGAGACACAAGGATTTTATCCCGAGGTTCGATTCCACACAAGAATCTACGTCCCCGTTGAGGAGTCCACAAAGGACCGGGTTCACCAACCCTTCCCTCACCAAGTTTACCGCACGGGCCTAACTTGGTTCTCCACTATCTCAAAGTGCAAATACAAGATTCGTTGGGGCTTCTCACAATCTGAGGCTCCCACACCACAAAGATGATCAACAACGCAAAACACACTCAACACACAGCTCACAAAGACTCAATGAGTGCAAGAGATCAAACCGGGAGCACAAGCGCGATGTTCTTCCTCTTCTCCACCTCACTAAACCCTAATCCACACAAGAATTAGTTTTAGAGGGAAAGTTGGCAAGAAAGAGGCTTAAGAGTGCTCCAAGTTGGCTGTGGCGGCGCTAGGGTTCGAGAGTTTTCAAGAGTTGGTTCAAAAGAACCTAGGGGACCTCTATTTATAGAGGTCCCAAGCCCATACTGCTGACTTCAGCAGAAGGGCGGACTAGTCCGGCCTCAGGCCCGGACTAGTCCGGCCTAGGGGACCACTGACCTCTTGTCAGGCCCCGACAGCTGACACGCTATCGTCACACTACCCGCCAAACTTCAAAAGCAAACGGTCACTTCAACAGCGGACTAGTCCGGTCACCACCGGAATAGTCCGATCTCACACAGAGCCTTTTGCTCCGCGCGAAAACGGACTAGTCTGAGGACCACGGACTAGTCCGGCCCCAAGGGCGGACTAGTCTGGTCCTCCCAGACTTAGCCACAGGACCACTTTCAACACACCAACCCGGACTAGTCCGGCCCCACGGGCGGACTAGTCCGTTCTCACTCAGGACCTCTTGGTCCGGTCTAAAACGGACAAGTCCGTGGTTTTGAGACTTAGTCCCCAAAACCCACTCACTGCTACCCGGACTAGTCCGGCCATGAACGGACTAGTCCGATCTCAGTCAGACCCTTCTGGTCCGGCCGACAACAGACTTGGCCGGCCAGGGACGAACTAGTCCGGCCACCTGCACGGACTAGTCCGGCCCTACTGCCAGACTACTTTTCCACTCTTTTCTCTTAAGGGGTTTGACCTCTAAAACACTTTGAGCTCCCAAACTTGATCTCAATGCACTTTACACACGCACCCTCCTATTTCTACGGCTAGTCTAACTCAACACGCTAGAAACCCTAGTTTCCACGCTTCGAGTTGACTCCGTTTCCTTCCTTTTCCTTTTTGAGGGTTTGCGTCTCTGATCGAGTCCACACCTGTGCTAAGATCATTTGAGCTCATTAGCGACTTAATTGTCGTCATCAATCATCCAAAACCCACGGGGAACCTAGATGCACTTTCAATCTCCCCCTTTTTGGTGATTGATGACAACACATTAAGTCCTTCAACAATTAAGAGTATTAAAATTGGTTTTCATAACTTGTGTGCGTATGAATGACTCCCCCTCAATGTATGCAACATGTAAAATAGATGGAGGAGATCTTTCATACCCACACACGTTATGGTGGGGTGCCTACGTGATGTGCTCAACAATTGTGACAAGACATAAAGAGCATCAATATAATCAAAGGATTGACAATGAGAGCATTATATTGATATTAAACAACATTAACAAGTCTTGCACAAATGTAAACATCCAAGAGCATGAATATATTACGAAACAAGTCCACAAACCACAAACACACCCACAAAAGATTAACTCCCCCTTAACTCTCCCCCTTTGGCATCAAGGCACCAAAAAGGAAAAGAAGGGAGGAAACTAAGACCTAAGAACTAGTCCTCTTCTTCGCCACTTCCACTCTCCGTGGCCTCGGAATCTTCGACGTCGTCCTCATGATCATCGGCATCGTCGTCGTCGGAGTTCCTTGCCGAGGGAGCAGCCCGAGAGGAGCTTCCATCCTCTTGGAGCTGGGCGAGCTCATCAGCGGTGAAGTTGGGGAATGGAGTGATCTCCCCATCACTCACCTCCGGAGAGGACATCGGGACCTCCAGCTTGTCGCACACCGCCTTAAGATATTTTTCTTGACGCTTGTGTGCCATTTGAGCGCGGATCTCTTGCTTCCGGCAAGAAGTGAAGATCGCCTTGAAGCATTTGAAGAAGGCACTCATTGATTGAGGCGGAGGAGGGGACGGAGGTGCCACGGGGCGAGATGGAGGATCTGCATTCTTGCGACGAGGAGGAACAGGAACATTCGGGGGCTTCTGAGGACGAAGCGGGCGATGCGACACGTCCTTGACAAAGATCACGCCCGACACCTTCTCAATGAGGCACATGATGTAGGGGGCATACCCGCAAGCACGGTTGGGGGTATGCGAGATGTTGAAGATGTCGTCGAAGATGTAATCGACGAGGTTGAAATTCTCTTCCCCATCGATCAGAAGTAGCAGGTGCCTTAAGTCCCCTTGAATCACCCCAGCATCACCGTCCTTCAGTGCTATCGTCCTTCTGAGGATTCTGTTCATTATGCTGTAAAAGGGCTTGATGTTGCGGGCGAGACCGGCATCAAATGGAACATGACTTGGATACATATATGCCAGCTCTTCACGGTCCACGGCCTTAAGGTTAGAGATTATAATCTCATGATCCATGTGTGCCTCAAGCCCTAGAATCTTGGCAAACTCTGCGAAGGTGACTGAGTACTGCTCACCGTGTGTCATCCAAATAATTCTCCTATCACCAGAGGTGGTGAAGTAGATGGTGGAGTAGAACTGCAGAATCACTTCGACGTTCCAGTCATACTTGAAACCCATGATCTGCTTGAGATCATGGCGCTCAGCGGCTTCGATGATGGCGTCAAAAGCAGAGTGTTGCTTTTTGGCCATGTAATCCCAGTCAACCCATTGAGCTTCTATTACCGGCTTCTTCATCTGCTGATAGACTAGCCGGTAGTAGTCACAATGGAAGTCACACCAGAATCTGGGATCTGCCGTGCTCCTCTCAAACTTGTAGACCTTCTCGGTCCTCAGCCTCCTGGCCTTTTCAGCCCCTTTGCCATGAAACACATTAGCAGACAATTCCTTCTGCCTGTTGGGGTTCCTTTCTGGTGTGTGAACTTCAAGGGGGCCAATGGAGGTGGCTTTCCCTTTCTCTTTGATCACAACACCTCCAGCTGCCTTCTTTGATGACATCTTGACAGCTGGCTTTTTCTTCTTTGGCTCGACAGGAGCCGGAGCCTTTGCCTTCTTGGGGTCACGCTCGACCCTGGGCTCAGGTTCCATTTGGGCTGGCTCCTTGCCCTTCGCCTTCTCGCCAACGGTGACGAGCTTCTTTCGCTTGGGGGCACTGGCCTCAGCAGCCCTGGAGTTGTGAGCCTCCCTGTCTTCCCTTTTCTTCTTCCTCAGCTCATTTAGAGACTCTGCGGTTGCTCGAGCAATGGCTTCTTCCTCATTATAGATGCTCGCTGCAACTTTGGAGGCTTCGAGTGCTTTCAGCCGCCTCTCTTCCTTTGCCTTTTGCGCCTCTATGAGCGCAGCCTTGGTCCTTGCCTCGACAATTTGAGCTTTGGTTCGCCCCTCGGGGTTGGGACGAGGAGGGGAACGCTCCGAGTTCGACATGCTGTGAAAAGCATAAACGGGAAGATATGAGTTCAAGGAGTTGGAAGTATTGCGGAAGACGTCTCGAGAGAGGACTAGGATTAGGGTTTGCTCCGTGCAAACCCGACTTGTCCGCCAGGGGCCGGACTAGTCCGGGTCGCACAGGATAAACCCTAACCCTAATCGAATCATCGAAAAAACTTCTGATCAGCGCGCAATACTCCTAGGCTATGATCACAAGGGTATATGGAGCAATATCTATGAAGGTGTTCCTATCAAAAACCTAAAGAATCAAAAATGGGGAAAGTTTTTGAAAAAGCTAGAATACCTTCTTGAATCCGCGAGAATCGACGAAATCGACGATGGATTGCGAAGGTGAAGCGCGGGGAAACGATCCCTCACACCCAAGGGTTCCAATGCACGGATTGGAATCGAGATTTGGTGGATGGAGCGAAAAATCGCCAAAAAGGCGGTTGCTTGAGCGTGGGAGAGGGAGAGGCGCGAGTGGGAGGAAGAAGAGAGGTCTGGGCCGACCCTGGGGGTTTAAGCCCCCAAGGGCCGGACTAGTCCGGTGCCAGGACGGACTAGTCCGGTGCGCGGACCAGACACGGACTAGTCTGCCCCCGGACTAGTCCGGCCTCGGAGCGGACTAGTCCGGTATGCGGACTAGCCGCGGACTAGTCTGGACCCGGACTTGTCCGTCCAAGGGGCGGACTAGTCCGGTCCGACTAGGCTGAAAAATTTTATTTTAGAGCTTTGCCCTCCAATCACTTGTCCTTTTGGACAACTAGCAATGCAAACAAGATTATTGAAGATAAACATGACACAAGCATGATCAATTTTCAAGAAATCGTTTTCTCAAACGGATTTTGAAGAGATATCATGATTGAGAAGAGTTTTTCAAAAATTGCTCAAAAAAAAGGAGGAATGAGTTTTAAGCCATATTCCTAGAATCCAAAATGTTGAGCTCACTTCTTAGCTCACAGAAACGCTTCTCATCAAGAGGCTTGGTGAAGATATCCGCTAGTTGTTGTTCCGTCCTCACATGAGAAATTACGATATCTCCTTTCATTGAGTGATATCGCAAGAAATGGTGTCGAATGTCTATGTGTTTGGTCCTAGAGTGCTCCACCGGATTATGGGCTATCTTGATGGCACTCTCGTTGTCACACAAGAGTGGAATGTTGCGCAAGTTAATCCCATAATCCCTAAGGGTTTGTCGCATCCAGAGAAGTTGTGCACAACAACTTCCGGCTGCAACATATTCCGCTTCGGCGGTGGATAGAGCAATAGAGTTTTGCTTCTTGGAGGACCAAGACACTAGAGATCGACCTAAGAATTGGCATGTACCCGATGTGCTCTTCCTATCGACTTTGCACCCCGCATAGTCCGCATCGGAATATCCAATGAGGTTAAACTTAGATCCTTTAGGGTACCAAAGTCCTAGGGAGGGTGTGTGTACTAGATATCTCAAGATCCTTTTAACGACGGTCAAATGACAAGCCTTAGGTGCCGCTTGAAAGCGTGCACACATACACACACTTAGCATGATATCGGGCCTAGATGCACAAAGATAGAGAAGTGAACCAATCATAGACCTATATAACTTTTGATCCACACTAGGACCATCCTCATTTAGGTCTAGGTGTCCATTTGTCCCCATAGGGGTTTTGATGGGTTTTGCCTTACCCATGTCAAACTTCCTTAGAATATCTTGTGTATACTTAGTTTGACTTATAAACGTCCCTTCTTTGAGTTGTTTTACTTGAAATCCTAGAAAGAACTTCAACTCACCCATCATGGACATTTCAAACCTCTCCGTCATTATCTTGGAGAACTCATCACAAAACACCTTATTTGTGGAACCAAATATGATGTCATCCACATATATTTGGCACACAAAAATATCTTCGTTGAAGTGCTTTGTGAAAAGGGTATAATCCGCTTTGCCTATCCTAAAACCATTTTCATCTAGAAAGTCTCTTAGGCACTCATACCAAGCTCTAGGAGCTTGCTTGAGGCCATAAAGAGCCTTTCGCAATTTGTAAACGTGGTTAGGATAGTCTTGATCTTCAAACCCTGGAGGTTGCTCTACATAAACTTCTTCCTTGATCGGGCCATTAAGGAATGCACTCTTAACATCCATTTGGTAGAGCTTGAAGTCATGGTGAGTAGCAAAGGCTAGTAATATCCGAATTGACTCAAGCCTAGCTACGGGAGCAAATGTCTCATCAAAATCCAATCCTTCGACTTGTGAGTACCCTTTTGCCACAAGTCGTGCCTTGTTCCTAGTTACCATGCCATGCTCATCTTGTTTGTTGCGGAACACCCACTTGGTTCCAACAACATTAGCTTGTGGGCGCTTGACAAGTTCCCAAACCTTGTTCCTTTCAAAGTTATTGAGCTCCTCTTGCATGGCAACTACCCAATCCGGATCTCTTAAGGCATCTTCAACCTTATGGGGTTCCAAGAATGAGACAAAGGAGAAATGCTCACAAAAGTTTGCAACACGTGAACGTGTTGTTACTCCTCTTGTGATATCTCCTAGAATGTTATCAATGGGATGATCCCGTTGAACACTTTGATGAACACGGGGATGCGGAGGTTGAGCTCTTGAATCACTTGCTTCATCTTCTTCACTTTGGTCTCCCCCTTGATCCAAGCCTCCCCCTTGGTCTTCATTCCTATTACTGTTTTGGGGAGTATCTAGTGGATCTCCAACTTGTCCAATGGGGGTTTGACCTACTTCATAATGATGATGGTCACTTGGGCTTTGGGATGGTTCTTGTGGGCGAACATCTCCAAGTGCCATTTTCCTTAGAGCTTCTAGTGGAGGTTCCTCTTGATCAAGGGCATGTTGATCAACTTGCTCCACATGAGAGTCATTGGTTTCGTCAAACACCACGTCACGTGCTACTTCAACAATTCCGGAGGATTTGTTGAACACACGGTATGCATGAGTGTTTGAGTCATATCCAAGCAAGAAACCTTCATCGGACTTTGAAGCAAACCTCGAAGTCCTAGGCTTCTTGTTCAGGATATAACACTTGCTACCAAAAACACGAAAGTAAGAAACATTAGGTTTCTTACCAACGAGTAGCTCATAAGGAGTCTTCTTGAGGAGGCGATGAAGGTACAATCGGTTTACGGCATGACAAGCGGTGTTAACCGCTTCCGCCCAAAACCAGTCCGATGTTTTGTACTCATCTAGCATTGTCCTTGACATCTCAATGAGCATCCTATTCTTTCTTTCGGCAATTCCATTTTGTTGTGGAGAATAGGGAGCGGAAAACTCATGCTTGATGCCTTCCTCATCTAGGAACTCTTCTACTTGCATGTTCTTGAATTCGGTGCCATTATCACTCCTTATAGCCTTTATCCTCAAGGTGAACTCATTTTGAGCTCTCCTTAGGAATTTCTTGAGGACACCGGGGGTTTCACTCTTATCATGCAAGAAGAACACCCAAGAGTATCTAGAGAAGTCATCAACGATAACTAGACCATACTTGTTGCCACCGATGCTAATGTAAGCAATGGGGCCAAAAAGATCCATATGGAGTAACTCCAAAGGTCTAGTTGTCTTCATGACATTCTTAGAGGGGTGTTGAGCTCCTACTTGCTTTCCCGCTTGACACGCACCACATGGCCTATCCTTTTCAAATACCACATCCTTTAGGCCACGAACGTGCTCTCCTTTAAGGAGTTTTTGAAGGTTCCTCATTCCAACGTGGGCTAGCCTTCTATGCCAAAGCCATCCCATGTTGGCTTTTGCCATTAAGCATGTGTCAAGTTGAGCTTTATCCATGGTAAAATCCACAAGATAGAGCTTTCCCTTGAGCACTCCCTTAAAGGCTATTGAGTCATTACCCTCTCTCAGAACATTCACACCCTCACTAGAAAAGACACACTTATATCCTTTATCACAAAGCTGTGATATGGATAGGAGATTATAGTCTAGGGAATCAACATGCAAAACATTAGATAAGGTATGCGAAGAGGAGATAGCAATTTTACCGGAGCCAAGGATTTTCCCTTGGCCATTATCCCCAAAGAAAATTCCTTCACTTGGGTCCTCGTTCTCCTCATACTTTATGAACATGCTCCTCTCTCCGGTCATGTGGTTGGTACATCCGCTATCCAACACCCATTTCGATCCACCGGAAGAGTATGCCTACAAAACAAGTTTATGCCTTCCTTTTAGGTACCCAAGCGGAGTTGGGTCCTCTCACGTTAGTAGTTAGGCATTTGGGCACCCACATGCAAGGCTTGGGGCTCTTGCGGAGTGGCCCAACATATCTAGCAAACACTTTGCCGTGTTTGTTCCTCTTAAGAACATAAGATGCATCAAAATCATGAAATAAAGGATGCGATTCAGATTTAGGCATTTTGCTGCTGGAGGGTGAGTTCTTTTCAATTTTAGTTGGTGATGAACTCCCCTTAACGAAGACAATCATGTCTTTGCCATACTTGGTGGTTTTGGCGTTATGCCTTCCACCTCTAATATAGCCAAGACCATTCTTGACATGGGGAGGTCTTGTGTTGATGTATGCACTTCGTGCATACGCCACCTTCTCCTTGTCAAAGATAGCACCCTTAGGTGCTTGCTTGCCTTGTGCTGAGTTGAGTTCATCCTTAAGCTTAAGGATTAAGTTAGAGCACTTGCAAGGCGGAGTTGCATTGGATGAGGCCTTTGAGAAGGTTGAGCTCTTAGAGGAAGAGGCTACATTGTTCTTAAGGGACTCAATTTGAGTCTCAAGAATCTTGTTAACTTTTGACAAGTTCCCAAGTTCATCCTTGAGCTCAATTGTCTTTTCCTCAAGACTTGAACACGTTTTCTTACTTAGAGCAAGTGCATGTTCCAATGCCTTGCTCTTCTCTCTTTCGAGCTCAAGGAGCTCATCAAGCTCTCGACATCTCTCCTTCTCAAGGATGAGCATGTCCTCTTGTCTATTGATGACATCCTCCTTCTCAAAGATCTCATCCATAAGCAATTTCATCCTTCGCAAGGTGCTTTTGCTCATGTCCTTAAACATGTGTTCATTCTCACTAGCACTATCAAATTCGTCTTAAGAGGAGGTTGTGGAGGAGGGATGAGATGTTACCTTTCTCTTTCCCTCCCTTGCCATGAGGCAAGTAGGTTTGTAGTCGTCGTTGAGGTTGGGGAAGAGCTTGCTGCCCTTGGAGCTCCTCCCGATGGCTATGGTGGCCATCTTCTCCTCTTCTTCTTCGGAGGAGGACTCATCGTTAGAGTCCCACTCCTTCCCCAAGTGTGCTTGTCCGGAGGGCCTCTTCTTCTTGAAAAATTTCTTGTCTTGAGGCTTGCCCTCCTTCTTCTTCTTCGCTTCTTCATGTGGGCAATCAGCGATGAAATGCCCATACTCGCCACAATTGTAGCAAGACCTTTTTGATTTGGGCCTTGCTCTTTCCTTCCCTTTGCCCTCATGGTTGTATCCACCTTTCTTCCTCCTCATCATTCTCCTAAACTTGTTGATGAAGAAGGCCTCTTCCTCATCGGTGTCGAGGCTCTCCTCATCACTCTCCTCTTGCTCCTTCGAAGAGGGTGTTGCCTTGAGTGCAACGTTCTTCATCTTGGAGGCGGTGAATTTCTGAAGGTCGTTGTAGAAGAGTGCCTCCTTCTCCATGATCTCGTGGTTAATGATCCTACCAAGGACCTCCTCTGGGGTCATTTGAGTGAACCCCAGGCTTTCTCGAATCATGGAGCAAAGGGCGACGTTCCTAGGCATAAACGCCCGGATCATCCTCTTCACAACCTCGTGGTCGGTCCACTTGGTGCAGCCATATGATCGGCTCTTGTTGATAAGCACCTTCAACCGGTTGTACATGTCTTGAGGGGATTCACCATCCAAGATGGCGAATCTCCCAAGCTCTCCTTCGATGAGCTCGATCTTGGCCTCCTTGACCACCCGATTTCCTTCATGCGCCGTCTTGAGGGTGTTCCATATGTCTTTGGCCACCTCAAGACCATCGACGCGGTTGAACTCATCTCTTGAGAGAGATGAGATAATCACACCCGCAGCTTGAGCGTTGCGGGGGATGTGGATGGCTTGTTCTTGCGTGATGTTGTCCTCATCCTTCGGGATCTCCACCCCGGTCATGACAATTTGCCACAATGCCGGATTGAGTGACACGAGGTGGATCTTCATGTTGTGTTTCCACATCCCGTAGTCGGTTCCATCGAATTGAGGAGGTTTCCCCAATGGGATGGAGAGATAGTGGTTGTTGGAGGCAAGGCGTTCATAGTTGAACCCTTGTCGATTGTAGTTGACCCCGCCGCCACCACTTGATGAGCTTGACGGCTCAACCACAGCAATCTTCAACTTCTCCCGGAGCTTCGCCTTGAGCTGGCGAGTCTCCTCATCATCCGTTGGCTTGTCTTGATAAGCCATTGTCTCCTCACGTGTCGGTTGAGAGTCGTTGGTCGACACCTCTTCAAACACCACTCCGGCCATCTCTCCGAGTTGTTAGACTCTTTGTGGAGAGTCCCGCTCTGATACCAATTGAAAGTTGCCTAGAGGGGGGGTGAATAGGCTAATCGACCTGCAAATGACTGAATAAAACGAGATTAAATCACAGGGGGCGGACTAGTCCGGTCTGGGGGCGGACTAGTCCGGTCAGCCTGCGTGAAGAACCCTAAAAGGTGTTTCTAGTATGTTTTAAAGGGATTTTCTCGAGGCTACAAGTGAGGATATGTTTAAGACAAGTTTAGAAACTATCAACACAAGAGTGAGTCAAGTTTTAATAAGATTAAGCAATGTGAGACACAAGACAAGACTAGCAACCCTAGAGCTAAGTATGCGATAAACAAAATACGAAGAACACGGAGACACAAGGATTTTATCCCGAGGTTCGATTCCACACAAGAATCTACGTCCCCGTTGTGGAGTCCGCAAAGGACCGGGTTCACCAACCCTTCCATCACCAAGTTTACCGCACGGGCCTAACTTGGTTCTCCACTATCTCAAAGTGCGAATACAAGATTCGTTGGGGCTTCTCACAATCTGAGGCTCCCACACCACAAAGATGATCAACAACGCAAAACACACTCAACACACAGCTCACAAAGACTCAATGAGTGCAAGAGATCAAACCGGGAGCACAAGCGCGATGTTCTTCCTCTTCTCCACCTCACTAAACCCTAATCCACACAAGAATTAGTTTCAGAGGGAAAGTTGGCAAGAAAGAGGCTTAAGAGTGCTCCAAGTTGGCTGTGGCGGCGCTAGGGTTCGAGAGTTTTCAAGAGTTGGTTCAAAAGAACCCAGGGGACCTCTATTTATAGAGGTCCCAAGCCCATACTGCTGACTTCAGCAGAAGGGCGGACTAGTCCGGCCTCAGGCCCGGACTAGTCCGGCCTAGGGGACCACTGACCTCTTGTCAGGCCCCGACAGCTGACACGCTATCGTCACACTACCCGCCAAACTTCAAATTCAAACGGTCACTTCAACAGCGGACTAGTCCGGTCACCACCGGACTAGTCCGATCTCACACAGAGCCTTTTGCTCCGCGCGAAAACGGACTAGTCTGAGGACCACGGACTAGTCCGGCCCCAAGGGCGGACTAGTCCGGTCCTCCCAGACTTAGCCATAGGACCACTTTCAACACACCAACCCGGACTAGTCCGTTCTCACTCAGGACCTCTTGGTCCGGTCTAAAACGGACAAGTCCGTGGTTTTGAGACTTAGTCCCCAAAACCCACTCACTGCTACCCGGACTAGTCCGGCCATGAACGGACTAGTCCGATCTCAGTCAGACCCTTCTGGTCCGGCCGACAACGGACTTGGCCGGCCAGGGACGGACTAGTCCGGCCCTACTGCCAGACTGCTTTTCCACTCTTTTCTCTTAAGGGGTTTGACCTCTAAAACACTTTGAGCTTCCAAACTTGATCTCAATGCACTTTACACACGCACCCTCCTATTTCTACGGCTAGTCTAACTCAACACGCTAGAAACCCTAGTTTCCACGCTTCGAGTTGACTCCGTTTCCTTCCTTTTCCTTTTTGAGGGTTTGCGTCTCTGATCGAGTCCACACCTGTGCTAAGATCATTTGAGCTCATTAGCGACTTAATTGTCGTCATCAATCATCCAAAACCCACGGGGAACCTAGATGCACTTTCAGCCACGCGTCAAGTGGCTCTGGACCTACCTCCAGACAGATGGAAGCTCTGGAGCTACCACATGTTGGACCTCTAGACCTAAGCTTGCAACGACTACATGATCTCCAATGGTCCACGCATTCAAGAGGCTATTAAACTGCCGTTACAAGACCTGATTAATGTGCCATTAATTCAGTATTAATGACTCATGATCAGAGGACCATCAAGATAGGTAACACCGCCATGAAGGCATGTTATCACATTGTTAATCACATATTATTTAATTACAGCTGGGGCCACCGGTCGGGCCATGCATATACTATAACGGCCAACCCTTAGCATATAAAAGGGTTGCGTCGCACGGTAGAAGAGAGGCAAACTCACACGCACACAAGCATCCTCAAACACTCGCCTTATACACACATACTCAATCAACAACCACCCCGTGGAGTAGGGTATTACACTCAGGCGGCCCGAACCACATAAAAAGCTCTCACATCGTCATCTTGTTTGTGATCTTACGTGCCCCATCCGAATATGAACCTTCGCGAACTATGCTTTAGTAGTACTGAGGGAAGTGTCATTGCAACAATTCGACATTTGGCGCGCAAGGAAGGGGGGCTAAGATCTCAAGATGTTAAACTCCGCTGCAGCTTTGTCTAATGACTTGCTTGAGCAGCCTGTTGGAGGAAATCTCTCCAACATGCAGCAACCAGCCAACTCCGTTGTCCCAACGGGTGTCGTTCCACCACCACCTCCACCATCTCAGTGAGATGGTGTATTCGCGTCGGTCACTGCATCGATGAACAATCCTGAGAACGCGCTAAACGCAGTGCTGACTCTACTTCAACGTCCACCGGCGCCCGGAGCTCCTCAAGGCACGATGGAACAGGGGCATGCTAATATGGAGCATTTGGTTGCAGCTGTAGCCGATGCCATCAGCAATCAAGGTCTGCCCCTGCAGGGCAGGCCCCTTCAAGGAACAGGACCTTGTCTAGCAGACTTGGTCATCGGGCGTCACAACAC
The DNA here is from genome assembly GCA_036927565.1 of Tuctoria greenei. NCBI lineage: Eukaryota > Viridiplantae > Streptophyta > Magnoliopsida > Poales > Poaceae > Tuctoria > Tuctoria greenei. Next base: position 178,120,062 of record JAYESD010000004.1, on the reverse strand, counting down.
AGGAGACGTGGGCCCTCCCAACAAGTGACGTCATTGCCCTCCAGGGCACGCTGCACTCATACGGCATCGAGGCTCTGGACACATGATCTCTGGTCGGAGCTCGACCACTGTTACATGAGGTAGGATGGTCGTGTCCACATCGAGCGCGCTCGCGAGAGGCGAGAAGCTTGGGAAAACCCTTCTCCCATAGGAGTGGAGGGCGGATGCTCGGCCCTTGCCATGCATCTCCGCATGGCCAACTGGCCACCTAAGTTCTGGCCTCATCTGATGGAGAAGTACGATGGGACAGTCAATACCGTCAAATTTCTTAATATCTACTCCGTTGCCATCCTCATGGCTGGAGGCAATGAGGCCGTGATGGCCAACTATATCCCAGTGGCTCTAACTGGGATAGCAAGGTCCTGGTTCATGAGTCTACCTAGTAACTCGGTCTAAAGTTGGGGGGAACTTTGCTGCCAGTTCATTGCTGATTTTGGGAGCTCCTACACCCAACCTCGCACAAAGCTGGATCTGTTCGCCGTACAACAGAAAGCGGGAGAATCGTTGTGATCATTCATCCAGCAATTTTCTCGGGTACAGAACACTATTCCTTCACTCTCAAATGCCTATTTTGTTCTCGCATTACGACAGGGAGTTAGAGATAAGAAGATGTTGGAGAAGCTGGCAACCAAAGATGTCAGCAGCGTCACAAAGCTCTTCAGCCTAGCCGACAAATGTGGTAGGGCTGTAGAGCGCCGAGAGATGCACTCCAAACCAGTCGCAGAGGATGGTAAATCTGCCACCAAGACTGAATCTACTGCCTCCGGTAGCGGGATGAAAAAGAAGATGTCCAATGGCAAGAAAAAGTCATTGGTCTGCACAACTATTGTTGCTACTGCAGCTGCAGCTCCTGGTGGTCAGAGGCCACACCCCAAAAAACTCCCACGACTTTTAACTAAGGCTGGTGATGGTGAGAAGATGTGGTGTTCGATTCATAAATCAAACACCCACAACCTTGAAGACTGTCGCGAGGTCCAGCGGCTTGTTGAACGCAACAACAAGCGCCAAGAAGAAGCACCATACCGCCAACAGGTGGGGAAACAGAAAATCGAAGAAGATCCTTCAGAACAGGATCTTGGCTTTCAGGACTCCAAGAAATCCTTAAAGGCCATCTACAAAAAGGTGGACGATGACTCCGACATCTCCGACAATGAGCATCGGAAGACTCTCCATATGATATATGGAGGGTCCTGGGATATTACCTCCCAACATATTCACAAGACTATGCATCTGGAGATGGTTGTCGTAGTTCCCATCGCCAACGCAGAACCTCATCAGAAGTAGATGGACACTTCCATCACCTTCGATGCTTCGGATTGCCCGAAGAACATGACCGGAGCTGGTCAGCTGCCGTTGATGGTTTCTCCTACCATCAACAACATTCAGCTCTATCATGTCTTGGTGGATGGAGGTGCAACACTCAACCTCCTTAGCTTCGAAGATTTCACGAAGCTCCAACTCAACCTATCGGACCTAGTCCATCACGTCATTTCTTCGGAGTAGGTCCGAGAGCTATCACAACTCTCGGATCAATTACACTCCCGGTGACTTTCGGGACTAGAGACAATTATAGGTCTGAGAGGTCGGTGTTCGATGTGGCACACATCAGCCTTATCTTCAACACCATCCTAGGCAGGCCATCCCTGCATAGGTTCATGGTCGTAGCTAATTACGCCTACTTGGTGTTGAAGATGACAACTCCTCCAGGTGTCCTCTGGATCCGTGGGGATTGCACTGCTGGGGTCCCTGTGCTGGAAGAACTTCATGCGCTCGCAACAGCGCAAGAAGAAGCGACAAGGAGCGACCAGCTCAACAACCCTCGAGCTCACGTCAGCCTGGCTCTACTTCTGCACCTCGTGTGCAACCAAGCAACGACACCAACGTCCTTGTCAAATTTGTCCAAATCGATTCTGATGCTTCCCAGACCACTCATATATCGAGAGGTCTGAATGACAAATAGGAACTCGTGCTCGTCACTTTCCTCCCGTTGAATGTTGACGTGTTTGCATGGAAACCATCACATATGCTTGGGATCCCTAGAGAAGTGATCGAGCATAGCATGAAGATATACCTCGATGCACGACCAGTACATTAGAGGCCCCAGAAGCAATCCGTCAAGCGACAGAACTTCATCAGACAAGAAATCAAGAAGCTACTCGATGAAGGTTTCTTCTGGGAGGTTCACCATCCATGGTGGCTGGCAAACCCATCCATTGTACCAAAGGCCGGCGAGAAGTTTCAGATGTGCATCGACTATACCACCTTGAATAAGGCATGCCCAAAAGACCCATTTCCACTTCCTAAAATAGACAAGATAGTGTATTTTACCTCTGGGTGTGAGTTACATTGTTTCCTAGACGCATATCGTGGATATCATCAGATTCAAATGTCTAGGGAAGATGAAGAGCACACTTCCTTCATTACAGTAGATGGGTTATATTCTTATACTGCCATGCCTTGGACTCAAAAACGCTGCTTCAACTTTTGTGAAAGCCGTGCACAAAACTTTTTGAGAGCTCATCAGGACTTGGTGGAGGTCTATTTCAAAGACATCATCGTCAAAGTGAAAACAAGGAATCACTCCTTGACAATCTGCAAGCCGTCTTCAATAGGCTCCACTTAACGCGAATGAAGATCAACCTGGACAAGTGCGCATTCGGGGTTAACTCCAGAAAGCTCCTTGGTTTCATGGTGACTCAAAGAGGAATCGAGGCAAATCAGGCCAAAATCAAGGAAATGGAAGAGATGCGGCCCCCAACCCGCTTCAAAGACGTCTAGAGGCTAACTGGATGTCTAGTTGGCCTCAACCGGTTCATTTCAAGACTGGCAGAGCGGGCACTTCCCTTCTTCAAGCTAGTGAGGAAGTTCAGGCCATTTGAATGGTCCGAAGAAGCAGAGAAGGCGTTCCAATAGCTCAGGAAGCTCCTCACCACACTAGCAGTTCTGGTAGCTCCAGAGCCTAGTGAGCCTCTTCTGCTTTACATTTCGACAACTAGGGTGGTTGTCAGCATGGTCCTAGTTGCGAAGAGACCAGAGCCAACTTCTGCACAGGAGCCTAGACCGCCTCGGGGGGGTCTGGAGCTATCTGAAGGCAAGTTTGGGTCCCAGCCCACAGGCACGGATCCTAAAGGCATGAGGCTTGAGGATCAACCTCTTTTAATCGAGGAAGTTCTTGCAGAACAAAAAGGAAGTCATGACATGTCCGAGGAGATCCAGACTGATGAAGAACAAAATCTAGACCGCTCCGGGAGGGTCCGAGTTGCTCAAGAAGAAGATTCGGACCCCTCTAGGAGGGTCCGCGTTGATGAAGAAGAAGCTTCGGGCCCCTCCAGGAGGGTTCGGACCGTCCAACGACCAGTGTACTTCATCAGTGAAGTTCACCACGATGCCAAGTTTTGCTACATTGAGGTGCATATGATGTTATATGTAGTCCTTATAGCCTCAAGAAAGATACGTCACTACTTCTAGCTCCATAAGATATCAGTGGTAACATACTTTCCACTGCGTACCGTATTACATAATCCAAATTCTATTGGAAATATTGCAAAGTGGACTGCGGAGCTGGCAGTATTTGACCTTGAATTCCTGCCTCGACATGCTATTAAGAGTTAGGCATCGGCCGACTTCATGGCAGAATGGACTCCTTCTTCATCAACTCCAGGGGCCTACAGTGATCAGAAGCCGAAACCTAAGGTCTCAATCTTCACTGAGCCTCACTGAACAGCGTACATCGACGGCTCCATGAAGAAGCAGGGGGCCAGAGCTAGAATCCTTCTCCACGCTTCAACCGGGGAGAAGGTCAAGTACATGGTACACTTTGACATCAAGGAAACCAATAACATGGTGAAATACAAAGCTCTCATCTACAAACTCAAGGTGACCCTATCATATGGCGTGAGGCAGCTATTGGTGAAGGGTGACTCGCAACTCATTATCAAGCAAATCAAAGGTGAATGTAGTTGCAAAAACCCCCAACTCACTGGTTATTTACTTGAAGTACAGAAGCTACGGAAGGACTTTCACGTCCTGGATCTATGTCATGTCTAGCATCTCAACAACACTGAAGCTGATGATCTCTCGATGAAGTCTTCAATTGGAGCTCGAGCTCCAGACGAGGTTTTTTCAGATGATTGTCAGGACCCGCTGCTCAGCCCGCTGAAATCGGTGATGGGGGCGAGACCAGCACAAGCTAGCGGTCCTGGTGGCCCTGTTACCATGGCACCCCTCAAGGATCGTAAGCGCTGTAGGAAGCTCCGAGCAACCCAGCGCGCCAGATCCAAAAGCTCAAGTTCGCTCCAATGCATGTATCTTAGAGATCCTGAGCTACTTGAAAGACAACATCTTTCCTAAATACAGTGCTTCCACTGATCGAACTTTCAGATTAGCTAAAAGATACACGTTGGTAGAAGGGGATCTCTACCAGCGTGGTGCTAACGACGTTCTATTGCAGTGCATTTCCCAGGAAGAGGGCCGCAAGCTACTCGCGGAAATCCATGGAGGTGAGTGTGAGAACCCTCTTCTCGCACGTTGGTCGGTAAAGCCTTCCGGCATGGCTTTTACTGGACCACAACACTCCAGGATTCAGTCGAGTTGGTAAAGCACTTCAAAGCATGCCAGTTCCACGCAAAGCAGATTCACAACCTGGCTCAGTCACTACAAAGGATACCTCCCACGTGGCATTTCGCTATATGGGGGATGGATATTTTGGCACCATTCCCAAAAGTCGTCAGAGGTTACAGGTTCTTGTACGTTGCCATTGACAAATTCACCAAGTGCTACTCAAGTTGTCACAACTAACAAACAATCAGTTATTATGTTCTTGAAGTCCATAGTCTGCAGATTTTGAGTTCCAAACAGAGTCATTACTGACAACAGGACCCAATTTACAAGTGCAACATTCCAAGAGTACCACGAAGATCTCGACATCCAAGTCAGCTACGCATAAGTAGCTCACCCGGCAAACAATAGCCAAGCTGAGAGAGCTAATGCATAAATACTCAAGGGACTCAAGGCGCGCACATATGAGCGCTTGAAGAAGCATGGTGCCAACTAGATAGAGCAGCTTTCATCTGCATTGTGGGCAAGCAGGACAACACCCGGTCAGGCAACTCGAGAGACACCTTTTTCTACTTGGTGTACGGAGCTAAAGCAGTCCTTCCTCCGGAGATCACCATGGGTTCTCTTCGAGTCTAGACTTTTGATGAAGCCATGCAGGACAATCTCCAGTGTTAAGATATGGACCTTTTAGATGAGGCAAGGTGCCAAGTGGCTGTTTGGAATGTGCGATACCGCCAGGTGCTCCCGCGCTATCAACAAAGGTTCGTACGCAACCAGCAGCTTGAAGAAGGCGATCTGGTGTTGCAGAGAATACTGACTCGTGAAGGTATGAGCAAACTATCCCCAAGCTACGAAGGTCCCTTTCGTGTTATCAAAGTTTCCCACCCTGGATGCGTTTGCTTGGCGACAGAGGATGGGACTCCGCTTCCCAATCCATGGAACATTGAGCACCTTAAGTTTTATGCTTAGCTACGCGGAAGTGAGTCTATTTGTATAAAGTGCGTCTCTTGTAGTCCATGGACAGAGTCGGGAAGGGTCCTAGCGCACTTAACTTGGCCATGAACTTTAGGTGTGTCTTTACCCTCCCTGGGATAGATCAAGACGAATAGCATACTTAACTTGGTCCTTGTACTTTAAGTGTATCCTTGTCTTCCCCTGTCATTTGGACGTTAATGAGAAATAGTTTATACGGAAGACTCTACGTACATTTCATTTGTACAGGCTCATTTCCTTTTTACCTTCTTGTCTATAATAATGTTGTGCAATCCCCTTGAAATTTACTCCAAGGTATTTATGTGATATAAAAGTCATATTGGTAATCTTCTTTTGGGTTTTAGCATTGCCGTATGGTCTACTCATCTGAAAACCAAGGCCAGTGACAGGTCCGGAGGGTGCTATAGACATAGACTGGTCAGGCACTTGATGTACGCCACTCTACCTATATACTGGAAGGTCCCAGTAGGGCGGCTCCAAAAGGCATTCGGACCTATAGAGATTCAATCAATACACTTATGTCGTCATGTTAAATTCCTCAAGATCTAAAATTCAAAGAAGGATAATAAGACACAAATAAGTTATAGACAAGAGAACGAATTTTACTGTTTTTCTTGTTTTTCATGTGCAGGAAAAATGAACATTCGATGGCAATGGGCTCAGTGATGGTTGATGCTATCGGAGCACTAGCTCTGAAAACCCCCACGAGGCCCGCCATCGACGCTCTACACGTTGACAGTGGGCACTGCCGAAGGTACCAAGCTCCGACAACCCCCAAGGGGCCCGCTGTCGACGTTCTACGCGTTGACAGTGGGCGCCGTCGAAGCTACCAACCTCCGACAACCCCAACGGGCTCGCCGTCGTTGTTCTACATGTTGACAGTGGGCGCTCGCCATTGACGTTCTACGTGTTGAAAGTGGGTGCTGTCAAAGCTACTAAGCTCTGACAACCCCCAGGGGGCCCACCATCAATGTTATACGTGTTGATAGTTGGTGTCGTCGAAGCTACTAAGCTCTAATAGCCGCCAGGGGGCCCGTTGTCAATGTTCTACACGTTGATAGTGGGCGCCATCGAAGCTACTAAGCTCCAACAACCACCAGGGGGCCCGCCGTCGATGTTATATGCGTTGATAGTGAGTGCCATCGAAGCTACTAAGCTCCAACAACCCCTAGGGGCCCGCCGTCGATGTTCTACGTGTTGATAGTGGGCGTGATCGAAGCTACTAGGCTTCGACATCTCCCAGGGGGCTCAACGTCGATGTAACAAAGGATCGCTGGAGATATCGGAGGCAAGACATGGAACTCGGAGCTACAATACTAGTTATGAATTCAGAGCTATCAAGTTTCAAGACATTGTCCAAATCCTCATGGTAGATGCCTTCAATTAATTAAACACATCTACAAGGGGGCTAACAATATAAAAGGCAATGCATTGAAGACACAAAAAATGGAATTTGGAAGGATTTCGGATTACATTCATTCAAAATGAGGATTACAGGATGAAGGGAAAAAAAAGGAAAAGTCCTAATTACTGGAGTTCCTATTGAAGAATGAGGCAACTGTTTGGGCAGCTTCTTGAAAGCTGGCCCTGGCGGCTTCATCCTCCTCGACAACGTGATCTTCAAACACCAGAGCTAAAAGACATCTAAGGGTTCCAGCTCTTGAAACATGGCAACACATATTCGACAATGTTCTTGGCCATGGTCCTCCCTTCTGTCTCCAGTTCATTGATGACCACATCACCTACATCTTCGTGCTTCTTGCCGGTGGATGTCAATGCCCCCAGAGCCTTGTCTATCTCTAGCTCTGGGTCAATCGGACGTACCGAGCTGAAACCAAATATCCCTAAGAAAATCCCAGACTTGCTAGGAGTCAGTTGCTCTCAAGGTCTTTAGCTCCTCCAGTGACTTCCTGGCAGCCAAACAAAATCTTCCTTGGAGAAGCGCTCAACTTCCTTAGCGTGCTGTTGAATACTTTCACCAATCCACCTTTCTTTGTCAGTGAGATCCTTCTCTTGGAGGTGGATATGGTTCCTCCGAGCTACCAAGTCCTTCTCCTTGGCCTTCAGCTTATCCTCCCTGGTAGAGATATCATTCTCTCTTCTGGAGATGTCTACTCCCACCTGCCATATCCGCTCCATCTCTTGATCGAACCACTTATCAAACTATTTGGCACGATCAACCACGCTCTGCTCTCCCAACGACAGCCACTGGGTGAGCTCCTCCTTCCTCTTCACGAGGTATTCGTCTTTATCCAGTAGCTTATCCTCCTTTTGATCAAGAGCTTCCCAGCGCTCGAGTAGATGCTCATTCAGCTCATTGAGGCTATCCGAACGGTCATCAGCCACCTCATTGACCTCCTTAGCATGCTCAAATATCTCTCAGGACTTCTCATCGAGAGCCTTAATTATGGCCTCTTTTTCATTGAGTGTGCCGTCCAACCGTGCAAGCCAGGCCTTCTCCTTGGCCACCCACTCCTTCTGGTCAGCTAGCCGGGACCGCGTCAGCTTCGTCATAAAATGAATTCTATTGCGCCAACACCTTAGAGTGTTGCACTCATCTTCGAGAGTCTTGCTTTCGTGGTCGATGGCAGGCTGGACCTGGCAGAGACTTGAGTAAGCATTGTCAATAGACAACGCTAGGAGAATCGACTCCGGGCCCACCTGAAGTGCATCAATGGGCTCCAGTGGGTCTTTTAAAATCACTGTTGGATCCCACGGCTCATGCATGTTATCCAACAGCTTCACATCGCCGAGGTCAACCTCCGAGAGCTCATCAATATTCATTGTGGCAAAATAAGGTTCCACCGCAGGAGCTTCAACCTTCGGGGCTGATGAAGAGGGTCCCTCAGTCGGATCTTCAATCATTGGCTCAGAGTATTAAAGACCCGCAGCTGGATCTTTGCGTTGCGCCGGCTCCGACATAACCACCTCCGGAGCTGCCACTTCTGGAGCGAACACTGAAGCATTGGGCAGAGCTTAACCCACTTCGGGCACCGATGCCGGAGCTTCTACAGCAGGCTTCGAAACTACTAGAGCTTCAGCGAACTCTTCCTCCACGTGTTTCAGCGCTACCACGAGAGCTTCGGTTGCCGGCTCAGGACTTGTCGCCATGACAGCTGGCGCTGGAGCTATCATTTCATCTGCCACTTCCACTAGGGGAGAAGCAAGAGCCGGTGCGGGAACTTCAACCGATGCGGCCTCCGGAGCTGCAGTAGGCGCTAGAGCTGTTGTGCTTGTTCTTGACATTCTGGAAATAGAAAATAGGGAATGCAAGACAAAGCAAAGAACGAAATCAAAACAAAATTAAAAGAGCTGATTCTTACATTGGAGTACTGCCGCCCCAATCGGCGCGGATCTTTTTCCTCGGGTGCTGGGAGCTAGAGCCCGCCGTCGCCGTTATGGCGGACGCTCCGGGGGCCAAACCTAGATTTGAGGCGGCCACAGGAGCTTCCCCCTCTGGGACCTCCATCATTGGAGGTTGCTGTCCGGACCCAAAGCCACCAGCTGGCATTGGGGCGGGAGTCTACTTGCTAGAGCTAGCGTACTCTGCAGGCATTGGAGCTGAAGAACCAACCGGAGTTGGAGGCACGATCACAACAGACCCAAGCCGAGGTTGAGGGATCACTTCTGTCAGAGCTTCACTCACTCTGATCCCATTGCTCCTCGTCAGCTTCCGCATATGACTCGGAACTTCGACGGGAGCATTCTCTTTGCCTCGGCCAGAGGTTGACTTCTTGGGAGGCGAAGCTGCGGGACCTTTGCCTTTGCCACTAACGGGCGTAGGTCTGGAGCCTTCGTGGGAGCAGGGAGCTCCGGGGATAACAATCCTCTATAGAGGACCGCTTCGACGCTTGTCCATGAGGCCAAGATCATCAAGAGCTGACATCTTCTTCTGCGGCTCCCTCCTGATCTTCGACAACATGTTTAAGGGCAGGAAATCTGCCGGAAGAGTCAGATCATCGAGGCGAATGACTCCATGCTGCAACTTTTGGAGATGAGACTTTAAAGCTCCTTCTTTCAGATTGGGCCTGGAGCCTGTCTCGATCTGGTTGTGATCGTGCTCTCCACCGAACGCCCAGACAGGCCACTCCTTCGTCTTCAGTGGAGCCCACCGGTTAGTCAGGAAGTTGGCGATGACCATCAGAGGAGTCACTCCTCCATTCATGCACTCCTTGATCCTTGTCAAGATCAGGTTGTACTCCTATAATAGTGTCGGAGTGACCTCCCAAGCATCAGTGTCGATCACCAGAAGGTTGTCAGGCAGCTCTAGTACATCATGGCGATCCACCGTGATGACCACCCAGTCTTTTTTCTAGCTATCCCACTTCCAAGAAGGGAAGGTCTTCAAGTACTTGAGTGGCGAGTTCTTGCACTTCACAAAGTAGTAGAAGCCAAGGTACTCGTTACTCTTCCTAGTTGTGTTGACCGTAAAGAAGGTCCGGAAGAGCTCGATGTAGGGCAGCACACCCACCCACATCTCTTAAAAGTGGACAAAACTCGCCAGCTGCAAGAAGGAGTGGAGCCCGAGGTGTTGAAGCTGCAGACAGTAGAAGTCTATCCGCATCAGTAGGAAGCTTGATAATGGTGGAATGAGCCCCACCATTGCATACAACAGGAAGTAGACGATCTCGCCAGTGTTCTCTTTATTGATGGGGAACTTGTTGACGCGGATCAGGTTTTTGAAGGAATCGCTTGACCACCCCATGTAGGTGCGGACCTTCGACAAGTCTTCATTTTTCTTAATCCGGCTCCGAGGAAGTCCCTACTCCATCATCGCAAAGTGGAGCAGAGGAGGAAGAAAGGTCACAAGGCCGGAGAGCTCTATACACAATTTCAGATGAAGACATAAAGAGTTATATCCTTCTGCGGACTTCCCCCTTTAGTAAGCCTCCGCAATGCTTGGATGGAAACTACCTTCAGACCCGAATCGCAATTCACCTCGTCAATGACAAGGGGGTCTGGGTCCACTTTGCTTAAAAAGTTACATCAGGCGAATTGTTGAAATGATGGGAAGTTGGAAGCCCGAGGGCGGCCGCCTGACAATGCTACAAAGATTACGCTGGCAACTGATATGAATTTTCTATTGGGAACCAGCGACCTTCAATTGCGTGAGATCCGCAGGTCAGGATCCCACGCACCGTGTCAAAAAGGACCACGTGGCAATGGCATAACTCTTTGTCGTCACCTAAACTTCCCGGAAAAAAGAGTTTGAGGTCGAAGCACGTGAATCAAAGATGGCCCCACCTCTGGTAGTATAACTTCACCTAAAGTGTTTCCCCCAGAGGTGGGCCAGGAGGCCACTGTCGGTACCCTGGATTCCTTGTACCCCCTGATACCGCACTTAAAACCAAGGAGTTTCTATGTCCGAGTTGAAGACTTCCAAAGACAACACACGTTTGACAACATTGGACCCGCATCCCTCATTTGGGTAGCTCTGGTGTTACCACGTGTCCATCGGGACCGGACCTACCTCCCTTCATCGGGAAGCTCCAGTACCGCCACGTGTCCAGCAACTCCAGACCTAACCCCTAGTAGAGGGAAGCTTCGGTGCTGCCACGCGTCAAGTTGCTTCGAACCTACCTCCCAACAGATGGAAGCTCCGGAGCTACCATGTGTTGGACCTCCGGACCTAAGCATGCAACGGCTACAGGATCTCCGACGGTGCAAACATTCAAGAGGCTGTTAAACTACCGTTACAAGACCTAATTAATGTGTCAATAATTTAGTATTAATGACACACGATCATAGGACCATCAATATGGGTAACACCATCATTAAGGTTCGTTATCACACTATTAATCACAAATTACTTAATTACAGATGAGGCTAGCTGTCGGGCCAGACATATACTGTAACGGTCAGTCCTTAGCATATAAAAGGGTTGTGTCGCATGGTAGAAGAGAGGCAAGCTCACACGCACACTAGCATCCTCAGAAACTCGCTGTATACACACATAATCAATCAACAACCACCCCGTGGAGTAAGGTATTACGCTTAGATGGCCCGAACCACGTAAAAACTCTCGCGTTATCATCTTGTTCATGATCTTACGTGCCCCATCCTAATACGAACCTTCGCGAACTACGCATTAGTAGTACCAGGGGAAGTGTCGTTGCAACACTTCGACACTCAAGGTGTTGAGAACTTTGTATTCTCGACCTAGATTTGTTTTTTTTTGGAAAACAAATAAAATATTGGATTTGAGAATGTTTGATTTGGAAAACAATTTTTCAGGGCAAAGTCGTGGCCAATGCACCTAACAGCTGGATTATAGTTGTTGGGGGCCACTTGCAAAAATGGAAACCACGGGGACCCATGTGTAACCCAGGGGACAAGGCCATTTTTGCTCTCCCTCCTCCAAAGGATATATTCTTCCCTCTTCTGACTGTTGGGGGGGCGGGGGTGCAACACTATTTATACATGGTAGGGAGAGTGTGTTTCTTCGCACTTCAGCCCATTTTCATCTCCCCAACTCTCTCACACTATTGCTCACATCGTTTTGCTCTTCATTGAAGCACTTCTCTCAAATTCCAATCCAAAATGATTTGCTTCCATTTGCATTTGCATTTGCGAGTTGCTCTCAAGTTGGAAAGGCAACTCGTCGAAGGTTTCGTTTAGTTTTCACTAACGTAACCCTTTTCGAGTTTCATTTTGTGGTTTGTTCTCAAGTTGTGCAGCCATGAAGAAAGAATGAAGAGGTTGTTTGGGAAGATGAAGGGAGCCTCATCAAGCTCGAGCCATAGGAGAGACTTAAGCATGCACCTCTCCTCGGAGCCTACACCATGTCCGCGGTGGGAAGGAGTGCACGATGACATCTCGATGGAGGAAGATGATGCTTCATCCCACCTTCCCAATGATGACGACCTCAACTTGGAACAAGATGTTGAACACCAACCTACAACATTCTTCAAGATCGTGAGTTTTCTCACACGAAGGCTTATAATCTAGCATTACTCTCCAAAGATGGTATGGATTTCGAATTCTTTACCATTTGGCACACAAAATGATCTATAATTTTGCTCAAATAGATGAGGATGGTTCATACCTTCTTACCATTCCATTCCTATGCACCCTAAAAATAGGACATAAAGGTATTACTCGATCCTATGAAAGAATTAAGTGAAATCCTAAACTTCAATAGACGTTGTTTAATAGATTTAGACACTTGGCCTAAATTTAATAAACAATGTTTTCAGAATGAATTGACTAGTGAGGTAGTGTGTAGGTCTCTTAGGAATAGCCACTTGCCAAATCCCACTTTACACTTCATGCATAGATGAGCGTCTATGTCTATGTTCCCATGAAGAGATATTAGGATTGTGCATGATGATGAACTTAGGATCCTTTTTGCCATGCTTAAGAAGATTAAAATTGCTCATACTAAGGCTATGATGTCTTAATGGTTAGAAAACACTAAAAAACGGGATCATTAGAATACACTTCATTAATTATCCCATTGCTACAAAAGTAGGGGCTTTAGAAAATGCATCAATTGAATATATTTCAACAAGCTGTTACATAGTAGATGAGGATTATCTAGTGCAAGGACATATCCGTAAACATGATCTACATGGAACCTTAGTGTTTTTCTATCCTAGCTTTGTAACTGATATTCAGTTACCTAACCCGGATTTGCAATTATACAAATGGCGGCAACTAACCATTGCTCTTCAGCCTATTGATGATGCTCATAGATGTAATGTTTTTGGCAGGGTCACAAGGAACCGTTTTGGAAGAGCTGCCATGGAAATGCCTCCACAATCCAATCTTGCCTATGAGTACCAAGAGGAACTAGATCTGGTGAGTGATGTGCCCGTTTGGGCCCAACCTCAAACGTATGAGGCCAGATGATTGTCTTGGCATGAGTGGGCTACCGCAGTTGGAAGATGGGACCCACACAGTTCCAACTCAAGCTTAAATAGCTTGCGTCCTCCAATGACGAGTACCTGCATTCCTTCTCGAGCAGAGGTTCTCGTGACCTTGGCCAAGGAATGGCGGGTATTACTCAATAGATGGGACACCTTGGAGTGAGTATAGGCGAGATCCTCAACACTCCTCAAGATCACACCCTGAGTACCCACAACTGGCAGCAACAAGTCGACACACAGTCAAACAAAATCAACACCACGCTGCAACACCTCATGGCCTACTTCCGTCATCAAGGGTTCAACCCTTATCACCAAGATGTATCACATTCCATTTGCATTTCATTTTTTAATTTCTTTCTTTCCACATCATCTGCATATAAAAAAAAGAGTTAGGACAATTTAATAAAATAAAAGATGTACGATAAGAATATTTTGAGTGGAATCAAGTTGGTCTTGTGTGGTGACTTAATGAGGGAAATGGTTTGAAGAGACCCAGCTCTGTGTGGCTTCCTCAATGAGGAGTAGATCTATTTGGTGAGATCAAACCTCGGTAAAAATCGGTGTCCCACGTGCTTCTTTGTTTTTCACATCTTCATTAATTAGGGCAAACATGTAACTGGAATTGCACTTGCTTTTCACGTGTAACTTCACAATATTGATTGATAATTCAAATGATCTCATCAGTGGTTCAAATTTCCATTGCTGTAGAGTTTAATTCCTGAATCAACACTTAATCAACTTGACACACATTTAGCACACAAGACTAGTCCGCACCTCCAACCGAACAAGTCCGATCTATCAAGCATTTGACTATTTGATTAAGTGTGCAGGAAATATTCAAAGCTTATTCAACCCCCTGTAGGCCACATTCATTATGGTCATGCAGAGCAACTTATGATGCATGAAACTATAGTGGAGCAATTTGACATGGTCCCCACCCCCGGTGGCACGCGAGGTCGTTGCGGATGGGGAACCGACGACATAAGCGTTGATGCGGAGGCGAGGGACTTGTCGAGGAGGAGGAGCAGGTGGTGGGGTCGAGACTTGGGTCGAAGGAGGAAGGACAAGGAGGCAAAAGGGAGCGACGAGAAGGAGAGCGTCGCCATGGCAGGGCGGGTGGCTTTGCTGCTCGTGGCTACGAGGAAAGGAAGGAGACAAAAACGGCCGGTTGTATAGGCCTCTGATGTTTAATAGGTTGGGCCCAATGAGTCAATGACCGTCCATTTTGGCCCGTAACTGATTGGGCCCATTCATCGACTCTGGTATCATCATTGCACACATCCACAGGCCCATCGTTGCCGCCTCTCGTGCTTGGCGAAGGGATTGTTGAGGACGAGGAGCTGGCGTGGGGTCTGAAGAGGCAAGAGTATGAAGAGTCACAAACTAACCAATCTCCAGCCCACACGACCCACTTCTCATATCTTCTCACACAATGCTGCCACCACCTCCTCTCTCTCTTCTAGAGCTACCGACGACGCCCCGGCACCCGACAGCCGGTTGCCCCTGATGCCGCCCTCCTCATGGTGCCCAAGCTCGATGCCCTCATCGCACCTCCCTCACGCCACCAACCCCCGGCGCCGCAGCACCCTAACAGCCGGCTGCCCCTGTCTCCGCCCTCCCCCGACGGTCAAGCTTGGCGCATAATCAAACAAATTAAGCATAATCTACACAAAACCAATTCAACATAATCTACACTAAACAAATTAAGAATAATTAAGCAAATTAAGCACTTAAGCATAATTAAAAAAATTAAGCAATTTAAGCATAATTTAAACAAATAAATTCAAATTAAATTTCAAAATTGAATTTCATTTGAATTCAAATTAAAATTTGAATTTCAAATGGCCGGTGGGGGGAGGGGGGAGGGGAACTCCGCCTATGTTGTAATGACATAGCCGGTCCCAAGCCCAGGTAAAGGAGGAGGGGTTGTGATAGGCTTGGCGAGCCAGCAACTAAACTTAGCCATTCTCATGGAAATGAAACCCATTGGAAATTCGTTGGGGCGTAACCCTCTTAGCGACGCGCCATACCGGAACCCGATTATGGTGTTAAGTGGGCGAGGGCCGGGTCGCAAATGCCTTAGTGGCGCGCCATATCGGAATACAGATGTGGTGTTCAATGTGCGAGGGCCGGACCGCCACAACCTTAGTGGCACACTACATCATCGCCTGAATGTAGTGTTAAGTGAGCAAGGGTCTTTGCATCTTCCTCGACGGATGCGAAGGGTAAGGAAGCTAGCCGAGGAAGATAGGTTTCAGGTGGGTAGTTGGAATGTAGGATCCTTGACGGGAAAGCAACAAGAGTTAGTGGACGTTGCGATTAGGATGCGTGTAAATATCCTTTGTGTCCAAGATACTAGATGGGCAGGTCAAAAGGTGAGGGAGGTTGAGAATACCGGCTTCAAGCTTTGGTATTCTGGCTCGACTGGAACTAGGAATGGCGTAGGCATCCTAATAGATAAGTGCCTCAAGGATGGAGTAGTGGATGTCCGTAGACGAGGGGATAGGATCATCCTAGTCAAGGTAGTTGTGGAAGACCTTATCTTGAATGTCATTAGTGCTTATGCCCCACAAGTTGGTCTCGGCATGAGCACTAAGAGACAATTTTGGGAGGACTTGGAGGATATGGTTAGTAGTGTACCGATAAGCGAGAAGCTCTTCATAGGAGGAGATCTCAATGGTCATGTAGGTACAACTAACGTAAGTTTTGAAGGGGTACACGGAGGTTTTAAGTGTGGCGATAGAAACCAGGAGGGTAAGGATATCCTAGACTTTGTCGTAGCCTATGACCTATTGGTAGCTAACACCATCTCTAAGAAGAGGCTATCTCACTTAGTGACCTTTACTAGTGCCCAACATTCTAGTCAAATCGACTATGTACTCATCAGGAGAAGGGAGAGAGGGGCATGTTTATATTGTAAGGTGATTCCTGGGGAATGTGTTGTTCCACAACATAAACTTGTGGTAGACGACTTTCATTTCCACGTGCATGTGTCATGAGACAAAGGTGTTAAAACCGCAAGAACAAAGTGGTGGAAGTTGAAGGATGAAGTGCAACAATCATTCAAAAGGACGATGATTGCATAATGACCTTTGAGCGAAGAGGAAGATGCGGATAGTATGTGGGAGAGGATGGTGACTTACATTAGGAAGACAGCTAGGGAGGTGGTTGGGTAAACAAAAGGTTAGAAACATGTAGATAAAGACACTTGGTGGTGGAATGAAGATGTGCAAAAAGCTATTAAGGAGAAGAAGGAGTCTCATAAGAGTTGGCATCATGAGAGAAGCACAAGTAACATGGCCAAGTATAAAGAAGCTAAGAAAAATGCTAGGCGTGTTGTGAGTAAAGCAAGGGGGCATGCCTATGATGCGCTATATGAGAGGCTAGGGACAAAAGAAGGCGAAAAGGATATATACAAATGGCAAAACTTCGCGAGAGAAAGGTGAGAGATCTCAACCAAGTCAAATGCATTAAGGATGAGGCAGGCCAAATTCTTTTGAAGGAGGAAGAAATTAGGAACAGATGGTGGGACTACTTCAATGGACTATTCAATGACGGGAACGAGAGTATTAGGTTCGAGTTGGATGACTCCTTTGATGACACCAACAGACGATTCATGCGGATGATACAAGAGTTCGAGGTTAAAGAGGCCATAAAAAGGATGAAAGGAGGAAAGGCCCGCAGCCCCGATGATGTCCCCATTGATGTGTGAAGATGTCCTGGTGATGTAGCAATAGTATGGTTCAGTAAACTTTTCAACCGCATTTTTCATTCAAACAAAATGCCTAAAGAGTGGCGGAAAAGTATTTTAGTACCCATCTTCAAAAATAAAGGAGATGTTCAAAGTTGTACTAATTACCGAGGAATTAAGCTCATGAGTCATACTATGAAGCTCTGGGAGAGAGTGATTGAACACCGCTTGAGGAAAGTGACCAATGTCACTAAAAACCAGTTTGGTTTTATGCCTGGTAGGTCCACTATGGAGGCGATTTTCTTACTCCATCAGCTTAGGGAGAGGTATACGGAGCAAAAGAAGGATCTACATATGATGTTAATTGACTTGGAGAAGGCATACGATAAGGTACCAAGACCGGTCATGTTGTGGGCACCAGAGAAACACAAAGTCCCAACAATGTACATTAACCTTATCAAGGATATGTACGATAATGTGGTGACAAGTGTGCGCGTAAGAGATAGTAAGACCGACACTTTTCCTATCACAATAGGGTTACACCAAGGATCAGCCTTAAGTCCTTACATCTTTTCCTTAGTGATGGATGAGGTGTTGAAGGATATATAAGGGGATATCCCTTGGTGTATACTCTTTGCTGATGATGTAGTGTTGGTAGATGAAACTAGGGATGGTGTTGATAGAAAATTGGAGCTATGGAGGTAGACCTTAGAGTCTAAGGGGTTTAGACTTAGTAGAACCAAGACCGAGTATATGGGATGCAACTTTAGTGATGTCGCGTGCGAGGATGGAAATGTTAGTTTACAAGGACAAGTAGTACCTAGGAGGGACACATTTTGATATTTAGGATCAATGTTACAAAGCAAGGGTGATATTGACGAAGATGTTTGCCACTGGATCAAGATTGGGTGGATGAAGTGGCGACAAGCATCTGGAATCTTATGTGATAAGAAAGTTCCACATAACTTGAAAGGAAAATTCCATAGGATGGTGATCAGACCTGCGATGCTGTATGGAGCAGAATGTTGGCCAACTAAAAGGCAACATGTCCAACAAATGAGTGTTGCGGAGATGTGCATGCTACGGTGGATGTGCGGTCACACAAGAAGAGACAAAATTAGGAACGAGGTGATACGTGATAGGTTAGGGGTGGCAACAATTGAGGAGAAGCTAGTCCAACATTGCCTACGGTGGTTTGGGCATATCCACCGGAGACCTCCAGAAGCCCTAGCTATCAGTGGGATAATAAATAGTAGAGAAAATTTTAGGAGGGGTAGAGGTCGACCAAGGTTGACATGGTGGGAGGCGGTGAAACGAGACTTAAAGGAGTGGGACATACCTAGAGATTGTGCTCATGGTAGGACTGCGTGAAAATTAGCAATTCATGTGCCAGAATCTTAGTTTATTCGTAATTTGTTACTCTTATCTTCTTTCTAATTAACCCATTTCTAAAATAAATAAAATGTAGAATCTTTTCTACTTTAATCTTATTTTCAATTACTTTTCTTCAAAATTGTTGGTTTTCATTTCTAGCCGACCCCAACTTGTTTTGGACAAAGGCTTGGTTGTTGTTGTTGGGGGGGGGAGGGGGGAGGGGAGGGTGAGGGTGGCGTGACTGGAGGTGGGAGAGGGGGGGGGGCTCGGGGAGGGGGGGAGTGGGGGGGGGGGGGGGGCTCAGGGAGGGTGCATGCCGGCATGGATGGGCGAGGGAGGTGGCAGCGCCGCGGTGGTGAGGTTGACGGTGATGGGAAGCTAAGGGAGGGTGAAGGCCGGCATTGAGGGGGGAAGGAGAGTGGTGCAACACAGGTAGAAGGTGGAGGACTTACCTGGCGAGAGGGTTAGGAGGCGGCGGTGCCCCGGGTCGTGGCTCGCGCAGCCGCAGTGGGGTGGCACCGCGGAGGTGGGGTGCGGCCGTGGCGGCGGGGGCCGGTGTCGGGCGGCGCGGACGATGGCGTGGGGAAAGTGATGCGTCATGGAAAAAGAAAGAGGCGCGCATGCGCGCGCGGCTCGCGCGGATAGGTTAATTTCCACACTTACGTCGGCTTCAATAATTTATGTCGGCCAACACTATGGCTGACGTAAGTAAGAGAGAACTCTTGTCGGCCCCCTTACTTACGTTGGCTGCGGGCAACGACCGACATCGGTATATGTTTAATGTCGTCGGTTAGTTTACTTACATCGACTGAGAGACTGCAGCCGACATAACTTAGGGAATTACATCGGTTACCTACGCCCGACGTAAGTTATCTAACTTACGCCGGCTGGTCTATGTAAGTTAATTGGGCTGACATAATTGTTCGCGTTTCTTGTAGTGTTGTCATACAAAAGGAATAAGTCTATTTGGCCTCTAACGTAATGGGAGTCGACTACTCAAGCAATCGAACTATAAAACCGGGTACTATACCCCCCCCCCCCACTCTGCACCACCACCACCACAAAGTATTAAAAACTGTGTAAATAACCCCTGAGTGATTTTGTTGAGTGATTTTACTAAAAAGAGCAGTATTCATCATTTTGTCACTCTTTACAGATGTCTCGTAGTTGTTTACCCCTCTTTTGAGCGATCGCTATAATTATCACCCTTGTGGGATTTTACTTATAAGTTCGCCATCCCAACACCAAATTGGCGTGTCAGCCCCTAATATAGTTATATTTGTGCCCTTGAAACTCAGTAAATAATCATGTTTCCATCTCTGATCTTACCTATGAACGAGTCTAGCAGACGCCACCGCCTCCGTTCAACATCAATTGGTTTCTATGCTCAGGATGGTCATCACTTGCGCTTTCGATCAATAAAGAAACCAAGCTCATTTTCGGGCCTCTACCCCGTTGTCGCCTCTGCACCACCATCGCAATCACAATGCTGCCTCCACCTTGCGTTGAGAAAATGACGATAAGGGCCGCACATTGGGCCGTGGTATCACTCTCTCTTCCATATGAACAGGTAGATGATAATTCGTACCGACAATGATAATAACATCATAAACAAGGGGCATGGATATAATTACATTAGAGGATCGTCACATCGTTAAACTAAGAATGATGTCTAATTAGAGCCGGGATGGCAAAATCATAAGTACAATTTCATGAGGATGGTAAATCATGGAGGTTTGTTGTAAGAGGGCTAAAAGGTTATGAGATATTCGTGTGTCAAATGTTGAATTGTTTATAAAAAAGTCTATTTAACACTATAATATGTTGTCAATCAACCTTTTAACCCCAAAACTATAAAAGCATGTATTTACACCCCCACCCTCTCCCTTAGCTTTAAAATGTCATCTAATTTACCATATGCTGATTTTCGAGAGCAGTTTAGACACTTTGAAT
Source organism: Tuctoria greenei (assembly GCA_036927565.1). Taxonomy (NCBI): domain Eukaryota; kingdom Viridiplantae; phylum Streptophyta; class Magnoliopsida; order Poales; family Poaceae; genus Tuctoria; species Tuctoria greenei. Next base: position 178,099,587 of record JAYESD010000004.1, on the reverse strand, counting down.
TGTTCAGATGGTCTCCCTTAAAAAGTTGCATGAGACTAGAGAGTGAGGTCACATATAGACTAATGAGCGGCGTTGTTCTTGTGCCTAATGTTAGGCTTACAAAGAAGCACGAGAAAACCATGACCTTGTTGCTTTCGTCACCTTTTGTTGTCACTTGTCAGTCTACATGTGGGCCCCACCCAATTGTCTTATCCAACTTAGTAAGGGTGACCACCCTAACAATCTATGTTAAAAAACTTCCCTCGAAAACTAGAATAGGGGGTGGAGTAGACAAACATATAAAGTTTTGGGGTTAAATAGTCAACTGACAATATATTAGGGAGTTAAAATAGATTTATTTTTCGTGAAACCTTTCAGAAAAATGGCCCAGGCGTTGTTTACATGATTTTCAATACTTCGGGAGGGGGAGGGGGTAAATACCAGGTTTTATAGTTTGGGAAGTTAGTAGTTTGTCTATTAATACATTGAGGGTTAAATTGACTTATTCTTATCAAATTGCATGGATTTCAATGTTCAATTGTAAGTGATCAAGACGTTGTAAGTGATTCGAGGTTGCAGAAGTTAAGTTTAAAATGAGTTCCATATTTTGCCGACAAACTGATGGCCGATTAGAGGTGCTCAATAGGATGATAATCATGTATATCAGATGTTTGTTTCGTGATAGATCACATACAAGTAATATTGCTACAACTCTTCATATCAATGTACCCTTAGCACTACACCATTTCGAGTGGTTCATGGACATATCCTTCTACATTGTTGCCTTGTGAGACAGGAACAACAAAAGTGGCTGCAGTAGGTTGCTAATTGCTCGACAGAGATGAGATTGTAGAGGAAATTAAGGAGCGGTTGCTGCAAGCTCAAGACACTATGAGGCTTCATCACGATAAAGAGACACATTATGTTATTTTTGAGACATGAGATTTGAGTTTGGTTGCCTAATGCAAATGGAATCACACCAGCAACACCAGCGAAATTAACGCCAAAATTTTTTGGGCCTTAGAATATTTAGTGAACTTGACATCTTGGACAGATGTCATATCACCTTCAATTTCTAGGAAGATCAAAATCCACGTTTACAATTGTAAGTGCATCTAGGCACCCCCCATGTGGGTTTTGGATGATTGATGAACACAAGTAAAGGGCTAATAAAATTGTTTCAGTGAGAGCAGGTCACAGTGGAGAAAAAAAGGTGAAAAATAAAAAAAAAGGAAAAAGGAGATTTTGATTAAAAAAGGCTTAATTGAGGGAGAAGACTTAGAATAGTCCATAGTGTCAAGGTGTGTGTGAAAAATCCTCTCGAGATCTTAATTGTTGTTGGGGGTAGAACATAATTAATTTTAACTCGCACACTAGACTAGTCCGTAATACACTGCATTAGTCCGCACTTCACAGACTTAGCCATTTTTTCACAGACAAACACTCAGCGGACTTGACAGTACTTGAATGCACTAGTCCATTATATGCTAATAGAACACATCGAACTTGTCTCACAACACAAACCCTAGTACGAAGGTATTTCCTGTAACACATCGGACTTGCCCTTCCACCATGGACTAGTCTGCTATACCTTATTGTACCTTATCACAGTAGTCCGCTCCTATGCAGACTAGTCTCAACCATTAGGGTTTCAACACTTGAACTTGAAACAATGGAGACACTTGACCTAGTTTCTACACTTGACCACATAGGACTAGTCTGGTGTCAACCTCGTACTAGTTCGACACCTATGCGGACTAGTCTGAACCATTAGGGTTTGAACACTTGAACTTGAAACAGTGGCGACACTTGACCTAGTTTCTACACTTGACCACACCGGAATAGTCCGGTGTCAACCGCGGACTACTCCTGACTTGTAAAAACATAACAGTCACTTGCTGAAACATCTATAAAAAAAGATCCCGACTTATTTCACAACCAACCTTGAACCCTAGCGCCGTCACTGCATCCAAGAGCACAAAAACACTCATCTCCACAAATTCTAGGTCCTAAGAGTGAAATCATTGGGAGTTGGGAATCAGGAAAGGAAGAGTGATGATCTCATCGACATTGAGCACTTGGGTTTGATCTCTCACACACTCCTCTCATTACTTATGTAATTCTTCAAGTGCGTTGGTCTCTCTTTTCACTTGTAATGTTGTGAGAGCCCTCAACTTGTGAGAAAGTCCCAAAACTCGGTGTTTGCCCTTTGTGATAGTGAGAACCATGTCGTCTTTCATGGTGACTTGGTGAGAGAAGGGTTGTTAAGACCCGAGTCTGTGTGTGCTCCTCAATGAGGACGTAGATCCCTTGTGTTGGATTGAACCTTGATAAAAATCGTGAGTGTCTTGTGTTCCTCATTAATCCTTTTCATCATAATCACTAGCTAGCGTATAAACATGATCATAGTAGCAATCCTTGTTATATTCGTGATCCATGTACAAATTACTCATCCTACTTAATTGTTAAAGTTGCTAGGATAGTTTCCTACTTTTCGCTGCGAGAAGACCGAAGAAACTACCAAAAAACATCTATGTTTGTTAATTGTGCTGACTAACCCCGGACTAGTCTGCACACACACTGGACTATCCGGTCCCTAGAATTTAACAGCTTCGAGATAAGTGTTTTGGAATATCAAAAAGGCCTATTCACTCCCTCTAAGCCACATTCAATTGGTGTCAGAGTCAGGTTGTCCATCAAAAGACTAATCGCTCGGAGAGACGATGGGTGACGAGAAGGGAATACAAACATCCGGGAAGCCCTCCAATGAGGACACTCAAGACACTATCAAGATGCTAGATGTGCTTAAAAACTATGAACACGATGATGAAGAAGTTCGCCAGCTCAAGGCACTTCTAAGAATGAAGCTTGTGAATCAAAAGAAGAATGAAGACAAGCAGACGGGGCATGGCATAAAGACTACAACCAATAACCTTTTAATTAGGAGCATCTTAATTCTAACAATCACTATCTTTCCATTCCCATGGGGAAGCCTCCGAACTTTGATAAAAATGATTACACAATGTGGAAGCATAACATAAAGATGCATCTAATTTCTTTAAACCCAATTCTATGGCATATTGTATGTATAGGTTTAGATATTCCAGACACCGACGAGGAGCTCACTCTAAAATAAGCACAAAGCCATCCACCGCAACACACAAGTTGTAGCAGTGATCACTTCATCACTAAGTCGGTAGGAGTTCAACAAGGTGGATGGACTCGAGGTTGCCAAAGATATATGGGCACGCTCAATACGGCGCATAAATGAAATTGCTCTGTCAAGGAAGCAAAATTTGAGATGATTGACGGGGAGCAAGGGTGGTTTGCCATCGAGGATTGTGAAACCCCTCAAGAGATGTATAATCGCATGAAGGTTCTCTCAAGAAGAGTTGAGCCTATGGAAGCAATAAGTGGACTGACCATGAAGTGGTTAAGAGGATGATCAGGGCATTTATGCCACAAAATGTTATCTTATGCTCTATGATGCGAGAAAGCCTGGGTTCCACGAAATCACCCCGGATGAGCTCTTGAGAAAAATCATCAATCACGGGATCATGGAAAAGGAAACACGATATGTGAAGAATCTTCCTGAGGTCACCTCTTCTACAAATAAGGATGTTGCCCTCAAGGCGACTTGCAAGCCAAGAGGCAGAAAAGTCCATAAGGTGCAAGACGATGAAGATAGCGACGATGTGAGCACCGACATGGCTGACGAGGAGATGGTACTATTCATAAAAGAATTTCAAAGAATTATAAGGAGAAGAAAGGGTGACAGCTACAATGAGGGCAAGAGCAAGGACAAAGACAAGCACAGGGCTAGGCGATCTTACTACAACTGTGGCGAATATGGGCACCTCATAGTTGATTGCCCATATGAAAAAGATAACAGGAAAAAGAATGAAGCAAAACCACAAGATAATAAAATATTCAAGAAGAAGAAGCAAGTGAGCCAAACACAGCTTGGAAAGGAGTGAGACTCAAATGACGATTCCTCCTCTGAAGATGAAGATGGAGTGGCAACCATTGCCATCAAGAAGCCTTCCATTAAGGCTTCTATTTCCAAACTTGGCAGGATGGAAGGACTCAAAGCACACATGTCTTATGGCCAAGGAAGGCAACAAAAAGGTTGAATCTAGATCTTCCACTTTACATTCTCTATGATTATTTTGAAAGTAGTGATGAAAATGAACGCATGCCTAAGGACCTAAATAAAAGTGCACTAGGTAAAATGTAAATGTTTTTGGATGAGATAATTGAAAAGGAAGAACTTATCAACTGATAAGAAAATATGATCATCCTTCAAAAGATTGATATTTTGAGGCTGAAAAGGCTCTCAAGCTCAAAAAGGAAAAGAGAGCGTGAGCTAGCTTTAAGCAAGGAAACTTGCTCAAATCTTAATGATTTAAACATTGTACATAAGGATGAACTTGTTAACTTGACAAAAGTTAACAAGATCCTTCAAGTACAAGTTGAATCAATCAAGCAAAGTGTTCCCTCCTCCTCTAAGAGCTCAACTTTTCCAAATATTGAGACCATCCCACTTAAAACATGTAATTGTGCTAATTTGGTTCTTGATGTGAAAAATGAGCTCAAGGTGGCACATGGCAAACATTCACCTAAGGGTGGCATTTCTTATAAGGTGAAAATCAAGTATGCATGTAGTGCATGATTGGTTATTAGATCTTCCAATATCAAGGATGGTCTTGGATATTCTAGAGGTGAAAATCATGATGCTAGAAACCTCAAGAATGAGAAGAAATGGATTGATTTTATCAAGGAAAACTCAAATGAAGTTGAAAACAACAAACATACCCATACCTCATTTGAAAAAGCTAAGAATGTATCGAATATTATGTTTCATACTTTTGATGCCTCATATGTTCTCATGAAAAATAAACTTGGTCATCTTTCTTCTAAATATGTTGGGCCACTCCACAAGAGTCAAAAATCTTGTGTGTGGGTGCCCAGTTGTCTTGTCACTAACATCAAGGGACCCAAGCAATCTTGGATACATAAACTAAGGTATAAATTTGTTTTGTAGGCATAATCTTTCGGCGGATCCGAAAGAGTGCTTGATAGCTTCACCAACCACATGAGCGGACAGAGGAAAATATTTGGCAGAGTATAAAGAAAATGAGGATCCAAGTGAAGGTATTTATTTTGGAGACAATAGTCAAGAAAAGATGCTCGGGACCGGTAAAATAGAAAGTTCATCTGGACATACTCTTTCTCAAGTTTTACATGTTGATTCTTTAGATTATAATCTTTTGTCCATATCTCAGGTATGTGACAAAGATTATAGTTGTTTGTTCACTAATGAGGGTGTGACCGTATTTAGAAGCAATGACTCGGTTGCTTTCGAGGTTATGTTAAAGGGAAAGCTCTATTTTGTGGACTTCAACACACATAAAGCCCAACTTGACAAATGCTTGATTGCAAAGACCAATATGGGTTGGCTGTCGCATAGACAGCTAGCTTATGTTTGTATGAGAAATCTGTAGAAACTTCTAAAAGGGGATCACAATCGAGGTTGAAGACTGTTGTGTTTGAGAAATATAGGTCATGTAGCACATGCCAACCAGGGAAACAAGTTGGAGCACCGCATCCCACCAAGAACATAATGATGACTACAAGACCGTTGGAGCTACTACGTATGGACCTTTTTGGTCCAATCGCCTACATAAGCATCAACGGTTACAAATATGGTTTAGTAGTTGTAGATGATTTTTCAAGATTTACTTGGGTGATTTTCTTGCATGATAAGGGAGAAGTACAAGGTGTCCTCAAGAAATTATTGAGAAGAACTCAAAATGAGTTCTTCTTGAGGATTCAGAAGACAAGGAGTGATAATGGCAACGAGTTCAAGAATACCCATGTTGAGGATTTTTTGAATGAAGAAGGGATCAAGCACAAATTTTTGGCTCCCTACTCCCCGGAAAAAAATGGGGTAGCCAAAATGAAGAATAGGACTCTTATCGAGATGGCGAGGACAATGCTCGATGAGTACAAGGTCGCTGACAGATTTTGGGAGCAGGCAGTGAACATCGCGTGCCATGCAATGCATCGACTTTATCTCCATCAACTACTTAAAAAGACCCTATATCAACTTCTTATCGGTAACAAGCCCAATATTTCTCCGTGGAAGTAAATGTTACATCCTAAACAATAAGGCTAGGACTTCATAGTTTGCTTTGAAATGTGATGAAGGTTTCTTTCTTAGTTATGATTCAAACACTTACACTTACCGTGACTTCAACAAAACCTTTGGGATTGTTGAAGTTGCGTGTCATGTAGTGTTTGATGAGACTAACGGCTCCCAAGTGGAGCAAGTTGATCGTCGTGTGCTAGATCAAGAAGGAACTACGTGGCAAGCTTTGAAAAGGATGGCACTTGGAGATGTTCGACCACAAGAGTAGTCTCAAGATCCAAGTCATCCAACTACGTCGCAACTTGGGGAAAAGACTTACAAGATCAATCTCAACAAAATAAAGATTATCAAGATCAAAATGGAAGCAATTATCAAGGGGGAGATGAAGAAGATGCAGAAAATGAAGAAGTTGACATGAGACCCCAAGTTCCTTACCCAAGTGTGCATCAAAGTGTCCAACAGGGTGACCCGATCGACAATATCCTTTGAGACATCTCCAAGGGGTACCTACTCAATCTGGCACTACAAATTTTTGTCAACATTACTAGTCTGTTTCCTCTATGGAACAATTTAGGGTTGAAAATGCGATGTAAGAAGAAATCAATATTTGAAGAGAAATTAAGTATGGGAACTTGTGGAACGACCCAAACTTTGCTTCGGTGGTGCAGGGCCAGTTGTCCGCCTTGAGAGGTTTGTCGGCCTTGGTGAAGGCTGCTAGATAAGTTACAAAAAATCCGAGTAAGTGCTTTGTTTAGGTTGATGATTGTCTCCATCTTGACATCCCCCTCGATGGGACGTATCCTGCATCAGGGTCCGTAGAACTTTGATCTGCTCGTTGTGCGAAACCACCATGGCTGCTATTGACGGCTATTATATATCATTTTCACCTGTCAATATAACATAATTATGTGAAGGAAATATCATTTCTTGCTCACATTACCGTTCTATTTGACCTACTTCCACTTGTCTTTGGATAAAGTACTGCATGTAGGCATTCTATGCAGAATTGAAGTGAAATAAGGGGATGGATCCTATAAAATATCATTAGAACCAATTAGGCGACACCATGTGGCACCACATGGATCAAATGCCCACAAACAAAAGTATCCAAGGCCATCCAATGGTGTAGCACCCATATCAGTCAATGGGACCCACTTAGAAGTCACCCTGAGGAAGCTCACCAGAAATGGTCAACATTTCTGTTCGGCCGACTAGGGGGTTCGGACGAACCCTTCCTGGTGCCAAACTTGGTCAACTTCCATGTGTCAACTCCCTGTGGTGCCCTGGTCACGATGAACACTGATTCGCGCGCTTTTGGTGGCAGGAATCGACCCTTCTCCAAGCTATATATAGGACCCCTCAACCCTCACTTCAACACACACCACTGGAGTATTCATCCGTTGTATCCACTGCTCTCCATATTTTAGAGGATTATAGGCTATAGAGAGGAGAGTCTCTAGTCCACAGTCCAACTAGGAAGGGAGTAGAAGGAGTCTCTTCCCAATTTGCAATTGGGAAAGGTATGTGTGAGACCTATGTGTGTTGAATACATTGGCTATGGCAATATAAGTTTTGAATAATAACAAAACACCATTATCATCAAGGTCCGATGATAGGTTTGGCTTGTTTTGTGTAGCTCCGGTAAGGTTCGACTTGCTTTGGCTAGGTCCGACTTCTTTGTTTAGGTCTGACTAGCTTTGGTTAGCTCTGGCTCTAGGTCCGACTAGCTTTGGTAAGCTCCGGCGCTAGGTCCGACTAGCTTTGGTTAGCTCCGGCGCTAGGTCCTACTAGCTTTGGTAAGTTTCAGCGCTAGATCCTGTTAGTTTTGGTACGCTCCAGTTCTAGGTCCGGTTAGCTTTGGCAAGGTTTGGAACTTGATCGCAGTGGTTCTGCTTTTACCTTGCAATGTTTCAAACTTGCTTTACATCTATGGAAAGTTTTCATAGTATTCTTTTACTAAGTTTTTGGTGTGTTTTGGTTGTTATGGCTGATATCGTTTTTCTATGGTTTGCAACATGCTTATGTGAGGTGCTCACGAAAGGTGTTATGATTTCGAAACTAACGACAGTCAATCCGAGGACTTGTTCTCAGAAGTATTGGTTGTTTATTCATGTGCAGGTGTTGCTTGAGTTCAAGACATGGCTGGTGATGGGATCCATTGAACTAGTCTTAGGGAGAAGATGAGGTTCAACAACCAAGTTCGGGAGGAATATTGGTTGAGTTGATCGGGAGGTTGCGCAGCATGTTTGAATCAAGAACAATGCATATGAAGGTATCGTGGACATCATTGAACGATGTTTGCACATATGCAAGCAGTGCATGGACGTGTCTACATGGTTTTAAGGCGTGATGAAGAGATGTGGATGTAAAGAATTGGTTAGAAAGGTCCAACCGACTAGGTTAAGGACTCAGTTTGTGGCTTAGTCGGATTTGAGTCAAATATGGAAAGATTTGAGTTGGTTATGATATGATTTCGTGTGGGTCACAAATTTGAGTTGTTTTAGGAATGTGGGATACGTTCCTAATGTGTTTGCAAGTCTTAAGATTGCTTCTATCTGTGTATAGAAGAGTCTTGAGCTGTCAATTCGTGAATTGAGTAGGATTATAGTCCTAGTTAAGTTTGGGTTGGCCTAAGGGCTGGTTATATAAGGTAGGGAGGCCAAAGCTCTTTGGGCACGACTTTGGGGCCGTTCCTTGTAAGTTTTTATCAATAAAATTCATAGTTTAAAGGAACTTTTGTGCCTTGTTCGTCCGACATGTTTTCGTCAAGTCTTTCTCGTCGAGTTTCTGCATAGCACTACCTTTCTTCGGTGGTTTTATCATAACTAGAGTTCTAGAGATACGATTGACGTGATTATTTTTGAATTGTCTTCACAACTTGATTTTCTATCATCTATCAAAATTTCAGGGTCATTGGATTTGTGGTTTCTGATCTACACGAGTTTCTTTGCAGTGTTCCACAATTGTTTTTCTCGGGTAAGACAGATTGACATTTGTTCGATCTATCGATTGTAACTTGAGTTTTTCTCAACGGAATTTTGTTATTCTTGTTGTGATGTATTTGTGAGTTGATTCTCTACAATCTATACTAGTTTTGTTACAGTTCAACATGTTTAGATTAGTCGCACACACGGTTTCTTTAACAAATTGGTTTTCTGCCGAGGGGTGTTATGTTGCCTCTGCTAAAAAGTTTTATTCTACCATTCACCCCCCCCCCCTCTGATAGCTTTACGCGTGCTCTATGATCCTACAATTGATGTCAGAGCTATGATGCTCTAGTCTTTGTGATATGCACGTGTTTTTGACTAATCATTGTGGGGACCAGACTCCACACTTTCTAGGAATCGCATTGGGTGGTGCCGTGCAATGCGGCACCCAACAGCACACATGTAAAGGAACACGTATTACATAAATCATTTGCTGAAATTTACAAATATGTTCAGTTTACAAATGGTTTATATAAAATTAAAAAAGAGCGGAAGATAAGATTACAACTCTCGTACTCAAGTCTAATAAGCAAAAGAGAAGCCGTCCAGTCCACGGACGCTCCTCACTAGCCACAAAGATAGCAGCGGCATGGTTCCCACATGAGTATATCACTCGGAGAGTCCCGAGTCTCATCGAACAACCAGAATCATAAGCACAGAGGTTAGTACCTGCAAAACAACATATATAGCAACCGTGAGCATGAAGGCTTGGCAAGACTTAACCGTCTCACCTAAACATGAAACTCTACATGAGAGTAAATAAATTAATATAGGGTGGCAAATTTGCATAACGGACTCGCCTAAATGTGGGTCCTTATTTTTAGATTTATAGCAGCAGCTTAAACCTTGTGCGGGACAACATCGTAACTCCACAATCAAACAAGAAACGCTTCATCACGATGTTGCATGCCCAAGGTGACAAATAAATTTAGTCAGCACTATACTAATACATACAACATAGCAATACAATGATAATATATTGTTCACAACAGCAATAATTAATTGTCATCTCAAATGCAAGTATTACTATGTCACAACTCAGTGAACAAGTGGTACTCATATCCGCGAGGGATGGTGATTCGAATCAAAGATACTCGGAATACACGACACGTACGCTCGTACTGGAAGTCACGTAGGTGCACTCCACGGACATCGTATGCAGCCACATTTCTCAAGTTCCACCCAAGTTGAATCGATTCAATTGTCTAGGATAGTATTCCCACTCACGGTGCACCTTTCCGTTGTGAAGATGTCATGACCGAGTTTCCGCCTACTGCGCTGCAGCCAAAAGACTGAGGTGATCGAAAAAGTCTCAACAAAGGCTTCCGAAGGTGCATCGGTTTCCTGGACCCCATATATCTAGAATTACTCCGGTACATTTCAAACTTGCTGAGCAGGGCGACATACAGATCGGTCCTTAACCGACACAGGGAGGGCTACACGCCCAAGACCACGTCTTGTTGCATCCTACACCCCTGCCCGGTCTCATATTCAGATTACTACTCCATTTCTTTGAACCAATCCCGTGTGAAAAAAGTCCTAGCCATGCGAGTAGATTCCAACTACTTGACTTCTACCGAATCCTATACAACATTTATCATAGCATAGTCTACACGATGACTTAACAACTATCCAAATACTCCATAGGGTGATCTGGCCATGCATGTGGACTTTCAATCAACTTAGCCCTAATGCACATAACTCACCCTAGATATAGGTGATACAAATCTAAAATTTGTAATAGCGCTTAAATGAAAACAGAGGCTTGCCTTTGGTTTTGACTCGATAAATGTTAAGGTCAGGCTTGGCCTTTCCCTGGAGATTCCTCCACAATGACTTCGCGATGGAATTTCTTGGCTTCTCCTCCTAGTGAAGTTCCTCGTCGACGTTCGTCATCGTGTATCCTGTTGACATGAATATGCATAAAACATGAATGCAGTTTTACCAAATGACGATGCAATATTGTTCCTGACTTATACAGGAACAAACTAGCTCGAGATAAAGTTTTGGTTGCTGGAGTGTACAGCAACACAGAGGACCAAGATTGAAGTTGTGAACCTATGAAGCGATATCGATGTAGTTTTAATTTAGAGATATGAAACTGAATCATCTCTGACAAACAGTTCCATTGACATGGAAAAATTTAAAGTGGGTTAATATGGTGACATATAATCAACCATAAAATTTCCAGACATAACAATTAAATATTATAGCCTACAAAATTCCCACAAGAAAAATGACTATCTGAATTTTCATGATCAAAGAGAGAGTTTGTCATGAGTGAAACTTTTTTCCGGATTGGGGAGTTAATGTAGAGTCTATAAAAATTTATTTCACAATTTTATAAGATTTATACAGGGATATATGATTTTTACAAGTTTCTAGAAAATGATGAAAAGTTTCTGTTGTTTTTGGGCCTTCTATGACAAGTTAGAAAAATCTCCAGATTGAAGTAGGTTAATAAAGTCCAATGAAGCTGAAATTTTTTACAGGAATTCTGAAAGTTACTAAAGAACATTTTGGAAAAATTTCAGATATTTCTAAGAAGCGGATAATCAGATAAAAATCAAACATAATTTTGCTTTGAAGGGCTCTACAGGAAAATCTAAGGATTTTCATGAAGATTGGGTTGTAGTTATAGTTAGTGTAGATAAATATCAATCCAACATAGTTAGTTTGACAATTTTTAAAGCTTTCTACTGAGATAAATTCAATTTAGAAGCTTGCACAAGTTTCTGTACAAATTCTAAATGATTTTGGCTATTTCTATGTGCATAGAGGATACACAGGTGACAGACCATGTAAATGAACTCTAGTGACCCTAAAATTTTTACTGGAGTTCAAGGATATTCAAATGAAGGTTCTGGAAACAATTGGTAATTTCCCAAAGAGCAGAACTATATGAATTAATTATATAAGCATTTTGTTTATTTGAATTATGGTGAAATTCCTATGGACTTTCATACAACTCCAAGTGCACCACTGGAAAGTGTTCTTCACGCTGGTTATAGCAAAAAAAAAGTTTGGAATTTTTGGACAATTCTACTAGGAGATATAGATTTTCAAAATGGGGACCAAATCTGGAATTTAATTTACATGGGGAAATTTGAATAAGGAAGGGGCCCACGGGTTTTAAAATTGGCCATTCAGGAGCAAGCAACATAGGGGCCACATAGTGTGCACTGTGGCCGCACCGGATCTAGGCCACATGCCACAGATGCTGACGACCAGGGCCCGCCCGGTCGTTTTCCTCCTCGCGCTCGACGGCGCAGGGAGCGGAACTCTGCGGCACCCGACAGCGGCGACACACCGCAGCTCGCCCTAGGGCATGGTGGCCCTCCAAACTCGCCGCCCCACCTAGAATCTGACGTAGAACATGAAATTAAGGCCCCCGACAGCGATTGGCGGCCGGAGATGGCGATGCGACGGCGGCGGGCGGAGCTAGGGTTTCGATGAGCTTGACTCGCATCGAAAATGGGTTAAATCACTCGGGAAAATAAACAGGGAGCTTCCTGGGAGCATGGGGATGATCAGCATGGATAGGAAACGGTTTGAAATGGGTCGCAACATGAAGGTCGACGGTGACCCGAGCCATGAGCAGCAAATTTGGGGAGAACAACGCGTATGGCGCGTATAATTGATGAAACTTCAATCTTATTCTTCCTATGGATGCGCAACAGACTCTTGAACGTTATATCAATCAAGATTGAACTATAATCATGCGTGTCTTAAGAATTTAACCCCAAACCTAGCTCAGTTCATACACAAAGTTCATCGGAAAAATCACTAATACTCAAGCTAGGAGGGATGGCAAGGGCTGAAACTTTACGAGCAGATTCTAGGTACTATAGCGCACCTTTTCCTTCAAGGACCGAGGTGAGATGATGCTTCAATCGCAGGGGCGTCGAGGGAGCAGAGGGCGGCAAAACAAGGGAGTTCGCCGGCGGCCACAGTTCCACTTCGATTGGCGTCGGGGAGGCTCTAGCTGCTCAAAAAAATAGTCAGGAAGGTGCGCACGACCTTGGTGAGTGAGGAGAGGGAAAGAAAAGGGATCAAACCCAAGTAACTTTGCTCCTATTTGGCAGGACAGAGGAGGAATCGGGAGGGGAGTAGAAATGGCGCTGGAAACTTCAAGGTCAAGAGAACATCAGCTCAGGGCCGTGGAGAGGGATAAGAAGGAGGTCAGGGCGTGCTGGGGACAGCTGTAGGCGACCTCAACAGTGCAAGCAGCTGCCTGGACTTTGCATGGCATGTGGTGTCACTTGGAGAGCAAAAACAGCACTTTGCTTTGGATGACAAGTGGGTCCCACCTCATCCTCATCCTTGCTCCATCAATTCTACCACCTAATTCATTCCAAAATTTGCTAGATATTTGTGGGATGACTGGATTAATCATATAGAATTTGATTTTGAATTCCCATAGTTGATTTGACAAAGTTTCATTTAAATTCAAACATGAATTTGAATTTGAGTTGAATTCAACGTAGCTATTGAATTAAATCGCACACTTGCTTCAAAAATTATGAATGTTTGCAGAGAGTCTAGTTAGAATATTAGAAGACCACAGATAAATTTTGATCCTATACCTTGAATAATTTTAGCAGGGTCTATTTGCCATAGTAGCTAAATCCTAGTTTTAGCTATTTGGAAAAATAGCTACTGTACAGGTTAGAAGTCCTAGCAAATTTGGTTCAAATTTTTTTTTTCAAACTTTGCAGAGATGCTATTTTTATTATTCTAAGACCATTGCTGAAGTCCAATTGTCATGTTAATAAAGTCTGAGCATGAGGTAGAAAAAGATTTTTAAGTTCACCTCATTATAACATGTTCATCATTGTATGTGAATAAAATTTTATCTTTCTTTACTTGCTTTTAATCCTCAACTGCTATTCACTTTGGAAACTTGTGAGATTTTACAATCATCATGGAGAAATACTCTGCAAAATATTATGTTTTTAGTGGTATTGATTTTCATGTTTGGAAAGCACGTATGAAAGCTTTCATCCAGGCACAAGGCTTCACAATATGGGAAAAGGTGTACAAGCCTTACGACGTGCCGCCGAACGATCAAGTTACGTCTACAAACAGAAAAGATGTCAACAACAACAACAAAGCCCACAACTTGATAATCCAAGGACTAACTCACAGCGACTTCGACCATGTTGCACACCTCCGATCGGCGTACGATATGTGGAGAGCACTTTGTGAGTACCACTAAGGATCCAACATGATCGAGGAGATACAATAGGATATGTTCAAGAAATAATACATGTACTTTGAGATGCAACCCGGTGAGTCTATTGATGACCTCTTTGCTCGTTTGAATAAAATGCTAAACAACTTGCGTAGCGTCAATGTTAATTTTTCAGATGCTCAAAATGCTAAGCAATTACTAAGTGCATTAGACATGTCAATTTGGGAGATGAAAGCCACATCTATTCGTGAATCTACTTTCATGAGTACACTTACATTAGATGTTCTATATTCTAAATTGAAAACTAATGAAATTGACATAATCTCATGTAAGAACCCCAATAAGTCTCTTGCATTTGATTCTCAACGTGATATGCCTGGCTCCAGCCAATCTTCACCTAGCAATACACTTGCTCTGCTGTCTTCATTAACCCTGGAACAGATTGAAGAATTCCTAGAAGAGGAGCTAGCACTCATCTCTAATCGGTTCTCAAAAGCATTGCAAAATGTGAGAACTAGAAGGAGAGGAAGCTCCGGACCTCAACGATGCATTGAATGTGGTAAGACAGGACACTTTCATACAGATTGCCCTAATCTTTCAAGTCCTTCTATCTGTGATGAAAACCAGAATAAAGTCAAGTCCTCTTCTGCCAGCATCAACAAGAAAAAGAAGGGTTTTACAGGACACAAACTAATAAATAGTTTCATCACCGCACTTAAAGAACTTGGCTCGAGTTATGTAGACATTGGAAGTGACGAAGATGAAGATGATGTGGCAAACTTATGTTTCATGGTGGGCAAATCAAGATCAAGTATGGAGTATGCAGAACAAAATGGTGACAATGAAGAGGTATGTCATACTTGTGATGAAATGTGTGATGCTATTTCCCGTGCAACTGATATTGTTGAGAAAAAGGACAAAAGGCATAGGGATAATGCTGTTAAAATTGTGTCACTACAATCTGAAATTAATCATTTGAAAACCATGATTCCTAGTGATGATTCTTGTTCCTCATGCGATTTAAAAAGTTGTCCTCATTAAGATGTGCACACTCCTCCACTCTTGATAAACTTGAGTTAGAGATTGAAAAGAACAAAAAGCTTGCTGCACTTAATGGCAAAAACTTAAAAGATGCTTCTTGTTCTACAACTTATTTGCATTTGTTGTACCTGTAATGATCTTTAAAAGATACTAAAAGATGCGATGAATGAAATTTCCATTTCGAACAATGCTTTACAAACACATGAAGTTAAAAACTGTTCTAACTGCAAACTTAAAAGAAAAGCTTCATGTAATAACTGCCTAGTTTTATCTAAAGAACTTGACAATAAAAATAAGATACTAGAGCAGTTTTATAATGGGAACAAGAATCTAAACTTGCTGTTAAATTCTTCTAAACCTTGCAACGGTGAAATTGGTTTAGGTTTTGATTCCCATGCTCATTTTAAAACACATCCCCCTCACATTGTAAAATCATTTGGATCAGGTTTAATCAAAATTGTCCCTAAATAAAAACATGTGATTTTTAAATCTGCAGGAGTTCTTTCTAATTCTATTTCTAATGCGTGATGCTCATCTAGACATGATTACAAAATTAAATTTCATTGTACTTACTGTGATAAATATGATCATGTCATAGATTTCTGTTATAGACTAGCTAAACAAATTAAAAAGGATAAAATATCTGCTAGATCTCATAACTTTCATGCTAAATCTGCTATGCATTCTAAACCAAAAATTAGGAACATGCAACCTGCTTTAATGAGTCAGAAATTTGAAAAGGTAGCTTCCAGACCTTCTAATAAGAGATTTGTAAAGGCAGCTCCGGTAGTTCCGATAGCTCCGAGAGCCCCTGAACCTTCTGTTTTTCCCTTCTAAACTTCAGTTTTTGCATCCGGGGCTTCAGCTTTTCCCTTTGAAACTACTACTTTTACCTTCCAAGCTACTAGTTTTCGTGCTAAACGAGTAACAACTTTTAAATCAATAAATAAGAACAGAAAACCACAACCCTTGACTCATAAACCTGCTGTTTTGTCATAGCTTTCACGTGTTGCTTCTATGGACGTCGCATGACTTAGTACTGGATTTCTTATTGACTAACCCCAGTATTGAGTCAACGACGTATTGTTCTTCTATGTAGGTTACATGCTTGAGGAAGGAGAACATTTGGATTATGGATTCAAGTTGCCACGGCCACGTGACCGGTAACAAAGAATGGTTCTCCTCCCTCTCGTTTGTGTCACGTGTAGAGAATGTTACTTTTTTTGACAATTCTTCAACTCCTATAATTGCTAAGGGTTCGGTTAGAGTAAATGATCACTACACTTTGAAGGATGTGGCACTTGTTATAAATTTAAAATACAAATTGCTTTCTATTTCACAACTGCTAGATGAAAATCTGGAAATTATTTTCACTAAAAATTGCTGCAAAGTTGTAAATTCAAATAGTGAGCTTATTTTTAACATGTCTCGGTTTTGAAGAGTTTTTAAAGCTGATTTTTATATGTCTTTCTCTAAGCATAGGTGTCTAGTTGCTAATGATTCAAAGGAATTATATTTTTGGCATCATAGACTTGGTCACGTAGGCTTTGATCATCTAACGCGTGTATGTGCTCTTGATCACATACGCGGGCTGCCTAAGCTTAAAGGGGACAAAGAAATTGTGTGTTCTTCTTGTAGAAATGCTAAGATGGCTTCAGGTTCACATACTCCTCTCACAATGATCAAGACAACTGAACCGGGTCAACTTTTGCACATTAACACCAGAGGACCTTCACGTGTTCAATCCTTTAGAGGTAAATGGTATGTTCTTGTGATTGTTGATGATTATTGTAGATACTCTTGGGTTTACTTTATGGCATCTATGAATGAAGCTTTTAATCACTTTAGAACTTTATTTCTTAGATTATCAATTGACCACCCAGGATCTTTAAAAGCAATTAGAAGTCATAACAAAACTGAATTTGAAAATCAATCTTTTGATCACTTTTGTGCTAAAAATGGAATAGATCATCAATTTTCTTCACCATATGTACCTCAATAAAATGGTGTTGTACAAAGAAAGAATTGAACCTTAGTTGAAATGGATAAGACAATGCTTGATGAATATCAAACTCCTAGAAAATTTTGGGCTGAGCCAACTGCAACCGATTGTTATGCCTCAAATCGTGTTTTCTTGCGTGATAAGCTAGGTAAAACACCATATAAGCTTCGGTTTCGACATAGGCCTAGTGTTACACACTTTCTGTTCTTTGGTTGCAAATGCTTTTGTAGGATCGAACAGCACATGAAAAGCTACCAGAGGGGGGGTGAATGGTAGATTTAAAAAATCTTACGCAGCGGAAACAATTAAATCCCAACCCCTTCGGCAGAAAAACGATCTGTTAAAGAAATCGTGTGTGAAACTGATCTAAATGTGTTTCACTGTGACAAAAGTGATAAATATCATAGATAATCAAGTCACAAAGACGACACAAGAAGAATCACTCAAATCCGTCGAGAGAAACTCAAGTTATGATCGAAAGATCAAACAAAGGTCAATCTGTCCTACCCGAGAAAAACAGTTCATGAACGCTGCAAAGAAACTCGTGTAGATCAGAAACCACAAATACAATGACCGTGAAATTTTTACATATGATAGATAATCCAGTTGTAAAGACAACCCAAAAATAATCACGTCAATTGGATCTGTAAAACTCGAGTTATGATAAAACCACCAATGAAAGGTAGTGCTGTCTAGAAACTCGATGAGTAAAACTTGTCTAGAACAAGTTGGACGAACAAGGCACAAGTCAAACTACGAATTTTATTCAATAGAACACAAGAGGAACAGCCCCAAAGTCGTGGGCCACGAGCTCTGGCCTCCCTTGCTTATATAACCAGCCCTTAGGCCAACCCAATCTCAACTAGGACTCTAGCCCTACTCAGATCACGAATCAAAACTTTTCATAAGTGCTTAGGACTATTTTATACGCAGATACAAGCGATCTTAAGACTTCCAAATACCTTTGGAATATATCCGAGATTCCTAAAACAACTCAAATTTGTGACCCACACGAAATCCTATCATAACCAACTCAATACTTTCCATACCGAGTCATAACCGACTCTGCCGCAGCCAAAGTCATCAACCGATACGATCCGATCCTCCCAACCAGATCATCCCATCCATAAACCATCTTCGGAACTATGTTGCCACATCATGCACCACATGCATACGTGCGAACACCTTCCTTCGATGTTGAGTAACCTTCATACGCACTGCCCTTGATTCAATCATCCTGCGCGACCTCCTGACCTGCTCAACCACAATTCCTCCTGAATTTGGTTGTTGGAACCTCATCTCCTCCCTGAGACTAGTGCAAAGGATCCTGTCACCAGCCATGACTTGAATTCAAGCAACACCTGCACGTGAACAAACAACCAATCTGTACGATCCCAAGTCCGCGACTTGACTCAAGTTAGTTCTGAAACTACAACACCTTACGTGAGCACCTCACATAAGCATGTTGCAAAGCATATCAAAACAATATCAGCCATAACCACCAAAACACACCAAAAACTTAGTAAAAGAATATTAAGCAACCTTTCCATAAGTGTAAAGCATGTTTGAAACATTTCACATTAAAATTTGGAACATTACGATCAAGCTCCAAACCTTGCCAAAGCTAACCGGAGCTTGAGCCGGAGCTTACCAAAGCTAGTACAACCTAGCGCCGGTGCTTACCAAAGCTAGTACAACCTAGCGCCGGAGCTTAACAAATTAAGCTAGTCGGACCTAGCGCCGGAGCTAATCAAAACTAGTCAGAACTAGTCATCCCAAAAGTCGGAGCTAGAAAAACATGTCGGAGCTAACCAATATAAGTCGTACCTAGCAAAACATATTGGAGTTTAACAAAGACATGCTGGAGCTATCAAAGACATGCCGGAGCTAAAGACAAAGCTCACCGAAGCTACCAAAAAACATGTCGTATCTAGAAAAAGAAAGTCGGACCTATTGTCGGACCTTGCAAAAGCACGAAGCTAGAGTCGGACCTTGCTAAAAAGATTTTATGGCCGCATTCAAAACTTTTATTGTCAAAGCCAATGTATTCAGCACACATAGGTCTCACAATTTCCCCCTTGATGAATGCATTGGCAACACCATTTCATTCCCAACATTGTCATGAAAATTTTTAAGAACAATTTTCCCCCTTTTTGAAAATCAAATGAGATAGAAATAAATTTCTCCGCCTATACATACTTTTTCCCCTTGCATAATTCACCATATTATATCTCCACCTTTGACATTATATTCAGCAAGGTTCAAAAGAGAAATTTTAATGAGCATATTATAACATATACATATGAAACAAAGCTCATCCATGTCATACTATCAAGTAACTTACACTATCACAACAACGAGATACATGAAGTAGTGTAAGCCATGCTTGAGATCAAATGTAATTTTCAATTTAAGCAAGTCATGATCTCACAAACTTAACTATTTTTCAATACCTGAAAGCATGACACTTGTTGCTGCATTTTATTATTTTTCAAGGCACAAATTTAGATCATATGATATTTGCAACAGATTATATGCGCATCTGCCTTATTCTAACCAACCAAGCCAACCATGTGTCATTTGACAATCAGAAGCTTAAGGACATTGTTTTAGTCATACACAACTTCTTCCAAGTTCATATCAAAGTGCAATGATAAGCCATCTCAAAAGAAGAAGTGTGATGCATGCATATTCTCTTGTTCTTTTCTCAACTTATAATTATTCACAAAAACTCAACATGTAATTTGATTACTTGATTAATTCTTTATGTTTACAATCACTTGTGAGCATGCAACAAGTTTAAAACAACAAGAAAGTTCGATCATGACCAGATTTAGTGTAAGTAATTATTCCAATTACTAGACATGGAAAAAACTACAAAACGTATAACACGAGTAATGTAGTAAGAACTTTCAGCATGTAAAAGGAATCACAAAGTCATATATGTATGAAATACTATGCTCATATTATTTTAATTTCAGATTCACACATAGACTTCTAGAGTTTGAAAAATCCCCCTCAATGTAAGACATGAGGATGCATAACCCCTATTTCACTACGAATGTAATAAAAACAAGTGAAATCCAAAGGTTTTGTAAAAATGTCAGCCAATTGTTGTTCGGTATCTACATGGTGAAGCACAATATTTCCTTTTTCAACATTATCACGAAGAATGTGATATCTAATATCAATGTGCTTAGTTCTAGAATGTTGCACAGAGTTTTTAGCAATGCAAATGGCACTAGTGTTATCACAAAATAGTGGAACACTATCTAGATCAACCCCATAGTCCTTAAGTGTTTGAACAATCCAAAGAATTTGTGAGCAAACACTAGCAGCAGCAGCTACATATTCAGATTCGGCTGTGGATTGTGAAACATAATTTTGTTTTCTAGAGGACCAAGCAACAAGTGAATTACCAAGAAAATGGCAAGCACCAAAAGTACTTTTCCTATCAATCCTACAACCTCCAAAATCTGCATCGGAAAAAGCTTTCAGAGTAACGATTGAGGAAGAAGGAAGAAAAATGCCAAATTCTTGAGTTCCATGTAAGTACCTGAGAATCCTTTTGATGGCTTGACGATGTGAAGCACGTGGGGAAGCTTGAAACCGTGCACAAAGACATACGCTAAATTGTATGTCCGGTCTTGATGCTGTGAAATACAAAAGTGATCCGATCATGCTTCGATATTCTTTTTGATCCACAGGTTCACCATTTTCATCAAGTTCTATTGTTGTTGTTGTTCCCATTGGTGTCTGAAGAGGCTTGCTTTTGTCCATGTTGAAGCGCGTTAGGAGGTCTTTTGTATACTTCGTTTGATGCACAAAGGTACCCTCCTTGGTTTGCTTAATTTGCAGCCCCAAAAAGTACTGGAGTTCTCCCATCATACTAATCTCAAATTCTGAACTCATCATAGCTGAAAACTTGGAAACAAGATCATGAGAAGCACAATCAAAGATAATATCATCCACATACACTTGAACGAATAATGAGTCATTGCCATGCTTAAGCACAAAAAGAGTTTTATCAACCTTGACCATGGTAAACCCCTTTTCAAGTAAGAATGTTTTTAACCTATCATACCATGCTCTAGGGGCTTGTTTGAGACCGTACAAGGCTTTGGACAGTTTGTAAACATGATTAGGAAAATCTAAATTTTCAAAACCCAGTGGTTGTTTGACATAAACCTCTGCATCTTTGTAGCCATCGAGAAAAGCACTTTTAACATCCATTTGATATAGCTTAAAACCTTTAGATGCAGCAAAAGCTAACAAAATTCTTATGGCTTCTAATCTAGCAACAGGAGCAAAAGTTTCATCAAAATCTAGACCTTCAACTTGAGTGAAACCTTGAGCAACCAACCTAGCCTTATTCCTAACCACAACCCCATCCTCACTTTGTTTATTTTTAGACACTCATTTAGTTCCAATTAAAGTGTGACCTTGAGGAGGAGGTACAAGTTTCCAAACATTATTTTTTTTCAAAATTTTATAACTCTTCTTGCATGGCAATAATCCAAGATTCATTAGTGAGTGCGTGTGATATATCTTTGGGTTCAAAAGAAGCAACAAAAGCAGAATGAGCATGAGAGTTTGGATCGCAAAACCTAGACCGTGTGACTCGTTCGTTCAAGCTTCCAATAATCTGTTGTGGAGGATGAATTTTGAGAACCCGGAGGGGAGTGGACACTTCACAAGCTTCCTCTTATTCATGTTCATCACAAATCGATGAGCTTGTGACTTGAGGAGGATCTGGACCAGCAATGGTGGTCGTCGGTGCCGGCTGTGAATAAAAATCAGGAGCTTGAACAATGTCATTAGCTGCTGAATTTTCGAGCAGCAGCTCCACCTCTTCCTCATCTTCAACGAAAATGCTCTCCCCCAACGGATATGGGTCTGGACTTGCAATGTTTGAGCTTGTACATGGGCTAGCTTCATCAAAAGACACTTCACAAGCCTCCACAATTTTGTTAGTGTCAAGTAAAAGCACACGGTAGCCTCTAGTATGAGATGGATAACCAAGAAACATGCCATCAATGTATCTACGATCAAATTTATCAACATTACCATGTTTCTTAATAAAGCATTTTCAATCAAAGACCCAAAAGAGTGTAACACTAGGCCTATGTCCAAACCGGAGCTCATATGGGGTTTTACCTAGCTTAGCACACAAGAAAACACAATTTGAGACATAACAAGCGGTTGCAATCGCATCAGCCCAATATTTCCTAGGAGTTTGATATTCATCAAGCATAGTCCTAGCCATCTCAACTAAGGTCCTGTTCTTTGTTTCTACAACATCATTTTGTTGAGGTACATATGATGAAGAAAATTGATGATCTATTCCATTTTCAGCACAAAAGTTCATATCTAAGTGCAATTATAAGCCATCTCAAAAAAAAAAGTGTGATGCATGCATATTCTCTTGACCTTTTCATTTATATTTGTTTATAAAACTCAACATGTGAGTTGATTAATTGATTAATTCATTACGATTAAAAGCACCTGTGATCATGCAACAAGTTCAAAACAGCAAGAAAGTTCGATCATGACCAGATTTAGTGTAAGTAATTATTTCAATTACTAGTCATGACAAAAACTACAAAATGTATAACACGAGTAATGTAGTAACTTTCAACGTGTAAAAGGAATCACAAAGACATATGTATGAAATACTATGCTTATATTATTTTAAGTTCAGATTCACACATAGACTTCCCAAGATTAAAAAACTCGCTCTCCATTTAAAGCATGAGGATGCATAACCCCTATTTCACTACGAATGAAACAAAAACGAGTGAAATCCAAAGGTTTTGTGAAAATGTTAGCTAATTGTTGTTCAATATCTACATGGCGAAGCACAATGTTTCTTTTTTCAACATTATCACGCAGAAAGTGATACCTAATATCAATGTGCTTAGTTCTAGAATGTTGCACGGGGTTTTTAGCAATGCAAATGGCACTAGTGTTATCACAAAACAGTGGAGCACTATCTAGATCAACCACATAGTCCTTAATTGTTTGAAAAATCCAAAGAATTTGTGAGCAAGCACTAGCAGCAGCTACATATCCAGATTTAGCTGTGGATTGTTCAACTGAGTTTTGTTTTCTAGAGGACCAAGCAACAAGTGAATTACCAAGAAAATGACAAGAATCGGAAGTACTTTTCCTATCAATCCTACAACCCCCAAAATTAGCATCCAAAAAAGCTTTCAAAGTAACAGTTCAGGAAGAGGGAAGAAAAAAGCCAAATTCTTGAGTTCCATGTAAGTACCTGAGAATCCTTTTGACGGCTTGACGATGTGAAGCACGTGGGGAAGCATGAAACCGTGCAAAATACAAACGTTGAATTGTATGTCCGGTCTTGATGTCGTGAGGTACAAAAGTGATCCAATCATGCTTCTATATTCTTTTTGATCCACGGTTCACCATCTTCATCAAGTTCAAGTGTTGATGTTGTTCTGATTGGTGTCCGAAGAGTCTTGCTTTTGTCCATGTTGAAGCGCTTGAGAAGGTCCCCTGTATACTTCGTTTGATGCACAAAGGTACCTTCCTTGGTTTGCTTGATTTGCAGCCCTAAAAAGTAAGTGAGTTCACCCGTGATACTCATTTCAAATTATGAACTCATCATTGCTGAAAACTTGAACACAAGATCATGAGAAGCACAACCAAAGATAATACCATCCACATACACTTGAACAAATAATGAGTCATTGCCATGCTTAAGCACAAAAAGAGTTTTATCAACCTTGCCCATGGTAAACCCTTTTCAAGTAAAAATGTTTTTAACCTATCATACCATGCTCTAGGAGCTTGTTTTAGACCATACAGGGCTATAGTCAGTTTGAAAATTAGATTAGGAAAATCTGGATTTTCAAGACCACGTGGTTGCTTAACATAAACCTCGTTGGGATCAAAAGAAGCCACAAAAGCAAAATGAGCATGAGAATTGAGGTCGAAAAACACGGATCTTGTAACTCGTTCATGCAAGCTTCCAATAATCTGTTGCGGGACATGATTCTTGTAAATCAGTAGGGAAACAGATGTCCCACAAGCTTCTTCTTCATCAGGTTCATCGCAGGTTGATGAGCTTATGGCTTGTGGATGATCAGGACTAGCAGAGATGGTATTCGGAGTTTGTTCAAAGTTCAGGGCTGGACACGTGTTAGCTTCGGAACTATCAAGCAATATCACTGACTCTTCTTATTCTTCAAAATACCCTCCTCCTAAGGATATGGTTCCAGACCTACAATGATTGAGCTAGTAATTGGGCTAGCTTCATCAAAAGACACCTCACAAGTCTCCACAATTTTGTTAGTGTCAAGTAAAAGTTGCCAAGAGGGGGGGGGGGGTGAATAGGCTAATCGACCTGAAGTGACTTAATAAAATGAGATCAGTACTAAGGGGGCAGAGTAGTCCGGTCCACCTACAGGGAAAACCTAAATGGGGTTTCTAACAAATTTTAGTTCGATTCTTGTGATGCAAGGTATGTTGGAATGACTTAGTGAACCTGAACAAGTTATGAAGCAAGTATGAGGCTAAGGATCACAATGAGATAAGGGTGATGAACAAAAACGATAAAGCTAACCCTAGAAGCAATGTGCAATAAGTGAAAACGAAGTACACAAGGGACGCAAGGATTTTTTCCTGAGGATCAATCCCACAAAGGAATCTACGTCCCCGTTGAGGAGTCCACGAAGGACCGGGTTCAACAACCCTTCCTCACCAAGTTTACAACAAGGGCCTAACTTGGTTCTCCACTATCACAAAGGGGTGAATACAAGATTCGTTGGGGCTTCTCACAATCTGAGGCTCCCACCACAAATACAACCACAAATCACAAAGATCAACTCAAGCCATAGATCACAAAGATTCACAAGTGCAAGAGATCAAACCGAGAGCCTAGAGCGGTGTTCTTCCTCTTCTTCACCTCACCAAACCCTAATACACAAAAGAATTAGTTTTAGAGGGAATGTAGAAAAGAAGGAGGCTTTTGGAGGCCCAAAGTTTGCTTTGGCGGCGCTAGGGTTTCAATCTTTTCAAGGGTTGGTTCAAATGAACCCAGGGGTCCTCAATTTATTGAGGTTCCCAGCCCATACTGCTGACTTCAGCAGATGGGTGGACTAGTTCGCCCTAGGGCCCGGACTAGTCCGACCATTCAGACCACTGACGTCCCTGACAACTGTCGCACTGTGCGGCAATCGTCACACTACCCGCCAAACTTCAAATTCAAATGGTTAATTCAAAACGGACTAGTCCGGCCCACACCGGACTAGTCCGATCTCACATAGAACCTTTTGTTCCGTGTGAAAATGGACTAGTCTGGAGACCACGGACTAGTCCGGCCTCTAGGGCGGACTAGTCCGACCTACCCAGACTTAGTCGCTGAAACTCCATTTCTCTCGAAACCCGGACTAGTTCGCACCCTGGGCGGACTAGTCCAATCTCGGTCAGGACCTCTTGTCCGGACAAAAATGGAGAAGTCCGGGGTTTTGGGATATAGTCCCCAAAACCCACTACATGACTACATGGACTAGTCCGTCCTACTACGGACATGGCCAAACTCAGTCAAATCCTTCTGGTCCGGCTGAAAACAGACTTGGTGGGCCAGGAGCGAACTAGTCCGGCCACCTGCACGGACTAGTCTGGCCACTCCTGCCAGACTTCTCCAACTCTCTTCTCTCAATAGGTTTTGATCCCTAAACCGCTTTGAGCTCCCAACTTGATCTCAATGCACTTTTCGCACACACCCACACACATATTTGGCTAGCCTAAACTCGACACACTAGAAACCCTAGTTTCTTCTTTCCGAGTCGACATTGCCATTTTCATCCTTTTCCTTTTTGAGGGATTGTGTTTCTTCTTGAATCCACACATGTGCTTAAGATCACTGAGCTCATTAGATACTTAATTGTCATCATCAATCATCCAAAAACCACGGGGATCCTAGATGCACTTTCAATCTCCCCCTTTTTGGTGATTAATGACAACACATTAAGTCTTCACATATAAGACTTTAAATTTTGGTTTTCATAACATGCAGGTATATGAGTAACTCCCCCTCAATGAATGCATCATAAAAAGAAGATTGAGGAAGTCCTTCATACACACACACGTTATGGTGGGGTGCCTACGTGTTGTGCTCAACATTTGTGACAAGACATATTAAATATGTGTAGGATCAAAAGATATACATTCAAAGCATCATATTGATATTAAAAATTAAAAACATAGTCTTGCACAAATTTAAACATTCGAATGACATGAATATTACAATAAGAAGTCCAACAAGTCCAAGGATCCAAAATAAGGGCTACTCTCCATACATCTAACTCTCCACAACTCTCCCCATCTACCTCTCCCCCTTTGGCATCAAGACACCAAAAAGGAAAAGAAGAGGGGATCAACGAGGCCTATACACTAGTCGTCATCCTCCTCACTATCGCCCGCCTCATCATCGGAGTCACTATCTGTGGCCTCCGGGTCCTCGTGGTCCTCGTCGTCGTCGGAGACCCATGCCGAGGGAGCCGCCTGGGAAGAGCTCCCGTCCTCTTGGAGCTGGGCAAGCTCGTCGGCGGTGAAGTCGGGGAATGGCGTGATCTCGCCATGGCTCTCCTCCGGAGGTGACATGGGGACCTCAAGCTTGTCACACACCGCCTTGGGGTACTTCTCTTGGCTCTTGTCTGCCCGTTGATTCCGGATTTCTTGCTTCCAGCAGGAGGTGAAGATAGCCTTGAAGCACTTGAAGAAAGCGCTCATTGACTGAGACGGAGGCGGAGAAGGAGGTGCCACGGGGTGGGGTGCAGGCATTGCAGAGTGAGAGGGAGGCTCCGCATTCTTCCAACGCAGGGGAGGCGGCACTGAGGGAAGCGTCTAACCACAACATTCCAGTTGTACTTGAATCCCATGATGCCCTTGAGCTCATGATGCTTAGCTGCCTCAATCATCGCATCAAAAGCAGAGTGTTTCTTTTGGGCCATATACTCCCAGTCTACCCATTGTGCTTCGATCACTGGCTTCTTCATGTTCTGGTAGACCAGACGATAATAGTCACAATGAAGTCGCACCAAAACCGAGGATCAGCGGTGCTCCTTTCATATTTGTAGACTTTTTCTGTCTGCAACTTCCTGGCCTTGTCCGCTCCCTTTCCATGAAAGACATTTGCAGCCAACTCACGCTGCCGATTAGGGTTCCTCTCAGGAGTGTGAACTTCCAGAGGACCAATGGGTTTGGCCTGCCCCTTCTCCTTGATGACTACGCCCTTGGCCTTCTTTGCCGGTACCTTCATAGAGGGCTTCCTTTTCTTGGGCTCGACAAGAGTCGGGGCCTTGTCCTTCTTTGAATCTCTCTTGATCCGGTGTTCGACAACTTCTTATTAGGCTTGCTCCTTGCCCCTTTCTTTCTCTCCCATGGTCACAAGTCTCTTCCTTTTGAAGACTTGTGATGCAGCAGCCTGAGAGTTGTGAGCCTCGCGCTCCTCTCGCTTCTTCTTTCAGAGTTCCTTGCAGGACTCCTCAATGGCACGAGCCATTGCTTCGTTTTCATTGTAGACCGTTGCAACGACCCTTGCTTGTTGTTTCTTTGCTGCCTTTGCTTGCTCATGCTGCTCGAGATGTTTCTTGGGAGCCTCAACCTCAGCGTTTGCCCTTTCATCGGCAAGGCGAAGTTGCTCGGCCTCCCACTCGGGGTCAGTGGGTGGAGAAGCAGAACGGCGAGGAGCTTCCATTTCTGCTAAAAAAGGGAGGAGACATAAGATAGAAGGTCAAGGAAGTGGAATAATGCGAAAGAAATCACGAGAAATAGCTAAAGTTAGAGTTTGGCCTGTGTACACCGGACTTGTCCGCCCCTGGGGCGGACTTGTCCGCCTGGCATCGGACTAGTACGATTTACATAGGTTGAACCCTAACTCTAACGGTTTTTCGAAAAATCTTGGAAGCAAGTCGCAATACTCCTAGGTTATGCTCACAAGGATGCTAGGAACAACTTTAATGAAGAGACATCTATCAAAAACCCTATGAATCAAGAATGAGGTAAGTTTTTGAAAAATGAGGAATACCTCTTCAAATCTTGAGGAATCAACGAAATCGGGGATCGATCGCGTCGGGAGTGATTGGGAAAAGTCTCCCACACCTCCGGGGCTTCCAATGCACGGATTGGAAATGATTTTTGGTGGAGAAAACTGAAAATCGCCTAATGGGCGTGGAGTTGCGTGCGTGGGAGAGAGAAAGCAAATGGGAGGAAGAGGAGGGGTCGGTCGCCACCTGGGGGTTTAAGTCCCCAGGGGCCGGACTAGTCCGGTGTAGGGGGCAGACTAGTCCGGTCAGTGGACCAGACCCGGATTAGTCCGGATCCGGACTTGTCCGGCCATATGGCAGACTAGTCCGGTCCTAAAAGACTGAAAACATATACATTTGAGTTTTAGCCACTATAGTGAACTCTTTTGGACATATTGCCACAACAAAACTATATGAATATGGTCAGTAAGCAATCAACAATCAAACTATGACCATAACTCACAAAGTCAATAGTGTTTCAAATATTTTGGAGAAAATTGAGATAGAGCTGAATTTCTCAAACACATGCGTTCTTTTGAATAAGGAGTAAAGAAAACATTCAGATGTGCATGTTTCAAGCCACATTTCAAGAATCTATGATATTGAGCTCACTCCTAAGCTCACAAAAGCGCTTCTCATCTAGGGGCTTGGTGAATATATCGGCTAGTTGGTTCTCGGTTCTCACATGGGAAATCACTATATCCCCCTTCAAGGAATGATCTCTCAAGAAGTGGCGTCTAATATCAATGTGCTTTGTCCTTGAATGCTCAACTGGATTATGGGTTATTTTGATGGTGCTCAAATTGTCACATAGGAGTGGAATGTGGTGCAAGTTTACACCATAATCTCTTAGAGTTTGTCGCATCCAAAGAAGTTGTGCACAACAACTTCCGGCTGCGACATACTCCGCTTCGGCTGTGGAAAGAGCAATGGAGTTTTGTTTCTTGGAGGACCAAGACACTAAGGATCTACCCAAGAATTGACATGTCCCGGATGTGCTCTTCCTATCAACTTTGCACCCCGCATAATCCGCATCGGAGTGGCCAGTGAGTTTAAAGTTTGATCCTTTGGGGTACCAAAGTCCTAGGTTAGGTGTGTGAACTAAATATCTAAGAATTCTCTTAACGGTGGTCAAATGACATACCTTAGGTGCAGCTTGAAAATGTACACACATACACACAATAAGCATAATATCCAGTCTAGATGCCAAAGATATAACAAAGAACCAATCATGGAACGATATACCTTTTGGTCCACACTTGGACCATCTTTGTTGAGGTCTAGATGTCCATTTGCTGCCATTGG
Organism: Tuctoria greenei; assembly: GCA_036927565.1. Taxonomy (NCBI): domain Eukaryota; kingdom Viridiplantae; phylum Streptophyta; class Magnoliopsida; order Poales; family Poaceae; genus Tuctoria; species Tuctoria greenei. Next base: position 178,069,874 of record JAYESD010000004.1, on the reverse strand, counting down.
AGTCTTGATGGGTTTGGCCTTGTCCATGACAAACTTCTTTAATATGTCTTGAGTGGACTTTGTTTGACTTATGAGCGTGCCTTCTTTGATTTGCTTGACTTGGAAACCCAAAAAGAACTTCAACTCCCCCATCATGGACATCTCAAATCTCTCTGTCATTATCTTAGAAAACTCATCACAAAACACTTTGTTAGTAGAACCAAATATGATGTCATCGACATATATTTGGCACAAAAAGAGATCATCATTAAAGTGTTTTGTAAAGAGAGTGTAATAATCTTTTACTATCTTAAAACCATTTTGAATCAAAAAGTCTCTAAGGCACTCAAACCAAGCTCTAGGAGCTTGTTGGAGGCCATATAGAGCCTTACGCAATTTGAAGACATGGTTTGGGAAGTCTTGGTCTTCAAAGCCTGGTGGTTGCTCCACATATACTTCCTCCTTGATTGGACCATTTAGGAACGCACTCTTGACGTCCATTTCGTAAAGCTTAAAATCATGGTGAGTAGCAAAGGCAAGCAATATACGAATTGACTCTAGCCTAGCTACGAGAGCAAAGGTTTCATCGAAGTCCAAACCTTCGACTTGTGAGTACCCCTTGGCCACAAGTCGTGCTTTGTTCCTTGTCACCACGCCATGCTCATCTTGCTTGTTGCAGAACACCCACTTGGTGCCCACAACATTTGCTTGTGGACGCTTGACAAGCAAGCTCCCAAACTTTGTTCCTCTCAAAGTTGTTGAGTTCCTCTTGCATGGCCACCACCCAATCCGAGTCTATCAATGCGTCTTCAACCATATGGGGCTCCAAAGAAGAGACAAAGGAGTAATGTTCACAAAAGTTAGCAACACTAGTCCGGTCCACCTACAGGGAAAACCTAAAAGGGGTTTCTAATAAATTTAAGTTCGATTCTTGTGATGCAAAGTATGTTGGAATGACTTAGTGAACCTTAACAAGTTATGAAGCAAGTATGAGGCTAAGGATCACAATGAGACAAGGGTGATGAACAAAAACAATAAATCTTACCCTAGAAGCAATGTGCAATAAGTGAAAATGAAGTACACAAGGGACACAAGGATTTTATCCAGAGTTTCAATCCCACAAAGGAATCTATGTCCCCGTTGAGGAGTCCACGAAGGACCGCGTTCAACAACCCTTCCCTTACAAAGTTTACCACATGGGCCTAACTTGGTTCTCCACTATCACAAAGGGGTGAATACAAGATTCGTTGGGGCTTCTCCCAATCTGAGGCTCCCACCACAAATACAATCACAAATCACAAAGATCAACTCAAGCCACAGATCACAAAGATTCACAAGTGCAAGAGATCAAACCGAGAGCCTAGAGCGGTGTTCTTCCTCTTCTTCACCTCACAAAACCCTAATCCACACAAGAATTAGTTTTAGAGGGAATGTAGGCAAGAAGGAGGCTTTTGGAGGCTCAAAGTTTGTTGTGGCGACGCTAGGGTTTCAATCTTTTCAAGGGTTGGTTCAAATGAACCCAGGGTTCCTCTATTTATTGAGGTTCCCAGCCCATACTGCTGACTTCAGCAGATGGGCAGACTAGTCCGCCCTAGGGCCTGGACTAGTCCGGCCTTTGGGACCACTAACGTCCCTAACAACTGTGGCACTGTGCGGCAATCGTCACACTACCCGCCAAACTTCAAATTGAAACGGTCACTTCAAAACGGACTAGTCCGGCCCACACTGGACAAGTCCAATCTCACACAGAACCTTTTGTTCCGTGTGAAACGGACTAGTCTGGAGACCACAAACTAGTCCGGCCCCCAGGGCGGACTAGTCTGGCCTACCCAGACTTAGTCGCTGAAACTCCACTTCTCTCCAAACCCGGACTAGTCCGTACCCTGGGCGGACTAGTCCGATCTTTCAAGACCTCTTGGTCCGGACCAAAATGGACAAGTCCGGGGTTTTGGGACATAGTCCCCAAAACTGACTCCATGACTACTCGGACTAGTCCGTCCCACTACGGACTAGTCCGAACTCAGTCAGACCCTTCTGGTCCGGCTGAAAACGGACTTGGCCGGCCAGGAGCGGACTAGTCCGGCCACCAGCACGGACTAGTCCAGCCACTCCTGCCAGACTTCTCCAACTCTCTTCTCTAAATAGGTTTTGATCTCTAAACCGCTTTGATCTCCCAACTTGATCTCAATGCACTTTTCGCACACACCCTTACACATATTTGGCTAGTCTAAACTCAACACACTAGGAACCCTAGTTTCTTCTTTTCGAGTCGACATCACCATTTTCATCCTTTTCCTTTTTGAGGGTTTGTGTTTCCTCTTGAATCCACACCTATGCTTAAGATCACTGAGCTCATTAGATACTTAATTGTTATCGTCAATCATCCAAAACCCACGGGGATCCTGGATGCACTTTCAAAAAGCATACGGTGGCCTCTAGTATAAGATGGATGATGAGGAAATCACAATAGCAGAGACGCGCATTGAACTGCAAGGACCAATCACAAGAGCACGGGCACGGTTATTAAATCAGCAGGTGAATTCGTTCTTAACTTCTTTTGCATGTGAGTTTGAGAATAGATTGCTATGTGATGATTTAATTGTTATTAGGAATAATGGAAAAGATCAACAAGTGAAGGAAGGAGGCCTTGGGAGCGTGGAGAACCACTTGGGACGTCCACAAGTAGATGGAAACAGTTTACAACTCGGACTCGAGTTCAACTCGGAGTCCAGGAGCAGTCCACCTTAAAACAGACGCCCAGGAGGCATACAGACTCCGTTTTCGACGTTCTACATATGCACGGAAAGAGGAGAAGATAAACTTTCCAATGGTTCTAGTCCCACCTCAAAATTCCTCAGTAGTCATTGGGATTAGTCGAATCAAATCGAGTCCATATTTCTGTCCGGTGCTGCGCCACCGAATCGGGCCTTTGGGCCTTGTATCCCGTAAGAGTCCATTAGGGACGCGTCTAATCATGTTTTGGTCGAACCCTAGCCTATAAATACTGCAGCCGCCGGTCATATTCGGTGGGTTTTGCTTAGATCAATAAAATCGCCGTTCTACGGTTTGTGAGACCCTAATTTCGCGATTTCCAATCGTGTCTTCTACGTTGTTGCTCGTGTTCTCGATTGCACTTGCAGGGATTAGCCTTCTTGGTGAGGTCAAGCGTGTGCAGCATGGTTGATAACCAACGGAGCCGTGGTGTAGTGATTGCAGGGGTACTCGAACCGCTCGAGTGTCGCGGATCATCAACGTCGAGTTCTCCACCCCAATCGACATACCTTTCGGAAGATTGGGCCTAAACCTACTCATCAATTGGAATAGGGATAACATATTTTTTGTGTTGTCTTCTGTTTGCTACTAACAATGTCAGGTAAAAGCAAGAATCATGCATTATATGCTGAGATGATGGACATGATGAAGACGGCGATAGAGTTGCTCACTAAAAATCAAACATCAACCAAGGATTCACATGACATTCAGACCACATTTACAACACCTTCCACAAGAAGTAATTACATTCTCCCATCTCTTCCTTCTTATGATGGTTTTGGTTACGATGAATATATTGCTTGGGAAATAGAGTTGGATAAAATTTTTGGACAATGTCATATGTGTGAGAAAAGAAAGATTAGAAATGTTGCAAGTGCATTAGTAGGTTGTGCATTGACTTGGTGGAACAACTTAAGTGATTTATAAAGACCTCGAACATGGAAAGATATGAAAATTCTTATGCGAGAAACTTTTTCTAATGTATCTAATTGTAAAGATGAAATACATGAACTTGAGAAGAATTTTCTTGTTGTACCTCCTCCTTTGCCTAACCTTTTGCAGGAACATGAACAAATAAATGGAGATGCAAATGAGAGTGAGGTGTTGAACAACTCTTCTGAATTTTTTGATGAATCAACTCATAATGCATTTGAATTTCTTGCTGAAAATGAGAGTAGTGTTAATGGACAATGCTCTACAGTTAACCACGGTATGACATTTTCAGATGTGCTGAATTTTGCTACCAATCATACTATCGATGAGCAGCAACAAGATGAACCTTTACATAATATCGCCGTTCTTCGGTTTGTGAAACCCCAACTTCGCGATTTCAGATCGTGTCTACCTTGTTCTTGCTTGTGTTCTCGGTTGCACTTGCAGGGATTAGCCTTCTTGGCGAGGTCAATCGTGTGAAGCGCGGTTGATAACCAACGGAGCGGTGGTGTAGTGATTACAGGGGTTGTTCGTGTTCTACTCGATAGCCTCGGATCATCAACGTCGAGATCTCCACATCAATCGACCTATCCATTACCTATTGGAAGATCGGGACATCATCAATTCCCCTATCAATGGATAACCAAGAAACATGACATCAATGGATCTAGGTTCAAATTTATCAAGATTACCATGTTTCTTTACAAAGCATTTGCAACCAGAGACCCAGAAGTTTGTAATACTAGGCCTATGTCCAAACCGGAGCTCATATGGTGCTTTACCTAGCTTAGCGTGCAAGAAAACACGATTTGAGACATAACAAGCGGTTGCTATCGCATCAGCCCAAAATTTCCTAAGAGTTCGATATTCATCATGTATAGTACTAGCCATTTCAACTAAGGTCCTGTTCTTTCTTTCTATAACACTGTTTTGTTGAGGTACATATGGTGAAGAAAATTGGTGATCTATTCCATTTTCAGCACAAAAGTCAAAAGATTGACTTTTAAATTCAGTTCCGTTGTCAATTCTAATTGCTTTTAAAGATCCTGGGTGATCAATTGATAATCTAAGAAATAAATTTCTGAAGTGACTAAAAGCTTCATTCTGAGATGCTATAAAGTAAACCCAAGAGTATCTAGAACAATTATCAACAATCACAGAAACATACCATTTACCTCCAAAGGATTGAACACGTGAAGGTCCTACGGTGTAAAGGTGCAAAAGTTGACCCGGATCAGTTGTCATGATCATTGTGAGAGGAGTATGTGAACCTGCAACCATCTTAGCATGTCTACATGAAGAGCACAAAATTTATCTGTCCCCATTAAGCTAAGGAGACCCACGTATGCGATCAAGAGCACTAACACACATTAGATGATCAATGCCTACTTGACCAAGTCTACGTTGCCAAAAATGTAAGTCCTTTGAATCATTAGCAACAAGACACTTATGCTTAGAGGAAGACATATCAAAATCAGCTTTAAAAACTCTTCCAAACCGAGACATGTTAAGAATAAGCTCACTATTTGAATTTACAACTTTGCATCAATTTTTAGTGAAAATAATTTCCAGTTCATCTAGCAGTTGTGAAACAAAAGCAAGTTGTATTTCAAATTTTTAACAAGTGCCACATCCTTCGAAGTGTAGTGATCATTTAATATAACCGAACCCTTAGCAATTATAGGAGTTGAAGAATTATCGTCAAAAGTAACATTCTCTACACATGACACAAAAGAGAGGGAGGAGAACCATTCTATGTTACCGGTCATATGGTGTGAGCAACCTGAATCCACAATCCAAACGTTCTCCTTCCTCAAGGGCGTAACCTACATAGAAGAACAATACGTCGATGACTAAATACTGGGGTCACTAAAAGGAATTTAGGAATCCAGTACTGAGTCACACGACATGCAACAGGAAAAACACGCAAAAGCTAAGATAAAACAGCTCGTTTATGAGTCAATGTTTGAGATTTTTTGTTTCTTAACTACTGAACTATAAGGTGTTACTTGTGTAGCACAAAAATAAGTAGCTTCAGAGGTAAAAATAGAAGTTCCAGAGGTAACAACAAAAGCTCCAGAGGCAAAAACTGAAGCTCCGGAGGTAAACTTGGAATGTTTTTGACTAAGCAAGTTGCATGTTCCTGACATTCAGTTTAGTATGTGCAGCAAATTTTGCATGAGAGTTATAAGATCTAGCTTGCATTCTTTCCTTTTTTTATGTTGTTTAGCTAGTCTATAACAAAAATTTATGACATGACCATCTCTACCACAATAGGTACAATGAAATTTAATTTTGTGTTCATGTCTAGATGAGCATGCAACATGTTTATTAGATCCCGAATGTGACAACAATCTTGTAGATTTAGAAACTACTTCTTTCTGTATAGGAACTCTTTTAATCAAACCACTTCCTAATGGCTTTATAATTTTGGGTGGATGTGTTTTAGAATGAGCATGGGAATCAAAACCTAAACCAGTTTTATTATTGCAAGATTTGGATGAATTCAACAGCAAGTTTAGATTTTTTTTCCCAATACAAAACTACTCTAGTGTCCTATTCACGTCATCAAGTTTCTTAGACAATTCTAGACAGTTTTCACATGAAGTTTTTTCTTTTAGTTTGCAATTAGAATAATATTTAACTTCATGAGCACGTAAAGCATTGTTCAATAATGAAATTTCATTCATAGCATCTTTTAGTTTCTTTTTAAGATCATTACAGGTAGAACAATGCAAATCAATTGTAGAACAAGAAGCATCTTTTAAGTTTCCGTCATCAAGTGCGGCAAGCTTTTTGTTCTTTTCAATCTTTAACTCGAGTTTATCAAGAGTGGAGGAGTGTGCACTTCTTAAGGAGGACAATTGTTTATATATTAAATCGCATGAGGAACAAGAATCATCACTAGGAATCAAAGTTTTCAAATGATTAATTTCAGATTCTAGTGACTCAATTTTAACAGCATTGTGCCTTAGCTTTTTGTCCTTTTTCTTAACAATAACAGTTGCACGGGAAATAACATCACACATTTCATCACAAGTAGGACATAACTCTTCGTTCACACTGTTGTGCTCTGCATCCTCCATACTTGATCTTGATTTGCCCGCCATGAAACACAAGTTTGACAGATCATCTTCATTTTCATCACTTCGAATGTCTACATCACTCAAGCCAAGTTCTTGAATTGTGGTGATGAAACTTTTTATCATTTTGTGTCTTGTAAAACTCTTATTTTTCTTGTTGATGTTACTAGAAGAGGACTTGACTTTATTCTGCTTTTCATCACGAGTAGAGGGACCTAAAAGGTTAGGGCAATCTATAAAAAAGTGTCTTGTCTTACCACATTCAAAGCATCGTTGAGGTCCGAAGCTTCCTCTCCTTCTAGTTCTCACATTTTGCAATGCTTTTGAGAAACTAGTAGAGATGAGTGCTAGCTCCTCTTCTAGAAATTCTTCAATCTGTTCCAGGGTTAGTGAAGACAGCAAAGCAAGTGTATTTCTAGATGAAGATTGGCCGGAGCTAGGCATATCATGTTGAGAAACAAATGCAAGAGACTTGTTGGGGTTCTTACGTTAGATTATGTCAATTTCATGAGTTTTCAATTTAGAATATAACACATTTAATGTAAGTGTACTCATGACAGTAGATTCACGAATAGATGTGACTTTAATCTCCCAAATTGACATATCTAATGCACTTAACAATTGCCTAGCATTTTCAGCATCTGAAAAGTTAACATTGACACTACGCAAGTTGCTGAGAATTTTGTTAAAGTGAGCAAAAAGATCGTCAATGGACTTACCGGCTTCCATCTCGAAGCACATGTATTCTTTCTTGAACATATCCCGCTTGACCTCCTTGATCATGTTGGATCCTTCGTGGTAGTCACAAAGTGCTCTCCACACATTGTACACCGATCGGAGGTGTGCAAGACAGTCAAAGTCGCTCTGAGTTAGTCCTTGGAGTATCAAGTTGCGGGCTTTGTTGTTATTGTCAACATCTCTTAAGTTTGTAGCGGTGACTTGATCGTTTGGCAGCATGTTGTAAGGCTTGAACACTTTTTTCCATATCGCGAAGCCTTGTGCCTGGATAAAAGCTTCCATGGATGCCTTTCAAACCTGAAAATCAATAGCAACAAACACAAAAGGTTTATTCGAGTATTCCTCCATAAGGATTAGTCAAAAGAACGTGCAAATCACAAAGATTATAGCAACGTGGCTCTGATACCAATTGTAGGATCGAAGAGCACGTGTAAGGCTACCGGAGGGTGAATGGTAGATTAAAACTTTTCAGCGGAAGCAACAAAACGGCCCTCAGCAGAAAACCGATCTGTTAAATAAATCATGCGTGTGACTAATCTAAACGTATTAAACTATTACAAAACAAGTATAGATTGTCGAGAATCAAGTAACGAGGACTTCACAACAAGAATCACGAAAACCCGTCAGGAGAAACTCGAGTTACGATAGAAAGATCGAACAAGGGTCAATCTGTCCTAACCGAGAAAAACATTTCTGGAACACTCCAAAAAAACTCATGTATATAAGAAACCGAAAATCCAATGACCGTGAAATTTTTGAAGATGATAGAAAAACAAATTGTGAAGACAACCCAAAAAGAATCACGTCAATCGGATCTGTAAACTTGAGTTATGATAAAACTACCAAAGCTAGGTAGTGTTGTGCAGAAACTCGATGAGAAAGACTTGAAAAAAAAATCGGACAAACAAGGCACAAAAGTTCCTTTAAACTACGATTTTTATTGATCAAAACACAAGAGGAACAGCCCCAAAGTCGTCTCCCATGAGCTCTAGCTTCCCTTGCTTATGTAACCAGCTCTTAGGCCAACCCAAACCTAACTAGGACTCTAATCCTACTCAATCCACAAATCATAACTTTCCATAACTGCTCAAGACTCTTCTATACGCAGATAGAAGCAATCTTAAGAATTCCAAACACCTTAGGAATGTATCCACATTCCTGAAACAACTCAAATTCGTGACCCACACGAAATCCTATCCTAACCAACTCAAAACTTTCCATATTTGAGTCAAACACGACTCAGCCACAGCCTGAGTCCATAACCTAGTCGGTTGGACTTTTCCGACCAATTTTTTACATCCACATATCTTCATCACACCTCAGAACCATGTACCCACATACATGCACTCCTTTCACACGTGCAAACACCTTGCAACGACGTCCACGATACCTTCATATGCATTGTTCTTGATTCATACAAGTTGCGCGACCTCCCGATCAACTCAACCACAATTCCTTCTGAACTTGGTTTATGAACCTCATATTCTCCCTAAGACTAGTTCAATGGATCCCGTCACCAGCCATGTCTTGAACTCAAGCAACACCTGTAAATGAATAAACAACCAATACTTCTGAGCACAAGTCCTCGACTTGACTCTCGTTAGTTCCGAAACCACAACACCTTACGTGAGCACCTCACATAAGCATGTTGCAAACCATAGCAAAAATGATATCAGTCATAACCACCAAAACATACCAAAAACTTAGTAAAAGATTACTAAGAAACTTTCTTTCAATGTAAAGCAAGTATGAATCATTTCATGTTAAAAGTAGAACCATTGCGATCAAGCTCTGAACCTTGCCAAAGCTAACCGGACCTTTAATGGGAGCTTACCAAAGCTAGCAGAACCTAGCGCCGGAGCTTATCAAAGCTAGTCGGAACTAGCACTGGAGCTAACCAAAACTAGTCAGACCTAGCACCGGAGCTTACCAAAGCTAGTCAGACCTAGCCAAAGCAAGTCAGACCGTACGTCAGACCTTGCCGGAGCTACCCAAAACAAGCCAGACCTATTGTCGGACCTTGCTGGAGCACAAACCTAGAGTCGGACCTTGATGATAAAGGTGTGTTGGTAGTATTAAAAACTTTCATCGTCAAAGCCAATGTATTCAGCACACATAGGTCTCGCAAATAGGAAGGAGGCTGCAAGCTCAAGCCATGGTGGAGACTCAAGTGCACGCCCCTCTCCTGTTGCTACACCAAGTTCATGGAGGAGGAGTGGAGGAGAAGACACTGCCATGGGTGAGAGAAGCAACGCATACCAACTTCTTCACGACGACGACCTCGACATCAAAAGTGAAGTTGAAGATCAAGCATGCAAGGTCCTCCAATATCGTGAGTTTTCTCATACGAAAGCTTATGATCCGGATTTGATCTCCAAAATAGGTATGAATTCCGATTTCTTTTCCATTTGGCATGCATTAGGATGGAGAACATTGCTCACATATAGAAGAAAGGTTCACGCCTTCTCTCCGTACAATTTCTTTGCACACTCAAGATAGGTATTGATGGTATTACTTTTAGATTATTTAAAAAAGAATACAACATCCTATGGAAAGAATTAAGTGAAATCATAGGCTTCAATAAACATTGTTTGCTAGATTTGGACACTTTGCCCAAATTTAACAAACAAAGTTTTTGGCAAGATTTAACTGGAGAGGTCAGATGTACTGCACCTAGGAATAGCCACTTGCACAACGCTACTTTGCGCTTCATGAATAGATGGGTGGCTATGACTATGTTCCCTAGAGGAGATGTAAAGGTAGCACGTAATGATGAGCTAAAAAAATTATTTGCCATGATTAAAAAGATAAAAGTTGCTCTAGTTATTGCCATGATGACACAATGGTTAGATTACATTCCAAGGGTAGGGTCAATTCAATGTACTTCATTGATTACCCGTATTGCTACTAGGGTAGGAGCACTAAAATATTCTTCATTTGAGTATATTGAAAATGAAAGAGAATTAATTGATTAAGATTATTTAGTGCAAAGACATACCCTTAAGAATGATCAAGATGGCTCATTGATATTTTATTATCCTGGCTTTGTCAATGAAATTCGTTTACCTAACCCGGATTATTATTTGTACAAATGCCATAAGCTAACCATCGACCTCCTTCCCGTCGAGGAAGCCGGAAGAAGTAATGTCTTTGGCAGGGTAACTAGAAGCCGTACAAGGAGAACGAATATGCCCCCGACAAACTCAACGATACATGAGTACGAAGAGGAAGAGAACCCGATGGGTGATGCAACCGGATGGACTCAACCTCCATCATATGAGACCAAAGGTTGGTCTTGGCATGGACGGTCAGGTGCCACATGGGATCCACCCCTATCCACTTCAAGCTCTAGCAGCTTCCCTCCATCGTCCATGAGAAGATGTCGTTCCTCTTCGACTAGAAGTCATCATGACTATAGACAAGGAATGACGGATCTCACTAGACGTATGGATGAGCTTGAAGTGAGAACGGGTGACATCAACAACACTCTCCAAGGGCATGTCCAAGGTGCCCAAGACTGGCAAGAACACATGGATGCTCAATTCACCAACTTTAACTCCACGCTACAATAGCAACAAGCCATTCTCGCGGCATACTTCCGTCATTAAGGGTTCAACCCTCATCATGGAGGTGAGTGAAGAACAAGCTTGGGGGAGGACCCCCACTTGAGGTAAATTGTATCACACCCTTGCATATTTATTTTCGATCATCAACCTTGCATATAAAAAAATATGTAGGATAGATTTATTATCAATAAAATAAATGATGTGCGGTAAGAATGACTTGGAATTCACATAGATGAAATGTTAAATATTTGCTCTATTTTAATTTTCCTAAGTCCCTAGTTTACAAATTACTACTCTCCAACATATTGCTCTCACTGGCTAAAATTTCTTTTGCCTTGATTTGGAAATTGTGGGTAGCGAAAGCTTAATCCATTCTAAGTTGTTGTGAGATATGATATAGTGATAGGACAACTATTCCTATTTTGAAAGTGAAACTTAGATTTTTGGAGAAATTCTAAAAAGATTTGAGTTACTCTCATTTGATTGAAATACCTACCAAAGCCATATGATATATCACATTGATAGACCTTATGCATATGCTATTTGTCTTCACATTGAGTTTTGTCAAACTATTATAGACCTATGTGAGATTTCATTCATTACTTTTTGCATTCAAGACTTCACTTGCACATGCTATACTTCTACACTAGAAGTATGCCAAATTCCACCATACCACCATTCCACAATAAAAAGAGAAACTCCATATCATTCATGCTTAGTACTCTCTCCAAAATTTCTTGCATAAAAGGGGAGTAGAAGACATGGATATAAGACAAAGAAAAAGAAAAAAAAAAGAAAAATGCATGCTTACATCATAAGCACGAGAAAAAAAAGTAGCCATGTTTCGTCCCTGACAAATAAGAGACTTCACTCAAAAAGGAGTCATCTCAAGATCCACATCCACTCCATTCCACCACACATGCACAAGTATTGAATCAATTTTTTTGAATTGATTTCTCCTAAGGCTTACTCTTTTGACATAGCAATATCATGTGTTGTAGATATGCCTACTATATTCCCTACCAATCTCCACATACAAGCCTTATGTAGAGGTAGGATGAATTTAGGCACAATGCCTTGGTGAGGATACATTTCCACTACACAAAAAGAAGAGACTTGAGAGAATCAAATTGAGATACTTGGAATCTAAATTAAACTCTCCGGAATTTCAGTGGAACTTGATTTCTAGTGTATGTGTGCTCCATTTGCTGTTCTATCTTTCAACCACCTCTGAATAGGAGATGGCATAAGCCCCATAATGACTTAAGATGAGTGAAGTACCGTGACAATTTTCGCAATACTAGGTAGAGTATTTTGTTGTGCACATGGTACTTTTGAAATGTAGTGCAACTCCTGATCATCAACCTAAAGTCTTCCTTTGCTTGGCACGAGCAAAGGATAAGCTTGGGAGAGTTTGTTGACGGCTGTTATACACCAATTTCACTTGTCAATATAACTTTATTATGTGAAGGAAATATCATTTCTTGCACACATCACCTTTCTATTTAACCAATTTCCACTTGTCCTTTGGAGAAAGTAGTACATGCAGGCATTCTATGCAGAATTAAGTGAAACGAGAGGATGGATCCTATAAAATATCATTCTAGCCAATCAGGCGACACCAGGTGGCACCACGTGAATCAAATGGCCCACAAACAAAAGTATCCAAGGCCATCCAACTGTGTAGCACCAATATCAATCAATGGGACCCACTTGGAAGTCATCCTGAGGAAGCACACCAGAAATGGTCAAGATTTCTCTTTGGCCGACTAGGGGGTTCAGCCGAACCCTTCCTGGCACCAAACCCCTTCAACTTCTACGTGTCGAGTCCCTGTGGTGCGTTGGTCATGATGAAGACTGATTCGCGCGCTTTTGGTGGCGGGAACCGGCCATTCTTCAAGCTATAAATACGACCCCTCACCCCTCACTTCAACACACACCACTTGAGTATTCATCCATTGTATCCACTACTCTCCATAGGTTTAGAGGAGTATAAGTTGTAGCAACGAGAGTGTCTAGTCCATAGTCCAAGTAGGAGAGGAGTAGAAGGAGTCTCTTCCTAATTTCCAATTGGGAAAGGTATGGCTCTCATATTCCTATTTGTATATGTAACTTTGTTCTCGATAAAGATGTTATCTTTACTCAACCATTGTTTATATACTTGGATGAAGCGTTTCTTGTTTGATTGTGGATTCCATGTATGTGGTAGGAGTAGTATTTAAGATTATGCTATAACATTATCATTATATCATCATAAACACTATAAACCACCACTATAGACTAATTAGCTATGACCTAATTATGTTAACATGAATCACTTGTGCTAACATTGGTTCAACGATGATTTAGTTCATTGCCTTAGGAAGGCTTGTGCCTAGGCTCTTAAGGTAATTACTTAATATGCTAGCATGGTGCTAGGATAGAGAGTAGCGTTGAATGTCTCGTATGCCCACGGATTGAAGAGATAGGCAGTAGGTGGTGACTGTCCTATCTATCCTTTGTAATCCTCCACATCCGGCTATGCCACAAGCTCTTGTCAAGAGTTGTCCTAGTATTGCTAGGAGTAAACCCGTGACCGATGTGTTAATCCACTTAGCATAAGAATTCATAATTGACATGATCATTAGTAACTAACCTAGTCCATGTATATGTACATTAGAAGCATTTTAGGAGTCTCTACCAAACTCTTAGTCTGGTCCCTCTTTATCCCATTTATCCCTTTAGGATAGAATGCTCTTTTGTGTGTCACACTACCTTAACTACCCTCTATCCATCATTGCTAGAATCTTGCCTAGGCCAACCTAGCATCTCCACATGATGATTGTTTTACTTCCATCTAGCCTTCCTTTGAGAGAATATAAATGACACCCTTTGAGAATACTCTTAGAGGGGAAATCCTATATCGATAGTTTTCGTGCGCTTGCGGATTTTCATATATAATCTAAAACCTACCAATGAGCATTTCTGGCACCACTGCTAGGGATGAATTGTTAGTAGTGCGTAGGAACCGTCAACAACCATGTCTAGCGCCGTTGCCGGAGATGATTTGTTGTTGTTCCTTAGGAAATATCAACAGTTGCGGTAACATCCGCCAATGTAAGCAGAGGTGGAGGTGGCGGAGCTGGCTGCTGCTGAGCCTGAGTTTTCGGTTGCTAGGAGTCATCTCCTCCCAGGCTCGAACCACCGACCTCGTATGTTGCACGAGTGTGAACCATTATGCAGTCACATCCATGAACCAACATGATACGTGATATTGCAATATCACGCAAGGATGAAAACAATAGTTTGCGTATTGATAACCAAACTTGCATAACGGTAACATATAGTGATAAAGCATAGACTTTGTGGAAAATACATCATCACTGGACCAATGCTAACAATAGCGAGTTTAAAATTAATTAACTTCATGGATGTAAGTTCATTTCAACCCTCGTTGATCACAATGAGATGTTATGCGCGTTATCGTGCGTATCCGCTCGCTATGCTTCAATGTGATACAAACATGGCCATCAAAAGAAATGAGATTTGATTGGGTCTAGCTCTCAACTCCACTGACAAATTCATGATCCCCAACACCTAGTTTGTTATGAAGCTTCTCGAATTCAAATCGATAATTAAATTCATAACATATCCAAAATGATTCCAACCGATCAATTTTCTGTTGAAACCTGACCAGTCTGGGCTCAAACTAGATTTCGGTCCAGTAAATGACAAAATCAGGTCTTGATGTGAATTAAAAAGTTTATGTACACTTCAATAATTTTCCAAAATTATTTGTTTGCCTCCTGAGAATTAATGGTTGAGGAGATATGGCTTTACAAATTTGAAAGATTTTTCTGGAAATTTTGACAGCACCTCCTTTCTTTATGCTGATTTTGGGTCACCATTTTCAGATATAAAACTAAAAAAGTCACAGATTACAAAGTTGTAATACATAATACAAGGATTCCATAGATGTCTCGCGCAACCCTGTTCGATTTTTCTAGAGTGAGATATGGCAAAAATAGTAAACAGTCCAGAGAGGGTTCCACTTTCTGACCAGTTTGGCAGAGTTTGGAACTTTGCAGTTTTTAATAGGATATTTTGGCATTATGCTCTGGAGATCAACAGAAAGGATTTAGAGGACTTCATAATATTTCCATGCATCTAAAGTACACCTTCATTGGATTTTCTTACTGGTAGCTATGGTTTTTAAACTCATCTCATTTTCTGGCAGAAAACAGGAAACTCTATTTTTGAATCTTGGGAGTTAAAACCATACTCAGATCTTGAAAATTAGTTTAAAATAACAGCTCGATAGCTAATACATGTACTCTTACACATTATTCGTTCAATTTACAGTGATCTTCAATAATGCATCAATGGGATACATGTGGGTACTATGTGCCTCACAACATGACAATCCTAACCGGTGAATACCGGCATATACGTCTAAATGGTTGGCACTATAAACGGTCACTCGCAAATGTTTTCTAAGCCAAATACTATCATGAGGTTAGTGTCCCTTCATAAGACACGCAATTACAATTCACCAATTATGCGCCACAATGGGCGAGGCCACATAGACAAAATGACAGGCAGTCACAATCAGCCACATTATTTTGTATCAATTAATATAACAGTAGGGGCTTCCCTTGCTGTTTTTCTGTTCAAAAAAATGTCCAAGTCTACCCTGTATAATTCTATACAGGCTGTCCTCAAGGAATACACGTCTCGAAGAACGTGATCGTGTTTCCACACCATGCGACGGGGGACTCGAGTAGAGCGCAAATAAGTAGTCACATACGGGAATTTTATCAACTTGATGGATACCACCTATTGCCCCATAAAAATGGAGGAACGCTGATAGCGAGCGCTGCATATGGCTCATTGAACATGAATTGTTCAAGAGTTGCATACTATCGGTTTTTTACCACGCGATAGGGCATTCTCGCTTTTGCCTGAAGCACGACGATGATCAGCATTTCATACGTTCTCAGAAGCATGACGAGGTTCCGAGACTCATATTAACTCTCGTATCAAGCCACGAGGGAAAATCACATACCACTCCTCATATGGTGAGCTTAACGAGATTGATTCGCTCTCGGTGACGTATGTTACCTCTTATCTGACATCGGAGCGTCGTTACTGAATATAATAACAAGTATGTTAGCTTTGACACCTTAAGTAATTATACTAATAATAGTCCTTATGCAGGCTACTATCAATTTCTCACCGTAAACCCAAGTTTTTCTTGTAATAAGATCCTTTTTAAGCGTACTATTCCAATGTGGCTCTAATACCGGACTGTGAAACCCGAGTCCCGACATTCCAGGAATCACAATTGGATTTGCCGTGTGATGCGGCACCCAACAACACACATAAAAACGTAAACCGCATTACATAAAATAAGATAGTATTTTACAAGCTTTGTCTCTTTTACAAATAATATACATCAATTTACACTACAATGGAAGAAAAGTTGATAGCTCACGACCCTCAAGGTCAAGCTATGCAAAAGTGTTCTGTTCAGGACGCGAACAGAATCACACAAGCAACAGAAGTGTAACTAACGGCGGCATGTAGGGTTCCCACACGGCCGTGTACCCTGACGGGAGCAACGCCTCACCAGCGAACTCTTTATCATATACGTCATCATTTGTAGCAAACTTAAAATAGCAACTATGAGCACGAAAGCTTAACAAGACTTAACCGTCTCCACTGAACCTGAAACTGTATATGCTGAATTGACATGTAACATAGGACGACCAGTGCATAAAATGACTCGCCTAAGTCTTAATCCTTATTTTCAGTTTTAAGCAGAAATTTAAGGCTTCATGAAACAAAAATTTAGTGAGCATCCTGTCTGGAGCATATAAGTATCACTAGAAGATTATTCATAAAACATGATTCAAATAATTCCAACCACAGTAATTAACTACTTCACGACTCAGTGAACAAGCGGTACTCATAACCGCGAGGGACGGCAACTTTAATCGATATACACCTGCAGGCATACCCGAATAGCACGACATATACACCAATACTCCGAGCTGAAAAGGCAAACTCCACTCATGTTGTGTGCGGCAACCATTCACACGCTATCTACACGCCGAACCGGTCCCACCGCTACGAGTAGAGTCCCGCACACAGAGTACGGTGTACCCGCTGGCAGGTTTACGCCTTGCAGCTCTCAACCCGCACCTATAATGCAGTGGGTTATGCCTCTATGCTAAGGTGCACATCATACAATGGCTTACTGGGCCCATATATCCAATATGCCTTCGGTAAATTCAAACTTTTGCTCAACACTGCTTCACATGGATCGGTCCTTGACTGACACAGGCAAGACTACAGCTCATAGCCCCCTACGTCCTGCTGCTCCTACTCCATGCTCGGTCTCATAATTCAAGTGATGAATCTCTCGCTCGACCAAACCCGTGTGAACCAAATTTCTATTCTCGCGAGTAGATTCCAACTACTCGACTTCTATCAAATCATCTACAACATTAGGCATAGCATGGACACATCGATGACTTAACAATCTACCCAGCTCTCATGGGGTTTCTGGTCATGTAAGTGGAAAACCCAAAAAACATAGACCAAATGCACAATACATTGCTAACCCATATAATGTGATACAAATCAAACTTTGAAACACTGTTAAATGCAAACTTGGGCTTGCCTGGCTGCGAGACATGGTTAATGCTAATCTCTAGAGTGATGGCTTCGATGGGCTCAGAGGTCTTATCGAGCTCGTCAACCATTCGATATGCAAAAATCATTTGCAAGTGGATTAATATCAACCATATAACATAGTGCTATGAAACACAGTTTGGCTTATCAAATTAAGACCAATGCTGCTGGAAATTTTATAGTGGACAGTACAGTGTAGGAATGAAGTTCTGGCCAAAATGGAGCTAAGTTCATGGAAGTGTCTGCTCTCTAAAATTCTACTAATTTAAACCCTTCATAGAATTTTCATGAAAAACTTGTTGCTTTAACATGGCCAACAATTGGTTTTTTGTTCAGAGGTCAAAAGAGTTTTAATAAAATTAGTTTCATAATTGTATAAGCATTCTGTAGGGAGATATTTATTTTTGAAGTTGGAACCTTTTTCTGAAAATGTTTCTGGAAGTTTTTGTATTTTTGATGTCCATAGAGCTTGGGAACACAATTTGACTTGGAAAATCAAGTCAAATGGATCTGAAATTTTTACTGGAGCTCAAGAAAATTAAAGGAAGAATCTGGCCAAATTGGGATTTTCCCATTGAAAATATCATCAGGAATTAATTTGAAAGTCTTTTTGATTCATGGAATTATTGGGAAAAATATTGGGATTTTCATACCAATTCAAGTAAACTACTGCAAAATATAGATCACCAGGATTATAAAAAAATTATTGAGAATTTTTGGCCAAATATTCCAGGAGATATGGATTTTCTAGGTTTCAACTAAATCTAGAATTTTCTTTGAACTAGAAAATTGGATTAATGAACAGGGACTACAGTTTTAAAATCAACCAATGAGATTCAAGCCACGCAGGGCCATAAACTTTATTGTCGAGGTCACACGGGATCACCTAACCACAACAGACCCGAAGGCATTAGCTCTCTGGATAACACCCGAGCCCTACCCCAAGCATCTTCAAGCTCGCGCCCGGCGGCGCTATTCTCGGAAATACAGCGAGAATAGGCGACGATAGGCCGTGAAACCACTACAAGAAACGCGATCATTTGCGACGGCCATATTTATTTGCGACGGCCAGCCATCGCAAACAGCTTAAATTGCGACGGCCCGCTTCTGGCCGTCGCAAATAACAGGGCCGTCGCGAATAAGGACTTATTTGCGACGGCTGTAGGTTTGGCCGTCGCAAATAAGTGCTTATTTGTGACGGCCAACCCTAGAGCCGTCGCAATTAAAGGAGCCGTCGTAAATAACGCCTTATTTGCGACGGCCAGTACAAGGCCGTCACAAATAAGCTTTAATTGCGACGGCCCTAAGGTAAGGCCATCGCAATTAAGGCAGCCGTCGCAAACTAGGTCTAATATCGGGACCCTCCGGCCCCGACTCTTCATTCACAATTCCCTCCACCGCTGCCACCGACCCTGCCGCGCCCCGACCCCGCCGCCCCCGCCGCGCCCCCGCTGCCCCCGACCCCGCCGCCGGCCCGCCTCCGCACGCCTCAGCCCCTGCGCCGCCGCCCCCGACCCCGCCGCCCCTGCGGCCCCGCAGTCGGCCCGCCTCCGTGCGGCTCCGCCCCTGCGCCGCCGCCCCCGCCCCCGCCGCACCCCCGCCGCCCCTGCGCCGCCCCCGACCCCGCCGCCCCTGCGCCGCTGCTGCCGGCCCGCCCCCGGCCCCTGCGCCCCCGCCGCCGACTCGCCCCCGGCCCCGCCGCCCCTGTGCCACCACCACCAGCAGGTAAGTCCCGGCCCCGCCCCTGCATTTTTGTATAAATTCAGTCAAGTGATGTGTCATTTTAAACATGGTGACCTCATGGAAGAAATAATAGTGGTTATGTTTAGGTTTATTGAAGTAAATTGCTCTCATTTGAATTATGGTTATGTTTAAGTTTATTGAATTGCTCTCACTTGAATTATGGTTATGTTTAGGTTTATTGAAGTAAACTGCTCTCATATGAATTATGGTTATGTTTAGGTTTATTGAATTGCTCTCATTTGAATTATGGTTATGTTTAGGTTTATTGAATTGCTCTCATTTGAATTGAATTGCTTATGTTAGAATTGAGTTGATAAATTAATGAATTACAATGGATAAGTTATGTTTAGGTTTATTTGAATTGCTTAGTTTTTTGAATTATGCTTAGGTTTATTTGAAGGGTCGTTGAATTGCTTAATTTTGATTGCTTGAGTGTTCAAGTACTATATATACATAAATGGGCTTCGGACCAGCTTGACAAGGCCCGACAAGGCCCATTTAGTGGTAAGGTAAAGTATGCGTGTAGACGGGCACGAAGGCGAACGACGACGGTGAGGATGGCAAGCACCTGCGCGTGGATGGCGTACTCCGACGAAGTGGTTTCATCTCTAATCTACGGCAACTAACCCTAAAGCCGTCGTGGAATTGTCATCTGAGACCAACTTTCCTCTCACTCTTTCTCTAGTTCTTTCCTCTCTCTTAAATGACCTGAAAATGAAAATGAGCAACGTAACCTATAGCAATGTATCACCCATTTCGGATCAGCACGTCTCACATGACATTGGCATGTGAGACGTGCAGGTTCGGAATTGTCTCTTTTTTGGACAGCCTCGGAGTGACCGAGGGGGCATGGCTTGTGACGAGATGCGGGTCCGGATTTGGACGAGATTTCGATGGCGTAACCCTGTTGTTCTCTGGCCCCTCCTAGCCATCGCAATTAAAGCTTATTTGCGACGGTGGCCGTCGCAAATAAGATTAATTGCGACAATTTATTTGCGACGGCTAAAAACCGTCGCAAATAAAGAAAGCTATCGCAAATTGCTTATTTGCGACGGCATTTGGCTTATTTGTGACGGCCACGGCCGTCGCAAATCGTCGGGATTCCTGTAGTGAACTTTGCTGGAGCAAACTATGGATTAGGGTGCACCTATTTTCTGTTGTGAAGGAGATGTGATATGACATGGTTGGACCGTTCAATGGTGGTGTTGGAATTTGGCCCATTTCAGTATGGCCCATTCAGGTGAAATTCCAAAGCAATTTTGCTGTTGGTTATAGTCCCATACTGCTAGTGCAAGGTGGTGGAAACCAACATGTATAGTGGCCCTCATACCTATGGCTGAATAGAGAAAACAATAATGAGGGGCCTGGCTATATGTACTCACACACACACACATGCGCGCACGCGTTTCCGCGATTTTTCTCGTGTTAGTGCGCGTGACTTGTGACTTGCGACGTGCGACAGTGACATGGCTGCATTGAGTATATCTTCCACCTGTATCCTTTACGAAATTCAAACCGTTCTGCACTAATAGAGAATTAGTGCATGATTTATTGCCATAAACACCATTAACTGACCAACAATTAGTCAATGTCATTAACAAGGAAACGACTCCTAGAGGGCAGCCATGCCTATATCAGGCCCTAAGGACATTCAGGATTCGAACACACACAATATTCCCTTCCATCCATTCGTTTTCCTTTTTGGAAAGTTGTGTTGTCGTGTTTGATCTGCCAAAACATCACCAACCCTCTTCCTTGGCGTGCATGGAGGAAAAGGGTCAGCGGTATCTTCGAACCTTTGTCGTCGTGAAGCCTGCATGAGGAACAGCAATAAGGTTTCTAGGCAGTGCATCTGCGCAACCGCTCGAAGCTGTTTTTGATATCGATCTGCGCTGCTACATCGATGAACCCAAAGTGAGTTCATATGTTTTCGCTAGTCTTTATTGTGTTGTTCTACCTACTGCTCTGTAGAGTACGGGTTGCAGTTTTGAATACTTGTGAAACTCGCCTCAATTTAGAATCTAGATTTAGAATAATACGCAATTTTCCAACATTCCAAAAACCTTATAGTTGCGTTTATTCGATTATTCTAGCAATGACTGGTGCTTCGGATATAATGAAACCTGAGAGGTTTGGAGGTGACGAAAATTTCCGTAGATGGCAGACTAAAGTAAAAATTTAACTTATGTCGATGGGACTGTGGTGGGTGATTCACCCAGTAATGCCATTCACGGTTGACCAGACCGCCACATATCCAACAGCGCGTGACTCTGCACTTGGTTGCATCTTAACCCTTTTGTCTGATAATCTCTATGATGTCTATATGAATTACACAGACCCCACAAAGTTGTGGGATGCACTAGAGCGCAAATATGTCGTCTCTGAAGATGGTCGCTTGCTGTACACTTGTGAGCAATTCTTTGATTTCAGCATTGATGCTGCAAAATCTGTTGTTGTCCAAGCTCACGAGATACAGCTGCTGGCTGGAGAGATTGCAAGTTTGGGATGTGCCTTGCCTGATAGATTTGTGGCAGCAGGCATTATTGCCAAACTCCCTGCTTCATGGATAGATTTTGCCACAAGTCTAAAACACAAGAGGGAAGATATCTCTGCTGAGAATCTGATTATTGCCCTCGATGTGGAGGAAAAATCATGGGCAAAAGACGCTTCCCACACATTTGCTGCTGCAGAGAATGGTACTAGTGTAAACATGATGCAGAAAAAGGCTAATCACAAAAATAACAACAAGGGTAAGATGAAAACTGGTGGTAAAGCCAAGAAAACTACTAACTTCAAAAAAAAAAGAGAAATGAGAAAGACAACAGGGCATGTTTTGTGTGTGGCAAAGAAGGGCATATTGCAAAAGACTGCCGCTACCGCAAAATCAAAGATGATGAATAGCAAAAAAAGGTTGTGAATGTGACTATTGGCAAAAACAATGGCAATGAAGCCGATCCTTCTGGGTATGGTAATTTACCATTTGTTTTTTCAGCTGTACAATTCACAGAGTGGGTTGATACAGGTGCCAATGTTTATGTGTGTCCTGATTTGTGTTTATTTTCCTCTTACCAGTGAACGCGGTCTTCCACCATCTTGATCGGAAACAGATCAACTGCTTCTATTCTTGGTGTTGCTACGGTCGAACTGAAGCTCACTTTAGTGAAGACTGTCCATTTGAAGAAAGTGCAGCATGCTCCAACAATAAACAGGAATCTAATTAGTCTTTCCTTGGCATGTCAAGATGGTTATAAGTTAGTATTTGGGTCAAATAAAGTTGTAATTTCCAAGTTTGAAAACTTTATTGGCAAAGGCTATGTGAGCGGAGGCTTTTTCCACCTAAGTACTCTTGATATGAATATCATTTGAATTCTGCATCTGGAATTAATAAAGCTTGTGAAGCTGAAGTATGTCACTCACGTTTTGTCATATTGGTTTTGACACCATTGCTAGAATGTCTAGATTAGATTTTATTTCTAAATTTAATATCATCAAAAGATCAAAGTGCCAATATTGTGTGCAAGCAAAACAACCTCGAAAACCATTTAAAAGTTTAGAGGAAAAGAAAAACTTGGCACCATTAGATCTTATTCATTCTAATTTCTGTGAGATGAATGGAATATTGACTAGAAGAGGCAGAGATACTTTATGACTTTTATAGATGATGCTACTCGTTTTTGTTATATTTTTCTTCTGAAAACTAAAGATGAAGCTCTACATTACTTTAAAATTTATAAGGTCGAGGTTGAGAACCAACTTGAGGGAAAAATTAAATGGTTGCACGATGACCGTGGAGGAGAGTATATGTCAAATGATTTCTCTCAATTTTGTACTGAACATGGTATTATCAATGAAGTGACACCACCATATTAACCTCAATCTAATGGGGTAGCTGAAAGGAAAAACCGAACTCTAACAGATTTGGTTAACACAGTGTTAGAGAGCGCCGGTATGTCCTATGAATGGTGGGAGAAGCTATTTTGACAGCAATTTTCATCCTGAATAGAGTAGTCACTAAAAACAGAGAAGTCACTCCATATGAGGGATGGAATAGAAGAAAACCCAACGTCAAAATTTTTAGGACTTGGGGCTGTTTGGCAAAGGTCAATCTACCTGAGCCAAGAAATAGAAAGCTTGAACCCAAAACAGTAGATTGTGTATTCTTGGGATATGCACAAAATAGTACGGCCTATAGATTTTTAGTAGTTAAATCTGATACTTCAGAGAAAAATGTGAATACAATCATGGAGTCAAGATATGCTTCATTTTTTGAAAATATATTTCCAATGAGAGCAGTAGGTAGCACATCTTATGATGTGAAAAATCATACTCATACAACTGCTCTTGAGGATTATACACCACTTCAAACAAACGACGAAATACACACACCATCCAAAGAAGATAACAATTTAGTCGATCCTGAATCTCCTCGTAGGTGTAAGAGACAAAAGATCACGAAATCTTTTGGAGATGACTTTATTGTTTATCTTGTTGATGATGTGCCCAATACTCTTGCAGAGTCATATGCTTCTCCAGATGCAGAGTATTGGAAAGAGGCAGTCCGTAGTGAGACGGACTCCATCATGTCAAATGGGACTTGGGAGATCACTGATTGTCCATGTGGGTGTAAACCTATTGGCTGTAAGTGGATCTTCAAAAACAAATTAAAGTCGGATGGTACTATTGAGAAGTACAAGGCTAGGCTTGTGGCCAAGGTATTTACACAAAAAGAAGGAGAGGATTTCTTTGATACATACTCTCATGTTGCCCGAATTACCACTATTAGATTATTGATAGCAATAGCTTCTTCCTGTTGTTTACTTGTCCATCAAATGGATGAAAAAACGACTTTCCTTTATGGAGAGTTAGAGGAAGAAATATATATGGAGCAACCAGATGGTTATAAAATTCCTGGGCAAGAGAATAAAGTGTGTAAATTAATAGAATCCCTATATGGTCTTAAGCAAGCACCCAAACAATGGCATGAAAAATTCGATAACACTCTAACATTAGCCAGATTCAGTGTGAATGAGGTGTACAAGTGTGTGTACTATCGTTGTGGTGAGGGTCAAGGAGAAATATTGTGCTTGTATGTCGATGACATATTATTGTTTGGAACAAGCACAAGCGTGATTGACGAGATCAAATCTTTCTTGTCTGGATGTTTTGACATGAAAGACATGGGATCGGCAGATGTAATTCTGAATATAAAGTAGATTAGAAGTGAGGATGGAATCACTCTAAATCAATCCCACTATGCGAATAAAATTCTTACTAGCTTTGGCTTTGATAATTGCAAAGTCTCTCCAACACCCTATGATGCAAGCATCAAGATTCAAAAATTTATGGGAGAGGGAAAAGATCAATTGAGATATTCACAAATAATCGGTTCCCTTATGTATCTAGCTGGTGCCACGCAACCTCATATCTCCTATGCTGTGAGCAAACTCAGTCGGTTTACATCAAACCTGGTAGATGATCATTGGAAGGCACTTGAACGAGTGTTGTGCTATTTGAGAGGCACAACCTCGCTTGGAATTCAATACACGGGATATCCACCAGCGTTGGAGTGATATAGTGATTCCAATTGGATCTCAGATACGGATGAGATGAAAGCCACAAGTGGCTATTTGTTTATGCTTGTTGGTGCTGCAGTTTTATGGATGTCTTGTAAACAGACTGTATTAACAAAGTCTACTACAGAGGCTGAACTTGTAGCACTAGAGACAGCTAGCAATGAGGTAGAATGGCTAAGAGAGCTATTGATGGACTTACCTTTTGTTGAAAAGCCAGTACCGCATATTCTAATGTATTGCGATAACCAATCAATGCTAGCTCGAGTTATGAATACAAAGGATAATTCAAAGTCCAACAAGCACATCAAACGTAGACTGAAATATGTCAGAAAGATGAAAAACTCCAGAGTTATAGCTACAAGCTATGTGAAAAGTGCAAATAATCTGGCAGACTCCTTCACAAAAGGATTGTCACATAACGTGATTTCTGTGATGTCTAAGAACATGGGTATGTGGCCCACCTAAAGTTACATCACAACGGTAACCTGTCCTTTTGATCAGAGATCCTGTGATTTAGATACTAGGAAAAACATGTTGACTAATGTAACCAATGAGTACATTATAAATAAATAATGTACCCATGTTCAAATGACACCAAATAGTCTTTACTGTATGGAAGGTTGGCATAAATTAAGCCTTAATGTTTTCTGTTTTAAAGATATTCGCCTATAGGATATCTTGAAGGAAAACACCTACTTGAGCTTAACTGTAGGTCGCAGTTCGTGAGAATTGGGCGTTCTCATGAAGGCTCATGAGAAGATATGGGAGAAGATCATTAACGCTCCAGATAGGTGCGATTGTGTGACAGCCTAGTACCAACTCTGATTTCAAGTGAAATCTTTTCACACAAGACTAATAATTCAAGGCATAGTCCATTCTTCAGTTGTGGAAAGATGAATCTTGTTATTGTAGGTATAAGTTCAACCCGTACAGGACTCATACCAAAAGACTGATATATAAAACAATACTGCAGCACAGTGATCTTTTATTCTTCATTCATTGCTTTGAAATTGATGTGGGATTGTTGGAATTTGGCCCATTTGAGTGTGGCCCATTTAGCTGAGATCCCAAAGCAATGTGGTTGTTTGTTATAGTCCCATACTGCTAGTGCAAGGTGGTGCAAACCAACATATATAGTAGCCCTCAAACCTATGGCTGAATAGAGAAAGCAATAATGAGGGGCCTGGCTATATGTACTCACACACACGCACGTGCGTGCATTTCCGCCATTTTTCTTGTGTTAGTTTGCGTGACTTGTGACTTGCGACGTGAGACGGTGGCATGGCTGCATTGAGTATTTTTCTACCTGTATCCTTTACGAAATTCAAACCGTTCTGCAGTAATAGAGATCTAGTGCGCGATTTATTGCCATAAACACCATTAATTGACTAGCAATTAGTGGACATCATTAACAAGGAAACGGCTCCTAGAGGGCAGTCATGCCTATATCAGGCCCTGAAGGCATTCAGGTTTCGAACATACACAATATTATCTTTCATCCATTCGTCTTCCTTTTTGGAAAGCTGTGTTGCGTTGTTTGAGCTACTAAAACTTCACCGACCCTCTTTCTTGGTGTGCACCGAGGAAAAGGGTGAGCGGTACCTTCGAACCTTTGTCGTCGTAAAGCCTGCACGAGGGACGGCAATAAGGTTTCTGGGCAGCACATCTGCGCGACCGCTCGAAGACTTTTTTGACATCGATCTGCACTGCTACTTCGACGAACAAGTGAGCTTATATGTTTTAACTATTATTTATTGTGTTGTTCTACCTACTGCACTATAGAGTACGCGTTGCAGTTTTGAATACTTGTGAAACTTGCCTCAATTTAGAATCTGGATTTAGAATAATACGCAATTTTCCAACAAGTGACACATACGATGGTCGACGGTTGTCACTCCAAGCGGTGCCAAAACTTCAAGATAACAGATAGAATGACTGAGGAAATAACGAACAAAATTGTGAAAAAGAGAGAGAATGATGTTGCTCCACTTTTTCCTGTAGAGTGTGGCATGGGCTGATGGCTAGTTTGCCAGCATGACAGGGAGCAGCAGGGTTCAAGAAAAAATTACATACCTTGCCTCAAGAATTGCACTGGGCAACTGGTCTGGCTACACAACGAGGAGGATGTCCTCAAGGAACATTTCTCTGTGCTTCTAGGCTCCAGATGGCAACGATGCTGCACTTTCAATTGGGATGAACTAGAGCTACCGAGAGTGCAAGGAAATGCTCTGGATGCTCCGTTCACAGAAGAGGAAGCTTGGGCTGCCATATGTGAGGCACCGCCCGAAAAGGCACCTAGTCCTGATGGTTACACAGGTGCGTTCTACAAGAGATGTTGGCCTGTTGTTGGCAACATCTACTATACAATCTGAGTTTTTATGCAATCATGCAATCATCCATCCTCATCCATTAGATGTTCATCTTAGGGTGGTTGTATTTTTTCATTTAACCCCTTCCACTTGGGGTTCTCACAAAGAGGGAGTTATGTGAAAAAAGATAACCACCGTAAGATGAACATCTAATGGATGAGGATGGATGATTGCATGATTGCACAAAAACTCCGATTGCATATTAGTTGTTGCCCTGTTGTTAAGCATGACCTCATGGCTGCACTACAATGCTTCTACAACTTGAATGCGGGGCCGTTGGCACAGCTTTATTGTGCAGAGATCACTCTACTCTGCAATAAATCATTTTCGTCACTCCCTCCCCGGCAGTCACTCCCACTCCGGCGGGATCGCCGGCCTCGGGTGATTCTCGGACTCTCCCGCTCCGGTGGACACTCCCGCTCCGACTGAGGAAAGTCACGTAGATGGTGACTTAGTAGAGAGAGCTTCTTGTTCCCTGCGCCGGCGGCCTCTCCTGCCCCCTCGGCGCCGGCCGCCATTCCGGCCCCGGGGCTACTCTCCGCGCTGACGGTCATCCCGGTCCTGACGCCTGTTGATTGCTGCGGCAACCTCGTCCGAAATGGCCTCCTTGCCATCTTCGCATTCGGCAGCCACTGCCGCTATGCCGACCAAGGTATCCTCGGCCCTGACCTCCTCGCCTGGCACTATGCCGACGGCCATCACTGCCACGCCTGCCTCTCTGGGTAGTCTGGATTTCCCTCTTCGGCTGTCCAGGCCGCCGTCCACGCCTGCACCTGACTCCACCTTGGTCCCCGCAGATCCCCCTTCTCAGCCCTGCTCACCCCCGTCCCTGCTCGCCCTTACCACCCTCTCCTGGCGATGGAGCCCTCTCCCTCCTGCCTCTACTCCAGTGCTCTTGTGGGGATTCTGAGGAAGCCACCCCCCTGTCAGCCGGTCATGATCATCCCTCCGGTGGATTGGATCATCGTCACTTCCCCTCCCTCCTCTCGCCTGACGTTTTGATCATGACGGATCCTGCAGTTGTGCCTTCTCAAGCCTCATGTTGCGCCCGCTTGCCTGCAAATCAAGCGGTGTGGTTCATGTCTGCCGGTCTCCGGTCGTGGGCCTCTCTTCGCCGGCCACCAATCGCCGGGTGCCGCTCTCCTACCCTCAGGCTCCTGCGTCGATCCTCAGTGGCTTCCGACGCTAGCACTTCGAGCGGTGTGGTTCGTGCGGAACAGCGAATCATGTCATTCTCCCTGCCGGCAAATCCCGCTTCCGGCGCCTGTGCTGATCCTGTCCGTACGGGCTCGTCCGAAGCCAGTGACAAGTCCGCTCCTACATCCCCTCTGTTACGTGCCTCCTGTACCCCTACTATTCAATCACAAGTGCAGGACTTAGTCGGGCTAAACATCATTGGTGCCGAGGATGCTGTGCCCCCCCTGGGTGCTCGCCCACAGCAGGTTGTGGCCGAAAATGGAGGGCTACATTTGGATCAGCAGGTTCAGCCCGCATTGGAGGCTGCTGGCTTCCTCGACCAAATGTTCCCGCCGCCGCGGCCCTCGCTCCTGCCTGGTCCGCCTTGAGGCCGAGGCGGCCGTGGCGCACGTGGTCGCTCTGCCTCGGCAGAACCGACACGTCGCAGCGCCCGTCTGGCGGCCAACAAATCCATTGTGCCCACTGCTCACCGGGCGATGTACCGCCTTATACGTCAGCTAGACCTCGTAGGCGAGGGCGCAGCCATTGGTGATGAAGTTGTTGGCAAGTACCTCGACTCGTTCAAAAGCCCATTAACACGTCAAGCGGTGGTGTCCATAAGAAAGGCTCTATCTATCGACTCGGGTGACTCTGTTGCTGCCTTCGCTGCTATGGCTGCTTCGGAACAAGCGGCCACAGTGGCGGTCTAATGCGGCTACGCCTCGCTTCGTCGTCACCATCTTTGGAGATGTTATTGCAGCTCTGTGATGTGTTGGGACTAGTAGCTTGTCAAAGGGATGACAAAGTTTTGGGGTTTAGGATGGCGTCTCCCGCTCATGTGCTCTGACTTGGCTGGTGTAAATGTCTTGTCGTGCTGCAAGTTCAATGATGAGTGATCCAGTTTCTGTTTTAACATGGAATGTACGGGGCTTGAACTCACCTGCTAGACGGGAGGCTGTTTCCTCGCTGATACAATCATCTAAGCCAAGTATAGCCTGTCTCCAAGAAACCAAAATAACAGACCTCAATCCAACCATTCTTAAGGAAATTTTCGGACTGACGATAACGAAAGGCCACTGTCTGCCGTCAATAGGTACGCGTGGAGGTATTGCACTTGTCTGGAATCCACATCTCATCCAAGGTGGCCAGCCGGTACAACGTGAATTCAGTCTTTCACTAACTGGATTACTCAGGGAGACAGGAGCCTCTTTCCAGCTCTCGGTCGTATATGGACCGACAAATCATCAGGCCAAGTTGAGATTCATGCAGGAACTCGAAGATCTGACACCACCGCCAGACATGCTTTGGCTATGTGTAGGGGATTTCAATATGATTCGACAAGCTAGAGACAAAAACAATTCCAACCTCAATCGTAGGATGATGGGGGCGTTTAGAAGATCTCTGGACAGAATGAATTTCATGGAAATCAAACTTCACGGCAGGAAGTTCACCTGGTCTAACGAGCGACAAGATCCAGTACTTGTCAAACTCAATCGTATGTTCTGCAACGACTCATGGGAAGAATGCTTTCCAGGGACCTTCCTGCATGCACTCTCCTCCTCGGTGTCGGACAACTGCCCATTACTGCTCAACAAACAAGATGGGCTGAGGAAATCTACACCTTTCCGCTTTGAGACCTTCTGGCAGCGCGTGCCGGGCTTCATGGATACCGTTAAAGTGGCCTGGGACAGTCCAGTCTCTGCTGTCTCACCACTCCTCAGGCTCCATCAGAAAATGCGCTGTACCCGAGTTCACCTCACTAGATGGAGCTCCAGACTCTTTCGCCAGTTGACTTTGCAGATGCAAATGGCAAACGAAATTATTCTACGGCTTGATGCAGCCCAGGACTACAGAGCCTTAACTGATGCTGAACAGCAACTACGGAAGGACCTCAAGTCCAGACTTCTCGGGCTAGCTGCGGTGGAGAAATCTAGAAGGCGGCAAGCTTCACGAGTGACCTGGCTTAAGGAAGGAGATGCCAATACTCGGTTCTTTCACATTAAAGCCAATGCAACAGAAAGGAAACACTACATCCCCAGGATCAAGCAAGAAAACGGTACTTATGTTTACAATCACCATGACAAGGAACAGATTCTGCTTCGTCATTTCACTCAGATGGTTGGCAGCAAATTACAAAGAACATCAACCATAAACTGGGAGATGTGCAACCTCCCCACTCTACCTCACAACAATCTGGACGAACCCTTTAGTCAAGAAGAAATCTGGTACGCCATCACTGAACTGCCGACCTAGAAATCTCCAGGGCCTAACTGTTTTACGTTAGACTTCTACTGATCCTGTTGGAGTATTATCAAAGCCGACGTCCTTGCAGCATTCAACAGCATCTATAACCTGAACTGTGGATCATTGAGACTTCATAACTCAGCTGTCATCACCCTCCTGCCTAAACACGAGGATGCGGAAGCACCCCCTGACTACAGGCCGGTCAGCCTAATCAACTCCTTCAGTAAGCTCTTTAGCAAGGTCCTGTCTTTGCGACTGCAGCCTCTCATTGCCCAACTCGTTGGCAGTTCGCAGTCTGCTTTCATCAAGAAAAGATGTATTCAAGACAGTTTCCTTTACGTCCAGAATCTTGCACGCGCATATCATCAGAAAAATCGGCCCTTGCTGCTCCTAAAAATGGACATATCGAAAGCCTTTGAAACAGTATCTTTGGAATACCTGCTTGAGCTGTTGGAAAAGCGAGGCTTCCCTCCTCGCTGGAGGGAATGGATCTCTGCCACATTATCATCCTCCACATCGCATGTCCTGCTCAATGGTATTCCGGGGCCAAGCTTTGATCACCGCCGCGGCCAGAGACAAGATGACCCACTTTCACCTTATATATTCATTCTAGCGTTTGACACGGTTCAACAAATATTCAAAATGGCAACACAGCAAGGTCTTTTATCCAGATTGACTGACACGGCGGCTAAGTCACGACTGTCCCTTTATGCTGATGATGCAATGCTCTTCCTAAACCCCGTTCAGTTTGAGCTAGCCTCCACCTTCGAAATAATGGAGAGATTTGGTAATGCGACTGGCCTAAGAATCAACCCTGCAAAGAGCACCATTAGCACCATCCAATGCAGTGATCAGACAACATCTGAAATTCTCTCAAATTTCCGATGCCCCAGGCAAACATTCCCTGTCTCCTACCTCGGCTTACCCCTCACTCTAGGCCGGCTTAACCTCTCCCACCTTCAACCAATCCTGGATAAAGCCACAGCAAGGGTGGCGGTGTGGCAGACCAAGTTGATATCCATTGGAGGGCGAAGAGAATTGGTCCGAAGCACCATCAATGCAATGCCTGTTTATGCTCTCACAGTGCTAAGACCCCCAAAAAAGTTCATCACCAACTTAGACAAACTGCGCCGCCGCTTTCTTTGGGCGGGCGCCTCGGAAATGACAGGGGGAAAATCCAAGGTATGTTGGACATCTGTTTGTCGACCGGTGAACTTGGGGAGCCTTGGATTAGTTGATCTCAGGAAATTCAGTAAGGCGCCACATTTGCGTTGGCCATGGCTGCAGTGGACCACATCAAACAGACCATGGGTTGGCACCAAACTACCATTGTATCAAGCTGATTGGGATCTGTTTGAAGCAGCAACAACGGTCACTGTCAGAAACAGCAAAACAGCCATCACTGCTACAATAAGCCTCATCACAGGCGGCTCCAAACCTATTATCACAGACGGCTTTTAAAACCGCCTGAAACGAAGAGTCTGTGATAATCCGCAATTTCACAGGCGGAGAAGTGAAACCGCCTGTGAAGACACATTATCATAGGCGGTTCTTCACTTAGGCTAGCCGCCTGTGAAGACAGATTATCATAGACGGTTCTTTACTAAGAATAGGCGCCTGTGAAAATACTTTATGACAAGCGGGTCGTGCAGCATATATAACCGCCTGTGATAAATGTCTTTTCACAGACGGTTATTGAAGCATAACTAACCGCTTATGATAATCAGTCTTCACAGTCGGGTATTGAAGCATAACTAACCGCCAATGATAATGTGTTTTCACAGGCGGGTTTTGAATCATAACTAACCGTCTATGATAATGTGTGTTCACAGGCGGATTTTGAAGCATAACTAACCGTCTATGATAATGTGTCTTCACAGACGGGTGTTGAAGCATAACTAACCTTCAATGATAATGTGTCTTTACAGACGGTTATTGAAGCATAACTAACCCGTTTATGATAATGGTGTTATCACAGACGGAGTTTACCTATATCAGCCGTCTGTGAAGACCCTTTAACGCAGCCGGTTTCTACCATAACAGACACCGCCTGTGAAAATTAGGTTATCACAGATGTTTCTTTACTTGTATCTAGCCGCCTGTGATAATTGTTTTTCACAGTCATGCAGTACTACTGCTGTTATTTCTAATTTCCGGGTCAATTCAATATAATCATAGAACAAAAAACAACAATCATCACAGAACAAAAGTCAACAATATTATCATCACAGAAGTCAATTTCACTAAAGCAATATACATATGTACAAGTTAAAGATACAATTCATCTCAAAGTTTACAAGTTTTCACTAAAAACTCTTTAGATTGGCATAGTCGCAAAGTTCTGGCACATGAGCTGCTGAACCTCTCTTATCAAAGAACTTCCCCTTTTTGTGCAAAATTTCGCGACGAATGAACTGACAGAGTTCAGAAGCAATCCTGTCGGCTTCTCCATCAGGAATACTTCTACAAACTGGCCATTCTTCGTTCAGATTCTTCTTGTGCTGCAATATAACACATAACAAGGTTTAGAATGTGTTGGTTTGAACAATCTCAAAGTATAGATCAAAGTGAGAGTATACAAGAATTTAGTAGGTATTTTTGGAGCAGTTGTACTATGAGCAATTGAATTTTGAAGTTGGAATCAAAATATGAAAATAATGTTTCTGGTAATATTGAACAACAGAGAATATAAGCATTAAACTATGCTAGTTACAATGAAAATGAAACACAAAAGTAAGAAAATAAGGTATCGACATTAAGGATAACTTACATCCTCACGATTGACTCTATATACGGCGGCGGTCCGAAGATGCTCGCATACATAATACCCGCATAAGACACTCCCAGCAGGCTGCTTCGGACAAGCATAATACGTTTTAATGTCCAATGTATTCGTATTAGGAGGTCTCTGACTGCCAAGCTCCGCGTAAAACTACCAAGCGCTGTAATACAAGAAATGTCATATAAAACTTGTCAACACATTCTAAATGTGCGTAAATTAAAATTATTGAACAAATGTACTTTTTCAAAATGGAAAGGAAATCTTTGTAACGATCTAGTGGGTAATCGGCCGAGTCTAAGACTGTTGCCATTCCGTGCGTTGGCTTGATGAAGATCATTATGTAGTGATTACTTCAAATATACAAACACACGTGTTAACAATTACCAATAATTGCTATTTCAATGTCATGTGTCGAACTTACTCGAAGTGGTACAGAGCCTTTACGAGGTCCTGGCCGTCTCTGACAAAGTTAAACATTGCATGTACTATGTAAGCTGCAACTTTTGCCTTTCTATCCTTCTTAAGTTTTGCAATTGCTCCTTCAAAATCTTTTTTTTTCATGTGTTTGTACTGGCTTGATTCTCGATTCGCCTGGACGTCGAATAGCGACTTTGCAATCCTAGTAGGGTCAAGGATACCTGTCTTGCGCGCCAACTTTACATTATCCATGTATTGCATCCTATTGAAGAAGTCCAGAATTGTTATAATCTCATGAAATGCGTATGCGTGTAGTAAGAAAAGCAAATACAAAATATTAGAGCACTTACAAGCACCAGACGAGCAGCAGGTTGATTTCGAGCATGCCCCGATGGAAAAGGGAAAGCAGCTCGTCAAATAAAATGACTCGTTTATCTACTCCAGTGCTCCAGAATGCTCCTTTTGGAATACGAAATGTGACGCAATTAAGACCAAATTTTGTGCTGGCAGTGATGTACCACTCATGCATTCTTCTGAGCGCGACGGGTTGTTTGCTAAGTTGTACGGATGTCATGAATGGCTTCCCATTCTCAAATTTAGGAGGAACATCCTCAAGCTTGTATATTAGAACTCCTGGTTTAACTAAAGCTGTCCGCCGATTATACATGACACCGTCTTCTTCCCACTCCTCGATATCTTCTAATGCTGGCTCATGAGAAGAACGAGATGCACTCGATTTTCTAATATTTTCCTTCATAGCTTCCAAATACTTTGTCACTTCTGATGAAGGTTTCTTATTTTCGTATGAGCTAACTTTGACAGGCACTGATGATCGAGGAGTAGTCGTCGGAAGTTGGACACTGGCTTGTTGTTGAACCTATTGTTCAACTGATTGCTCTTTACTCCCAGCAGCTGGCTCTAGTACTACTTCAAGCTGTTGCTCAACTAGTTGCTCTTTACTAGCAACAGCTTGCTCTGGTACTGCTTGAAGTTGTTGTCCAACTTGTTGCTCTTGGATATCATCATCCTTGCTCAGACATAGGGGGAGTGGATCTTCCCAGACTGGGAGTGGATCTTCATGCACTTTCGCCTTAGAAGATGGGGTTGCAGTATTTGGAGATGCGACGGGGCTAGAAATTGGCTCATCGTCCAACACGATATCGCGTCGGTGCCAAAAGATTAATTGGTTGACAGCCTGCCCCAAAGTCGCGATCCCCTCAGGTGTGACGTGGTCTATTTCATAATCTTCATAATAATTATCAATGATATGAAGAACTTGCACCACAGAATAATACAACGGAAGTGGACTCCCGTAATCACGATCAGGCTTTGCCATAGCAGTGGCAACCTGTTTGGGTTTGTTCCCTGCTCTGCCTATCGGGACAAGAAGATGACAAGATTTGTCGTTAGCAATATCATCGACAGGGAACTTATGGGCTGACCCTGAGCCTGGCACGGAACCAACGCTGCTAGGGTAGGCAGTTGGAGATACTAATTGCTCCTTTTGCACCGGAACCATCATTGTACTCGGTGCCACTAATTGTCCTGATTGTCTAAGTTGTTCCATTATTTATTGCATATTTTCTTTGACCTTTTGAGCAATTGTTTCATCAAGTGTTTTCTTAAACTTCTCATGTCTTCTATATGTGTCTTTATCTTTAGGGAAACCATCTAGCCAAGACATTTGAGAAGAGACCGCTCGAACCCGTTCGCTGTGTTCAGGGTTTCCCAAGATAGCAGTATGTTGGTCATTCTCCCTCTTCGGCTTGAAGAGACCCTTCTGTTGCTTTTCAATTACTTCTATCATTTTATCCTCTACTTCACTCAGAGAGTCGGGCTTTTCAAGTTTGCCCTCGCTGGTCAAACTTGACCAAGCAAAGACCAAGCGTTGAGTTCGCTCATCGCACCCTTCTAATGGGTGAGGATTGCCCTTACTAAGAATTTCGTCTATTATCTTATTCCATTCTGGACTTTGGGGCCATATCCGGCAGACCCCAAGCGATGATGGTATTTGTTCTTTTTTGCAAGCTCTGACCTAGTTGTGCTTAGAGCTTTAGCATCAGGTGTGCTCTTTTGATGAACAAACTCTTGCCACTGAGTTTGTGTGATTTTTCACATCTTCCTCGGGCTAGGGACCTTATTGGCCTTAACATAAGCATTCATTTCACTCTTCCAGCATCGAAACTTCTTGCCGCAAGAGACCAATGTTGCTTTCTTTACAGCTTCTTCTGTGCCTTTCGGGAACTTGAATTGTTCCTTTATCTCTTCTCACAACTCATTATTGGTCTACTCGGGTAATTTCCTCCAATTCTCGGTTGTGATCGGCACAACCTCCCTAACAAGAAAACCGCATGCATTACGATACTTGGTAACTGAATCCAATGGTTCTTGGGGAAGCCCACCCGGACCGACCCTTGTTATGTACATGATGCGGTCCAATGGACCCTTATTGGGACCTCGTTGCCCTCGTTTCCGCTTGAGTGAATCTGAGGATTCATCCATTGGTGAACCTTCTGCGGTTTTAGGAGCCGATGTCGCCTCATTGTCTTCGAGATTAATCTAGGTAGGAAAAAATTATAAGACTTCGTATACTTGACAACCAACATTAACTTGAACTGCTGAAGTTAAGATTCGTGATCCATACCTCGTCGGCAGGATCATATTCCGGGTCTAGATCCACTGAAGTCTTTTTAATTTTTATATTCGGAAAAGGATCCGAAGGACTGTGATAGGAGCCTGAACTGCTGGAGTTAGTAAAGTCCATATTGTCTTCTTTGTTGTTACTATCAGGACCAATCTTCTTAGGGCTTTCCATGCTAGATCTAATAAGACAAAAAATATAATAAATGGAATAACTAAATTTGGTCATATTTAAAACAAATTTTCTCAATTTTGGCTCAATTAAGTAAATTTAGCCAAAACACATTTTTGAAGTTATATAGGTCTAACTAAATTCTTGTATCATAGAGATCGGCATCATATGCTCAGACTCCATCGCCACACCTAGTGTTACCTAGATATGGGCGTGAGGATGCTCCTGACATCACAAATGAATTGGCCAGCAACTTGTTTGGCTTCAGAGCTAAATATAGCATAACTTTGGTAGCTCAGATTAGGTACAATTGCTCAAATGAAGCTGATGGAGCCACAAGTGCAGACATCTTTGGTAGCACAGATTAGCTACAATTGCTCAAATGAAACTTAGAGAAATAAAAGCAAACTTAGCCAAACTTAGTCTAGCATAGCTAACTCTAAGCAAAAGTAGCCAAATATAGCTAAATATAGCATAACTTAGTCAAAATTAGTCAAGTATAACTATATCTAATGTAACTTAGCCAAAATTAGCCAAATTTGGTCAACTTAACCAAATATAGCTAAATCTTGCCCCTAATAGAGAATTATGTGGCATATGCAAGGCCGATGATAGAAATAGGGAATATACTGCTGTTACTAGAGTCTAGAATCATGTTTACCACTAATGTGTCCGAACAGTTTCAGACACACAAAACCAACTACCAATTTATCGTCATATAACCATCCACGACGAAGAGAGTAACTCCTATTCATTCGAACTTGACAGTTTTATCTCTGCAAACTACCAGAAGATGAAATGCTACTGATTTCACAGTTTCAGACACACAAAACCAACTACCAATTTATCGTGATATAACCATCCACATAAATCTTGCCCCACCGAACCCTAACCAAAGATGCCACCGAACTTGACAGTTTTTCGAATTCCACCGAACCCTAACCAAGGATGCCTACCATTATCTAATTCCCGAACCCTAACCAAGGATATGCAAGGCGGCAGCGAGGGCGAGGAGGGAGGCGGCACGGCGAAGGAGGATGGAAGGTCGAAGGGTTTAGGGTTTACCTTGAAGCTCGGCGGCGACGGAAATGGCTTCGCTCGGCGTACTTGGAAGTGAGGAGGGTGAAGCTCGGCGACGGCGAAGCTCGGCGGCGTACCTGGAAGTGACGAGGGCGAACACTTGGCGGCAAACGAAATTTTGGCAGCCTAACAGCGTCTAAGTGTTTTGCCCGGGTTAGGTTTTTCCAATTCTGCCGAGGGGTATATATAGACTCACATTTTCTCAGGCGGATTTTAAGTACCGACCATCAGAGAAGATTGTTACCTCAGTCGGATTTTACTTACCAACCGCCTGAGAAGATACAATTATCTCAGACGGTTGGTTTGTAACACCCGCCTGAGTTAAACATGGGCCTGTGAAGATATTTACTTCTTCTTAATTTGATGAACGCCTACATAAAGACCCCTCACCAACCGGGATGAGGATCCCCTGACTTAATCAGCGGTCACTGACATGTGGACCCGGTCCCACACGTCAGTGACCATGTCACGCATGCGCGACCTTTCTTTTCCCCGAGGCACGACCTTTCTTTTCCACTCCGCGCGGCCTTAAAGACGCGCTATCGCTCACAAGCGCATCGCTCACTTTGAATCCTCTTGTTTTCTTCGTCTTCCTCCGCTCCGACGACCCAACACCACTATGGCTGACCTTCCGCCGCCAAGCCCTCCGAGGGAGCCACCTTGCAAGAAACTATGTTGCAGCTCCCCTGAGAAGATCAACACCGAGCAGTGCCTCCTCATGGCACGAGAGGCGTACAACAATACGTCTCGCGCCATGAGTGCCTTGGGGCTGGGTACCCTTCCAGAGTATACTGGAATGGGTACCTTGGGCCACTACCTCTATGCCCTCATGGGGGTGGCTGATTGTCTCGACATTCTGTTCGCGACGATGGCCCAGGTTCTTGGCCCCGAGGGCCGTAGAACGCTGGTGGAGGCGACGGCTAGCAACTTCGGGGTTGCACCGCCGGTGCATCCGGTGCAGCCGGTGCAGCCGGCCCTGTCTCCTGTTGCACCGGTGTCGGAGTCGCCGCCAGAGGATGAGGAGGAGGAGGAAGAGGAGTAGGAGTAGGATTTAATTAGTTTTTCTTTTTGTTGTTTTTAGTTGCTTCTGTTTTGTAAATATTGTTAATGAATGAAATCTATCTTTTTTCATATATGTGATTGAATATTACTTGTGTATCTTGTGTGTTCTTGTGTAAATATTATGCATCTTGTGTGTTCTTTTGTGAGATGTGTGATTTAATATTGTTAATGAATGAGTATCTTGTGTGTTCTTCAACTGTGTGAATGAATTAATGTGTAGTGTGTTCATCATTAATTAAAATTTCACGTCTGAGAAGAAGATTATCTCAGGCGGTTGGTAAGTATATTCTCAGGCGGTTGGTAATCACCAACCGCCTGTGAAGATATTTACTTCTTCTTAATTAATATTCTTGATTAAATGTGGTCCTTTAAAAAGGCAAAAATCCACTTTCTTGTAATATTATTGATAAGTAAAGGTTACCATTAAATTTCACTTCATAAATCCTTTGAAATTGGTCAGAACATAAAAAACATACAACAAATGCTATTTTTCATTTTTCTATCTTGATGAATATAATGTTTTTTCATTTATTTTTTCAGTGGACATTTTTACTCATCATACCAACCTCTATGAATTTTTTCATATTTTTTTTAAATTTTTTGGAATCAATGTGTGTTCATAATTTGATGAATGCCTCATATGAATATGAGCATTTAGTTAGAATGGTGGATAATTTGAAGTTTGAAATGTTGGAATGCTTTTAAAAAAATTAAAAAAATTCATACATGTATAAATTATACAAATATGTTCATACCAACAATTTTGAGTGAAGGAACTTTTTTTATGAGATACACAAATATGAATAATATGTGAGTAGAAATTAATTTGATATTTGCCAAAACATTACAAT
Source organism: Tuctoria greenei (assembly GCA_036927565.1). Lineage (NCBI taxonomy): Eukaryota > Viridiplantae > Streptophyta > Magnoliopsida > Poales > Poaceae > Tuctoria > Tuctoria greenei. The sequence continues at coordinate 178,030,019 of JAYESD010000004.1, read as the reverse complement.
GTCAGCTATACAAGTTTTAAAAATATTTTGTTCAGGTGGTAGATGTTAATTTTATACAAATGTAGAAGAAAGAATCATAGAATTTGTACACAATTTGCAGAATCTAAACATGTTTGAGTATTTATATTGGAATCTAAATAAAAAAGAAGCAAGGGATAAGGAAACTGAAGAACAGTATCGGGAATTATCCCAGGCGGTTCTTAAGTAATACCCGCCTGAGATAAAAATATTTTCAGATGGTTGGTAATCACCAACCGCCTGTGAAGATATTTACTTCTTCTTAGTTAATATTCTTGATTAAATGTGGTCCTTTAAAAAGGCAAAAATCCACATTCTTGTAATATTATTGATAAGTAAAGGTTACCATTAAATTTCACTTCATAAATCCTTTGAAATTGGTCAGAACATAAAAAGCATACAACAAATGCTATTTTTCATTTTTCTATCTTGATGAATATAATGATTTTTTTCATTTATTTTTTAGTGGACATTTTTACTCATCATACCAACCTCTACGAATTTTTTCATATTTTTTTTTAAATTTTTTGGAATCAATGTGTGTTCATAATTTGATGAATGCCTCATATGAATATGAGCATTTAGTTAGAATGGTGGATAATTTGAAGTTTGACATGTTAGAATGCTTTTAAAAAAATTAAAAAAATTCATACATGTATAAATTATACAAATATGTTCATACCAACAATTTTGAGTGAAGGAAATTTTTTTTATGAGATACACAAATGTGAATAATATGTGAGTAGAAATTAATTTGATATTTACAAAAACATTACAATGTCAGCTATACAAGTTTTAAAAATATTTTGTTCAGGTGGTAGATGTTAATTTTATACAAATGTAGAAGAAAGAATCATCAAATTTGGACACAATTTGCAGAATCTAAACATGTTTGAGTATTTATATTGGAATCTAAATAAAAAAGAAGCAAGGGATAAGGAAACTGAAGAACAGTATCGGGAATTATCCCAGGCGGTTGTTAAGTAATACCCGCCTGAGATAAAAATATTTTTAGACGGTTGTTAAGTACCAACCGCCTGTGAAGATATTTACTTCTTCTTAATTAATATCCTTGATTAAATGTGGTCCTTTAAAAAGGCAAAAATCCACTTTCTTGTAATATTATTGATAAGTAAAGGTTACCATTAAATTTCACTTCATAAATCCTTTGAAATTGGCCAGAACATAAAAAACATACAACAAATGCTATTTTTCATTTTTCTATCTTGATGAATATAATGATTTTTTCATTTATTTTTTCAGTGGACATTTTTACTCATCATACCAACCTCTACGAATTTTTTCATATTTTTTAAATTTTTTTGAATCAATGTGTGTTCATAATTTGATGAATGCCTCATATGAATATGAGCATTTAGTTAGAATGGTGGATAATTTGAAGTTTGACATGTTGGAATGCTTTTAAAAAAATTAAAAAAAAATTCATACATGTATAAATTATACAAATATGTTCATACCAACAATTTTGAGTGAAGGAACTTTTTTTTATGAGATGCACAAATGTGAATTATATGTGAGTAGAAATTAATTTGATATTTACCAAAACATTACAATGTCAGCTATACAAGTTTTAAAAATATTTTGTTCAGGTGGTAGATGTTAATTTTCTACAAATGTAGAAGAAATAATCATAGAATTTGGACACAATTTGCAGAATCTAAACATGTTTGAGTATTTATATTGGAATCTAAATAAAAAAGAAGCAAGGGATAAGGAAACTGAAGAACAGTATCGGGAATTATCTCAGACGGTTGTTAAGTAATACCCGCCTGAGATAAAAATATTTTCAGACGGTTGGTAATCACCAACCGCCTGTGAAGATATTTACTTCTTCTTAATTAATATTCTTGATTAAATGTGGTCCTTTAAAAAGGCAAAAATCCACTTTCTTGTAATATTATTGATAAGTAAAGGTTACCATTAAATTTCACTTCATAAATCCTTTGAAATTGGTCAGAACATAAAAAACATACAACAAATGCTATTTTTCATTTTTCTATCTTGATGGATACAATGATTTTTTCATTTATTTTTTCAGTGGACATTTTTAATATAACCCATAGAGTACAACACGTTATGGGAGAACAGGTCATACTCGCGCTCAATCCTTCAGTTCTTAGTACAGAAGACGGTCTCGGACCACCCTCGCCTGCCGCAGCGGTCAGGCCCCTGGTTCCCCCCTGTTGGGCAGCGGCAAACGCCATCGTCAATGTCGGGCAGCAACACCGGCGGCGGTCCGGGAGGAGGCCTACGCAGTAACCTCCAGCTCACGAAAACGTCGAGCCTCTGCATGGCTTGATTCCGACACCGGCAACACTCCTTGTTGGTCCTCTTCATCGCGACAGACCAGACCGTGTTGTCGCCGACGTGGGCCTCGCCTTCGACCTGCCGGATATACTCGAGGGTGTCGCGGTCCCCGCGGTCGGCGTCGTAGCGGAGCATGGCGAGGACGTAGGCCGCCACCTTGTGGCCGTTCGCGGCCGCCCGGGCAAGGAACTGGGTGCCCCGCTGCGCCTGCGCGCGGCCGTAGTTGAAGACGAGGTCGAACCCGGTGACGTAGCACGCATGAGGGTTGCCCACGTTGGCCAGGCACTCCACGAGGGCGTCGTAGCTCCCGTTCCCGTGCCGTTGGAACCACTCCCAGCTGCTCTCCCGCTCCAGCGCCACGCGCCTGCCCACGGTGGGATCACGGCACGCCGCGTGCATGGCCTTGCAGGTGGCGCGCAGACTGGAGAGGTCATCCATGGGCTGGGTGGAGGTTGCGGCGACCCACCCCGCGATCAGGACCGCAATATCGTGCGGCAAGGGGAACTCCATGGGCTTATCTCAGGCGGTTGGTAAGTAACAACCGTCCCCGAGATAAATATATTCTCAGGCGGTTGGTAAGTACCAACCGCCTGAGAAGATGTTAATTAACTGACGCGCCGCACGAGGTCTGTGGAGAAGTTAAGAAGTCGCGGTTCAGGGACGCGTGCGACGGAAGGATCTCTGAAGATCGTCTTCCACAGTGGTTTAATTGTGCGCCTCACGAGGTCTGCAAAGAGTTCAATGCGCAATGAACAAAATATTTTGTTCAGTTGGTAGATGTTAATTTAATACAAATGTAGAAGAAAGAATCATCGAATTTGAACACAATTTGTAGAATGTAAACATGTTTGAGTATTTATATTGGAATCTAAATAAAAAAGAAGCAAGGGATAAGGAAACTGAAGAACAGTATCGGGCATTATCCCAGGCGGTTGTTAAGTTATACCCGCCTCAGATAAACATATTTTCAGACGGTCGTTAAGTACCAACCGTCTGCGAAGATTTTTACTTCTTTTTTCTCAGGCGGTTTGTAAGTAATAACCGCCTGAGATAAACATTTTTGAAACTACAATATGTTAATTAACGTCCTGAGAAGTGTTAATTAACTGACGCGCCGCACGAGGTCTGCGGAGAAGTTGAGAAGCCGTGGTGCAGGGACGCGTGCAAGGATCTCTCAAGATCATCTTCCACAATGGTTTAATTTTGCACTGCACGAGGTCTGCAAAGAGTTCAATGCGCGGGAAACGAACCGCTCCCTCGTCTACTCCGCACAGACCATATATAAGGCGCGTCGTCGGTTATGTACAAGCATAGAACTTTTACTCTCCTTTCTTCTTCTTCCATCGTTCCACCTCTCCTAGCCCGGTGCCGACGAACCACCACCGCCATGGCCAACCTTCCGCCACCTAGCCCGCCGAGGCAGCCACCCCGCAAGCGGATACGTTGCAGCTCCCCCGAGAGGGTGAATGACAACGACCAGCGCGTTCCACCGCCGGTGCAGCCGGAGCCACCGGTACAGCCGGAGCAATCGGCTCAGCCAGAGCAGCCGACCCCTGCATCATCGCCGGAGGAGGAGGAGGAGGAGGAGGAGGAGGACGACGACGACGACGACGATGATGACAATGATGACGACGAGCCGTCCTCCGATGACGGCGACGACGAGCCGTCCTCCGACGACGGCGACGACGAGTCGTCCTCCGACGACGACGACGATGAGTCGGAGGAGGACCGCTTGGCCTGGTTTGAGAAGTTGGCGGAGAGGATGGAGGAGGCGGGGCCGTAGAGTAGTTTTTAGGATTTCAATCAAGTGTTCTTGTACATATTTCTTGTGTTTTGTACATATTTCAATCAAGTGTCAATGAATACTGGTGGATAATTTGAAGTTTGACATGTTGGAGTGCATTTAAAAAAATTTAAAAAATTCATACATGTATAAATTATACAAATATGTTCATACCAACAATTTTGAGTGAAGGAACTTTTTTTTTATGAGATACACAAATGTGAATAATATGTGAGTAGAAATTAATTTGATATTTACCAAAACATTACAATGTCAGCTATACAAGTTTTAGAAATATTTTGTTTAGTTGGCATTATCTCAAACGGTTGTTAAGTAATACCCGCCAGAGATAAAAATTTTCTTAGGCGGTTATTAAGTACCAACAGCCTGTGAAAATATTTACTTCTTAATTAATAAACATCTTCTCAGGCGGTTGGTAAGTAAAACCTGCCTACGATAAAGTTAAAAACCGCCTGTGAAAAACCGACGTCTATATAAGGACCCCTCACCGCAGTCAAAACGCAACCCTAGAGAATTTATATCGACGCCGCCAGGCTGTTGAAATTTCCCCTGCGCCGCGCCGCCGCCCAGCCCATACCGCCGCGCCGCCGCTCAACCCCGCACCGCCACTTCTCCACCCAGCCGGCCCACCGTGCTGACGCCTCCCCACCATGCTGACGCCTCTGCAAGGTAAATGTAGTTTCCTTACTTTTTCTTTGTATATTTTCATTAGCTGATAAGCTGTTAGTTTTGTGTGTTCTGGTATATGGATTCTGTCCTTTTGCATGTGTAAGGACTGTATGGATTGTGTTCTTGTATATTGATGTATGGACCATATGGATTGTTTCCTTTTTGTACCTATTATGTGACATGAATATGATGTTTAATTAACAGATGCTATTGTAATATATATAAGATGCATCTGGGCCTGTTTCCCGATATAAAGGACTGGATCTCACCCAGACCTAGCCCATGCTGCTGGGCCTGTTTCCCCCTTTGACTCCGTCCGCCTCAAGACGTCGCCCGTCTCCTACATTAGTCGCCCTAATCATACTTTTTATGTCTCTGTAAATTCATTTTATAGAAGACCTTTAGAGAATATTTGTGGCCAAATTTTGTAAATCTGACAAAAAATTCTATTATTGAAGCATGGACCGTCGAGCGTGGATGTATAACATGCCAAGACCCGATCCTATGTTCATTCGTAATGTTGCAAATTTTATTGAAGCATCCAAGAGACATGCGAAGTTGCAAAAGATAGATGACATATTATGTCCATGTATCGACTGCGAAAATAAGATTGCTTGGACGGATACTATAGCAATCCAATCTCATTTGGTGAAAAGAGGTTTCAAAAATAACTACACAATATGGACAGAGCATGGTGAGTTAGATACACATGATGTGGATAAAGATGATGAGAGAGGCTCAGATGATGATAATGTTCATATCGATGATGGTAGTGACAATCAAGCTGGTGATGATGATGAGTTCGATTGTGAGGAGATGTTGCGTCACATTGAACCATATGTACTGACTTCTATGGGAGCAAGCAAAGGTTTAAGTAAAATGGAGACATTGCAGAATGTGGCGACAGAGCTTTTATATGATGAATCAAACGGTTGTGATAAAGAGTTTACTACATTGCGTGTAGTCTTAGAACTACTAAAGTTGAAAGCTACGCACGGATGGTCCGATTGTAGTTTCTCTGATCTTTTGAATCTTCTGGCAGAAATTCTTCCAAATCCAAATAAACAGCCTAGAAGCACTTATAAAGCGAAGAAACTTCTTTGCCCGATGGCACTAGGTGTGACAAAAATACACGCTTGTGTGAACCATTGTATTCTGTATCGCAGAGAGCATGAGCTCGCAACTAGATGCCCCATTTGTGGTGTCAGTAGATACAAGAAGGACTACAATCACCAGTATGTTACCAACATGAAAAAGACTCAGAAGAATAAGAAGTTTATTATTGGTCCTGAAGGTGACGATGACGATACTTCTGGCGATGCAGACGGGAAGAATAAGAGAAAAATTCCTGCATTGGTGATGTGGTACCTTCCGGTAATTGATTGCTTGAAGCGTTTGTTCTCAAACCCTAGGGAGGCTCAACTTATGCGTTGGCATTCCGAGCAACGCAAGAAGAATGAAAAACATATACGACACCCTGGTGATGCAACGCAGTGGAAAAATTTTGATATTCAGTATCCAGAATTTGCGAAGGAAATCAGAAATGTGAGGTTTGCCTTGGGTACAGATGGAATGAATCCGTTCGGTGAAAAAAGGAGCATACACAGCACATGGCCCGTGGTCTTAACTATGTACAACCTACCGACGTGGTTGTGTCACAAAAGGAAATATATCTTATTATCTGTTCTTATCCAAGGTCCGAAACAACCCGGCATCGAAATTGATGTGTTCTTGGAACCTCTAATGGAAGATATGGCGAAACTGTGGAATGAAGGGGTAAGTACATGGGATGAGTACAAGCGGGAGTATTTCACGCTAAGAGCAATGATATTCGTTACCATGCATGATTATCCCGGACTGTTTACATTATCGGAACAAATGAAAGGGAAGAAAGGTTGCGTTAGGTGTGTGGATAGAACTGGATTTCTATACCTCACTTCATCCAGAAAGACGGTGTACATGAGACATCGGCGGTTCTTGATAGATACATACAAGTATAGGAAGATGAAAGAACAATTTGATAACAAAATCGAAAAAGATACTGCACCGAAACCTTACAGTGGAAAACTTGTGTTTGAAATGGTCAAGAACATTCATATTGTTTTCGGTAAGGGAAAAAAGAGTAAAGGAATTAAGAGAAAGAAAAGTACATCTTCGGATGATACAACTGACATGGCTTTCAAGAAACAATCAATTTTTTTCACGTATCTTCCGTATTGGAAGAATATGGAATTTTTCCATAGTGTTGATTTGATGCACGTTACAAAGAATGTATTTGACAGCATCATTGGGACCTTGCTGGACATGCCGAGGAAAACAAAGGACGGATTAAATTCACATATGGACCTAGTAAATCTTGATTTGAGACCAGAGCTTCATCCAGTAGAAAAGGCGAACGGGGAGCATTACCTTCCCCCAGCCAGCTACAACTTGACGCTAGAAGAGAAAAAAGCAATTTGCGAATGCTTGCGTGGGATCAAAGTGCCCACAAGTTTCTCATCCAATATCCGCAAACTAGTCTCGATGAAAGACTTGTCTGTATTCGGTTATAATTCTCACGACTGTCACGTGATGATGACAGTTTTCCTTGCCATTGCAATAAGAGTAATCAAACCTGAGCATATAAAAGTTGTCATCACACGTTTGTGTTACTTCTTCAATGCAGTATCGCAAAAGGTGATAGCACGTGATGATTTAGACTATCTGAAAACATACATCGTCGAGACAATGTGCAAGCTTGAGATGTGTTTCCCACCATCCTTTTTTGATATGCAAGTACACCTAATCATACATCTTGTTGATCAGATAAAAGCATTGGGGCCACTATATTTACATCATATGTTTTCGTTGGAGAGATATTTAGGAGTATTAAAAGGTTATGTGTGGAACCGTGCTCACCCAGAGGGTTCAATTATGGAAGGATACACCACTGAAGAAGTGATTGAGGGTTGTGCTGATTATATCAAAGATGGAAAATCGATAGGTGTGCCTATACAGGTACATGAGGGTAGAATACGTGGGAGAGGCAAAGTGGGTAAGAAAACTTATATTGTTCTAGATTACAGGAATGTACACCGTGCACATTTTGGTGTACTACAACAGCTCGCAATAGCTAAGCCGTACATCGAGGAACACCAAATTGAGCTTCGTGATAAAAACCAAGACCGCAAAGAGGACTGGATCATGAAAGAGCACAGAAGATGTTTCACTGAATGGTTAATGGACAAAAATATATCATACGGAAACACTATAGAAGAGGCAACAATGAAGAAGTTAGCTTCTGGCCCATCTGCTTTGGTAACATCATGGCAAGCATATGACATCAATGGTTACACATTTTACACTAAAGAAAAAGACGGTAAGAGTGTTGCACAAAATAGTGGTGTTCGTATTGAGGCTTATGATTCACAAGGGCAGAAGACCACATACTTCGGGTTCATAGAGGAAATATGTGAACTCGATTATGGCAAAAGAATGGTAATGCCCATATTTAAGTGCCAATGGGTCAAACATCCTGATGGTTTGAAAGTGGACAATTACGGGCTGACACTAGTAGACTTGAATAAAGTGGGTTACAAAGATGACCTGAGGGTTCTCGCCGATAATGTTGCACAAGTTTTTTATGTTCAAGATCCAGAAACTGAGAAGTTGCACGTAGTTGTTTCTGGAAAGCAAAATATTGTTGGGGTTGACATTGTGGGAGATAATGAAGAGGAATATAATCAGTATGAAGAGATGTACCTTTTCACCGAACCAGAAAACATCAAGCGCGTAGAGAGAAGCATTAAAAAGAATTTGAAACCCTATATGCGAGAAGATGTCAATGCTGGAAAAAATATATATAGCAATGCGAGATGATATATATTGTATATATTTGTATCTTCTGAAATCAACTTAGAACAATGTTGGTATATGGATTGTGTCCTTTTGCATTTGTGTACATATGCGTTTGGACTCAATGATTTGGAATTTTGGAAGTTTGGTCTTTCTTCACATAATGATGTCTCGGACGTGTAGCCGATTGAAGGAGTAGCGCTTGGCGTGGCGCAAGAACCATCCCCATGTATGCACATATGGCACACCGGTCACATGGTTGTATATACATATGTATCTGTAATGGACTGATGAACTTAACTGTAGTTTGTTTTTCCGTGTTGTTTGTTTTTAGTATTTTCAATTTCTCCGCGTAGGGTTTCTCTGCGAAGCCTGAATCGGGAGATTTATTGAAGTGGGAGTGCATCGTCCCTGGTAAAGAAGGGGTAAGTCATGAAGAACAAACACAATATGAGTTTAACCATCGTCCTCCTATTAATAAATTTCTTTTGCAGACTGAATGGGAAGATGGTTACTACCCCCTGACAATCTCCTTCTCTGAGGACTATCCCTTGGTGCCTCCAAGATGCGCCTTTCCAATTGGGTTCTTCCACCCAAATGTCCATCGTTCGGGAGCACTCTGCATCGGGATTCTTGATCAAGAGACTGTAAGATAGACCTATTTTGTTCATGTAATTATTACTTATAATTGTTGTCGAACTTATTTGAACTGGTTTCTTATATTGCTTAAATTATATTTCGTATGGGTGGTGCAGTGCTTTTACAATCAAAACTATACTACTTGAAGTTCAGCGTTTGCTGCATCAGCCAAATGTGCCTGATGTTGAAAATGATTGCTATAATCTACTTATCAAGGTTAGATGACACTTTGACTTAGTGACCAATGTAGGTTATTCATTCCTCCTTCGACATTTGTTAATTTAAATAATGTCAATATTTTCAGGATCCAGCGGAATATAAGAGACGTGTTCGGGAGCAAGCAGGACGGTACAATTTAGATTGATCGATGGGAGCTTCATCGTTGATCTACAATGAATGTAGCATGATTTTTGATCAGTGTGTAAAGAAATTATCTTTGAACAATTGTAAATCCTCTAATGGTGTATTATCACAATTAAGCCAACCTCACTGGTCATCGAGCATTTCCTATAATGCATTACTATACTAGTATCCGCTAGCTCATCTGTGTTTTTTTCCTGATACAATTTTGCCTGCACGACTACATACGGCTGTGATATATAATTGCAACTACATCCCTGTAATTTCAATGAAAACCGCTTATGATAATTAAACAATGACCGCCACTGAAAATACATGATCTTCTCAGGCCGTTGTTAATCAAGAACCGGCTATGAAGTTCATTGCATTACAGACGGTTATTAATTAAGAACCGCCAACGAAGATCATGAATTTACCCAGACGGTTGTTCCTTAAAATCCATATGTGAAGTTCATTACATTACAGACGGTTATTAATTAAGAACCACCAACGAAGATCATGTATTTACCCAGACGGTTGTTTCTTAAAATCCGACTGTGAAGTTCGTTGCATTACAGACGGTTAATAATTAATAACCGTCTGTGAAGATCATGTATTTACCCAGGCGGTTGTTTCTTAAAATCCGTCTGTGAAGTTCGTTGCATTACAGGCTGTTCTTAATTAAGAACCGATTCTGAAGATCATGTATTTACCCAGACGGTTGTTCTTTAAAATCCGCCTGTGTTGTTCTTTCATCACAGACGGTTATTATATCATTTGTCATCACAGTCGCATATTTTAAGGATCGCCTGTGTTTGAAAAATTGAGGCGCCTGTAAAAATGCTTTTTGTAGTAGTGCATGTTCTAGAAATCCAACTGGCGTGGCAGCCTCTCACTCGCGAGGTCGTTCCCAGAATTATATTCTCATTGCAGGCGGAAAAACAGGACTGTTGCCGAGGTGATCATCAACAATAACTGGTTCCATGATTGCATTCACCTGATCACTGAGACCCTACTCAACCAAATAGTCTCCCTTTGGCAGCTCCTGCAAGATAGTGGATTTAACGCAAATGATAATAGGGAAGATGAGATCATGTGGAAGCTCACTGCAAATGGCCAATACTCGGCCAAATCAGCCTATCTAATGCAGTTTCAAGGGCAGATAAATTCGGATTTCCCTAACATCATCTGGAAGGTCTGGGCACCGAACCGCTGCAAATTTTTCACTTGGTTGTTTCTTCAAAATAGAGTATGGACAGCCGACCGCCTCCAACGTCGCGGCTGGCCAAACTACTACTTTTGCGTGTTATGTCACCGGAATTTAGAGACAGCCTATCATCTCCTCTGCGAGTGCCCAGTCTCGCAAGCTATTTGGAATGAAATCAACCTTTGGTTGCAGCGGCCATTGACGATCCCCACCTCCACGCAGCAATACAAAACAACCGATCAATGGTACCAGCAGCTAGTACCTCGAAGCACAGACACCATAAAAGGGCAGCGCTCCCTCGCCATCCTAGTCGGCTGGGCAATTTGGCGTGAGCGAAATAGCGGAATCTTCCAAGCCAAAGATAATAGTCTCCGAGTGATTGTACAAGGTATAAAAGACGAGGTCGCGCTGTGGTGCCAAGCCGGGGCTAGGCACTTACAGACCCTGCTCCCTCAACAGAGGGTCGTCGCCATTTAGCTATTCTTAATCAGCGCAACTCGCGCCCTGTGTAACCTGGAAACTATTTGCTGCTCCTTCTTAATATAATGCCCTCTGGGGTTTTCAAAAAAAAAAGACAGGGAGCAGCGACGAGGGCACCCGGCAGCTTCACCACAGTTCGACTGAAAACTTGCCCAACACAAACATTTGAGGAAAGCACGTCCCAAGCTTGAGCAAGATAATAGATAGGAGAAGCACACGGTACCTTTTGCTGGTTGCAGCTCAACCATGAAATGGTGAACTTGCCTGGGAAAGCAGGGAGCAAGAGTGGCGGCAGTCCTCTGTTCTTGTGGTGATAGCAGACGAACGGAGAGAAAAGCACCGTGTTACAATTATGCTGGGGATAGAGATGGAGTGACCAGACGTGGGAGAGAAAAGATCAGTAGGAGCACAGCTGCGGCCTTGTTATTTGCCGAGCTGGCGGAAAAATCCTTGCCGTGGCATGCAGAGAGCGGGGATATTTTCTTCACTTGGCTCTGTGGCAAGCTACTAGCATACTTGCTCGGTGACCTGGTGCTTCACGTGGGCAGCCTGAGGGCAACAGGTTCTGTGCACCAGGGGCTGGAACTTTGTGCCAAAGTGATAGGGCTGACTGGTGGGTCCCACTATTCTCCCCTTTATCTTCTTCTTTATTGAATTAAATCCTTAGTCAAACATGCACTAAAAATTACAAAAGTTGCCAGCTAGACCAACCGAAATGTGAGTAATTCATATTTGAACTTCAATCAGAAAATTTTGAATTTGATTTGAATTTCCCTCATTTGCCTTGCTCCAAATAAATAGCATATGAGCTCAAAAATTATTGAAACTTGGCGGGGATACAATTTGAAAGATGGGAAACATAATAGTGAATTAGACTTTTTGACAGATTTGAATAAGGAAATTCGATTTGATTTTGAAACTCACATTTAGGGTTTATTTTCGATTCCCTATGTGCACAATTTTCTCCTTCCAAGTTTACTCTTACTCTAATTGACTCTTGAGCTGAAATTTATACTATTGTTTTTAGGGCCTTTACAGGACCGCAACGACAAAGACTATGAGTAGTTCTCCTAATTTTTTCTTTTAGTGACTTGATGTCAAAGGGGGAGAAATTAAGGAGAAGTAGGTCTAGTCGTAGTTGTCTTTCTATTTAGTCTTTTTTTGGACATGGACATGTATCTATTTCAAAACTTGTTATGATTTATGTTTCAGACTATGTTATGTTTATGCAAGACCATGTAATGACTTGATAATTATGTGCTGATGACTTAATGTCTCATAATGTGTGTACTTCTGATGATTATTGCATATCTCTTTTATTAATCTGGTTCATCACATTATTTGTTCATACACACATTTTAGGCACCCCACCATAAAGAATGCACATATGAGATTTTATCCATGTATCGTGTATTTTTCCCTCATATGTGCACACTTTATGAAAATCAAATTTATTTACTCATTTATGTTTAATCTGTATTTGGTTGTCATCAATCAGAAAAAATGGGGAGATTGTAAGTGCATCTAGGCATCCCCATCTGGGTCTTAGATGATTGATCACAAACAAGTACAAAGCTAATAAAACTGTTTGAGTGAGAGCAAATCACAATGGAGAAAAAAGTGAAAATACAAAAAGGAAAAAATGAGATTTTGATTGATAAAGGCTTAATTGAAGAAGAAGACTTACAATAGTTCATAGTGTCCTGATGAGTGTGTAAATCCTCTCAAGAGCATAATTCTTCCATGGAAATATTAAGAGGATAGAACATAATTAAAATTAACTTACACACCGGAACACATCGAACCAGTCTCACAACACAAACCCTAGTCCAAAGATACTTATGTAACACATCGGACTTGTCCGTTCCACCAAGGACTAGTTCATTTTTTAGTACCCTGTAAACTGGGTACCCCGCATACAATGAGAAAAAGATATTGGGTCTCACTTCCCAGAAGAGGAAGCATGCAGAAGTCACCACGTGGCTAGTGGTTCTGGAACTTGCCTCCCTGCTGAGGAGGGCTCCAGTGCCGCTACGTGTCCAACAGCTATGTGCCCAACCTCCCTGTTGAGGAGGGCTCTAGTGTCGCCATGTGTTCAACAACTCCAGACCCCACAACCATGCTAAGGAGGGCTCTGGTGTCGCCACGTGTTCCATAGCCCCAAACCCCATCTCCCTGCTTAGGAGGGCTCCGGTGTCGCCATGTGTCCGATAACTCCAGATCCCACCTCTCTGCTAAGGAGGGCTCTAGTGTCGCCACGTGTTTGATAGCTTCGGACCTTACCACCCCGCTGAGGGGGACTCCTGTGCTGCCACGTGTCCAAGACTGAGGCAAAGTGTTTTGGGTATCAAGACGTTGAAACTGCTATTTCAAGATGGCGTTACTGCGCCATTAAGAACACATTAATCCCCCACGACCAGTAAGCGATCATGACATATTAACGTGTGTTGAAAGCAACGTTAATATGCGTTCAAGACTAAATTAAGTGCCTTGGATCATGTATAAGGTGTTTAATTACCTGGGGCCACATGTCAGGCTCGTCCTCATCGTAAACAGCCAGACCTATGCATATAAAAGGACCACACTGCTACAGTGGAAGCAGACAGAATCCCTACACGCAAACTCATATGCAGTGTACCCTCACTCCAACACACATACAAAGCTCAACAACAGTATAACTACTCTCCCATGGACATAGGGTGCTACGCTCCAGCGGCCCGAACCACGTAAGTCCCAGTGTTCACCCTTGTTCTACGTTTTCATCGTTCCTGAGAATTCGCCCCTCCCAAAAAAGAACCTATGCAGGCTACTTCATAGTGGTACCGGAGGAAGTGTGGTTGCTACACTTTGACATTTGATGCACCAGGTAGGGGCAATATTTTTTCAAGAACTTCAAGCATCATCAACGATGGTGAACTCTGCTGTTGCTTCCTCTGACACGACAGCACGAGCTGGAGGAGGAAATGAAGGCAATCATGTCACAATTCCAGAGGTCGACGCTGCAGCGCGTCAATCTAGAGACAATGGCGTGCATGCCATTGAACCACCTATCGCAGCTGCAGCTGCTGCTCAGCTGCAAGATGGTGTACTGGCATCGGTCATCGATTTGGCTACCAATCCAGAGAACGTGCTGGTTGCATCGTGAGCTCTTCTCCAGAATCCTCCAGCAGAGGATGCGCCTCCGTTGGCTGTGACACAATGGCGCAACGATGTTGATCGTTTGTTCGCCACTACAGCCGCTGCCCTCAACTTGTCTCATCATAGGCGTAGACCTAGGCCGACCAACAATAGGACCGTGTCAGGCCGACTTGGTCCTGTACTTCCTCGAGGTGGACATGCCTCATCACAAGTGGCACTTTCATGTTCGGCTTCGGTGGCCTGACTCTCCGCCACGGCGTCAAAGTTCTCAACAGCTGATCTGAGGGCTGAACAGGACCGCCACTATGCGGAACAAGATGGTTGTCTTACCATCAAGGGACGTCATGAAAGGAGACACAACCTTGAGGGTGAGTCTGCAGTTCCGGCCGGACCTGCTGCAACTTACCCTAGATATGTACCTCAACAAGCTTCTCCTCTTGGGGCGAGTGGTGGTTGCGCTGCCCTCGCGCTGCATCTTCGAATGGTGGAGTGGCCACCAAAGTTCTGGTCTCATTTGCCAAAAAAGTTTGGCGAGACCGTGAATCCTATCAAATTCCTGCATATTTGCTCCACCTCCATCCTGGCTACGGGAGGGAATGAGGTTATCAAGGCAAACTATTTCCCTGTTGCCTTAGTCGATACTGCCCAGTCATGGTTCATGAGCCTGCCCCGCTGGCTCAATCTACAGCTAGGGAGAGTTATGTCGCCAGTTCACTGCCAACTTTGTGAGTTCTTAGACTCGCACAGACAGTGAGCCTGACCCCTTTACTGCACGAAAAGGACAAACAGAGTTCCTGCGATCATTCATACAGCGGTTCTCTCATGTTCAAACCAGTGTTCCTTCTATCTCGAATGCTTTTGTTGTTGTCGCATTCTCACTGAGAGTTAGAGATAAGAAGATGATGGAGAAATTGGCTACGCGTAACGTTCGAGACTGTCGAAGTGTAGACTAAGACACTTCCCCCGGTACTACAAAGTAGTCTGCAGAGGTTCATATTTAGGTGGCGCGCTAATAAAGATGAAGAACAAGGGTGAACATAGAGGATTTTTACATGGTTCGGGCCGCCTGAGCGTAATACCCTACTCCACAGAGTGTGTGTTACTTGTATGAGTATCCGTAAGCCTGAGCTTAGTATGGAATAGCTTGGAATAACTTCTACCATGCAGTGCAACCCTTTTGTATGCCAAGGACTGGCTGTTACAGTATGTGCCCTGGCCAAACAGGTGGCCTTGGCTCTAATAACCGCCCTATACACGATATACTTAAGGGTGGTGAATATACCTGTTTTGATAGTCCTCTGATCGTGCGTCATTAATATAACATTAATGACGTGTTAACCAGGTCTTGTCACGACCGTTTATAGCCCTTGGATGTTGATGACATTTGAGATCCCAATGTCCTCCCGTCGCAGACTTAGATCCGACTGCATGACACGTGGTACCTCTGGAGCTTCTCTCTGCGGGGAGGCAGATCCGAAGCTAATGAACACGTGACAGCACTGGAGCTTCTTCTGTTGGGAAGGCAGGTCCGGCGCCCTGTGACGCGTGGTAGCTCCAGAGCCAACCTATGAAGGGTGGCAGGTTCGGTACTACAGGACACATGGCAGCACCAAAGCCACCCCTAAGGAGGGAGGCAAATCCGACACTGCAGGACACGTCGCAGCACCAGAGCCACTCTAAGGATGGAGGTAGGTCCTGCACTGCGGGACATGTGTTGCCTTCAGAAGTCCACAATACTAGAATGTGGAACTCGATGCGTCTTCTTCTGGTACGAAGGGATATCTGGTATGCAAGGTATCGACAGTGGCCCTTGAGCCCACCTCTAGTAAGATTATAAGGTTTTGATGTTGGAGATTGTGCCATTATCTCTCCCGCATTGCTGCTTCAGGCATCCCTTTGGGACATGCAATCCTTCTTGTTTTGGCAGGTGAGATGCATGACGTAATGATCTCACAAAATTGAAGGATGCCAGTTCTCAATACGATTTTCATATCGGTTTCTAGCGTAATCTTTTTTGCACTGTCAGGCTGCTGCCCTCGGGCTTTCAACTTTTTATCATGACAATAGTTCACCTGGTGTGACTTTTTAACAAAGTGGACCAGGGCCCCTTGTCATTGATGAGGTAACTTCGCAGAGCATGATTATAGTCCAAATGCAGTTGCCATCCAAGCATTGCGGAGGCTTAACAAAGGAAGAGGTACTGCAAGGTGGAAGAACTCTTACATATTGATCTATTCTTGCCATCGAGTTCTCCACTTTAACCCTTGCGTTGCACTCCCAGTTTTGCTCCACTTTGCGGCGATGGTACTTGGGCTTCCACCGAGCAAGGTTGTGAGCGATGATGAGTTGTTGAGAGTTCGTAAGCTTATGAGTTGCACAAGTGATTCCTTCAACAACGCTATTCGTCGAAAGAGTCTTCCAGTGACATTGTTTACTTCATGGCATACACCATGTTTGGGTTTGTTCCGCTAGTATCCAACGTCTTGTTGATGTTGCTGGAGTCGTATGGGCTCCAACTGCACCACCTTGGACCTCACTCCATCTTGTTGGTGGTGATCTTCATCCATTTCTGCGAGATGTTGGTGGGCATGACGCCCTACATCCCTCTGTTCTGGACCTTCTTCACTCTCCGAACTACAGTCAAAGGTAACTGCTTGTTGGGGTTCTACTACTTCATAAAGCGTAGAAATGCCCCATTAAAGTACATCAAGATCTTTCCTTAGTGGGATATGTGGAAGACCGATTGTGTTGTGATACGGGTGGACCCTCATGATCAGCAGGAGCTGCCAGAAGGGCTTCCAACGACAGATTCCGACTCTTGCATGGAGATCTCGGAGCTGTCTGAGAAGTACAACCCTGTGTTGACAAGGATCCTACACTTGGTGGACGAAGGACTAATATCTCAGATGGTCCTCGGCAACTTCCTGACCAACCACTGGGCACCTCTCAAGGAGCGAGAGTTTTTGACTTAGTCTTTCTTTGGGGAAATGGATTTCCTCCTGATTTAGGTTGCCCGAAGTACCCATCTTCACGAGCGGGCTTGGAAGCTCCATCTGCAGAAGATGAACAACGGTGCTTTTTCAGGGGATGACCCCGGGCCCTCAGCTGAGTTTCTGCCTCTAAACGTAGTTTCGGAGGTCCAGAGAGAGTTGCAGAAGATGATGCGGCTACTTGACGACACATGTCTTGTGGTGTGTCAAACGAGCATTCCGCCGGCGGGGATTGTAATCCCTGGAGCTTCGGCCCCCTGCCCGAATGAAGGGTCCGAATTTGCGCCTGTTAGCAGGAAGGGAAAGGCTACCGCAGATCCAAGCCCAAAGAAACCTGACTCCAGTTGGGGCAAAGGCAAGTAGCCCATAGACACCTCCAGTGAGAAGAGGAAGTTGACGTGGGCTGATGGCAGCTCCGTTAGATCAACTCCGATGCAAACGGTGCAACCGCCTCGGCCAAGGCTCAACTCAGTGCTGGTTGTGCCTCCAGTGACGGCAAGTCCAGCTCCGACGGCTAGATTATCCTTAGATCTAGTGCCTAAAAGGGGGCACTAGGTCCGGCAGGTCTTCTCAAGTCTCGGTGCCACTGGCGGGCTTCGGGTCTTCTCAGACATCAGAGACCTCGTCAGAGGCTGCACTAATGGCTGCAATGACCCCTGGGATGGAGTCTAGAGCTTCTGCCACACCGATGACTGGGGTTCCAACTTTGGGCGGCCCAAGAAGAAGTTTTGTGCTGCATGGAGTGGCAGCGTCCATAGGTGAGGGTCGACTCTTTAGCTTGTGTCTTGTTTTGCTTTTTGCTTTTTCTTGAGTTCTCTATCCTCTATTTCCAGAGATTCAAGAGGAGCTGCTGCTCTAGTGCTCGCAAGCACTGCGATATCAGAGACCGCACCAGCCGAGATCCCTGCTGTTGATTCGGCTCTTCCTACGGTCATGGCGGATGACACAGTACCTCCGATGCGGATGTTGTTGTAGGATCGAAGAGCACGTGAAAAGCTACCAGAGTGGGGATGAATGGTAGAGTAAAACATTTTTCAGCGGAAGCAACGAAAAACCCGTTGGTAGAAAATCAATCTGTTAAGAAATTGTGTGTGCGACTAATCTAAACGCAATCAATCGTGATAAAACTAGTATAGGTTGTGGAGAATCAAGTCACGAATATAATACTACAAGAATCATGGAAAATCGTTGTGAAAAACTCATGTTACGACTGAAAGATCGTACGAAGGTCAATCTGTTCTACCCGAGAAAAATCAGATCTGCAACACTGCAAAAAACAATTTGTAGCTCAGAAGCCAAATATCCAATGACCGTGAAATTTTTAAAGATGATAGATAATCAAGTTGTGAAGACAACCCACAAAGAATAATGTCAATTGGATCTGTAAAACTCGAGTTATGATAAAACCACCAAAGCAAGGTAGTGTTGTGTAGAAACTCAATGAGAAACACTTGACGGAAACAAGTCGGACGAACAAGGTACAAAAGATCCTTTAGACTATGAATATTATTTATCACAACACAAAAGAAACAGCCACAAAGTTGTGCACCACGACCTCTTCCCTCCCTTGCTTATATAACCAGCCCTTATGCCAACCCAATCCTAACTAGGACTCAAATCCTACACAGATTCAACCGAAACTTTCCATAACTCCTCAAGACTTTTCCATACGCAGATAGAAGCAATCTTCAGATTCAACAGAAACTTTCCATAAATGGCCATGCCTGCGTCGTTGCCTGAAGATTCGATAGCAGAACCTTCATCGTCTGCGCCGAAGGTGGATGAGCTCCCAGAGCTGAGCACCGTTGATGTCGAGTTGTTAAAGTCCATGCTTGTTCCATGGGCTCCGATGACTATTCCAGAAGATTCAGTGGAGCTAGAGGAGGAGCCTTCAACAGGTCCTAAACCGATCCCCTAGATATGTCTATTGACAATGCCTACTCAAGCTTCCGCCATGTCCAGCTTGCCTTCGACTATGACCACAATACCCTAGAAGAAGAGAGTGAGACCCTGAGGCGCTGGTGGAAGTTGCTCTACTTCAAGACGAAGTTGACATAGTCTCGGCTAGCAGACCAAACGGAGTTGCTGCAGGCTGGGAAAGCTCAGCAGTCGCATCTTAACAAGGCATTGTACGAACGAGAGGATGCTATAAAAGCCCTCAATGACAACACCCAGGAGATCTACGAGCATGCCAAGAAGTCCAATGAAGTGGTCGAAAGTCGCTCGAAGAGTCTCAACATTGTGAGGGAACACCTCCTCAAACGTTGGGATGAGTTTGATAATAAGGAGGATGAACTCCAAAAGAGAGAGGATGAAATGTCTCAGAAGCTAGCATGCGGCGAGTAGGACTTGGATGACCGCATGGAAAAATTCAAGTCCTAGTGCAAAAAAGAGAAGCACCAAGTATGGCTGGCAGGGGAAGGAGTCAGCAAAAAATAGAATTATGTCTCTGCCAGAAAGAACAAGGTGCAGGCCAAGGAAAAGGACCTTGCGGAAAGGTGAGATGGCTTGCACCTCCAAGAGAAGCGAATTGCTGACCAAGAGAGTCTGCTGGATGAACGAATCCAATAGCATGCCAAAGAGGTCAAGCAGTTCTCGAAGAAGGGTAATGCAGAGCTATTGTTCCCAAGAAAGTCATGGGACGAGCTCAGGAGCACGAGAGCGATTAAGTACCAGCAGGTCTGGGACTTCCTCGGGCGGGCAAATGAAGCTCTGGTACCTTTAGGATTTAGTATGATTCGACTGACTGACCCAGAGCCAGAGATGGTAAAGGTCTTGGTGGCGCTTAACTCTGCTGGTTCTCAGCTGGATGCATTGGGAGATGTGGTCGTCGACCAGCTCGAGGCTGAAGGAAGGTCCCTGGCCAAGAACATCACGAAATATGTGCTTCCGTGATTTCGAAGCCATGATCCCTTGATGTCTCTTGCTCCGGTGGTCGAAGGACCCATTGCCGAGGAGGAAGTGGCTGCCATGGCAACCGTGCAAGAAGCCGCCCAGAAGGTCACTTCACACTTCAAGTGGAGTTCCAGTAGCTAGGACCTTTTCTTTTGTACCTTCATCTTGTAAATCTCCAGATTTTGAATGAATGAAATCCTTTTGAATTCTTTTTTTGTCTTCAATACATTGCCTTTATCTTGTTGGCCCCCTGGTAGATGTGCTCAATTGATTGAGGAGATCTACCATAAGGAATTTGACAATGTCCTCAAAACTTTATTACACCAAACTCGTAGCCAATATGATAGCTCCAAGGTTTGAGGCTTGCTTCCGAAATCTCCAAGGACCCTTTGTTATGTCGACGGCGGGCCCCCTGGGAGTCGTCGGAGCTTAGGTGCTTCAACGACGCCAACTATCAACGCATAAAATGTTGATGGTAGGCCCCCTGGGAGTTGCTGGAGCTTGGATGCTTCAACAGCACCCACTATCAACGCATAAAACGTCGACGGCAAGCCCCCAGGGTGTTGTCGTAGCTTGGTTGCTTCAAGAATACACACTGTCAACGCATAAAATAT
The DNA here is from genome assembly GCA_036927565.1 of Tuctoria greenei. NCBI lineage: Eukaryota > Viridiplantae > Streptophyta > Magnoliopsida > Poales > Poaceae > Tuctoria > Tuctoria greenei. The sequence goes on along the minus strand of JAYESD010000004.1, from coordinate 178,009,064 downwards.
CGATGGTGGGCCCCCTAGGTGTTATTGGAGCTTGATTGCTTCGACGACGCCCACTATCAACGTGTAAAACGTTGACGGCGGGCCCCCTGGGTGTTGTTGGAGCTAGATTGAGTCGACAGCGCCGATTGCCAATGCGTAAAACATTAGCGGCGGGCCCCCTGGGTGATGCCGGGGCTAAGTGCTCTGGCAGCATCCACCTTCGCCGTGCAGATTGCCGTCAATTATTCATTTTCCTTGGCATGAGAGACAGGAAAAGAAGTAAAATTCGTCCCCTTGCCTATAGCTTACTTGCGTCTTATTACCCTTCTTTTAATTTTAGATCCTAAAAAACTCAATGCGACAACATAAGTATACTGGTAAAACTTCCTTAGGATCGTATGCTTTCCGAACCCGCCTTACTAAGACCCACTAGAATACATAGAGTGGCATAATTAGGGTGCTGGACCAAGCTTAGTTGATATCGCACTCAGGACCTGTCATTGGGTTTGGTTTTCAGGTGAGTAGACCATCTAGCAATACTAATATCTAATGAAAGATTACCAATAAAACATATATATCACATGAATCTCTAGAACTAATTTTCAAATGGATTGCACAATATTGCTATTGACAAGAAGCTAAAAGATTGTAAAATCAATGAGCATGCGCAAAATTAATGCACGTAGAGTCTGTTTCCATATAAATGTATTTCATTATAGGTCCGAATAATAGGGGATACAAGGACACACTTAAAGTACAGGACCAAGTTAATTGTGCTCTTCATCTTGTACTAACTCAGGGAAGGTAAAGACACACCTAAAGTACGGGACCAAGTTAAGCGTGCTTTTAATCTAGGACCAACCCGACTTTGTTCATAGACTCTATAAAATACATTTTATACAAATACAGACTCACCTTCGTGTAACTAAGTGTAGAACTTACAAAGGTGCTCAATGTTGTGAGACCTATGTGTGTCGAATACATTGGCTTTAATGATAAACATTTTGAATTCTACCAAAACACATTTTTAACAAGATCTGACTCTAGGTCCGAGCTCCCACAAGGTCCGACGATAGGTCCGCCTTGTTTTGGGTAGCTCCGAAAAGGTCCGACTTAAGGTCCGACTTGCTTTGTCTAGGTCCGACATGTTTTTGGGTAGCTCTGGTGAAGCTTTGTCTTTAGTTCCGGCATGTCTCTGATAGCTCCGACATGTCTTTTTTAAGCTCCGACTTGCTTTTTCTAGCTCCGACTTTTGAGTTGACTAGTTCGACTAGCTTTGGTAAGCTCCGGCGGATGCTAGTTCTGCTAACTTGGGGAAGCTCCTATTGCTTGTATTTTGACTAACTTTGTTTTTATCTCCCGTTAGTTTTGCAAGTTTCGGAACTTTATTTTATTGTTTCTCTAAATTGTTCCGAACTTGTTTTACAATTCTGAAATGTTGCTTAGTATTCATTTACTAAGTTTCTGTTGCGTTTTCGCAGTTATAATAATGTCCACTTTTATTGTGGTTTGCAACATGCTTATGTAAGGTGCTCACGTAAGGTGTTGTGGTTTCGGAACTAATGAGAGTCAAGTCGAGGACTTATGCTCGGAAGTATCGGTTCTTTATTCATGTGCAGGTGTTGCTTGAGTTCAAGTCATGGCTGGTGACGGGATCAATTGGACTAGTCTCAGGGAGGAGATGAGGTTCCAATAACCATGTTCGGCAGGAAATTCGATTGAGCTGATCAGGAGGTCATGCAGGGTGATTGAATCAAGGCCAGTGTATATGAAGGAAACTAGATGTCGAAGGAAGGTGTTCGCACTTATACATGCGGTGCATGACGTGGCAACATGGTTCCGAAGACGGGTTATGAAAGGAAGGATCTAGTTGAAAGTATCGGATCGTATCGTATGATGACTTCGGCTGCGGCAGAGTCGGTTATGGATCGGATATCAAAAGTATCAAGTTGGTTATGATAGTTTTCGTGTTGGACACGAAGTTAGGTTGTTTTAGGAATGTGGAATATGTTCCTAAATTTGTTAGGAAGTCTTGAGTTTGTTTCTATCTGCGAATAGGAAGGTCTTGAGCAGTTATGGTTAGTTGCGATTCGTGATCAGAGCAAGATTAGAGTCCTAGTTAGAGTTAAGTTGGCCTTCGAGCGTGTTATATAAGCAAGGGAGGCCAGATCCCATGATAAACAATTTTTGGGCTTTTCCTCTTGTGTTCTATTGAATAAATATTGTTGTTTAAAAGAACTTTTGTGCCTTGTTCGTCCAACTTGTTGTCTATAAGTTTTTCTTGTCAAGTTTCTGCACAACACTACCTTTCTTCGGTGGTTTTATTATAACATGAGTTTTACAAATCCGATTGAAGTGATTTATTTGGGTTGTCTTCACAACTTTATTATCTGTCATCTGTGAAAATTCCACAGTCATTGTAACTGTGGTTTTGGATCTACACGAGTTTCTTTGCAGTATTGCAGAACAGTTTTTACTCTGTAGAACAGATTGACCTTTGTTCAATCTTTCGATCGTAACTTGAGTTTCTCGATGGAGTTCCGTGATTCTTGTTGTCGTGTCTTCGTGACTTGATTTTCTATAATTCCTACTATTTTTATCATGATTGAACACGTTTAGATTAGTTGCACATATGATTTCTTTAACAGATCATTTTCTGCCAAGGGTTTTTATTGCTTCCGATGAAAAAGTTTAAATCTACCATTCACCCCCCCCCCTCTGGTAGCTTTTCACGTGCTCTTTGATCCTACAAATGTTTCAGGGGTTGGGTAGTGGCATCCCATCCTCTGCTTCCAAGCGAATGCACACGGGACCGGATACTTTGACAACTCGAAAGGGACCTTCCCAGCTGGGTGAAAGTTTGTTCATGCCTTTGCGAGTAAGTACCACAGCACCAGATCGTCTTCTTCCAACCATCGGTTGCTTACATACCTTTGGTGATAGCGCCAGAAAGTCTGGCGGTATCGCGCATTTTGGACAACTACTTGGCACCTTGCCTCGTCGACGAGGTCTAGGTTTTCACGTCGGAGCTGGTCCTGCGTGGCTTCATCGTAGGTTTTGACCAGAGAGAACCCATGGTGATGTCCGGAGGAAGGACTGCTTCAGCTCTTTCGGCCAAGAAGAAGGGTGCCTCCCCTGTTGCTTGGCTCGGTGTTGTTCGGCTCACCGACAGTGCAGACGGAAGATTTTCTATCCATCTGGCGCCATGTTTCTTCAAGTGCTCATAAGTGCACGCCTTGAGTCCCTTGAGTATTTTTGCGTTTTCTCTCTCAGCTTGGCCATTGCTTGCTGGATGAGCCACTGATGCGCAGCTGACTATTATGTCGAGGTTTTCGCAGTACTCTTAGAAATCTGCACTTGTGCATTGGGTTCTGTTGTCAGTGATGACTCTGTTCGGAACTCCAAATCTACAAAAAATGGACTTCAGGAACTTGATAGCAGATTGCTTGCTGATTGTCATAACTGGAGTAGTTTTCGGCCACTTTGTGAACTTGTTGATGGCGACGTATAAGAACCAGTACCCTCCGACGACTTTTGGCTGCACACGAGGTGCAAAAGTTGAGCCGCGTTGGCGTGAGCTTGGTGGTTGCTGAGCAGGTCACTCCTTGCAGGATTCATCTTCTTGCGCCATTGCGAGCGCATGAAGTTTCTCCAGCACGGTGACTCTATTGATGTTTCTTAACATCACAGATCATCTCTAATAAGGGATGATGTCCGCAAGCGCACGAAAACTATCGTGTAGCATTCACCCAAAAGTATTTGTATTCTTAAGGGTATCGTATTTATCTCAAAGGAAGGCAATTGAGAAAGTAGGCACTACTCTTATGATCAAGCTACGAGATACTAATCAATTATCAAGACAGGGGTAAGTTGATAATATGGGTAGTGTGACACACACCTAAGCAATCTATCGTACAGGGTAAATGGGTCCCAATGGGGATTAGACTAAGAGTTGGGGAGTTGCTCCTATAATGCTTCTTGTATTCATGTACATAGCCTAGGTTAGGTACTAATGAGCATGTTAATGGTGAATCCTTAAGCTAAGTTGTTCAACACATCGAGCACAGGTTTACCCCAAGCAATACTAGGATTACTCCCGCCAAGAGCTTATGGCATAGCCGAACATGGAGGATGACAAAGGATAGATAGGACTGTCACCAGCTACTGCCCACCTCTACAATCTGTGGGTCTAAGAGACATCCAACGCTTCTTAACTGCCCTTGCACCTGCTAGCATATTAAGTAAATACCATAGGAGCTACAACACAATCCATCCTAAGGCAATGAACTAAATCATCGTTGAACCAATGTTGAGACATATCATAAGTTATTCATATTAACATGAGCATATCATAACTACTTAGACTATAGTGGGCATTTATATTGTTTATGATGACAGTATAATGACATCAAGGCATGATCATAAAGATCGTTCCTACCACATACCTGGAATCCACAATCAAAAAAGAAACGCTTCATCCAACTATATGAATAAAAGAGGACTAAAGATAATATATCTATTATGCATAAAGTCACAAGTATCAGAAAAGATACATGAGCCATACCTTTCCCAATTTGGACTTGGGACTAGAGGCTCTCCTCCCTATAGTCTAATTCCACTAAGGACTAAGAGAACTAGTGTATACAATAGAATGATGCTCAAGTGGTATGTGTTTAAGTGAGGGGTGAGGTGGTCCTAGTTATAGCTTGGAGAAGGATCTTTTCCCACCCCCAAAAGCGCGCGAATCAATCTCAGTGACTTCTTCAAGCCGGGTGGAGCCAACACATGGCGGTTGACCGAGTGTAACGCCCTCATTTTCATGCATAACACATTGCATACATCCTCATACATGTTTAAAATTAATCAACATAAAATGGAACAAGATTGAAATGAATTTAGGCTTAATCAGGAATTCAAATCTGTCAGGGAACGGACTTGTCCGGCCCCAAACCCGAAATAGTCCGGTATTCCCTAGCTGGTTGAGAATATTAAGTTTCTTCTGAACCCGAACTTGTCCACCACATTGCATGGACTAGTCTGGATTGATCTTCTGATATTTTTCCAGACTTATCCAATGTCCGAGCGGACTAGTCTGATCTTGTATAAATTTTAGTCTGGATCAGCCTTACTAGCCACCCCGGACTTCTCCGACCATACATAACAGACTTGTCCGAAAACCTTTATGTTGCCAAACGTACTTGCCCGGCCCAAAGAACCGGACTTGTCCGAAATAGTTTATGTTCCCAAACAGACTTGTCCGATCCCAACCGCGGACTAGTCTGGCCTGCTAAATTCAACTTGAATTCTATTATTCTTCCACAATTGGTTATTGGGTAATTGCCTTAATTGGCCCCAAGAACTTCGTGCAAAACCTTAGAGGAGCCCAAGTGGACCCCACCTCGGACCCTACATGTCCCCCACCGAAATCCACTTGGAATTCAACTCAAGACCCTACCTCTCCACCCCTATATAAGCAACCCAATACCCCACACCTCTCCATCACCATTGAAAACCCTTGCTACCACCTTTTGCCTTGCGCCGACGTCAAGAAGGAGCCCAGGAGCAAGGAGGAGGAGGAGGAGAGGGATAAGGATCAATCAAGATCGATCTTCGTCAACTTTTCGATATTGACGTTCTTCATCACCAAATCTTCATCTACCCATCTTCATCAAGCCCAAGACGTCAAGATTCAAGTGTTGCATCCAATCTTCAACCTTTGGATCTCTAAACACGCGGTACACCCTTTACATCCACTTTTCCATGTGAAATTAACCCCAAATCCTCGCTGATCAGAAAACCCTAACTCACTATTCTGATCAGGGCTGATTGGTTTAGTGTCTGAATCTGTATTGTGCTGAATTGAATCCAAATAGACTCAAATCTGTTTCAATCTTGTTCAAACTTATTAGAAACTAATGTGACTAGTTATTAAACATAATAGAAACCCATTAACAAGTTTTACTTCATAATTGCACTAATCAAGCATATAATGGCATATTGAGTAATATATGAGCATTTATTGGTTGTAATTGTTGTTTTGCATGTTTGTCATGCGGGATAGAAGATCTCGCTATAGAGAGTGCTTTCGAGGACCCGCAGAACCAGAACCTCGAAGCCTTCGATCCAAACCAAGCTCAAGTGGAAGGCATATGTCCTTGACCATTTTGATCCAGGTTTTTAAATGGTTTGTTTACAAATTGCATGCTTGTGTCAGTTGATGGGAAAACCCAACTGTAGGATTTTACTATTCTTGTATGACCACCCTTGTCACTTGAACACTATATAGAGAGTCGGGAAGGTTAATTTACACTTTTTCCTTGCTATATTCAAATGGGTTTGGGAAATAATCATATTACTTAATTATGAACTAGTAGACACATGAATGATGATAATTGATAATAATGACCCTTTAGCAACATGGTTCCTAGGGATCTAAGCAAGTCGGTTAGATGGAATGGGTTGGACTGTTTTGGTGGTTTTGCTTGCTTTAGATCTAAGGACCGGTTCGTGGAGCGACCATCTAGGATTTACAGTGTCACCGCAGAGCCAAGTATGGGTGCGACTTAGCTGACTAATTAGTGTTTTGCTAGTACTATTTGGACCATTAAGAATCCTCGAGGAAGGGGTAGTCGGATGAGTTTGTAGAGATTGGTGGGACTATCCTGGGATCCGAATGGCTCAAGAAGGGGGCCCTTGGTTGGATGTGCTCAGTTGGAGACATCACCATCGGTGAAACCATAGTGGAGTCTAAACATGCCAGTAGTCACTTTATAAGGGATATTTTTTGATCTCTTGGCCATAAACCTAAGGAAGTGTGAGACAACATAATTGAGATTTGATAGTCATCAAAAAGTGTTGAAATCACAAACTTGTGGGTAAAGTGGTAAAACCCATGCAAAGTGTGTTATAAACTATCATGATAGTCGTGCTCCTAGTTATGAGCGACCTGGACCCTCACATGATTAGAGTTATGGACCTTGAACATGGTTTAATGGCTGGAATTGAATTGGGAGTTCGTATTGGTTAATTAATTAGTTTTGGAATATGAAATTGATGAAAATGAGACATATGATCAGTTATTAATTGTTTATGGATTATTAATGCTGGTATTGAATATTTAAGCTGGAATTATCATTATTTGCATTATTTTGGGAAAGACCACACTTAATGATCATATAATTGCATTTTCAACTATTTGGAACTTACTTTTTTGCAATTAGCCTTTTATTTATCATTCCTTGTTTAAGCTACATGTCATACTTTCCCACACTTGCTGTGTACGACATGTGCTAACCCTTGCTATTCCCCCAACAAATTCAGACGCAAGCGATAACTTGGAGTACTAGGAAGTCTTTGAGGAGTTCTAGGCATGCATGTTACAGTCGAGCTTGCCTGTGGAGTTTCGAGTCTTAGTGTTTTCCGCTGCAGAATTTTAGAGCTTGTATTCAAGACTATTTAGTTTGTAATAAAGTACTATTATTAGTGTTATTATTCGATACATGGTTATATCTGTTTATCATTTGTGAATCACTTGTGTATGTGTGTTAAACATTCTGGACACACATATGCATCACACTTGGTTCATTTTCAGAATCGGGTGTCACACCGAGTCTGGCGCTAGGACCAAGTCGGCCCACTACGAGGGTCGGCCGACCTGGTCTTTGTATCGTTTCTCGTGTGTTTTCTCCAGGTCACTGACAGGTGGGTCCCGTCCCTTTATATGGGTGCTACACCGTTGGATGGCCTCAGATACTTCTGTTTGTAGGCCATTTGATCCATGTTGTGCCACATGTCAGCACTTGATTGGTTGGGATGATATTTTATAGGATCCATCCCCTTGTTTCACTTCAATTCTGTATAAACTACCTGCATGCACCAATTTCTCCAAGTACAATTGGAAATAGGTTAAATAGAAAGGTGATGTGTGCAAGAAATTATATTTCCTTTACATAATTGAGTTATATTGACGGGTGAAATTGGTATATAACAACCGTCAACAAATTCCCCCAAATTTTGCTTTTGCTCATCCCGAGCAAAGTCGAGACTTGAGGTTGATGATCAAGAATTGCTACAATGTTCTACTTTTCAAAAGTACCATGTGCACAACAAAATACTCTACCTAGTAATGCAAAAATTGGCATGGTATTTCAACCATCCTAAGTCATTATGGGGCTTATGCCTTCTCCTATTCATGGGTGGTTGAAAGATAGAACAGCAAATAGAGCACACATACTCTAGAGATCAAGTTCCACTCAAATTCTGGAGTGCTTAATTTAGATTTTATGTACCTCAAATTTATTCTCTCAATCACTCCTATGTGTGTAGTGAAAATATTTCCTCACCAAGGCATTTTCCTATACACATCCTACCACTAAATAAGGCTTGTATGTAGAGCTTGGTAGGAAATATAGTAGGCATATTTGTGACATATAATATTGCTAAGTCAAAAAAGCAAGCCTTAGGAAAACTATTTGATTAACGACTTGTGCATGTGTGATGGAATGGAGGTGGATGTGGATATTTGAGATGACTCCTTTTTTAATGTACTCTCTTATTTTGCAAGGATAAAACATGGCTACTTTTCTTTCTTTTTTTCTCATGCTTTTGATGTAAGCATGCATTTTCTCTTTTTTTTTCTTTTTCTTGTAGCCATGTCTTCTATTCCATTTTTATAAAATAAATTTGGAGAGAGTACTAAGTATGAATGGTATAGAGTTTCTCTTTTTAATTTGGGATGATGGTACGATGGGAATTTGCTTACTTCTAGTGTAGATGTACAACATGTGCAACTGAAGTCTTAAATTCAAAAAGTAATGAATGAAATCTCACATAAGAATATACTAGTTTGACAAAGCTCAACTTGAAGACAAATAGCATATGCATAAGGTTTATCAATGTAATGTATCATATGGCTTTGGTAGGTATTTCCATTGAAATGAGAGTAACTTAAATCTTTTTAGAATTTCTCCAGAAATCTACGTTTCACTTTCAAATTGGGAATAGCAGCCCTATCACTATATCATTATCACTATATCATATCTCACAACAACCTAGAATTGGATTAAGCTTTGGCCACCCACAATTTCTAAATCAAGGAAAAAGTAATTCTAGCCAATGAAAGCAATATTTTGGAGAGTAGAAAGTTGTAAAGACTTAGGAAAATTAAAACAAAGCAACTATTCATCATTTCATCTATGTGTATTCCAAATCATTCTCACCACACATCTTTTATTTTATTTTGAAAGCAAATCTACTCTATTTTTAAGTTATTTTTTATATGCAAGGTGGATGATGGATGAATGGAAATAAATATGCAAGGGTTGTGATACAAGTTACCTCAAGTGGGAGTCCTCCCCCAAGATTTTTCTTGTTCAAGGTCTGCACTAGGGGCTGAAACCCTAACAACGGATGTAGGCCATGAGGTTGGCCTAACCTTGTTGCAGCATGGCTTTGGCATTGGATGGTTGAGTGTCGATGTTGGATTGCCTTCCATGGGTTCCATGAGTCTGGTCAAGGAGAGTGTTGTCGATGTCGCTCATCCACTCTTCAAGGTTTCCATAGGTTGGATGTTCCTTGTTATTCCTTTGCTAAGGTAGCGATAACCCTTAGCACAAAGGCATGGCATGCACTCAACATTCGTTGAGTGTCTTCCGTCATTCTTTGGCAAAGGTGTATCATACCTTCTTGCCATAAAGGAATAACGTGTACCCCTTGTGCATTGGTTGTGATCTGTCATTCTTTTGCTAAGGTAATGATACCCTCTAGCCACAAAGTAGTGGCATGTGCCCAACATGTGTTGAGTACGATACGTTATTCCTTGTCTATGGTACAATATACTTATAACCACAAAGGGATGATGTGCACTCAACATGCGTTGGTTGTGATCCATTGTTCCTTGGCTAGGGTACAAAATACCTTCTGGCCACATGAACAACTTGCACCCAATGTACATTGGATGTGATCTTGTTATTCCTTAGTTAAGGTACACCATACCTTTTTGCCAAAAAGGAATAACTCACACCCGATGACGGTGGCAATTCCCTTGAGCTTGAATGAGTTCTTAGAATAGTTGAGAGAATAATGCTGTCACATATTCGTAGAAGCCCATTGGTTGCTCATGGAGGGTTTTCATGTCAAATCTCTGGCCTCATATAGTTATGGTTGACCTTTGGGCTTAATTTGGTAGCAACCATTCTAATTTACTCCTCGACCAAGAGATATTGAAATGGAATCCTCCTAGGGTTTCCAACAATCGGATCTTTGAATGTCTGCATAGTTATTTTACTCCTGCAAACTTCCTCTTTATGACAAAGAGGGATGGTTAGCTCCCGATACTTGTGCAAATAAATTTCCGAGTTAGGTAACCGAATCTTCATTTGTACGCACGGGGAAGAACAAGACCAAAGATGCATGGAGTCCAATTTCCAGTGTATCCATGAACAATATATGAATCATTGCTAGGAGTGGGGCTTTATGGATAAACCAAGCTGAACATTTACTAAAGCTCCTACTCATAGAAATGCAAGTGATATAAATACACTATATGGATCCCTTCATCTTGTAAATTTTCTTTAACCATTATAGTTTTTTACAAGAGCAAATATTTATCATGTGGATCATGGCAAACAAGATTCTCAATTTTATCCTCCTGAACATTTTTAATTTCTTGCCTAGGTATTTGAAATTTATTGATCCGTGAATGAATGATTTTCAAATAAAAATTATGGACATCACTATTCCTAAATTGCTACATACCAATTCAATCATTAAGTAATTCCATAAGAATTACCTAGGCAGAAAATGTCTAAGTCGATTTGAGCAATGCTTATAAAATTCTAGGCACTTCTTTAAATTTATTCCCAAGTAAGGAGATATTCCTTTTTGAAGAATCAAAAAAAGCAATGCCAGCACTTACTCTCGTGAGGATGCATAATAATTGAATGATGAGAAGATGCAAACCTTACTCACCAATGTAAACAAAAATCATTCAATCCTAATGCAATTCAAACGACAGAAAATTAGTGAATTTGGCCTAGTGGGGGGGGTGAATAGGCCTTTAATTTTGATAATTGTCGGAACCTGCAACACTTAACAACCAGTTCAAAACTAGAGATATCGGACTAGTCCGGTAAAGGGCGGACTAGTCCGGCGTTTACGGACTAGGTTGGTTAAGTTCGGTCGATTAGATTGGTTCTTCTATGTATGTAGCGGAAATATACAATCAAATGAAGGTTTTCAAGGTTATGTACTGGGTTATATTACAATTCAATCTTATGTTTAATGATTCAAAGTGAAGTAAGCAATGATTATTGAAACCGTAGATTATAGTGAAGAATAAGAACGATGAACACAAAAACAAGACACAAGGATTTATCTCGTGGTTTGGTTCCCACAGAGGCAACCTACATCGGCGTTGAGGAGTCCACAAAAGGACCGGATCTTTTCCAACCCTACCCTCGTCGGATCGCCACGAAGGCCAATCCCCTTCCACTTATCACAAACGGGTGAATAACCGAATTCAAAGGGGCCTTCTCACACGTTGAGAGCTCCCTTGGATTACAAAACGAAATACCACCAAGAACACACTCAAAAGATTACAATGAAATCATAGGAGTGTGTTAGAGAATCAAACCAAGAGCTCAATGTGGTGTTGAACGTGTCTCTCCAATGAACTAGTGTGAATCCTCAATGGATTGATCTTTGTGGCCCTTAATTTTGTGGAGAGATGTGGTTTTTGAGGCTCTTGGGAAGTGTGACGGCGCTAGGGTTCCAGAGAGTATGAAATATGGTCGTGCACCTCTATTTATATGGGTTTCTAAAAGTGACTATGAGGGTTCAGAAAGATCGGACTAGTCCGGTGTGCTATGTGTAGCAAACCCTAAGTGTCCCGAAATGTCGGACTAGTCCGGCTAGGAACGGACTTGTCCGATTTCGCTTTTGGAAATCTTTGGAATAGTCTGATAGACATCGGACTTGTCCGGACAGTGAAACCCTAAGTGTATTGGGTGACAAGTCCGCACTTGGAGGACTTGTCCGATTTAGTTCAGAGGGTTTTTTTTCGGACTAGTCATTGAAAATATCGGACTTGTCCGACTTGGACCAGAGAGAATATCGTACTAGTCCGGTTGCGGTCGGACTTGTCCGGTTACTTGTGAAGTGTTTTGATGACTAGTCCGCACTGGGGAGGACTAGTCCGATTCTAGTCAGAGAGATATCAGACTAGTCCGATGATATCTGACTTGTCCAATTTTGTGCAGAGAGGTTCTCGGACTAGTCCGGTCCTGTGTAACTTTGTGCAATGTGTGTGTTTAATTGTGATTGAGCTCTTGGGATGTGTTCTCTTAACACACTCCGTACATAAAGATCTACTATTCTTCTTCCTTGAGCTCATTTCCACTTTGCTCCTCATTCTTCCTTCTTTTTGGCACTTTGCTTATTTTGCTATTGAAACCATGTGCTCATCTCAACAAAGAGCTTAGGATCCCAATTGCTTGTCATGAATCATCCAAAACCCACAAGGGAGTCCTAGATGCACTTTCAGTCTCCCCCTTTTTGGTGATTGATGACAATCGATTGAGATATCACAAAATATGATTAAAATTGAGATTTTCATAAAGTATGCACATATGAGTTTAAAATACATCAAGCAATGAAAACATAGTCCATATGTGCATTCTTTATGGTGGGATGCATGACTAAGTGCACCGAAACATTGAGAATGACATAATTTACATTAATCAACCATAAGCAAGCATATATGTCATTCTAGGATCAAAATCACAAAACTCAACAAAATTGTCAAAAGATTATAACATTGCATCACAGAACCATAATTAACTTAAGAACATTGTTAAAGCATTACAAACCACACAATAGGCAAAAAATAGCATAGAGCTCTCTCCTCGCAACCTACAACTAAGACTAAGACTCCCCCTCAATCTCTCCCCCTTTGGCATCAAGACACCAAAAAGAAGGAGAGGAGGGTCCTAAGGTCTTCACTCTTCGCTGTCGGTCCTCTCATCGTCGTCTTCGTCATCTTCATCTTCAGCTTGATGATGACAATGAGGAGGAGGAGGAGGTGCGGAGCTACTCGAGCCCCTAATGCCAAAGTAGGCAAGCTCAGAGGGGGTCAGGGGCCCGAGCTCGGCGAAGTCAGAATCTTAGTCTTCAGAGATTATTGGAGACCCAATTGGCTCAATCTCTAGTTTCTGGCAAATTTGCTTCACATTTGCCTTGATATACTTCATGTCCTCCTTTCTTTTCTTGTTGAGCTTATGTGCCTTCACTTCGGCTTTTTTGCAGGAGGCAAAGATTGCAGTCAGATACTTGAGGATTCCACTGGCTGAACCTTTTTGAGGGGTTGCACTAGTAGCAGGGGCAGCCCTGGAATCTTCTCTTGTTCTTGCCGATGCCTCGGGACTGGAGGCCAGCAAGGGAGCAGCCTGCACACTCGGCTTTTGAGGCATATGAGGCCTCAAGGGGAGATGCTCCACATCTTTCACAAACTCAATCCCGATGACTTTCTCAATCACAAACATTAGGTAAGGATCATATCCACATGACCTGTTGGGAGTGCAAGATATGTTCACCATGTCATTCCAAATGTATTCTGCCACATCAAACTGGCGGTCCTTGCTTATGACCCTCATCAGAGTCCGGAGGTATCCTTGCACACTCCCAGCATCTCCATCCTTGGGACCAATTGTCTTCCTCAAAACTCTGTTCAGCACCACAAAGAATGGCTTCATGTTTTTGGTGGAGGGAGGGTTGAACTTTGAGTTTGGGTCATATAGGAACTTCATCTTATCCTTCTCAATGACACCTATGTTGTGTATGATCAAGCAGTCAGATCTTGAGGTGTCAAGGTGGAGCAGGCTAGCAAAATCTTCTTGAGTAATGCTGTACTTGGATCCATGAGTCATCCAAGTGACACTCTCCTCATCTTCACTAGAGAAGTGACAGGTTGCAAAGAACTGCGCAATCACTTCATCATTTCAGTTATTTCTGAAGCCGAAAAGATCCTTCAGGCCATGCCTCTCAATGGCTTCCACTACCTCAGTGAATGGTGAGCTGCCCTTCTTCTCAAAATGTGCCCAGTCAATCCACTGACAGCGCACAACTGGTGTCTTCATTGGGAACTACACCGATTTGTAGAAATCAGCATGAAAGTTGCACCGAAATCTTCCATCAACAGCTTGCTTCGGTCGGCCATACCAATCGATGCTTCTGAATTTTGCCGCCGAATCACTGCTCTTCCCGTTGAACTTCTTATCAGTAGGGTCACGGACCCCTTCCCTCGGAGCATGCAGTTTCAACGGGCCAACTGGACCCGTAGCAATCCCTTTGCCCTTGCCCTTTGCTTGGCGAGGTCCACTTGATGATGCAGGTGCCTTGGAGACTGGCTTCTTCGCCAACACCTTCCTCTGAGCCTGAGGAGGGGATGGAGCTGGCTTGGAGGGTCTTTCTTGGCGCTTCTTGCCAAGACCCGTCGAGGTCCGAGGTGCCACCTCGTGGTCCATCTCGAACTCAAAGTCGGAGACATCATTGCCCGAGATCGACATGACCTGAGAATGAGTGGCATCATTGAGAATGAATGATACAAGGCATAGGTATGGAAGGATAGCAAGGAATTGCATTGAGGAATTGAGAAGTTAGGTTTTGAGTTCAGATAAATCGGACTTGTTCGGTGTATAGGCATGGACTAGTCCGGGGATATCAGACTTGTCCATGCATGGACCGGACTAGTCCGATATTCAAACTCAAAAATCTAGGAAACTAGACAAATGGTGATTCCTAATGCACAACAACCTTAGCATAAACGTAATACATCAAGAGAGCATGTATATAGCGAGGAATGCTAGGCTATTCGATCAACAATGAAGAAATTTGGAATTTCTAGAGTTTGAGTGAAAATTACCGAAGAATTCGATTGATGCTCGAAGAGAAGGGTGTTGAAGTCCGGACTTGTCCGTGAACTTCAATCTTCGAGCAAGGATGCTTCATCTCCACCCAAATGCGGAGCTATTTGGTGGAGGGGATGCAAAATCGCCTTGGGAGCTCGAGTGGAAGAGAGAGAATGCGTGAGGCAAGAGTGGAGGTGAATGAATTAGGGTTTGGCGGCGGCTAGGGTTACGGACACGAAAAATCAGACAAGTCCGGAGATGACCAAACTAGTCCAAACTTTTCCAGAGGACTATATCGGACTAGTCCGTTGTATGCCGAACTAGTCTGGCCTGACCGGCACTCTGCGGACCAGTCTGCACGGGCGGACTAGTCCAGGTAACCACAGACTAGTACGTGGTCTCCAGGTGAGAATTTCTTAGCCCATTCTTATATATTTGAAGTTATATATTTAGAGAATAGAGAGGCAAATCAAATCAAATAATCTTGATGAATATGACAAGTAAGCATACAATAATCAAGCAATGATCATAATTCATCAAGATTTAGTAATTGACATAGTTTTTCGGAGGAAATTGAGAGAGATGATTTTCACAATCCAATCAACATATTTGAAGAATTCATACAGGTATGCAACACTTCAAGCCACACTCCGAGCATCAAGGATATTTAGTTCATTTCGGAGTTCACAAAAACGCTTTTCATCAAGTGGCTTGGTGAATATGTCGGCCAATTGCTTTTGAGTGTTGACATGTGAAATGGCTATCTCCTTTCATGGCATGATCTCTCAAAAAGTGATGTCTTATATCTATGTGTTTAGTTCTGGAGTGCTCAACTGGGTTGTGGGCAATTTTGATGGCACTTTCATTGTCACAAAGGAGCGGAATATGGTTTATATTGTAACCATAGTCCCTTAGAGTTTGTCGCATCCAAAGGAGTTGTGCAAGGAAACTCCCGGATGCAACATACTCCGCTTCGGCTTTGAATAAGGCAATAGAATTTTGTTTCTTGGAGGACCAAGAAACTAAGGATCTCCCTGGGAATTGGCATGTACCGGAGGTGCTTTTTCTATCTACTTTGCACCCGACATAATCTGCATCGGAGTAACCAATGAGATTGAATTTTGATCCTTTTGGGTACCAAAGACCAAGGTTGGGTGTATGAACCAAATATCTCAATATCCTTTTTACGGCTATCAAGTGACATTCCTTAGGATTAGCTTGAAATCTTGCACACAAACATACACTCAACATAATATCTGGCCTAGATGCACATAAATAGAGTAGAGATCCAATCATGGAGTGATATACCGTTTGGTCGACGCTAGGTCCATCTTCATTGAGATCCAAGTGGCCATTCGTTGCTATGGGGGTTTTTATGGGCTTTGCCTTGTCCATGCCAAACTTCTTAAGTATGTCCTGCGTGTACTTGGTTTGGCTTATGAACGTCCCTTCCTTTTGTTGCCGCACTTGGAATCCCAAGAAGTACTTTAATTCTCCCATCATTGACATTTCAAACCTATCTGTCATGATTTTACTAAATTCCTCACAAAAGGATTGATTAGTTGACCCAAAGATTATATTGTCAACATAAATTTGACAAATAAAAAGATCATTGTCAAAATTCTTTGTAAATAGTGTATAGTCTACTTTGCCAATCTTAAAGCCATTTTCAATTAAGAAATCTCTATGACACTCATACCAAGCTCTAGGAGCTTGTTTGAGGGCGTAGAGAGCCTTACGCAATTTAAATACGTGGTCGGGGAACTCTTCGTCTTCAAACCCGGGAGGTTGCTCCACGTACACCTCTTCCTTGATTGGTCTGTTGAGGAAGGCACTTTTCACATCCATTTGATACAGCTTGAAATCATGGTGAGTAGCATATGCAAGTAATATTCTAATAGATTCAAGCCTAGCTACTGGAGCAAAGGTCTCATCGAAATCCAAACCTTCGACTTGTGAATAACCTTTGGCCACAAGTCGTGCCTTGTTCCTTGTCACCACCCCGTGTTCATCTTGTTTGTTGCGGAAGACCCACTTGGTGCCGACGATGTTTGCATTGGGTCTCGCCACAAGTTCCCACACCTTGTTCCGCTTGAAGTTGTTCAATTCTTCTTGCATTGCCACCACCTAGTCCGGATCTTTAATGCATACTCAATCCTGCATGGTTCCAAAAAGGATGCAAATGAATAGTGCTCACAATAGTTAGCTATGCGAGATCTAGTGGTTACTCCCTCTTGGATGTCACCGATGATATTGTCGATTGGGTGATCCATTTGGACGCATTGGTGTACTCTTGAGTGTGGCACTTGAGGAGTTGTATCTTCATGATCATCTGCTTCTCCCCTAAGTGATTGCCTTTGTTGACTTGTTGATTATCTTCGTATTCTTGTGGTTGATCTTGTGTTGAAGCTCCCCCTTGCTTGTTGGTCTCCTCTTGTGGTTCATCTTTCTCATGTACGTGTGGAGGTGACTCTTGTGGTCGAACTTCACCTAGAGCCATTCTTTTCAATGCTTGTCAAGGAGCTTCTTCTTTACCTAGTTCACATGGATCAACTTGCTCCTTTTGGGAGCCATTAGTCTCATCGAACACTACGTCATGTGCTACTTCAACAAGTCCGGAGGTCTTGTTGAAAACACGATAGGCGTAAGTGTTCGAATCATAACCAAGCAAGAAACCTTCATCGGACTTCGAAGTGAACTTTGAAGTCCTAGGCTTCTTGTTCAAGATATAACATGGAGAACCGAAAACTCGAAAATATGAAATATTTGGTTTGTTACCGGTGAGTAGCTCATAGGATGTCTTCTTGAGTAGTCAATGAAGATAAAGTCGATTTACAGCGTGGCAAGCGGTGTTAATTGCTTCCGCCCAAAACCGATACGAGGTCTTGTATTCATCGAGCATTGTCCTTGCCATCTCTATGAGTGTTCGGTTCTTTCTATCGGCAACTCCGTTTTGTTGTGGGGAGTATGGCGCTGAAAATTCGTGCTTTATGCCTTCTTCATCAAGGTACTCCTCCACTTGTGTGTTCTTGAACTCCGTGCCATTGTCGCTTCGAATATTCTTGATTTTCAATGAGAATTCGTTTTGAGCTCGCTTGAAAAACTTCTTGAGTATTCCTTGTGTTTCTGACTTATCATGCAAAAAGAAAACCCAAGTGAAGCGAGAAAAAACATCAACGACAACTAAACCATATTTGTTACTGCCGATGCTTATGTAGGCAATTGGACCAAATAAGTCCATATGTAGTAGCTCGAGTGGTCTTGTTCTAGTCATGACGTTTTTGGTGAGGTGAGGTGCTCCAACTTGCTTCCCGGCTTGGCACACGCTACAAGGCATGTCTTTCTCAAATACAACATCCTTTAAACCTCGGATGTGATCGCCTTTGAGGAGTTTTTGAAGGTTCCTCATACCAACATGCGCTAGCCGTCTATACCACAGCCAACCCATGTTGGTCTTTGCAATCAAGCATGTGTCAAGTTCAGCTTTATCCTTGTTGAAGTCAACAAGATAAAGTTTTCCCTTTAACATACCATTGAATGCAACGGAACCATCACTCCTCCTAGAAATGGTCACACCCTCGTTAGTGAACAAGCAATTATAACCTTTGTCGCATAATTGAGATATGGACAGCAGGTTATAATCTAAGGACTCAACATGTAAAACATGAGAAAGTGTGTGTTTAGAGGATATTGCAATTTTACCGGTATCGAGCACCTTTCCTTGACTATTATCTCCAAAGTAGAAGCCCTCGTTTGGGTCCTCATTCTCTTCATATTCCACGAACATTCTTCTTTCCCCGGTCATATGGTTGGTGCAACCACTGTCTATCACCCATTTAGATCCACCGAAGGAATAGGCCTGCAAAAACAAATCATTCTTTGGTTTTAGGTACCCAAGCTTGCTTGGGTCCTTGGAGGTTAGTTACAATACATTTGGGCACCCACACATGAGACTTAGTGTTCCCATGGCGTGGCCCAACATAATGAGCATAAACCTTGCCAAAATTATTTCTCATTAACACATAGGAGGCATCAAAAGTTTTAAACAATAATTGTTGTTGTTTATGTACAGGACTAGTCTGGGGGGGGGGGGGCGGACTTGTCCGGAGGACCGGACTTGTCCGGATACAGACTGGACTAGTCCGGTGTTCATGTGTAGTTACTGTCTTAATCTGTGACTTTCCAATTTGAGAGGGCCTTCCTTTTACAAAGGTAATCCTCTCCTTGTTATTCTTATGGCTTCTAGCATGTTGCTTTTCACCATAAGAATAACCATTGCCATATTTGACATTTGGAGGTCTTTTGACCATGCACGCACTACGTGTATATTTGATCTTCTCCTTGTCAAATATGCCACTTTGGGCAGGATGTTTATCTTTTGTAGAGGTTGGCTTATCCTTCAAACTGGTGTCACCTTTCTTACATGTGCAGGCATGAGCAAAATCAGTTTTAGTGGGTTGAGATGGTGAGCTTGAAGAGGAGGAAGGTTCACTTAGGTTGAGTGACTCAACTTGCACTTCAAGGATCTTGTTAACCTTGATCAGGTCAGCAAGTTGGTCCTTGATTGTGGTATTTGAGTCGGTTAACTCCAGGCAAGTTTCCTTGCTCGAAGCTAACTCAAGCTCTAGTGATTTGCTTCGTTCCTTTTCAAGTTCTAGAAGCTTGTCAAGTTCGATAGATTCCTCCTTTTGAGAGATGATCATGTCCTCTTGACGATGTATTAACCTCTCCTTCTCAACAAGTTGATCAAGCAAAAATTTCATTTTTGTGGTTGTTTTCCTATCTAGTCCAATAAGCATGTCCTCATTATCACTATTGAGTTCATCATCGCTAGAATAGGAATGCACGGAGGGGGTTTAATGGTTACCTTGTGTTTACCTTCCTTTGCCATAAGGCAAGTGCCATCTCCCTTCCATGCGCCAAGTGTAGGGAAGAGGGTAGACTTCTTGGATGTCTTCTCGATGGCTATGCTAGCCATCTCTTCTTCTTTGGACGATGTGGACTCATCATTTGAATCCCACTCTTTCCCAATGTACCCTTGTTCGGCTTGTTTCTTTTTCTTGAAGAATTTCTTGGGTTGAGGCTTGGCTTCTTTGGTCTTCTTCTTGTTCTCCTCATATGGGCAATCAACTATAAAGTGGTTATACTCACCACAATTATAGCATGCCCGCCTCAACTTTGGCTTCGTTCTTTCCTTGTACTTTCCTTCAGTTGACTTTGTACCTTGTCTCTTTTTCATTATTCTCTTGAATTTCTTCATGAACAATATCATGTCTTCTTCATCTAATTCACTGCTCTCGTTGTCACTATCTTCCTCTAGTTGTGCTTCTCTAGCTTCTTTGGATAGGGGCTCGAGGGTGGACTTCAAAGCAACCCCTTTCTTCTTTGCCGAGGTGAGGTCGGCAATCTCCTTGACATGTTTTGCTTGTTTTTCCATCATCTTGAAGTTGATGATCTTTCTAAGCAGTTCATCCGGAGTCATCCTTTCGTATCTGGGGCTTTCTCTGATCACGGAGCATAGGGTGACGCTGCGAGGCATAAAAGCTCTAAGGATGAGCTTTACCACCTCGTGGTCATTCCACTTCTTACTTCCATATGATCTGACCTTGTTGACGAGTGTCTTTAATCGATTGTACATGTCTTGGGGTGACTCGTCTTCTTCAATTGCAAATCTTCCTAACTCACCTTCAATCATTTCGATTTTTGCTTCACGCACATGTCGGTCACCTTCATGTGCAGTTTGTAGTGTGTCCAATATCTCCTTAGCAATTTCGAGTCCATCCACCTTGGTGAACTCGTCCCGACTGAGTGAAGAGGTAATTACGGCCGCGGCTTGAGCATTTCGGTGAATTGCGTGCTCTTGGCTGGGGGTGAGCTCTTCGTCGTCGTCGGGATATCTATCCCTGTGCACACAATATGCCATAAACTTGGGTTAAGGAAAATTAGATGCATTTTCATAATCTGCCTCCACATTGAGTAATCACTTCCATTGAAGTGTGGGGCTTTTCCAAGTGATTATTATTGGAATTGAGACGATCATAGTTAAAAGGATATCGGGAGTAGTCTGTGTGTCTACTCCCCTTCTTCTTTTCTTCAGTCTTCACTTTCCCTTTGGAAAGTGTCTTCTTTCTTAGGAGCGCTTTTAGTTCGAGCGTCTCCTCATCATCGTCCTCGAAATCTTGAATGACTTCGAGGAGCTTCTCCACCTTGAGGTTCTTTTCATCATCAACATTTTCTTGGTTGTTGCACTTGTGGGTGTCCTTCTTGTTAGACATGATCTTCTTCGAGCGGTTAGTCTCTTTCTTGAAGAACCAGGCTCTGATACCAATTGAATTTGGCCTAGAGGGGGGTGAATAGGCCTTTTTGATAATTGACGGAACCTGCAACACTTAACAACAAGTTCAAAACCAGAGATATCGGACTAGTCTGGTAAAGGGCGGACTAGTCCGGTGTTTACGGACTAGGTTGGTTAAGTTCGATCGATTAGATTGATTCTTCTATGTATGCAGTGGAAATATACAATCAAATGAAGGTTTTCAAGGTTATGTACCAGGTTATATCAGAATTCAATCTTATGTTTAATGATTCAACGTGAATAAGCAATGATTATTGAAACCCTAGATTATAGTGAAGAATAAGAATGATGAACACAAAAACAAGACACAAGGATTTATCCCGTGATTCGGTTCCCACAGAGACAACCTACATCCATGTTGAGGAGTCCACAAAAGGATCAGGTCTTCTCCAACCCTACCCTCGTCGGATCGCCATGAAGGCCAATCCTCTTCCACTTATCACAAAGGGGTGAATATCCGAATTCAAAGGGGCCTTCTCACACGTTGAGAGCTCCCTTGGATTACAAAACAAAATACCACCAAGAACACACTCAAAATATTACAATGAAATCACAGGAGTGTGTTAGAGAATCAAACCAAGAGCTCAATGTGGTGTTGAACGTGTCTCTCCAATGAACTAGAGTGAATCCTCAAAGGATTGATCTTTGTTGCCCTTAATTTTGTGGAGAGATGTGGTTTTTGAGGCTCTTGGGAAGTGTGACGGCGCTAGGGTTCGAGGGAGTATGAAATATGGTCGTGCACCTCTATTTATATGGGTTTCTAAAAGTAGCTGTTAGGGTTCAGAAAGATCAGACTAGTCCGCGGTGGTCACCGGACTAGTCCGGTGTGCTGTGTGTAGCAAACCCTAAGTGTCCCGAAATATCGGACTAGTCCGGCTAGGAACGGACTTGTCTGATTTTGCTTCTTGAAATCTTTGGACTAGTCCGATAGACATCGGACTTGTCCGGACAGTGAAACCCTAAGTGTATTGGGTGACAAGTCCACACTTGGAGGACTTGTCTGATTTAGTTCAGTGGGTTTTTCGGACTAGTCCGTGCAAATATCGGACTTGTCCGATTTGGACCAGAGAGAATATCGGACTAGTCCGGTTGTGGTCGGACTTGTACGATTTTGTGTGACTTGTGAAGTGTTTTGATGACTAGTCCGCACTAGGGAAGACTAGTCTGATTCTAGTCAGAGAGATATCGGACTAGTCCGATGGATATCGGACTTGTCCGATTTTGTGCAGAGAGGTTCTTGGACTAGTCCGGTCATGTGTAACTTTGTGCAATGTGTGTGTTTAATTGTGATTGAGCTCTTGGGATGTGTTTTCTTAACACACTCCATACACAATGATCTACTATTCTTCTTCCTTGAGCTCATTTCCACTTTGTTCCTCATTCTTCCTTCTTTTTGGCACTTTGCTTATTTTGTTATTGAAACCCTGTGCTCATCTCAACAAAGAGGTTAGGATCCCAATTGCTTGTCATAAATCATCTAAAACCCACAAGGGCTAGATGCACTTTCAATTAGAACTCCTACCTCAATTGATGAGCAGTCCGGGTTTAAGGTCGTTGTGTGATAAACTCATGACCATGAAATTTTGTGTAGCCTTCATGTTCAATGCCAAGTTGAGGTTGGAGTAGAATGAGCTTCATCTTGTTCCTCCATTGGACCACCAACTTGAGCATTCCTCCATGCCTTGCAACCTCTTTGCAAGTTTTGTCTTTGCTGCAATAAAATTAAGAACAAACCAAACAACTCGAAAACGGGTTACGTTAGCTCAAAAGCATGTTGTACCCTTTGTCAAATTGTTTTGCCCAACTTGAAACAACTTGCAAATGCAATGAATATTAAGGGAAATAGTTTTCGGTTGAAATAGGAAGATGAATTCAAGTGGTTACGCCCAAGGTTTGTATCCAAATAAATTTATTTCCTAATTCAAAATTCTAGTTTTATGATGGCTAGAAATTTTACTTTCCAACTTGCAAATGTGAAACATCAAACATGCTAGATTCAAATGCAAAGATTGACGGGAAATTCAAATATGCAACTAGGAAGTCAAATTTTTGGATCGAAGAGCACGTGTAAAGCTACCAGTGGGGGGTGAATGGTAGATTAAAACTTTTCAGCGGAAGCAACGAAAACACACCTCGCCAGAAAACTGATCTGTTAAAGAAACCGTGTGTGTGACTAATCTAAAAGTGTTCAACTTTGAAAAAATTAGTATAGATTGTAGAGAATAAAGTCATGAAGACGTCACAATAAGAATCATGAAAATCTGTCGAGAGAAACTCAAGTTACGATCGAAAGATCAAACAAAGATCAACTTGTCCTACCCGAGAAAAACAGTTCTGGAATACTGCAAAGAAACTCGTGTAGATCAGAAACCACAAATCCAATGACCATGAAATTTTCAAAAATCATGGAAAATCAAGTTGGGAAGACAACCCAAAAAGAATAACATCAATCGGATCTGTAAAACTCGAGTTATGGTAAAACCACCGAAGCAAGTTAGTGTTGTGCAGGAACTCAACGAGAAAGACTTGAAGAAAACAATTCGGACGAATAAGGCACAAAAGCTCGTTAGAGTATGCATTTTATTGATTAAAACTTACAAGGAACAGCCCCAAAATCGTCTACCACGAACTCTAGGCTCCCTTGCTTATATAACCAGCCCTTAGGCCAACCCAAACCTAACTAGGACTCTAATCCTACTCAATTCACGAATCGAAACTTTCCATAACGGCTCAAGACTTGTCTATACGCAGATAGAATTGATCTTAAGAATTCCAAACACCTTAGGAACATATCCCACATTTCTAAAACAACTCAAATTCGTGACCCACACAAAATCCTATCATAACCAACTCAAAACTTTCCATATTTGAGTCAAACATGACTCAGCCGCAACGTGAGTCCATAACCTAGTCAGTTGGACCTTTCCGACAAATTTTTTATGTCCACATCTCTTCATCACGCCCCTGAACCATATAGTCACGTACATGCATTCCTTGCACACGTGAAAACATCTTCCAACGGCGTCCACGATAACTTCATATGCATTGTTCTTCATTCAAACATGTTGCGCGACTTTCCGATCAACTCAACCACAATTTCTCTCGAACATGGTTGTGAACCTCATCTTCTCCCTAAGACTAGTTCAATGGACCCCGTCACCAGCCATGTCTTGAACTCGAGCAACACCTGCATATGAATAAACAACCGATACTTCCGAGCACAAGTCCTTGACTTGACTCTCTTTAGTTCCGAAACCACAACACCTTACGTGAGCACCTCACGTAAGCATTTTGCAAACCACAGTAAAATGATATCAGTCATAACCACCAAAAATACGCCAAAAACTTAGTAAAAGATTACTACGAAACTTTTCATCAATGTAAAGCAAGTTCGAAACATTGCAAGTTAAAAGCAGAACCACTGCGATCAAGCTCCAAACCTTGCCAAAGCTAACTGGACCTTGAACCAGAGCTTACCAAAGCTAGCAGGACCTAGCGCCGGAGCTTACCAAAGCTAGTCGAACCTAGCACTGAAGCTAACCAAATCTAGTTGGACCTTATGTCGTACCTTGTCGGAGCTACCCAAAACAAGCCGGACCTATCGTCGTACTCTGGAGCTCGGACCTATAGAGGGACCTTGATGATAAAGGTGTTTTGGTAGTATTCAAAACTTTTATCGCTATAGCCAATGTATTCAGCACACATTGGTCTCACAATCTCCCCCTTGATGAATGCATTGGCAACACCACTTAAAATACAAACATTTTCTTATTCACATAAAAAGTATTGAATAAAAAGTTTTGAAAACAATTTGTCTCCCTTTTATGAAAATCAAATTTCTCCCCCTATACTAACTTCTCCCCCTTGCATACTTCCCTCCCCCTTTGACAATGCAATCAGCAAGGTACAAAAGAGAAATTTTAATTTGTTATGAGCACATTATAACATATACATATAAAACAAAGCTCATCCAAGTCATACTATCAAGTAACTTACACTATCACAATGATGAGATACATAAAGTAGTGTAAGCCATGCTAGAGATCAAATGTTATTTTCAATTTAAGCAAGTCATGATCTCACAAACTTAACTATTTCAAAACCTGAATGCATGACACTTGTTGCTGCATTTTATTATTTTTCAAAGCACAAATTTAGATCATATGATATTTGCGTGAGATTATATGCGAAGTTGCCTTATTCTAACCAACCAAGCCAAGCCATGTCATTTGACAATTAAAAGCTTAAGGACATGGTTTTAGTTATACACAACTTCTTCCAAGTTCATATATAAGTGCAATGGTAAGCCATCTCAAAAGAAGAAGTGCAATGCATGCATATTCTCTTGATCTTTTCTTATTTTATATATGTTCAAAAAACTCAACATGTGAGTTGATTACTTGATTAATTCATTATGATTAAAAGCACTTGTGATCATGCGGCAAGTTCAAAACAACAAGAAAGTTTGATCATGACCAGATTTAGTATAAGTAGTTATTCCCATTACTAGTCATGGCAAAAACTACAAAACGTATAACATGAGTAATGTAGTAAGAACTTTCAACATGTAAAAGGAATCACAAAGTCATATATGTATGAAATACTATGCTCATATTATTTTAAAATCAGATTCACACATAGACTTCCCAAGTTTCAAAACTCCCCCTCAATTTAAGCCATGAGGATGCATAACTCCTATTTCACTACGAATGTAACAAAAACGAGTGAAATCCAAAGGTTTTGTAAAAATGTCAGCCTATTGTTGTTTGTATCTACATGGTGAAGCACAATGCTTCCTTTTTCAACATTATCACGGAGAATGTGATACCTGATATCAATGTGCTTAGTTCTAGAATGTTGCACGGGGTTTTAGCAATGCAAATGGCACTAGTGCCATCACAAAATAGTAGAACACTATCTAGATAAACCCCATAGTCCTTAAGAGTTTGAACAATCCAAAAAATTTGCGAGCAAGCACTAGCAGCAGCTACATATTCAGATTCGGCTGTGGATTGCGCAACTGAGTTTTGTTTTCTAGAGGACCAAGCAACAAGAGAATTTCCAAAAAAATGATAAGCACCGGAAATACTTTTCCTATCAATCCTACGACCACCAAAATCAGCATCCGAAAAAGCTTTCAAAGAAATGGTTTAGGAAGAAGGAAGAAAAATGCCAAATTCTTGAGTTTCATGTAGGTACCTGAGAATCCTTTTGACAGCTTGACGATGTGAAGCACGTGGGGAAGCTTGAAACCGTGCACAAAGACATACGCTGAATTGTATGTCCAGTCTTGATGTCGTGAGGTACAAAAGTGATCTGATCATGCTTCTATATTCTTTTTGATCAACGGATTCACCATCTTCATCAAGTTCAAGTGTTGATGTAGTTCCCATTGGTGTCCGAAGAGGCTTGCGTTTGTCCATGTTGAAGCGCTTGAGAAGGTCCCTTGTATACTTCGTTTCATGCACAAAGGTACCTTCCTTGGTTTGCTTGATTTGCAGACCCAAAAAGTAAGTGAGTTCACCCATAATTCTCATTTCAAATTCTGAACTCATCATTGCTGAAAACTTGACACGAGGTCATGAGAGCCACAACCAAAGATAATATCATCCACATACTCTTGAACGGATAATGAGTCATTGTCGTGCTTATGCACAAAAAGGGTTTTATCAACTTTGCCCATGGTAAACCCCTTTTGAAGTAAGAATATTTTTAACCTATCATACCATGCTCTGGGGGCTTGTTTGAGACCGTACAAAGCTTTGGACAGTATGTAAACATGATTATGAAAATCTGGATTTCTAAAATCTGGTGGTTGCTTGACATAAACCTCCTCATCTATATGGCAATTAAGAAAAGCACTCTTAACATCCATTTGATATAACTTGAAACCTTTATATGCAACAAAAGCTGACAAAATTCTTCTGGCTTGTAACCTAGCAACGGGTGCAAAAGTTTCATCAAAATCTAGACCTTCAATTTGTGTGAAACCTTGAGTAACCTTTCTAGCATTATTCCTAACCACAACCCCATCCTCACTTTTCTTATTTTTAAACATCCATTTAGTTCCAATTAAAGTGTGATCTTGAGGTGGAGGTACAAGTTTCCAAACATTATTTCTTTCAGAATTTTCTAACTCTTCGTGCAAGGCAATAATCAGAGATTCATTAGTGAGTGCGTGTGATATATCTTTGCGGTTCAAAAGAAGCAACAAAAGTAGAATGAGCATGAGAATGCGGGTTAGAAAAACCTGGATCTTGTAACTCGTTCATGCAAGCTTCCAATTATCTGTTGTGGGGGATGATTCTTGTAAATCCGTAGGAGAACAGATGTCTCACAAGCTTCTTCTTCATCAAGTTCATCGCAGATTGATGAGCTTGTGGCTTGTGGACAATCAAGACCAGCAGAGATGGTAGTCGGAGCTTGTTCAAAGTTCGGAGCTGGACACGTGTCAGCTTCAAAACTATCAGGCAATATCACCGACTCTTCTTCTTCTTCGAAAATACCCTCCCTCTGAAGATATGGATACGGACCTGCAATGTTTGAGCTAGTACCTGGGCTAGCTTCATCAAAAGAAACTTCACAAGTCTCAACAATTTTGTTAGTGTCAAGTAAAAGCACACGATAGCCTCTAGTATGATATGGATAACCAAGAAACATGCCATCAATGTATCTAGGTTCAAATTTATCAAGATTACCATGTTTCTTAACAAAGCATTTGCAACCAAAGACCCGAAAGTGTGTAATACTAGGCCTATGTCCAAACGGAGCTCATATGGTCTTTTAACTAGCTTAGCGCGCAAGGAAACACGATTTGAGACATAACAAGCGGTTGCAATCGCATCAGCCCAAAATTTCCTAGGAGTTTTATATTCATCAAGCATAGTCCTTGCCATCTCAGCTAAGGTTCTGTTCTTTCTTTCTACAACACTATTTTGTTGAGGTACATATGGTGAAGAAAATTGATGATCTATTCCATTTTCAGCACAAAAGTGATCAAAAGATTAATTTTTAAATTCGGTTTCATTATCACTTCTAATTGCTTTTAAAGATCCTGGGTGATCAATTGATAAACTAAGAAATAAAGTTATAAAGTGACAAAAAGCTTCATTCTTAGATGCCATAAAGTAAACCAAAGAGTATCTAGAATAATCATCAAGAATCACAAGAACATATCATTTACATCAGAAGGATTGAACACGTGAAGGTCCTACGGTGTCAAGGTGCAAAAGTTGACCCGGTTCAGTTGTCATGATCGTTGTGAGAGGAGTATGTGAACCTGCAACCATCTTAGCATGTCTACAAGAAGGGCACACAATTTCTTTGTCCCCTTTAAGCTTAGGCATCCCACGTATGCGATCAAGAGCATTAACACGCGTTAGATTATCAAAGCCTACGTGACCAAGTCTACGATGCCAAAAATATATGTCTTTTGAATCATTAGCAACTGACACTTTTGCTTAGAGGAAGACATATCAAAATCAGCTTTAAAAACTCTTCCAAACCGAGACATGTCAAAAATAAGCTCACTATTTGAATTTACATCTTTGCAGCAATTTTTAGTGAAAATAATTTCTAGATTTTCATCTAGAAGTTGTGAAACAGAAAGCAAGTTGTATTTCAAATTTTTAACAAGTGCCACATCCTTCAAAATCTGGTGATCATTTACTCTAACCGAACCCTTAGCAATTATAGGAGTTGAAGAATTATCAGCAAAAGTAACATTCTCTACACGTGACACAAAAGAGATGGAGGAGAACCATTCTTTGTTACCAGCCATGTGGCGTGAGCAACCTGAATCCACAATCCAAATGTTCTCCTTCCTCAAGCGTGTAACCTACATAAAAGAACAATACGTTGATGACTCAATACTGGGGTTAGTCAAAAGGTGTTTAGGAATCCAGTAAAGAGTCACGCGACGTGCAACTGGAAAAACACGCGACAGCTGAGATAAAATAGCAGATTTATAAGTCAAAGTTTTAGATTTATTGTTCTTAACTACTGACCTATAAGGTGTTACTTGTGTAGCACTAAAATCAGTAGCTCCGGAGGCAAAAACAGATGGTCCGGAGGTAACAACGAAAGCTCTGGAGGTAAACTTTGAATATTTTTGACTCATAACAGCAGGTTGCACGTTCCTGATATTTGGTTTACATGTGCAGCAAATTTTGCATGGGAGTTATAAGATCTAGGTTGCATTCTTTCCTTTTTATGTTGTGATGAGTAGATTTAGGCCCGATCTTCCGAAAGGTATGTCGATTGGGATGGAGAACTCGATGTTGATGATCCGCGGCACTCGAGCGGTTCGAGTACCCCTGCAATCACTACACCACGGCTCCGTTGGTTATCAACCATGCTGCACACGCTTGACCTCGCCAAGAAGGCTAATCCCTGCAAGTGCAATCGAGAACACAAGCAAGAACGTCGAAGACACGATCAGGAAATCGCGAAGTTGGGGTCTCACAAACCGTAGAACGACGATATTATTGATCTAAGCAAAACCCACCGAATATGACAGGTGGCTGCAGTATTTATAGGCTAGGGTTCGACCAAAACACGATTAGACGCGTCTCTAATGGACTCTTACGGGATACAAGGCCCAAAGGCCCGATTCTGTGGTGCAGCATCGGACAGAAATCTGGACTCGAATTGTTTAGACGATTCACAATGACTCCGGAGGAATTTTGAGGTGGGACCAGAACCATTGGAAAGATTATCTTCTCCTATTTCCGTGCATATGTAGAACGTTGAAAACGGAGTCCGTATGCCTCCTGGGTGTCTGTTTTAAGGTGGACTGCTCCTGGACACCGAGTTGAACTCAAGTCCGAGTTGTAAACTGTTTCCATCAACTTGTGGACGTCCCAGCTGGTTCTCCACGCTCCCAAGGCCTCCTTCCTTCGATTTTTGATCTTCTCCATTATTCCTAATAACAATTAAATCATCACATAGCAATCTATTCTCAAACTCACATGCAAAAGATGTTAGGAACGAATTCATCTGCTGATTTAATAACCATGCTCGTGCTCTTGTGATTGGTCCTTGTAGTTCAATGTGTGTCTCCGCTGTTGTGATGTCCTCATCATCCTCTCCCTCTTGAATTGGAGTCGTCCTCGACTCAAGTTCATCTTCTTCTCCCAAGTACGGTCGCAAATCTGAAATGTCAAATGTAGGACTACCCCCAAAATTGGGAGGCAATTCAAGCTTATATGCATTATCATTAATATTTTCAACAATCTTAAAAGGACCAGCAGCTCGTGGCATAAGTTTAGATTTTCTCAAGTTAGGAAATCGCTCTTTTCTCAAATGTAACCACACAAATCACCCGGTTCAAGTTTTACTTCTTTTCTACCTTCACTACCTGCAATCCTATACTTCTCATTCATCATTTCAATATTTTTCTTTGTAGTTCCATGCATCTTAAGAATGAATTTAGATCGTTGTGTAGCATCCAAATTTATAGTTTCAGAAGGAGGCAAAGGTAGTAAATCAATAGGAGCACGGGGATTGAAACCATACACTATCTGGAATGGACTTACCTTTGTTGTGGAGTGAATGGATCTGTTGTAAGCAAATTCTATATGTGGTAAACACTCCTCCCACAACTTCAAATTTGTTTTCAAGACAACCCGCAACATAGTGGATAAAGTACGATTAACTACCTCGGTCTGTGCATCCGTTTGTGGGTGACATGTAGCTGAAAACAGCAACTTGGTTCCCAATTTATACCACAAAGTTCTCCAAAAATGACTTAAAAGTTTTGCATCACGATCAGAAACAATGGTATTTGGCACACCATGTAAACGAACAATTTCCGTCATAAATAAATCAGCAATGTGTGAGGCATTATCATTCTTATGACAAGGTATAAAGTGTGCCATTTTGGAAAAATGATCAACAACTACAAAAATACTATCCCTCCCCCTCTTAGTCCTAGGCAATCCCAAAACAAAGTCCATAGAAATATCCTCCCAAGGTACACTAGGAACAGGAAGAGGCATATAAAGACCATGTGGGTTAAGGCGAGACTTAGCTTTGTTGCAAGTAGTGCATCGTGACACGTAGCGCTCGACATCATGCCTCATCTTTGGCCAAAAGAAGTGTGTGCACAGCACGTCTTCAGTTTTCTTCACTCCAAAATGTCCCATCAAACCCACTCCATGTGCTTCCTGCAAAAGCAATAGACGAACGGAGCTAGCTGGAACACATAGCTTGTTAGCACGATAGAGGAGACCCTCTCGCAGCACATATTTATTCCAAGTTCTTCCTTCTCTACAATTTTCAAAAGCATCTTTGAAGTCCAAATCAGTAGGATATAATGCTTTAATTGTTTCCAAACCAAAGATTTTATGATCAAGTTGGGACAGTATGGTATAACGCCTAGATAATGCATCGACAATGATATTTTCCTTCCCTTTCGTATGCTTAATGATGTATGGAAACGACTTTATGAACTCAATCCATTTAGCATGTCGTTTATTCAGATTGGTTTGACACTTAAGATACTTCAATGATTCATGATTGGAATGTATGACAAACTCCTTAGACCAAAGATAATGTTGCCAAGTTTGTAATACACGTACTAAGGCATACAACTCCTTATCATAAGTGGAATAATTCAGAGAAGGACCATGAAGTTTTTCACTAAAGAAAGCAACGGATTTACCTCCTTGTATGGGAACGCCTCCAATACCAATGCCGATTGCATCGCATTCTAGCACAAAGGTCTTGTCAAAATCAGGAAGTTGTAGTAATGGTGCTTGTGTAAGCTTCGATTTGAGAGCATCAAAAGCTTGTTGCTGCTGTTCGCCCCATAAAAATGGAACTCCCTTCTTCGTTAGCTCATGTAGAGGTGCTGCAATGGTGCTGAAATCCCGCACAAACCGCCGATAAAAACCTGCAAGACCAAGAAAACTACGAACCTGTGTGACAGTTGTTGGGGCTGGCCAGCTAGTGATTGCTTCAATTTTTGCCTCATCCATCTCAATTCCCTGCGAGGAAATGACATAGCCATGAAACGAGACTCGATTGGTGCAAAAGATGCACTTTTCGAGGTTACCAAACAAACGTGCATCTCTCAAAACAGTAAAAACAGCATGTAAATGATCAAGATGTTCATCATATGACTTGCTGTAAATGAGGATATCATTGAAGTAAACCACCACAAATTGTCCAATGAAAGCACGTAAAACCTCGTTCATTAATCGCATAAAGGTGATGGGTGCATTAGTTAAACCAAAAGGCATGACTAACCACTCATAAAGTCCAAACTTGGTTTTAAATGCAGTTTTCCATTCATCTCCTAGTGCCATTCTAATTTGGTGGTAACCACTACGCAAGTCAATTTTTGTGAAGATGATAGCACCACTCAATTCATCAAGCATGTCATCTAGTCAAGGAATAGGATAACGATATCGAATGGTGATGTTATTAATCGCTCGACAATCAACACACATGCGCCAACTACCATCTTTCTTAGGAACCAAAAGAACAGGAACGGAACAAGGGCTAAGGCTTTCACGAATGTACCCGCGGTCCAAAAGATCTTGGACTTGTTTCTGAATTTCCTTAGTTTCTTATTGATTCGCCCTGTATGCTGCATGATTTGGCAAACTTGATCCTAGAATCAAATCGATCTTGTGTTCAATGCCTCTCATCGGTGGTAAACCAGGGGGTATCTCGGAGGGAAACACATCCTCAAACTCCTGCAAAAGGTTAGCAACAGCAGAGGGCAATGCAATAGACAATTCATGAAGTGAAAACATGGCTTCTTTGCAAACTAAAGCATAGCACAACCCCTTAGCATCGAATAAATCAGCAAGTTCAGATTTAGTTGCGAGCAACGATGGTGATTTTAACTTAATAACTTGCTGTTTTTCAGATTCTAATTTTGTTGCTTTGCCATCACGAATTTTACTCTTCTCAAAATGCACAATTTCAGCAGGAGTCATGGGGAGCAAAGTGATTTTCTTTCCCTTATGCATGAGAGTATATTTATTGGTTCTACCATGATGAATAGCATCTGTATCAAATTCCCAAGGACGACCCAATAAAAGAGATCAAGCATCCATAGGAACAACTTCAAAATCAGCAAAATCATGGTATGAACCAATTGAAAAATGTATTCTCGCCGTTTGTGTTACCCGAACCTTACCGCTGTTGTTGAACCATTGAATGTGGTACGGATGAGGGTGTGCTCTTGTTGTCAAACCGAGTTTCTTGACGACGTCCGTGTTCACCAAGTTATTGCGGCTACCTCCATCAATTATAGTGTGTACACGGCAGTCCTTGCAAACGAGAAACATGTGGAAGAGGTTGTGTCGTTGTAGCTTGTCGTCGGTCTCCACTTTGGAGCTCAAGGCACGCTGCACAATGATGCTCCTGTAGTTCTCCGTCGCCGCTGTACCAAGTACCTCTTCTTCGGTGTGTTCGTCATTTGGATCTGTAAAGTCAGTAGCAAGAGAATATTCATCTTCAACATCCGAAGTACTATCATACCCGCCATCGTCGCGTGCTATGTATGCTCGTTTGCTCGGGCAATCTCTCATCATATGACCAAGTCCCAGGCAGCGGTCACACTTGATGTCAGAAGTACAACTCGTAGAAGGAGTGGACGAAGAAGGCTTGAATGATGTCGCCTTGCTGCCTTTCGGCACGCTAGAAGGTGGAGCAGCAGGTATAGTTCGTTGGCCGCCATTGGGTGGTGTAGTCGCTGCACATGGGGTCGAAGATGGTGCTTTTTTGGATGGTGTAGTCGCTGCACGCGGCGTGAAGTTGCTCCTCGTGCGATGTTGCTGTTGTTGTCGACCCTGCAATTCTTTTTCTGCCAACATAGCAAGCTGAAACAATCTATTAACAGTATCATATTCCTTGTAATCAACAATGTCCTGAATTTCACGCCTCAACCCCCCATAAAAACGAGCTATTTTATCATCCATGTCCTCTACTACCCCACAACGCAGCATACCTTTTTGTAACTCTTGATAATACTCCTCTACAGACATGTTACCTTGGTCTAAACGCCGCAATTTTTTGCGAAGGTCCCGCTGAAAAGATAGAGGAACAAATCGAACGCGCATAGCCTCCTTTAATCTATCCCATGTTGGAGGGTCAGTTCTAGTTTTAACAAGTTCATTCCACCATATGATAGCAAAGTTCTTAAACTCACTAGTGGCTTGACGAACTCTATGTTGTTCAGGAACAAGATGGGAATTAAATTTTTGCTCTACTGTCATCTCCCAATCAAGATAAGCCTCAACATCATAAGCACCAGAAAAAGAGGGTATTGTAAATTTCACTTTAGCAAAAGGATCATCAGGAGGACGATTATAATAATTGTTATGATTATTACCTCCCATACCTCGACGATAAAGTGGCAGTCTTGGATGATTATTGTGATCTTCCAGTTCATCATAAGCATTGTCTTCTTGTCTTCCAGCGAGAGGCAACCGCGCCTCAAAAGTATTCATCTGAAGAGCAAGGTCATCCAGTTGGCGAGTCAAGTTCACCAATGACTCCTCCGTTGCTGCGTTGTATTTGGCGAACATATCCGTCATGGTGTTCATCATATCACGTAACTCAGCATGCTGAACACATTTGTCATCATTGTCTTCTACTGCCATTGTTAGTAGGAAACAAGAGACAACAAAAAAAATGTTATCCCTATCAACTACAGTAACAATGTGGAAGGTGGAAGAAAATAATCTCTCTCGCTCAAGCGCCTTACCACGCTCTTACAAGTGTTCTTACCGACACAGCAGGTGGTGTGGACGGTGAGATGAACCGATGAAGCATGGGGTGATTGCAAAGGTACCTGTTATGCTCAAGAGAAAGGTGAAGCTTGGATGACACAATATGGTGGCTAATAAGCAGAAAATCGTTAATAGCTAAACAAAGTTGAATAAGTATTCAATGTAGAAAACTGTTGCTGGTCAACCAAGTGCCCTAGAGCCTAGCACAACACAAGGAAGTATCAAGGCAAAAGAAAGACAGAATGATATAGCCAACAAAACAGCACCAGGTGGTATAGGCCAATTGCTTTAATATGCGTGCTCTTCACTATTTTTTTTCTTTTTTGTAATATTTTTTTGATATTTTCTCTTTACTCGGGAGCAAAAATATAGGAAGCACAAAAATTTGCAGCTCAATTGGATGTAATATGCGGCCTATAGAAAATCAAGAAGATTCTTTAAAATTCGTGTTGAAACTTCGGAGGCCGGATAGCCTATCTTCCAAGGGGAATTTGGGCAATCTAATTTCGCCGAACGCGGCTACGCGGCGGAAAATCAGATGCGAAATTTTGCGTAGATGAATTTGAAAAAAAAAATCGCCCGATTTTGAGTTCGTATGCGAAAGTTATGGCCGTTTTAAGGTAGGCTGGCCGAGTTACGTTTTTTTTTTTGCATGTTGATTCCAACTCGGTTTGAGAACAGAACTCGCAATCGGATATGAAAACGATCGGGAATTTGCACAACAATTAATGGGGTGGTGTGTGATGATTCAAGGATGAATGGCACAAAAGTTTGTCACCTAATCTAGGGTTGGCGATGCGGGAGCTCACGCAAGGCGGCTAGCTAGGGCAAACCGGTGAACGTGGTGGATCGGTTTGTTATTTAGGGATTGTGGAATAGGTGTCAAATAGCAAGAAAACAAGTACGAAACACGATAACTAGGACCCAAAACACAAAGCTAAACCAGCAACAAGACTCGACCACACAAATTCAATCTCAACAATGCAAACTGAAAAACGAAACTGCAAGCACTATAGTCTGGGAAGCGGTAAAAACGTTCTAATTTTTTTTGTGGCTTTTCTGTGGACGCTAGGTACAAAACAAAATTGATCTAATTGAAGGAAAACAAAGATACCTCACGGGCAACCTGAAAATCTGATACCAATTGATGAGTAGATTTAGGCCCGATCTTCCGAAAGGTATGTCGATTGGGATGGAGAACTCGATGTTGATGATCCGCGGCACTCGAGTGGTTCGAGTACCACTGCAATCACTACACCACGGCTCCGTTGGTTATCAAAACTGCTGCACACGCTTGACCTCGCGAAGAAGGCTAATCCCTGCAAGTGCAACCGAGAACACAAGCAAGAACGTCGAAGACACGATCAGGAAATCGCGAAGTTGGGGTCTCACAAACCGTAGAACGGTGATATTATTGATCTTAGAAAAACCCACCGTATATGACTGGCTTCTGCAGTATTTATAGGCTAGGGTTCGACCGAAACACGATTAGACGCGTCCCTAATGGACTCTTATGGGATACAAGGCCCAAAGGCCCAATTCGGTGGTGCGGCACCGGACAGAAATCTGGACTCGATTTGTTTCGACGATTCACAATGACTCCGGAGGAATTTTGAGGTGGGACCAGAACCATTGGAAAGTTTATCTTCTCCTATTTCCGTGCATATGTAGAACGTTGAAAACGGAGTCCGTATGCCTCCTGGGCGTCTGTTTTAAGGTGGACTGCTCCTGGACTCCGAGTTGAACTCGAGTCCGAGTTGTAAACTGTTTCCATCAACTTGTGGACGTCCCAGCTGGTTCTCCACGCTCCCAAGGCCTCCTTCCTTCACTTGTTGATCTTCTCCATTCTTCCTAAATACAATTAAATCATCACATAGCAATCTATTCTCAAACTCACATGCAAAAGAAGTTAGGAATGAATTCACCATCTGATTTAATAACCGTGCTCGTGCTATTGTCATTGGTCCTTGCAGTTCAATGTGCGTCTCCGCTGTTGTGATGTCCTCATCATGTTGTTTAGATAGTATATAAGAATTATATATGACATGACCATCTCTACCACAATAGGTACAATGAAATTTAACTCTGTGTTCATGTCTAGATGAGCATGCATTGTGTTTATATCAACCCGGACATGACAACACTCCTGCAGATTTAAAAACCATCTCTTTTGGTTTAGGAACTATTTTAATCAAACCACTTCCTAATGAATTTACAATTTTAGGTGGATGCGCTTTATCATGAGCATGAGAATCAAAACCTAAACCAATTTTATCATTGCAAGATTTGGATGGATTCAGCAGCAAGTTTAGATTTTTGCTCCTAATAGAAAACTGCTCTAGTGTCCTATTCATATCATCAAGTTTCTTAGACAATTCTAAACATCTTTCACATGAAGTTTTTCCTTTTAATTTGCAATTAGAACAATATTTAACTTGATGAGCACGTAAAGCATTGTTCAGTATTGAAATTTCATTCATAGCATCTTTTAGTTTCTTTTCAAGATCATTACAGATAGAACAATGCAAATCAATTGTAGAACAAGAAGCATCTTTTAAGTTTCCGTCATTAAGTGCAGCAAGCTTTTTGTTCTTTTCAATCTCTAACTCAAGTTTTTCAAGAGCGGAGGAGTGTGCACTTCTTAAGGAGGATAATTGTTCATATATTAAATCGCATGAGGAACAAGAATCGTCACTAGGAATCAAGGTTTTCAATTGATTAATTTCATATTCTAGTGACTCAATTTTAACAGCATTATCCCTAAGCTTTTTGTCCTTTTTTGATTATAATCACAGTTGCACGAGAAATAGCATCACACATTTCATCACGAGTATGGCATAACTCTTCATTTTCACTGTTGTGTTATGCATCCTCCATACTTGATCTTGAATTATCCGCCATGAAACACAAGTTTGCCAGATCATCTTCATCTTCGTAACTTCCAATGTCTACATCACTCGAGCAAAGTTCTTGAAGTGCGGTGATGAAACTGTTGATCAGTTTGCGTCCTGTAAAGCCCTTCTTTTTTTGTTGATGTTGCTAGAAGAGGACTTGACTTTATTTTGCTTTTCATCACGGCTAGAAGGACCTAAAAGGTTAGGGCAATCGGTACAAAAGTGTCCTGTCTTTCCACATTCAAAGCATCGTTGAGGTCCAGAGCTTCCTCTCCTTCTAGTTCTCACATTTTGCAATGCTTTTGAGAACCGAGTAGAGATGAGTACTAGCTCCTCTTTTGGAAATTCTTCAATATATTCTAGGGTTAGTGAAGACAGCAAATCAAGTGTATTGCTAGATGAAGATTGACATGAGCTAGGCATTTCACATTGAGAAACAAATGCAAGAGACTCGTTGGGGTTCTTACGCAAGATTATGTCAATTTCATGAGTTTTCATTTTAGAATATAACACATCTAATGTAAGTGTACTCATGACAGTAGATTCACGAATACTTGTGACTTTCATCTCCCAAATTGACATATCTAATGCACTTAACAATTGCCTAGCATTTTCAGCATCTGAAAAATTAACATTGACACTAAGCAAGTTGCTGAGAATTTTATTAAAGGGAGCAAAAAGGTCATCAATGGACTCACCGGGTTGCATCTCGAAGCGCATGTATTCTTTCTTGAAAATATCCTGCTTTACCTCCTTAATTGTGTTGGATCCTTCGTGGTAGTCACAAAGTGATCTCCACACATTGTATGTGGATCGAAGGTGTGCAAGACGATCGAAGTCGCTCTGAGTTAGTCCTTAGATTATCAAGTTGCAGGCTTTGTTATTGCTGTCGACATTTCTTAAGTCTGTAGCCGTGACTTGATCGTTCGGCGGCACGTCGTAAGGCTTGTACACCTTTTCCCATATTGCGAAGCCTTGTGCCTAGATGAAAGCTTCCATACGTGCTTTCCAAACCTAAAAATCAAAACCACTAAAAAACAAGTTTTTGCGGAGTATTTCTCCATGATGATTAGTCAAAAACACGTGCAAATCACAAAGATTAGAGCGCCGTGGCTCTGATACCAATTTTATGATCGAAGAGCACGTGTAAAGCTACCATATGGGGGGTGAATGGTAGATTAAAACTTTTCAGCGGAAGCAACAAAAACACCCCTCACCAGAAAACTGATCTGTTAAAGAAACCATGTGTGCGACTGATATAAAACTATTCAACTATTGCAAAACTAGTATAGATTGCAGAGAATCAAGACACAAAGACGTCATAACAAGAATCACGAAAATTTGTCATGAGAAACTCAAGTTAAGATCGAAAGATCGAACAAAGGTCAATCTGAAATACTGCAAAGAAACTCGTGTAGATCAAAAACCACAAATCCAATGACTGTTCACATATGATAGAAAATCAAGTTTTGAAGACAACCCAAAAAGAATCATGTCAATCGGATCTGTAAAACTCGAGTTATGATAAAACAACTGATGCAAGGTAGTGCCATGCAGAAACTCGACGAGAAAGACTTGAAGAAAACAAGTTGGACAAACAAGGCACAAAAACTCCTTTAGACTATGAATTTTATTGTTCAAAACTTACAAGGAACAACCCCAAAATTGTCTACCATGAACTATGGCCTCCCTTGCTTATATAACAATCCCTTAGGCCACCCCAAACCTAACTAGGACTATAATCCTACTCAATTCACGAATCGAAACATTCCATAACGGCTCAAGAATCTTCTATAGGCAGATAGAAGCAATCTTAAGACTTCCAAATACCTTAGGAACATATCCCACATTCCTAAAACAACTAAAATTTGTGACGCACACGAAATCCTAACCAACTCAAAACTTTCCATATTTGAGTCAAACATGACTCAGCCGCAGTCTGAGTCCATAACCTAGTTGGTTTGACCTTTCCGACCAATTTTTTACGTCCACATCTCTTCATCGTGCCTCGGAACCATGTAGCCACGTCCATGCACTCCTTGCACACGTGCAAACATCTTCCACGACGTCGATGATACATTCATATGCATTGTTCTTGATTCATACATGTTGTGCGACCTCCCGATCAACTCAACCACAATTCCTCCTTAACTTGGTTGTGAACCTCATCTTCTCTCTAAGACTTGTTCAATGGATCCTGTCACCAGCCATGTCTTGAACTCAAGCAACACCTTCACATGAATAAACAACTAATACTTCTGAGCACAAGTCCTCGACTTGACTCTCATTAGTTCTGAAACCACAACACCTTACGTGAGCACCTCTCGTAAGCATGTTGTAAACCATAGCAAAATGATATCAGTCATAACCACCAAAACACACCAAAAACATAGTAAAATATTACAAAGAAACTTTCCATCAATGTAAAGAAAGTTCAAAACATTGCAAGTTAAAAGTAGTACCACTACGATCAAGCTCTGAACCTTGTCAAAGCTAACCGGACCTTGAACCGTAGCTTACCAAAGCCAGCAGGTCCTAGCGCTGGAGCTTACCAAAGCTAGTCGGACCTTACGTCAGACCTTGCCGAAGCTACCCAAAACAAACTGGGCCTATCGTCGGACCTTCCTAGAGCTCGGACCTAGAGACGGACCTTGATGATAAGGTGTTTTGGTAATATTCAAAACTTTTATCGCCATAGCCAATGTATTTAGCCCACATCGGTCTCACACAAATATGAGATAACTACCAATTAACCTATTGGCAAGGACTCACCGAATTTTTGAAGTCCGATGAGTGGGACTAACCTCTGTCCATTTTAGTGTGATAATTTGTTGTCCAATCCCAGACTTGAAGATGTGGACAACTTCTCTTTATTGACATGCCAAATCTCCCTTGTCATGTTAGTTGGACATGTGGGTCACATGGTGGCCCAGGCCTCTTCGCATCTTGATGAAGACATGTTGATGTACTGATGGCTTCTCCCTCCTGAAGATTTTCTCTTGTGAGCATGGTGAGGCATGTCCTTCTTTAGGGGTATCACTTCGACCTTCTTGATGTTCTTTTGAGTTAACTTTGATCATGGATCAAAAGCTTCCTTGGGCATGGTGACATGTGGAATCCACAATCAAACAATAAATGCTTCATCCACAATGTCACTTGCCCTAGGTTGCATGGGCTTGGTCGAAGGGTAGGAATCCCAACAAGTAACTGTGGGACATCTTGGATCTTAAATGCTCTTTAATTTTCTTGTCCTTGCCCAAGGGCTTCATGTAATGTTGTCTTGATTTCTTCCTTGGCCATGGACAAGATACTTCAAGGTAGGCTAGTTGAACTTAAACCTCTTGAAATCCTCAAAGCCTCCTTGATTCTAAGGGTGATATTGATTCCACCCTTGACCTCCTTGTAGGTGATAGCCATTGGAGTTGTGCTTGAAAGGAGGAATACTCATGAGTCTCAGGGAAATGATTCCCCAAGTGGTCCATGTAGACATGGATTTTCACAAATCATGTGAATATACATGACTTGGATAATTCCAAACACTTCTCCATTGGCTTGGTCTTCATGATACTTTAATGGGAGATGTAGTTCCATAACTAGCATGTCCACCTTGTTAAGTGGTGTGCATGTCAATCTAAGGGAACTAGAGCATTCTGCAATCCACCCCTCGAGTGGACACCATATTCTCATCCATGATGAATGAGAACAGGACTCCTTTAGCTCCAGCATGAATGTGATCAAGGATTGGTGAGGCCAACCATGACATGAGTGTTCGATGAAGAGCCTACTATCCACCCCATGATGGAGGCAAACCGAGAAGAACTTCTTGGAACCTCCCCCAAGATTGGGCATGGATGACTTTGGCTCCTACTGGAAGCTGAAATTCTTTTGCAAAAGGTAATGGTGTTGCCTAGCGGACATTTGTTGAGGTACGCTTTGAATTATCTTGCAGTTGAACACTTGCGTCCTCGTTGGCCATCCCATAAAATGGGTTAGCCAACACTACCCTGTTTTCAGACAAAAGGAGAAAACAAACAAGGGTAATCCTGTCTAATAACTATTAGTGCCTTTAGATTAATCGCAAGTCATAGCTATCCTCCACTTCTTTTGCCTTCCCCGGCAACAGCGCCAGAAATGCTTGTTGACGTTTCTTAACATCACAAATCATCTCTAATAAGACATGAGGTCAGCAAGCACATGGAAACTGTCGTGTAGCATTTCACCCGAGAGTATTCCCAAGGGTATTGTATTTATCCCAAAGGAAGGCAATGGAGTGAATTAGGCACTACTCTTATGATCAAGCTATGGGATACTAATCAATTATCAAGATAGGGGTAAGTTGATAATATGGGTAGTGTGACACACCTAAGCAATCCATCCTAAAGGATAAATGGGTCCCAATGGGGATTAGACTAAGAGTTGGGGAGTTGCTCCTACAATGCTTCTAGTATACATATACATAGCCTGGGTTAGGTACTAATGAGCATGTTAATGGTGAATCTTTATGCTAAATTGTTCAACACATCGGGCACGGGTTTACCCCTAGCAGTACTAGGACGGCTCCCACTAAGAGCTTGTGGCATAGCCGAACGTGGAGGATTACAAAGGACATATAGGGCTATCACCACCTACTGCCTACCTCTTCAATCTGTGGGTCTACAAGATATCCAACACCACTTAACTACCTTAGAACCATGCTAGAATATTTACTAAATACCTTAGGAGGTGCAGCACAAGGCATCCTAAGGCAATGAACTAAATCATCGTTGAACCAATGTTGAGACATAGCATAAGTTATTCATATTAACATGAGCATATCATAATTACATAGACTATAGAGGGGGTTTATAGTGTTTATGATGATAGTGTAATGACATTAGGACATGATCATAAAGACTATATCTACAACCTACATGGAATCTACAATCAAACAAGAAATGCTTCATCCAAGTATATGAATAAAAGAAGACTAAAGATAATATCTTTATCATGCATAAAGTCACAAATATAAGAAAAGATACATGAGCCATACCTTTCCCAATTTGGACTTGGGACTACAGGCTCTCCTCCCTATAGCCTAACTCCACTAAGGACTAAGGAAACTAGTGTATACAATAGAATGATGCTCATGTGGTGTGTGTTGAAGTGAGGGGTGAGGGTTCATATTTATAGCTCGGAGAAGGGGTGGTCCCGCCACCAAAAGCGCGCGAATAAGTCACCACTGACTTCTTCAAGCCGGGAGGAGCCAACACATGCTGATTGACTAAGTTTGGCACCAGGACCATGTCGGCCGACTATGGGGGGGGTTGGGGGCGGCCGACCTGGTCTTTGCACCGTTTCACGTGTTCTTTCTCGGGGTCACTGCCAGGTGGGTCCCATCCCTTGATATGGGTGCTACACCATTGGATGGCCTTGGATACTTCTATTTGTGGGCCCACTACAAGAATTCTGGTTTACTGCAACGAAGAAATTCATCACAATAGGTCATTTTTCGTCGCAATAGATCACTGTTGCAACAAAAAAGAGCGTGGTGATAGTCTTTGTGAATCATTGGCATAAGTATTGTGGCGATAGGTTATTGCGACGACTTGACATCCGTGGCAAATAGTATGGCATTGCAACGATATTAAAATGGTGGCAAATATTATGTTATTGCAACGATTTCACGTATTGCAACGATTTGACATTTTTGCAAAAAATTGTACGGTATTGCAACGATTTCACATTCGTTGCCAATAGTATGTTTTTGCAATGATTTCACATTCATTGCAAATAGTATGGTATTGCAACGATTTAACGTATTGCGACGATTTAACGTATTGCAACAAATAGCATGGTATTGCAACGATTACACATTTGTGGCAATAGTATGTTATTGCAATGATTTCACATTT
This sequence comes from Tuctoria greenei, assembly GCA_036927565.1. Lineage (NCBI taxonomy): Eukaryota > Viridiplantae > Streptophyta > Magnoliopsida > Poales > Poaceae > Tuctoria > Tuctoria greenei. The sequence goes on along the minus strand of JAYESD010000004.1, from coordinate 177,965,294 downwards.
GTGGCATATATGGTATTGCAACGATTTAACGTATTGCGATGATTTGATGTTTTGAAAAGAATAGCATGGTATTGCAACCATTACACATTTGTTGCAATAGTATGTTATTGCAATAATTTCACATTCATGGAAAATAGTATGTTATTGCAACGATTTAACGTATTGCGACGATTTACAGTATTGCAACAAATAGCAGGGTATTGCAATGATTTAACATTTGTGGCAACATGACGTTATTGCAATGATTTCACCGCCGTGGCAAATAGTATGGTATTTCAATGATTTGATGTATTGCGACGATTCAATGTATTTCAACGAATATCATGGTATTGTAACGATTTCACATTCGTGGCAATAGTACAGTATTGCAATGACTTCACATTCATGGAAAATAGTACGATATTGCAATGATTACACATTCATGGCAAATAGTATGGTACTGCGACGATTTAGCATCCGTGGCAAATATTATGTTATTGCAACGATTTCACAGTTGTGGCAAATAGTATGGTACTGCAACAAGAACACATCTGTGGTAAATAGTATGGTACTGCAACGATTTTACATCCGTGTCAAATAGTATGGTACTGCGACAATTTAGCATTCGTGGCAAATAGAATGTTATTGCAACGATTTCATATTTGTGGCAAATAGTATGGTATTGCAATGATAACACATCCGTGGCAAATAGTATGGTACTGCAACGATTTAATGTTCATGGCAAATAGTATGTTATTACAATGATTTCACAAGCATGGTTCATAATGCAATGTTTGCTGATCTGTGGCAATAGGTTCATAATGCAACATTTTCTGATCTGTGGCAATACGATTGTAACACAACGTTTAATGATTTGTGGCGATAGAGGTGTAATGCAACATTTTCTGAGTCGTGGCCAAATGTTTATGCAGCAACGTTTTTGTAATTCGTGGCAATAGCTTCCTATTGTAACAATTTATCATTCGTGACAAGAAATTTGTAATGCCACATTTCATGATTAGCGGCAGTAGGATCCAAATGCACCAGGTTTGAAAATTAGTGGGAATGGAATCACGAGTTTAACAATAAACATTCATCAATTGATATTGCAACACTCATAACAACACTCAAGTATTACTAATGCAATGTGTTTGCACGTGAAAAGTTTGCCTAAGACTACGAGGACTTATTGGAACAGGTGCCTTATTTTGGTTTTCCTTTGGTTTCCCTATTGTTGGCCCTTTTGTGGTGTCTCAAACATTTTGTGCACTTCAGCCATCATTGAGAGGCACATGTCCTCCATTTCCTGAGCTCTCTGTTCACGACCAACAGCTATCTGACCTTCTAAGTTCTAGACTTGAAGGTTTAACTCTTCATTCTTCTTGTTTATGCAGTCCACCTGGGTGGTTAAGCTATCATTTCTTCCTTCGAACTCCTGCACTTGGTGATTGAGGCCTACATTTCTATCTTGTAAGTTTCGAACCTCGTCATTGAGGTGTTCAGCCATCTGGATACACATACGTTCATGTTCAGGACCAGTAAGATTAGCCATATGACCACGCCCCCAAACCTGTGATCCTGCACAACTGATTGAGGATCTATAACAACGCTAGAAGATATTGTTTCTCTAATCATTTGGAATTGGGCCTCCCTGCTCAGCTTCCTTGTCGTCCACTTGGGCACGTGCCAGGCTCTATATATGAAAAGAAAAGTCACGGGTACATTGCAAATATTTGTTTAATTGGGGATTGTTTGAAGTGTTACTCACATGTACAGCTTCTGCCTGGTCGTTTGCCCATTCACCATTCTTCAAATTTCTTGCCTCCCACAACTGTATGTCATCGGGTTCTTCTCTAGTCTCTGGGTCTCGCTACATAAAATACAAAAAAAACCAACATGTAGGTATACATATTTATTGCAGCGCTGAGTAAAAGTATGATTTATTTTTCATACCTTCTCATAAATAAGTTGGGTGTCAGATCTGTAGCCAATCAAGTGTTTCATCTTTTATCTCTTCGATTTTGAGAATTGGTCCTGCTTATTGACTGCAATAATTTTAAGAATGAATTGCCTGAATTTATGTAAATCAAGTAGTTTTTGTATGATGTGAAGCTATTAAAAAGTTAGCTGACCTTGAATCGCTCAGACCCAAAATATTCTATTAGGTGCAACCACTCGGGCATCAGTACGTCATCAGGCTTGTTTCGTATACATTCTTCGTCGGTCGAATAACTCTTATAGGTGGCATGCAAAGTCGAGTGCCACCCTGTGTAGCACACACCAGCAAATTTTAAAAAAATTTCTTGCACTCTCCCGTGTGTACTCCATGTCCTAGAAATTTTGTACATTGTATAACACGTTGCTGTAAACGTACAAGATGGAGATTGCAAGAAAAAAATACTTGTGTGGGGTGTGATGACACTAACCCGAATGCCTTCTACTATTTCTCTCTTGTTAGTGTCGCCAACCTCTGCCAAGTACCTTACACCGATGAGGGGTGCATGTTTTTTTGTTAATATAACCACATCATCGACAAAGTGTTGCTGATTAATACCAACTGCAACACCCAACCTAGTGGAGAACTGAATTTGTAGCTTCACATTCTCCGTTCTACTAACTTGGGATGCATAGTGTATGCTGGCAACCTTAAGTCCTTTAACCACACCTCTTCCAAACTTCCTTCCTTCTGTTACATTGATACAAACGGTAAACAATTAAAGCTAATTACTGCCTGAACAAGTTTAGTATAATGTACAAATAGTGTGAAAAAGAAGAAAAGTCTGATGTTCGTACCATCTTTAGTAAGAGTGCAAATACGAGCGTGGGGTGACCGCGTGCCAGTAGAATTTTGTTTTGTATTAGTCCCTCCTTGTTTATATTAATTGTCGTATCAGACCAATAAATGAATAAAAACTGAACTAGTTAGGACTGTCTGAGCGATAATTATTTTGATCGGGGGGAGTACTTTGATGACTTCTTTGTTGCTGTTCATACCCTAAAATTAGCCATCAGGAACACATGTCAGTGGCGCTACTGCACTCGTAGTACTGCAGAGGATTTTCAATCCAGTAGCGAAGCAGGCAAGACTGAGGGAGCGGGTTACAGCTGGCAATGCTAGACTAGACAAAAATAGGGTTTACCATTTCGGTCCGACGGACATCCGCTAGAGCGTGTCTCGAAGAGAATTGGTTGCAGGGCGAGTAATTAACGCCAGCGGTAGCTGGTGGCAAATGCAAGACGGATAAGGCAGGCATCTTGCGGGATTGAAATCCTCTGCAGTACTGCACCTCCAATAGCTGCCACTCACATGTGGGCTCATAAGACATTGGGTTCACTTGTCAGTGGCAGCTACTGCAGGTGCAGTACTGCATAGTCCCAGCTTGCGACGCTTAACAAAGCGAGGGTTCGGTCTGGTCAAGATCACCCGGAGCAACACTCGAGGAGGACTGGTGGCAGGGCGAGTAATGCCAGGTATTTGCGGGCGGCGGGGTCATCATGGCACACGAAGGATGGGACGTGGCGATGGGCGATGGAGACGCGTCGGAGAGGACAATGAAGTGAGCAGCAGCAGGGTGTGGGTGCCGATCGGAGTGGCCGGTGGCGAGAGAGCACAGCGTGGAGGCATAAAAAAATCACGCCATCACACAGGTTGATGAACTATTAACTATAAATACTAAGAAAGTAGAATCGCAAGGCATGATAAAACAATTAGTAGAGCCTAGTACATACTCCCTCCGTCCCAACTCATCTCTATTGCTTGGATTCAAACATCGTCTTAGCAAAGAATGCAAATGACCATGATATCCACAATTAATACGACAGAACATAGTCTCTTAAAATGGTCCAAATTAAATGCCAAAGGAGTAAAAAACTAACACGCTCTGCCAAAACAGATTGCACGATAGAGAGGCAGGTAGTAATGTGATGTGATATGGGTGGTTGGAAGCTACCGATAGAGTTGGAGTGGGACATTTTTTAAGCTCCAAAAGTGAAGTTACGCTAGGACAGAAGGAGTATTTCTGGTTTGTATATCTATACCTGTTCTTGGTTCATGCATCGTAGTACTAGGGAGTGAAGAATCTCGGGATTGTTGAACATCATGAGCTGCAATATTCTATGCATACCATGAAAAGAAATTAATGTTTTCTAAATTTTTTTATTTTGATAGTAAAATCATTTATAGTTATACCAAGTGCTTGTTGGCCACCATGAATGCTTGTAGACGACATCATGGTTTGATGTCTTGTTCCTAAAGTAAAGAGCATTGTAAGTAGTCATTCCAAATAATAGTGATAATGTTACATTACATGATTGACGTATATTTTGGATCGGATGTTGTGGTTTCTATAACTGACAGTGTTTGTTTGGAATGGAGGAATTAGAAATGAAGGAATAGGAAAAAACGTACGATCCAAGAAAGCCACAAGAAAGAAAAAAGTCTCAAACCGTGGGAACTGAAAATCTTAGGAATACAAATTTGTAAAACGGGAATGAGAGTACAACATTTGGAGTGGTTGATTAGATAACCCGTGCATTATTTACTTCTAAATCTAGAAATTACATACTAACTCTAGTTTTTAATATTTGTCGTTCCCGGCCAGGAATTTAACTAGAAATACACTACCGTAATAAGCTGCTGGAGCGACATTTATTTCAGGACGGATGTAGTATATGGTGTGTTATATATATATATATATGTAACTTAATTCGTGAAACATAACAACACATTTCTTCCTTGTTAATTTATTTAATCTTCGTATATTAGCATAGATCACTAGACCAAAACTGCATGGATCGTGCAGAACCTAGGCAATATAGCTCAATAAAAAGACGGCATGGATTGTGTAGAACTTACCTAGCACAAAACTGGAGTCTGAGATGTCTTAGGGAGGTGTCGGCGATGAGGAGGTTCGGTAGAGCCCGTCAAACTTGGTCGACCGGCGTTGTACCCATGAGTCACCACCACCAAGAGCTTCGATGCGTCACTGCGAGATCCATGGGGAAAAATTTGTAAAAACCGTGGGAAATGAAAACACAGGAATTTCATAGGAATACAAGTTTGGAACACACGACAGAGAGACAACATATTTGAAGTACTGCGAGATCACCGGGAGGGCGGCGCATCGGTGTGTCGGGAACGGAGGGCAGTGTTTCCATTTATACTCATTGTGGCTGAAATAGGGTTACAATAGGCGGGACTGAAATTGGAGTCGCAGGGAGTGAAAATTGAATTGCAAAAATCTCAATTGTGGCACGCCAAGAAGAACGAAAAAAATTTTGCGGGCGTGGAGAATTTGACGCTAGCCGTGCCCTTGTGCACGCATGCAATCATGATTAATTACATGTCATGTCGCATCGATTCCTGCACATGGTGCATGTAGCTAGAGGAGTAGACTTCTTCGGACAACCTGCTCGCTTCTTAATTATAGTATGGCCTAGTTGCTTGCTCGCCATGCGACCGCTAGCTCCCCTTCATCTTTGTTGTCATGCATGAAGATCAATATCTAAAAGCGGTCATGTGCTAGCTAGTGGGAAATTCCAAAAGATACAAACAAAAATATGAATCGCCAAATGTATGTGTGCTAATGACATGCAAATACAGAACCCCAAAGTCCACAGAAGGATTATGGCAAATCCATGGTATACTAAAAGGTAAACAATCAGCATTATGTAACATGGATCACAATCAAATGATAACATATAGTACATACTACTACTAAAAATCATTTTCACATGCGCCACAAATTTTTGTCAAAGTATGAGCTATAGAAGAAAATAATCTCGTCAATTATGAAATTTTACCGCATTAGTGTTACCTAAGGTTGCCTGAATTTTTACCGGATTTTAGTCTTTCAGACACATGCCATATACGGTCCCTAGTTACAAACAAACAGGATATATTTCTTGATACTGCATAGGACACATTGTTCATAAACATGAAAGACATTTTAATTAACATAAAAGAAACACATATATTACAAACAAGTAATACGAAAACACATAGAAAACAAGAAAAATAAAGACTACTCCTAATCCTAATTTAATCATAGGAGGTCTACTCAGCCTCCGCTGCCACCACCGCCTCTTCCTCCTCCGGCACCTGAGTCTGAAGCTTCCAGGCGATGGTGTGCAGAAGGCACCGGTGGCCCTCCACACATCCATCTTCGCGATTATCTCGTGGAGGGCATCGAGATGAGTGGCCACAAAGCTTAACCCAAAGCAGTAGTGGCCGGCGCTGTAGAGTCCATGCTGGTGTGGATGAGAAGGGTCCCAAGAACCATACGTCGACACGAGCAATTGCTTGAAATCACGTCCTTGAAGAGATCATTGTATTCCATAGAATCCAATGCGTGACAGGGATGTCACAATCTGTGCCTCCATGCGTGAGAGGCAATAACTAAAATTTTATTGTAGTCATGCGCCGATGAGAACATCGGGAGCCCAATTCAGAGATCGAACCCCAACTTGATAAGTGGCCACCCATCCTTAATGTTGATCCATGAGTATGTTCTCCATGAACATTTAGTATGAAGACAGCAGTAATCTTAGCCTTGGTGAAGTTGGATCACCAGATCAATCACAGGCTAAGATTATGTAAAATTGGTCACCATTGGTCTTCTGTTTGGAAAGATGTTGATAACAATTGCAGTACGTAAACCGCCGACTACAAATGAAAAACTTGAGTGAAAGAACAGAAAAGAGGAGAAACGCAACCTCAACCACGCTCTCAAAGGAGTCCCAACCAAGAATCATCGATTGGCGTAACACAACGAATTCTTGGCTAGACATTGAATGCCAGTTATCTCGCTCCTTTTTCAGAAAGGTGTTGTTTTCGATACTGATTAGGACACATTGTTCATGAGCAGAAAGGACATTTTTCATTAACATAAAAACAACACATATATTACAAACAAGAACTACGAAAGCACGTAGAAAACAAGAAACATAAAAACTACTCCTAATACTACTCTACTCGGAGTCGATGGAGATCTCCTCCACCTCCTTCTCCGCCACCGCAGCCGCTGCCGCTGCTGCCTCCTCCTCCTCCGACAACTGAGCCCGAAGCTTCCGGCCGACGATCTGCAGAAGTTCCTGGAGGCCCTCCACCCCAGCCACCTCCCGAATCGGCTCGTGGAGGATGTGGACACGACCAGCCGCAAATCTTAACTCGAAGCAGTAGTGGCAGACGGTGTCCATGATGGTGTAGACGGGAAGTTTCCCAAGACCCAGACGGTCACACGAGCGAGATGTATCGGAAAATATATCCCTTGCCAATTTGTTGAGCTTTTTTGTGCGCTCGGCTGCGGCAGACATGTGCTCGGTGGCCTCCTTGAGGCGCCGATCGAGTTCTTCGACGCGATATTGGAAAAGGTGGACAGTATGCTAAACCCAAACGGGATGAGGAGGTGCAGGCGCAACGGGGGAGAAGGGGACGGAGATGGTGCGGGCGCCGCCTCCAGTTCCACCGTAATTGGCGGCGACGGAAATGGGGAAGGGGGTTTGGAGGACGTCGATGGCCTGGAGTGCTTCGGTGTGGGTCTACCCATTTGTGCAGCGACGAAGGTGTGGAGAAAGAGCAAGAGGAGGTCGACGGTGGTGCGGCTGAGAAGCAAGAGGAGAAGTTTGGAGGCTATGATCGATGGAGTGGTGCGGTGGAGACACAAGAGGACAGTGTGCCTTTATAGAGGGCCATTGTCTAAGTGCGAGAGTTGAGATGATCATACGCTTCGAAAACTGTGCTTTCGAATCGGTGGGTGTGTCGGAGTTACTCCAAACTGCGGTTTCCCTCCTCTAGGTTATCGCAACGGCTCGATGCATCCCATCTCGGCTTCACAGGCTATTTTTTAATTTGACACGCAATGGGTCCCGGGTATCAATGGACCACCTGGCATACTTTGTAGGTCTGTCTCGCAGTTTTTGAGTTCCAGTTTTTATGTTTGACACGCAAAGGGCCCAGGGTATGCAAAGTTCTAGTTTCTCGGTTTGTCATGCAACATACCTTGATCATGTTTCATGACGTTACGTGTTTTGTCCTTTTGTTGAAAGATCGTCATATATAGTTGAAAGATCGCCACAAAACACAAGAAAAAACTACAAGCACACACAAGAAAAGAAAAACAACAAAAGAAAACATAAATCCTCCTCCTCCTCCTTAGAGACAACACATCACTGAACTTAGAGCAATTCACTTGGTAACTAAATCATTCATTTTCCCAAAAAATAATCAAATCCTTCCTTATGAATTGTCATTCCTTAGGATCATGATGAACACACCACACATACATTCATTAACACTATATATATATATATATATATATATATATATATATATATATCACAAACCCTCGATCATGTTTTTCAGTTTGACACGCAACAGACCATGATCATGCATGTTTGATGACGTACATTAGGTGTTTTCTCTTTTTGTTGAAAGATTGTTATATATATATATATATATATATAGTTTTTGAGGCTCGTTGATCATATGTTTGGGGCGTAGAATCACTACAAGGATTCCGACCTGTTGCAATGATTCTACTGCAACGAATACTAAATAGTTGTAGTAAGCTTGGCTTTTTTCCACGATTCACTAGTTCGTAGCACTAGGATCTATCGCCACAGAAAACAATCGTTTCATTAGGATCTGTTGCCACGAGTCACTAGTTCGTGGCACTAGGATCTATCGCCACAGAACATAATCGTTGCATTAGGATCGGTTGCCATGAATTACTGGTTCGTTGCGTCACAGGATCTATCGCCACGGAACACAATCGTTGCATTAGGATTTGTTGCCACGAATCACTAGTTCGTGGCGTTACAGGATCTATCGCCATGGAGCACAATCGTTGCATTAGGATATGTTGCCATGAATTAGTGGTTCGTGGCATTACAGCTTTATTGCCACGGAACACAATCGTTGCATTAGGATCTGTTTTCACGAATCAGCAAACAGTTGCATTTGGACCATAATGCAACGAAACAGAATCGTTGCATTAGGATGTGTTGCCACGATACTCTGGTTCGTGGCGTTAGTATCAATGGCCACGGACCCCACTCGTAGCAATTGGGATGTGTGGCCACGATTCTATTTTTCGTGGCGTCGGGATGCTAATGCAACGAAACATAATCGTTGCATTAGGATCTGTTGCCATGAATCACTAGTTCGTGGCGTCAGGATGTTATTGCCACGGACCACAATCATTGCATTAGGATCTATTGCCATGAATTACTGGTTCGTGGCGTTACAACTTTATTGCCACGGAACACAATCGTTGCATTAGGATCTGTTGCCACGAATTACTGGTTGATGGCGTTACAGCTTTATTGCCACGGAACACAATCGTTGCATTAGGATTTGTTGCCACAAATCAGCAAACAATTGCATTTGGACTGTAATGCAACGAAACAGAATCGTTGCATCAGGATGTGTTGCAACGATACTCTGGTTCGTGGCGTTAGTATCAATGGCTACGGACCCCAATCGTAGCAATTAGGATGTGTGGCCACGATTCACTTTTTCGTTGCGTCAGGATGCTAATGCAACGAAACACAATCGTTGCATTAGGATGTCTTGCCACGATTCACTGGTTCATGGCGTCAGGATGCTAATGCAACAGACCACAATTGTTGTATTAGGATCTGTTGCCACGAATTACTGGTTCATGGCGTTACGGGATCTATAACCACGGAACACAATCATTGCATTAGGATGTGTTGCCACAATAGTCTGGTTCGTGGCGTTAGTATCAATGGCCACGCACCCCAACCGTAGCAATTAGGATGTGTGGCCACGATTCACTTTTTCGTGGCGTCATGATACTAATGCAATGAAACACAATCGTTGCATTAGGATGTCTTGCCATGATTCACTGGTTCGTGGCATTAGGATCTATCGCCACGAGACCACAATCGTTGCATTAGGATGTGTTGCCACAATTCACTTTTTCGTGGCGTCAGGATCTATTGCCACGGTTCACAATCGTTGCATTAGGATGTGTTGCCACGATTCACTGGTTCGTGGCATTAGGATCTGTCGCCACAGACCCCAATCATTGCAATTAGGTTGTGTGGCCATGATTCACTGTTTCGTGGCATCAGGACACTAATGCAACGAAACGCAATCGTTGCATTAAGTTCTGTTGCCACGATTCAGTAGTTCGTGCGCCAAAGGCAAAGGGATCCAAGGCGGCCGAGGGTGCTGACGCCAAAACGATCGAGATAAGCACCCACAAATTAATGCAACAGTGGAGATGAAATAAATGATTAGTCCCACATGTAATAAATGATTAATTAGTCGCACTTTCATATATTAGCCTATCGTCACAAATAGTACTCTAGTTCACAGCTCACACACGTATACATGCAGTACGTACTTAATTATACTAAAAATCATCATCTTCGCTGTTGTCCCCCCACAATGGAGCTACATGACCATCATTGGTATATGTATCGTCGTTGTCGTCGTCGTCTTCATTTTCTGATGCAACTCCATCTACCTCAAACCGATCACCTGACGTTGTCATTATAAGAGTGGAAGCATCGCCGCTGGCTCCCTCAATGTCATTCCTAACCCATGCGGTCGTATCCTCATTATTGATATCATCAGTAAGCAGATCATCATGAAATGTCTCAGCCTCCATCATCTCAGTCACATTATTTTCACTGTCTCCAGGGGGCATGGCAAAAAGGTTTTGTGGCTTCGTTTTAACAACTGTAGCCCATTTAGGATGCTTCACACTTGGAACATAAAAAACTTGTTCTGCTTGGGTGGCTAGAATGTAGGGCTCATACTAGAATCGAAACAGAGTGGTGTCAACATCTATCATTCCGTATTGATCCTTTTTGTAGCCTCTCCTTTGGTTCTGACTGCTTCCAAAAGGCCGATCAAACCATTCACACTGAAATAACAGAACCACTTGATTTTTTTCAAAATCAACAGCAGTGATTTTCTTGATTACTCCAAACCAATCATGATCAGTGCCTCGAACAATAATACCATTGTTTTGGGTCCGTAAATCTTTTTCCACATCTGCGATTCGAAAGAAGCAGCCATTGATGAATAACCGACTAAAAAAACGTGCCCGACGATCAGGTCCTCTAGATAATGCATACAGATAATCGGTTTCTTTGCCTTCTTCGTGTAATGTCGTAATCTGTACACATTAGTATAACAGGGGTTATCGACGACAAACCAATTTCAGAAAACATATTTGTTCAATATTTCATCAAAGTGCAAACTTGCATGTACTTACTCATTTCTGAAACCAATCAACAAACTCATCTCTATGGCGTTTATCAACATCACGAGAATGAATCTTTTTCAGTTCTTCAATATGGTCACTGAAAAGGGTACAAAATTAAATTAGCCATCTACAATAAGCCATATATATAGTATACAACATCTGAGTTATACATTATTACTTGATCCATGGAGCGGCCTCTTCAACGTTAGTAATAAGATAATGCCTGATGTTATGTAGTTCCACCATAGAAAGTTGGTCCCATTTATACCCTTTCTTAGAATTATCAACTTCTGTAAATATGTTAGAATTATCAACAGAAGGTTCATTTGTAGCTGCAGCTTCATGACGTTCTGGCCTATTATGCTTGGTGCTGATGATATCCAAAAACTGACTACGAAAAGTCATACACTCTTCGGCAATATATCCCTCAGCTATAGGACCCTCCGGGTGAGCTTTGTTACGTACATACCTCTTCAATGTACCAAGGTACCTCTCAATTGGATACATCCATCTGTAAGAAACAGGTCCACCCAACTGTGCTTCTTCGGCAAGATGGGTTGGAAGATGTACCATGATATCAAAGAAAGCGGGAGGAAACAACATGTCAAACTTACAAATTGTTTCAGGAATTTGTTTGCTCATCTTGTCCAAATCTGGTTCCGCCAATTCTTTAGAACAAATTCCAGAAAAGAATGTGCTAAACTCAATTAAAGGTGCAACAACCTTTTCAGGCAATATGTTACGTATTGCAATAGGAAGGAGCTTCTGAAATATAATATGGCAGTCATGAGTTTTTAGACCCGATACCTTACATGCTTTTATGTCCACACATCTCTTGATGTTTGAGGCATAAACATCGGGCACCTTCACATTCCACAAAAACATGCACAAGGTGGTCTTCTCATCTTTGCCCAAAGTATATAACGCTGGTGGGAACGTGTACTTGCTCTTTATGAACTTCGGATGTTGATCTGGTCGTATACCCATATCCTTCATATCAACACGAGCTTGTAGACTATCTTTTGTTTTACCATCCATAGCAAGCAATGTCCCCAATATGCTATCACAAATGTTTTTCTCAATGTGCATGACATCCAAGTTATGCCTTATTAGCATTGTCTTCCAATAAGGGAGGTCAAAAAATATACTTTTCTTCTTCCAATTACGCCATCTATTTTCCTCGGTGTGCTTTCTCTTATTATTCGTTGGTCCAAAACTCACTTGATCAAAACACTCGTGTTGTTGGAGTACTTCGTCACCAGAAAGTGATGTTGGAGCCTCTCTATTCTCTGCCTTGTTGTTGAAATAACATTTGTTTCGATGTCATCTATGATCCTGAGGTAGGAAACGACGATGACCCATGTAACAATGCTCGTCCATATTTCAACCAGAAGGCGTCAGTGCTTATATGGCAGTATGGACATGCTAGCTTCCCTTTTGTGCTCCATCCACATAACATTGCATATGCTGGAAAATCATTTATTGTCCACAATAAAGAAGCTCACATGACAAATGTCTCTTTCTTTAAACTGTCATATGTTTCAACACCATCAGACCATAATTTTAGTAGCTCATCAATCAAAGGCTGCAGATACACATCAATGTTGTTTCCAGGTGACTTTGGCCCAGGAATTATCATTGACATCACCCAATAAGACTGCTTCATACACAACCGAGGTGGTAGATTATAAGGGATTAGAATCACATGCCATGTACTGTAAGAAACATTCATTACTCCAAAAGGATTGAAACCATAAGATGCTAGCCCAAGTCTTATGTTGCGAGGATCAGATGAAAAATTTTGGTGAATGCTATCAAAATGCTTCCATGCTTTGGAATTGGCAGGATGGCGTAATATTCCATCATCAGCACGACCTTCTTTGTGCCAGCGTATGTTTGATGCCGTTGATTCTCCCATATAAAACCTTTGTAGACGGGGAATAAGAGGGAAGTAACGTAGAATCTTGCGTGCTACAAGCTTCTTGGATTTTCCACAAGGTAAAGCCTCTCTTGCATCCCCAGCAGTACTATTTTTCCATCTTAATTCACCACATTTTGGGCAACTATTCAGCAGAGAATAGTCCTTCCAGAATAACACACAGTCATTGACACATGCATCGATCTTTTGGTAGTCCAGCCCGAGGTCACGAACAACCTTCTGAAGTTTATTAAGTGTATTAGGAATGCAGTGGCCCTTTGGAAGCGCTAATGAGAATAGTTCAAGTAACATCTCACAAGCTACTTTGCTCATACCAGTTAAACACTTTATCTGGTAGAACCTGACAATGTAGGATAATTGGGTCAGCTACGAACAACCTGGATACAACTCCTTTTTGGCATCAGTTAATAAGTCATAGATTTTCTTTGCATCCTCAGTTGGCTCCTACTAGTTTATAGCATTTTCTTGATCATCAACATCTGCTGAAGTACCACCATGATCAGTGCCTCTATGTAGACTGGACAACATATTTTGCATAGCACCATCATCAGAAATTATCTCCTCATTATTTGCTGATTCCTCGGCAATATTTTCCTGAACTCGTATTTCTCCATGGTGTATCCAACAAGTATAATCCAATAACATCCCATTTCTGAGTAGGTGTAAATGAACTCCCTTGCGTGTCTTGTGGCAAATATTACGACATCTCGTGCAAGGACAAGGCATAGTTCCTCCTTCACGAGTGCCCTGAAATGCAAAATTTAAAAATGACTTCATTCCATCCTGTCACTCCCTCGTATGCCTGTCTTTTCCCATCCATGTCTTATCTTCTGACATCGCTTCCTACAATTCAATCAGCCATCAGCCTATTCGTAAGAGGATAGATGTACAAGAACACATTATGTGAGCAATTGTACTTAGCTGTTGTTACTCCACGCGCTGCAGCCGGCGGATTCTCCTACAAGCGCAGCGGCCGGCGGATGCTCCTCCAAGCGTGGCGGTCGGCGGTTGGTCCTCTAAGCTTGGCGGTCGGCGGAAGCTCCTACAAGAGTGGTGGCCGGCGGATGCTCCTACAAGCGTGGCGGCCGGCGGATGCTTCTCCAAGCTTGGTGGCCGGCGGATACTCCTCCAAGTGTAGCGGCCAGCGGATGCTCCTCCAAGCGTGGCGGCTGGTGGATTCTCCTCCAAGCGTGGCGGCTGGTGGATTCTCCTCCAAGCGTGGCGACCGGCGAATGCTCCTCCAAGCGTGGCATCCCGGGGATGCTCCTACAAGCGTGGCGGCCGGCGGATGCTCCTACAATCGTGGCGGCCGCTGGATGCTCCTACAAGCGCGTTGCGGAGAGGGGGCCGACGTTGCGGGTCGAAGGGTACCGTAATAAAATATTATTTTCGTTTCTTATTTTCCTTATTCATTCGGCGTGACAAAAATTTCCCGCCGCGGGCAGGCAGGACGAAAAAGCGGGGCCGCTTGTTATTTGTGGGCTGAAACTGCGCTGATTCACTTTATACTCAAGCTAGGCCTTCGCGCATTCATGACACTTGCACAGAGCCAAAGGCCTCGAAAGGTCCGGTCCTATCACCGGATTTTCGTGAGATCCTCAAGGGACGCTTCTTCCGATGTTTGGTGCATGGTCACATTGCGGCAGCGTGCCGTGACCTGCCGCATTTGGGACTGGTCGACCCACGGGCCCTTTCACAATTAAAGTCGGCCTATTACTTCCCTGGTCACCGCTCCAGTCGGTGCCATGTGCCCAAGGGGCCAGATGGCAAGAGGCATCTTCATCCTCGCCTTCTTAAACCATCCCCCCCTATTGCTTCCAGGCTCAAGTTCCTGACTGATTCCCATCCATGCTCCCGTGTGTTGCTTGAGAAGTCCTTTGCCTCTGTTGTCGCAGTGCCATGCCTCGCAACCATATTAGACGCGAGGAGGTACCTGCAGGCTCACCGTCACTGCACCCTCGTGAGGGGCAATGCACGATGGTCAACAACCGCCTCATGACGACGGAGTTTATCTGTTTGCGCCGCCAAGCAGCTATTCTGGGACCCAGAGGAGGTCGCAGCGAGGTGAAGCCCATCGAGATCACCCTGGCCTTCCATCATCAACTTGAAATACCGCATTGGGCTTTCGCCGTGTCCACGTTTGGGGATGGTGAGTTCCTGGTGCGGTTCACCCGTGATGACTATCGGGAGCTCGCCATCGAGACGGCAATCATCTCCATGCCGAATGATAACCACTACTTTTGGCCATGGACCTTTGGCGTCGGTGTGCCGATCGTCGGGTGGTTCTTCCATGTGCAGGTTGTCATCGAGAACCTCCCTCTGCATGTCTGGTCTGCGGAGGGCATCAGATAGGTTATGGGTGATGTCTTCCTCTTTGATCACTTTGATGCTTCCACTTACCACTGGGAGTGTGCTGACCTATGCACCGTCGTTGGGTGGATGAAAGACCCAAGCCTCCTGCCTCGGGCCAAAATGGCCACCTTCTTTGCAGGAAGTGATGGCCGGACTGGGAGTGACGGCGGGCCGCCGGCGGGCTACCGGCGGAACCTTTCAACCATGCTGCAGTGGTCCAGCCTGGTGGCCTCACGATTGATCTCATCATCCACCTGGATCACTACCTCGACTATACGTCGCCGGTCCACCCCAACTCCACGGCCTCCTCGTCATCAAGCGACTCTTCTGATGGACACTCCTCGGTGGCCTCGAACTCTTCGGGGGACACCTTCCGGCAGTCGAAGAGATTCTACTGGAGGCGTGGGGAAGTGGATGAGGCGGATAAGCAGCTCTTTTAGTATGGCTACCAAAGTGTCCTAGCTCATGTGTTACGTTTCCTATGGAAACTAAAAATCCTTTACAAATCCTATCCTTCAAAGGGAGCCTATGTTTGAGAGGATTACTACTGGATTAATTTCCGTGAAAAGATTTCCTGTTTAACATTTCGGTTGTCCTTCCTTTTTGCAAACATTTTCTTCCTCATATTGTCTTCACTTTTTTCTTTCCAGTCCTAGCTACCAGCCTGTTGCATTACAAACACAAGAAAAGATAAACTACAACTAAAACCATGAAACGAAAAACTACAACTAAAAACATTAAACGAAAAACTACAACTAAAAACATGAAAAGAAAACACCTAAATACTACTCTACTCAGCCTCCACCTCCTCCTCCTCGGGTGGGTCCTCGGGCTCCTGCCCCTCCTCTAGCGCCTCGGGCTCCGGCGGCGGAAGGTGACCTAGTCTCAAGGCCGCCGCCACGATGAGGTTGCGACGACCCGCGACGCCGAGCTCGGCCGCCATCGTCTCCCAGAGGGAGTCGAGACGAGAGGCCACGTGCGAGAGGCCGAAGATGTAGTGGCCCGTGGTGTCCATTTCAGTACTTTGTGGAAGGGTACCGAGCCCAAGGCGTTACATGGAGTGAGATGTATCCGTAAATACATCTCGGGCAATGTTGAACAGGAGGGTATCCTTCACGCGCGGCGGCGAGGGGGGGTCTAGCCGCGGCCGCTTACCGGTGGTCGGGTCCCTCGGCGGGCTAGGTGGTGGAGGGTTGCTCGAGATCGAAAGCATTTGTTGAATACAAGCCGTGGCTAGGTTTTTTGGAGAGAAGAGAGGATGTTGGAACAGTTGTGCAGAAAAGATGATGGCGCGGGTGACCATCTTATACTCCCTCCATCCCATGTGAACTCTATTTTTAGGATTCAAAACGCACATTAGTCAACACATAAAATTACCCTAACACCCTTCATCAATACATATCCTCCCACTTACCATTCAATGCCAGCAAGTTGCTACGGCAACAAAGGACAGTAGCTGAAAATGTGCAGAGCACACAGCTGACATGACCAGACAGTGAAAGTAAAGTTGAGCTGGGACAAAAAAAATTGGCTGGAAATAATCTTCAGCTGGGACGGAGGTAGTACTCCCTCCGTCCCACAGAGATCATTGTTTTGGGATTTGTAGGACAGATTAAGTGAGATAGGTAATGACACATGTACCCTTATTAAATAGGTCAGTTTATTGTTGTTACCAACTTTTCCTGTGGAAACCAAACCTGTTGTCGATTTTCTACTGGAAGCAGTCAATGAAGAAACATAAAATATGATGTATTCTTGGTCTAGAAGGACAAACATTGTGGGACAAGCTCGAAGGTCTAAAACAACTGTCCCTCTGGGACAGAGGGAGTAGCATTGTAGCAGTGGTCAGGGGAGGGGACGCGTCAAATTTAATTCAAAGGATGCGCATGCACTGCGCATGTTACTCGCCTCGGTTACTGGCGCGCACGGTCACTCTGTGCACCTGGTCGCATCAGTTTCGCGAAAAGATTTCATGTTTCACATTTCAGGTCTCCACGCTGCTATACCTTAAATCGTACACCATGTACTCCCTCCATCCCCAAAAGTATGAAGTTTTTAGAACTTTTTCTAATACTTTTGTTAGAACTATATTTTTAGAACTATATTGTTCTAACATATAGGAGTACTTCCTATATTTTTCTAACATTTTTGTCATCCTTTCTTTTATTTTCTGGAGTCCATTGTCTCCACTTTTCTTTCCAGTCTTCGCTACTGGCCTGTTGCGTTTTCCAGTAGTACTACTACTTTGCAGACCGCTTTGGAGTTCAGTGTCTCCACTTTTCTTTCAAGTCGTCGCTACCGGCCTGTTGCGTTTTCCAGTAGTCTGCCCGCGTCTCATTGTGTTCTCGACGCGTACTAAAGACACACGTCACACACCATCCTCTTCTCCCCCCACCCACATACCACGTGTTCACATCCTCTGCAGTAACTACCCACACACCACCATCCCTCTTCTCTGCGCGTACTAAAAATCACTGGGCGTCTCATCGTCTTCTCCGCGCGTACTAATAAAGAGTAGTAAGACGACACACCAACCTCTTCTCCGCGCGTACTCTTCCACTCCGTCGCGTGCGCCCTCATTGGTTCCCTTCGAAGCCCAAGAAGTTCCCCTTGCCGCACGATATTGCAGTCCTGATCGCGGGGTGGGTCGCAGCAACCTCCACCCAGCCCATGGACGACCTCTCCAGTCTACACGCCACCTGCAAGGCCATGCACGCGGCGTGTCGTGATCCTGCCGTGGGCAGGCGCGTGGCACTGGAGCAGGAGAGCAGCTGGGAGTGGTTCCAACGGCACGGGAACGGGAGCTACGACGCCCTCGTGGAGCGCCTGGCCAACGTGGGCAACCCTCATGCGTGCTACGTCACCGGGTTCGACCTCGTATTCAACTACGGCCGCGCGCAGGCGCAGCGGGGCACCCAGTTCCTTGCCCGGGCGGCCGCAAACGGCCACAAGGTGGCAGCCTACGTCCTCGCCATGCTCTGCTACGATGCTGACTGCGGGGACTGTGACACCCTTGAGTATATCCGACAGGTCGAAGGCGAGGCCCATGTTGGTGACAACGCGGCCGGGTCCGTCGTGATGAAGAGGACCAACACGGAGTGCTACCGGTGTCGGAATCAAGCCATGCAAAGGCTCGACGTTTTCGTGAGCTGGAGGTTACTGCGTAGGCCTCCTCCGGGACCGCTGCCGGTGGCGCTGCCCGACATTGATGATGACGTTTGCCGCTGCCCAACAGGGGGGAACCAGGGGCTTGCCCGCTGCGGCCGGCGAGGGTGGTACGAGTGGACCGTCTTCTGTACTGAGAACTGTAGGATTGAGTGCGAGTATGACCTGTTCTGCCATAACGTGTTGTACTCTATGGGTTATATTCCCTTCATTCCCTTTTGGATGCGCTGCCCCTAGTTCTCCCAACGCCAATGAAAAGTGAACAAAGGGAGTATATAAAATAGACTTGTATAAGGCATGTTGATGTGTTTCTCCTATATATGCATGCTCGTCTCTAATGAATGTTGCACTTGTTGTGTTTCCCCTATGCGCGCTTGTCTTTTGTTTAGCCCTGTTTGCATCAAAGTAAACTCATGGGGCAGTTTAAAGGAATGGATTCCTCCGGAAGTGACACATGTGCTTTAAAAAATCTAGGTTCTATAAATTTTTGCTTCACTAATAATAAAGTTGTATAAATTGCTACTTCTATACAGGTTCGTAATTAAGTACTACTTGATATAAACACAGTGATATAAACAAGGATTAAAATAAAGCATACGCATAAAATCTCTTCAACCAGCAACACAGTGATATAAACAAGGATTAAATACTAGATATAAACATCGACGGAACCAAACAATAGTGTTCAATGTACCATTCCAGGCAACAAACTAATTAATTTGATAGTACTAGCTCTTACGTAATCAAAAAACACAAAATAAACTAATCGGCACATCTAGTCCGCACCACATCTCTTCAATCAGCACCTTCAGTCTGTCAGCTAGCTCCATGCATCGTCCTGCACCACCACCTTGCTTGGGTCTACCTCCATGCATCTTGCATCACGACAACCTTGCTTGGACCACCGTCATTGTTTTCAGCAGCGATTAGTTTATGGCATCATCAAATCTGGAGTAATTTTTCTAGATCATTTGGGGCCGAAAAATAGTTAACACACTATATATGAGGAGAAAGATTAGGATATTATACGATACCTACGCCGTGGACAATATATCTGACGCTTCATTATTCTGGTCGACAAGATCATTCTGCCCCAAGTCATCTGGGGCAGCAGGCAGAGGACCTTGATCATCAGGATAAGGACCAAGCAAGACTGGTCCGTGGTAAGGGTGGGGGTTGCCATTGAAAGGCGGAGGGTCCTCCTCATCACCCGGAAGGTGGTCCACAAAATCAAGACCTAGGACGTAAACTGGTACATTCCATGAACGTCCTTCCCCGCCGACTTCGTTGCCTCTCCTGAGAACAAGGCTTCGAGGGATGTCAAGTGGATTATCCACCATTACCAGCAGAATGACCCTAGTCGGGTTTGGATCATTTTCATCCCAATGAAGCAACTGGCCAAAACTAGAGCTGGTTTGTTCAATAAACCTTCGCTCCTTTAGATCCAGAGGATAACCAAGTAGCAAAATCCAACACCTTCTAGTAAACTGAGCACGACGCATATTAAGACTTCCCTCATCATGTTTTTCAAATCTGAACTCCCGATTCCCGACCACGTGGAGATTTGCTAGGACCAAAGCATCTCTCTCGAGTTTATTTCTTAACTTGTAGTACATGCCAATCCTATGGGGATGTGCACCGTAAGTAACTACGTGCATTCTTGCCTGATTTTGGATGTACACTGCTATTTGGTCCATAAATTCATTACGCTGGGCAGGAGTTAGTACCTCATTTGTGACCGCAACCGCATATTCCTCATTTTTCTTCGCGATTTCGCCAGATATGTGGCACATGATTCTGGTCCTTCTCAGAGGACCACCATCTTGTGGGATCATCAGCCGCGGACAAAACCGACGGGGGTCGATGGAGATGTTTGCCATTAATGAGCGACGAGCGGCGAAGAAACAAATCTGCCTGAGAGAAACAAAGGGTGTACTACTAGTATTTGGAGGTTGCAGTTTCTTGGGAGTATCCGAAGTACTCCTATATTATAAAGCGAAACAACATTGAACCGCCACACATCCCCTGCAGTACTGCAGGTGCAGTAGCAAGGGCTGACATGTGGACCCCACACCTCATAGGACCCACATGTCAGCCCCTGCTACTGCACCTGCAGTACTGCAGGGGATGCCGTGACATTGTAATGATGACACCGTGTATAGGGGTAACTTCCGGCTTGTTACAGTCCGTGCAATAATAACATCGCGAGTCTCGCGACTGTTCATATTTTTGCAGGAAAACAATATGACAAAATGTGAAAAGAAAAAATATCAAAAAAAAACAAGAGAAACACAACATACGACTGGAGATGTTTTTCGATTCACGCACGAAGTGGGTTAAAGGTTAAAACTTGGCATCGTTAAAGGAGATGTTTTTCTATAAAAGGAGAATTTTTCGATAATACATCAGACACATTGTTCATGAACATAAAAGACATATTATATTAACATACTACCAACACATATATTACAAACAAGAGTAAAGAAAACAAGGACGAAAAACACGTAGAAAGAAGAACAAAACTACTCCTAATCCTATTATACTCGGAGGCCTCGTCCACCTCCGCCGCCGCACGCGCCGCGGCCGACGCATCCTGCAGCAGCTCCGCCTCCGCCCCCGATGGTGGTGGCGACTCCTCTTCCGTCTCCACACAGAGCTTACAGGCGACGCTGTGCAGAATCTTCCAGTGGCCCTGTACCCCAGCAACCTCCGCGATCGTCTCGTGGAGGGCGTCAAGACGAGCGGCCACAAAGCTTAACCCGAACAAGTAGTAGCTAGCGAAGTCCATGCTAGGGAGATGGGGAAGCCTCCCAAGACCCAGAAGGCGACAGATGAGAGATGTATTGTTAAATACATCCCGCGACATTGTGTCCAGCGCCCTTGCATGTTCGACGATGGAGGACACGACGTCTTGGACATCTTTAATTTGGCGCGTTAATTCGTCGATGCGGATGGTAAAGAGGCGGACAGTCTCCTATAACCAGTCGGGCTGAGGAGATGCGGGCACCGCCATCAGTTCCACCGGCATCACCGGCGGCGATGGAAATGGAGAAGGAGGTTCGGAGGACGTCGATGGCCTAGAGCTCTTCGGCGCGGGGCTACCCATTTGTGTGGCAACGGAGCTGCAGAGAAAGAGCGAGAGGTGGTCGACGGTGGCGGGGGAGAAGTTTGGAGGCTAGGATCTAAGGAGTGGTGCGGCGGAGAAGCAAGTGAACAGTGAGCCTTTATAGCGGATCGTCGTCTAATAGCGGGCGTGTGGAGATGATCGGACGCTAGAGGAAACCGTGATTAATTATGAACCGGTCGGTGGCCCCGGTTTCCTCGAAACCGCGATTTGCATCATCTCGGTCCCAACGGCTCGACGCGTCCCATCGGCTTCAGTGGCAGTTTTTTAGGAGTAACTTCACACGCAAAGGGCCCAGCGTATATAATTCACATCGACATGTACATGATCGAGGGTCCTCTTTCATGACATGTTCACATGCTATATATACGCCCCAAATATGATCATCGAGCCTCAAACAATAATATATATATATATATATATATATATATATATATATTATTGGATGATTATATATATATCTCTCAACAAAAAGAGAAAATGAACTCTTGTTTGCATCCTCTCGGGTATCGCAACTGCGCGCTCGACGAGGGCGATGGGAGTTATGGTAATGATGACACCGCATATAGGGGCATAGGTCCAGTGGTAATAAGTACTTTCGGCCGGTTCCAGCCGTTGCATCACAAAACAAGAAAAGAAAAACATTAAAAACAAGAAGAGAAAAACAACATCAGGACTGGATTAATCTGCGTCAATCGATTCCCTGTTTTGCAGTTTGGTTCTCCACGATCGGATGGACAGAGTCCTCCAACTTAAAGGAATATGAACTGGTCGGTGGCCCCGATTTACTCCAAACCGCGGTTTGCATCCTCTCGGTCTCAACGGCTCGACGCGTCCCATCGGCATAAGAGAAAATTAACACGTGTACGCCACACGTCCGACTATTCAAGCATTAATGCTTTGTCGTGATCATGTATGATGGCCGGACATGCATGCATGCTTCTGAAAGAGAGCCAGCAAGGTCTCCATCATGTTTCATGCATGATTGATCACTTGTTGATGAGGATTTATGATGTTGATTTTCTTGTTTCATGATGACATTTCTCTTGTTTTGTAATGTTCTATGTTATTGAACTCAATGTTGTTCGTCTATTCCATATGTTATTTTCTTCTCTGTCTGTTGTCTAATGAACTAT
Source organism: Tuctoria greenei (assembly GCA_036927565.1). NCBI lineage: Eukaryota > Viridiplantae > Streptophyta > Magnoliopsida > Poales > Poaceae > Tuctoria > Tuctoria greenei. The sequence continues at coordinate 177,942,356 of JAYESD010000004.1, read as the reverse complement.
GTACTCCGTATTTGTGTTCTATGTGTAACATGCATGTGCAAGACCTCGATCCATGATCATGTTAAATTGATGGTGTTATACAAGTGTTTTCTCTTTTTGTTGAAAAAAAGATCGTCATGTTTATTATTTGTATATTATTAATTAATATACATTAGTAAAATAAAGAATTAATATATAAATAAAAATCATCATATGAAATATCAACATGGATGCTTCAATCCAACCTACGAAACAAAAACTTTTTGATCGTCCAGTACATCCAATGAAACATCAACTAGCATGGATCGAGATCCAGTATACAAAAACATGGATGATCCTATCGAATCCAACTTTGACAACAAAAAAACGCACGTACGCAACGGTCATTCATTAATAGAAAATACAAATATATAGAACCGATAGTTCATTAAATAACAGACAGAAAACAAAATAACAGATGGAATAGAGGAACAATGACATTGAGTTCATTAACATAAAACAATACTACAAAAAAAGAAAAACAACATCACGAAACAAGGAAACCAACATCACAGACCCTTTCTTCCTCCTCGCGCCGAGGGCGCGCGTGCGGCGCTGCCGTGGCGGGGCTCACTGGAGATCTCGCCGCTGGCCTTTCCAGTGCGTCAAGCTTCGCCAATCTTGCCGCTTGGGGTTTTTTCACCATGCGAAGCACGTCGGTGTTGCCCTGGGGCTTGCCGACGGCTGGAAACGGCGATGCGATGGCGGCGGCAGTGGCCACAGTTCCGGCAGGGTAAAACTCCCTTATCTCTAGCCCAAATGACTTGGTTTCTCCTCCAAAAGCTTTCTTGTGCCTTGAGGATCATGAACCAGGACTAGGAAATTAAGGAGAAAAATGTGATGAGTAGGTTTAGGCCCGATCTTCCGAAAGGTATGTCGATTGGGGTGGAGAACTCGACGTTGATGATCCGCAGCACTCGGGCGGTACGAGTATCCCTGCAATCACTACACCACGGCTCCATTGGTTATCAACCGTGCTGCACACGCTTGACCTCGCCAAGAAGGCTAATCCCTGCAAGTGCAACCGAGAACACGAGCAAGAACGTAGAAGACACAATCTGAAATCGCGAAGTTGGGGTCTCACAAACCGTAGAACGGCGATATTATTGATCTAAGCAAAACCCACTAAATATGACTGGTGGCTGCAGTATTTATAGGCTAGGATTTGATCAAAACACGATTAGACGCGTCCCTAATGGACTCTTACGGGATACAAGGCCCAAAGGCCTGATTTGGTGGCGCAGCACCGGACAGCAACTCGACTTGTTTCGACGATTCCCAATGACTCCGGAGGAATTTCGAGGTGGGACCTGAACCATTGGAAAGTTTATCTTCTCCTCTTTCCGTGTATATGTAGAACGTCAAAAATGGAGTACGTATGCCTCCTGGGCGTCTTTTTTAAGGTGGACTGCTCCTGGACTCTGAGTAAAACTGTTTCCATCAACTTGTGGACGTCCCAGCTGGTTCTCCACGCTCCCAAGGCCTCCTTCCTTCACTTGTTGATCTTCTCCATTATTCCTAATAACAATTAAATCATCACATAGCAATCTATTCTCAAACTCACATGCAAAAGAAGTTAAGAATGAATTCACCTGCTGATTTAATAACCGTGCTCGTGCTCTTGTGATTGGTCCTTGCAGTTCAATGTGCGTCTCCGCTATTGTGATGTCCTCATCATCCTCCCCCTCTTGAATTGGAGTCGTCCTCGACTCAAGTTCATCTTCTTCTTCCAAGTACGGTCGCAAATCTGAAATGTTAAATGTAGGACTAACCCCAAAATCGGGCGGCAATTCAAGCTTATATGCATTATCATTAATCTTTTCAACGATCTTAAAAGGACCAGCAGCTCGTGGCATAAGTTTAGATTTTCTCAAGTCGGGAAATCGCTCTTTTCTCAAATGTAACCACACCAAATCACCCGGTTCAAGTTTTACTTCTTTTCTACCTTTACTACCTGCAATCCTATACTTCTCATTCATCATTTCAATATTTTTCTTTGTAGTTTCATGCATGTTAATAATGAATTCAGATCATTGTGTAGCATCCAAATTTATAGTTTCAGAAGGAGGCAAAGGTAGTAAATCAATAGGAGCACGGGGATTGAAACCATACACTACCTGGAATGGACTTACCTTTGTCGTGGAGTGAATGGATCTGTTGTAAGTAAATTCTATATGTGGTAAACACTCCTCCCACAACTTCAAATTTGTTTTCAAGACAACCAGCAACATAGTGGATAAAGTACGATTAACTACCTCGGTCTGTCCATCCGTTTGTGGGTGACATGTAGTTGAAAATAGCAACTTGGTTCCCAATTTATACCACAAAGTTCTCCAAAAATGACTTAAAAATTTTGCATCACGATCAGAAACAATTGTATTTGGCACAGCATGTAGACGAACAATTTCCGTCATAAATAATTCAGCAATGTGTGAGGCATTATCATTCTTATGAGAAGGTATAAAGTGTGCCATTTTGGAAAAACGATCAACAACTACAAAAATACTATCCCTCCCCCTCTTAGTCCTAGGCAATCTCAAAACAAAGTCCATAGAAATTTCCTCCCAAGGTGCACTAGGAACAGGAAGAGGCATATAAAGATCATGTGGGTTAAGGCGAGACTTAGCTTTGTTGCAAGTAGTGCATCGTGACATGTAGCGCTCGACATCACGCCTCAGCTTTGGCCAAAAAAAGTGTGTGGACAGCACGTCTTCAGTTTTCTTCACTCCAAAATGTCCCATCAAGCCTCCTCCATGTGCTTCCTGCAAAAGTAATAGACGAACAGAGCTAGCTGGAACGCATAGCTTGTTAGCCCGATAGAGGAGACCCTCTCGCATCACATATTTATTCCAAGTTCTTCCTTCTCTACAATTTTCAAAAGCATATTTGAAGTCCAAATCAGTAGTATATAATGCTTTTATTGTTTCCAAACCAAAGATTTTATGATTAAGTTGGGACAGCATAGTATAATGCCTAGATAATGCATCGGCAATGATATTTTCCTTCCCTTTCTTATGCTTAATGATGTATGGAAACAACTCTATGAACTCAATCCATTTAGCATGTCATTTATTCAGATTGTTTTGACACTTAAGATACTTCAATGATTCATGATCAGAATGTATGACAAACTCCTTAGACCAAAGATAATATGGCCAAGTTTGTAATACACGCACTAAGGCATACAATTCCTTATCATAAGTACAATAATTCAGAGAAGGACCATGAAGTTTTTCACTAAAGAAAGCAACGGGTTTACCTCCTTGTATGAGAACGCCTCCAATACCAATGCCGCTTGCATCGCATTCTAGCTCAAAGGTCTTGTCAAAATCAGGAAGTTGTAGCAATGGTGCTTGTGTAAGCTTCGATTTGAGAGCATCAAAAGCGTGTTGCTGCTGTTCCCCCCAATAAAATGGCACTCCCTTCTTTGTTAGCTCATGTAGAGGTGCTGCAATGGTGCTGAAATCCCACACAAAGCGCCGATAAAAACCTGCAAGACCAAGAAAACTACGAACCTGTGTGATGGTTGTTGGGGCTGGCCAGCTGGTGATTGCTTCAATTTTTGCCTCATCCATCTCAATTCCCTGCGAGGAAACGACATAGCCAAGAAACGAGACTCGATTGGTGCAAAAGACGCACTTTTCGAGGTTACCAAACAAACGTGCATCTCTCAAAACAGTAAAAACAGCACGTAAATGATCAAGATGTTCATCATATGACTTGCTGTAAATGAGGATATCATCGAAGTAAACCATCACAAATTGTCCAATGAAAGCACGTAAAACCTCGTTCATTAATAGCATAAAGGTGTTGGGTACATTAGTTAAACCAAAAGGCATGACTAACCACTCATAAAATCCAAACTTGGTTTTAAATGCAGTTTTCCATTCATCACCTAGTGCCAATCTAATTTGGTGGTAACCACTACGCAAGTCAATTTTTATGAAGATGATAGCACCACTCAATTCATCAAGCATGTCATCTAATCGAGGACTAGGATAACGATATCGAGTGGTGATGTTATTAATCGCTCGACAATCAACACACATGTGCCAACTACCATCTTTCTTAGGAACCAAAAGAACAAGAACGGAACAAGGGCTAAGGCTTTCACGAATGTACCCGCGGTCCAAAAGATCTTGGACTTGTCGCTGAATTTCCTTCGTTTCTTGTGGATTCGCCCTGTATGCTGCACGATTTGGCAAACTTGCTCCTGGAATCAAATCGATCTTGTGTTCAATGCCTCTCATCGGTGGTAAACCAGGGGGTATCTCGGAGGGAAACACATCCTCAAACTCCTGTAAAAGGTTAGCAACAGCAGGGGACAATGCAATAGACAATTCATGAAGTGAAAACATGGCTTCTTTGCAAACTAAAGCATAGCACATCCCCTTAACATCGAATAAATCAGCCAGTTCAGATTTAGTTGCGAGCAACGATGGTGATTTTAACTTAATAACTTGCTGTTTTTCAGATTCTAATTTTGTTGCTTTGCCCTCACGAATTTTACTCTTCTCAAAATGCACAATTTCAGCAGGAGTCATGGGGAGCAAAGTGATTTCCTTTCCCTTATGCATGAGAGTATATTTATTGGTTCTACCATGATGAATAGCATCTGTATCTAATTCCCAAGGACGACCCAATAAAAGAGAACAAGCATCCATAGGAACAACATCAAAATCAGCAAAATCATGGTATGAACCAATTGAAAAATGTATTCTCGCTGTTTGTGTTACCCGAACCTTACCGCTGTTGTTGAACCATTGAATGTGGTACGGATGAGGGTGTGCTCTTGTTGTCAAACCGAGTTTCTTGACGACGTCCGTGTTTACCAAGTTATTGCAGCTACCTCCATCAATCATAGTGTGTACACGGCAGTCCTTGACGACGAGAAACATGTGGAAAAGTTTGTTTCATTGTAGCTTGTCGTTGGTCTCCACTTTGGAGCTCAAGGCACGCTGCACAATGATGCTCCTATAGTTCTCCGTCGCCGCTGTACCAAGTACCTCTTCTTCGGTGTGTTCGTCATTTGGATCTGTAAAGTCAGTAGCAAGAGAATATTCATCTTCAACATCCGAAGTACTATCATACCCGCCATCGTCGCGTGCTATGTATGCTCGTTTGCTCGGGCAATCTCTCATCATATGACCAAGTCCCTAGCAGCGGTGACACTTAATGTCGGAAGTACGACCCGTAGAATGAGTGGACAACGAAGGCTTGAATGATGTCGCCTTGCTGCCTTCCGGCACGCGAGAAGGTGGAGCAGCAGGTATAGTTTGTTGGCCGCCATTGGGTGGTGTAGTAGCTGCACGGGGGGTCGAAGATGGTGCTGTTTTGGATGTTGTAGTCGCTGCACGCGGCATGAAGTTGCTCCTCGTGCGTTGTTGCTGTTGTTGTCGGCCCTGCAATTCTTTTTCTGCCAACATAGCAAGCTGAAACAATCTGTTAACAGTATCATATTCCTTGTAATCATCAATGTCCTGAATTTCACGCCTCAACCCCCCATAAAAACGAGCTATTTTATCATCCATGTCCTCTACTACCCCACAATGCAGCATACCCTTTTGTAACTCTTGATAATACTCCTCTACGGACATGTTACCTTGGTCTAAAGGCTGCAATTTTTTGCGAATGTCCCGCTGAAAAGATGGAGGAACAAATCGAACATGCATAGCTTCCTTTAATCTATCCCATGTTGGAGGATCAGTTCTAGTTTTGACAAGTTCATTCCACCATATGATAGCAAAGTCCTTAAACTCACTAGTGGCTTGACGAACTCTATGTTGTTCAGGAACAAGATGGGAATTAAATTTTTGCTCTACTATCATCTCCCAATCAAGATAAGCCTCAGCATCATAAGCACCAGAAAAAGAGGGTATAGTAAATTTCACTTTAGCAAAAGGATCATCAGGAGGGCGATTATAATTGTTATGATTATTGCCTCCCATACCTCGACGATAGAGTGGCAGTCTTGGCTGATTATTGTGATCTTCCGGTTCATCATAAGCATTGTCTTCTTGTCTTCCAGCGAGAGGCAACCAAGCCTCAAAAGTATTCATCCGAAGAGCAAGGTCATCCAGTTGGCAAGTCAAGTTCGCCAATGACTCCTCCGTTGCTTCGTTGTATTTGGCGAACATATCCGTCATGGTCTTCATCATACCACGTAACTCAGCATGTTGAACACATTCGTCATTATTGTCTTCTCCTGCCATTGTAAGTAGGAAACAAAAGACAACAAAAAAATATGTTATCCCTATCAACTACAGTGACAATGTGGAAGGTGGAAGAAAACAATCTCTCTTGCTCAAGCGTCTTACCACGCTCTTACAAGTGTTCTTACCGACACAGCAGGTGGTGTGGACGGTGAGATGAACCAATGAAGCGTGGGGTGATTGCAAAGGTACCTGTTATGCTCAAGAGAAAGGTGGAGCTTGGATGGCACAATATGGTGGCTAATAAGCAGAAAATCGTTAACAGCTAAACAAAGTTGAATAAGTATTCAATATAGGAAACTGTTGCTGGTCAACCGAGTGCCCTAGAGCCTAGCACAACACAAGGAAGTATCAAGGCAAAAGAAAGACACAATGATATAACCAACAAAACAGCACCAAGTGGTATAGGCCAATTGCTTTAATATGCGTGCTCTTCACTATTTCTTTTCTTTTTTGTAATATTTTTTTGATATTTTTCTTTACTCAGGAGCACAAATATAGGAAACACACAAATTTGCAGCTCAATTGGATGTAATATGCGGCCTATAAAAAATAAAGAAGATTCTTTAAAATTCGTGCTGAAACTTCGGAGGCCGGATAGCCTATCTTCCGAGGGGAATTTGGGCAATCTAATTTCGCCGAACACGGCTACGCGACAGAAAATCGGATGCGAAATTTCGCGTAGATGAATTTGAAAAAAAAATCGCCCGATTTCGAGTTCGTATGGGAAAGTTATGGCCGTTTTAAGGTAGGATGTCTGAGTTACATTTTTTTTGGATGTTGATTCCAACTCGGTTTGAGAACAGAACTCGCAATCGGATATGAAAACGATCGGGAATTTGCACAGAAACTAATGGGGTGTTGTGTGATGATTCAAGGATGAGTGGCACAAAGGTTTGTCACCTAATCTAGGGCTGGCGATGCGGGAGTTCATGCAAGGCGGCTAGCTAGGGAAAACCGATGAACGTGGTGGATCGGTTTGTTATTTAGGAATTGTGGAATAGGTGTTGGACAGCAAGAAAACAAGGACGAAACACGATATCTAGGACCCAAAACACAAAGCTGAACCAGCAACAAGACTCAACCACACGAATGCAAACTCAACAATGCAAACTAAAAAACAAAACTGCAGGCACTATAGTCTGGGATCCGGTAAAAACGATCTAATTTTTTTTGTGGCTTTTCTGTGGACTCTTGGTATGAAACAAAATCAATCTAATGGAAGGAAAAACAAAGATACCTCACGGGAAACCTGGAAATCTGATACCAATTGGTGAGTAGGTTCAGGCCCGATCTTCCGAAAGGTATGTCGATTGGGGTGGAGAACTCGACGTTGATGATTCGCGGCACTCGAGCGGTACAAGTACCCCTGCAATCACTACACCACGGCTCCATTGGTTATCAACCGTGCTGCACACGCTTGACCTCGCCAAGAAGGCTAATCCCTGCAAGTGCTACCGAGAACACGAGCAAGAACGTAGAAGACACGATCTAAAATCGCGAAGTTGGGGTCTCACAAACCGTAGAACGGTGATATTATTGATCTAAGAAAAACCCACCAAATATTACCGGAGGCTGCAGTATTTATAGGCTAGGGTTCGACCAAAACACAATTAGACGCGTGCCTAATGGACTCTTACGGGATACAAGGCCCAAAGGCCTGATTTGGTGGCACAGCACTGGACAGCGACTCGACTTGTTTTGACGATTCCCAATGACTCCGGAGGAATTTCGAGGTGGGACCGAAACCATTGGAAAGTTTATCTTCTCCTATTTCCGTTCACATGTAGAACTTCAAAAACGGAGTCCGCATGCCTCCTAGGCGTCTGTTTTAAGGTGGACTGCTCCTGGAGTCCGAGTTGAACTCGAGTCCGAGTTGTAAACTGTTTCCATCAACTTGTGGACGTCCCAGCTGGTTCTCCACGCTCCCAAGGCCTCCTTCCTTCACTTGTTGATCTTCTCCATTATTCCTAATAACAATTAAATCATCACATAGCAATCTATTCTCAAACTCACATGCAAAAGAAGTTAGGAACGAATTCACCTGCTGATTTAATAACCGTGCTCGTGCTCTTGTGATTGGTCCTTGTAGTTCAATGTGCGTCTCCGCTGTTGTGATGTCCTCATCAAAACGGCTGGAAACTAGGATCTCGACGGTGAATCGCAGCTTTCTCACAGGCGGCGACGAAAACTCGGCTCTCTCGATCGGTCATCACTCGTCGATGGTTTTCAAATCTTTTCGATCCGAGTGTTCGCAGGGAGATAGGTAAACTATCCCCTAACTATGGTCAAGAATTATTAGATGTATAAAATGAATTAAATCCATGACCTAGAGACATAGGTATGAACTATCATCGGGGAAACTGGCAATAAAGACGTTACAAGGCATGGTATGGCTTGAAACTTGGTGAGCATGCTTAAGGCGTGATAACACACCTTTCCCTTATGGAAGTCAGGGCCTGTAGAGGCTTCCTCCGGCTTGTCGATGGTGGAGTAGGGGCGGGTCTCGGCAGCTTCACCTGCGGTCGTTGGGAAACTGCAAAATACCGCCCAACCGGTTGAGGAAACACCGAAACAAAAGGTTGAGAAGGTGCGCAAGCAAGTTGTGAAAGCTATCATTGGAGTTCCAAGGTGAGGTCGGCGGCGCGCGAGCGGGGCAGAAAACGCGAAAGAGAAGAGAGGAACCGAGCTAGCTAGAGTTGTACTAATTCCTCTTTTTGATGTGTACTAATTCCTATTTTTGAAGTTGGATATCGCCTAGAGTTGTAGGCTCCTTGATCATGCATGTTTGGGGCGTAGCATACATCCGCAAGGCCTCATACTCTGACAATATCCATCATCAAAACGAGAAATTAAACATGTATTAATTGGTTGAACATGTTTGGGGTGCATGCAAGTTAGACATAGAAAAGACCTTAGTCATGTTTGGCAAAATTAACATGCATACCTCAAACAAGACGATCTTTCAACAAAAAGAGAAAACACACGTATAAGCGGGCGCGTGGAGATGATCAGACGCTAGAGGAAACCGCGCTTATGAACTGGTTGGTGGCCCCGGTTTACTCCAAACCGCGGTTTGCATCCCCTCGGTCCCAACGGCTCGACGCGTCCCATCGGCATAAGAGAAAATTAACACGTGTACGCCACACGTCCGACTATCGGAGCATTAATGCTTTGTCATGATCATGTATGATGGCCGTACATGCAGGCATGCTTTTGAAAGAGAGCCAGCGAGGTCTCCATCATGTTTCATGCATGATTGATCACTTGTTGATGAGGATTTGTGATGTTGATATTCTTGCTTCATGATGACATTTCTCTTGTTTTGTAATGTTCTATGTTACTGAACTCAATGTTGTTTGTCTATTCCATATGTTATTTTCTTCTCTGTCTGTTGTCTAATGAACTACGTACTCCGTATTTGTGTTCTATGTGTAACATGCATGTGCAAGACCTCGATCCACGATCATGTTAAATTGAGGGTGTTATACAAGTATTTTCTCTTTTTGTTGAAAAAACGATCGTCATGTTTATTATTTGTATATTATTAATATATATTAGTAAAATAAAGAATTAATATATAAATAAATATTATCATATGAAATATTAACATGGATGGTCCAATCCAACCTACGAAATAAAAACTTTTTGATCGTCCAGTACATCCAATGAAACATCAACTAGCATGGATCGAGATCCAATATACAAAAACATGGATGATCCTATCGAATCCAACTTTGACAATAAAAAAACGCACGAACGCGACGGCCGTTCATTAACAGAGAATACAAATATATAGAACCAATAGTTCATTAAATAACAGATAGAAAACAAAATAACAGATGGAACAGAGGAACAATGACATTGAGTTCATTAACATAAAACAATAGGAGTACTACAAAACAAGAAGAACAACATCACGAAACAAGAAAACCAACATGACAGACCCTTTCTTCCTCCTCGCGCAGAGGGCCCGCGCGCGGCGCCGCGGTGGCTGGGCTCACCGGAGATCTCGCTGCTAGCCTTTCCATTGCGCCAAGTAACTGACGCGCCGAACGAGGTCTATGGAGAAGTTAAGAAGTCGTGGTGTAGGGACACGTGCACGACGTTCCACATAGATACAAGAGAGACAGAAGGATCTCTGAAGATCGTCTTCCACAGTGGTTTAATTGCGCCGCACGAGGTCTGCAAAGAGTTCAATGCGCGGGAAATGAACCGCTCCCTCGTCTACTCTGCACAGACCATATATAAGGCGCGTCGTTAGTTATGTACAAGCACAAAACTTTTGCACTCCTTTCTTCTTCTTCCATCGTTCCACCTCCTATCTCGGCGCCGACGAACCACCACAGCCATGGCCAACCTTCCGCCTCCTCGCCCGCCGAGGCAGCCACCCTGCAAGCGGATATGCTGCACCTCCCCCGAGAGGGTGAACGACGACCAACGCCTCATTATGGCACGAGAAGCATACAACATTACGTATTGGGCCTTGGATGCCTTGGGTCTTGGTACCCTTCCCGAGTTTCTGGGAATGGATACCACCGACCATTACCTCTATGCCCTCACGAGTGTGGCCGATTGCCTGGACATCTTGTCTGGGACGATAGCCCAGGAGCTCGGCGCCAAGGGCCGTAGTGCCCTGGTGGCGGCGACGGAGAGGAACTTTCGTCGCGGCAGGGTTCCACCGCCGGTGCAGCCGGAGCCACCGGTGCAGCCGGAGCAATCGGCTCAGCCGGAGCAGCCGGCCCACTCTCCTGCTGCATCATCGCAGGAGAAGGAGGAGGAGGAGGAGGAGGAGGAGAAGGAGGAGGAGGAGGAGGACGACGACGACGACGACGATGACGACAACGACGATGACGACGATGACGACGACGATGATTACGATGACGATAACGACGGCGATGACGACGGCAACCATGACGATGACAACGACGACGACGAGGAGGACCGCTTGTCGTGGTTTGAGAAGTTGGGGGAGAGGGCAGAGGAGGCAGGGCCAGCAGAGTAGTTTTAGGAGTTCTTGTACATATTTCTTTTGTAGTTTTAGGAGTTCTTGTACATGTTTAGCTTCAATTCTGTTCTTGTACATATTTCTTGTGTTTTGTAATATATATGTGTTCATGCGTGTCAATGAATACTGCTGTGTTAGAATTTCTGGATTTCAATCAAGTGAATGTGCTTTAAGTTTAGTGATGTGTTAATCTGTCACAAGTGAACCGAGTAAATTGGACAAAAGCAAAAGATCTTAGGGTTTGAAGCTCGTCTCGATTTGTAATTGCAAAGCTAAAGGAGACGAACGATGACTTTAAGCGCGTCTCGCATCACTTTGTGATCGATGGACATCCGATCTGTCGCCCATCGTTGTCTCCTATTTGGGTTTCTTACGTAGTGTAATTGGTTGATCATGTTTGCGGTCCGTGCACGTTGGACATAGCTAGAATTAAAACACCTCGGTCATGTTTAACAACACTAACATGCATGCATATATATATACCTCAAACAGTACATGACGATCTTTCAACAAAAAGAGAAAACAGATGTATAACATCATGAAACATGATCGTGGATCAAAGTCGCACATGCATGTCGAACATAGAACAAAAATAGTATTAGACCACAGACAGAGAAGAAAAAAACATATGGAACAGGTGCAAAGGATTAGTCCCACCACGGAAAGTTGAGGTCGGTGCATCGACATTATAAGGCATGGCACACAGTTGCAGTTAAAAATCTGAATGAAAGTAATGCGTGCAGGACTAGGCCCATGTTCGCTGCAAGGCGTCCGCTGGCACGGACGCGCGGTCACGAAGTTGGCTTAGGCGTGTACGGACAAATTTTTTTATATAACGAAAAAAAAATTTCCCCGCTTGTAAATTTACTCCTAAAAAACTGCCACTGAAGCCGATGGGACGCGTCGAGCCGTTGGGACCGAGAGGATGCAAACCGCGGTTTCGAGGAAACCGGGGCCACCGACCGGTTCATAATTAAGCGCGGTTTCCTCTAGCGTCCGATCATGTCGACACGCCCGCTTAGACGACGACCTGCTATAAGGGCTCACCGTCCTCTTGCTTCTCCGCCGCACCACTCCTTAGATCTTAGCCTCTAAACTTCTCCCCCCGCCACCTTCGACCACCTCTTGCTCTTTCTCTGCACCTCCGTCGCCACACAAATGGGTAGCCCCGTGCCAAAGCGCTCTAGGCCATCGACGTCCTCTGAACCTCCTTCTCCGTTTCCATCGCCGCCGGCAATGCCGGTGGAACTGATGGCGGTGCCCGCATCTCTGCCCGCGGCGCCTGCACTTCCTCATCCTGGTTGGGTTGAGCAGACTCTCAGACTCCTCACCGACCGCATCGATGAACTCGATCGGTGCCTTAAGGTGGCCACCGACACCAAGTCCGCCACCGCTCATAGTGCACTAGCGCTCAATGCAGTGGCACAGAAGGTCTTTTCTGACACAGATCGCTCGTGTCGCCATCTGGGTCTTGGGATCCTTCCCCTCCACACGAGCATAGACATCGCGGGCCACTACTGCTATGGGTTGATGATGGTGGCCGGTCGTCTCGACGCCCTCCACGAGACGATCGCGGAGGTTTCTCGGGTAGAGGGCCTCCTGAAGATTCTGCACCGTGTCGCTGGGAAGCTTCGGCCTGTGATGAAGGTTGAGGAGTATGAGGCGGCTTGGGCAGCAGCGGCAGCAGAGGAGGTGGAGCAGGAGGCATCTCTTGAGGCAGAGGTGGACGCGGCTATGGAGGCGGCGGCAGCGGTGGAGGAGGAGCAGGAGGAGGCGGCAGCGGCACTGGAGGCAGAGGCGGTAGCAGTGGCGGCAGCGGCAGAGGAGGAGGAGGAGGAGGAGGCGGCACCGGCGGCGGAGGCGGAGGAGGCGGCAGCGGCGGAGGAGGAGGACGTGGTTTTCTCCCAGTAGAGTAGTATTAGGAGTAGTTTATCTATTTCATGATCTCTAAGTAGAGTAGTATTAGGTGTAGTTTATCTTGTTCTTGTTGTCTACTACGTGTGTTCCTATTACTTGTTTGTTAATGAAATATGTCTTTATGTTCATGAACAATGTGTTCTATATATGCAGTATCGAAAAACTTCTTTTATCGAAAACATCCCCTATATGTTTGTAACTTGGGACCGTCTATATTTCATGTGGCTGAATGAATGAAATCCGGTAAACATTATCCATACAAGTAATAGAACTAACAACGGACATGATGCATAATTAACTTGATTAGGAAATTACGTCATCTGAATTGCTAACTAGTCCATCACCTAATGCAACAGGTGCATGAAAAGTACTTTATCCGTTGTAACTAATATCCGATGACATTGTTGATATATATATCGTATGTACCTGTGATACTCGTATCACAGGCAGCTTTGGATCGACGGCCTAAAGATTAGACATCACAGGGGAAAATGTGTTTTTTTGTAGTAGTAGTAGTAGTATATACTCTGTATATGTTATCATTTTAGTGCGACAAGGTTATATATAAAATGCTAATTGTTTACCTTTTACTAGACCATTGATTTGCCGTCCTCCTTTTGTGGACTTGGGTGTTCTGTATTTGCATGTCGTTTGCATTAGCACAATGATACATTTGGCGATTCATATTTTTGTTCGTATTTTTTTTGGAATGTCCCACTACCACATGACTGCTTTTACATCTCCATGAAAACAAAGATGAACGGCGGGTAGCGGTCCCACTGCGAGGCAGCAGTCCGAAGAGGTCTACCCCTCTAGCTCTAGGTAGACGTACATGAATTTAATCACGATTGCATGTGTGTAGAGGGGCACGGCGCCAAATTATGCACGCCCTCGAAAATTTTTTCATTCTTCTTGGCGCGCACAATTGAGATTTTCACAATTGAAACATCACTCCATGCGCCCAAAATTCCAGTCCCGCCCATATGTAGCTAGCCACGACGAATATAAATGTGTGTCTCCCTCTAATCCCGCAATGGCTTCCGTTCTCGGCACACATGTTCCTAAGAAATTCCCGTGTGAGTGGTGGTGGTGACTGTGGGTACAACGTCGAGCGACCAAGTTGGACGGGCTCTACCGAACCTCTTCGTCGCCGACCCCGCCCTACGACATCCCAGACTCCAGTTTTGTGCTACGTAAGTTCTACACGATCCATGCCGACTTTTTATAGAGCTACTCTCTCCTTATCGCTTTAGTTGTTGTCCCAACAGCTGCAGCCATTTCATTCCTAGTTGTCGTCCCAACTGCTTATATGCTCTTATGTTTCATGAATGTCTAGTATAAAACCTGATTAATGGTGCAATCGTGCAATCAACTATCCTCAATCGTTAGATCTGCATCCTACAATCGATTCATCTTTTTATTTTACCCTAGCATCTGAGTGCATTCTACTTGTTTCCATATATAAAATACACTACACCTCTGCCCCAAAATAAATGTCACTCCGACATTTTATGGTAGTGTATTTCTAGTACATTTCCATGTCAGGAAAGATAACTATTAAAAACCGCATGTACTATGTAATTTCTTGATTTAGAAGTAATTGATGCCAGGGTTATCTTATCAACCACTCCCAATATTGTACTCTCATTCGTGTGTTCCAAACTTGTATTCCTAAGATTTTCAGTTCCCATGGTTTATAAACGTTTTTCTTGTTTTTCTTTCTCAGATTGTACGGTTTTTTTCCTACTCCTTCATTTCTATTTCCTCCGTTCAAAACAAACATTTTCAGTTCATAGCAACCACACCGCCCGATCTAAAATACACATCCTCATGTAATCTGACATTATCACTGTTACTTACTATGTATACTCTTTACTTTAGGAACAAGACACCAAACCGTCATGTCGTCTACAAGTAATCGTGACGGGCAACAAGCACCTGGTATAACTATAAATGTGTTTAATATCAAAATACACATATTTATAACACGTTAATTCCTTTGCATCGTATGCGGAGAATATTGCAGCACCTGATGCTCAAGAACCCCGAGATTCGTCATCCCATGCTGGTACTACGAGTATAAATATGTATCGGGCTCTACTAAATATTTTAGCATTGCGATTGTAGTTTCCTAGTACCAGTTAACACTTAATCAGTATATGTGATGGCGTGATTTATTGATGCTTACAAACGCACGATGGGCTCTCTCGCCGCCGACCACTCCGGCACCAGCGACCACTCCCTGCTGCTGCTCACTTCAGTGTCCTCCCCGACGCGTCTCCCTCCACCATCGCCACGTCCCATCCTTCGCGTGTCATGATGACCCCGCCGCCCGCAAACCCCTGTCGCCGCCGGTCACTCCAGCACCGGCCGGCGCCCACGCCCTGCTGCTGAGTATATGTGATGGTGTGATTTAATTATGCCTACACGCGCACGCTTGGCTCTCTCGTAGCCGCCACTCCGGCACCGGCGACCACGTCCTGCTGCTGCTCACTTCAGTGTCCTCAGAAACGCGTCTCCCTCGACCATCGCCACGTCCCATCCTTCGCGTGTCATGATGACCCCGCCGCCCGCAAACCCATGCCGCCGTCGGTCACTCTGGCACCGGTCGGCGCCCACGCCCTAGTGGTGGTCACTTCACTGTCCTCCCCGACGCATCTCCTTCCATCTCCACGTCCCATCATTTGCGTGCCATGATGACCCCGCCGCCCGCAAACCCCTGGCCATTACAGCGTAACTACATGTTATGCCCCATATGACATGTGTAAGACATTGGCTTGTAGTGAATACATTGGCTTGTAGTGAATACACTTGCTTTGACGATAAAAGTTTTGATTATCACCAAAACACCTTTTTATTAAGATCCTTCTAGTTTTGTAAGCCCTGGCGGGAGCTTGGTTATACTAGTTTTGGTATATTCCGGCACTAGGTTCTACTAGCTTTTGTTAGCTACGCCTCAAGGTCCTGGTTGCTCTAGCAAGGTCCAGAACTTGACCGCAATACTTGCTTTACATCTCTGGAAAGATTGCTTAATATTCATTTGCTAAGTCTTTGGTGCGTTTTTGGTTAACATGGATGATATCGTGTTACTGTGGTTTTGCAACATGCTTATGTGAGGTTCTCACGTAAGGTGTTGTGTTTGGAACTAACTTGAGTCAAGTCAAGGACTTGGGCTCGTATGGATTTGTTGTTTATTCATGTGCAGGTGTTGCTTGAGTTCAAGACACGGCTGGTGATGGGATCCATTGGACTAGTCTCATGGAGGAGATGAGGTTCCAACAACCAAATTCAGGAGGAATTGTGGTTGAGCTGATCAGGAGGTTGTGCAGCATGATTGAATCAAGAACAATGCATGTGAAGGTATCATGGACGTCATTGGAAGATGTTTGCACGTGTGCAAGGAGTGCATGTACATGGCTACATGGTTCTGAGACATGATGAAGAGATGTGGACGTAAAAAGTTGGTCGGAAAGGTCCAACCGACTAGGTTATGGACTCAGGCTGCGGCTGAGTCGGGTTTGACTCAAATATGGAAATATTTGAGTTGGTTATGATAGGATTTCGTGTGGGTCACGAATTTGAGTTGTTTTGGAATGCAGGATACGTTCCTAAGGTGTTTGGAAGTCTTAAGATTGCTTCTATCTGCGTATAGAAGAATTCTAAGCGGTTATGGAAAGTTACGATTCGTGAACAGAGTAGGATTAGGTTCCTCATCTGAGTTGAATTGGCTTTCGAGCTGGCTATATAAGCAAGGGAGCCCAGAGCTCGTGGTGCACGACTTTGGGGTTGTTCCTCTTGTGTTCTATTGAATAAAATTCATAGTTTGAAGGAACTTTTGTGCCTTGTTCGTCCGACTTGTTCCAGACAAGTTTTACTCGTCGAGTTTCTGGACAGCACTACCATTCGTCGGTGGTTTTATCATAACTCGAGTTTTACAGATTCAATTGACGTGATTCTTTTTGTGTTGTCTTCGTGACTTGATTCTCTCTGATATCTATCACTTTTGTCACAGTGAGACACGTTTAGATTAGTCTCACACACGATTTCTTTAACAGATCGTTTTTCTGCCAAAGGGGTTGGGGTTTAATTGTTTCCGCTGCGTAAGATTTTTAAATCTACCATTCACCCCCCCCCCCTCTGGTAGCTTTTAACGTGCTCTTCGATCCTACAACATGGCATACCCTGGAAAAAATAGTCCAATATCATTAACCCCTGTCCACTAAGAAATGTTAGTATCATATAGTTTAGAGATGCATGTATATGAGGGTTCATTGCTGCTTATATGATCTCAATTCCGTTTTCTACACTGCCAAATGCGTTCTTGAAGTCTAGTAATTAACGCAAGATTATATTCATGTATCCGTTCTAGCACTTTAGGGCGAGATGCTAACATGCAGAGCAAAATATCAGTATGCAATCCACCTAAATTTAATTCCTAGATCTGCCACACTGTCCTCCTAGCCTCGAGACTTACTCCAGGGTGATATCAATGGACGCAGATCACCTAACTTATACATTTTTACTACACGCGATGCAGTAAAGATCCAACAGAATCACACCGTTGGATCTTTATTGCATCACCTGCAGTAAAAACGTAAGTCACGTGAGATCACTGGTGTGATCTGGACGTCGATCCTCTGACTTAAATGTGGTCACTACACTGCCAGACCAAACCCTAGCTTTGTTAAACGTCGCAAGCTGCCCGCCTCATCCTGCATCCTCTACCTGCTAATACCGCTGACGTCCATGACTCACCCTGCCACCAATTCGCCTCGAGACGCGCTCCTGCTGATGTCGGTCAGACCGAATCAGCAGTACTGCAGAGGATGAGCACCCGGTGAACCCTCTCTTTCTCTAGCATCGCCAGCTACTGTCTTGCCTGCTGGACTGAAAATCCCCTACAGTACTACGGGTGCTGTAGCGCCACTGACTACTGCCTGATGCCTGATTGTAGGGTATGAACAGCAACAAAGAAGTCAACAAGTCGATGCATTGCCCAATATGGAGCAAAATGCTGCTCGTCCTCAAGGTGGTAAAACATCAGACTTCTTCTTCTTTCACATTATTTGTACATAATACTAGGCCTGGTCAGTTGCTAATTTGCTTTAAACGTTTACCGTTTAAATGACACTAACAGAAGGAAAGAAGTTTGGAAGAGAGGTGGCTAAAGGACTTAAGGTTGCTAAATTGCGCTATCTAGGATCTGCAAATAGAACGAATGATCAGAATCGGAAGCTACAAATTCAGTGGTCCGATAGGTTGGGTGCTGCGTTTGGTCCTAATCAATGCCACTTTGTCGATGATGAGGTTATTACAACAAAAAAAATGCACCCCTCGCTGGAGTAAGGAAGTGGGCAGAGGTTGGCGATACTTCGAAGAGCGATATAGTGAGAGACATTTTGGTTAGTGTTGTGACACCCCACATAAGTATTTTTTTCTAGCGACCTCCATCTTGTACGTTTATAACAGTGTGATATACAATGTACAGAATGCCTAGGACTTGGAGCACACAGATGATACCAGAAGAAAAATATTGAAGATTGCTGGTGAGCGCTACAAGGGGTGGCGATCAACATTGCATGCCACCTATAAGAAGTATTCGACCGATGAGGAACATATACAAAACAAGCCTGTTGACGTAGCAGATTCCGATTGGTTGGCGCTTATGGACTATTTTGGGTCCGAGCATTTCAAGGTCAGCTAGCTTTCTAATACCTTCATATCCTACAAAAACTATTTGATAACACCCATTCGTGAAATTAATTCTTAAAATTGCAGTCAATAAGCAGAACCAATTAACGAAATTGAAGTACTCAAAAGACAAAACACTTGTTTGGCTCGAAATCCTACGCCCAACTTAGTTATGAGAAGGTATGAATACTAAATCATGCTTTTACTTTGCACTACAATCATTCAATCAAATTTTACTTGTATTTGATGTAGCGAGACCCAGAGACCGGAAAAGAACCCGATGACATAGAACTGTGGGAGGCAAGCCATGTGAAGAACGGCCAATGGGCAAACGAGCAGGCAGAAGCTGTACATGTGAGAAACACTTCAAATAGTCCCCATTTAAATAAATATTTGCAATGTACATGTGACTTTTCTTTTTGTATATAGACCCAGGCACGTGCCCAATTCAACGTCAAGGAAGCTGAGCTGGGAGTCCCAATCCCAGATGAGGAAAGAAACAACATATTCCAGCTTACTTATATTTCCGCAACCGGTTCTGAAAGATCACAGTTTCGGGGGCGTGGTTATATAGCTAAAGCTAATGTTTATGAAATACTGCGTATCCAGATGTGTGACCAGCTCGACCAGCAAGTTCGATCCTTACAAAATAGAAATGAAGACCTCAGCTCTCTGGTGCAATAGTTGAAGGAAGAAATGATCATATGACCTCCCAGATGAATGGCTTCGTCCAGGCAAATGAACAGCTCAACCAGGAAGTACGAGCTTTACATGATTAGATGGCAGCCAATTCTGCACGGCATGAAAAGGAGCTAGCAGACATGCGCAGAATGATGGAGAGCTTGCAAAATAAACAACGGCTAGCAGCAACTCCACAAAAGGCTCCTGCTCGCACCAAGTCAAAGCTGGACGTTCAAGAAACTACTCTTAATACTACAACTCGCTGCGGTGCTATTTTAATGGGTGCAATGTTGCAAACTGAAAAAACTGTAAATAACATCGTCTCGCAACGATGCAAGGGTCCTTGAGCGTTGCATCAATTGTTGGATGTTTGTTGTTAAGTCGACAGACGTATCGTGTGCGAATAAATTGATTCTGTTGCCACTAATTTTCAAACCTGGTGCATTAGGATTCTAGTGCCGCTAATTATGAAACTTGGCATTTATAGATTATTGCGACAAAAATAAACTGTTGCAATAGGAAGCTAGCTATTGCCACAAATTATAAAACGTTGCACTACAAACATTTGGCTACGACCAAAAAAGCGTTGCACTAGACTGCTATTGCCACCACCCAGAGAACGTCGCATTATGATCCTGTTGCAACAGATTTGAATATGTTGCATTACGAACCTATTGCCACACATCAGAAATCATTGCAATACAATACTGTTGCCACGGTTTTGAAATCGTTGCAATACCGTACTATTCACCATTAATGTGAAATCGTTGCAATACCGTATTATTGGCCACGGCTGTGAAATCGTTGCAATACCATATTATTCGCCACGAGTGTGAAATTGTCGCGATACCGTACTATTTGCCACGGAAGTGAAATCGTTGCAACACCATAGTATTCGCCATGAATGTGAAAACGTTGCGATACGATATTATTCGCCACGAGTGTGTAATCGTTGTGATACCGTACTATTTGTCGCGGATGTGAAAACGTCGTGATACCATATTTTTCGCCACGAGTGTGAAATCTTCGCGATACCGTACTATTCGCCATGGATGTGAAATCGTTACAACACCATACTATTCGCCACGAATGTAAAAACGTTGCCATACCATAGTATTTGTTACGGATGTGAAATCGTTGCAACACCGTACTATTCGCCGCGAATGTGAAAACATCACGATACCATACTATTCGCCACGAGTATGAAATCATCGCGATACCGTACTTATCACCACAGATGTAAAATCATCGCAAATAACGTACTATTCGTTGCAATATGTTAAATCATCGCAATACTTTAAACCATTGCAATACAATACTATTTGCCATGACCGTGGAGTCGTTGCAATACCATACTTTTTGCCACGAATGTGGCATCGTTGCAACACCGTTATTTTTGTTGCAATACATTATATCGTCGCATTACGTTAAACCGTTGCAATACCATACTGTTTGCCACAAACGTGGAGTCATTGCAATACCATACTTTTTTGCCACGAATGTGACATCGTTGCAACACCGTTGTTTTCGTTGCAATACGTTAAATCGTCACAATACGTTAAACCGTTGCAATACCATACTATTTGCCACGCACGTGGAGTCGATGCAATACCATACTTTTTGCCACAAATGTGGCATCGTTGCAACACCGTTATTTTCGTTGCAATACGTTAAATTGTCGCAATACGTTAAACCATTGCAATACCATACTATTTGCAACGAACGTGGAGTCGTTGCAGTACCATACTTTTTGCCACGAATGTGACATCGTTGCAACACTGATATTTTCATCGCAATACGTTAAATCATTGCAATATGTTAAACCATTACAATACCATACTATTTGCCACCAACGTGGATACGTCGCAATACCATACTATTTGCCACGGATGTCAAGTCGTCGCAATAACCTATTGCCACGGATGTTATCGCCACGAGTCGGAAAAACTACCGTGGCGTTCTAGTTTGTTGCGACAACAACCTATCGCTACGAATTTCGACCTATTGCAATGATTTTTTTTGTCGCAATAAACCGGAATCCTGGTAGTGAATGCATGTGAGAGAGACGTAGACGATCATGTATGATGACGTTACGCGTGTTTTCTCTTATTTTTTGGAAGCTTGTCATGTTTGATGCTCGTTAATCATGTTTGGGGTGTAGCAAGCATGGACAAGGAACATGCACTTGAAAGACCTCGCGATCATGTTTGATGACGATGTTACCTGTTTTCTCTTTTTGTTGAAAGATCGTCATATATATAGTTTGAGGCTCGTTGATCATGTTTGGGGTGTAGCATATGCATGACAACTAACATGCATGTCAAAATAATGACGGACCTAAGATTTAACCGAAGGGTATGCGCTTTGAAAAATATATACAACTTGTTAATAATTTAGTAAAAATATAAAGTTTATAATTCGATATACAAGTAGTAAATAACGTCATAAATTTGATAATTTTTCATGATTGAGATTGTGCAATCAATTTTTTTACCAGCGCGTTAATTGTCCAAATGTTATTCAAATTTTCCATCACAGCATTAGCTAGAATGTTTTGTCATTTTTTTTTGCTTATATAAGGGAATACAAGAAATGTTATATATATAAACTAAATCATTGTTGTGTTCAATATGCATTGATGAGAAGAATTCATGTGCGATAGCTACAAGAATCAAGGATTAAATTTGTTGGCTGGCTTGTTTAAGAGAACACATGAGTATATTCAAATAAGGAACATTAATTGAGAACAAATAATATTACGTGCTTGAGTTTAGAAAATATTTTAGTTCAAGGGAAAATTAGTGCCTCGCTCCTGGTTTGAAATATATGTCACCGATTAGTTCAAAAATGAACTATCCGATGACAAATATTTCGAAGCAAGAGGGAGTATTAATTAAACAGTACATACTATAGAAACTAAATAAATTTCTTGATGAGTGAATAAAATCTAGAGTCTAGGCAAAGGCCTTATCCATTCTATTCTTTATTGTTGTAGTTCTGTTCGTTCTTATCCTTGGCTCATCGTCTCTCTCTTCTAACGTGTGCTCCATCAAGGGCACTTGTTTCCTCAAGCTAAGTCTACATAATCACTTCGTCCTTAAGATGCACTCATAAGTTCGATCTCCCGTGTCATGCTCATACTCAAGGCGCGACGTCAAGGGCCGTTTGCCATTTCCAAGCATGGAGTTCATGGCAGGTGAGGCTGTAGCGCTCTTTGCATGGTGGCAGTTTTTTTCGACCGAGGGTCACAGAGCCCTAGGCAACTCTCAGTACTGATTATTATTGTTGCATTTTCCGTGTTAGTGCTAATCCAGACTTGTTAGGCTCATGAACACCTGATGAGTTCAGGTTGTGTTCGTAAGTTCGTGCACAAGAGTGGTCTAGTGTTGATTATTAGTTGCCGCATCGGAAGAGCTTGCTTGGCTCATGGACAAGGAAAATACTTTGTAGGTAGTACAAAGTAAGTTGGTCGGCGTTGCCGTTCATACGCGAAGACGCGGCCATGTATTTGCTCCTGCATGTGTATATGCTAATTATGTGAGTGTTTGGTCGGGTCATGTGGTTAGTCCACGATGCACCCTAGACCTAGTGTTGAGGCTGTGTATGTGCGTACACTAGTGACATGTGACAAAGTGCTCAGTCAATTGCGTTTGGTTTGATGTCGAAGTTGGATTGGATAGGATCATCAATTTCTTTATGTATTGGATCATCCAAATTAATGTTTGGTTGGATAGTATTTTTTCTTTCCCTTGTTTATAGTTTGCTCACTCGTTCATCATTAATTCTAACAGTCTGATGGCTTTTTCCATGCATGGTTCACTTTACACTTTGAAACAACGTTCATTGATTGTTCGATTATTGCATTGTGCCCGTGCGCTTTGCAAGATTTGGGGCGTTGGCGTACGTGGCAATTATCAGGGCAGGGTGGCACGGTCGCGGGAACCATGCAGTGCGCCCTTGGTTGTATGGCTGTAGGATTCAGAGTGTGAACGTGCGTGGCAACCATCTAGGCAGTGTCGACAGAGACAGCTGTGCGGCCCTGCCGCAGAGAATTCGATTCCCGCACCAAGGGGTTAAGAGATAAGACCATTTGATGCGCAGGCCGCATCAATTTCATCTAAAACTTACTCTATATCTCTATCCCTCTATACTTTCAGTATATCCTCTATACATCAAGCATTTCACTCGAACACCTCTATACTTCAAGTAATCTACTCTATATTTATAGTCCAGTAAGCTTTACTGTGAACCACTGTGTATGGTCTTAAAGGCAGGCCCGACTCTCGGCCTAGGCGGGAGGGGCTACCACCTAAGGCCAGGCCAGTTGGGGGGGGGGGGGGGGGGGCACGATGACGGCTGGTAAGGAGAAAAGAAATAAAATTAATTAGTATTTGCATCATCCGTGTGCGATGTACAGTTACACGGTCTAACTTTTTATTTTCGTAATTTTTTGAAA
Source organism: Tuctoria greenei (assembly GCA_036927565.1). Classification (NCBI taxonomy): domain Eukaryota; kingdom Viridiplantae; phylum Streptophyta; class Magnoliopsida; order Poales; family Poaceae; genus Tuctoria; species Tuctoria greenei. Next base: position 177,918,373 of record JAYESD010000004.1, on the reverse strand, counting down.
TATAATACTATGATGTACGTCCTAATGTGTTTAATATTTATTAGATATAATATTACGAATGTGTTAATTTCCATATGCGATGTTTTTCGATAAAAGGAGGAGTTTTTCGTTAATGCATGTACTATAGGACACATTGTTCATGAACATAAAAGACATTTTTTATTAACATAAAAACAACAATTATATTACAAACAAGAAAAAACACATAGAAAACAAAAGAAAAAACTACTACTAATCCTAATCTACTCGGAGGAGGACTTGTCCACCTCCTCCGCCGCCTACGCATCCGCCGGCAGCGCATCCTTCAACACCAGATCGAACTTCCGGTCGACGGCGTTCACCAGTTGCTCCTGAAACTCCACCCCATCCTCCTCACCGATCGTCTCGTAGAGGAAGTCGAGACGAGCAGCCACAAAGCCTAACCCGAAGACATAGTAGCCAGCGGAGTCCATGCTCGTGTGGCGGGGAAGGATCCCATGTCCCAAATGGCGACAGGAGTGAGATGTATTGTCAAATACATCTCGCACTATTTTGTCGAGGGCGCTTGCTTGCACATTGATGGTGGACAGGTCGCCGGTGACCTGCTTAAGATAGCCCTCAAGTTTGGCGATGCGGTCCTCGAAGCGGCGGACAGTCTCAACATAGTCAGTCGAAGGATGTGCGGGCACTACGGCCGGAGACGGGGGCAGAGGAGGTGCGTGCGCTGCCTCTAGTTCCATCGGCATCGGTGGCGACAGAAATGGGGAAGAAGGTTTAGAGGACGTCGATGGCCTGGAGCGCTTTGGTGCGAGGCTACACATTTGTGCGGTGACAGAGGTGCGGAGAAAGAGAGAGAGGTGGTCGACAGTGTGCGGCGGAGAAGCAAGGGGAGAAGTTTGGAGGCTAAGATCGATGGAGAGGTGCGACAGAGAAGAAGAGTACGGTGTGCCCTTACAGCGGGTTGTTGTCTAAGCGCGCGAGTGGAGATGATTGGATGCCTCAAAAATGTCCTTTTGAATTGACGGTCGGAGTTACTCTGAACCGCGGTTTGCCTCCTTTCAGTTATCGCAACGGCTCGACACGTCCCATCAACCAGTTTTTTGATTTGACACGCAAAGGGCTCAGGGTATGCAATGGCCCACCTGGCATACTTTGTAGGTCTGTTTCGCAGTGTTCGTAACATTTCGTGCGATTGATTTCAACGAGGTGCGGAAGATTGATGTTAACGCGTGTGGCAATCGACCAAGAGTCCATATCTTTTTTTAAGGATCCGACCGTTGCCGACCGAGAGTCCATATCGAACCGATGATAATTGTCATCATCATATATGATGGTGGATATGAATACAATGCACATGAAAGAGACTCACGATCAAGCATGTTTGATCACGTGTTGAGGATTTTTGTGCCCCCTTGTTGAGGATCATGTTAATTTGATGATGTTGATGATCGGATGTGGCGTACATGTTTTCACAAGTGTGTTCATTTGTTCCTAAAATCAGAACACGTAGCGGCTAGCGCCTACGGCTGTCGATTCTTCGAAAGATAAGTACAGCGCATGCATGTTAGAAAATATACTATATAGATGGCAGCATCCGATCGATTAATTTGATGAACCACGTACGTAGTGAGAGTTGTGTGCTTGTTAATGGTAGTACACATTCTATCCTCGTACCCCTGAGGGAACATCCTTCTTGTCAAACATAGTTTGTTATCTCTATTGATGACAGGATAATATTCTTCATTACTGTGGTAGATAAACTGCCATATAGGTTGAGAGTATACACATGCATGGTAGAGAATATGATAAATATAGAAATATATATCAATACATGGTAGGAAATATTCTATTCCTGGAATAAATGTTTAGGGCATAGCATGCATATGGACATATAACATCCATGTGAAAGACCTCAATCATGTTTGATGACGTTATGTGTTTTCTCTTTTTGTTGAGAGATCGTCATGTTTGAGGCTCATTGATCATGTTTGGGGTGTAGCGTGCATGGACAACTAACATGCATGTGAAAGACAATGATCGATCATGTGAAAGACCTCGATGCATGTCAAATAACATGCATGTTTTTAAAAGCCCTCGCCTCAGCCCGCGCCGCTGATCTAACTGACGTTGGCGGCACCAAGGCCGAAGTCAACGCGCCGAGATGGCAGCACGCCGAGGCGACGATGAGGCAGAGTTCGGTCCGATGGCGCATGGTGCCGACCTCTTGCCTAGCAGTTTGCAGCCTCACGGTGGAACACAGAGGCGGAGCACGCTGCGCTGTGGCACGCGAAGCTCGGGGCAGCAGCGCTCGGAGCTCGTAGAGGCAGCACCACCGCCAGCCGACTAGCCGGAATTGAAGAAGGGTGAAGTAAGTTTCTTACTTATTTAAATTTATTAATATGTACTTCCTCCATCTCCCAAACTACTTGTCGCACTATAATTAATTAGATCATTTTTGAACTAAAAAGAGTGACAAGTAATTTGGGATGGAGGGAGTAGTTGTAATTCTGTAAATGTAAGAACTATGTTAATTTATAATTGCTTAACCTATATAATTAATGGTTAATGACTAATTGCAAAATAAGTGACTAATGAAAGTAATTATTACCTTCAGATGATCTGTTGCCTAAAATTTTCTCAAATTTCAGACACATAACAAATAGACTCCAGCTAATTCTTCTATCACAAAAAAAAATTCTTTTTTTAACAATCATCACAGAAACTACTAAAACATTAACTTAAATGCCAAGACAGTGGCGGTGAAATCCTCTGCCCTGCAATTATTACTGCAGTTGACATGTGGATCTGACAACGATGGGGCACACATGTGATATGAACCCAAGATATTGTATCCTCAAGAAAAAATAATTTTATGAGAGATTGAGCGCACAATCAGAAAAGCTTGAACTTGAGCGCTGCACCTACGAATTCCATGTCGGGATGATGGAAGGCAGCCGATCAGAAAACTTGGTGGTTAGATCAGTAGTCATCGGAGACCAGCTTGGTGCCGTCCGCGAATGAGTCGAAGGCGTCGATGCATGCATAGTTGATCTGCTTGCCGGAGAGATTGTACGCGTCCCACTGGCTCATCCTCACCGGTAAGGCTTCTCCATGTCAGCGCCCATCACGGCTCTCGCGATGTCCTTCAGACCAGCACGGTAGAGGCTCGGGCGATCCTTCTCCTCCACCGTGAGCTTGGCTAGGTCCACCACTTTGGCCACCTTCAACTGCATGTCCTTCCGGAGTCTGTCGGCATCACCCCCCACGCCCGCGCCGACGAAACGGCAGTCGGGATCTCCGAGGAAATCTTCTAGCTCGTCGGGGAACTAGTCAGCGTGGATGACCTGGAAGATAAGGCAGCAGGGCGGCCAATGTAGAGCTGCAGAACGGCGATGGGGTTATGGTCTACAGAGTAGCTGGGGCGCCAGTCGACGTTGAGCCTGACGACGAGCTTGTGAAGGCGCCGATGGTGGACAGGGAGGACCTCATCGATCCATTCCTCCATGGCCTTGCTAAAGGACATCACAGTGGTGGTGATCATGTCGTCCTCGAACGTCATGTTGTACACCCGAGTCCCCGCCATTGGGTACTCTCCTTGTCCCTACGGTTGCGGTCTGCGGCGGCGCGACACAACTTCTCTCTTGTGCAAACCTTCCTAAACCTCTAGTTTGGATTTTTGAAACGGACGTGGATATATAATTGATACAGTTACAATATGAGTGGAGGAGTTTCCAAATTTGACGGGCCCGAGCCCCGAGTAAAGAAAGTAATGAAGATTTTTGAATCTAATATACGCTTCCTATTTTGTTTCTTTAGAAAGCTGTGAGCCGACGCTCAACCATTATCATAAAGCAAGGAATAAAAGTTACAAAGTCAGAGTCATATAGAAACAGACTGATGCACAAGTTGGCACCGAAAAAGAAAACGAAATACACCTAAAACAGAACAAAAGAAAAATAGGCTTCCAAGACCCCTCAGGAGATCAAAGTGGGGGCTCCCACAAAAGTCCAAGTACGGGCCGCCTCCTTTATCTCAATTCCTTTTTTCTTATATTATTTTTCCACCATTCTTCTAGACCTCCTTTATTTGAAGTTGTACGGTTGGATCATGATACGTGGCCGGCGTGAGGCAAGAGCCATGTGTACAACACCAGGAGGAATGTCGTGGAGAGACGTTGCTCCCCTTGTTCAGGATCATGTTAATTTGATGACGTTGAGGATCAGATGTAGCAAACATGTTTTCACAAGTGTGTTCATTTGTTCCTAAAATCAGAACACGTAGCAGCTAGCGCCTACGACTGTCGTTTCTTTGAAAGAACGAGTACAACATGTTGGAAATTATATTGTACAATGAATGCAATTAATTTGATGAATCGTTAAAAAATCCAGTGGAGATTATGGGTCATGCCTGTTCTTTGTTATCCTTTTGGGATGGTCTGTATGGAGAATACATGCAGGAGACAAAAAATCGAGGGGCGGACACAATGCCTCAGACGGCGATCAGGCTCCAAAAGGAACAGAGGGCTTCGGTTGATGTTACCGGCACCTGGAGCAAGCGGTGATCCAGGGAGTGCTGCGGACCAGAAGTGATGCACTGGAGCGAAGTGAAAAGCGCTCCAAAAAAATAATCGTGAATGGAGTCAATGCTATTTTGCTATGCTGCTTCTAGGACATGTGGTATGTTATGTTTAGCTTTGTTAATATCAGATAAAGTTGATACTCCAAAAACTGTTCTAGAGTCTTTTGTGATTTACTACAAACTTTGCTTAGCTTGATATAGTAGGTTGTGACTGTTTGATCGCTCATTATGTTGGATCCGTGTTGGGTTTCAACATATAGAGTGGGCACAGGGTGAAGGGAAAGGTTCTCCCTGGTGCGCACTGTCAGAGAACTAGGTGTAAGTCACTTTTTTGATCTCCACCTAAGTAGAGTTGGAAGTGGAAATATATTACATTCTAAAAATATAAAACAGATAAATAGTCCACTAGTTTATTGTTAGAACAACAATATTAGAACTATTTTTGCGCACCAATGAATAGAAAAATAAAGTTCATTATCTTAAGATGATATATTAAAAACAAGACAAAAGAAAAACACAAATTAGAAACAATAAAAGAAAAACAACACAACTAAAAACAAGAAAAAAAAACTAATTCTTATTCTCCTCCTCCTCCTCCTCCTCCTCTTTCTTGCGCTCCTGGCAGGGCAAGGGCGCCTCCCACGGCATAGACGGCAAGCCCCATTTCCTGGATGTTGCCGCCACCAGGTTTTCCCGGTTGGCAATGCCAAGCTCGACCGCCAGCGTGTCCCAGAGGACGTCGAGGTGACCGACCAAGTGTGTCATGCCGAAGACGTAGTCGCCTGTGGTCCCCATTCCGGTATGCTCTGGAAGGGGACCAAGCCCAAGGTGGCGCATGGATCATGATGTATTGTCAAATGCATCACGAAAGCCATTTTCCGAAGAGCCCACTCCATGTCCAGCGGGAGTCCGGTTGGGGGCACTTCCCCTTGGCGTCCTTCAGAGGGCTGGCGGCAGCGCTTTCTTGTCAGCCATGGTGTTCTTGTCGCGGTTTAGGGAAGAGAGGAAGAGTGGATGTGCGGAGAAGATAATGGTGTTCCCAGGTGATCTTATAGCGTAGTAGCAGCCTGGCGGTCATCTCTTGACGCACGCAGTGGTGGTGATGGGACGCGGAGTGGTTCGAATTGAGTCCAAAGATGCTCATGCGCTGCGCGCGTTTAAGGCGCCTCGATAATGGGCGCACACGTAAGCTCAGTGCGCCCTGTCGCATCAGCCGCCTGTACAATGGCTACTGCTGTAAGGACCAAACCTTATGCGGCAAACGGCTACATAATACTTCCTTCATCCCAGCTCAACTCTATTTCTAGTTTAGGTCAAACTTTCCTTTGACTAATGATTTATATGGTTTTATTAACTTCAATAACATGTAAATTGTATATTATGGAAATATTTTTCATGGTGAATCTAAAAGTACAGTTATTGTATTGTTAAAACTAATCAAGATTACATAAATCATTGGTCAAATATAGATTTCACCAAACCTAAAAATAGAGTTGACATGGGACGGAGGTAGCTTATGTGGCATCCCAATGTGGATGTCCAACTTAGACTAAGGATGGAAGTGAAATGCTTGTATGAAGTTGAGGGACTAAATTGACCCATTTGAATGTTCAAGGACCAAACTGAGTTTTGATTAAAAGTTTGAGGAAGAAGTTGAGTATTGTGCAAATTCTAAAGGAGCCAAGCTTGAGCTTGCGAGCTTGATGAGCTCAAGCTCGAAAACCTTGAGTAAGCTTATTTATTGTTGTCATCAATGATATGTACATATGATTAACTAAACTATATAATTCTATTAAAATGTTTTATGGGACACAATTTTTATATATGATAGCAACAAATAATGTGCAACATCGTCCACCTTCCTACTCCATTAGTTGTGAATCCTAAATTTACTATTCTATTGTATATACATGAATTTTGGGCTCCACTTGAGATCGACTCGGTATTTTTTTATACTCAAGCTTAGAAAGACAAGCTCCCTCGAGTTCAACTCATTGACAACCCTAGATGCAATTAAAGTTTTGGTGCAATTGTGTAATCAACGATTTTCATCTGTTGGATCTACATCCTATGGTTATTACATCTTTTCACTTAACCTCTTCCACCACGCTGATCGACGAAGCGGTAATCGGAAATGCCGAGGAAATCTTCTAGCTCGTTGGGGAAGTAGTCAGCGTGGATGACCTAGAAGATGAGGAAGCAGTGCCGATGCAGGGCTTCAGAACGGCGATGGGGTTCTGGTCAACGGAGTAGCTGGGGCGCCACTCAACGTCAAGCCTGACAACGATATTGTGAAGGCGCCGACAATGGACGGAGAGGATCTCGTCGAGCCAATCCTCCAAGGCCTCGCCGTGGAACATCACGATGGTGGTGATCACGTTGTCCTTTAACGCCACATTGTACATTGAGTAGCTGCCATTGGGTCCTCTCCTTGTCGTACCTACGATTGTCGTCTGCGGTGGCGCGGCGCAACTTCTCTCTTTTGCAAACCTCCGTCTACACCTCTAGTTTTGATTTTGGAAACGGACGTGTATATATAACTAATGTATTTACGATATGAGTGGAGGAGTTTTTGAATTTGACGGGCCCGAGCCCTGAGTAAAGAAAGTAATGAAGATTTTTGAATCGGATATACTTTCTTTTTTTTTAATTCTTATCATTATGTCCACAAGTTGCATTGTCTCGACCAAACACCACGTACAACAACAAAAACTTTTCTTAGGGGCGCACCCACTGGGTATGATGGGTGGGCCATGACATACCCTGGGGCCACAGCCACCACAGAGTAGCTAGTGTGAATGCATACTGGAGAGATTAGCGGAACAGAGAACTGGACAATTATGATGGAAGTCAGCAGTCTCACAGTTCATGGATCGAAACGTGCGCCATCCTTTTTCTTCTTCATTTTTTCTATCCATGAACCGTGAGACTGCTGAGTTCCATCTTCATCAGCACACATCCGGTCCGGGCGTGCCGGTGTACCTTAACCCCCATCGTGCATCTCCGGTGGTTGTTGGGAAGAGCCTTGCAGGTATGCTCCAATTCCTGTCCTCCAACTCCATCTAGGTTTCCGATGCGCAGGCGGTTCATCACTAGAAAAACCAGCAAAGCCTCAGTGTTGAGCGGCATGCAAGTTTCCTGATGAGAAACTGACTCTACAGGCGGCCCCTCGAGGGAACATCCTTCCCATCAATCATGCATGCCGGGGGCCACCCGTGAAGTCATTTTCTCATCAAGAAACTTTCATGCCGCACATCAAGGTTTTGCTGGTATGTCTATTGATGAACCGCCTGCATCACCGGAAACCTAGATGGAGTTGGAGGACAGGTATCGGCGCTCTTCCCAACCACCACTGGGGACGCACGACGGGGGTTAAGGTACACTAGTACACCCGGACCGTACGTGTACTTGGTCAGCCATGTGTAGCTTCGTTCAAACCTCTGGCTAGTTGTCTAGATGATGGTATAGCTTTTATCCTTAATCCCTCAAGGGAACATACTTCTTGTCAAACATGCATGCTGGGGTCCACCCCTACAGTTAGTTTCTCATCAAGAATCTTGCATGCCGCTCATCATCGAGTCTTTGCTGGTTTGTCTGGTGATGAACCACTGGCGTCCTTGGAAACCTAGATTAGTTGGAGGACAGGAATCGGAGCATACATGCAAGGCTCTTCGCAACTACCACCGGGTATGCATGACGAAGGTTAAGGTACATGTACCTGACCAGCCGTGTAGCTTCTTTCAAACCTCCAGTTGGCTGCCTTGAAGACGGTATACATTTTATCCTCAAACCCTCAAGGGAACATCCTTCCTGTCAAACATGCATGCCGGAGGCCGCCCCTGCTGTCAGTTTCTCATCAAAAACTTGCATGCCGCTCATCACTGAGGCTTTGATGGTTTTGGAGTAGACGCCATGGCAGAAGAAAGCGGAAGCTTGCAAGGAAAGATTATTGTGGTCTCGTGATACCATATAGAGAATGGTTACTAGACTATTCCGTATGGATAATGGTTCTTGTGTATTCATCAGGGAAGACAGGTACACATTGTATAGGCTAGCTAGTGTAGTGTGAAACCAAAACTAAACCCTTTCACACTACACATATTCAAAGGCTAGCGTTAATGACTAAATGTAGGCCAACACAGTCAAGCAATGACTGTTAATGTAGACCAACGCAGCCAACAATGACTGTTATATGTGTTCGTGCTTATCCTTTCTACAGTCTTGTGGTGAATCGACTATGTCATTGGAAGCCTAGATGGAGTTGGAGGACAAGAATCGGAGCATACCTACAAGGGTCTTCCCAACAACCACCGGGGACACACGACGGGGGTTAAGGTGCACCGGCACAATGGCCCGAACCGTACGTGTACCCGGCCAACCGGGTATCTTCGTTTTATATTTTATTCCCTAGGCTTAAATGTTTGCTCTTCTTCTATGTTTGCTCTTCCCTAGTCTTAAAAGTTTTATATTTTACAATATTTTTAAATATGTAATATGACATAGGGTTGTGTCACGTCGGGGGACTAAATAATTGACCCATTTGAATGTTCATGGACCAGTCTAGGTTTTGATTGAAAGTTTGAGGATGAAGTTGAGTGTTGTGCCAATTCTAAACAAGCCAAGCTTGAGTGTGTAAGCTTGATGAGCTCAAGCTCTAAAAGCTCGAGTAATCTCATTTATTGTTGTCATCTATGATATGTACGTATGATTACCTAGACTATATAATTCTACTAAAAATAATTTATGGGAAACAATTTTTATATATGATAGAAAAAAATAATGTGCAACATTGTCCACCTTCCTAGTCCATTAGTTGTGAATCTAAATTTAGTAGATTCTATTGTATATAAATGAATTATTGGCTCGACTCGAGATCAACTTGGTGTTTTATGAAACTCAAGCTTAGAAAGAGAAGGTGCACGAGTTCGACTTGTTGACAGCCCTATATGCAATTAAAGTTTTGGTGCTATTGTGTAATTAAATATTTTCATCATTCGATCTACATCTTACGGTTATTACATCTTTTCATTTAACCCCTCCCACCACCACCACCTCTCCACCTGGTGGAGGGGGTTAAATAAAAAGATTCAACGACAATAATGTATATCGATCCAACAGTTGAAGATGGTTGATTGCACGATTGCACCAAATTAAACATCTGATTACATTCTAGTTGAACCCAACTTTAATTCAGACAATCTTATGACAAAGATTAATCCAGTTGTGATGTTTTTCTCTTCTTTTTTTGTGATATTTTATTTTTTTTTCTTGTTTTGTGATGTTGTTTTTCTTGTTTTGTACTTCCTCCTTTTCTAAAATTACTTGTCGTTAATAATTAGGACAAGTTTTCTAGATAAAAATGAACTTGTTGTTAATAATTAGGACAAGTTTTCTAGTTAAAAATGAATTAAAAAAATTGTTCTGATGACAAGTAATATAGGAAGGAGGGAGTAATGTTTTATGATAATGAACACAATGTTGTTCGTCTATTACATCTGTTATTTTGTTTTTATCTCCTATTTATGAACTATCTGTTCTATCTGTATTTTCTGTTAATGAACAACCCTCCACACCGTCGGTGGCCTCTAAAGTGGCCTATAGATACTTTAGCCGCTGGAGGTGTCAGGAGATCGCCCGCAGCGGGGCCTGCAAAGCGGTCTGTAAAGTAGTATAGTAACATGAAAACGCAACAAGGGACGAAGACTAAAAAGAAAAGTGGAGACAATGAACAGAGAGAACAAAAACGAAAGGATGACAAAAATGTTAAAAAAAGATAGGTAGAACTCCAACGTACTACTGGCTCAATGCCCCTATACGTGGTGTAATCATTACCACTACTCCTATACGCGGCCAGAAGTTATTACCACTGCTTGAAGCGAAGTGCTACGGACCAGATGTGTTGATTAGTTTATTTTGTGTTTATTGGGAAATATGTAATAGCTAGTTCTGTCGATTAGCGACGACTGGAATGAAAAGTGGAGACAATGAACAAAGAGAAAAGAAAAGAAAGGACAAGAAAAATGTTAGAAAAAGATAGGTTGTACGTACAAATTAAGGTGAAAGAGCGTGGAGAACCAAACAGTAAAACAGGAAATGTTAGGCGGAGATTATTGTCAAACATAGTATGTTATCTCTATTGATGATAGGATATTATTCTCGTGCTGATGTTGAAAAAAAGCGGTTCTATTATATCGCACGTCACATCAGTGCATGCAGAGAGGCCTGGGTCCCATAGCCTATGGTGTTCACATGAGTGTAGGCAATGTCAGATTCAAGCCCTGGCTGAAATCGGTAATCTGATGTGGACGCATCCGCGTACTACTCCGAGACCGCCGATGGTCTCGCTGCCCAACAAGGAGGCTGACCTGTGCACGACTGCCGACTGCGGGAAGCAAGGGTGGTGCGGCTGCAGGGTCTTCTATAGTGAAGATTGTAGGATTAGACACGAGCATTTCACATTCTGTCGTGCAGAGTTATCCGGTATGGGCTATATACTTATAAGGTTGTGATGTTGTTTTTCTTGTTTCATGATGTCATTTTTCTTGTTTTAAAATAATGTTTGATATTGATGTACTCAATGTTGTTCGTCTGTTCCATCTGTTATTTTATTTATCTGTTTGTTTAGCGAACTATTTGTTCTATCAGTATTCTCTGTTAATGAAAGACCCTCCACACCGCTGGTAGCCTCTAAAGTGGCCGGTATAGTACTTTAGCTGCTAGAGGTGCCAGGGGAGATCGCCCATAGCACGCCATGCAAAGCGGTTTGTAAAGTAGTATACAGTACTAGTACGTAGTAAGAGGAAAATGTAACAAGTAGCGACGTCTGGAAATAAATGTGGAGACAATAAACATAGAAAAAAAGAAAAGAAAAGAAAAGACGAGAAAAATGTTAGAAAAAGATAGGTAGTACGTACGAATTAAGGTGAAAGAGCGTGGAGATACTCCACCAAACTGTAAAATAGAAAATGTTTGGTGCAGATTACTGTCAAACATAGTATGTTATCTCTATTGATTACAGGATATTATTCTTGTGCTGATGTTGAAAAAAAAGAGCGGTGCCATTACATCGCACATCCCATCAGTGCATGCAGAGAGGCGTGGGTTCCATAGGCTGTGGTGTCCACATGTCAGCCACCCTTAATGCAACTACAGTACTGCAGAGGATGTGAATCCGCCACCGCCGGAAGCCAAACCATCAGTGAGCGTGACCGCCATCAGTATGCGCAGATAAGACGATTGTGTGTGTCTTTATATAATGTCTCCATTGTCTTCTCCACGCGTACTCTATAAAGACACACCACCGTCTTCTCCGCACGTACTCTAGCTTTCTCTTTGCCTCCGCCACGGGCACCCTCCTTGGTTCCCTTCACAGCATGGTGATGCCGAAGCCTATGGAGTTGTCGTTCACGCACATAATGCGGTCGAGACCGCGGGGCGCCTTGCTGTAAGCTCTCTGCGACCATTGGACGACCTCTCCAGTCTGCGTGCCAGCTGCATGGCCCATGCATACAGCCTGTCGGGATGGTGCTGTGGGCTTGTGCGTGGCGCTGGAGCGGGTGACCTGGAGGATGTGGCGCGACCCATGGCGCTAGAAAGCCCTCGTAATGAACCTAGCCATCGTCGGCAACTCTCATGTGTGCTACGTCACCAGGCTCAAGGTCGTCTTCACGGTCGATCGCGCGCAGTGGGGCGCGCAGTTTCTCGCCTGGGCAGCAAGGGACGGCCACATGGAGGCGGCCTACATCCTTGGCCTCCTCCGCTACGACGCCGACCGCTGGGCTCATGATGCCGTCGAGGATATCCGGCTGGTCGAAGGCGAGGTCGACATCGGAGAGAAATCGGTCGGGTCCGTCACCATCAAGAGGACCAACAATGAGTGCAGGTGATGTCAGATTCAAGCTTCGGCTGAAATCAGTAATCTGACGTGGGCACATCCGCACCCGACTCTGAGATCGCCGATGGTTTCCCCGCCCAACAAGGAGGTAGACTCGTGCACGGCTGCCGTGTGCAGGAAGCAAGTGTGGAGCGGTTGCACGGTCTTCTGTAGTGAAGACTGTAGGATTAGAGATGATAATTTCGCATTCTACCGTGCGGTGTTATCCGGTATGGGCTATATACTTATATGGTTGTGATGTTATTTTTTGTTTTATGATGTCGCTTTTCTTGTTTTGTAGTAATGTTTTATGTTGATGAACTCAATATTGTTCATCTGTTCCATCTGTTATTTTGTTTATCTATTTTTTTAGTGAACTATCTGTTCTATCAGTATTCTCTGTTAATGAACGACCCTCCACACCGCCGGTTGCCTCTAAAGTGGCCAGTACGGTACTTTAGCTGCTGGAGGTGCCAGAGGAGATCGCCCGTAGCGGGTCCTGCAAAATGGTTTTTAAAGTAGTATACAGTACTTAGTACGTAGTAACAGGAAAACACAAAAGTTAGCGATGTCTGGAAAGCAAAGTAGAGACAATGAATAGAGACAAAAGAAAACAAAGGAAGAGAAAAATATTAGAAAAAAGATAGGTAGTATGTACGAATTAAGGTGAAAGGGTGGAGAACCAAACTGTAAAATAGGAAATATTTGGCGCAGATTACTATCAAACATAGTATGTTATCCCTATTGATGATAGGATATTATTCTTGTGTTGATGTTGAAAATAGATCAGTTCCAATACATCGCGCATCCCATCAGTGCATGCAGAGAGGTGTGTGTCCTATAGGCTATGGTGTTCACATGTCAGCCACCCTTAATGCACCTGCAGTACTGTAGAGGATGTGAATCTGCTACCGCTGGAAACCGAACAATCACTGCATGTGACTCCCATCTGTACGCGCGAAGCATATGATGGCGTGTGTCTTTATATAATGTCTCCATCGTCTTCTCCGCAAGTACTCTAGCTTTCTCTTTGTCTTTTCCACGCGCACCCTCATTGGTTCCCTTTGCAGCACGACGACGCCGAAGCTTATGGAGTTGCCGTTCAAGCACGATATTGCAATCGAGATCACGGGGCGCCTCGCCGAAAGCTCCCTGCGACCCTTGGACGACCTCTCCAGTCTGTGTGCCACCCGCAAGGCCATGCATGCGGTGTGCCGGTATGGCGCCGCAAGCAGGCGCGTGGCGCTAGAGCGGGTGACCCGGAGGATGTGGGGCGACCCGGGGCGCTACGAAGCCCTCTTGGAGAACCTGGCTATCGTTGGCAACCCTCGTGTGTGCTATGTCACTGGGCTCGAGCACGTCTTCACAGATGATCGCACGCAGCCGGGCACCCAGTTTCTCGCTTGAGCGGCCAGTGTCGGCCACGTGGAGGCGGCCTTTGTCCTTGGCCTCCTTTGCTACGATGCTGACCACAGGGCTCGCAACACCTTCGAGTATATCCGGCAGGTCGAAGGCGAGGTCGACGTCAATGAGGAAGTAGTCGGGTCCGTCGCCATCACGAGGACCAACAATGAGTGCAGTTGGTGTGGGATTGAAGCTCTGGCTGAAATCGGTAATCTGATGTGGGTGCATCCGCGCTAGCCTCCGAGACTGCCAATGGTGTCGCTGCCCAACAAGGAGGTTGACTTGTGCATGGTTGCCAGCTATGGGAAGAAAGGGTGGAGCGGCTACATGGTCTTCTATAGTGAAGATTGTAGGATTAAGCACAAACATGTCGCATTCTGCCGTGCGGTGTAACCGGTATGGGCTATATATAAAATAGACTTATAAGGTTGTGATGTTGTTTTTCTTGTTTCATGATGTTGTTTTTCTTGTTTTGTAGTAATGCTTTATGTTGATGAACTCAATATTGTTCGTCTGTTCCATCTGTTATTTTGTTTTTTATTTGTTTGTTTAGTGAACTAGTTGTTCTATCTATATTCTCTGATAATGAACGACCCTCCACACCGCCAGTAGCCTCTAAAGTGGCTGGTACAGTACTTTAGGTGTTGGAGGTGCTAGAGGAGATCACCCGTAGCAGGGTCTGCAAAGCAGTCTATAAAGTATTATACAATACTAGTACGTAGTAATAGGAAAATGCAACAGGTAGCAACGACTGGAAAGAAAAGTGGATACAATGAACAGAGAGAAAAGAAAATAAAAGACGAGAAAAATGTTAGAAAAAGATAGGTAGAAGTCCAACGTACCACTGGCCCTATGCCCCTATACGCGATGTCATCATTACCACTACTCCTATACGCAGCCATAAGTTATTACCACTGCTTGAATGGAAGTGCTGCAGACTAGATGTGCCTATTAGTTTATTTTGTTTTTATTGGGGACTATGTAACAGCTAGTTCTGTCGATTAGTTTGTTGCCTGAAATGGTACATTGAACACTACTATTTGGTTCCATCAATGTTTATATCTAGTATTTAATCCTTGTTTATATCATCGTGTTGCTGCAGTTCAAGATATTTTATATGTATGATTTATTTTGATCGAAATACCACTCCCATTGCTACATTAACATATTTAGATAACAAATTTCTAGAGCCAAGCGCGCGTCCGTAGATGGCCTCACGCGTCATAGGGACGAACATTATGTGTCCCAGCGCAGTTTCGACCATCGAATTAAAAGTGACTCAGCGCAGTTTCAGCCCACGAAGAACAAGCGGCCCAGTGCAGTGTTGGGCCTACTCTGATAGCTTCACACGTACGCTTTGTCCTGGCTACCTACCCACGGCGGTCAATTTTTTTCAGGTCAAATAAAGAAGGAAAATTAAAAATGAAAAGAATTTTTTATTACGAGACCCTTCGATCCACAACGGCCCCTCTCCTTACTGTATAAAACGCGCTTGGAGGAGCATCCGCTGGCCGCCACGCTTCTAGAGGAGAATCCGCCAGCCGCCACGCTCTTGGAGGAGCATCCGCCGGCCGCCATGCTCTTAGAAGAGCATCCGCCGGCCATCGCGTGTGGAGGAGCATCCGCAGGCCACCGCACGTGGTGGAGCAACAGCACTAGGTACAATTGCTCACATAATGTTATTGTAGTTCTATCCTCCGGATACACTGATTGAATTATAGGAAGCGATGTCAAAAGATAAGACATGGATGGGAAAAGACATGTGTACGAAGGAGTGGCAGGATGGAATGAAGTAATTTTTAAGTTTTGCATTTCAGGGCACTCGTGAAGAAGAAACTACGCCTTGTCCTTGCATGAAATGTCGTAATATTTGCCACGGGATACGCAAGAAAGTTTATCTTCACTTGCTTCTTAATGGCATGTCATTGGATTATACTTGTTGGGTACACCATGGAGAAAAATGAGTTGAGAAAAATATTGCTGAGCAATCAGCAAATGATGAGGAGACAATTTCTGATGATGTCACTATGGAAAATATGTTGTCTAGTCTACTTAGAGGCACTAATCATTGTGGTACTTTAGCAGATGTTGATGATCCAGAGAATGCTATATACCAGCAGAAGCCAACTGGGTGTGCAAAGGCATTCTATGACTTATTAAATGATGCCAAAAGGGAGTTGTATCCAGGTTGTGAGAAGGTGACCCAATTATCCTTCATTGTCAGGTTGTACTAGATAAAGTGTTTAACTGGTTTGACTAAAAAAGCGTGTGAGTTGATCCTTGAACTATTCTCATATGTGCTTCCAAAGGGCCACTACATTCCTACTACACTTGATAAAGTTCAGAAGGTTGTTCATGACCTCGGGCTGGGCTACCAAAAAAATGATGCATGTGTCAATGACTGTGTGTTATTCCAGAAGGACTATTCTCTGCTGGATCGATGCCCAAAATGTGGTGAATTAAGATGGAAAAATAGTACTAGTGGGGATGCAAAAGAGGCTTTACCTTGTGGAAAAGCCAAGAAGCTTGTAGCACACAAGATTCTATGATACTTCCCTCTAATTCCCCGTCTTCAAAGGTTTTATATGGAAAAATCAATGGCATCAAACATGCGCTGACACAAAGAAGAATGTATTGATGATGCATAATTATAGCATCCAGCAGATTCGAAAGCATGGAAGTATTTTGATAGCATTAACCCAAATTTCTCATCAGATCCTCGCAACATAAGACTTGGGCTAGCATCTGATGGTTTCAATCTTTTTGGAATAATGAATGTTTCTTACAATACATGTCCTGTGATTGTAATCCCTTATAAAATACCACCTTGGTTGTGTATGAAGCAGCCTTTTTGGTTGATGTGAATGATAATTCCTGAGCCAAAGTCACCTGGAAACGACATTGATGGGTATCTGCAGTCTTTGATTGATGAGCTACTGAAATTATGGTCTGATGGTGTTGAAACATACGACGGTTCAAAGAAAGAGACATTTCTCATGCGAGCTTCTATATTGTAGACAATAAATGATTTTCCTGCATATGCAATACTATGTGGATGGAGCACAAAAGGTAATCTAGCATGTCCATACCGCCATATAAACACTAACGCCTTGTGGTTGAAACATGGACAAAAGTATTGCTACATGGGTCATCATTGTTTTCTACCTCAAAGTCATAGGTAGCATCGAGACAAAGCTTCTTTCAACAACAAGATAGAGAATAGAGAGGCTTCAACATCACTCTCTGGTGCCGACGTACTCCAACAATACGAGAGTTTTGATCAAGTGAGTTTTGGACAGATGAATAATGAGAGAAAGCGCACTGAGAAAAATAGGTAGCATAGTTGGAAGAAGAAAAGTATATTTTTCCAGCTCCCGTATTGGAAGACATTGCTAATAAGGCATAACTTGGATGTCATGCACATTGAGAAAAACATTTGTGATAGCATATTGGGGACATTACTTAATATGGATGGTAAAACAAAAGATAGTCTACAAGCTCGTCTTGATATACAGGATATGGTTATACGGCCACAGCAACATCCGGTGGCTATAAATGGGAAGTATGATTGTCCATCAGCATCATATAATTTGCATAAATATGAGAAGACCACCTTGTGCAAGTTTTTGGGCGATGTGAATATGGTTTATGGTTATGCCTCAAACATCGAGAGATGTGTGGACATAAAAGCACATATGGTATCAGGTCTAAAAGCTCATTACTGCCACATTATATTTCAGAAGCTCCTTCCTATTGCAATACGTGACATATTACCAGAAAAGGTTGTTGCACCTTTAGTTGAGTTTAGCAAATTATTTTCATGAATTTGTTCTAATGAATTGGCAGAACCAGAATTGGATAAGATGATCAAACAATTTCCTGAAACAATTTGTAAGCTTGAGATGTTGCTTCCTCCCGCTTTCTTTGATATCATGGTACATCTTCCAACCTATCTTGCCAAAGAAGCGTGCTTGGGTGGATCTGTTTCTTACATATGTATGTATCCAATTGAGAGGTACCTTGGTACATCGAAGAGGTATGTACGTAACAGAGCTCACCCGGAGGGTTCTATAGCTGAGGGATATATTATGGAAGAGTGTATGACTTTTTGTTGTCAGTTTTTAGACAACATCAGCACCAAGCTTAATAGGCCAGAACATAATGAACTGCATCTAGGAATGAACCTTCTTTCGAGTTAATATATTTACAGAACCTGATAACTCTAAAAAAAGGTTTAAATGGGGCCAACTTACTATGGTGGAACCACATAACATCAGACATTATATTATTTCTAATGTTGAAGAGGCTGCTCCATGATCAAGTACGTATAACTCAGATGTTCTATACTATATTGGATAATGCTTATTTTAGATGGATAATTTAATTTTGTATCATTTTCAGTGAGCATTTTGAAGATCTGAAAAAGATTCATTCTCGTGATGTTGAAAAATGCCATAGAGATGAGATTGTTTATTTGTTTTTGAAGCGAGTAAGTACATGCAAGTTTTTACTTCGATGAAATATTTAACAAATATGTGTTTTGAAGGTTGTTTATCGATGACCCCTTTTATACTAATGTGTACATATTATGGCATTACACAAGGAAGGCAAAGTAACCAATTAATTGTATGCATTATCTAGAAGACCTGATCGTCGGGCACATTTGTTTAGTCGATCATTCATAAATGGTTTCTTCTTTCGAACAATATTGATGGGTATCTGCAGTCTTTGATTGATGAGCTACTGAAATTGTGGTCTGATGGTGTTGAAACATACGACGGTTCAAAGAAAGAGACATTTCTCATGCGAGCTTCTATATTGTAGACAATAAATGATTTTCCTGCATATGCAATGCTATGTGGATGGAGCACAAAAGGTAATATAGCATGACCATACTGCCATATAAACACTAACGCCTTGTGGTTGAAACATGGACGAAAGTATTGCTACATGGGTCATTGTTGTTTTCTACCTCAAAGTCATAGGTAGCATCGAGACAAAGCTTCTTTCAACAACAAGATAGAGAATAGAGAGGCTTCAACATCACTCTCTGGTGACGACGTACTCCAACAATACGAGAGTTTTGATCAAGTGAGTTTTGGACAGATGAATAATGAGAGAAAGCGCACTGAGAAAAATAGGTATCATAGTGGGAAGAAGAAAAGTATATTTTTCCAGCTCCCGTATTGGAAGACATTGCTAATAAGGCATAACTTGGATGTCATGCACATTGAGTAAAACATTTGTGATAGAATATTGGGTACATTGCTTAATATGGATGGTAAAACAAAAGATAGTCTACAAGCTCATCTTGATATACAGGATATGGTTATACGGCCACAGCAACATCTTGTGGCTATAAATGGGAAGTATAATTGTCCATCAGCATCATATAATTTGCATAAATATGAGAAGACCACCTTGTGCAAGTTTTTAGGGGATGTGAATATGGTTTATGGTTATGCCTCAAACATCAAGAGATGTGTGGACATAAAAGCACGTATGGTATCAGGTCTAAAAGCTCATTACTGCCACATTATATTTCAGAAGCTCCTTCCTATTGCAATACGTGACATATTACCTGAAAAGGTTGTTGCACCTTTCATTGAGTTTAGCAAATTCTTTTCAGGAATTTGTTCTAAAGAATTGGCAGACCAGAATTGGATAAGATGATCAAACAATTTCCTGAAACAATTTGTAAGCTTAAGATGTTGCTTCCTCCCGCTTTCTTTGATATCATGGTACATCTTCCAACCTATCTTGGCAAAGAAGCTTGCTTGGGTGGATCTGTTTCTTACATATGTATGTATCCAATTGAGAGGTACCTTGGTACATCGAAGAGGTATGTACGTAACATAGCTCACCCGGAGGGTTCTATAGCTGAGGGATATATTATGGAAGGGTGTATGACTTTTTGTAGTCAGTTTTTAGACAACATCAGCACCAAGCTTAATAGGCCAGAACATCATGAACTGCATCTAGGAATGAACCTTCTTTTGAGTTAATATATTTATAGAACTTGATAACTCTAAAAAAAGGTTTAAATAGGGCCAACTTACTATGGTGGAACTACATAACATCAGACATTATATTATTTCTAATGTTGAAGAGGCCTCCATGATCAAGTACGTATAACTCAGATGTTCTATACTATATTGGATAATACTTATTTTAGATGGATAATTTAATTTTGTATCGTTTTCAGTGAGCATTTTGAAGATCTGAAAAAGATTCATTCTCGTGATGTTGAAAAACGCCATAGAGATGGGATTTTTTATTGGTTTTTGAAGCGAGTAAGTACATGCAAGTTTTTACTTTGATGAAATATTGAACAAATATGTGTTCTAAAGGTTGTTTATCGATGACCCTTTTTATACTAATGTGTACAGATTACGACGTTACACAAGGAAGGTAAAGTAACCAATTAATTGTATGCATTATCTAGAAGACCTGATCGTCGGGCACATTTGTTTAGTCGATCATTCATAAATGGTTTCTTCTTTCGAGCAACATAGGTGGAAAAAGATTTACGGATGCAAAACAGTGGTGTTGTTGTTCGGGATGGTAATCATGAGTGGTTTGGAGTAATCAAGAAAATAATTTATGTTGATTCTGAAAAAAAAAACCAAGAGGTTCTGCTGTTTGAATGTGACTGGTTTGATCGTCCTTGTTCCAGTCAAAGCCAAAGCAGAGGCTACAAAAGGATCAATACGAAATGATAGATGTTGACACTAGTCTTTTTCAATTTAAGTATGAGCCTTAGCAACCTAAATGGGCTACAGTTGTTAAAATGAAGCCACAGAACCTTTTTGCCATGCCCTTAGAGACAGCGAAAATAATGTCACTGAGATGATGGAGGCTGAGAGATTTGATGATCGACGACTTACTGATATTAATATGCCACACATAAATGAGTATAGGACTACATGGGCTAGGAATGACATTGAGAGAGCAACCGGTGATGCTTCCGCACTTCAAATGAGAAAATGTGATCAGTTTGAGGCACATGGAGTTCCATCAGAAAATGAAGATGACGACGACAACGACGATGATACATATATCAATGATGGTCTTGTAGCTCCATTGGGGGGGCAACAGCGAAGATGATGATTTTTTTATATAAGTATTGTGTGAGCTAGATGTGAACTATTTGATTTTTTTGAAAAAATAGAAGCTGCTCTTCTATTTAGCAGCAAGCTTAGAAGCAAGCCGATATTGAATAATCCCACCTCTTTAGAAGATACCCAGAATTTGAAATGACGCTCCTGCAGAAAATCCTAATGCAACGAACTAGTGATTCCTGGCAACAGATCCTAATGCAACGAGTGTGTTCAGTGGCAATAGATCCTAAAGTCACAAACTAGTACAATCGTGGCAACAGATCCTAATGCAACAATTGTGTTCCGTGGTGATACATAATAGTTGGACAAACAAAATTATTCATCACACAGATGGACACAGATAACACATTCATTCATTAACAAATATATTACAAAACACATAAAAAGTACAAGACACAAGAAATAAAGACAACATCAAAACTAAAAAACAACAAAAGAAAACCTAAATCCTACTCCTCCTCCCCGTCCTCCTCC
Organism: Tuctoria greenei; assembly: GCA_036927565.1. Lineage (NCBI taxonomy): Eukaryota > Viridiplantae > Streptophyta > Magnoliopsida > Poales > Poaceae > Tuctoria > Tuctoria greenei. The sequence goes on along the minus strand of JAYESD010000004.1, from coordinate 177,896,944 downwards.
TCATGATGCTCCGTGGGTTGCTCTGGCTGGTCCGGATCTGGCGGTGCAACCTCGCGACCAAGGTTCCTCGCCATCGCCGCCACCAGGATACTACAGCCTTCGGTGTCGAGGATCTCGGCCATCGTCTCAAGCAGCCTTTGGAACCGGTCGAACAGCCTGTCAAACAGCATCTCGAGCAGCTCATTGTTGAACCTCTCGAGGCAGCAACAACACTATTTCTTGCAAGGTGGATCCCTCGGCGGTCTTTGGGGCGTAACGTTGGCCATGGTGGGTTTTCTGCATGGATAAGATGAATGAAGAGAGAAGAGGAGAGACTAATGGCGCCTTAGTTTGTGCGGAGAAGAAAAATGGAGATGCACTTAGCAGCGAAGTGCGTTTCTTATATGAAAAGCGTGTCTTCCCCCACTTCTCCTTTAGCTTTGTGATTTTCTCCATTTCACACATCACTGAACTCAGAGCACATTCACTTGATAATTAAATCATTCACTTGTCTAGAAAATAAGCAAATCCTTCCTTATGAGTCCGGAGGAACACGATGAACACACCACACATTCATTCGTTCACACAGTGGCCAAAATTTTGTAATATATCGTGAGGCCAACGATTGTGTTTTATGGCGATAGATCCTAACACCATGAACTAGTACAATTGTGGCAACATATCTTACTGCAACAATTGTGTTCCGCGGCGATAGATCCTAACGCCACGAATTGGTGAATTGTGGCAACACATCCTAATGCAACAATTGTGTTCCGTGGCAATAGATCCTAACACCACGAACTGGTGAATCGTGGAAACATATCCTAATGCAACAATTGTGATCCATGGCGATAGATCCTAATGCCACGAACTGGTGAATCGTGGGAAAAGTTCCTAATGCAATGATTATGTTCCATGGCAATAGATCCTAATGCCACGAACTAGTGAATCGTGGCAAAAGTTCCTAATGCAACAATTGTGTTCCATGGCGATAGATCCAAATTCCACAAAATGGTGAATCGTGGAAAAAGTTCCTAATGCAAGATTGTGTTCCGTGGCGATAGATCCTAAAGCAACAAAATGGTGAATCATGGTAAAAGATCCTAATGCAACGACTTTGTTCCATGGTTGTATATCCTAACGCCACGAACTGGTGAATCGTGGCAACAGATCATAATGCAATGACTTTGTTCCGTGGTGATAGATCGTAACGCTACGAACTTGTGAATCATTGCAACAAATCGTAATGCAACAATTGTGTTCCGTGGTGATAGATCATAATGCCACGAACAGGTGAATCATGGCAAAAGTTCCTAATGCAACGATTGTGTTCCTTGTTGATAGATCCTAATGCCACAAACTGGTGAATCGTGGAAAAAGTTCCTAATGCAACGATTGTGTTCTGTCACGATAGATCCTAACACCATGAACTGGTGAATTGTGGAAATAGATCCTAACGCAACGATTTTGTGCTGTGGTGATAGATCCTAACGCCACAGACTGGTGAATCGTGGCAACATATCCCAATGCAACGATTGTGTTCCATGGCGATAGATCCTAACGCATGGAACTGGTGAATCGTGGCAACAGATCCTAATGCAATGACTATGTTTCGTGGCGATAGATCCTAACGCCACGAATTGGTGGATCGTGGCAACAGATCCTAATACAACAATTGTGCCCCATGGCAATAGATCCTAATGCCACGAAATGGTGGATTGTGGCAACTGATCGTAATGCAACGATTGTGTTCTGTGGCAATAGATCCTAACGCCACGAACTGGTGGATCATGGCAACAGATTCTAATGCAACGATTGTGTGCCGTGGCGATAGATCCTAATGCCATGAACTGCTGAATCGTGGCTAGAAATCCTAATGCAACTATTGTGTTCTGTGGTATAGACCCTAATGTCATGAACCAATGAATCGTGGAAACAGATCCTAATGCAACAATTTTGTTCCGTGGCGATAGATCCTAACGCCATGAACTAGTGAATCATGGAAACAGATCCTAATGCAACAATTATGTTTTGTGGTGATTGATCCTAATGCCATGAACTATTGAATCGTGGCAACAGATCTTAATGCAACGATTGTGTTCCATGGCAATAGATCCTAATGCCACAAACTAGTGAATTTTGGCAAAAGACCAAGCTTACAGCAACGATTTAGTATTCATTGCAGTACAATCGTTGCAACAGGGCAGAATCCTTGTAGTGGCCATTTGATCCATGTGGTGCCACATGTCAGCACTTGATTTGCTGGGATGATATTTTATAGGATCCATCCCGTTGTTTCACTTCAATTACATATGAAATACCTGCATGCACCAATTTCTCTAAGTACAAGTGGAAATAGGTTAAATAGAAAGGTGATGTGTGTAAAATGATATTTCCTTCACATAATTGAGTTATATTGATGGGTTAAATTGGTGTGTAACAGACGTCAACAAACTCCCCCAACCTTATCCATTGCCCGTCAACAAACAACCATCAACAATCGGTCCTTTGTGATCCTCCATTTTTGGCTATGCCACAAGTTCTTGGCAGGAGTCGTCCTAGTATTGCTAGGGATAAACCCGTGCCGGATGTGTTAATCCACTTACCATGAGAATTCATAATTGACATGATCATTAGTAACTAACCTAGGCTATGTATATGTACATTAGAAGCATAGTAGGAGTCTCTACCTAGTTCTTAGCCCAGTCACTCTCTACCTCCTTTATCCCCTTAGGATGGAGTGCTCTTGTGTGTGTCACACTACTCCAAATTATCATTTATCCATCCTTGCTAGATCCCTACCTAGGCCTACCTAGCCCCTCCACTTGATGATTGTTCTACTTCCATCTAGCCTTCCTTTGGGAGAATATAAATGACACCCTTTGGGAATACTCTTAGAGAGTAAATGCTACATCGATAGTTTCCATGCGCTTGCAGATTTATATGTATAATCTAAAATCTATTAACAAGCATTTCTGGCACCACTGCTAGAGATGAATTGTTATTAGTGTGTAGGAACCGTCAACAAGCATTTCTGGCACTGTTGCCGGGGCAGGCAGCCGAAGTATTACATGATTGAGAGAATAGGATAGGACACTGTTATGTTTTAGTAGGATGACCATTCTTTGTTTTCGCAGTTTATGTGAAAACAGGGTAGTGTATGTCTGGTTTCCGCTTGCCGAAAAACATTCTTGAAGATCATGAATCCCTTCCGAGAGATCGACTCGTGTCATTACTCTTTAGAAGCTTCGAGAGGCAAAGCAAGCTAGCACAACTGCACCAACAACTGAAACACAAATGGCCCAGAAGACCCTTCGTGAATTTCCAGCTGCCTCTGCTAACAATGTGCCTATTGGGCCCACTATTAACACGGGAGATGTAAACTTCGAAATCAATATTGGCTTATCTCTATGGTGCAAGCTAACCCATTATGTGGAAAGGCTAACGAGGATGCAAGTGCTCACTTGCAACAGTTCCTTGAGATCTGCAGCACTTTTAAGATAAAGGACGTATCTCCTGATGCTTTCCGTCTTAGACTGTTTTCTATTCTAGTTTCTTGGGAGAGTGAAACTATGGTTATATGCGATCCGAATTGTTGTAGATACTTGGAAGAAGTGTTCTACGACATTCCTCGCCAAATTTTTCCCATTGGGCAAGATCAATGCCCTATGTGGAAGAATTTCCAGCTTCCAGCAAGATGCCAAGAAATCTATTCCTGAGGCTTGGGGAAGGCTTCAAGAGTACATCCTAGCCTATCCCCATCAATGGGATGGATGATTGGCTCATTATCGAAAACTTATACAACGGGTTGATCCCTTCTGCCCGTGACCATGTTGATGCTGCTGCTGGATGTGCCTTATTCTCATTAACGATGCCCAAAGCTAAAGATTTGATTGGGAAGATGGTGTCAAACATGGGTTGGAGCGATGAGCGTCTCATACCAGCCAGCGAGGTGTGCACACCTTGAAGTATGTGTACATGATCGCTGCCAAATTGGACCTCCTTATAAAGAAGATTGATGGACAAGGCAATGGTGAGGTATGTGGCAATGCCTATGCCTTAGACTCTCACATCACTTGTAAAGTCTGTGGCAACACGGGTCATTTGGGCAATGATTACCCAAAAACCCGTGAGGATGCCTTATACGTAGACAACAATGGAAACAACAATGGCTATCTTCCAGGAGGTCAAGGGTGGGGCCAACCACGCCCATTCTTTTAAGGAATGGCAACAATGGAAGTCAACCCAACTTGAGAGAACTTGCCATTGGCCAGCTAAAGATCAATGAGGCTATATCCAAGAAGCTGTCGGCCAATGACAATACCCTAGAGAACATTAATGCTAGGATTGCAGGACTATCCTCAGCCTTCAAGAATCAATTGAGTTTCAACAAGATGTTGGAGACTTAGTTGGCTCAATTGGCAGCTGATGTTCCTCCTGTGGAGACTGACAAAATGTCAGGACAGCCCGAACCTCCTACCGAAAATGTTAACATGATTTCTCTACAACGAGGCAACTGGCTGAATGACCCTGGATGTCCTACAATCTCATGCTCAATTTGGGGCACACCACTTTGACAAGGCCCTTTGTGACTTTGGAGCAAGTGTGAGTGTGATGCCCAAGGTGGTTTTTGACTAGATGAACTTCACAGAACTTACTCCTTTACAAATGCAGCTTCAACTCGCTGATTCTTCAGTCCGTTATCCGGTGGGTATCGCATAAGATGTTCTGGTGAAAATCCAAAATTGCTTCATACTCGTGGATTTCATGTTGCTCGACATGGAGGTCGACAAGGATACACCGCTCATTCTTGGGCGCCCATTCCTAAGCATCGCGAAGGCTCGCATAGATGTGGGAGCTGGAGAAATCCATTTCCATATCAATAGCAAGGAGGAGAAGTTTAACTTTCGCCCAAAGATGGAGCAATGCTCCATGGTCCGTATCATGTATGGGCCGAATGTTAAACACATTCAAGAGGTTGAAATCACACCTCCAAAGGTAGACCCGCTCATTGCATTCATGAAGAATTTGAACTATGCGAAAAACCTGTATTATCGTCCACGCCGACACCCCAAGAAGACGGAGAAGCCCGGGCCTCTCAAATGGCCCAAGTCCACCAAGTTGCCAAATAAGGTATGGCGGGAGAAGAAATACAAGCCGTCCGAGCCCATCCCTCCGGGCCCGGTTGTCATTTTGGCTCTCTCTCCTCCAATGGCTACATTTGGTTCGCTAGTGGGGACTGTACACTATAAATGGTGGCCTTGAGGAGCTCTTCTCTTCACATTTCACCTCATCTCATACCTCTCCAAAGTCACTCTTGCTCACATTGTTTTTTGTTCTTCATTGAAGTACTCTTGATCAAAATCTAACTCAAAAAGATTGGCTTTTGTTTGCATTTGCAATTTGCTCTAAAGTTCTGCAAGGGAAAATTTGTCGGGGTATTTCTTTCACTAACATCACCTCTTTCGAGTTTTTTCCTTGTTGTGTTCTTGCTTGTTGTGGCTATGAAAGGAATGAAGGGGTTGTTTGTAAAGTAGAAGGAGGCTGCAAGCTCAAGCCATGGTTGAGACTCAAGTGCAAGCCCCTCTTCTGTTGCTACACCATGTTCACGGAGGAGGAGTGTGGGTGAGGACACTCCCATGGGTGAGAGAAGCAACCCAAACCAACTTCTTCACGACGACGACCTAGACATCCAAAGTGAAGTTGAAGATAAAGCATGCAAGCTCCTCCAAGATTGTGAGTTTTCTCATACGAAAGCTTATGATCCGGATTTGATCTCCAAAATAGGTATGGATTCAGAATTCTTTTCCATTTGGCGTGCATTAGGATGGGAAAACTTTGCTCACATAGAGGAGAAAGGTTCATGCCTTCTCTCCATATAATTCCTTTGCACACTCAAACTAGGATTTGATGGTATTACTTTTAGATTATTTCAAAAAGAATACAACATCCTATGGAAAGAATTAAGTGAAATCCTAGACTTCCATAAATGTTGTTTGATAGATTTGGACACTTTGTCCAAATTTAACAAACAAAGTTTTTTGCAAGATTTAACAGGAGATGTCAGATGTAGTGCACCTAGGAATAGCCACTTGCACAACCCTACTTTACGCTTCATGCATAGATGGGTGGCTATGACTATTTTCCCTAGAGGAGATGTAAGGGTAGTGCATGATAATGAGCTAAAAATTTTGTTTGCCATGATTAAAAAGATAAAAGTTGTTCTAGTTATTACCATGATGACACAATGGTTAGATTACATTCCAAGGGAAGGGCCAATTGAATGTACTTCATTGACTACCCATATTGCTACTAGGGTAGGAGCACTAGAACATTCTCCATCTGAGTATATTGAAAATGAATGAGGATTAATTAATGAAGATGATTTATCGCAAGGACATACCCTTAAGCATGATCAATATGGCTCTTTGATTTATTATCTTGGCTTTGTTAATGAAATTCGGTTACCTAACCAGGATTATCATTTGTACAAATGTGGGAAGCTAACCATTGACCTCATTCCCATTGAGGAAGTCGGAAGAAGTAATGTCTCTGGCAGGGTAACTAGAAGTTGTACAAGGAGAGCGGTTATGCCTCCGACAACCTCCATGGTCCATGAGTACGAAGAGGAAGAGAACCCAACAGGTGATGCACCCGGATGGACTCAACCTCCATCATATGAGACTGAAGGTCTGTCTTGGTAAGGATGGCCAGGTGCCCCATGGGAGCCACCCCTATCCACTTCAAGCTCTAACAGCTTGCCTCCATCGTCCATGAGAAGATGTCGTTCCTCTTGAGCTAGAAGTCATCATGAATATAGCCAAGGAATGGCGGATCTCACTGCACTTATGGACGAGCTTGAATTAATAACGGATGACATCTACAACACTCTCCAAGGGCATGTCTAAGGTACCCAAGACTGGCAATAATAGGTGGACGCTCAATTCATCAACCTCAACTCCACGCTACAACAACAACAAGTCGATCTCGCGGCGTACTTCCGTCATCAAGGGTTCAACCCTCGACACGGAGGTGAGTGAAGAACGAGTTTGGGGGAGGACCCCCACTTGAGGTAAATTGTATCACACCCTCGCATCTTTATTTTCCATCATCCACCTTGCATATAAAAAATAGGATAGATTTGCTTTCAAATAAAATAATGATGTGCAGTAAGAATGACTTGGAATTCACATAAATGAAATATTGATGTCCCTAGATTACAACTTACTACTCTCCAACATATTGCTCTCATTGGCTAGAATTGCTTTTGCCTTGATATGGAAATTGTGGGTAGCAAAAGCTTAATCCATTCTAAGTTGTTGTGAAACATGATATAGTGATAGGGCTGCGATTCCTAGTCTGAAATTGAAACTTAGGTTTTCGGAGAAATTCTAACAAGATTTAAGTTATTCTAATTTGATTGGAAGTACCTACCAAAGCCATATGATATATCACATTGATAAACCTTATGCATATGCTATTTGTCTTCACATTGAGCCTTGTCAAACTAGTATAGACCTATGTGAGATTTATTCATTACTTTTTGAATTCAAGACTCCACTTGCACATGCTATACTTCTACACTAGAAGTAAGCGAAATTCCATCATATCACCATTCCACAATAAAAAGAAAAACTCCATATCATTCATGCTTAGTACTCTCTCAAAATTTTATTGCATAAAAAGGGGGTACAAGACATGGCTACAAGAGAAAGAAAAAGAAAAAGAAAAATGCATGCTTACATCATAAGCATGAAAAAAAAAGTAGCCATGTTTCATCCTTGCAAAATAAGAGAGTCCACTCAAAAAGGAGTCATCTCAAGATCCACATCCACTCCATTCCATCACACGTGAACTTAGCAATATTATGTGTTGCAAATATGCCTACTATATTCCCTACCAAGCTCCACATAAATGACTAATGTAGAGGTTGGATGAATTTAGGCACAATGCCTTGGTGAGGATACCTTTCCAATACACAAAAAGGAGAGACTTGAGAGAATCAAAATGAGATACTTAAAACCTAAATTGAACTCTCCGGAATTTGAGTGGAACTTGATTTCTAGGGTATGTGTGCTCCGTTGGCTGTTCTATCTTTCAACCACCCATGAATAGGAGATGGCATAAGCCCCATAATGACTTAAGATGGGTTAAGTATCGTGCTAATTTTCTCAATACTAGATAGAGTTTTTTTTTGTGCACATGGTACTTTTGAAAAGTAGAACACTGTAGCAACTCTTGATCATCAACTGAAAGTCTTGACTTTGCTCGGGACAAGCAAAGGATAAGCTTGGGGGGGGGGGGGGGCGGTTACGGTTGTTATATACCAATTTCACTCGTCAATATAACTCAATTATGTGAAGTAAATATCATTTCTTGCACACGTCACCTTTCTATTTAACCTATTTCCACTTGTATTTGGAGAAAGTAGTGCATGCAGGCATTTTACGCAGAATTCAAGTGAAACAGGGGGATGGGTCCTATAAAATATCATTCCAGCCAATCAATCGAAGCCACGTGGCACCACATGGATCAAATGGCCCACAAACAGAAGTATATGAGGCCATCCAACGGTGTAGCAGCCATATCAGTCATTGGGAACCCATCTGGAAGTCACCCTGAGGAAGCACACCAGAAATGGTCAACATTTCTAATTGGCCGACTAGGGGTTTGACCGAACTCTTCCTGGTACCAAACTTAGTCAACTTCCACGTGTCGACTCCCTGTGGTGCCCTGGTCATGATGAAGATTGATTCGTGCACTTTTGGTGGCGGGAACCGACCCTTCTCCAAGCTATAAATAGCACCCCTCACTTCCACACACACCACTTGAGTCTTCATCCATTATATCCACTACTCTCCATAGGTTTAGAGGAGTATAGGATGTAGAGAGGAGAGCCTCTAGTCCATAGTCCAAGTAGGAGAGGAGTATAAGGAGTCTCTTCCCAATTTCTAACTGGGAAAGGTATGGCTCTTATATTCCTTTTTGTATTTGTGACTTTGTTCTTAATAAAGATGTTATCTTTAGTCTTCCATTGTTCATATACTTGGATGAAGCGTTTCTTGTTTGATTTTGGCTTCCATGTATGTGGTAGGAGTAGTTTTTATGATTATACTATACCATTATCATTATATCATCATAAATACTACAAACCTCACTATAGTCTAATTATCTATGATATGATTATGTTAACATGAATCACTTGTGCTATGAATTAACATTGGTTCAACGATGATTTAGTTCATTGCCTTAGGATGGCTTGTGCCTAGGCTCTTAAGGTAATTAGTTAATATGCTAGTATGGTGCTAGGATAGAAAGTAGCGTTGAATGTCTCGTATGCCCACGGATTGAAGAGGTGGGCAGTATGTGGTGACAACCCTATCTGTTCTTTGTAATCCTCTATGTTCGGCTATGGCACGGGTTCTTGGCGGAAGTCGTCCTAGTACTGTTGTGGGTAAACTCGTGCTCGATGTGTTAATCCACTTAGCATGAGAATTCATAATTGACATGATCATTAGTAACTAACCTAGGCTATGTATATGTACATTAGAAGCATATAGTAGGAGTCTCTACTTAGTTCTTAGGCCAGTCCCTCTCTACCTCATTTATCCCCTTAGAATAGAATGCTCTTGTGTGTGTCGCACTACTCCAAATATCATTTATCCATCCTTGCTAGAACCCTACCTAGGCCTACCTAGCCTCTCCAATTGATGATTGTTTTACTTCCATCTAGCCTTCCTTTGGGAGAATATAAATGACACCCTTTGGGAATACTCTTACAGGGGAAATGCTACATCGATAGTTTTCGTGTGCTTGCAGATTTATATGTATAATCTAAAATCTCTTAACAAGCATTTCTAACACCACTGCTAGAGATGAATTGTTAGTAGTGCGTAGGAACCATCAATAGTGACACGTTAATGGTCTTCATGATGCACTAAGGTGTCTTGATGACACATTAATGGTGTCTTGAAGTCCTTTCATGAGCCATGGAATGTTGCAGCACCGGACCTCTCCTAAGTGGGAAGGCTGGGTGCGGAGCATGTGCTTTTCAGTCCCCAGTACTCATCCGTAGTGCTGGGAAGGAAGAGTGCGCTGACTTAGGGTCACAGGACACGGCTTTGGGTGCAATACTAGACTAAGCTGTCTGCACAGATGTTCGGCCCTCAGTACTCAGCCGCAGCATTCGAAAGGTAGAGTGTGCATACTTAGGGTGCAGGAACAGACAAAGCAGATAGCACAATCCGAACCTTCAATTAGCTTTTCATTAGAGTGACTATTTAGCGCCATGGGACTCCGAGCAAGAAAATATCCAAAGACACCAGATACGTCACAGTTACCTGGTGGCGTCATTATTGCCGTGGTGGCAAGTAGTCGTCGTGTGGTGGTAGATGTAGCTATGAGGCAAAGTGTACAGGCTTAGGGTCACAGGGCACAGGCTTAGGGTGCAAGACCACACTAAGCAGGTTGTACACTTTGGACCTCCCACTGGCGGCTGTGGCAGTAAAAAGACGTAGATTGGTGATAGCAAGAGCCACCAAAACACAGAGCATGTGTCCACCGGGTCAGCCCTCTATGGAGTGGGAAGTGGTGCCATCCTCCCTGTTCCCGTCATGGCTGAAGGGTCGAGAGGATCCAGCGATGGACCGAGAGGGTTCACCATCGTGGTGAGTCTCGTAAATCCAAAAAAGTGCCCTCCTACCTGGCGCGCCAAATGTCAAATTTTTTTTATGACACTTCCCTCGGTGCTACTAAGGAGTAGTCCGCGGAGGTTCGTATTTAGGAGGGGCAACATTTTTGCATCTACGAGCTAGATGAACACGGAGGGTTTTATGCGGTTTGGGCCGCCGGGAGGTGTAATACCCTACATCCATAGTGGGTTGTGTTGTATTGAGTGTACTCAACCCATGGTGAGCGTGAGATGTATATGCCCAAGCCTGAGAGCCATCTGTCGTGGCTGATTGGTCCTTTTATAGGTGTAGGGCTGGCAACTTACATTATGACTGGGTCCCGATAGGTGGCCCCGACTTAATTAATCATAAAAGCACATTAATGTGCCTTGATGACACATTAATAGATCTTGATGGTGCACTAACGTGTCTTGGTGACACGTTAAAGGTCTTCATGGTGCACTAAGGTGTTTGGATGACACATTAATGGTGTCTTGAAGTCGCCTTCATGAGCTGCGGGACATGGCAGCACTGGACCTCTCCTCAGCGGGAAGGCTGGGTGCGGATCCGCGGGACGTGTGGCAGCACTGGACCTATCCTCACCGGGGAGGTTGAGTCTGGAGCCACGTGGCATCACTGGACCTATCCTTAGCAGGGAGGTAGGGGCCAGAGCCACGTGGCGGCACTGGAGCCCTCGTCAGTAGGGAGGTCGGGTCCAGAGCTGCATGCCATGTGGTTGTGTTGGAGCCTTCCTCGGCGAGAGGCTAGGTCCGGCCTCGCGAAGCACGTGGTAGCCTGTGGGTACCTCCCCTCTTGAGAGTGCATTTTCTTCCTTGTATGCAGGGGTATCCGGTCTGTAGGGTACCTGAATGTAGCCTAGAGGGGGGTGAATATGCTTTTTGAACTTTTGTAGGATCCTGAAACACTTAACAAGTCGATCAAATACAAAGATATCGCACTAGTCCGGTATGCGTGGACTAGAACAATCAAGTAAGATCAATGATTTCACTTCTAGTATTATATGCAGTGGAAAGTAATTTATAACTTGGATGTATTACAACAATAAAACTAGGTGTGTCAAAGATTAACTTTAATATCAATGTTTCAACGTAAGTTGCACAAGATCAAGTAAACCACAGAATGTGATGAACAATAAGAACAGAAGGTGTGACACAAGATTTTATCCCGTGGTTCAATTCCCACGAAGGAAACCTACATCCACGTTGAGTAGTCCGCAGAGGACCGGATGCTCACCCACCTTACCCTCGTCGAATCACCACGGAAGCTGATTCTCTTCCACTAACCACAAAGGGGCAAATAATCATGTTCAAGGGGCCTCTCACAAGTTGAGGGCTCCCCAAGATTTACAATGATGAACAACACCAAACACACTCAAAATATATGCAACAAACAACAAGAGTGTGCGAGAGATTCAAACCGAAGAGCTCAAGATCGTGTGGAACAAGTCTCTTCTTTTGATCAATGCTAATCCTCAAAGATTTGATCTTTCTAGAGTTAGAATGTGTGGAGAGATGTGTATTTTGGGCTCTTGGAAGTTGTGACAGTGCAGGGGATAGAGAGAGTTGGTTGTAGGGCCGTACACCTCTATTTATACTAGGGTTTCCAAAAGTTACCATTAGGGTTTGCGACGTCCGGACTAGTTTGTGGTGGACTACGGACTAGTCCAGTGTGTGGCGTGTGGGAAATCCTAAGTGTTCTGATATATCGGACTTGTCTAGAAACGAACGGACTAGTCCGATTTGGTCTCTAGAAGTGTCCAGACTAGTCCGGCACATATCAGACTTGTCCGGTGTGGTGAACCTTATGTAGAATTGAGGACAAGTCCGCAGTTGGAGGACATGTCCGATTTTACTCAGAGAGTTTTCGGACTAGTACGTGGTGATATCGGACTTGTCCGTTTCTGTATAAAGTGTGAAGTCCTGAGGACAAGTCTGCACTAGGGCGGACTTGTCCGTTTTTAGTCAGAAAGATATCGGACTAGTCTGTGGTCATATCGGACTAGTCTGGTTTTCCTATGAATTGTGCAGTGAATTGGATTTTTCTTCTTGAGCTCTTGGGGTGTGTTTCTCCAACACACTCCATACTAAATAAGCTATTCTTTTCTACTCTTGAGCTATTTTACTTTTGATTTCTCTTTCTCCTTTCTTTTTGAGCTTTCCTCCTAATTTTCTTCAAGATCTGCGCTCATCTCAACAATTTTGTTAGGATCTCACTTGTTTGTCATAAATCAACCAAAACCCACAAGGGATGCCTATATGCACTTTCAATCTCCCCCTTTTTGGTGATTCACGACAACCAATTAAGATTTACAGAAATATGATAAAAATTTAGCTTTTCATAAAGTGTGCACATACGATCTTTGATCAAAATAGGCAATGTAGACATAAGGCATATGTGCACTCTTTATGGTGAGGTGCAAAACTATGTGTGTGTGAGCTATAATCTTGATGTGAATAAAATAAAAACATAATCATAACAACATCAAGATAATCAGGTATGAATGTCAAATTCAGTGCATGAACCATAGATCGTAAGCATAACATAGTCGTCATTTCACAACACATATTCATAAGCATAATGAGAGCATAATTAAGGTTTTACAGCACCAAAAGTCTTACAGCATCAAAAGAAACACAAATAGAGCTCTCATCTCTCAACCTACTGCTAGGACCTAAGATTCCCCTCAATCTCTCCCCCTTTGGCATCAAGGCACCAAAAAGAAGGAGAAGAAGGATCTAAACATCATCGCAGGCTCACTCCATGTTGTTAGTCATTTTGTCATCTTCATCTTCAGGCTGAGAAGGATGAGGATGAGTACCACTCGTCGTGCCCCCAATTCCAAAATATGCAAGCTCGGAAGGAGAAAGGGGAGGAAGTTCCGAGAAGTCAGAGGCGGAGTCATCTGAGATGACTGGAGATCCAATAGGCTCAACCTCAAGATTTTGACATATGGCTTTGACATTTTCCTTCATGTACCACATTTCCTCTTTTCTTGCCTTTCTCATCTTATGGACCTTCACCTCAGTCTTGCGGCAAGAACTGAAGATAGCAGCTAGGTACTTCATAATGACACTAGGAGACCCTTCGAGAGGTGGGGCCCTAGTGTTAGAGGCAGGCCTTGCATCTCCTTAAGCTCTCTTGGAGCCTCTTCACTTAAAACAGGAGATGGAGCAGTTGGAAGAGAGGCTTGAGGAGGCTTCTAAAGCCTTAGAGGAGTATGCTCTACATCTTTCACAAACTCAATTCCTGTGACTTTTTCAATCATAAACATCAAGTATGGTGCATATCCACAGGAGCTATTCATTGTGCAGGAGATGTTCACCATGTCATTCCAGATGTAGTCAAAGATGTCAAACTTCCACTTCTTGCTAATCACTTTCATCAAGATTCTTAAGTAACATTGGACACTCCCTGCATCTCCTTCCTTTGGAGCAATGGTCTTCTGGAGCACTCTATTCAGAACCATGAAGGAGGGCTTCATGTTCTTGGCTAAGGGAGGATTGTACTTGAGACGGGTATCATAGAGAAGGTCCATCTTGTCCTTCTCTAAAATCCCAATGTTGGGAATAATCACTTCATTGTTGTCGGTGTCGTCAAGGTGCAGCAGACTAGCAAACTCATCATATGTCACAGTGTACTTGGATCCATGTGTCATCCAAGTCACTCGCTCTTCTTCATCACTAGCAAAGCAGCAGATTGCAAAGAATTGTGCTATGATCTCATCATTCCAGTTGTACCTAAAAGCAAACAAGACCTTTAAACCATGTCTCTCCACGGCCTCCATCACCTCATTAAAGGATTGACTCTTTCTCTCAAAGTGTGTCTAGTCGATCCATTGGTTGTGGACTACTGGAGTCTTCATCTGACGATACATGGAACTGTAGTAGTCTGCATGAAAGTGACTCCAAAATCTTGGGTCAGCTGCTTTCTTGCCACTGCTATATGCATCGAACTTCCTGAGCTTCCATGCCACATCACTCCCATTGCCATTGAACTTTTCTTCTGAGGGGTTTCTGTTCCCTTGTTTGGAGCAGTCATCTCCAAGGGACCAGTAGGTCCAGAGGCAAGCCCTTTTTCCTTTACCTTGGTTTGGTGTGGAGCGGCCGAGCTAGGAATAGCCATATCTTTGCTCTGGAAGCTGGTTTCTTGGCCGCAACCTTCCGTCGCACCCTAGGTGGAGTAGGCTAAGGCTCGGCATCACGCTCTTGCTTTTGTTGGCGCGAGACTCTGAGACACGCGACAACACATCTTGATCCATCTTGGCTTCAATGTCGGAGATGTTTTCATTCGACATGATTCTAACAAGGGAGGTATAGAGGACATGGATGAGCAAAGACGACAAGGAGTTGCGTTGAATTGATATAGGTTAGGGTTTGATCAGGACATATTGGACTTGTCCATTGTTCAGGGCCAAACTAGTCCGGAGAAACGGACTTGTCCGCTCTGAGAATGGACTAGTCCGTTATGCGGCTGTTCAAAACCTAAATTGATGAAAGTTTAGGTTACTCAATGCAAAAGTTTTCTAGGGTAAATGAAGTACATCACTAGAGCATGTATTGGCTAGAAGTGCTAAGCTTTTGAGCAAGAAAAAAGGAAATAGAAGATTTTAGGGTTTGGAGATGAATTTACGAAATCCTTAGATTTTGAGGCGTTGAGGAGGTTGTTGATGCTGACAAGTCCATGGTCTTCGATCCCCTTGCAATGGAGACCAAATCCCACCAAAAATTGAGCGGATTTGATGGAGAACTTGCAAAATCGCCTTGGGGGCACATGAGTGAGGAGAGAGAACGTGAGAGGATTTGTGAGGAGGGAGAAGATTAGGGTTGCGCCAGCCCTAGGGTTACGGAGTCAAAAATCGAACTAGACCGTGGTCGGACTAGACAAGTATGGACTATTGACACTCTGGGGACTAGTCTGCATTGTGCGGACTAGTCCGGGGTAACCACGGACTAGTCCATGGTTACCAGGACAGAAAAAAATAGACCTTTCATATATATTTGAATGTGCTAAAAGAAGATAGGAGGCAAAAAGATACAAATAATCTTGATGAATATGATCAGTAAACATACAACAATCACACTATGACCATAATTCACCAAGATCAAGTAATTAACATAGTTTTCGGAGGAAAATAGATAGAGATAATTTTTCACCACAATCAACATGATTTTGAAGATGGCATACAGGTATGCAAGCTTTCAAGCCACATTCCGAGCATCACGGATATTTAGTTCATTTCGGAGCTCACAAAAACATTTTTCATCAAGTGGCTTGGTAAAGATATCAGCTAGTTGTTTTTCTGTGTTGACATGGGAAATGGTTATGTCGCCTTTCATTGAATGTTCTCTCAAAAAGTGATGTCGGATGTCTATGTGTTTGGTTTTAGAGTGCTCAACGGGATTATGGGTAATTTTAATGGCACTCTCATTGTCACAAAGGAGTGGAATACGGCTCATATTGTAACTAATCCCTTAGAGTTTGTCGCATCCACGGGAGTTGTGCACAACAGCTCCTGGCTGGAACATACTCTGCTTTGGCCATGGATAAGGCAATGGAATTTTGTTTCTTAGAGGACCAAGAATCTAGGGATCTACCTAGGAATTGGCAAGTGCCTAAGGTACTCTTTCTATCTACTTTGCATCTGGCATAATCTGCATCGGAGTATCCAATGAGATTGAACTTTGAACCTTGAGGATACCAAAGGCCTAGGTTGGGTGTATGAACTAAATATCGCAAGATCTTTTTTACGGCTGTCAAATGACATTCCTTAGGATTGGCTTGAAATCTTGCACACAAACATACACTCAACATGATATCAGGCCTAGATGCACATAAATAAAGTAGGGAGCCAATCATGGAGTGATATACCTTTTGATCCACGTTTTGTCCGTCTTCATTGAGATCCGAGTGTCCATTTGATAAAGCTTGAAATCATAGTGAGTAGCATATGCAAGTAATGTACGAATCGATTCAAGCCTAGCTACGGGAGCAAAAGTCTCATCAAAATCCAAACCTTCGACTTGTGAATACCCTTTGGCCACAAGTCGTTCCTTGTTCCTTGTCACCACCCCGTGTTCGTCTTGCTCGTAGCGGAAGACCCATTTAGTGCCGACGACATTGAACTTGGGTCTTTCAACAAGTTCCCACACTTCGTTCCTTTTGAAGTTGTTCAGTTCTTCTTGCATTGCCACCACCCAGTCCATATCCTTTAATGCATCTTCAACCCTGTGTGGTTCCAAAGAGGATACAAACAAGTAATGTTCACAAAAATTAGCTACTTGAGATCAAGTTGTTACTCCCTTTGGATGTCACTGATTATGTTGTCAATAGGATGATCTCTTTGGATGCATCGATGTACTCTTGGATGTGGCACTTGTGATCTTGAATCTTCATGGCCGTCATCTTCTTCTCCCCCTGGATGGTTTCCATCATTGATGTGTTGATCATCTTGGTCTTCTTGAGGTTGATCTTGTGTGAAAGCTCCCCCTTGATCATTCTCCTCCACTTGTGGTTCATCTTCTTCATTTGCATTTGGAGGTGGAACTTGTGGTCGCACATCGCCCAATGCCATTCTTCTCAATGCCTGACATGGAGCATCTTATTGATCTAGCACACATTGATCAACTTGCTCTTCTTGACAGCCGTTAGTTTCATCGAACACCACGTCACGTGCTACTTCAGCAAGTCCAGAGGTCTTGTTGAAGACATGATAGGTGTAGGAGTTCGAATCATAGCCATGTAAGAAACCTTCATCGGACATTGAAGCGAACTTTGAAGTCCTAGGATTATTGTTCAAAATATAACATTTAAGACAAAAAACTCCAAAATATGAAATATTCGATTTGTTACCGGTTAGTAGCTCATACGAGGTTTTCTTGAGCAGACGATGAAGATAGAGTCGGTTTATGGCATGACAAGCGGTGTTAACCGCTTCAGACCAAAACCGGTCCGAAGTCTTGTATTCATCGAGCATTGTCCTCGCCATCTCAATGAGTGTTCGATTCTTCCTTTCAGCTACTCCGTTTTGTTTAGGAGAATAAGGTGTTGAAAACTCGTGATTTATCCCTTCTTCATCTAGATACTCCTCAACTTGGGAATTCTTGAACTTCGTTCTGTTGTCACTTCGTATGTTCTTGATCGTCAACGAAAATTCATTTTGAGCTTGCTTGAGAAACTTCTTGAGGGTCTTGAGTTTCTTTCTTATCATGCAAAAATAAAACTCAAGTGAAGCAAGAAAAATCATCAACAATGACTAAACCGTATTTATTGGACTAAATCATCAACAAAATCATCAGCAATTGGACGAAATAGGTCCATGTGATGGAGCTCGAGCGGTCTTGTTGTAGTCATGACATTCTTCGCGTGATGGGGTGCTCCTACTTACTTCCCAGCTTGACACGCGCTACAAGGCCCATCTTTCTCAAAAACCATATCCTTTAAACCTCGGATGTGATCTCCTTTAAGGAGTTTTTGAAGATTTCTCATACCAACATGTGCTAGTCGTCTATGCCACAGCCAACCCATGTTTGTCTTTCCAATCAAGTATGTGTCAAGTTCGGCTTTATCTTTGTTGAAGTCAACTAAATAGAGTTTTCCTTTTAACACACCCTTGAATGCAACGGAGTCATCGCTCCTTCTAAAGACGGTCACACCATAATTGGTGAACAAACAATTATAACCTTTGTCACATAATTGAGATATTGACAAAAGCTTATAATCCAAGGAATCAACGTGTAAAGCATGAGAAAGAGTATGTTTTGATGAAATTGCAATTTTACCAGTACCAAGCACCCTTCCTTGACTATTATCATTAAAATAAATGCATTTGCTTGGATCTTCATTTTCTTCATATTCTACGAACATTCTTCTTTCTCCAGTCATGTGATTGGTGCATCCACTATCTAGCACCCATTTAGCTCCACCGGATGAATAGGCCTGCAAAACACAAATTATGCCTTGGTGTTAGGTACCAAAGCTTGCTTGGGTCCTTTGAGGTTAGTCACAAGTTATTTGGGCACCCACACATGAGACTTGGTGTTCCCATGGCGTGGCCCAACATGTTTAGCATAAACTCTACCAAGATTACTTTTCATAAGAACATTGATGCATCAAAAGTTCTAAACAAGAGTTGTTGTTCATATGTGTTAAAAATATTACTTTATCAACATTATTAAGTTGCCTAACTTGAGAGGTGTTTCCCTTGACAAAAGGAATGTGTTCCTTGTTTTCTTGTGGCTTCTAGCATTTTGCTTTTCACCATAAGAATACCCAATGCCATATTTGACATTAGGAGGTCTTGTGAACTTGACCTTCTCCTTGTCAAATATGTCACTTCGGGAAGGATGCTTGTCCTTTGTCAAGTTTGACTTCTCTTTCATGTTAGTGTCATTTTTAGCATAGGTACAAGCAATAACAGTTTTGGATTTTATATGAAGGTGAACTTGAAGATGATGTAGAACCACTTTGCTTGAGTGACTCAACTTGTACCTCAAGAATCTTGTTAACTTTGGTCAAGTTAGCAAGTTCATTCTTGATGGTGGCGGTTGAGTCATTTAACTTCAAGCAAGCTTCCTTGCTTGAAGCTAACTAAAGTCTAGTGATTTGCTTCGCTCCTTTTCAAGTTCAAGGAGCTTTTTGATCTTAAGATATTCTTCCTTTTGGAGGATGATCATATCTTCTTGACGATCATGAAAGCGCATCTAGGCATCCCTTGTGGGTTTTGGTTGATTTATGACAAACAAATGAGATCCTAACCACATTATTGAGATGGGCGCATGTTTTAATGAAAGAATGAAGAAAGCGCCAAAAAGAAAGGAGAATGAGGATCAGTTCGGAAAAGAGCTCAAGAGCTGAATAGAATACATCATCATGTCAGGAGTGTGTTGGTGTAACATATTCCAAGAGCTCAAACATAAAAATCCTCACACACTCCACATTTCACAGGAAAAAAAGACTAGTCCGATATACACCGGACTAGTCCGATATCCTCTCTAGACAGGTTCAAACAAGTCCAGCCAATGCGGACTTGTCCACACCGGACAAGTCCGATAATGACCGAACTAGTCCGATAATACCTCTGACTAAAATCGGACAAGTCCTCCAAGTGCGGACTTGTCCTATATTCACTAAGGGCATCACCACATTCGACGAGGTCAGGGTCAGTGAAGATCGGGTATTTTCGTGGGCTCCTCAATGTGGATGTAGGTTGCCTCTGTGGGAACCGAACCACGGGATAAAATCTTGTCAAACTTGCTCTCAATTTTCATATTGTTTTCTAGGGTTTTGTCAGTCTTGCATAACCTACGTTAAAACTTTGAAACAGGAATTGGTTTGCATTATACTTGGTTGCATTGACTCAATACTTGCAAGTTACATACTATATTCCATTGCATACTGTGTGTGTATTGAGATCATTCATCGAACTTGATCAATTTAGTCTGCACGCACCGGACTAGTCCGCACTCTACTGGACTACTCTGATATTTCAGGATTTGATCTGTTTGTTAAGTGTTGCAGGTTCCGACAAAAATTCAAAAAGGCCTATTCATCCCCCCCCTCCCTCTAGGACACATTCAATTGGTATTAGAGCATGTTTCTTCGCAAGAGACTAATCGCTCAAAGAAAACATGTCGGACATGAAGGATGTTCACAAGAGTCTTAACCAAGAGAAGGTTGAAGACGAAAAAGCTTAAAAGTTGGAGAAGCTCCTCGATGCCATGCAAGACTTCGAGGATGACGATGAGGAGACGCTTGAACTCAAGGCGCTCCTAAGGAAGAAAGCTCTCTCAAAAGGGAAAGTGAAGGTCGAGTACGAGAAGAAGAAGAAGGGGAGTAGTCACACCGACTACTCCCGATATCCTTTTAATTATGATCGTTTAAATTCTAACAATAATCACTACCTATCTATTCCCCTTGGAAAAGCCCACACTTTGATGGCAATGACTACTCAATGTGGAGGAAAAACATGAAAATGCACTTGATCTCACTCAATCCCAGCTTGTGGCACATTGTGGTTACAGGAATAGATATTACCGACGATGACGAGGAGCTCACACCTAGCCAAGACCAAGCAATTCATCAAAATGCCAAAGCTGCAGCAGTCATCACCTCATCACTTAGTCAGGATGAGTTCACCAAGGTGGATGGGCTCGAGATTGCGAAAGAAATATGGGTACATTGCAAACCGCACATGAAGGCGATCATCATGTGCGAGAAGCAAAAATTGAAATGACCGAAGGCGAATTGGGAAGATTCGCCATTGAAGAAGATGAGTCACCACAAGACATGTACAACCGCTTAAAGACGCTCATCAACAAGATTTGAGCATACGAAAGCAAGAAGTGGAATGATCACGAGGTGGTAAAGCTCATCCTTAGTGCTTTCATGCCTCGCAACGTCACCTTGTTCTCGATGATTAGAGAAAGCCCCGGGTACAAGAAAATGACCCCGGATGAGCTGCTTGGAGAAATCGTAAATTTTGAGATGATGGAGAAGCAAGCAAAGCATGTCAAGGAGATTGCCGACCTCACCTCGGAAAAGAAGAAAGGGGTCGCTTTGAAGTCCACTTGCAAACCATTGTCAAAAGAAGCTCGAGAAGCTCAACAAGAGGACAGCGATGATGAGAGCAGCGAAATTGACGAAGAAGACATCATCCTCTTCATGAAGAGATTTAAGAAAATGATGAAGAAAAGACAAGGGGGAAAATCAAGTGAAGGAAAATATAAAGAGAAGTCAGGACCGAAGTTGAGGCGTGCATGCTATAACTGTGGTGAATATGACCACTTTATAGTTGATTGGCCATACGAGGAAAATAAGAAGAAGACCAAGGAAACAAAGCCTCATCCCCAAAAATTCTTCAAGAAAAAGAAGCAAGCTGGACAAGCACATCTAGGAAAGGAGTGGGACTCAAATGACGAGTCCTCATCCGAGGAGGAAAAGGAGATGGCTAGCATAGCCATCGAGAAGACATCCAAGAAGTCCACCCTCTTCCCAACTCTAGGCGCATGGAAGGGAAACAACACTTGTCTAATGGCAAAGGAAGGTAAACGAAAGGTAACAACCAAATCCTCTTCCTTGCATATCTATTCTAGTGATAGTGAAGTTGCTAGTGATAATGAAGACATGCTCGTTGGCTTAGATAAGAAAACAGCAGCAAAAATGAAATTTCTACTTGATCGGCTTGTTGAGAAGGAGAAGGTGATCAACCGTCAAGAAGACATGATTATCTGCTAAAGGGAGGAATATCTTGAACTTGACAAACTTCTCGAACTTGAAAAGGAGCGAGGCAAGTCACTGGAACTTTAGTTAGCCTCAAGCAAGGAAGCTTGCTTGAAGTTAAGCAACTCAAACACCACCATCAAGGATGAACTTGCTAACCTATCCAAGATTAACAAAATCCATGAGGTACAAGTTGAGTCACTCAAACAAAGTGACCCCTCATCCTCTTCAAGCTCACCTTCTCAACCACCTAAAACTGAAGCTGCTATTACTTGTTCATGTGCTAAAATTGACACTAGCTTGAAGGAAAAGTCAACCTCTATCGAGGAAAAGCATCCTTCCCAAAGTGGCATATTTGACAAGGAAAAGATCAAATATGCATGTAGTGCATACTTGGTCACAAGACCTCCTAATGTCAAATATGGCATTGGTTATTCTCATGGTGAAAAGCAACATGCTAGAAGCCATAAAAATAACAAGGAGAGCATTGCCTTTGTGAAGGGAAACTCTTCTCAAGCTAGAAAGACCAACAATGCTACTAAGTCCAAGATAGTCAACACACACAACAACTGGACTAGTCCGGTCCTCACTCGGACAAGTCCGGTCCTCCGGACAAGTTTGATTTTCCAGACTAGTTCTGTATATAAATAACAACTATTATTCAGGACTTTTGATGTGTCCTATGTTCTAATGAGAAGTACGTTTGGTAAAGTTTATGCTCATTATGTTGGGCCATTCCATGGAAACACCAAGTCTCATGTGTGGGTGCTCAAATCTCTTGTAACTAACCTCAAAGGACCCATGCAAGCTTGGGTACCTAAAACCAAGGCATGATTTGGTTTTGTAGGCCTATTCCTCCGGTGGATCGAAATGGGTGCTAGATAGTGGTTGCACCAACCATATAACCGGAGAAAGAAGGATGTTCGTTGAGTATGAAGAAAATGAAGATCCAAGCGAGGGCATCTATTTTGGAGACAATAGTCAAGGAAAGGTGCTCGATACCGGTGAAATTGCTATATCATCTCAACATACTCTTTCTCATGTGTTACATGTTCATCCCTTAGATTATAACCTGTTGTCCATATCTCAATTATGTGACAAATGTTATAATTGCTTGTTCATTAATGAGGGTGTGATCATCTCTAGAAGGGGTGATGGTTCCATTGCATTCAAGGGTATGTTAAAGGGAAAGCTTTACCTTGTTGACTTTAACAAAGGTAAAGCTGAACTTGACACATGCTTGATAGCAAAGACCAACATGGGTTGGCTGGGGCATAGACGGATAGCGCATGTTGGTATGAGGAATCTTCAAAAACTCCTCAAGGGCGATCACATCCGAGGTTTCAAGGATGTTGTTTTTGAGAAAGACAGGCCTTGTACCGCGTTCCAAGCCGGGAAGCAAGTTGGAGCACCTCACCCCGTGAAGAACGTTATGACTACAACAATACCGCTCGAGCTACTTCACATGGACCTCTTCGGTCCAATTGCTTACATAAGCATCGGCAGTAACAAATATGGTTTAGTAATTGTTGATGACTTTTCGCGCTTCACTTGGGTTTTCTTTTTGCATGATAAGACAGAAACTCAAGGAACCCTCAAGATGTTTCTCAAGCGTGCCCAAAATGAGTTCACATTGAAGGTCAAGAACATACAAAGCGACAACAGCACGGAGTTCAAGAACACTCAAGTTGAGGAGTACCTAGACGAAGAAGGCATAAAGCGCGAGTTTTCAGCACCTTACTCTCCTCAAAAAAATGGAGTTGCCGAAAGGAAGAACCGAACCCTCATAGAGATGGCGAGAATAATGCTCGATGAATACAAGACCTTGGATCGGTTTTGGGCGGAGGCGGTTAACACCGCTTGCCACACCATAAACCGACTCTACCTTCATCGACTACTCAAGAAGACATCCTATGAGCTACTCACCGGAGCAAGTTGATCCATGTGTGCTAGATAGAGAAGAAGCTCCTTGTCAAGCATTGAAGATTGGCATTGGGCGAAGTTCGACCACAAGAGCCACCTCTACATGTGCATGAGGAAGATGAACCGCAAGTGGAGGCCAATGATCAATGTGGAGCTTCCGCACAAGATCAACCTCAAGAAAACGAAGATGATCAACAATTCAATGAGGTCAACCATCTAGGGGGAGAAGAAGAAGATCATGAAGACACAAGATCACAAATGCCACACCCAAGAGTACACCAATGCGTCCAAAGAGATCACCCAATCGAGAACATCATCGGTGACATCCAAAAGGGAGTAACAACTAGATCTTGCATAGCCAACTTTTGTGAGCACTATTCATTTGTGTCCTTTTTGGAACCACGCAGGATTGAGGATGCATTGAGAGATCCAGACTGGGTGGTGGCGATGCAAGAAGAATTGGACAACTTCAAACGGAACGAGGTGTGGGAACTCGTCGAAAGATCTAACGCGAACGTCGTCAGCACCAAATGGGTCTTCCGCAACAAACAAGACGAACATGGGGTGGTGACAAGAAACAAGGCACGACTTGTGGCCAAAGGGTATTCACAAGTCGAAGGTTTGGATTTCGATGAAACCTTTGCCCCCGTAGCTAGACTTGAATCAATTAGAATATTACTTGCATATGCTACTCACCATGATTTCAAGCTCTACCAAATGGATGTAAAAAGCGCCTTCCTCAACAGTCCAATCAAGGAGGAGGTGTACGTGGAGCAACGCCTGGATTTGAAGACAAAGAGTTCCCCAACCACATCTTTAAACTGCGTAAGGCTCTCTACGGCCTCTAACAAGCTCCTAGAGCTTGGTATGAGTGTCTTAGAGATTTCTTAATTGAAAATGGTTTCAAGATTGGAAGAGCAGAATATACACTATTTACGAAACACTTCGACAATGATCAATATTTGTCAAATCTATGTTGATGACATTATCTTTGGTTCAACTAACAAATCCTTTTGTGAAGAATTTAGTAAGATTATGACAGGTAGGTTTGAGATGTCTATGATGGGAGAGCTGAAGTACTTTTTGGGATTCCAAGTGAGAAAACAAAAGGAAGGGACATTCATAAGCCAAACCAAGTACACTCAAGACATACTCAAGAAGTTTGGGATGAACAAGACGAAGCCTATCAAGACTCCCATGGCAACTAATGGACACTTGGATCTCAATGAAGATGGACCAAGAGTGGATCAAAAGGTATATCGCTCCATGATTGGATCTGATGAGGACATCACTCCTATGGATCCACAACACTCCATTGAACATACAAGATGTGATCAATAGAATTCACACACAACAATTAATTTCAGAGGTGATCTCGTTCTTATATGTTTTCTTATATATTTTTGAGAATAGATTGCTACCTAATAATTTAATTTTGATTAGGATACATGGAGTGATTCAAGGAGTAATTAGAGGAAGGTTTAGGGACGTGGAGGACCAGTGGATACGTTCAAAAAGGATGGAAACTGAGCCTAAGTCAAAATCGTGTCCAACTCGAAGTCCAGGAGCAGTACGCACTAAAACGGACGCTTAGGACGCATACGAACTCCATTTTGGACGTTCCACATATGCACAGAAAGGGGAGAAGATAACCTTTCCAATGGCGCTGGTAACATATAAAAATTACATCGGAGTAGACGGGAATCGTTGAAACAAAATCAAGTTCAGAATCTGTCAGGATGCTGCGCCACCGTATTGGGCCATTGGGCCTTGTATCAAGTCTAAGTCCATTATTTTCATATCTTAGGGTTAGGTCACGACCCCAACACCCCCTTGGACGTCCTCCCACCTATATATACTCCATAGTAGCCGCCATGAACAATTGGGTTTTGCTTAGATCAATAATATCGCCGTTCTACGGTTTGTGAGACCCCAACTTTGCTATTTTAGATCGTGTCTTAAACATTCTTGCTCATGTTCTCGGTTGCACTTGCAGGGATTAGCCTTCTTGGCAAGTTCAAGTGTATGCAGCATAGTTGATAACCATCGGAGCCGTGGTGTAGTGATTGCAGGGGTACTCGAACCTTTCGGAAGATCATCAACATCGAGTTCTCCACCTCAATCGACATACCTTTCGGAAGATCGGGCCTAAATCTACTCATCAGTAGAACTCAAACACAACAATTAATTTCAGAGGTGATCTCGTTCTTATATGTTTCCTTATATATGTTTCCTCATCAGGATCTTTACTTTACCTATGTTCATATAGGCCTGATATTATGTTGAGTGTATGTTTGTGTGCGAGATTTCAAGCTAATCCTAAAGAATGTCACTTGACAGCCGTTAAAAGGATCTTGAGATGTTTGGTTCATACACCCAACCTAGACTTTGGTACCCCAAAGGTTCCAAGTTCAATCTCATTGGATACTCTGATGCAGATTATGTCGGATGCAAAGTAGATAGAAAAAGTACCTCGGGTACCTACCAATTCCTAGGTAGATCCCTAGTTTCTTGGTTCTCCAAGAAACAAAATTCCATTGCCTTATCCACGGCCGAAACGGAGTATGTTGCAGCCGGGAGTTGTTGTGCACAACTCCTTTGGATGCGACAAACTCTAAGGGATTACGGTTACAATATGAGTCGTATTCCACTCCTTTGTGATAATGAGAGTGCCATTAAAATTGCTCATAATCCTGTTGAACACTCTAGAACCTAACACATATACATCCGACGTCGCTTTTTAAGAGACCATTCAATGAAAGGGGACATAGCCATTTCCCATGTCAACACCAAAAAGCAAATAGCCGATATATTTACCAAGCCACTTGATGAAAAAACGTTTTTGCGAGCTCTGAAATGAACTAAATATCCTTGATGCTCAGAATGTGGCTTGAAAACTTGCATACATATATTGTTTGAGTTGTGAAAATCATCTTTCTCAATTTTCTCCAAAAACTATTTCAACTACTTGATCTTGATGAATTAATGGTCATTGCTTGATTGTTGTATGCTTAATGATCATATTCATCAAGATTATTTGATTTGATTTGCCCCCCTATTTTCTTAATAAGCGCCTTTGAATATATACGAATTGGCTAAGCACGTCTTTTCTGGTGACCACGGACTAGTCCGTGGTTACCCGGACTAGTCCGCCCCTGCAGACTGGTCCGCAGAGTGACTGTTAGGCCGGACTAGTCCGATTTAGGCTCTGGAAAAGTTTGTACTAGTCCGATTATTTTCGGACAAGTCCGATTTTTAGACTCCATAACCCTAGCCACCGCCAAACCCTAATCTTCTTCATCCTCACACTTGCCTCAAGCTCTCTCTCTCCTCGCTCGAGCTCCCCACAACGATTTGGCGATTCCTCCATCAAAACTCTCCAAGTTTGGGTGGAAAACAACCTCCTTTGCATAGGGATTGAAGACCACTGACTTGTCCGCACCTTCAACCCCTTCATCCCCAAAAATCGAGCAATTTCGGTAAAGTTTCCTCCCAAACCCTAGAAATCGTGATTTCCTTCGACGTTGATCAAATAGCTTAGTTCCCTTCATCAAATACATTCTTCCTTGATGTATTACATTGATGTTGATCCACTGTTGCATTGGGTAACACCATTGGCCATCTAGTTGGGGTTTAGTGTGATGAACATCGGACTAGTTCGGTCCATGTACGGGCAAGTCCAGTCACCCGGACTAGTCCATACCTCTACGCCAGACTAGTCCGATTTTTTCTGAACTCAACCCTCATTACTCATTCCTCAATTCAATTCCTTGCCATCCATTCTCATTCATACCTTATGTAACCCATTCTCAGGACAATGTCGAGCACCAACGACAAAATCACTGAATTTGGTGCCGGGATGGACCAAGAAGCATTGCTTCAGTCCTCGACGGGCCAAGGCAAGAAGCGCCAAGAGTGCCCATCCGAGCCGGCACCCTCTCCACCTCAGGCTCGACGAAAAGTGTTCGCCAAGAAGACTGCCTCCAAGGCTTCAGCAGGAGGTGGCCCCAGCTCGGCAACTGCTCGCCAAGCTAAGGGCAAAGGCAAAGGGATTACCACGGGCCCAATTGGCCCCCTCAAGATGACAGCCCCAAGACAAGGGACCCGGTATCCTCCGAGGAGAGGTTCAATGGCAAGGGAAGCGACACTGCTTCCAAGTTAAGAAATGTGGACTGCTACAGTCGGCCCAAGCAAGCAACTAATGGAAGGTTCTGGAGCAACTTTCATGCGGACTTCTATAAGTCCGTATACCTCACAATGAAGACTCCAGTGGTACGTAGCCAATGTATTGATTGGGCGCACTTTGAAAAGAAGAGTTGCTTGGCCTTTGATGAAGTAGTTCAAGCAGTTGAAAGGCATGGCTTGAAGGATCTCTTTGCTTTCCGGAACAACTGGAACAACGAAGTCATTGCTCAGTTCTACGCTACATGCCACTTTGCAAGTGATGAGGAAGAGCGGGTGACTTGGATGACTCATGGATCCAAGTACACCATTACCTTTGACGAATTTGCAAGATTGCTGCATCTTGATAGCTCCAGCAATGACAATTTGACCATTCACAACATTGGTGTCCTTGAGAAGGACAAGATGAAGTTTATTTATGACACCCATTCAACTTTCAACCCTCCTTCCACCAAGAATATGAAGCCATTCTTTGTGGTCCTCAACAGGGTTCTGAGGAAGACTATCGCCCCAAAGGATGGGGATGCAGGAAGTGTCCGACATCAGCACGGACAAGTCCGAAAACCTTTCTGACTAAAATCGGACAAGTCCGCTCCTAGTCGGACATGTCCGATATTTCTGGACAGTTAGGGTTTCTTGCACGCCGCACACCGGACTAGTCTGGACTCCATCATGAACTAGTCCGGACCCTCAAAACCCTAACGGTAACTTTTGAAAACCCTAATATAAATAGATGTGCATGGCCCAACTACCAACACTCTCGACCCCCTGTGCCGTCACACCTTCCAAAAGCCTAGAAAACACATCTCTCCACGCAATCCAACGCAAGAAAGATCAATCTCTTGAGGATTCACTTTGGATCAAAGGAGAGAAAAGATTCCACACTTTTTGAGCTCTTGGGCTTGATCTCTAACACACTCCTATTGTTTTATTGTCAATATTACGAGTGTGTTCTTGGTGGTGTTTGAATTGTAATCTTGGGGAGCACTCAACTTGTGAGAAGGCCCCATGAACTTGGTGATTTACCCCTTTGTGATAGTGGAAGAAGAATTAGCCTTCGTGGTGATTCGACGAGGTTAGGTTCAGTGAAGACCCGATCCTTTCGTGGGCTCCTCAACGTGGATGTAGGTTGCCTCTGTGGGAACCGGACCACGGGATAAAATGTTGTGTCAAACTTTCTCTTAATTTTCATATTGTTTTCTAGGCATTTGTCAATCTTGCATAACATATGTTTAAACTTTGAAACAAGAATTTGTTTGCATTATACTTGGTTGCATTGACTCAATACTTGCAAGTTACATATTGTGTGTGTATTAAGATCATTGATCGAACTTGATCAATTTAGTCCGCACGCACCGGACTAGTCCAATATCTCGGGATTTGATCTGTTTGTTAAGTGTTACAGGTTCCGACAAAAATTCAAAAAGGCCTATTGACCCCCCCCCTCTAGGCCACATTCAGATCAACTAGCTCCTTCTTATCAACAAGCTTATCCGTTAAAGAATTCATCTTAGCCGCAGTTTCTTATCTAAACCAACAAGCATATCTTCAACATCACTAGAGTTATCACTATCACTATTAAAATAATGTGAGGAGGAAGACTTAGTCGTTACCTTTTTTTTACCTTACTTGGCCATTAGACACGTATGATCGGTGTCCTTCCATGCGCCGATGGTTGGGAAGGGGGTGGATTTCTTGGTAGGCTTCATGATGGCTATGGTAGACATCTCCTCTTCTTCTTTGGATGAGGACTCATCATTAGAATCACACACCTTCCCCATGTGCGCTTGACCATATTGTTTCTTTTTTTTTAAGTTTTATTAGGTTGAGGCTTGATGTCCTTCGTCTTCCTCTTATTTTCTTCATGTGGGAAATCTACTATGAAGTGGTCATATTCTCTGCAATTGTAGCATGCCCGTCTCAACTTGGGTCTTTGCTTGTCCCTTTGTTTTCCTTCCTTTACACTACCACCTTGTCTTCTTCTCATCATTTTCTTGAATTTCTTCGTGAATAATATCATATCTTCTTCATCTATATCACTGCTTTCATCATCGCTGTCGTCTTCTCCATGAGTTTCTCAAGCTTCTTTTGATATGGGTTTGCAAGTTGACTTCAAAGCGACTCCTTTCTTCTTCTTCGTGGTAAGGTCGGCAATCTCCTTAACGTGCTTGGCTTGCTTCTCCATCATCACAAAGTTGATAATCTTCCCAAGAAGCTCTTCTGGCGTCATTTTCTGATACCCGAGACTTTCTCTAATCATGGAGAAAAGGGTTATGTTGCAAGGCATGAAAGCTCTAAGTATCAGCTTTACGACCTCATGATCACTCCACTTCTTGCTTCCATATGCTCGGACTTTGTTGATGAGATTCTTCTATCGGTTGTACATATCTTGTGGTGATTCATCTTCTTCTATAGCGAATCTTCCCAATTCACCTTCAATCATTTTAATCTTGGCTTCGCGTACATGACGATCACCTTAATGAGCAGTTTGTAGAGTGTCCCATATCTCCTTTGCGATTTTGAGTAAATCCACCTTGGTGAACTCGTCTCGGCTCAGTATGTGATAACAGCTGTAGCTTGAGCGTTCTGATGAATAGCTTGTTCTTGGCTTGGAGTCAGCTCTCCATCATCATTTAGGATATTTATACCTGTAGACACTATGTGCCACAAACTGGGTTAGGAGATATGAGATGCATTTTTATATTTTGTCTCCACAAAGAATAATCATTACCATCAGAGAAAGGTGCTTTCCCTAGAGGAATTGACAAGTAATGATTATTGTTGGAATTTAACCGATCATAATTAAAAGGATATCGGGAGTAGTCGGTGTGACTACTCCCTTTCTTCTTTCCGTCCTCGATCTTCTTCTTCCCCTTTGGGGAGAGTGCCTTCTTCCTTAGGAGTGCCTTGAGTTCAAACATCTCCTCGTCATCGTCCTCACAATCTTGGATGGCGTCGAGAAGCTTCTCTAGTTTTTGAGTTCTTTCTTTATCACCCTTCTCGTTGTTGAAGTTCTTGTGTACATCCTTGACGTCCAACATCTTCTCTTCAAGCGGTGAGTCTCTTTTTAAGAGTCCTGCTCTGATACCAATTAAATGTAGCCTAGAGGGGATGAACAGGCTTTTTGAACTTTTGTCAGATTCTGAAACACTTAACAAATCAATCAAATACAAAGAGATCAGACTAGTCTGGTACTGTGTGGACTAGTCCGGTATGCGTGGACTAGAATGATCAAGGTTGATCAATGATTTCACTTCTAGTATTATATGCAGAGGAAAGTAATTTGTAACTTGGATGTATTACGAAAATAAAACAAAGTGTGCCAAGATTAACTTTAATATCAATGTTTCAACGTAAGTTGCACAAGATCAAGTAAACCCTATAATGTGATGAACAATAAGAACAAAAGGTGTGACACAAGAATTTATCCCGTGGTTCGATTCCCACGAAGGAAACCTACATCCACGTTGAGGAGTACACGGAGGATCGGGTCTTCACCAACCCTGCCCTCGTCAAATTGCCACGGAGGCCAATTCTCTTCCACTAACCACAAAAGGGCAAATAACTGTGTTCAAGGGGCCTTCTCACAAGTTTAGAGCTCCCCAAGATTTACAATGATGAACAACACCAAACACACTCGAAATATATGCAACAAACAACAAGAGTGTGCAAGAGATTCAAAACCAAGAGCTCAAGATCGTGTGGAACAAGTCTCTCGTTTTGATCAATGCTAATCCTCGAAGATTTGATCTTTCTGTGTAGAGAGATGTGTATTTGAGGCTCTTGGAAGGTGTGACGACGCAGGGGATCAAGAGAGTTGATTGTAGGGTTGTACACCTCTATTTATACGTGACACTCGGTTCCGAAAATGAACCAAGTGCAGTATATGTGTGCCCAGGATGTTTAACACACATACACAAGTGATTCACAAATGATAACAGATAATTACCACAACTCAAATTATTAAATAAGTACTTTTATTACAATATTAAATAATTCTCAAATTACAACTCTAATGATGATATTAATAGTTTTGAAAACTACTGCAACAAAAATAACCTAAACTGAGCAAACTAAGTATACAGGGTAGCGCGGCTCTAAGCAACACCACAGGCAAAGCTGACGGCAACACAAAGCCTAGATCTCCTCATTAATATCATGATACTCCCAATCCTGATCTGCAACAGTTGGTGTGGGAATTGCAAGGGTGAGTACATGTCGTACTCAGCAAGTGTGGGAAGTATAAAGGCTAAGTGCGTAAAAGTACATTAAAACATTTGAAGAGCGGCATATTATATGTATGTGAAGTAAACCCTTTGTACATAGTATAAGTCCATACCATCACTATTATACCAGATTTTATCATTACCATTAACCATATCCAATCATAACCAGTAACAAACCATCCCAATACCAAAACATAACCAAATCATCCCAAATCCCAAGTTCCCTTTAATCATGTGAAGGTCCAGGTTGCTCATAACCGGGAGCACGACTATCATGATAGTTTTTTAACACTCTGCAGAAGTTGTACCACTTACCCACGTGTTCATGATTTCATCACCTTTCGGTGACTAGTGTGTTTGGTTTGGAGACGAAGTGGGATGGGATGGTGCGATCCCTGTTTTTAGGGATGGGATGGTCCCATTTTTTGTTTGTTTGGAAGGATAAAATGATCCTTATTTTTCGTTTGATTGAAAGGACAAAAGAGGATGAAATGATCCCATCTTCTGTTTGAATGGAAGGATGAGACAAACATATGTGATTGTGCTTACCTCCATTTAAGTTTGGTGAGATTACCTCTATATTATTTTTTTAATTTCTACGGCATGCTAACAGCAATAATCTGAATTCACCAGGCAGCATATGCATTCGATGATCAGACAACAGAAAAGAGACAAAAACCAGATAAGAAGACAGGAACATGAGCATGTACACGAATTCAGATACATGATTCTGTTGACATATGAAATAACAACAGAACGCCTCCTGGAGTAAATTTCAGCACAGATGAAATCACAACGGAACCCCTCCTTGAGTAAATTCAACAGAGATTGAAACAGGTTGAAGCAGGTTTCATACAACAAAATTTAGCAGAAATAAACATGTCCATACTCCATATTCAATAATCCACTGATCCATAGTTCATACTTCATACATAAAACAAAAATTAACAAGTTGGTAGTTCAAACACTGATCATACAGACATAAAGTGTATAATAAACCTTACACATAAGCTTGGAAAGGCGGCCGAACACCAGAGGTGGAGGTGTGCCGAACATCTGGAAGGAGCACCTACGTACAAGGGCTAATCTTGAGGAGATGGTCTTGGAATTTTGAGGAACAGCCGGAGGAAAAAGATCTTGGAAGAAATAGCCGGACAGGAGGAATACCTGTCGGATCTGCGATCCGAGGCACGGTCCACGCCGGCTTGTGAGGCGGTCGCCACCGGGGCGCGAATGCTGCCTTGGCGCGAACGTCGCCTGGGCGCAGTCGCTGCCTCGGCGTGGATGCTGTCTGGGCGCGGTCGCCGCTGCCTTGGTGAAGATGCCGCTGGGCCTTGTCGCCGCCATCTGGTGCGGATAGGCGGCGGACGCGGCGCGCGGTCGCTGCCGCCTCCGTGCGGTCGCCGCCGCCTGGTGCGAACTGTCGCCTGGGAGTCGCACCTATTTTTTTTCGAGCAAAGGGTTATCGTGGTGAGCAGACCAAGCACGCGTGGGCCACGTGACGCGGTCGGAGGTGGGACGAGCTCATCCGCCCACATTTCAGTAGATCACTTAATCCCGCATATTGGAGGAATATTGCTCAATGGGTTCATCCCATCCCACAATGTCTCTCAATCAAACACCAACACAACAAGGATTGTCCCATCTCATCCCAGGATATCCTTCAAATCAAACGCAACCTAAGAATCTCTCTTATGCCCGTGACCCGTCGGTCAATTTACACACTTCTGTTGGTGTGTGGCCAATAGATCACAAAATAGCCTTTACAAAGGGATTAATAGTATGTACAGACCCACTGAGGTTTCACCGGTGACGATGTCTCCAACTGAGCACATCTTCAACCGGGGGCCCCCTTGTGCCATTCGGATCCCAGGCAGTCCCGCTACAAATCCAAACCCAATTCGACTCTCCTTCCCCTGTGCGCCAAATGATCTGCGCAATACTTGCAACACCCTAATTAATCAGATACGCCGCACCCATACTTGGCCTCGTGGTGGCAATGTAAATTCTGGATGGTCGCTCCACGAACCGGTCTTTAGATCTAAAGCAAGCGAAACCATCGTAACATCTAACTCATCCATAAACCATGCTTGCTTAGATGACCCATTACCATGTTACCATTAACCATGTCGTCAGTGTACATTATCCATCATCTCAATAATTTATAATTAAGTAACTTGGTTGTTTTCCCATTCCAATTAATTTGAGCGAGACCAAAAGGTAAAAGCTCTTCTCGACTCTCTACAATGTATCTCAAGCGACAAGAGTGATCAAACAAGACTAGTAAACTCATATGTTGGATTTCTCATCAATTTGACACAAGCAATGCAGTTTTGCAAACAAAATATTTAAAAACTGGGTCAATATGATTAAGGACAATTGCCTTAATATCTCGCAATTCGATGGTCAAGCAATTCAACGTCTTGCACATGAAGATCCACGCATACTCGCTTCTCGATCGTAACCTCTTGAGCGTACCCGACCTACTCGCAATCAACCACATACACAAGCAAACATACATAATAAAGCATTACAACCACTAATCAATATGCAAAATATGGATGCATGCAGAAAATATATTTGTATTAATGCTTAATAAATTTCTATAGCTTTATAGTAATTTCCGATAGTGATTTCCTATTTATTTGGGCAAGTTTGGGATTAATTATAATTAATTCAGAGGCAAATTAATTATTACATAATATTAACTATGCTGAAAATAATATTAGTAACTCACTAGAATTTATTCTAAATTTTCTGGATTTTTTTTAGTTTTATCTTGATACTTTATGAATTAACTAGGCTTTAATATTATTTATTAAATCTGAAAAACTGAAAATATAATTTTTGTCAAATCTAGAATAACAGATTGATCTTGTATGATTTAATCTAATATGTAAGTTCCAAGTGGCTTGAGATGATTTAACGATGATTAATGACTGTGCAAAATAAAATACGTCATACACATGTTTCACTTCAACTACTAGATTTAAAATAGTTGTCTAGATCTAAATCGTAATACCTACCGTGTGCGCATCTAGTCTGGACAGTCGCGAAATGGTAGCATAGCATAGACGAAGTAGACGGCGCAGCGATCCTCCGGCGGCACGACGACGATGGCGCGATGATCTCCGGCGGACGGCGACTCCTTTTCTTTGTTCTTTTTCTTTCTCCTCTTTTTTTTTCTTGCGCAGCCTCTGCTCTCTTTTCGGCGCTAGAGTTATTTTCCCCTGGCGGCGCTGGATTGATTCTGTAAAGAAAATTATGAAGCCCTACGCGGCTTAAATAGACGGAGGCATCGAGAGTCCGGCTGCGGCACGTACGGCCGAGCTGCAATCGACTCGGGCCGGACGAGTGTGTCGGTCGAGCCTGCTGGCGCGGGCGCACGTGCACGCACCGGACGCGGCTCGGGTGCACGAGCTGGTCCCGTCGGACGCGGACGCGCAGCGCGCGCGGGCGCATGGGCGGCTCAGACGTGGTGCTGCCAGCCTCGTAGGTTGACATTTGTCTTTTTTCTTTCTTTCTTTCTTCATTTTTTTCTTTTGTCTTTATTTTCTGCGGCCACAGCTTTGGCCACGTGACCTTCCCCTTTTTTTTGTTTTGTTTCCTTCTTTGTGCAGTCAGCTGTTTGTGCGGTAAGCTGTTTGTGCGGCTAGCATCTTTGGCTACAGTTGATTTTTGTCTCATTTTCTTTTTCTATTTATTTATTTTACTTATTTTTTTATTTCTTTTATTCGTATTAAATATAATTTTCTATTTTTTTATTATTTATATTTTTCTTTTTTTCTTTTCTTTATTAACTGTATTTATTATTTATTTACCTAGTTATATTTATATTTTTTTCTTTATTATTTGTTATGGCGAATAAATTACTTCTATTGTATTGATTTTGGTAATAAATTTTCAATACATGAGGATGAATGCAAAATGAGATGCATATATTTTATATATTTTTTTATAAAAATAATTTCTTTCTATTATTAACTCTAAATTCCTATTTATGTTTTTAATTAGCTAAAACTCGAAAATCGGGGTGTTACATTATACAAAGGTTTCCAAAAGTTACCATTAGGGTTTGCGACGTACGGACTAGTCTGGTGTGCGGCGTGTGAGAAACCCTAAGTGTTCTGATATATCAGACTTGTCCAGAAACGAACGGACTAGTCCGATTTGGTCTTTGGAAGTGTTCGGACTAGTCTGGCACATATCGGACTTGTCTGGTGTGGTGAACCTCATGTAGAATCGAGGACAAGTCCGTGGTTGGAGGACTTGTTCGATTTTAGTCAGAGAGTTTTTGGACTAGTCTATGGTGATGTCGGACTTGTCCGTTTCTGTGTAAAGTGTGAAGTCCTGAGGACAAGTCTGCACTAGGGCAGAGTTATCCGTTTTTAGTCAAAAAGAAATCGGACTAGTATGTGGTCGTATAGGACTAGTCCGGTTTTCCTATGAATTGTGCAGTGAATGAGATTTCTTTTGCTTGAGCTCTTGGGGTGTGTTTCTCCAACACACTCCATACTAAATAAGCTATTCTTTTCTGCTCTTGAGCTCTTTTCCGTTTGATTCCTCATTCTCGATTCTTTTTTAGCTTTCCTCCTAAATTTCTTTAAAACCTGCGCTCATCTCAACAATTTTGTTAAGATCTCATTTGTTTGTCATAAATCAACCAAAACTCACAAGGGATGCCTAGATGCACTTTTAGTACCGACAGTAATGGAAGTATGCATCCACTTCCGATGAGGTTCCACATTGGTGGTAGGTGTAGCAGCAACCATCTCCGGACGCATATTTTCATAATGTGTCGAGAGGTGATGTAGCAGGACTCTCCATACATCATATAGAGAGTCTTCTAACATTCGTTGTCGGAGTTGGTGTCGGAGTCGTCGATAGTGTTGTAGACTTTCTTTAATGCCTTCTTGGTGTCTTGGTAGCCTAGCTCCTGATCAGACGGAGCTTTGTTGACTTTTTCTTTCCCTTCCCGCTGGCGGAAAGGGGATTCGTCTTGTCACTTGCTGTTGCGTTCAACAAGCCTCTTGACCTCGCGACAATCTTCAAGATTGATCGGGCACCACATCTTGTCACTATCTTCAGACGATTGTCGAGGTCGCTTGTCAAGGCATGGCCCTAGGTCACCAGGTGCTGCGGTAGCGGCAACGGTAGCTGTGTCGGCAAGTGACTTCTTCTTGCCACTTGACTTCTTTTTTTTGCCACTGCCGATAACAGTAGATTTGGATTTGGAGGCAGATTGGCCAACCTTCGCAGCTGGTTTGGAGTGCATCTCTTAGCCCTCTGCAGCCCTGGCACACTTGCCAGCCAAGCAGAAGAGTTTTGTGACACTGCTGACATCCTTGGTTGCGAGGTTCTCAAGCATCTTCTGGTCTCGAACCCCCTGTATGAATGCAACCACGATAGAAGTGTTGGACATAAAAGGTATAATGTTATGTACCTGAGAGAATCGTTGGATGAATGATCGTAGTGACTCTCCCAACTTCTGTTGTACAGTGAAGAGATCTAGCTTGGTACCAAGCCGGGTGTAGGAGCACCCAAAGTTGGCGGTGAGCTGGCGACATAGCTCCCCCAAATGTAGATGGAGTCATGGGGTAAGCTCATAAACCAGGAACTTGCAGTCTTGGTCAGAGCTGCGGGGAAGTAGTTGGCCATAACGGCCTCATCTCCTCCAGCCGCGAGGACTGTAGTGCAGTAGATTTGAAGAAACTCGATGGGGTTGATTGTTCTATCGTTTTCCTATAGAAGATGAGGCCAGAACTTGGGTGGACATTCCACCATGCGGAGATGCATGGCAAGAGCTGAACAGCTGACTCCCAGAGGAGAAGGGTTTCTCGAGCAAGTCACCTCTCGCGAGTATGTTGGATGTTGACGCGACTGTCCTGCCTCATGTACCGGCGGTCGAGCTCTGACTGAAGGCCTTGAGTCGGTAGCCTTGACGTCGTATGAGTACGACGAGCCCCAGAGGGTAGAGACATCCCGTGCTGTGAGGGCGCATGTCCCCTGGGTTGCGACACCACAGGACCAAGCCTTCCAGACAAGGTCTTGTTACAGGAAGGTGCCCATCCCTGCATGAGGAAGACCCTAGTTGTTGATGCAATGGTTGCGGCTGCAACCAGATGCTCAACATCAGCACGCCATTGTTCCAGCGCGGCCAGAGGAGCTAATGGCACTGGAGAAGCTGAAGAAGAGTCCGTGTTGCATTCAACGTGTTATCCGGGTTGTTCGTCGATGTTGTGACAGACACGAATTCACCATCCTACTGTCTAGCGTTGGCAACTGCAGCAGATGGTGGTGGCGGTGGAATGATGCCCACTGGAACAACAACGTTTGTCGGCTGCTGAACATTGGAGGGATTTCCTCCAATGGCTTGTGCAGCCAGTCCCTTGGAAGCGGCGGTTGAGTTCACCATCTTGGAGATCTTGAAATTCTCCTTCCTGGTGCGCCAATTGTCGAAGTATAGACTAAGACACTTCTCTCGGTACTACTAAGAAGTATTCCGTGGAGGTTCGTATTTAGGCGGGGCACTAATCAAGATCAAGAACAACGGTGAACACAGAAGATTTTTA
Source organism: Tuctoria greenei (assembly GCA_036927565.1). Lineage (NCBI taxonomy): Eukaryota > Viridiplantae > Streptophyta > Magnoliopsida > Poales > Poaceae > Tuctoria > Tuctoria greenei. Next base: position 177,858,154 of record JAYESD010000004.1, on the reverse strand, counting down.
CAAGGTTTGGGCCACCTGAGCGTAATACCCTACTCCACGGAGTGTGTGTTGCTTGTATGAGTATCCGTAAGCCCGAGCTTAGTTTGGAATAGCTTGGAATAACTTCTACCGTGCAGCGCAACGCTTTTATATGCCAAGGACTTGCTGTTACAGTGTGTGTGCTAGCCAAACAGGTGGCCCCGACTGTAATAACTGCCCTATACACGATCTACGGGTGTTAAGGGTGGTAGAGTTACCAGTTTTGATAGTCCTTTGATCGTGCGTCATTAATATAGCATTAATGATGCGTTAACTGGGTCTTTTAACGGCCGTTTGATAGCCCTTAAATGTCCGCGCTGTTGGAGATCCCGAAGTCTTCATGTCGCAGACTTAGATCCGATTGTGTGACACGTGATAGCTCTGGAGCTTCCCTCTGCGGGGAGGCAGTTCCAGAGCTACTGGATATGTGGAAGCACTAGAGCTTCACCTATCGGGGAAGTAGGTCATGTGCCTTGAGACACGTGGCAGCACCGGAGCAACCCTATGGAGGGAGGCAGGTCCGGTACTATGGGACAAGTGGCAGCACCAGAGCCATCCTAAGGAGGGAGGCAGGTCTGACACTTCGGGACACGTGGAAGCACCGAAGCCACACTAAGGAGGGAGGCATGTCTGGCACTGCGGGACACGTGTTGCCTCCGGAAGTCCACAATATGGGAAGGTGGAACTCAATGCGTCTTCTTCTGGTACGAAGGGATAACTAGGATGCATGGTATCAATAAAGACATTATAGAGCTCTTCAGCCTAGCCAACAAATGTGCCAGGGCTGTTGAAAGGCAAGACTGGCATTCCAAGCCTACCGTAGAGGCAGGGATGCCATCTGCCTCAAAGGCGGAAGCCACAGCCCAAGGCGACAGCAAGAAGAAAAAGAAGAAGAAGTCACTAACTGGCACACCTGCGACTGTTGCTGCTGCAGATGGTGGCGGTCGGGGGCCGCGCCCTGACTAGCGGTTGTTGCCATCATCCGACGGTGACAACAATCGACAATGGTGTCTGGTACAAAACACCTCAAGTCACGACATCAATTATTACCGTGAGATCAAGAAGCTAGCGGAAGGTGTCTAAGAGTATCAACAAAAGAATCGAGAAGACACACCCTTCCGTCAGCGGGAGGGTAACCGAAAGGTCGACTCGGAGGTCGCCCAAGAGCAGGACTTAGGGTTCCAAGACTCTAAGAAGTCGTTAATGGCAGTGTACAATAATGTCGACGACTCCGACTCCAGTGCCGACAACGAGCAGCGGCGGGCTCTCCATATGATGTATGAAGGGTCGTGGGACATCACGTCTTGACGCATAGTGAAAACTTTGCGTTGAGATGTGGTAGCCATAGCTCCCACTCTCAAACCGGTGCCACACCAAAAGTGGATGGATACGCCAATCACCTTCGACACCTGCGACTTCCCTAGGAAAATGGTGAGAACTGACCAACTCCCGCTCATCATCTCCCTGACTGTCAACAACCTTCAACTGTTCCATGTTCTAGTTGATGGTGGGGCGGCGCTCAACCTCATCAGTCTCGCTGCATTCAAAAAGCTGCAGATTCTGATGTCGAAGCTGAAGCCTTCGCATCCATTCTTTGGAGCAGACGCATGTGTGGTTATTCCTCACGGTTGTATCTCTCTTCCAGTAACATTCCAGACCCATGAGAACTACCGTACAGAGAACCTCATCTTCGATGTTGCGGAGGTCAGCCTCCCCTTTAACACCATCCTCGATAGACCGACTTTGTACCGATTCATGGTGGTAGCCCGTTATGGCTATCTGGTGTGAAGATGTCGACACCTACAGGCGTCCTCGGGATCCAAGGACACCATACTGTGGGGGATACAACACTGGAGAAGCTACACATGCTCGCTACTGTGCATGAAGCTGACGCTAACAAGGAGGAGTTGGCCCGACAATCTCTGAGCACGCGCCACCATGGCTCAACCTCTGCACCCCGTGTGCAGCCAAGCAACGATGACAATGTTCCTCTCAATGTCACCCAAATTGGTTCCAAGGCTACCCAGACCACCTGCATTGTGGGAGGCCTAGGTGAAAAATAGGAACTCACGCTCATCACCTTTCTTCGGGCTAATGTAGACGTGTTTGTAGGCAACCATCACAAATGTCTATGATCCCTAGGGAGGTGATTGTGTATCATCTGAAGATCTACCCCAGCGCACGGATATTTCAACAGAATCCCTGGAAATAATCCATCGAGTGACAAGACTTCATCCTTGAAGAAATCAAAAAGTTGCTCAATGCTAGATTTATCTGGGAGGTTCATCATCCATGACGGCTGGCAAACCCATTCATTGTCCCCAAGGTCGGCGGGAAGCTTCAGATGTGCATCGACTACACCACTCTGAATAAGGCACGTCCAAAAGACCCTTTTCCACTTCCAAGAATATACCAAATAGTATATTCTACTTTTGGCTGCAATCTATTATGCTTCCTAGATACATATTCTGGTTTTCATCAAATACCAATGGCTAGGGAAGACGAAGAACACACAACCTTTATTACAGTAGATGGTCTATACTGTTATACTTCCATGTCTTATGGTCTCAATAAAACGCTCTCTAAACTTTTGTGCGAGCTATGCATAAACATTTGGGTATCTTATGCGGGACCTAGTTGATGTGTATGTTGATGACATCGTTCTCAAAGTCAAGACCACAGACTCCTTGTTGGACAACCTCTAGTCAGTCTTTGATCGATTGCGCATGACACGCGTGAAGCTAAATCCAGACAAGTGTATCTTCGGGGTCTTCTTTGGGAATCGCCTTGCATTCCTGGTAAGAGAGCAAGAAATTGAGGCAAATCCAGAGAAGATAAAAGCCATTGAAATTATGCGGCCTCTTGCTCGCATCAAAGATATCTTCAAGCTTATAGGATGCCTAGCCGCACTCAGTCGATTTATATCTAGACTAGCTGAGCATGCTCTTCCATTCTTCAAGCTGTTGCAGAAATCCGAACCTTTCAAATGGTCTGGTGAAGCACAAAAGGCATTTCGGGAGCTGAAGCAATCTCTTCCAATGCTACCAATCATGGTGGCTCCTAAACCAGGTGAGCCTCTACTGCTATACATTGCCGCATTAGATGAAATCATCAGCATGGTGCTGGTCGTGGAAATGCCAGATGCATCTTCGAATTCCTCTTCACAAGGTGGAGCCCTCCGGGGGGGGGGGGGGGGTCCAGAGCAACCTGGAGGAATCAATATTCAAGACATGTCTGGGTCCTAGACCCTAGACATTGGGGCAAGTCCTGAAGACAAGGGGCCTCTAGGGCTATCTTTGAAAGAAGACACGTCGGACCCCCCTAGGAGGGTCCTGACCAGGCATGAAGAAGAGTCGAACCCCTCCGGGAGGGTTCATGTTGATGGGGAGGACTGACAGAACCCCTCCAGAAGGTTGCAGACTGTACAGAGACTTGTTTACTTTGTTAGCCAGGTCCTCCATGATGCCAAGGCAAGATACCTAGAAGTGCATAAGCTACTCTATGCAGTTCTTATTGCATCAAGAAAGTTGCGCCACTTCTTTCAAGCTTTGAAGATCTCAGTGGTAACTTCTTATCCACTATGACCTGTCCTCCATAGCCCTAATGCAATGGGGAACATTGCCAAGTGGGTTGTGGATCTAGCGGGGTTTGAGCTTGATTTCTTGCCGCGTCATGCTATCAAGAGTCAGGCGCTAGCTGACTTCGTTGCGCACTAGACACCATCCAGTCCACGGGGCTCGACATTGACAAGCCAGAATCCAGGGCTCCGGTCTTCACCGAGCCTCACTGGACCCTATTCTTTTATGGCTATGTGCAAAAGCAAGGAGTTGGAACAGGGATTCTGCTCCTCGCATCGACTGGGGATCAGATCAAGTATATGGTCCGCTTTGACTTCAAGGCAACCAACAACATGGCAGAATATGAAGCTCTCATCTTCGAATAGAAGACAATGATCTCATTTGGTTTCCATCAGCTGCTAGTTAAAGGTGATTCACAACTCATCATCAAGCAACTTAAGGCTGAATGTTGTTGCGATAATCCACAACTAGAGGCTTATCTGTTTCAAGTCCATAAGTTGGAGAAACACTTTTGGGTCTTGGACCTACGCCATGTCCATCGTGCCAACAACACTGCAGCTGATGAGCTTTAAACAAAGCCTTCTACTAGAGCTCCAGCATTCAATGGAGTCTTTGAAAGGAGGCAACATATACCTTCTGCTCGACCTGCCGAACTGGGTGAAGGGGATGAGACCAGCACCTCGAAGCTGGCGTCCTGACAGCCCTGCTGCCATAGAGTCCACCAAGGATTGTAGGCGCCACGGGAAGCTCCGTGCAACTCAGCGTGCAAGATCTAGAGGTCCGAGACTACTTGAAAGACAATATCCTTCCTAAAGAAGATGTAACTGCTGAACGGATTGTCCTTATGGCTAAAATATATATATTGGTAGAAGGAGATCTCTACCAGTGTTGTGCTAATGGCATCCTATTGCGGTGCATATCTCGGGAAGATGGTTGCGAGCTGCTCGAAGAAATCCATGGAGGCGAGTGCATAAATCATGCTTCATCTCGTACACTGGTCAATAAGGCCTTTCGACATGGTTTCTACTGCCCTACAACTCTCCAAGATGCAGTCGAGCTGGTCATGAAATGCGAGGCATGCCAGTTTCATGCCAAGAAGATCCACACACTAGTGTAGACAATGCAAATGATCACACTCTCATGGCCATTAGCCATATGGGGGTGGGATATTCTGGACCCTTTCCCAAAGCTATCAAAAGGTACCGGTATCTCTACGTCGCCATCAAGAAGTTCACTAAATGGCCAAAAGTTGCCCCTGTAGTCACAATCAACAAGCAATCAGCGATCAAATTATCTCAGTCTACAATATGTAGGTTTGGAGTCCTGAACAGAATCATCATAGACAACAGGACCCAACTCACCAGTGCAGCAATTCCAGAATACTGCAAAGACCTCGGCATCAAGATTTTGTACGCATTAGTAGCTCACCTATAAAGTAGCGGGCAAGCCGCGAGAGCAGATGTAGAAATACTTAGGGGTCTCATGACGCACACCTATGAACGCTTGAAAAGGCATGGTGCCAACTGGATTGAGGAGCTTCCGTGTGCATTGTGGGCTAGCCGGACTACACCGAGCCGAGCCACAGGAGAGACACCCTTCTTCTTGGTGTACGGAGCTGAGGTTGTCCTCCCTCTAGAGATCACCATGGGGTATTTCCGTATCAAGGCTTACGATGAAACCACGTAGGATCAGCTCCGGCGTGATGACCTGGAGCTCGTCGACGAGGCATGATGCCAAGCAGCTTTCTGAAATGCACGCTACCGACAAGCGCTCCGCTATTAGCAGCAGCACGTGCATAGTAGGCAGCTTGAAGTTGGCAATCTAGTGCTGCAGTGCATACTTTATGGTGAAGGAGCGAACAAGCTCTCCCCCAGCTGCGAGGGTCCCTTCTGAGTTATAAAAGTTTCTCGCCCTGGGTGCGTCTATTTGGCCACAGAAGATGGGACACCACTTACCAACCCATGGAATATTGAACACCTTTGTATGTTCTATATTTAGCATGGTGGTGAGACTGTTCTTATTGCAATATTTCATAGTGTCAAGGAGCAGTGCTCAAAACAACTAAGCTTCAGTGGGGTTGGTTCAAAATGTACAGTATGCTTAGCATGGTCTAGCACCCTAAGCATGTATAATTTGCCTCCCTGGAGCGGGTCGTTGTCTATTTGAAAGGCATGATTCCTTTGATGAAATTCAATGAATTTGTCTCACCCCGTGTAAATTCATATACTTGCAATTATACTTCAATAACTTCCATATTCTCTTGAAAAGTCCGGAGTCTTTTGACTATCTTTTTGTTTGAGGTACCACATCTCCCAGAAAGTCTAGTGTAACTCAAAGGTCTAGAGTCTGCATCCTGGTTTCGTACCCTAAGCCTACATACTTTGCCTCTAGAACAAAACAGCTGAGTAACAGGGGGCCAGATGGATCATATCTTGAACGAGATGATATTCATGACCCAAATGACAATATTAAAAGTGATTTCATATTATCCATATTATAGTACTACTTTAGTTTCCATTACATCTTCCTAATTGCCCATAAAATGATTGAGCTATCCTGCTGCAGACAGGTAGCCTGAAGTACATGTGTTGTGTTGAATATTTCTGGTAGTTTTCTCAGTTGGGATCCCGTGCTCGCTGAATGGCCTAGTCGCCTAAAAATTACTGTTGATGAAAGGTCTGAGTGTGCTCCCTACTTAGCTTGGTCCCGCACCCTAAGTATACACACTCTACCGATCCGGTGTTACGACAAAGTAAGGCGAGTCTGGACAGCACACGTTCCTGGGTAAGGCAGCAACCAGTATGTAGATATTATCACATTGAATTACTCAGGCTTTATAATCTAGCAAAGGACAATAAGCCACAACAAGACTAAGGATAGGAAGATCGTAATGCGCACTATTCCGTTGTTTTGTTATCATACTTATGCAGGACAAACATTAAAGACCCGATGTGAGCATCTACCTCTGACAACTCCCAGGGGCTTGTCGTTAATGTTTTTCACGTTCAGGGGAGGCGCTGCCGGCTCTGGCATCACACAGGGGGTCCGTCATTAACGTTCAAACAAGAAACCATTGCTATTGAGAATTCTGCACACAACAGAGGGGTCGCAGTCAATACATGTGCTTGATGGTAGGCGTCTTCAATCTATTGGCCACGCCTACCAGGGGGCCATCACTACCATGGCAATTGACAGCGAATTCTACAACTATGGCAACCATTCCCGGACAAGCCAACAATAAAGAGCAACATCAAGCTCATTCATTCAACAAGCTTTTCCATAGAAAGTTTGTATAAGAGCAGCTGAAGAAAGGGGGTCTCTAACTATCAAAAGAACAATGCTGGAACTGTGCAGCGACAATATTGGCGACCTCTTGGAGAAGTAACTTCACCACACTCTTCAATATTGCGATAAAGCTTGAAGATGCAAACCGCCAAACTCAGGTGGAGGACAGGAAGAGGAATGCACCCACAGGCGGTGGGAATCCCACTCCACAGAAGTACCAGCTGGTGTACCGAACACCATCTGGTCAGCGCGTCCGACCCCCTAGGCGACCGCACGTTCACTCTCAACGAACTACCCCTATTTGTTCTATTTGATTCTGGAGCCACACATAATTTCATCAGTGCTTTATTTGTGTGCAATACTGTGTTACCAACTACTACTGCAAGTAATCACTACCTCATTAGCTCACCTGGAGGCCATATAGCCGCTAATGAAGTGGTAGTCAAAGCACCTTTATGCTTAAGTGGAAAGATATATCCTACAACACTTATTGTCTTGGAAGGATAGCGGATTGATTTTATTTTGGGAATGGAATGGTTGAAGTGCCATGGCGGTGTTCTTGACATCAATCCTCGAAGTATTCAGATAGAGTCTCCAATCCATGGTCTTCATACTCTCAATCTTGAAGATATTGATTCTAAAATTCTAGTCACATATCATTCAGAGACCACTAAACTTGAAGACATTTCGATAGTCCGAGAATATCTAGATGTGTTTCCCGATGATCTCCCAAGTATGCCGCCTAAGCGAGATGTGGAGTTCAAGATAGAATTGATACCGGGAACCACCCCAATATCTCGTCAGTCGTACAAAATGACACCAAAGGAATTAGCTAAGCTTATGGAACAATTAAATGAACTTCTAGACAGAGGATTCATCCGATCAAGTTCATCACCATGGGGCTGCTCAGCGTTGTTTGTGGAGAAGAAGGATAAGACACTAAAGCTTTGTGTGGATTATCACCGTTGAATGTGGTGACGGTCAATAACAAGTATCCACTAGTCTGCATCGACATATTATTCGATCAATTAGTGGGTGCTAGCATGTTTTCCAATATGGATCTAAGGTCAAGGTATCATCAGATTAAGATTTGAAAAGAAGATATTTCAAAGACAACATTCTCAACTCGATATGGTCTTTATGAGTACCTGGTCATGTCGTTTGGTCTTACGAATGTACCAGCACACTTCATGTACCTCATGAATTCAGTATTTATGCCAGAGTTAGATCGATTTGTCGTGGTTTTCATTGATGACATACTCGTATACTCCAAGTCAGAGGAAGAGTATACTGAACATCTCCATATCTTACTCCAACGATTGTGAGAGCATAAGTTATATGCTAAATTCAGCAAGTGCGAGTTTTGTATTAACAAAGTATCTTTTCTAGGACATATTATTTCAGCGGAAGGTGTGTCTGTGGATCCAAGTAAGGTTTTACAAGTACTAAAGTGGGAATCTCCGAAGTCAATCCATCAGGTTCGTAGTTTCTTGGGACTAGACTAGTATTATCGAAGATTTGGTCTGAGCTTCTCCAAGATTGCTAAGCCAATGACGGAGTTACTAAAGAAGGGTAACAAGTATGTATGGACTGAATATTGTGAAGAAGTCCTCCAGATTCTGAAGAAAAATCTCACCACATCACCAATACTAGCTCAACCGGATACTACCAAGCTGTTTGCTGTTTATTGTGATGCATCACGTACTGGTTTGGGATGTGTTCTGATGCAAGATATACGTGTCATTGCATATGGCTCAAGACAACTCCGCAACCACGAGCATAACCATCCGACACATGATCTTGAGTTAGATGTAGTGGTTCTTGCATTAAAGATGTGGAGACACTACCTACTGCGGAATTTAGTGCATCTCTTTACCAACCATAAGAGCCTCAAATACAGATTCACTCAGAAGGACATAAACATGAGACAGCGAAGATGGTTGGAGCTGACTAAAGACTATGAACTTGAGATCCATTACCATCCTGGAAAAGCAAACGTAGTGGCCGATGCACTTAGCCAGTAGTCTCACGTTCATAACTTGATATTTACTATGGAAGAGGAGGAAGAACCAAGTGTACGCATAATCCCCTGTGGTGCATTGTATAATCTTGCTCTCGTTTGCGCAATTCGAGAGGAAATTGTAAAGGCTTAGAAAAGTGATGACGCAATGTTGAAGCTTCAGAAAGGAATTGATAATAGAGAAAGACTATGTTTCCGAAAGGATGAAGAAGGAACTCTATGGTTCATGGACCTGATAGTGGTGCACCAAAATCTAGAACTAAGAAAGAAGATCTTGGATGAAGCACACTTGTCCAAGTATTCAATACATCCAGGCAAAAACAAGATGTATCAAGATCTCAGAACAAAATTTTGGTGGACCAGAATGAAGTGGAAAATTGCTAAATGCGTATCAGAGTGTGATACGTGTCGAAGAGTTAAAGCTGATCATATGAAGAAAGTGGGAGTACTACAACCCTTAAGCATTCCAGCCTGAAAATGGCAGGACATCAACATGGACTTTACTGTCGGATTACCTCTCACGTTACATAAGCATGATTCTATTTGGGTAATCGTGGATCGATTAACAAAGTCAGCACACTTCATTCTAGTCAATATTGCTCATGTTGCTAAGCAATACATAGAGTTGTACATTTCAAGGATTGTGTGTTTACACGGTGTTCCTCGCACTATTATATCAAATTGAGGCTCATTGTTTGTATCTCGTTTCTCAGAGCAACTACATGAGTCCTTGGGAACCGAGTTACTTCGAAGTTCAGCATACCATCCTCACACCGACGGTCAGACTGAAAGGGTGAATCAGATTTTGGAGGATATGCTAAGAGCTTGTGCTATTGACCATGGAAAGAATTGGGATGACCATCTATAATTAGCAGAATTCTCTTACAATAATAGTTATCAATCAAACATTAAGATGACACCTTATGAAGCGCTCTATGGAAAAAAATGTCACACACCTCTTAACTGGTGTGAGTGAGGCGAGAGGTTTATATATGGGATTGATATTGTCAAAGAAGTCGAAGAGCGGGTCAAGCTGATTCAGGCCAACCTCAGAGCAGCTCAACCTCGTCAGAAAAATTATGCAGACAAATGACATCGTCCATTACACTTTGAAGTCAGGGATCAAGTCTATCTCCGTGTTTCTTTGATGAAAGGGATTCATCGCTTCGGAGTGAAAGGGAAACTAGCTCCTCGTTTTGTGGGTTCATTTCCCATCACGAAGTGCTGACGTGTCGCATATCGCTTGGAACTGCCAACATCATTATATGGAATTCATGACATCTTCCATGTCTCACAACTAAGAAAGTGTTTGAAGAAGCTGACAAAAGTTCTTACGGAAGGATGGAGAATTTGCAACCAGATATCACTTATACTGAACAACCGGTGCAAATCATCGATGAGACGGCTCGTACTACAAGGAACCGGATGTTATGGTTCTACAAGGTATTACGGAGTAACCACACCGCTGAGGACGCAACATGGGAATGTGAAGGATTCCTTCGAATCAATCACCCGGAACTGTTATCATCATACCTCGATAACATTCTTGTTCATCTTGTTCTTTTCTTAATCTCGGGATGAGATTCTTTTAAGAATGGAGGATTGTGAAGGTCCAATTTTACGGTACACTATTCAACAAGTGATCAAGTCAACACAAACTCCATTAACAATTTGAATTATTTGGAAATTCAAAAGAGGAGGGAATGAGCACTGGAAAATTTAGAGATATTTTGTAGACCTCAAATGACAAATCTGAGACCACCATGTGATTCTTCATGTCCAAATTAGGGGGTCTGTCAAGTTTGGCTATTTTTGGAGTTGATTTCAATTTTCAAATAGATTTTTAAAGTTCTGCGCGAGGGATGTTTCTTAAATGTGGGGCCCACCAGTCAGGCCAGCACATGAGCCACCGTTTCTTCTATGTTCCTTTGCTCGACACCGCACCGTATGCATGCCACCACCTCTCTCTCTTGGTTCTCACCATTTCTCCCCATTGGTTGACCGCCCAAGCCAACATAGAGGCAAGCTCATCCCCTGGTCGACCTTTATTTAGCCTCTCGGTGAAGCAAACTGAAGCCTTTTCCCAGTTCTTCCATTCATCACCGCCACTGACTCCATCATTCTTTGCTCCTGTCGTTGTCGGCGAGTCTTGCTTCCTCTACTCAAGTGTGCCACAGAGAAAATACTTGCAGGTGGATCCTCTTGCTATTCCTTCACTTGGTTGCTCAAGTTCGTGGCTCATCTCGTTGGTTTTTGCAGCTCACCGCTAGTCGTTCTTGGAGCCACCACGGGCATTGTCGCGTTCCCGATGCCCCGAGCCACCTCTCTTCTCCTCTGCCATTCCATAAGGTGTGCCATCCCACCCTGACCATGTTTGGCAACTCATTCTTTCGTGTTGTGTCTTGGATGCCCGGGCGCCTTCATGTTCATGTGGTTTGGGGCATGAACCATAGTTGCGAAAAAATAGAAATTCAGTTTATTGGATCATTCTTGCTTCGATTCGCTGGGAGTTTGTGAACTACTACACATCGTGAATCCATAGATGCAAAAGGGAGGGAAGGTTGTGGTCAAGATGAGATTTCCAGAGTGTTTTCGTGTCAGCCCTGAGCAAACACTAGGTCATCGGTTTACCCCCTGTTCCAGCCAATTTCATGCAAAATTAGCTCCATCTTTGCGATCCCATTACTCCACGATTGCTTCCTGACAGCTTGGCGAATTGTGTTAGGGTTAGGTGCTAGGGGCGCACCATGGAAGCCATGGGTGCCGCCACCCTCACCATCGAGATCGTCCTTCCCGGCGAAGTCGTGCCCTTCTGGGTTGCCCATTTGTCGTGCAATGTTCCTAGGGTCATTTTTCCTTTCTCCCATGGCTGGGAACACAACTCCGGCGAGGGGAATGTCGCTGCCGCTGCCGCCGTCGATCCCATGGGTGCAGTGGCAGGAAGTTGAAGAAGAAGGATCTTCTGTGCCTCTGGATCCAATGTGTCCATGGCCATGATTTCTATTACCCCATGTGTTTTAGATCTAAGTGGATGAATTCAAACAAGTGGGCCCCTGCTGTCAATGTAATAAAGAATTTGCAATAGAAACTAAATAGTGTGAGACCTATGTGTGCTGAATACATTGGCTATGGCGATAAACGTTTTGAATATCACCAAAACACCTTTTTCATCAAGGTCCGACTCTAGGTCTGAGCTCCAGCAAGGTCGGACAATAGGTTCGGCTTATTTTGGGTAGCTCCGGCAAGGTCTGACGTAAGGTCCGACTAGCTTTGGTTAGCTCTAGCTCTAGGTTTGACTAGCTTTGGTAAGCTCCGGTGCTAGGTCCTACTAGCTTTGGTAAGTTCTGGCGCTACATCCTGTTAGTTTTGGTAAGCTCCGGTTCAAGGTCCGGTTAGCTTTGGCAAGGTTTGGAGCTTGATCGCAATGGTTCTGCTTTTAACTTGCAATGTTTCAAACTTGTTTTTTGGTCTATGGAAAGCTTTCTTAGTAATCTTTTACTAAGTTTTTGTTGTGTTTTGGTGGTTATGACTGATATCTTTTTGCTATGGTTTGCAACATGCTTATGTGAGGTGCTCACATAAGGTTTTGTGGTTTCAGAACTAACGTGAGTCAAGTCGAGGACTTTTGCTTGAAAGTATTAGTTGTTTATTCATGTGCAGGTGTTGCTTGAGTTCAAGACATGGCTGGTGACGAGATCCATTGAACTAGTCTTAGGGAGAAGATGAGGTTCAACAACCAAGTTTGGGAGGAATTGTGGTTGACTTGATCGAGAGGTCATACAACATGTTTGGATCAAGAACATTGCATATGAAGGTACCTTGGACGTCCTTGGAAGATGTTTGCACGTGTGCAAGGAGTGTGTGGATGTGGCTACATGGCTCCGAGGCGTGATGAAGATATGTCGACGTAAAGAATTGGTCGGAAAGGTCCAACCGACTAGGTTATGGACTCAGGCTATGGCTGAGTCGTGTTTGACTCAAATATGGATAGTTTTGAGTTGGTTATGATAGGATTTCATGTGGATCACGAATTTGAGTTGTTTTAGTAATGTGAGATACGTTCCTAAGGTGTTTGTAAGTCTTAATATTGTATCTATCTGCGTATATAAGAGTCTTGAGCAGTTATGGAAAGTTTCGATTCGTGAATTGAGTAGGATTAGAGTCCTAGTTAGGTTTGGGTTGGCCTATGGGCTGGTTATATAAGCAAGGGGGGCCAGAGCTCATGGTGCACGACTTTGGGGCTGTTCCTTGTGAGCTTGAATCAATAAAATTTGTAGTCTAAAGGAGCTTTTGTGCCTTGTTTTTCTAACTTGTTTTCTTCAAGTCTTTCTCATCGAGTTTCTACACAACACTACCTTGCTTTGGTGGTTTTATCATAACTCGAGTTTTACAGATCCGATTGATGTGATTATTCTTGTGTTATATTCAAAACTTAATTTTCTATCATTTTTAAAAAATGTATGGTCATTGGATTTTTGGTTTCTGATCTACACGAGTTTCTTTGCAGTATTCCAGAACTGTTTTTCTCGGGTAGGACAGATTGACCTTTGTTTGATCTTTCGATCATAACTTGAGTTTCTCTTGACGAATTTTCATGATTCTTGTTGTGAAGTCTTCGTGAATGGATTATCTACAATCTATACTAGTTTTGTCATAGTTTAATACATTTATATTAGTCGCACACACGATTTCTTTAACAAATTGGTTAACTGCCGAGGGGTGTTTTCGTTGCTTCCGCTGAAAAGTTTTAATCTACCATTCACCCCCCTCTAGTAGCTTTACACGTGCTCTACGATCCTACAATTGGTATAAGAGCCACGGTGCTCTAATCTTTGTGATTTGCTCGTGTTTTTACTAATCATCATGGAGAAAGACTCTACAAAACCTTGTGTTTATTGGTATTGATTTTCAGGTTTGGAAAACACTTATGGAAGCTTCCAGGCACAAGGCTTCACAATATGGGAAAAGGTGTACAAGCCTTTTGATGTGCCCCTGAAAGATCAAGTCACGACTACAAACTTAAGAGATGTCGACAACAACAACAAAGCCCGCAACTTGATAATCCAAGGACTAACTCAGAGCGACTTCGACCGTGTTGCACACCTCCGATCGGCGTACGATGTGTGGAGAGCACTTTGTGACTACCACGTAAGATCCAACACGATCAAAGAGGTAAATCAAGATATGTTCAAGAAAGAATACATGCGCTTCGAGATGCAACCCGGTGAGTCCATTGATGACCTCTTTGCCCGCTTTAATAAAATTCTCAGTAATCTACATAGTGTCAACGAAAACTTTTCTGATGCTGAGAATGCTAGACAACTCCTTAGTGCATTAGACATAACAATATGGGAGATGAATGTAACATCCATTCGTGAATCAACTGTCACCAGTACTCTTACTTTAGATGTGCTTTACTCTAAACAAAAAACTCATGAAATTGACATTTTATCACGTAAGAATCTCAATAAGTCTATTGCATTCGTTTCACAACGTGATATGCCTAGCTCCGGCAAATCATCATCTTGCAATACTCTTGCTTTATTGTCCTCACTAACCCTGGAGCAGATCGAGGAATTTCTAGAAGAGGACTTAGCACTCATCTCTACTAGATTCTCAAAAGCACTGCGAAATGTGAGAAGTAGAAGGAGTGGAAGCTCCGGACCACAGCGCTGCCTTGAATGTTGTAAAACAAGACACTTTCGTACAGAATATCCTAACCTTTCAGGTCCTACTACCCGTGAAGAAAAGCAAAATAAGGTCAAGATCACCTCTCGAAACTGCAACAAGAAAAAGAAGGGTTCCATTGGACGCAAGATGATAAACGGCTTCATCACCGCACTTCTAGAGCTCAGTTCTAGTGATGTAGACATTGGAAGTGATGAAGATGATGACGATCTGGCCAACTTATGCTTTATGGCGGGCAAAATAAGATCAAGATCAAGTCAGGAGGATGCAAAACATAACCGTGACGATGATGAGGTATGTTCTACCTGTAATGAAATGTGTGATGCAATTTCTCGTGCAACTATTATTGTCAAGAAAAAGGACAAAAAGCTTAGGGATAATGCTGTTAAAATTGAATCACTAGAATATGAAATCAACCGTCTAAAAACTTTGATTCCTAGTGATGATTTATGTCCCTCATGTGATTTAATTAATGAACAATAGTCCACACTAAGAAGTGCACACTCCTCCACTCTAGATAAACTTTATGAAGAAATTGAAAAGAACAAAAAGCTGTCTGATTTTAATGATAAAAACTTAAAAAATGCTTCTGGTTCTACAGATGATTTTGCATTATTCTGCATGTGATAATCTTGATAAGAAACTAAAATATGCTATGAATGAAATTTCAATACTGAATAATGCTTTACGTGCTCATGAAGTTAAATATTGTTCTAATTGCAAATTAAAAGGAAAAACTTCATATGAAAACAACCTAGAATTGTCTAAGAAACTTGATGACATGAATAGGATACTAGAGCAGTTTTGTATTGGGAACAAAAATCTAAACTTGTTACTTAATTCATCCAAATCTTGCAATGATAAAACTGGTTTAGGTTTTGATTCTCGTGCTCATGCTAAAGCACATCCACCTAAAATTGTAAAATCATTAGGAAGTGATTTGATTAAAACAGTTCCTAAACCAAAGGTGGTGGTTTTTATCTGCAGGAGTGTTGTCATGTTCGGGTTCAAATAAACAGATTGCATGCTCATCTAGACAAGAAAACAAAGTTAAATTTCATTGTACCTACGGTGGTAGAGATGGTCATGTCATAGATTTTTGTTATAGACTAGCTAAACAACATAAAAAGGATAGAATGCAAGCTAGATCTTATAACTCTCATGCAAAATTTGCTGCACATACCAAACTGAATGTCAGGAACATGTAACCTGCTGTTATGCGTCAAAAACATTCAAAGTTTAGCTCCGGAGCTTCAGTTTTTGCCTCTAGACCTCTTGTTGTTACCTCGGACCTTCTATTTTTGCCTCTGGAGCTATTGATTTTTGTGCTACACAAGTAACACCTTATAGGTCAGTAGTTAAGAACAAAAAATCTCAATCTTTTGCTCATAAACTTGCTGTTTTATCTCAGTTTTTGGGTGTTTTTCCTGCTGCACGTCGTGTGACTCAGTATTGGATTCCTAAATGCCTTTTGACTAACCCCAGTATTGAGTCATCGACGTATTGTTCTTTTATGTAGGTTACATGCTTGAGGAAGGAGAACATTTGGACTGTGGATTCGGGTTGCTCACGCCACATGACCGGTAACAAAGAATGGTTCTCCTCCCTCTTTCTTGTGTCACGTGTAGAGAATGTTACTTTTGCCGATAATTCTTCAACTCCTATAATTGCTAAGGGCTCTATTAGAGTAAATGATCACTAAACTTTGAAGGATGTGGCACTTGTTAAAAATATGAAATACAACTTGCTTTTTGTTTCACAACTGCTAGATGAAGATCTGTAAATTATTTTCACTAAAAATTGTTGCAAAGTTGTAAATTCAAATAATGAGATTATTTTTAACATGTTTCGGTTTGGAAGAGTTTTTAAAGCTGATTTTGACATGTATTCCTCTAAGCATAGGTGTCTAGTTGCTAATGATTCAAAGGACTTATATTTTTGGCATCGTAGACTTGGTCACGTAGGTTTTGATCATCTAACGCGTGTTAGTGCTCTTGATTTCAAATGTGGGCTGCCTAAGCTTAAAGGAGACAATAAAATTGTGTGATCTTCTCGTATACATGCTAAGATGGTTGCAGATTCGCATACTCCTCTCACAATGATCATGACAACTGAATCGGGTCAACTTTTGCACCTTGACACCATAGGACCTTCACGTGTTCAATCCTTCGGAGGTAAATGGTATGTTCTTGTGATTGTTGATGATTATTCTAGATACTCTTTGGTTTACTTTATGGCCTCTAAGAATGAAGCTTTTAGTCACTTTAGAACTTTAATTCTTATATAATCAATTCATCACCCGGGATCTTTAAAAGCAATTAGAAGTGATAACGGAACCGAATTTAAAAATCAATCTTTTGATCACTTTTGTGCTGAAAATGGAATAGATCATCAATTTCTTCACCATATGTACCTTAATAAAACGGTGTTGTAGAAAGAAAGAATAGAACCTTAGTTGAGATGACTAGGACTATGCTTGATGAATATCAAACTCCTAGGAAATTTTGGGCTGATGCGTTTGCAACCACTTGTTATGTCTCAAATCGTGTTTTCCTGCACGCTAAGCTAGGTAAAACACCATATGAGCTCCGGTTTGGACGGAGGCCTAGTGTTACACACTTTTAGGTCTTTGGATGCAAATGCTTTGTTAAGAAACATGGTAAGATTGAGAAATTTGAACCTAGATCCATTGATGGCATGTTTCTCGGTTATCCATCTCATACTAGAGGCTACCGTGTGCTTTTACTTGACACTAACAAAATTATGGAGACCTGTGAGGTGTCTTTTAATGAAGCAGGCCCAGGAACTAGCTCAAACATTGCGGGTCTAGATCCATATCCTCAGGGGGGAGATTATTTTCGAAGAAGAAGAAGAGTCGGTGATATTTCTTGATAGTTCTGAAGCTGACACGTGTCCAGCTCCGAACTTTGAACAAGCTTCGACTACCATCTTTGTTGGTCTTGATCATCCACAAGCCACAAGCTCATCAATCTGCGATGAATCTAATGAAGAAGAAGCTTGTGAGACATCTGTTCCCCTACGTATTTACGAGAATCATCCCCCGCAACAGATAATGGAAGCTTGCATGAACGAGTTACAAGATCCAGGTTTTCTGACCCCAATTCTCATGCTCATTTTGCTTTTGTTGCTTCTTTTGATCCCAAAGATATATCACACACTCACTAATGAATCTTGGATTATTGCCATGCAAGAAGAGTTAGAAAATTTTGAAAGAAATAATGTTTCGAAACTTGTACCTCCACCTCAAGATCACACTTTAATTGGAACTAAGTGGGTGTTTAAAAATAAAACAAGTGAGGATGGAGTTGTGATTAGGAATAAGGCAGGATTGGTTGCTCAAGGTTTCACACAAATTGAAGGTCTAGTATTTGATGAGACTTTTGCTCCTGTTGCTAGATTAGAAGCCATAAAGATTTTGTTAGCTTTTGATGCATCTAAAGGTTTCAAGTTATATCAAATGGATGCAAAACGTGATTTTCTTAATGGCTACATAGATGAGGAGGTTTATGTTAAGCAACCACTTGGTTTTGAAAATCTAGATTTTCCTAATCATGTTTTCAATCTGACTAAAGCCATGTATGGTCTAAAACAAGCTCCTATAGCATGGTATGATAGGTAAAACATTCTTACTTGAAAAGGGGTTTACCATGGGCATGGTTGATAAAACTCTTTTTGTGCTTAAGCATGGCAATGACTCATTATTTGTTCAAGTGTATGTGGATGATATTATCTTTGGTAGTGCTTCTCATGATCTTGTGTCCAAGTTTTTAGCAATGATGAGTTTAGAATTCGAAATGAGTATGATGGGTGAACTCACTTACTTTTTGGGACTACAAATTAAGCAAACCGAAGAAGGTACCTTTGTGCATCAAACAAAGTATACAAGGGACCTTCTCAAGCGCTTCAACATGGACAAACGCAAGCCTCATCGGACACCAATGGGAACAACATCAACATTTGAACTTGATTAAGATGGTAAACCTGTTGATCAAAAAGAATATAGAAGCATGATCAGATCTCTTTTGTACCTCACAACATCAAGAGTAGACATACAATTCAACGTATGTCTTTGTGCACGGTTTCAAACTTCCCCACATTTTTCACATCATCAAGCCGTCAAAAGGATTATTAGGTACTTACATGGAACTCAAGAATTTGACATTTTTCTTCCTTCTTCCTCAACCGTTACATTGAAAACCTTTTCGGGTGCTAATTTTTGGGGTTGTAGGATTGATAGGTAAAGTTCTTCCGGTTCTTGTCATTTTATTGGTAATTCACTTGTTTCTTGGTCCTCTAGAAAACAAAACTCAGTTGCACAATCCATGGCTGAATCTGAATATGTAGCTGCTACTAGTGCTTGCTCACAAATTCTTTGTATTGTTCAAACACTTAAGGACTATGGGGTTGATCTAGATAGTATTCCATTGTTTTGTGATGACACTAGTGTCATTTGCATTGCTAAAAACCCCGTGCAACATTCTAGATCTAAGCACATTGATATTAGGTATCACTTTCTCCGTGATATGTTGAAAAAGAAAACATTGTGCTTCACCATGTAGATACCGAACAACAATTAACTGACATTTTCACAAAACCTTTGGTTTCACTCATGTTTGTTACATTCGTAGTGAAATAGGGGTTATGCTTTATCATGGCTTAAATGGAGTGGGAGTTTTGAAACTTGGGAAGTCTATGTGTGAATCTAAAATTAAAATAATCTGAGCATAGTATGTCATACACATATGACTTTGTGATTCCTTTTACATGCTGAAAGTTCTTACTACATTACTCATGTTATACATTTTGTAGTTTTTGTCATGACTAGTAATTGGAATAATTACTTACACTAAATCTGGTCATGATAGAACTTTCTTGCTATTTTGAACTTGTTGCATGATCACAAGTGCTTTTAATCATAATGAATTAATCAAGTAATCAACTCACATGTTCAGTTCTATGAACAAATATAAATTGAGAAAAGATCAAGAGAATATGCATGCATCACACTTCTTCTTTTGAGATGGCTTATCATTGCACTTAGATATGAACTTGGAAGAAGTTGTGTATGACTAAAACCATGTCCTTAAGCTTCTGATTGTCAAATGACATAGGCTTAGCTTGGTTGGTTAGAATAAGGCAGATGCGCACATAATCTCTTGCAAATATCATATGATCTAAATTTGTGCTTTGAAAAATAATAAAATGCAGCAACAAGTTTCATGCTTTTAGGTTTTGAAATAGTTAAGTTTGTGAGATCATGACTTGCTAAAATTGAAAACTACATTTGATCTCTAGCATGGCTTACACTACTTCATGTATCTCATTGTTGTGATAGTGTAAGTTACTTGATAGTATGACATGGATGAGCTTTGTTTTATATGTATATGTTAATAAATTAAAATTTCATTTTTGTACCTTGTTGAATACATTGTCAATGGGGGAGAAGTATGCAAGGGGGAGAAATTTATTTCTATCTCATTTGATTTTCAAAAAGGGGGAGAAATTGTTTTCAAAACTTTTCATGCCAATGTTCGCATTTTAAGTGGTGTTGCCAATGCATTCATCAAGGGGGAGATTGTGAGACCTATGTGTGCTGAATACATTGGCTATGGCGATAAAAGTCTTGAACATCACCGAAACACCTTTTTCATCAAGGTCCGACTCTAAGTCCGAGCTCCAACAAGGTCCGACGATAGGTCCGGATTATTTTGGGTAGCTCCGGCAAGGTACGACGTAAGGTCCGACTAGCTTTGGTTAGCTTCGGCTCTAGGTCCGACTAGCTTTGGTAAGCTCCAGCGCTAGGTCCTGCTAACTTTGGTAAGTTCCGGCACTACATCCTGTTAGTTTTGGTAAGCTCCGGTTTAAGGTCCGGTTCGCTTTGGTAAGGTTCAGAGCTTGATCGCAATGGTTCTTCTTTTGACTTGAAACGTTTCAAACTTGCTTTATGGTCAATGGAAAGCTTGCTTAGTAATCTTTTACTAAGTTTTTGGTGAGTTTTGGTGGTTATGACTTATATTTTTTTGCTATGGTTTGCAACATGCTTATGTGAGGTCCTCACGTAAGCTGTTTTGGTTTTAGAACTAACGTGAGTCAAGTCGAGGACTTGTGCTCAGAAGTATTGGTTGTTTATTCATGTGCAGGTGTTGCTTGAGTTCAAGACATGACTGGTGACGGGATCCATTGAACTAGCCTTAGGGAGAAGATGAGGTTCAACAACCAAGTTTAAGAGAACTTGTGGTCATGTTGATCGGGAGGTCATGCAGCATGTTTGGATCAAGAACATTGCTTATGAAGGTATCGTGGATGTCGTTGGAAGATGTTTGCATGTGTGCAAGAAGTGCATGGATGTGTATACATGGTTTTGAGGTGTGATGAAATTGGTCAGAAGGTCCAACCGACTAGGTTATGGACTCAGGCTGCGGTTGAGTCGTGTTTGACTCAAATATGGAACGTTTTGAGTTGGTTATGATAGGATTTCATGTGGGTCACGAATTTGAGTTGTTTTAGAAATGTGGGATATGTTCCTAAGGTGTTTGGAAGTCTTAAGATTGCTTCTATCTGCGTATAGAAGAGTCTTGAGCAGTTATGGAATGTTTCGATTTGTGAAGTGAGTATGATTAGAGTCCTAGTTAGGTTTGGGTTGGCCTAAGGACTGGTTATATAAGCAAGGGAGGCTAGAGCTCGTAGTGCATGACTTTGGGGCTGTTCCTTGTGAGTTTTGATCAATAAAATTTATAGTCTAAAGGAGTTTATGTGCCTTGTTCGTTTGACTTGTTTTCTTCAAGTCTATCTCGTCGAGTTTCTGCATAGCACTATCTTGCTTCAGTAGTTTTATCATAACTCGAGTTTTATAGATCGATTGACGTGATTCTTCTTGGGTTGTCTTCACAACTTAATTTTTTATCATCTGTGAAAAATTCACGGTCATTGGATTTGTGGTTTCTGATATACACGAGTTTCTTTGCAGTATTCCAGAACTATTTTTCTCGGGTAGGATAGATTGACCTTTGTTCGATCTTTCGATCATAACTTGAGTTTCTCTCGACGGATTTTCGTGATTCTTGTTGTCGTGACTTGATTTTCTACAATCTATACTAGTTTTGTCACAGTTGAATACGTTTAGATTAGTCGCGCACACGGTTTCTAAACAGCTCGGTTAACTGTCGAGGGGTCTTTTTGTTGCTTCCCCTAAAAAGTTTTAATGTACCATTCATCCCCCCTCTGGTAGCTTTATACGTGCTCTTCGATCCTACAAATAGAAGAAATTACTTAAATTTAGAAAATTCATAACTGCTAGCATATTCCTTAAAAAATATTGGATAAATTTTGCTAGAATCCTATTGATCTATACCCTGCAATGGTACAGGCTTGTGATCATGAAAAGCATTAGAGTTTTCTCTAAAATTCTGTGGTAAACTTTTGTAAAATCATTATAGGAGTTATACTCCATAGAAAGTTATGAACCTTGGTCAGAACCCTCAACTAGTATCCTCTTGCTTCCAGTAAAAATTTCAGGACCATTGGGTATGAGAAAATAGTGATAATCTCATGATCTTGGTAGAGGTTGAGGAAAATCCCATATTGAACAGCAAGTTTTTCAGAAAATTGGTAGCAAGTTGGAAATTCAATTGTGACATGTATAAGGCTCACAAAATTATGAAACAAATTTTGCTAGACTAATAGTGACCTTCCCTAACTGATTATCAAGTCAATTATCATGTCAGACCTAGCCTAATTTCCTGGTAATTCCATTTTGAAGAAAGGGAATAGGATTTTTCATAAACAGCAACTGTGGTATAAAAATCTGAAATTGTCACCATCAAACTCTTGTTCTTACAATTCTGCTGTTAAATTTTCAACTACAGTGGACTTCATCTTCTTTGAAAATAAATTCTGTTAACTTCATAGTCTTTGGATAGCTATATTAATAGTGTGCATTCTTTTCATTTCGCTAGCAACTCTTCGCGAGGAGGCACCGGTGCCACTTGACTTCATCCATCCAGAAGCAGAATTTGAATTTTATCAGCAACAAGGCAAGCCCCAGCTTGCATTTAAGTAAACCCGTTTATCTTTATCACTATGTCTATGTCTATATGGTATTTGCATTATGTCTTGGATTGATTGATACTCTACCTGCATGATCAGAAAATCCCTGGAGTCCATGGTTAGTATACTACTTATATGATGTTTAGTAATGCATGCTGATATATCTATTATGTGTTTACTGGTATAACTCGAGTATGGCTTTATCCTGCTCCTGCACTGGTAGAAATGCAATCAATGGGGATAATGGACATTGACTCAATAGTTAATTGAGACCGGACAGGAAAGTAGGAAGCAGCCGAGTGGAGATCTTTGTGCATAGTCCTGCCTGTGTCGATTGAGGACCGTCTGTGTGTGGTCCTGCTGGACAAGTTTGAACTTGTACCGGATGCATACTGGCTCTAATGGACCCAACAAACTGATGTAGCTTGTTAACTTGGACATTGAGGCATACCCCACCCTCCTAGACACCACGCACGTCATGACAAGAGCAGAGGCCACTGCGGCATAGGTCGTCATGTGAGTATTGCTTCCGGGATGGTAGGACCAGCTCAATGTTTGAGTGCCTCATGAAAGGTTGTCACTTATGGTGTTATAGGGAAGGATCGTAAGCCTTCTCTAGACGGGTGTAGGTGACGTGCAAACCGTCGCTCGCGGAAGTGATCATACTTATTCACTGAGTTGTGATGTAGTAATTAACTTGCACTTGATTAGTATGCTTCATGTAATCCTTGATCAAAAATTTGTATGGTGTAGATTCATCGTCCACTAAAGTTATGTTTATAAGTCTAAACATATTAATAATGAACTTGAGCTAAAACTGGATTAGTATTACAAGCTTTACTTTATATCACCATTACATTACATCTTCCGAGTCCAGCATGTAGAGTTTCATTACTAGGAAGGTCGGTTAAGTCTTGCTGAGCATAAGCTCATGGTTTGTTGATCCACTCTTTTGTAGGTAATGTTGCATATGGCAATGTTATGGATGAGGGAGATCCGAGTGTGGCGGCACCCGATGAGGGTTGTGAAGCCCACTGGGAACCTTGCACGCCACCGTGAGTTTTGGTTGTGGCTAACGCGAAGCGTCCGAGGGTCAGATGACTTAGTTACTTCTTAGTATAGCTTATAGTCATGAGTGTATTCTTATCTTTCTGTTGCTTGTACGGATGTACATTATTTGTAATTTGACAGTACTATGGAATAAAAGGCCTATGTATTGTAAATGTGTATTCTCTGTGTTATGCTATTAGGTGTTGCATCTTACGACACCACCCAATGCGATTCCTGGAATGTCGGGATAGTGGTCCCCACAGGATGCCTCCTCCGTATCAGCAACGGGTCCATTCACTACAGACTCAAATGAGGTGGATGTGTCCAAACTCTGGTAGCACGTCAATACATGCTCTCCCACTGCCCCAGCCGAGACCTTGCCCTCCTTCTCCAGCTGCTCGCTGACAATGTGCTCTAATGTCGCCAACTTGGTCCCGGCGGACTCAAGTGCAGGAAGCACAAGATCAATCTCATGCATCGGCATCTTTGGCCAAATTGGACAGATGTCGAGTGGGACCATGACAGACTTGGTACATCCCAGAAAATCCTGAACCCATCAGGTCACAACCGAGCTCCTCTTCTCCTTCTCGGCCAGAGCTTTCTCTTGTGCAACCAGCGCTTCGGCACACGCATCCAGGGTCCAAACTCGGATTGTGATGACAACCTTGCGATGGTCTAGCTCATCCTGCACTTGCAGTTGGGGCTCCTGTTCTGCCTGCAGATTTGCTTCGTGGGCGTCGGGCTGTTTCGCGCAGTACGTCAATTCACCACACTCTCGGGAGAGCTCTTCTTCCCATGATTGTACCTCCAGAACACTCTTGGAGACGGTAGCGTCTCCAGCAGTGAGTTCAGCTCGCAGCTTGGAGCAGGTGTCCAACCGAACATTGGCAATATCATTGGCATACTTGGCCTCCGCAATGAGCTTACGGGTCTCCTCGTCAAGTTTGCCAATGAGGATATGCTGCTCCATAAGTGTATCCTCCATCTTTTGCAGCTGTGCGGCCTTATCAGTCGCCTTCTTCTGCGTTTACTTTGTTCGAAGCTCAAGCAACCTCCTCCAGAATTGCATGCGCTCCTCCTCATCCTGCAATCTGCCTTCCCCCCGTTCAAGTGCATACTGAGCTTGGCGCAGGCAAGAGTAAGCAATACTCACGGCCTCTGGGAAGGGGGTCAACTCAGATCCTAAATTTTTCGGTGGCCCGTCACCATATCCGACATGTCATCGCCGATCGCCAGCTCTTCAACTATCAAAATGACAATCGCGATCCTGGACACTAGGCACAAGTCCCAGCAGTTGATTGACCACCGGGTGTGGTCACTGCAGCTGGCAGCTCGGCCTTGCCACCTTTGACTTCCGCTGTGGTCACTAGCTTGCTTACATCAAAGCTGTCCGCTGCACCGGATCTTGGTGGATTCACCTCCACCACGGTTGCAGGCAATGTTGCCTTATCCACATTGGCTCTCGTCGAGTCCAAGGGCGGAGCCACCTCGTTGTCGTCTTCTGCTGCCTTCGCGACAGCTACTGGCTCCGTCTAGACCTTTCCATGAGTTGATGGCCCTGGTAACGGAGTGGAGGAAGACCCAACACCACTCTGTTGTGGAGGGTATGAAGCATTCGACTTCGACACCCTGGAAAGGGGAGTCAAACATGAACAAACAAAGAATAAAGAAGGGAAGACATCACCCTAACAGAAGATGCGTACCTGAATCCTTGACACTTCCAAGAGTCACAGAATCTCTTACGAGGATGACCGGAATCGTTCGATACCACTACGACCGGAGACGACATTGGAGCTCCAATGCCTCCTGAACTAGCTCCAACTGTCGTTGAAGGCGCCGACTTTTCGACCGGTGCCGCCGGAACTGGCCCCCCAACCTTCACTGCCACAGGGACCGCAGTAGGTCTGCCCGTGGGAGATGATGGAGTAGCACTACCATACGCTTTAATTGTCTCTTCTTAGATTCGGGAGCCAGTGGCCGACTTGATCCACTTGTGCTGACTAGGGTGGGAGAAGCAACTCGATGAGCAATCTTGGAGGGAGCTACCACCAACCATTTCCCCATGTCACGACAACCAGAAGCTTTAGCCTTACCCTGTTCCCTGGTGCCCGTGACCTTGCGGATCTTGACACCCAAGGATTAGTCTCTGATTTGCCTCACAGCAACGCCGAGATCATCTAACATTGGCTTCCTCCATAGCAGTTGCATCCTCGAGGTATGGTCAATGCAAGTTGGTTGACTCTTGTTGGGGGAGTGATGGCATGAATAGAGATTGGATCCATGCTCAATACAGTCAAGCATCCAGACCTGACCCGACACCGTGTTCTAGCCGGGTGGTGTTGTTCACCCCGGTGGAAAGCCAAGCTGCATGGGTGCGCTGCTAGAATGGCGCGATACGACAGGTGTGGAAGTCAAAAAGCACCATCAACAAAGCCAACCATTCGCCCACCAAGAACTTAATCCTCTTCAACACTCGTTCATACGCTTCATCCAGGTCAGGCATTTCCTTCCAGAACTGACGATCTGTCATCGGCTTCCTCTCTGACAGTTCCAGTCGATCATGCACATGGACATGCACAATCAACCAGACCTCCTTCCAATGTTCCCATTTGTCGGCAGAAAAGGAGGCAATGTACCTGCACAGAGGCCTTGAGTGATGCTGGAAGTAGTATGCCTCGATCTGGCCCCAACTCCTTCTGCTTGAACACAATACAAAGAATGCTCAAAAGAGTAGTATTGGCGGAGCCATGCACACGAACATCTCACAGAAGTGGACGAATATTGCCACTATAGAGAGAGTGTTCGTTAACAAGTGGTGCAGCCGAAGGCTGTAAGTCTCTAACAGAGTCAAGAGGAAGGGCAGAACCCGAGGCACGAGCCCAAGCACTAAATAAACAAGGAAGAGACCATCTCCTCCGTCTTCAGATCGGTGAGTAGGACCGTTCCAAGATGGAGCTCCTGATCATACTCCACCGCACGCCATCCGATCAACCGCCTCAACCTGCCGATGTCTTTAGATGTTAAACAAGAGTCATGAAGGTTGAACACCATTGTGGTGGCTCGGATTTAAGTGGAAGTGGAATGCTGGGAAAGATGAGCAACAACTAAAAGAATAGCGAAAGGAGGAAGACAGAGAACTCTAGGCGCAAGAAGGAAAAAGAGATCGTAAGAGATCCCTTACACGGAGCAACATTTTATCCATTTTTTGCAATCCTTGGAAGGCAACCACTCGTGGAGCTTAGTCACATCTCATGTGGCTAACGTCACCAATGACAAGGGGGCCTGGGTCCACCAGCCAACAAGGTCAGACCTGGCTCATGATAAAGGTTCACACAAACACCGAGGAAGGCAGCACAACAGGGCTGCAAAGATTGCGTCGGGAGAGGATACTAAGATCGTATTGGGAACCGTTATTGATCAATGTGAAAAGACAAGTGCACATCACACTACGCTACTTTCAGACAATCAAGTACGGTGATGTTCCTACAATGCAGAGACATATCATCGCCTCAACCGTTTGAGTGAAAATCCAAAGCAACAACGCGGGAAGACTTGATAGTGGTCCCACCTACGGGATCGAAACCTCCCCCGAAGTGGGCATGGGGCCACTGTCAGTACCCTGTAAACCGAGTACCTTGCGTACAATGAAGAGAAGATAATGGGTCCCACTTCCCAAAAGAGGAAGCATCCAGAAGTCTCCACATGGCTAGCGGCTCTAGAACCTGCCTCCCTACTAAGGAGGGCTCCGATGATGCTACGTGTTCGATAGCTTCGGGCCCAACCTCCTTGCTGAGGACGGCTCCGATATCGCCATGTGTTTGATAACTCCTGACCCCACCTCCCTACTAAGGCAGGCTCCGGTGTCACCACATATTCGACAGCTTTGGATCCCACCTCTCTACTGAGGAGGGCTCCGATGTCATCACGTGCCTGACAACTCCGAACCCCACCTCCCTGCTGAGGAGGGCTCTGGTGTCGCCATATGCCCGATAGCTTCAGACCTTACCTCCCTACTGAGGGGTGCTCTTGTGCTACCATGTGTCCAAGACTGAGGCAAAGTGTCGTGAGTATTCAAGACGTTGAAACTGCTACTTCAAGATGGAATTACTGCGACATTAAGACCACATTAATCTCACACGACCAGTAAGCAATCAAGACGTATTAACGTGCCCTGAAAGCCATGTTAATATGCGTTCAAGGCTCCATTAAGTGCCCTAGATCGTGTATAAGGTATTTTATTACACGGGGCCACCTGTCCGGCCTCGGCCTCACTATAAATAGTTGGACCTTGGCATATAAAGGCCTGTGCTGCTACGGTAGAAGGGGATGGAATACCTACATGCAAACTCATACGCATTGTACCCTCACTCCAACACACATACGAAGCTCAACAGCAATAACACTACTCTCCCATGGACGTAGGGTGTTATGCTCCGGTGGCCCGAACCACATAAATCCCGGTGTTCACCCTTGTTCTACGCTTTCATAGTTCCTGAGAATTCGCCCCTCACAAAAAAAACCTCCGCAGGCTGCTTCATAGTGATACTGGGAGAAGTGTCGTTGCTACACTTCGACACCGTTATATCTTATTGTACCACATCGAACTAGTCCGCCACTATGTCGACTAGTCTGGACCATTAGGGTTTGAACACTTGAACTTGAAATAGTAACACTTGACCTAGTTTCTACACTTCACCACACCGGACTAGTCTGGTGTCAACCTTGGACTAGTCCGACACCTATGCGGACTAGTTCAAACTATTAGGGTTTGAACACTTGAACTTGAAACAACGGCGCCACTTGATCTAGTTTCTTCACTTCACCACACCGGACTAGTCCGGTGTGAACCACAGACTAGTCCGGACCTGTAAAAATATACGATCACTTTTTGGGACCTCTATAAAATGGAGACCCCGTCTTTTTTCACAACCAATCTTGAACCCTAGCACCGTCACTGCATCCAAGAGCACAAAAATACTCCTATCCACACATTCTAAGGCCCTAAGAGTGAAATCTTTGGTATTGGGAATTGGGAAAATGAGAGTTATGATGTCATGGACATTGAGTTCTTGGGTTTGAGCTCTCACACACTCGAGTCATTATTTCTGTAATTCTTCGAGTGTGTTGATATCTATTTTCAGAGCCATCAACTTGTGAGAAAGCCTCAGAACTTGGTGATTATCCTTTGTGATAGTGAGAATCAAGTCGACATTTTTTGTGACTTGGTGAGGGAAGGGTTGGTGAAAACCCAACTCTGTGTGAGCTCCCTAACAAGGATATGGATCTCTTGTGTGGGATTGAACCTCCGTAAAAATCGTTTGTGTCTTTTGTTCTTAATTCATCCTTTTCATTATCATCACTAGCTAGGGCATAAATTTGATCATAGTACCAATCCTTGTTATATTTGTGATCCACGTGCAAATTAGTCATCCTACTTAATCATTAAAGTTGTTAAGATAGTTTAACTTTTCGATACAAAAAAATCATAAAATATCCAAAAGATCTAACTTTGTTCATTATGCTGACTAACACCGGACTAGTCCGCACACACACCCAACTAGTCCGATCCCTAGAATTTAACAGCTTCGAGTTAAGCGTTTCAAAAAATAAAAAACTCCTATTCACCTCCTCTAGGCCACATTCAACAATTTAAAGCGAATAGTAACTAACAATGACAATTTAAAACACGAGTAGTAACTGACAAACACGTCCATTAACAAAGTACACCAGAATCTCTACAAAATTGAATCATGCCGACCATGAGAAATTCAGTATGGCAAGTAACTGATTCAAAGTTACACCATGTAATCCTTGCATGCACACCTAAATTCAGATCAATGACAAACTGCACCAGGCCTAAAACAACACCACCTCTATTTTCATTTAAAATATAACCCAATACTACAATATTTAGTGGGTGTGACTTGAATTGTTATTCCTGGCCAAACTAAACTATTATCCAAATCATGAAAAGTGTTTCTTGTTCGAGAAAATTCAGAATTAGAGCAATTTTGCACCATCAAAATTTTAAGAAGGAACAAGTTGCACCATCAAATTCGGAATTTGAAATAACTTGGATATGAGAAAGTCTACTCAGATTACTTAATACATAGGCGAAAACCACCTTCACTGTGGTTGCGAATTTCAGGATGAATTAAGAAAATATTAAATGCATGTACTATACAGAGGAAATCATAGATGCCGAACCAAGACGTACTCAAGGTTAGAACTCATGGTGCTGAAACTAGGGCACAACTACCAAAATATGATAGGACGAACATGCCAAAGTCGATCAATGAAATTTTACAGTAATGTGTATTTACCCATCTAGTTATTATCGTTTTGTTCTAGACATAGAATTGTCACTGCATTTGTATTTTATGGTAATGAGCTAAACAAAACCTCTTCGAGGGGAGGTCGGGACTTATAAAAATAGTATGTCCTAAAGATGTGTAGCCACACCAAATGTCCTTGGATGTGTCCAGAATGCTTTCGTTTCATCAAACAATAAGTATAATTGCAATAAGCCAACAGAACTTGAAACCATCTTGTACCACATTATATTTCCATCAGAAGACTTCACATATCATAGCAGTACCAAGAGATGCAAAAACTTTTAGTAGACACGGTTCCACTTATTCAGCAGCACATTATGCAAATCTATATTGCCAACTAAATAGCTAATATCACTTAAAGAAGGAAATAACTGATGTGCAATCTCCTGTTTTGTGCAAGCATGCAATTTCCGTATCCTAACCATTCGGTATTGATCCAAGGGTGCTGCACTTTTAGCACTTAAATCCCTCCACCTGGTGTTGTTGACAATATGCAAAAAGAATCCTGAGTGCAGTCATCCTTAGATTGTTAGGAAATGCTAACAGCAGATTGCACAGCAGTTGTTCTCCTTAAAAAATAGCTACTACAAATTACTTACATCTACTAGATACGTAGATAGCATAACTAACTAACGATCATTACCAACCAGATTGAACTAGCAAGAAAATCTGATGAGGCACTGTAGCCTTAGCGAGTCGAGGACCTGGAATCAACTCTTCTCTCCTTGACGGCCATGGACACGGCGCCAGATGCAGTAGAGGCCTTCTTCATTTCCTTGATGCTCCTGAGGGAGGACCTCGTCTCCAGGGAGCTGGTCCGCACCGCTGCCAATTCTCTGGTAGGCATTGACCTCCTCACAGACTCGGCGCGTGTGGATGTTTTCTTAGCGACGCGGCGCTTGGACAGCTCGACTGCGATAGAAGGGTCCTCGGCCATGGCCTCCGGGGATGCCCACTCACTGCCGTAGGGAAAGCCGTGCTTGCGCTTGAGGCGCTCATCGCGGCGCGCCGAGTAGAGGTCGTAGAGCCTGCCGCGCACGAAGAGTGGGCCGGTAGCTGGGGAGGCCACCCTGGCAAGCGCGGCCAGGTCGAGCACCACCCGCTCGTCGCGGTCGGCAGCGTAGATGTCTTCCTTCCCGGCCGGCCGCGCCTGAGGCAACGCCGCTGGGATGTTCTCCTTCCCGGCCGCCCTCGCCGCAGCCAACGACGAGGCCGCAGCGGGGAGGTCCAGCTTGGTGCGCGGCGGGCTGAGGTCCAGGCACGCTGCCGAAGGGAGCGCGGAGACAGAAGTGCAGAGCAACGAGCTCACTGGCTTGAGACTGACCGGAGACGAGAGCGTCGAGACGGAGGCGCGCATCGGGATCGGCTGGTGGCGGACCGGCGACCGGATCGCGCAGACGGAAGCGCGCATCGGAGTTGCTCTCTTGACTGATCCTGCAGGGTTGAGCGGAACACGAATCAGATCGGCAACTGAAGAAAGTGGGAACTTTTTAACTGGTCAATCGAGCATACTAATTCTATGTCGAACGAGAAGAACAAATCAAATGAGAAGGGAAGAGAGCTTCGTGGAGACAAAAAAAAAAAAGATAATTCATGTGGAACCACCGGCCATTCAGTCATTCACCATCAAGAAGTTGTCGGTTCCTATTTAGTACAAAGGAGCAAAGCAAATTCAAGGAACTAGAAAAGCCTCTTCTCGGATGCGGTTGGTGATCAACAGAACAAGAAGCTAAAATTCCATTCACCGATCTACCCCGACCAAGCGCATCATCGGAAACGCGTCAGCCAATCGGCGGCGCAGCATGCGTACCTGGTGGTGTCTTAACGGAGGAGGACGGGACGAGGGGTGGTAGTGACGCGCGGTTGGGGCGCGGGCGGAGGCGGCGCGGAGAGACTGCGAGCGGCGGCCGCCGGTCCATCCCTTAACGGAGTTGGCTGGGTCTCTCTAGATGCGCGGGACACGGTTCGTGCATTTGCAAGACGCCGAGGTTCGTTTTAAACGGAGGGGATGGGACGCTCCAACGGTCAGATGATGGTTCGCGTTTTTCGAATTTGTCCTGCGTGGCTGTTTAGTCACGGATCCGCAGCTGAGGCACCGACGCTGACACTGGGCTCTACGTCTGGCGTGAAACCCGTTTCCTTTGTCCAACAGTTTGCGTATAGAATAAATTGCAGTTTGCGGATAGTCAATTGCAGCATATATTTTCGCATTCACTCTCTTATTTAATCTCCCTTCACCAAGATAGGAAGTGGTAACTGTGTATTGCGAACAACAACAGGTAGTCAGACCTTTTTTAATGTGAATTTTCAATCGAATTCTTTCGATCTATGTCGTTAGGAGTTTTTTCTGTTTTTATAAGATTATATATTGGACTATAGAACAAAATAAATATATACACTATAGAAAAATGTAAGTTGTAGCCGTTAGATTAAGATTTAAGGGCCATGAATGCCGAGTGAAAGACTCCTATTTTGAGGTCATAGAAAATTAGACTCACCTTTTTGTTTTTTATTTTTCAAACATGAGGTCCACTGTATATAGATGGTCAATGGGTCGTGCCAAGCTCGCCCGGCACGAGCCCGACTGGGCTCAAGTCTAGAAAACCTCAGTCCGACCCAACATGATTACTAAACGGGTCGTGTTGGGCCGTCTCGATAGCCATTTTCTTAAGCCATACGCGACCCAATTAAACATGTCGTGCCAGGCCTGGCCCATGTCGTGCCGAATGTGCCGAGCCGACTCGAGGCACGGCGACGAATCTGCTGACATGTTGTGCATCTACGACTCCAGATCCGGGGCCATCAGGAGCCAGACGCGCATGCGTGCAATGGATATGTGATGATGGCGCATCTACAAGCGGAGGGAGGAGGGCGAGGCTGCAAGGGTGAGTCGGCGACGCCGCGACTGGAGGACCGAGGATCATGACAATTGCTGGTTAAAGACCAAGATGGTAGTGGGCATCTTCAGATCTGGGGAAGGTGAGCGGAGGGGCGCAGAGAGAGGCCGTCGGCTGTCGCCGCGCTGGCCACTAGGTTGAGATCTCTCAACGCCACAATTCATCATAGAGGCAGGGGCGCGACCATGCGTGGGAGAATCAGAGGGGAGGGCACGACCACAAGAGGGAGATGGGGGAATCGGAGAAGTAAGGAGGCAGAGGACCGAGTGGCGGTTAGGGTTTGACATCGGTTCATATATGAGGTAACTAATAGTGGGCTAGTCGCGACGTGCCAATGTCGGGCCAGTCCAGCCGGGTTATACGGGCCAACTATTGGGCTTGCCAGGCCGCCCCTTAATTGGGCCATGCCGGGATTGCACAACGGGCTGGAGGTTGATCTCAGGCATGACTCGAGTCGTGCTTCGGGCCGGCCCGGGCCCGGTCTCCTCTGTGTCGGGTCGTGCTCGTGTCAGGCCAAAAATATTGAGCTTCATGTCGGCCCATCTAACTCGACCCATTTAACCACCTCTACCCCTGTATGTTTTAGTAATATTTTTTGTGGTGAATATGTGTTAATAAAATAATAAGAGTATTGAGAAGAAACCATAATAAGAGTTGTATACCCATCACTCCGGTAAAGGGGACAGTAAAATAGGAGCCCTTCTTATCCAAATTTTAAAACCATCAAATCAAGATTCAATAGCCATGTCCCTTTCTTCTAGCTCCAATTATACAACCCTAGGGTCACTGAAACAAATCATCACTCTACCTTGACGAAACCATAGCCCACCAAGACAACCTCCTTCCTACCACCTCCCCTAATCGCCTCTGTCTAGTGCTATTATCATCTTTGACCCTATCCAATTGTCATCATGGACCCCGCCCAACCGTCGTCCTCCACAACCGCGATCTGTGGTGCCCATGCAGCCTTCTCATTAACCACCACCTTCGTCGTTCAGTTGTTCCTTTACCTGTTAGGAATAGAAGGATATAAATATTTAATAGTCTTGATAGGTTGTCATATATCTCAGGATTACATTTGATATGATAGATAGACTACCACATACATCACTCGTATATTTGGTAGGTAATATGTTATATATAGAAGTCTATATTTATAGATAGAAGGTATCATCTATTCTGGTAATACATGTAACATCCTATGTATATACTGTTCTATAAATATGAGACCCCATGACCCATCACTAGAGGAATCCCGACGATTTGCGACGGCCATGACCGTCGCAAATAAGCCAAATGCCGTCGCAAATAGCTTATTTGCGACGGCTTTCCTTATTTGCGACGGTTTTTGGCCGTCGCAAATAAATCGTCGCAATTAAGCTTATTTGCGATGGCCACCATCGCAAATAAGCTTAATTGCGACGGCTAGGAGCGATCGTCGCAAGTTATTGCTGCGGGTCGGTGGGCCCCGCAACATTATTTGTGACGGCCGGGCCGTCGCAATTAAAGCTTATTTGCGACGGCCAGGCTGTCGCAATTAAGTGCCTCTATTTGCGACGGCCGGGCCGTCGCAAATAAGTTCAGTGGGCAGGGCCCACATGTCCTCCTCCGGGACTCACGCCGCTATTTGCGACGGCCAGGCCATCGCAATTAAACCTTATTTGCGACGGCTTGGCCGTCGCAAATAGCAGTGGCTTAATTGCGACGGCCTGGAACCTTATTTGCGACGGTACTGTATAAAAAGCCGTCGCAAATAAGGTTTTTTATTTTTTTTTAAAACAGAAAAGACTACCCGGCTCGATGGCCAGAATCACAGAACAGATACAATACACACAGTATATACACATACAAACATCATCACAATCACAAACTAAGTAAGTTCCGATACATCTCACATCGTCATCAACAAAGCAAACAAAAGGGCTCACTCGCCCATC
Source organism: Tuctoria greenei (assembly GCA_036927565.1). Classification (NCBI taxonomy): domain Eukaryota; kingdom Viridiplantae; phylum Streptophyta; class Magnoliopsida; order Poales; family Poaceae; genus Tuctoria; species Tuctoria greenei. The sequence continues at coordinate 177,823,279 of JAYESD010000004.1, read as the reverse complement.
TGACCTCCGTAGCCACCTCCGGAGCCACCTCCGAAGTCGAAGTCGTCGTCGCGCCTCATTCCAGGCGGTGGTAGCGACGGCGACAGCGTTTGTGCAGCCGTCGCAGATCCCTGCAATTAATGAAACTTAGAGTTAGAATATAAATGCATCAACATCTCTCTTCCTCCCTTCCTCTCCCTCTATCTTCATCTAGATCCCCCTCTCTTCCTCTCTCTTTTCATTTCTCTCTTTGTCTCTCACTCTATCTTTCTCTCTCACTCTATCTCTCTATTGATATCCTTTTCCCTCTATCTCCATCTACATCTCCCTCCCTCTATCTTCCCCCTCTCTCTATCTCCATCTACATCTTACTCTCTCTCTTCATTCCCATCCTACTCTATCTAACTATCTTTCACTCTTTCTTCTGTCTCACTTTCTTCTATCTCTATCTTTCTTCTATCTCAATCATTTTCTTCTATCTAACTATCTCTCTCTTTCATCTATCTCAATCTTATTACGCTGGAGAAGAAGGATTACATAGAAACTTACCTGACCCGCTGAAGAAGGATCGCCTGGAAGGACCGGTGGTAATACCGATAGCTGGATTCCCAAACCTTGCGCCCGAGCCATGGCCTATCATTGCAAACATTAAATGCTACCTATTAGTAAGTCATTTACGCTGAATTAATGAGAATTTTAGTTTTTATTTTGTTACCTCCATTGCTTCCCGCATCTGCGCCAACGCTGCTGCCTGGGTTTGGATCGTGGCCTCCATCGCGATCCTTTGGCGTTCCACCTCCCTCCTTTCCTCCTCATGTCGCCTTTTGTTTTCTTCTACAGCTTCTCGGAGGGACTGCATCTCAATGTCTCTCTGCGATACGCGGCGACCTGCCATGCCCACCGACGAAGCCTGCGTGGAGCTGCCTCTCGCAGGTCTCCCCACCCTCGAGTCGACAACTCCGTCGAATATGGCATGCCTATAAAAAAGAGAGTCAGTAATATGAAATTAAAATATCTTGAATACTTTGAATTGAAAATGATAAAATGACTTGTAAACTCACCTTCCGTGTGCTTTTCCACCACCGGTTGCATACGCGGCTTGAGGATCGATCGGTTGACGTTCCCAATCGAAATCCTCGCCGTGTATCTTCCTAGCCTCCTCCCCGTACTTAGCCTGCAAAACAAGAAAACCGTGTAAGTTCAACAATCTATATAGTTATATTTAATATGAATGATTTATAAACTTACGAACCGCTCGGCTGCAGCCTGACTGCACCCCGTCGGCTGAGAAGGGTCCCTGTGACCTCTCTTCCAGACCTCAGCAGGAGTGGGCGACACCCCCGTCTTGCGCTCCTGTCAATACGTGTTAGTACGAACAATATATTATTAATATATAAACATAAGTTACACAAACTTACCATGCGTTTAGCTAAACGCAAGTGGTTATCTTGCCCGTACCTGCTCTTCCCCTCGACCCCTCTGCAGTCTCGAGCCTTCTCAGACTTAGCTTTAAACTCATCGCTAGCCCAATAGCGACAAAGGGCCCAAAATGCATCGGTCCGACACTGCAACCAGCTCACGTGGACCTGCACATAGTTGGAAGTCGTTAAAAATACCACCGAGGAAATTATCAGAAAAAAAATACTTACTACACTCCACGTACCTGCGCGTACTCCTCGTTTGTCAGGTGCCTCTCGATCTATTGCCGGAAGTGTAGCACATGCTGCTGGTTCGCCTTCAAGTGCTCATTAATAATTTGAACACGGGTGTTCGACAAAGCTTGTCGAAGCGCCTTGGCAGCGTTGTAGTGAAACACTCGCCTCGCATCCTCAAACTGGCGACAGTCGTTCGGGTCCTCTAAAGTATATCTTGCCTGCGATAAAGAATATATTGAAGATATGTTCACTAAAAGAGTTTAAGAGTTGAAACTTAGAAACTTTTTTAACATACTTACCATAAAATCGACCCATATGGCCTCCTGAAGGTTGCCGTGCTCCTGGTGATGGATGCGTGCGTAGTCCTCCCACGAAAGAGCAGACACCCCGTCGATGACCCCGGGATAGTGCAAACGCACTATGGACCCGAGGACACCGTTCACCGGTCTGTGATGTCTCTCACCGGTGAAAGACGTGTCGTCCCAAGCCCTGTAAGATATTTATTCATTCATTACTTAAGTAATCAAAAGAAACTAAAATTGAACACTATAATTTTTGTTACCTATCTCCGACTGGATGAATCACGATCCTCTGTGAAGGGACCGTGGGAGGACTGACAAAGTGAGTCCTCCTCGTCCTTCGCGTCTGCTGGGGCGCCACATCAGGTGACCTAGACGGCTCCTCACCAGCCGAGTCAAAGGCCTCAGGAACAAACTCATTGCCAGCCGGGGGCTGGCTGGCCAAGGGCTGGCTCGCCGAGGGCTGACTCGCCGAAGGCTGGCTGGCCGAGGGCTGCCTCGCCGAGGGCTGGCTCACCGAAGGCGCCGCAGCCTCTGAGTCAGCCGGTGAGGACTACAACATTCAAATGATTCATAAGTAAGTTTAATGTGAATTTGAATTTAAATAATTTGTCAAAAACGAGTAACATTTACCTGTGACGAAGCTCTAGAGCTGGTCTGAACGTGCCTCAACAGCTGAGAGCGTCTGCTGCCAGTCGACGAGGCACCAACAAAAGCGTCCTTAGGTCTAGAGGGGTAGAACCCCCTCGTCGGCGGCACCTTCTTACCCTTCTTTGACGCCATCCTGTTGTAATTAGATAATTAGTAAATATGAAAATAAAATATACAAAATTCATGTTACTATCTTCAAGAAAACATTACTTGTAGTCACTTTCAAAATTCATCAACATCATTGTCATGTGCCTGTGCCCTACTCCTTAAACCAGCCCAACGATCATCCATCGTGGCATGTTCTAATTTTCGTTTTCGCGTATCATCTGCCTCTACATCTTCAACGTCTTCAACATCTCCAACTAATTGATCGAGTCCTGCACCAAGCTCGACGATAAAAGTGTCTGGCAACTCTTCTTCTTGGTACACTTCTTCAACGTCTTCGCTATCATGGTAACCATCATCCCCAGGAGTATATAGCCGCTCACGAGGATTCACCTTATATACCACCCACCAAGCACTGAGCTTCGTGCATGGATAAGGTAGATAATACACTTGTTCAACTTGATGCGCAAGAACAAATGTATCGTAACCTCATAGTCGGTCCTTATGTTTCACTTCCACCATTCCAAATTGGTTTTCTCGAGTTTCATGAGTACGATCAAACCAGTCACAGTCAAAGAAGACAACTCGAAGGGTCTTATTTTCGGTAAAAGTAAATTCAAGGATTTTGTTAATGATACCATAATAATCAGTTAAATTCCCTTGAGTGTCCATTACTCTCGTCACAATACCGGAATTTGATGTTGCCGCGAGAGGACGATGAGCTTCAAAATGAGTTGTACGGAATCGGAAGCCATTTACGTCATATCGACCATAGCTTCTAACATTCACCAATCCATAAGATAGCTACCGCAAATCTTCATGGACATTGTGAGTCCGACACTGTTATAAAAAACGATAGAATATTATATAATACTTCTTTAATAATAGTAATTTATAATACATAGAAGATGAGAGAATATTACATATTCTCGAAACCAAGATAGAAAACTCTGCCCCCCATTTATTCCTTCCTTTCGCATCGCTTCTACTTGTTTGGCCGTAGGTTGATGCCTATGTGGCCAATATTGTCTGTGGAACTCGTTGAACATGAAAAAACATCTTTTAGAGTACACGTGTAGCAAAATATGTCGATTAGCATAAACTTCGGAGAAACACTTACTCGAAGTATTCTTGCATGCCTTCTATATTTGCGTACATATAGAGTAAAGCAACAGTCATTTCCTGTTCGGATAGCACGTAGGTCATGTAGCTACCAACGGTGGCGCCTCTCGTTTGAAAAATGGAAAGGTCGCTTAGAGGAGGTGTTTCGTCCACATTGTACCGCATCGCCGAAGTATTGATATTGTTTTCTTCCGCAAAGTAGACACTTGAAAAGTATCCTACTTCCTTAAGAGCATATGCTTCAGTGATGCACCCTTCCACCCTTGCCCTGTTGCCAACCATTGGTTTCAGATATCGTAGCGCTCTTTCAATGTGATACATCCACCTATATTGCACAGGACTGCCAACTTTAGCTTTGAATGGAAGATGGATAAGCAGATATTGCATTGGATTGAAGAAACCCGGTGGAAATTTTTTTTCCATCTTACATAAAAGTATGGGTATCTCCTCTAACTTATCCATCATCCCGATCTTGATTTCTTTAGCACAAAGCTGTCTATAGAAATAGCTGAGCTCTGCTAAAACCTTCCACACCGCATCATATAGATAGCCTCGGAACATAACAGGTAGGAGTCTTTCCATTATAATGTGATAATCACGACTGTTCAACCCAGTGAGGTTTCCTGTGTTAACATTTACGGCTCATTTCAGGCTAGCTGCGTAACCATCTGGGAATTTCAAAGTTGTCATCCATTTCATAACTTCTTTCTTTTCTTTCGATCGAAGACAAAAAGAAGCACATGGCTTTCCACCACTTTCAGAGATTTCAAGAGTTGGACGGTGACAAATGTCTGCCAAATGTAGTCTAGCTTTATAATTGTCTTTCATTTTGCCAGGCATATCCATGCAAGTGCTTATGATACTTTCGCTCATATTACGCTCCTGATGCATGACATCAATGTTCTCATTAGAATCACTGACTTCACATATGGTAGCTCCCAAAGTCCACATATGTGAGTCCAATTGTGTTCCTCTCCATAACCTACGAAATATCCAGGACGACCTTCATCAGGCACCAGTTTGTCCAACATATCAGAAATTTCTGACCCGCTGAGATGCTTGGGTGGTCCTTTAGTGACAACAGTGTTCTTTCGAAAGACATGCCTCTGCTGCCTAAATATATGATTCGAGGGCAGCCAACGTCTGTGACAATCAAAGTAAGATATTTTGCCTCCATGAGTTAGTCGAAAGCAATCCGTGTTTGAAGCACATATCGGACACGTCAGACGACCGTGAGTGCTCCATCCGGAAAACATGCCGTATGCCGGCAAATCATGGACGGACCACAAATAAGAAGCTCGAAGGTTGAATTTCTGCTTCTTGTAACTGTTGTACGCTTTGACTCCTATCCACAAGAATTTCAATTCTTCGATCAGCGGTTTTAACATCACGTTGAGACGTGACCCGCGATGATCAGGTCCAGGTACAATGAGGCTGAGAAACATGAACTCGTTCTTCGTACAAAAAGCAGGTGGAAGGTTGTACGGAATGACAAAGACAGGCTAACATGAGTATGGCGTGGCGTTCGTACTGAACGGTGAGAATCCGTCTGTCGCTAATCCGATGCGAACATTCCTCACATCACGAGAAAAGTCTGGATCAAAACGGTCTAGCGCCTTCCATGCATCACCGTCAAACGGATGCGTCAAGAATTCTTTGTTCTCATGTTTACCTTCTTTGTGCCATATCATGTGTCTTGTGGTTCTTTTTGAAAGAAACATCCGCTTCAACCGAGGTGTCACAGGCAAGTAGCAAAGCTGCTTATGTGCGACATCTGTCATCACATTATCGCCATCGTCATTAACAACTTCGACATACCTCGATTTACCACATTTCAAGCACATCTTCTCATTGGCTTGCTCTTTCCAGAATAGCATGCAGTTGTCTGGGCACACATCGATTTTCTCATACTTCATACCGAGACCAGATGTCTTGATCTTTGACTGATACATATCTGGTGGCGCTTTGTGAGGTTGTGGAAGGATATCGCAGATCAATTTCATGAGATCATTGTAGCAGTTGATGGCAAAAAAGTACTTGGACTTAATTGCCATAAATCTGGTCAAGAAAGCAAGTACGGTCACAGCCGTGTGTTCATGCAATGGCTCTTGTGATTTCTTCAGCTCCTCGAAGAAGTTCTCTGCCTCATTTGTAAGAGGATCCTCCGCTTCATGAGCTTCTAGCATCTCATCCATCCTATCAACATCTGTTATATCATCATCCTCATCCACTTTGGCTATGACTTGAGAATTAGTCTCGCTGTGAAAGGTCCACACTTCATAATGTGGAGTAAAACCGTTTCGACATAAGTGAAATGAAAGCTCCAATCTTCTCAAAAACTTGGTGTTCCGGCATTTTGTACATGGGCACCGCACCATATCTTCCGTTGACAACGAAAATGATTGATCCAAAAATTGATCTAACTTGATAAACCACTCATCGGAGTGACCACCAGTTCTGCTCTTCCAGCCAGTATACATCCAACTGCGGTCTTCACCCATGTTTGACTCTACAGTTTAACGCGAAAGAAATTGTCGTTAATGTATTCTTGTGTTATGTCACGGCCCTACAACCTAGGCAGATAGATCCTAAACCCACCCAAGAGTGACCGAGCGGAGTGTGCTCATGACGAGACGCGTGATCCGGATTCGAACGAAATTTCGGCAGCATAACCCCGCTGTTCTCCACTGCACGCCCAAAAATGGTGCAGCAGAGAACAACAGGGTTAAGCCACCGAAATCTCGTCCAAATCCGGACCCATGTCTCGTCACAAGCCACGCCCCCTCGGTCACTCCGAGGCTGTCCAAAAAGGAACAATTCCGAACCTGCACGTCTCACATGCCAATGGCATGTGAGACGTGCCGATCCCACGGGTAATACATTGCTATAGGTTACGTTGCTCATTTTCATTTTCAGATCATTTAAGAGAGAGGAAAGAACTAGAGAAAGAGTGAGAGGAAAGTTGGTCTTAGATGACAATTCCACATCCATTTCCACCGTCCATGCAATCGTGGGTCATTGACGTCCTTACCAACCCGTTCGCTTCCATGTCGCCTTGACTACTATGGTCTACACAGCACGATCACACTTATTGTGTGTCGTGCCCTTCCGGGTTGGTCCGAGCCGGCCCAAAACCCCTTTATTTATATATATTAAGTAGTCACTCAAAAACATTATCTGAATGCACTAAAGTCCAAACATACACTAAATAGAACAGAAAAAAACTATTAATTCTAAACACTCATGCAATCAAAGGAACAAGAGAAAAAAATTATTATTCTAGTAACCTGCATAATAAACATATTTACCAAAGCATGACAAAAAGTTATCTAAACCTAAAAAAACATAATCATCTAGCAACATCTAGATCACACACTTGACATAGGCTGAACTAGTAACATGGTGATGCAAATCTAAAGAAAATGTGTTACATCACTAAAAGTTTGAAAAAAATAGTTGAAACATTATACATATCAGGGCAGCTACTATAAGAGCAACAAGTCATCATATACAGCTAAAAGCACTGTACTTTGTCATATACAATATGAGAAGAATGATGGTGCCATACCTGAGCAGTGAAGTGGATCTGAGTGTGCACGGTGGGGAGGGGACCTGAGCAATGTAAAAAAAATGCATTATGTCAAGACCGATTTGATAAAAATAGCTAGAAAACTCAAAGAACTGAATATAATTGGACTAGCTAGATCACCATATTATGATGCTTTTGGTTGATCCACACGCAAGTCCCTCACTCGCTAAAACACAATGGATAATAACCTATTTTTCAGCTTTAAGAGGTTACTCTAGTGCTAAATAGAAAAAATTGCTAGTAAATGCGTTCAGTGTTGTCCAGGCGTCGCTCAGGCGTCGCCTAGGCGATTCCTAGGCGGCGCCTAGGTGTCCAGTCGCTTCAGACCAGACGCCATGCCTCCTCACCTCGCCTGGAACGGTCCAAGTTGCACAGCACAGTACCTATGCACACAACATGCAAACAAACAAATACTATGAACATTCCAAAAAGGCCCCTCTCTTTGTATCTCTCTCCTAAAGTAAGTACGCATCAAGTCACTGTCTCCAATTTGAACCAGTGCACTTGCGCTCTTTCTCTTTCGTGGCCGAAAGCCTACAAGGAACCGTGCAAAGATGACTCGATAGGCTCACCTTTATAACTGCAATGTAATGACTGGCAGCGCAGGCAGGGAGCTAGAGCCGGGGAAGATCAAGCATTGTAGCTCCTAGCTGTGCTCAGTCTCCGCGCGTCTGCACCACAACAAGCGCAGCAGGTCGTGTCTTCACTGGCTGCCGGCCGGCGATGACATACTGGGCAACGGTTGCTGTTGCGCGGGGGCAGAGTCCTTTTTTTGTGCAAGATCATAGCTAAGTGGGCTGGCGACTGGCGTCTGGCGAGCGGAGGTGCGGCCGCGCTGAATGAAAACGCGGGAGCGGAAGCGCGGAGTAAAAATGTGGGGGCGCGGAGTAAAAATGTGGGACCATTTACGGCCAGACACGCATAAAATGAACTCGGGCCGTGCCGGGCCGAGGCTTTCAAGGCCCAAGCCCGGCCCAGCATGGCCCCTTGGCCACCTTTGCCTGCAACTCAAGACATCCACAATTCGACACATGTACATTTGCATCTATTCACTGACACAACATACATGACCGGAGAAGAGATGGCAGAAGCCATGGCATCCATGACCGGCCTGTCGCAGGGCGTGCTGCCCGGCCAGTGCGTTGGCAGGGCCAGGACGGCCGTCAGGGCGTCGCCGGCCGAGGGCGAGACCGCCGCCGTGGCGGGACGCCGCGCCGGGCTAATAACAATTGGCGCGCATACAAGGACAACAAGCATAATTCTAAGCTTTATATTCTACTCCCCCAGCAAAACAACACTAACGAATGAACAAAAATGCACAAAACAAAGAAGCAGTGAAGCCACTTACGGCGGGCCGGCGATGGGGCGGCACCGTGGGCGGGGCAGCGACGCGGCTCAGGGACGGGGGTGCGGCGGGCCGGGCGGCGAGGGCGCGGCGAGCCGAGGCGGGGGCGGCGACGCCGGGGGTGCGATGGACCGGGGGCGGCGAGCCGGGGCGGCGACGGCGGGGCGGAGGGCCGGCGGCGGTGCGACAACGGCGGGCAGCGACGGCGCGCGGCAAGGCGGCGGGGCAGTTGTCGAGTGGTCGAGAATGAAGACGAGAATGAAGTGTCGGGTCGGGATAAAGGCCCCTATTTGCGACGGCCCACTAAATTGTGACGGCCGGACCATATGGCCGTCGCAATTAATGTTACTTGCGACGGACCTTTTAGCAGCCGTCGCAAATAAACACTTATTTGCGACGGCTGCCTTAGTTGCGACAGTACTACTTATTTGTGATGGCACCGGGGTTGGCCGTCGCAAGTAAGCTGTTATTTGCGACGGCCAGAGGCGGGTCGTCGCAATTTATTCTATTTGTGACGGCTGGCTGTCGCAAATAAATATAGCCGTTGCAAATGATCGCTTTTCCTGTAGTGCATAGTGGCCATCTTGTGCCATTCAAACCAACATGGTATGAGAGCCAACAAGATCGTAACTATCCACCACATTTTTTTCTCCTCCTCCTCTCCTCCATCTTCCTATGGCTGCCGCAAGTGCTTCTTCTACCATGACGCCTATCCCAATTCATCAAGTCATCACTATACGACAACAACAACAACAACAACAACCAAGGCTTCGTCCCAAATAAGTTGGGGTTGGCTAGAAATAAAACCCAACAATTTCGAAGAAAAGTAATAGAAAATAAGATGAAAGTAAGAAAATAATAATAATAATAATAATAATAATAATAATAATAAATACAAATAAAATAAGATTCTACATTTTATTTATTTTAGAAATGGGTTAATAAGAAAGAAGATAAGAGTAACAAAATACGAATAAACTAAGATTCTGGCACATGAATTGCTAATTTCTTCGCAGTCCTATCATCAGCCAAATCTCTTGGTATGTCCCACTCCTTTAAGTCTCGTTTCACCGCCTCCTGTCATGTCAACCTTGGTCAACCTCTACCCCTCCTGAAATTTTCTCTACTCTTTATAATCCCACTGTTAACCGGTGCTTCTGGAGGTCTCTGCTAGATATGCCCAAACCACCATAGGCGATGTTGGACTAGCTTCTCCTCAATCGGTGCCACCACTACCCTATCACGTATCACCTCGTTCCTAATTTTGTCTCTTCTTGTGTGGCCGCACATCCACCGTAGCATGCGCATCTCCGCAACACTCATTTGTTAGACATGTTGCCTTTTAGTTGGCCAACATTCTGCTCCATACAACATCACAGGTCTGATCACCATCCTATAGAATTTTTCATTCAATTTTTGTGGAACTTTCTTATCACATAAGATTTCATATGCTTGTCGCCACTTCATCCACTCGATCTTGATCCTGTGGCAAACATCTTCGTCAATATCACCATTGCTTTGTAACATCGATCCTAAATATTGACATATGTCCCTCCTAGGTACTGCATGTCATTATAAACTAACATTTCCATCCTCGCACCCGACGTCACTAAAGTCGCATCTCATATACTCGGTCTTGGTTCTACTAAGTCTAAACCCCTTAGACTCTAAGGTCTGCCTCCATAGCTCCAATTTTCTATCAACACCATCCCTAGTTTCATCTACCAACACTACATCATCAGCTAAGAGCATACACCAAGGGATATCCCCTTGTATATCCTTCGACACCTCATCCATCACTAAGGAAAAGATGTAAGGACTTAAGACTGATCCTTGGGGTAGCCCTATTGTGATAGGAAAAGTGTCAGTCTCACTATCTCTTACAAGCACACTTTTCACCACATTGTCATATATATCCTTGATAAGGTTAACGTACTTTGTTGGGACTTTGTGTTTCTCTAGTGCCCACCACATGCCGGTCTTGGTACCTTATCGTATGCCTTATCCAAGTCAATGAACACCATATGTAGATCCTTCTTTTGCTCCCTATACCTCTCCATAAGCTGACGGAGTAAGAAAATTGCCTCCATAGTGGACCTCCTAGGCATAAAACCAAACAAGTTTTTAGTGACTTTGGTCAGTTTCCTCAAGCGGTGTTCAATCACTCTCTCCTAGAGCTTCATAGTATGACTCATGAGCTTAATTCCTCGGTAATTAGTATAACTTTGAACATCTCCTTTATTTTTGAAGATGAATACTAAAATACTTTTCTGCCACTCTTCAGGCATTTTGTTTGACAGAAAAAGGCAGTTGAATAGTTTAGTGAGCCATACTATTACTACATCCCCCAGACATCTCCACACCTCAATGGGGACATCATCAGGGTCGCGGGCCTTTCCTCCTTTCATCCTTTTTAAGGCCTCTCTAACCTTAGACTCTTGTATCCTCCGCACGAATCGTCTGTTGGTGTCATCAAATAAGTAATCCAACTCGAACCTAATGCTCTCATTCCCATCATTGAATAGTCCATTGAAGTAGTCCCGCCATCTGTTCCTAATTTCTTCATCCTTCAATAGAATTCGATCTACCTCATCCTCAATGCATTTGACTTGGTTGAGATCTCTCACCTTTATATCGCGAAGTTTCGCCATCTTGTATATATCCTTTTCGCCTTATTTTGTCCCTAGCCTCTCATATAGCGCATCATAGGCCTGCCCCCTTGCTTTACTCACAACACGCCTTGCATTTTTCTTAGCCTCTTTATACTTCACCATGTTACTTGTGCTTATCTCATGATGCCAGCTCTTATAGGACTCCTTCTTCTCCTTAATAGCTTTTTGCACAGCTTCATTCGACCACCAAGTGTCTTTATCTGCAAGTTTCTTACCTTATGTCCACCCAAGCACCCCCCTAGCTGCCTTCCTAATGTAAGTTGCCATCTTCACCCACATACTATCTGCATTTTCTTCTTCGCTCCAAGGTCTTCTGCGATCATCCTCCTTTCGAATGAAGTTTGTGCTTCATCCTTCAACTTCCATCACTTTGTTCTTGCGGTTTAACACCTTTGTCTCATGACACACGCACGTGGAAATGAAAGTCGGCTACCGCAAGTTTATGTTGTGGAACAACACATTCCCCAGGAATCACCTTATAATCTAAACATGCCCCTCTCTCCCTTCTCCTGGTGAGGATATAGTCGATTTGACTAGAATGTTGGGCACTAGTAAGGGTCACTAAGTGAGATAGCCTCTTCTTAAAGAGGGTGTTAGCTATTAATAGGTCGTAGGCTACGGCAAAGTGTAGGATATCCTTACCCTCCTGGTTTCTATCACCACACCCAAAACCTCCGTGTACTCCCTCAAAACCAATGTTAGTTATACCTACATGACCATTGAGATCTCCTCCTATAAAGAGCTTCTCGGTTACTAGCGTTGGTATTGGGCGAGTTTGGACTCAAGACTCGGATCGACCCTCTTACAAGGATTATAGTCCCTATGCTCAGATCAACTCATATCACATTGTTTTAGCTCGAGTCCGGCTCAAACTCGCTCCTAGCTCGACTCACGCATAAGAGCTTTACCCAGGCTCGAGTTCTCTGTATCGAGCTTTGGGATCTATCATGCACACCGTATAAGGCTAGAACTCAGGTAAAAAGGTTCAGCAGCTCGGGCTTCCTCCCACTCCCGCCGCCGCTGCTAGTCGTGGTGGTCGTTGATGGCTCGACAGTGGGTCAGAGCGTGAGGTCAAGCGGCGCCTGCTGCTCGCCTGGGGCGGTGGCGGAGCCGTCCAGCAGCACGGAGGCGTCGCAGCCCTGGACGAAGCAGTCGTGGAAGTGGAGGCGGAGGAGGCCAGTGGCGAGACCGATGTCCTTGCGGACGGCGTCCTGCACAAAGCCCCACACGATGGACTCGGCCTGCAGGCAGCTCCGCCTGTAGAAGTTGAAGGACAAGCCCCGCGCCACCAGAGGCTACTGCTGCCTCGCATTGTTTCCGTGTTCTGCCGTTGTGGCAACAAAGGCTGCCAGAGCGAGAGCCAGAGCGGCGGCCGCTCGCCCGGCGCTGCCAGGCACTCGAGGCTGAGCCACAACCCGAGGTCGCAGGATGGATCCGTTGCGCGCGGTGTCTTCGTGGTGCCCGATGGTCCTCGTTGTCGCCTGCTTCACTTCCGAGTATGGCGAGCACCCGACGGCGCGCCTCGTTGTCAAAATGAACAGTTCTTCGCGGCCATCCAGCTCTAGGGACAGCGGATGGATGCCGCCACCGCACAGCATGGTCTCCATGTACGTCCGGCAGTGGTGCCAGTCCCCTGACGCAAGCGCTGATGACGAATGACGAGACGAGGAGGGGCCAAGCGTTGAGACACACGGGGGCGGCGAGGAGACGAGGACCTCGTCACCGTCGCCGGTGGCAAGGAGGAGATCATTAGCGCGAGGCGAGCGCTCGATTTGGGGCGTGTGGGCCGTTAATATAATATTCGATGATGAAAATTATATCGATCTCGATCCGAGTTTCAGACCCATATCATAAAAAGTTCAGCCCAAAAAAGTTTGACCGGTCTTAGGCCCTGTAAGCTCGAGGGCTGGCCTGGTCCATTACCACCCCTGTCGGTTACTGGTACACTACTAACCATATCCTCCAAGTCCTCCCAAAATTATCTCTTAATGCTCATGTCGAGCCCAACTTGTGGGGCATAAGCACTAATGACATTCAAGATAAGGTCCCACACACCTACCTTGCCTAGGATGATCCTATCCCCTCATCTACGGACATCCACTACTCCACCCTTTAGGCTCTTATTTATTAGGATGCCTACGCCATTCCTAGTTCCAGTCGAGCCAGAATACCAAAGCTTGAAACCGGTATTCTCAACCTCTCTCGCCTTTTGACCTGACCATCTCGTCTCTTGTACACAAAGGATATTTACACGACTCCTACTCGCAACGTCCACTAACTCTCGTAGCTTTCCCATCAGATCCTACATTCCAACTACCCACCCGAAACTTAGTTTCCTTGGCTAGCTTCCTTACCCTTCACATCCGTCGAGGAAGATACAAAGACCCTTTTCCACTTAACACTACATCCGGGCGATGATGTAGCGCGCCACTAAGGTGGTGGCGATCCGGCCCTCGCCCATTTAAAACCACATATGGTTTCTGATATGGCGCGCCACTAAGACGGTGGCGACCCGACCCTCGCCCACTTAACACCATACCCGGGTTCCGGTATGGCGCGTCGCTAAGAGGGTTACACCCCAACGAATTTCCAATGGTTTTCATTTCCATGAGATTGGCTAAGTATAGTTGCTGGCTCGCCAAGCCTATCACAACCCCTCCTCCTTTATCCGGATTGGGACCGGCTATATCATTACAACATAGGCGGAGTTAAGTCGTCAATACATGACTGACAAAGTCTAATTATCTACTATGGCATGTTCAGCTTCTGCCCTACCTTCAAAGTTCAAAGCTGATGGGGTTCCATGATGGATCCAATGATGCGCCGAAAAAGCAGGTCGCTGCGTCCACGGTCGCCGACAACAAGCAAGTACCCAATCTGGATTATGAGCACTGGTACAATCAAGACCAGCAGCTGCTTAGTGGTCTTCTCTATCGATGACCGAAAATTTTTTTCGTGACATCATCGCGGCCACGTCTTCCAAGGAGGTCTAGGACTCCCTCCAAAAGAAATTCGCCTCGTCTACAAAGGCACGCACGGTGCCACGAATCACATCACAAGCGATCTTGATCGCTTCACAATGCGTGAGCAATATCACCATGGTGACACGGTGCAAGTTGGTAATGGAGCAGGTTTGCAAATTTTGCATACTGGTTCTTGTTCAATTAATACTTCTACTGACCCTCTTGCACTCGATAACGTTCTTCATGTCCCTGAAATATCAAAACATCTTCTCTCATTTCATAAAGTGTCTCGTGATAACAATGTCTTTTTTGAATTTCATCCATGGTATTATCTTATAAAGGATCGGGCAACGCGGAAGCTGCTTTTGGAAGGAAATTGTGAATCTGGTCTCTATCCCCTCAAGCCGTTCGACGTCATGTTCCTTCATCAAGCCTTTGTTAGCCACTCGGCACGACCAGATCAATGGCATGCCCGGTTTGGTCATCCTTCTTCTCAAACTATTCAATCTATTTTGCGTCTTCTTAATCTCCCGTGCATCAAGGAGCCAAGTCTGTCCTCGGTTTGTAATGCTTGTCAATTGGCTAAAAGTCATCAACTACCTTATAATAATTTTATCCATCGGACTATCACACTACTTGAAATTATTCATTCTGATGTTTGGGGTCCTGCTCCAATTTCGGTTGGTGGTTATAGGTATTATATAAGATTTATTGATGACTTTACAAAATTCACATGGATTTGTCTTATAGTTGATAGAACCCAGGTTCAACACATTTTTCTCCAATTCCAAAAACACGTTGAATGACTCCATGACACAAATATTAGATGTGTTCAGTCCGATTGGGGTGGGGAATACCAAAAACTTCACAATAAATTTTTTTACTTCACTCGGAATTGCTCATCGTTCTTCTTGTTCCCACACCCACCAGCAAAATGGATCCGCCGAACGCAAAGACCGTCACATTGTTGAGACGGGTCTTGCTTTATTATCTCATGACGGCATGCCACTCAAATTTTGGGATGAAGCATTCTTGACAGCCACGTACCTCATCATTCTTATCCCTACTAAGCCATCACCGCTAGCTCCGATAGACCGTGGTCCGCCATGAAATCCAATCCTTCCATCATCGGAGTATACGCCGACTCCAGCTCTGGATGTTCCTCCCAGACCATCTTCCTAAAGGCCGGCCAGCCGGTGGGTAGGACCATGCGATCGTGGGCGTCGGCGTGTACGACCACCCAGTCCCTCCTCTAGTCTGGCCATTTCGCCGAGGAGAGCAGAGTGATGTACTTGAAGGGGTTGTTCGCCCGGTGCTGGAAGTAGTAGGCACCGAGGAAGCTTGTATTGCTCTTCTTCCCAGTCCGCCTCAGCACGAAGAACTGTCGGAACACCAGCACACATGGGTTCACCCTGACGAACATCTCGCAGAAATGCGAGAACACCGCCGCCGCCACCAGAGAGTTCGACGACAGGTGATGAAGTTGGATCCCAAGAACCTCCAGAAGCATCACTAGAAAGGAGGAAACAGGAGGGACGGACCTGGCGTATGCGTACGCCTTGAAGTAGACGATCTCTTCCTCCCCAACGTCCAGAGGCAGGGAGCCGGGACGGATCAAATCCCGCTGCTTCTCATCCTCCTAACCAAAAAGCTGCCTCACGGATGACCCACAAAGCTACCCCTTTTAAAGCACCCTGGCGACGGTTGAGTGCACCGTGCAATTTGGTAGGGCTTAGAACCAGCATCCCGTTCCACAACGTCCATGACAGGCGGGCCTAGGTCCCCCGTTAGAGAAACTGGCTTGGGCGGTACTCCGCTTGAGAAGGCAACCAGATGGTTCCCATAAAGACGGAAGTGAAAGCACCAGAAGTGCAACAGGCGCATTGAGAACCGTCACGATAATGTCGCAGCAAGCAAAGATCCTGTTGCCACGACCCCTCAACCTGAGGGGACGCCTGGACACGACGGAAGAGGCGCGCACCGCTTCGGCTGATCAAGACAAAATTAAAATGCTGCGCGGGAAAGCAGGGATAGGGTTCCACATTTGGGCTCGTTGCCTCCCTCCAGGGTAGACCCAGGGGCCACTGTCGGTACCCGGCATACCGGGTACCCTCACGCACAAGCTAGAGCCGCCTAGGTGCCTCTCCTTGTAGCAGAGGCAAGGCCTGAGAGCGCCACACGTTCAGAAGGCTCGGACCCATCTACCTTAGATGCAGGGTCCGGGGTACCCACAACAGACCCCTAAGAAGAGTTCAGCTCCCCCTTGGAGACGAGCTCCCAAGCAGTTAGGTGTCCAGCAGGTAAGGATCCCTCTACCTCATGAGATAGGGCTATGATGCTGCCATGTGGTCCGAGGCATCAGACAGGCCACCTACCATATAGGCGGGCTCCAGCACTGCCATGTGTCACATAGCCTTAGAGTCCCCGCTCTACTCAGGAACGGGCTCCAAGCCGGCCACGTGAATCGAAGAGCCGAGGTCCAGCCTCCCCCGCGAGGGTAAGCTCTCGAGTTGCCACGTGGTCCGCAAGGCGGGACCCGACCTCCTCCACGGAGGTGAGCTTCCGAGCTGCCACTTGCCCTAGGCGGAGAGTTGCGGGAGTTAAGAGGGCAGTGCGCTTTGTCCCTATCAAGGATTGAAGATATGTGCCTTACCAAGGCGCATGGCGCGGCACATGCCTAATGTCAGGTACCGCTACGACCAATCGTATCATAGTGAAGACGATGCAGGCTTATCCCACTCCGCTAAGTGGGTAGCTTACGGCGACATAGATAGTTGGGCAGGACATCACCTGCCATTGTCAGTAACGACGCATGGGCCACTGACGACTCAGGCGGCAAACGACGAGTCTTCAAAGCCATGGTCAGAGGAAGCTTATGCGAGAAGCCTTAGATCTTTAGTATAAGATCGCCCCGGGACCACCTATCGGGCCTCGGACCCCACTTATAACGTGTCCAACCTTGTCTGTAAAAGGACCTGACCGCCACCATTACAATGGACCCAAAATCCAATCCCCAATACACACACACATTCACACACACTAGTAATACAATCCACCGAGGAGTAGGGTGTTACGCTCGTTACGACACGAACCACATAAAAACCACCGTCTCATACACTCTCATACACGCGAACACTCGATTGAAGCCCAAACCCCGCCGAACAAGAACCTCCGCGTGCTACTCCTTAGCAGATCCAGGGGAAGTGTCACATTAACACTTCGACAGATACAAAACTGTTAGAAATCATTAGAGAGCCCAAAGATCAAATAATCACTAAATCATCTCGAATTACATGGAGAAATCCAAATACAACATGAACACCAAGTGCTATCTCTCAAATAGCACAAGAACACTAATAATACCTTCTTCTCCATTTTTGTTGTTGCTTGACGATACGGCCATCTAGCCAACAAGGCGAGGCCGCAAGAAGAACGACAACGAGAGGCGTTTCCCCTTGTTCTTCTCTTGGTATCTTGATCGGATTCTGAGTGGGTTAGAGTGTTTAAGTGTGTATGAGTGTATGCCTTAAGCCACTTTGATCATACACATGACCCTCTTCTTATAGTTGACCAAGAGACACAAGAGGGGGCCTCCCACCCTTAGGAATTATTAAGTCTCCCGATCAGAGACTTAAAATTCGGTGGGTTGTGTCCTTTCAATTAGAACACATGTCAATTTCGAGTTCAAACCGACAGTTACTGAAAAATCGGACTAGTCCGTATAGGATCCGAACTAGTCCGGTTACCCTTACTGGACAATATCGGACTAGTCTGGTCTTAACCGGACTAGTCCGATACTTCCAACATTCTCCCCCTTGAACTCGAATCTGAAACTTACCAACTTACATAATACTAAACTTAGTGTCCATTTTCTCATGCTTGACATATAGGGCACGACGCATCACAACAACCATTTACGTATTGTTGGACTCGAAGACCACAATACATCTCACACTTGAAAATGAACCTTACTCTTACTTGGCCCCTAAATATCCAGTGATCATAGGCTCTCCCTTAAACCCATGTCGGCTACGTGTTCACTGAACACGCTGGGTGGAAGACCTTTTGTTAGCGGATCTGCAAGCATACGCTTGATACTTATATGCTCGAGACTTATGGTATGATCCTGGATTCGATCTTTCACAACATAAAACTTAATGTCGATGTGTTTGGCAGCACCACTCGACTTATTGTTGTGAGAGTAAAATACTGCGGGCTCATTATCGCAGTATAACTTAAGTGGTTTTTCATTGCTGTCGACCACTCTAAGACCGGGTAAAAATTTCTTAAGCCAAACAGCCTGCCCGGTGGCCTCATAACATGCAACAAACTCGGCATACATCGTGGACGATGCAGTGACGGTTTGTTTGGAGCTTTTCCACGAAATGGCTCCATTCGCGAGGGTGAATATATAACCTGACGTGGATTTCTTAGTATTCACACAACCCGCGAAATCTGAATCTGAATATCCCACTACTTCAAGTGGGTTTGACTTACTATACGTTAACATGAGGCCTTTTGTGCCTTGCACATATCTTAATGCTTTCTTAACTGCCTTCCAGTGATCAATCCCTGGATTGGCCTGATATCTGCCAAGCGTTCCAGTCACATAAGCTAAGTCAGGGCGAGTACAGACTTGAGCATACATAAGGCTTCCGACAACAGAAGCATATTTAACCGACTTCATTTGATCGATCTCATATTGGTTCCTGGGACACTGAAAGTTCCAAAACTTATCACCCTTGACAATTGGAGCAGGCAAAGGCTTACTCTTATGCATACTGTACTTTCTCAGTACATTCTCTAAGTATGCCTTTTGTGACAAGCCTAATATCCCCTTATTTCTATCTCGGTGAATTTCTATGCCCAATACATAGGATGCTTCACCAAGATCTTTCATATCAAAATTAGAGGACAAAAACTTCTTAGCTTCTGATAGTAGATTGACATCACTACTTGCATGTAGTATATCATCTACATAAAGCACGAGGAAAATAAATTTCCCGCTCTTAAACTTAGCATAGATGCAATTGTCCTCCTCATTTTCTTTAAACCCAAACTTTCTTATTGTCTCATCAAACTTGAGATACCACTGCCTTGATGCTTGTTTAAGTCCATAAATGGACTTTCTTAAGTGGCATCCCATATGTTCCTTACCCTTAACAACAAAAGCTTTCGGTTGTGTCATATAGACGTTCTCATATAGATCACCATTGAGAAACGCCGTCTTTACATCCATCTGATGTATTTCTAAATTGTAATGTGCAACTAATGCAATAATGATTCTGAATGAATCCTTACTTGAGACAGGTGAAAATGTCTCATTATAATCAATTCCTTCTCTTTGAGTGAAGCCTTTTGCAACAAGTATGGCTTTAAACTTATCAATATTCCCTTTGGAGTCACGTTTAATTTTGTAGACCCATTTACAACCTACTGTTTTGGCTCCATTAGGGATCTCAACTAAATCTCATACTTTGTTTGTTTCCATAGACCTCATTTCATTCTCCATGGCTTTACGCCATTCAGATGATTGAGGACTTCTCATAGCTTCTTCAAATGTGGTGGGATCACCCTCCATTTGAATTGCCTCACTCAAATAGATCTCATAATCATTCGGAATGGCCGATTTTCTTCCTCGTTGAGAATTTCTTAATTTCACATTATCCTTATTTTGAGGTTGTTATTGCTCTTCATTATTAGTGACAACGGGCTGAAAATGCTCAACCTCTCTTAATAATTCCGTTGCCAATGGAGAACTAACAACAGGTGTTGAATCATTACCAATAGGCATCGATGATTCAACAACAGTAGGTAATGAGAAATATGGTTCTTGAATCATAGGAGTGGGTACATAAACCCGCTTCTCTTCAAAATTAATTTCTCGTCTTACCGTACTCCCCCTGATCATGGCATCCTCTAAAAAACGACATGCCTTGTCTCTACAAACTTAGAATATCATTCTGGACAATAGAAACGATATCCCTTACTCTTTTCTGCATAGCCAATAAAATGGCAACTTACTGTCTTAGAATCCAACTTACCAATGTTTGGGTTAAACAATTTTTCCTCAGCTGGACAACCCCATATATGTATATAACTTAATGAGGGCTTATGTCCTGTTCGCAACTCATACGGTGTTTTGGGCACCGACTTAGTAGGAACCCGATTTAGCACATGAATGGCGGTTTTTAATGCGTCCATCCATAAGCTAACCGGCAAATCTGATTGACTTAACATGGATCTAACCATATCCATTAGCGTACGGTTGCGCCGTTCTGCTACTCCATTTTGCTGAGGTTCGCCCGGTGTGGAATACTGGGCGACTATGCCATTTTCCTGTAGGAACCGAGCAAACGGTCCAGGAACTTGGCCATACAGGGTATGACGACCGTAGTACTCACCACCACGATCGGATCTTACCACTTTAATCTTAATATTGTGCTGATTTTCAACTTCAGCCTTAAATATCTTAAATTTATCCAACGCTTCAGAGCGTTCTTTAATTGGATAAATATAGCCATAGCGAGAATAGTCATCCGTGAAGGTTATGAATGAATCAAAACCATCAACAGGTACTACGGGAAAAGGACCACAAATGTCCGTATGGATTAATTCCAAAATTCCCGCACTGCGTATGACACCTTTCTTAATTTTCTTAACAAATTTTCCCTTAATGCAGTCTATGCATTCTTCTGAATCCGAAAAATCCAAATGGGGAAGAATGGATTGCGAAATCAATTGTTCAATTCTCCCCCTCGAAATATGGCCTAAGCGACAATGCCATAATTTTGAAGACATTTCGGAATCGATTCTCTTACGCTTACCCTGATGTGAGGAAAACTGATTGTCACTTACAACATTAACATCATCATGCATAGATAATAAATATAGCATGCCTTGTCTTATGGCAACACCAACCATCTTATTATCATACTTAATTACACATCTGTCTTTGCAAAACTGGCAAACATAACCATCATCATCTAAGCATGACACTGAGATGAGATTTCTACTTAAAGAGGGTACATATAATACATCCTGAAGTGTAAGTACAAAGCCATTTCATAATACTAATGGATAATCTCCAATGGCTTTCACTTCAGTTTCATGGCCATCAGCAACTTCAATGGCCCTTTGCCCTCTTTCTAGGGTCCTCCTCATATTTAACCCCTGCAACGAATTGCAAACGTGCACAGTGGAACCTGAGTCAATCCACCAAGAAGATGGTGTATAATCTAAAAGTAGGGTTTCATCAATAAAGGTCACAAAGTCATTACCATTTTTGCAACACCATTTAAGGAAGCCAATGCAATCCTTCTGATGGTGACCATTGTCTAAACAAAAGCGGCACTGATCTTTATCCACTTTCACATCCTTATTGTAAGGATGGCTTTGTGGAAACTTACCCTTATCTTTATCATGGTTAGAAGAACATGATACTTAAAATATTGCTTAGAAGAATAATTTTTCTTAGCCTTACCTTTTCCCTTCACGTAATTAATAGCATCATAACCGTGAAGGGACTTAATCCTCTCTTCCTAACACACATAGCCATGAGTTTTTATATGTTCCATAGTTCAGGTTGAGAGTTGTAGTTGATGAAAAAAGTCTCAAACTCCTTAGGAAGTGAGGCAATGATGAGATGCACAATGAACTCATCTTTGATCCCCAAATCCATAGGCTTAAGCTTGGAAGCCATATTTGTCATCCTTAAGATGTGCTCACGCACACCACCTCCATGATACTTTTCAGTAACAAGCCTCTTGATAAGAGTGCTTGTAGTGGCCTTAGAAGAACCAGTAAACTGATTCTCTATCCTTTGGAGGTATTCAACAGCAGTTTCACATTCAGGGATTACTTCCCGAATGGCCTCAGTGATAGTGCCCTTAATTACCATCAAACATTTCCTGTTTGATTTCTTCCACTTATAGCAATCAATGTCATAAGACAATAACTCAGTAGTATACTCCTTTATCCTCACGGCAAAGGCTTCCTGACTTTCATCATCATTTCTTACTGGTTCAACTGGTGCAACCAGATATGGAGTAGTGAGAGCCAAGTCTATCTCAGAGACTGCCAAAGCAATCTCCAACTTCTCTCGCCATCTCCCATAATTGCTTCCATTGAGTGGATCAATAGAAGCGATGAAACTCAGTGCTGAATTCGCATTGGAGGAACCTTCATAATCAAAAAACCAAAATCAAGAAGAATGCATAGATGTTAACCACAAGAAAATGATGAGTTTTATCTTTCACTTTGGTTACTCGATCAAAACTCAACATTTGAGAATAACTGAAAATCAACATAGTAATTTATCTTTCGCTTTGGTTACTCGACCAAATTACTATGTTCTTACAAAAAGAATGTCATTAATGCCTTTCGCTTTTGTTACTCAGCCAATAATGACATTAAAACTGAACATTGAAGAACAACTGAAATACATAGTAATTTATCTTTTGCTTTAGTTACTCGACCAAATTACTATGTACTTAGAAAGGAAAATGTAATTAATGCCTTCCGCTTTGGTTACTCGGCCAATAATGACATTAATATAACTTAAAATCTTGACAATTCTATTTTTCACTTTGGTTACTCAATAGAACTCCATGCAACTTAAATTGACATAGTAATTTATCTTTCGCTTTGGTTACTCAACCAAATTGCTATGACAATAAACTTAATTCATAGCGGAAGCTTATTAAATAAGCAAACTTAATTGTATAGCACGGACTAGTCCGCACATGGCCGGACTAGTCCGAACTCTTACAATATGGTTTTCGGATTAGTCCGGTCCATACGCCGGACAAGTCTGGTCCCATCAAAACATTTGATCCATTTTTTATTAAACTTTTCGAGTTTGGTCCGTACTATTCCGGACTAGTATGACCAACCCCGGAAAAGTTTCATATAAAAAACTGGAAAAATGTCAAAATACCCAAAAGGGAATCTTAATCTTACCATCTTACCAAATCAACTTAATTTTTCACAACGGATTTCAATCCAAAGTGCTTAATTGGTTTTCAATCAGATGAACGCGTCAAAATGCCCTGATCCGAAAACCTAACCACTTTACTGTGGCACACCGGACTAGTCCAGACCTTAGACCAGACAAGTCCGGACCTTCAAAACTTTCAGCGAAAAGCTTCGATCAAAACACAATTCGAAATGATTAGTGGTCTAAACGGCTCTGATACCATTGTTAGAAATCATTAGGGAGCCCAAAGATCAAATAGTCACTAAATCATCTCAAATTACATGGAGAAATCCGAATACAACATGAACACCAAGTGCTATCTCTCAAATAGCACAAGAACACTAATAATACCTTCTCCTCCATCTTTGTTGTTGCTTGACGATGCGGCCATCTAGCCAACAATGCGAGGCCGCAAGAAGAACGACGACGAGAGGCGTTTCCCCTTGTTCTTCTCTTGGTATCTTGATCGGATTCTGAGTGGGTTAGAGTGTTCAAGTGTGTATGGGTGTATGCCTTAAGCCACTTTGATCATACACATGACCCTCTTCTTATAGTTGACCAAGAGACACAAGAGGGGGCCTCCAACCCTTAGGAACTATTGAGTCTCCCAATCAGAGACTCAAAATTCGGTGGGTTGTGTCCTTTCAATTAAAACACATGTCAATTTCGAGTTCAAACTGATAGTTACTGAAAAATCGGACTAGTCCGTATAGGGTCCGGACTAGTCCGGTTACACTTACTGGACAATATCGGACTAGTCCTGTCTTAACCGGACTAGTTCGGTACTTCCAACAAAAACATCATCCAATGGTGGGTCAAATTTATGCTGAAGAGTATCTCTCATCACCTTCCAGGATGTGCATTGCTAAAAACCATCATAATCATATTCTCGCTGCAAATTCGACCACCACTGCAATACAAAGTCAGCGATGGTTCGCTTTGCTAAATTTACTAATTTGTCTGATGGGAATTCACCACTCCAACAGAAACGCAATATAGCACCCTCCCATTGATAGTACTCAGATGGTGAACTTGTTGTATAAAGCTTGGGAACAGACTTAATATATCGGTCAAGATTATGGTAAACCATTATCACAAATCAGCAGAAAGTATCATGAGCAACCTAGGAAACTGATACCAAATGATAAGAACACGAGGGTTTGTTTGTTGTTTTAACCTGATCATTCACGATACAACACATCACGCTTCCGGGTACCCATAAACTTCAGGATTCAGGAAAACAAATTCAGGATTCGGGAAAGTTACAATCTTCTTCGTCATTGGTCCTTATCAAACAGATTTCGAAGCATACCGTGGTGGAGGAAGGGGAGTCCTCCAAAAGCAAAGAACCATATTGCTATAGGTGTTTCACAAATGGGCACGATAAGAAGGATTGCGACGAGGAGGCGTACTGTGTTATTTGCAATAGTAAAGAACATCAGAAGGCTCGATGTCCCATATATCGCGCTGAGAGAATGAATGCTGATCTATGTGGATATGCAGTGGAGGGTTTTGGGTTTTTTCACATACCGTATACTCCAAAACAAAAGGTCAAAAATGAAGCAAAAACTGTTGTTATCAAGGTGATGAACGGTTAAATGAATGTGCAGAATGTGGTCAGTGAATTAGAGCACCTTATGCCAGGAAGGTGGAGATGGAATGTGCAGGACATGGGAAACAATGTTTTCAAGACTGTATTTCCATCTAGAGCAGAACTTAGACGTATGATTGAATGGGGAGTATTTCAATCAAAATTTAATAATGCGAGTATGAAGATTGAGGAGCTGTGTGGCGGCGTTGAAGCTAATGGTACACTGACAAAAGTATGGATCCAATTTACTGGCTTGCCGCAGGAGTTGAGGGAGTTCTTGATATTTGGGGGGTGGGTTCTAGTCTCGGCGCACCAGGAGATGTGGATATGGAATACACTAGGAGACATGACAGGTGCAGGATAATGGTGAGTGTGCTTGATCCCAACTTGATTCCACTGTCAGTCAACGTGGTGGTTGGCAATGACTTCATGTACCAAATTAATTTTTGGGTCGAGGACAACATGGTTTCAATACATCTATGCCAGAGGATATGGAGTTTGATTGGACTGGGGACAATAATCCTAATCACGGGTCTGGGAAGAACACCGAGACAGGAGAAAGGGACAATAAATCAAGGTTGGGTCAGCACAATCAAAACAGCTTGCCACAGAATGTTCAGGAGAATGGTTCCAGTACTTCGCAAACATCAAAAAAGGAGACCAGAGAGAGGCTAATAATGGTTGGAAAAAAATGAGAATAGTAAAGGAAAAGGTAACAAGCGTATTTCTTTTTGTAAATCCACAGTGCAAAACATGCCTACTGTTGGTTCTGAGAACCCTTTTTCTATACTTGCAGTGGAAAATCCTCTTTTTTATATCACAAGTCGAACATTGATTCTATAGATCGTCATGCAGATGAATCTATAGATCAGTTTGATGAGGAAGATGAAGAGGATATGAATTCCATGACAACAGATGAAATAAAGAGAAGATTTGAAGAGATAACTGATCCAAATTATTGTAGCAAGATGAGGGAGATCCAAGACTTGGCGGCCATTCCAGAGGCGTTGCCTTCCCTCTCGACCTACCGGTGCAGCAAAAGGAGCGCTGAGAATGCTGATCAGAATGTGATGGAAAAGGCAGAAAAATAAAGGCAGCAAAAAATGAAGGTCAGGAATTTTTAAACGATTCATTTATACATTCCAATGATGCTGAAATAAACAATAAACTTAGTGTGGTCTGTATTTCTGTTGGGGATATTTTTTTCTAATTCTGATGCTTTAGATAAATTTCGAAGCATCGAGCATGATAGGCTGCTGAATACTGTGTTTTTAGACAACAAATCTGTTATGTTAGACGACGAGGAAAAAGAAAGAGAAGATGAGGAAGTGGTAGATAAATTAATCCTTAATCAGCTATGTTATGAAGTAACGGAGCAGGTCATGGATGCCGTCAGTGATCATATAGGTCATACTGCTGGGGCATCAAACATGGCTGATAGAAGTTTCAAAAATAAAAATATCAATAAATGAAAGGAATTTTTTAGAACTGTAACGGGTTTAAAGACCCAAAAAACATAGGTATCTGAGGGAGTTAACAAAACAGCAGAATTTGAAATTTATTGCTCTATCAGAACAAGTGCAGAAAATTTTAGTCTCATCTTTCTCAAAAACTCGTGTGCCGAAAAAGAATATTTATGGCACTACAGGAGCCCAGAGGAAGGTCTGGAGGTATTTTGTTGGGCGTAGATCTCATGTTTTTTGACATAGGAGCCATAGACGAGGGTGACTACTGCGTACGTTCCATCTAAGCAACAAAGTTGATAGCTTCAAATGGACACTGGTAATCGTCTACGGGCCAGCACAGGATGAACACAAACAGTGCTTCCTCACTTAACTAGTAAACATGTGTAGAAAGAACACTAACCTGATGCTGATAGGGAGGATTTCAATATTCTTAGAAGGTCGGAGGAGAAGAACAATGCAAGTTTTAATCATAGATGTCCTTTTCTCTTTAACACAGTAATTGAAGGGCTAAATCTCAGAGAATTAGAGATAACAGGCCGTAAGTACACATGGGCGAATTCTCTGCCAAACCCCACTTATGAAAAGCTTGATCGGATACTAATGTCTACCGATTGGGAGCACAAGTACCCATTATCTGCGGTTCGGACATTGACGAGAGACATATCCAATCGCACTCCTCTCTTGCTTGATTCTAGGATATCCTCAGAAGTATACCATCCAACTTTTAAATTTGAGCTGGATTTGTTAGAGAGGGATGGATTCCATGACATGGTGAGAGAAGTGTGAGGGGCAGAGCAGAGAGGTGTCACGTCAATAGAAAGATGGCAATAAAAAATTAGGAGGCTCAGGCAGTTTCTCAGAGGGTGGGCTAGAAGTACTAGTGAAATTTACAAAAAAGAGAAGAAGGATCTACTATACAGATTATATATACTTGACAAAAAGGCTGAAAACACGCTTCTGTTGGCGGAGGAGAGAAACTTAAAAATAGTCTTAATAGTCGTTTAGCGCAATTACTCAGGGAGGAAGAAACAAAATGGTATCAAAGGGCGAAAACAAAACACATTTTGGAAGGAGAATCCAATACTTCATACTTCCATCTTGTGGCAAAGGGAAAACATAGAAAATCTAGAATATACCACCTAAACGATGGCGATAAGGTGATTGAAGGAGACAAAGAGCTGAAAAAACATATTACCCAATATTATAAAAAATTGTGTGGACCCCCTGAACAAAATTGTTTTCACCTTGACATGACCATTACTGATGATATTCGTCAGGTATCTCAGTTAGAAAATGAAATCTTGACTGGACAGTTTACAGTAGAGGATGTGAGAAAAGTAGTTTTTGAAATGGAGAAAAATAAAGCCCCCGGTCCCGATAGATTCCCTGCTGAATTTTATCAGGCATTTGGGATGTTATTAAGGATGATTTAATGTCAATGTTTTACAATTTTCATGCAGATAATTTGCAACTATTTAGATTAAATTTTTGCACTATAGTACTGCTACCGGAGAGTGTGAATGCGAGCACTATACAGCAATATAGGCCAATATGCCTATGGAATGTTAGTTTCAAAATATTCACCAAGGTAGCCACAAATATAATTATGGATATAGCTCCTAAAGTGATCAGACCGACGCAAACAGCGTTTCTATCTGAGAGAAATATCATGGAATGAGTAATTGTCTTGCATGAAACGATTCATGAGTTAGATAGAAAGAAAAAATGGAGTGATTTTTAAAATTGATTTTGAAAAATCCTACGATAAAGTCAAATGGTCCTTCATTAGGGAGATATTACAAATGAAAGGTTTCTCAGAAAAATGGTGTAAGTGGATAGACGCGTATATATAGGGTGGTCATGTGGGAATCAAAATAAATGACCAGATAGGGGAGAATTTTATTAAATAAAAAGGATTAAGACAAGGTGATCCGTTATCCTATAGTGGATCATATGTTGGCCGTACTGATTAACAGAGCTAAGTGGGCCTGATTGTTATTTGGCCTAGTCCCAAATCTGGTAGACGACGGACTGTCTATATTGCAATACGCGAACGACACTATCATCCTTATGGATCACAACCTAGAGCATGTGACAAACCATAAGTTATTTCTTTGGGCTTTTGAACAGTTATCAGATCTCAAAATCAATTTCAACAAGAGTCAAATAATGTGCTTTGGGGAAGCAAAAGAATATGTCTATCACTATTCTAGGCTATTCGGATGCAAAATGGGATCCTATCCGTTCAGATACCTAGGAATTCCCATGCACCATAGAAAGTTAACTAATAACGAGTGGAAGATCGTGGAAGAGAAATTTGAAAAAAAAATTAAGTTGTTGGAAAGGTAAAACCCTCTCTGTAGGAGGCCGATTAGTGCAGGTAAACTCTGTCTTAACAAGTATAGCCTTAACTATGTTGTCTTTTTTTTTTGAGATTCCTAGAGGTGTGCTGGAGAGACTGTGGACTATTTTTAGATCAAGGTTTTTCTGGCAGGGAGATGATCATAAAAAGAAATATAGATTGGCAAAATGGAGTGTGTTATGTCAACCAAAAGATCAAGGAGGGTTGGGTATTATTATATCTACGTACAAAACAAATGTTTGCTTAGTAAATGGTTATATAAATTGCCCAATGAGGATGGACTATGGCGGTCATTACTGAGGAATAAATATATAAAGAACAAAACAGTTGGTCAAGTCCAGAGGAAACCGGGGGACTCGCATTTTTGGTCCAGCCTTATGGTAGTGAAAGATGTGTTCTTAAAAATGGAGTACTTCCAAATTAATAGTGGAGAAAACACTAGATTTTGGGAGGATGTATGGCTAGGAAAGACTGCCTTAAAACAAAGATTTCCGTCATTATATAACATTGTACGGAAAAAAAAGTCACCATAGCTACTGTTATGAATTTGATTCCCTTGAATGTGTCCTTCCGTAGAGGACTAGTAGGACACAATCTGGTTTGCTGGAACAGACTAGTAGCTAAAGTGGCATACGTTTCACTAAACAATAGAAAAGATGTTTTCAGGTGGAGATTAAAGCAAGATGGTGTTTTTACTGTGCATTCCATGTACTATTTCTTAATAACTGATACAAATGTATGTAATGATAAATTGATTTGGAAAAAAAATATACCA
The DNA here is from genome assembly GCA_036927565.1 of Tuctoria greenei. NCBI lineage: Eukaryota > Viridiplantae > Streptophyta > Magnoliopsida > Poales > Poaceae > Tuctoria > Tuctoria greenei. The sequence goes on along the minus strand of JAYESD010000004.1, from coordinate 177,793,728 downwards.
TTGAAAAATAAGATCTTCTTGTGGTATGTGAAAAAGGGGGTGATACTTACAAAAGACAATTTAGCAAGACGCAATTGGAAGGGCCATAAAAAGTGTGCATTCTGTTCAAACAATGAAACTATCCAACATCTTTTTTTGATTGCCACATTGCTAGTTTTATTTGGAGAACTATACAGGTTGATTTTAATATCGATATTCAACGATCTGCTACCAAATTTTTTGAATCCTGGTTGTATAAATTCAATGCTCAAATCAGACATATTATGCTCGCTGCTATAAGTGCAATGATTTGGGCAATTTGGCTTTCCAGGAACAACATAGTTTTCTCTTCTTGTACCGTAACACCCTCATTTTCATGCATCATGCCCTACATACATTCATATACATGTTTAACATTAACCCACATAAAGAGGAACGAGTTTAAAATTGATTTGGAACAAAACCGCACTTAAAATGCTGAAAAGTGCGGACTAGTCCGATTTTGGTGAGGACTAGTCTCCAAGTTCATCCCCAACCCTAGATCATCAAGATCCAAGTGTTACCTCCAAGTTTCTTGATTCATTGGAGTTCTAAACACCTGGTATACCTTCTATTTCCTTTTCCTTACGTGAATTCGACACCTAATCTCCAAGTTCACGTTGATCTAGAAAACCCTTATTTACTGATCTCGCAGAGTGCAGACTTGTCCGGTCCCTAGCGGACTAGTCCGAGTTTCCTGGTTAAATTCTGTTGAATTAAATCTAAAAATAGATCTTATCACATCCAAACCTGTATAAACTTGTTAAAATCTATTAGAACTAGTTAGTGATCATTAAAAGCAATCTATTAACAAGTTCTACCTTGCATTTGCATTAATCATGCATGTCATATCATATTGAGTAATATTTGTGCACTCTTTGATTGTGTTTCTTGTCTTGTATGTTTATTGTGTGGATTAGACGGATTTGCGGTTGTCGGTGATTTGGAACCGGCATATCTCCATACACTGCTAAAGTGATAGGGGAATTTGAAGTTCGGTATGGGCGCGCGGAGATTCAAGAAGGTGAGTAGGAATTGACACAAGAGACACAAGAGTATACGTGGTTCGGGTCGTCTGAGCGTAATACCCTACTCCACAGATGTGTTGCTGTTGTATTAGCTGTATGAGCTTGTGTTTAGCATCAATGGTGTGTGTCTCTCTAGCCCCTTGAACGTGTCGTCGGACTGTCCTTTTATAGTACAAGGGCAGGCCGTTACAAGTTAGCCTGGCCCGACATGTGGCCCCGGCGGTTACTAGTATTGACACTTATTTAACACATTTAATTGCTCTTAATGACCCTGTAACGGGCTTTGACAGCACCGTTATTGGTGTTAAGATCATCCATTTAAGTGTCATTAATATGGTATTAATGACGCTTAATCGGGTCTTGAAGTCCTTGATTCCCCTTTGAAGATCCGGAGCCGTTGTGGGGTCTTCCGGAGGTTAGAGGCTGAAGATCTGACGGTTGGACATGTGGCAGCTCTGGAGCATACTGTGGAAACAGGAAGCTCCGGGGCTACCCAACACGTGCCAGGTCCAGAGCTTCTCTCGGTCTGGGGCTAAGTCCGGAGGTGCCATTTCGGTACATGGACCAGAGCTTCCCCCTTGTGGGCGGTAGCTCCGGTTTGGTAGTACACGTGGCGACCCAGGGATTAACCATGTTGGAGAAGCGGGTCCGGTTATGTCTGACATGTGGGCCTTCGAGGGTCTTCAAACCAAGTAGATGATTTTCCTTTGAGATCTTTATAACCTCAAGGGGTGTACGGTTTCTAGGGTACCGACAGTGCTAGAGAGTGCCGCGGAGGATCTACAACACCAAGAGTTTGAAGGCTTTGATCATAATCAACCGCAAGAGCAAGGCAAGTGTCCTTGAAGCATATTGATCCTGTTTTGAAATAAATATTGTGTTTGCAAAACTGCATGCTTGTGTCAATTTGATGGGAATCCTATGATAGGAAGTTTACTAGATTTTTTTAATCACCCATGTCACCTGGAATTATGGTAGAGAGTAGGGATGGGCTTTTTACCTTTTTGCTTTGCTTAATTAATTAGGATGGGAAAACAACACTACACATTTAATTATGCATTAATTATATTCTGGTTAATGTGAACTGGTCAATATGATATGGTAATGGGTGATCTAAGCAAGCCTGGTATGTGGATGGGTTGGATGTCATGGTGGTTTGCTTGCTTTAGATCTAAGGACCGGTTCATGCGAGAATAAGCAAGGATTACAGTGCCACCACGAGGCCAAGTATGGTTGCGGCGTAGCTGATTAATTAGGGCTTTGCTAGTGCTATTTGGACCATTAAGGACACTTCGGGAAGGGGTAGTCGGATTGGGTTTGTTGACGATTGGTGGGACTATCCTGGGATCCGAATGGCTCAAGAGGGGGCCCTTGGTTGAAGATGTGCTCAGTTGGAGGCATCGCCACCGGTGAAACCTCAGTGGGGTCTAAATAGGCTAGTAATCCCTTTGTAAAGGCTATTTTTTGATCTCTTGGCCATACACCAAAGGAAGTGTAATTGGCATAAGGGAGATTCTGTAGTCGCCAACGGGTGATGAAATCACAAACACGTGGGTAAAGTGGTACAAACTCTGCAGAGTCAAATAAAACTATCATGATAGTCGTGCTCCTGGTTATGAGCACCTGGACAACTTCCATGATTGGAGGGAATTTGGTATTGGGAAGGTGTTTGGGATGGTTATGGTTTGGTAATGGTTATGGCTGGTTATGGATTAATTTCTGGTATTGAATATGGTTATTGGCAAATGGTGAAATCTGGAATTATTGATGATGGTAGTGAATTCAGACTGGTATTATAATATTACTTATGATTGTGATGGGTTTACTTCACATACATGTAATATATTGCTTTTCAAATGTTTTAATGTACTTTTCAGCACTCAGTCATTATTATTGTCGTTATTTGAATCATCCACATGTCATACTTTCCACACTTCTACGACATGTACTCACTCTTGCAATCCCCCTCCCCAATAGTTGCAGCTCAGGATTGGGAGTTTAATGATCATAATGGGGAATTGTAGGCCGTGTCTACCGTCAGCTTGCCTGTGGTGTTTTGGAGCTATGCTACCCTATTGCTTATGCTGCCTAGCTGTTTAGTTTGCTTAATCAGTTATTTCCGCTGCAATAGTTGAACTTGTCATTAATATTCATTAGAGCTTGTATTCGAGGATAATATGGTTTATTTAATAAAATTTAGTTAATTAATCTTGTTCTGTGGTATTTTTTTGTATACTCTTCTGTGAATTCACTCGTGTATGTGTGTTGAACGTCCTGGGCACACATATGCGTTTACTTGGTTCATTTTTGGAACCGGGTGCCACAGATTGGTATCAGAGCCACAGGTTGACCGTATGACACAACCTAGATAGAATGGACACTTTAGAGAACATAGGAGCACTTAGGAATCGATGTGTTTTTTGTTGGCTTGCTGTTTGCTATATATATATTGTTTGCTTGTGTGCTTAATAGAGGATTTTTGGATGCTTTAGCATTGCCATGTCCACATAGGCTAGATAGTTGTCTAGTTTCATATCCCTTGATGCATATAGTTGGGGAAGTTTTCTAATTCTTACCTATTGCTTTTCTCTAGATGGTGAGGACTCGCAACCAGAGGGATGCTAATGACGAGGAGGAGAACCATGGAGTACCCCAGAACAATAGTGGACAAGGACATGCTCATGGAGCTATCAACATTGAGCAGCTATTGGCTATGTAAAACCAGCTCATGCAGACAATGATACAAACTATGGGACAGCTGCAGGCTGGTGACATCAATAATCAGCCCCACATGCCTCCACCGCCACCCCCGCCTCCTCATAACTGATTGGGAGAGTTTATGAGGACTAGGACGCCAACCTTTGCTCAAGCCGCTGAACCTATGGATGCGGACGATTGGCTCAAGTCCGTGGAGAAGAAACTTGCTATTGTCCAATGCAGTGACCGGGAAAAGGTCTTATTTGCTACTCATCAACTAGTTGGAGCAGCTACGGGTTGGTGGGATTCATATTGCAATGCTCATGAGAACCAAGAGAGAATCACTTGAGCCAAATTCAAGAAGAGCTTTCATTCTCATTATGTGCCGGAGGGAGTTATGATCTTGAAGAGGCAAGAATTCGAGAACTTGAGGCAAGGAAGATCGAGAATGGGTGAATATATCAACAAATTCACTCAACTCTCAAGATATGCGCCTGAGGATGTTCGTCGGGACAGTCGAAAGCAATACTTGTTCATGAGAGGCTTGAACAATGAGATCCAAGTGCAATTATTCAATTGTGATTATGCCAATTTTCAGAAGCTTGTGGACAAAGCAATTGTGGTTGAGAACAAGATTCGTGAGATGGAACATGACAACAAGAGGAAGGCGCCATATCAAGGACAGCAACAAGGAAGTAATGTGCGCCCTCGCTTTGCACCTCCTAATGCGCAATATTACAGCTCTTTTGTTCCTGTACAGCGCCCTGGTTATGCACCGCGCCCAACTCAGTTTGTGCAGCAATGCCCTGTTATGCAAGCACCTAGGCCTTCGATGTCATATGCACCTCGTGCCAACTATCCTGGTGCCAATGCTCAAAACCAAGCTCGTCCCAATAATTCTGGTGGAGTTAAGAAGTGCTATACTTGTGGAGAAGTTGGACACTTTGCGCATCAATGTTCTAAGTCAGGCCTTGGTCAAGGAAGCAATGCACCGAGGCAAAGCCCAAGACCCAATGGAGGACAATAGAATTTTGCTCGTGGCAATGTGAACCATGTCTCTACGGAGGATGCTCAACAAGCGGATGACGTGGTCATTGGTATGTTTCGCGCCAACTCCAACCCCGTGACTATGTTGTTTGATTGAGGAGCATCACATTCATTCATTGCATCGAAGTATGTTGTCAAGTATAGGTTGCCTATCTCTCATATGAAGTTTACTCTATTGGTTATGTCTCCTGGAGGAGAGATGAGGACAAATATAGTATGTACAAAAGTAAGCCTTAGAATAAGGGGGGTAGACTTCTCTGCCAACCTCATTGTTTTGGATTCACAAGGATTGGACATTATACTTGGTGTGGACTGGTTGAGGAAGCACAATGGAGGTATTGAGTGTGCCACGAAGATGGTCAAGTGGACCAATGAAGAAGAGATCACCGTATAATTTGAAGCATCTCAAACCGCACCAAAGCAATTGGAGCTGAATCATATGGACGGTGCCGCAATTGAGGAAATTTTGGTGGTGTGTGAATTTTTGGACGTGTTCCCAGACGAGTTGCCAGGTACGCCACCCGATCGATATATTGAGTTTGTTATTGATTTAATACCTGGAACTGCACCTATATGTAAGAGGCTATATAGGATGCCTCCTATGGAATTAGGGGAGCTCAAGAAGCAAATTCAAGAGCAACTAGAAAAGGGTTTCATTCGGCCCAGCTCTTCACCTTGGGGAGAGCCCGTGCTGTTTGTTGACAAGAAGGATGGAACCCAAAGGATGTGTGTGGATTACAGAGCTCTCAACGAGGTAACAATCAAGAACAAGTACACCTTGCCATGCATAGAAGACTTGTTTGATCAGATGAAGGGTGCTTGTGTCTTCTCTAAGATTGATTTGAGGTTGGGATACTTTCAAATTAAAATTAGACCATCGGACATACCCAAGACAGCTTTTAGGACACGGTATGGATCTTATGAGTACACCGTGATGTCCTTTGGTTTGACCAATGCACCTGCATACTTTATGTACCTCATGAATAAGGTCTTCATGGAGTACTTGGATAAGTTCGTTGTGGTGTTTATTGATGACATTATGATCTACTCAAAGGATGAGAAGGAACATGAGGAACACTTGAGACTTACGTTGCAGAAATTGAGGGAGCATCAATTGTATGCCAAGTTCAACAAGTGTCAGTTTTGGTTGAAAGAGGTGTCGTTTTTGGGTCATATCATCTCAGGAGAAGGAGTATCGGTTGACCCCGGAAAAGTGAGAGACGTGTTGAAGTGGGAACAACCGCAAAATGTAAAGGAAATAAGGAGTTTTCTTGGAATGGCTGGATATTACCATCGGTTCATCAAGGATTTTTCCAAGATAGTCAAACCCATGACAAAATTGCTAATTGAAAGTGCATCTAGGACTCCCTTGTGGGTTTTGGATGATTTATGACAAGCAATTGGGATCCTAACCTCTTTGTTGAGATGAATGCAGGCCTATAATAGAAAAATGAGCAAAATACCAAAAAGAAGGGATGAAGAGGAGCAAAGTGGAAATGAGCTCAAGGAAAAAGAGTAGTAGATTATTGTGTATGGAGTGTGTTAAGGAAACACACCCCAAGAGCTCAATCATAATTAAACACACATATTGCACAAAGTTACATAGGACCGGACTAGTCTGATAACCTTTCTGCACCAGATCGGACAAGTCCGATATTTGTTGAACTAGTCCGATATCTTTCTGACTAGAATCGGACTAGTCCTCCCCAGCGCGGACTAGTCCTCAAAACACTACACAAGTCACACAAAATCGGACAAGTCCATTATCAACTGGACTAGTCCGATATTCTTTCTAATCCACTTCGGACAAGTCCGATATTCACACGGACTAGTCGAAAAAACCCACTGATCTAAATCGGACAAGTCCTCCAAGTGCGGACTTGTCATCCAACACACTTAGGGTTTCATATGTCCGGAAAAGTCCGATGGACATCGGACTAGTACGAAGATTTCCAGTAGCGAAATCGGACAAGTCCGTATTCAGCCGGACTAGTCCGATATTTCGGGTCACTTAGGGTTTGCTACACACAGCACACCGGACTAGTCCGGTGACCACCACGTACTAGTCCGAACTTTCTGAGCCCTAACGATAACTTTTAGAAACCCCATATAAATAGAGGTGCACAGCCCAATTTCACAATCTCTCGAACCCTAGCGCCGTCACACCTCCCAAGAGCCTCAAAAACGACATCTCTCCACAAAATTAAGTGCAACATCGACCATTCCCTCTAGATCATTGGAGATACACTTGCAACACCACATTGAGCTCTTGGTTTGATTCTCTAACACACTCTTGCGTTTCAATTGTAACTTTTGAGTGTGTTTTCGGTGGCATTGTGTTTCGTAATCTAAGGGAGCTCTCAATGTGTGAGAACGCCCCTTGAATTCGGTTATTCACCCCTTTGTGATTAGTGGAAGAGGATTGGCCTTCGTGGTGATCCAATGAGGGTAGGGTTGGAGAAGACCCGGTCCTTTTGTGGACTCCTCAATGTGGACGTAGGTTGCCTTCATGGTAGCCGAACCACGGGATAAATCGTTGTGTCTTGTTTTAGTGTTCATCATTCTAATTAATCAACTCAATCTAGGGTTTCATACACATTGTTCATCTTACGTTAAATTGTTGAACATAAGACTTAATTGTGATATAATCTAGCATATAACTGTTAAACTGTTGTTTGATTCTATATTTCCGCTGTACACATAAAAGAATCAAGTCAATCAATCAAGTTTAATCAACTTAGTCCGTGAACACCGCACTAGTCCGCACTTTACTGGACTAGTCCGATATCTCTGGTATTGAACTGGTTGTTGAGTGTTGCAGGATCCGACAATTTTCATAAAGGCCTATTCACCCCCCCCTATAGGCCTACATTCAATTGGTATCAGAGCAGGTTCTTCAAGAAAGAGTCTAATCACTCGAAGAGATCATGTCGTAATGAAGGACGTCCACAAAATCAACAACCAAGAGGAGGTTAACAACGACAAGACCCAAAAAGTGGAGAAGTACCTCGAAGCCATTCAAGACTTTGAGGACGATGATGAGGAGACGCTGGAGCTAAAGGCACTCCTTAGAAAGAAGGCACTTTCCAAAGGGAAAGCAAAAGTTTTAGAGAAGAAGAAGGGGAGTAGTCACACCGACTACTCCCGATATCCTTCTAACTTTGATCGTCTAAATTCCATTAACAACCATTACTTATCTATCCCACTTGGAAAAGCCCCACACTTCGACGGAAGTGATTACTCAATGTGGAGGCAGAATATGAAGATGCATTTGATTTCCCTAAATCCAAGTCTATGGCATGTTGTATGCACAGGGATAGATATTCTGGATGACGACGAAGAGCTCGCCCCAAGCCAAGAGCAGGCCATTCATAGAAACGCTCAAGCCACAGCTGTAATCGCCTCCTCACTCAGTCGGGACGAGTTCACCAAGGTGGATGGACTCGAAATTGCTAAGGAGATATGTGATACTCTGCAAACTGCACATGAAGGTGACCGACATGTGCGTGAAGCAAAGATTGACATGATCGAAGGTGAACTAGGAAGATTCGCAATTGAGGAAGACGAGTCACCCCAAGATATGTACAATCGATTGAAGACACTCGTTAACAAAGTTCGATCATATGGGAGCAAGAAGTGGAATGACCACGAGGTCGTAAAGCTCATCCTTAGAGCTTTTATGCCTCGCAATGTCACGCTATGTTCCATGATTAGAGAAAGCCCCGGATACAAAAATATGACTCCGAATGAATTGCTTGGAAAAATTATCAACTTTGAGATGATGGAAAAACAAGCAAAGCACGTCAAGGAAATTGCCGACCTCACCTCGGCTAAGAAGAAAGGGGTTGCTTTAAAGTCCACCCTCAAGCCTCTATCCAAAGAAGCAAGAGAAGCACAACTAGAGGAAGACAGTGACGAAGAGAGCAGTGAGCTAGATGAAGAGGACATGATATTATTCATGAAAAAGTTCAAGAGAATAATGAAGAAAAGACAAGGGACAAAATCATGTGAAGGCAAGTACAAGGAAAGAACAAAGCCAAAGTTGAGACGTGCGTGCTATAATTGTGGTGAGTATAACCACTTTATAGTTGATTGCCCATATGAGGAGAATAAGAAGAAGATCAAAGAATCCAAGCCTCAACCTAAGATATTCTTCGAGAAGAAGAAACAAGCCGAACAAGCGCACATTGGGAAGGAGTGGGACTCAAACGATGAGTCCTCATCATCCGATGAAGAAGAGATGGCTAGCATAGCCATCAAGAGCATGTCCAAGAAATCTACACTCTTCCCTACACTCGGTGCAAGGAAGGGAAATGGCACTTGCCTTATGGCAAAGGAAGGTAAACGCAAGGTAATCATCAAAACCCCTGCCGTGCATTCCTACACTAGTGATGATGAAATAGATAGTGATGATGAGGATATGCTAAATGGACTAGATAGGAAAACTGCAACAACAATGAAATTTTTACTTGATCAACTTGTTGAGAAGGAAAGGTTAATTCATCATCAAGAGGACATGATTATCTCCCAAAAAGGAGGAGTATGTCGAACTTGACAAACTTCTAGAGCTTGAAAAGGAGAAAAACAATTCACTAGAGCTTGAGTTAGCTTCAAGCAAGAAAGCTTGCTTGGAGTTAACTAACTCAAATGTTGCAATCAAGGACCAACTTGTTGACCTGATCAAGGTTAATAAGATCCTTGAAGTGCAAGTTGAGTCACTCAAGCTGAGTGAACCTCCTCTTCAAATTCACCTTCTCAACCCACTAAAACTGAGTTTGCTCATATGTGCACATGTAGTAAAACTGACACCAGGTTGAAAGGGAAGTCAACCTCCACAAAGGATAAAAATCCTACCCAATGTGGCATATTTGACAAGGAGAAGATCAACTATGCACGTAGTGCATACTTGGTCCAAAGACCTCCAAATGTCAAATATGGCATTGGTTACTCTTATGATGAAAAGAGTCATAAGAATAACAAGGGAAGGATTTCTTTTGTGAAGGGAAGACCCTCTCAAACTGGTAAGTCGAACGATAAAAACTTGAACTCACGTGAATACCGGACTAGTCCGGTTGGTGTACGCACAAGTCCGGTCATCCGGACAAGTCCGGCCCCCCAGACTAGTCCGATTCATAAACAACAACAACTATTATTCAAAACTTTTGATGCCTCCTATGTGTTAATGAGAAATAATCTTGGCAATGTCTGTGCTTATTATGTTGGGCCACACCATGGGAACACAAAATCCCATGTGTGGGTGCCCAAATGTATTGTAACTAACCTCCAAGGACCCAAGAAAGCTTGGGTACCTAAAACTAAAGCATAATTTGTTTTTGTAGGCCTATTCCTCCAGTGGATCCAAATGGGTGCTAGACAGTGGATGCACCAACCATATGATCGGAGAAAGGAGGATGTTCATGGAATATGAAGAGAATGAGGATCCAAACGAGGGCATCTACTTCGGAGATAATAGTCAAGGAAGGGTGCTCGGTACCGGTAAAATTGCAATATCCTCTGAACACACACTTTCTCATGTTTTACATGTTGAATCTTTAGATTATAACCTGTTGTCCATATCTCAACTATGTGACAAAGCTTATAATTGCTTGTTCACTAACGAGGGTGTGACCGTCTCTAGGAGGAGTGATGGTTCCATTGCATTCAAGGGTATGTTGAAGGGAAAGCTTTACCTTGTTGACTTCAACAAGGATAAAGACGAACTCGACACATGCTTGATTGCAAAAACCAACATGGGTTTGCTATGGCATAGATGGCTAGCGCATGTTGGTATGAGGAATCTTCAAAAAATCCTCAAGGGCGATCACATCCGCGGTTTGAAGGATGTTGTTTTTGAGAAAGACAGGCCTTGTAGCGCGTGCCAAGCCGGGAAGCAAGTTGGAGCACATCATCCCGCAAAGAATGTCATGACTACAACAAGACCACTCGAACTACTTCACATGGACTTGTTTGGTCCAATTGCTTACATAAGCGTCGGCGGTAACAAATATGATTTAGTTATCATTGATGATTTTTCTCGCTTCACTTGGGTTTTCTTTTTGCATGATAAGTCAGAAACACAAGGAACACTAAAGAAGTTCTTCAAGCGAGCTCAAAACGAATTCTCATTGACAATCAAGAGTATTCGAAGTGACAATGGCACAGAGTTCAAGAACACACAAGTGGAGGAGTACCTTGATGAAGAGGGCATCAAGCACAAGTTTTCAGCGCCATACTCGCCACAACAAAACGGAGTTGCCGAAAGAAAGAACCGAACACTCATAGAGATGGCAAGAACAATTCTCGATGAGTAAAAGACTTCGGATCGATTTTGGGTGGAAGCAATTAACACCGCTTGCCACGCCACAAATCGACTTTATCTTCATCGACTACTCTAGAAGACTCCCTATGAGCTACTTACTGGTAACAAACCAAACATTTCATATTTTCGAGTTTTCTGTTCTCCATGTTATATCCTGAACAAGAAGCCTAGGACTTCAAATTTCACTTCAAAGTCCAATGAAGGTTTCTTGCTTGGTTATGATTCGAACACTTACGCCTATCGTGTTTTCAACAAGGCCTCCGGACTTGTTGAAGTAGCACGTGACGTAGTGTTCGATGAGACTAATGGCTCCCAAAAGGAGCAAGTTGATCCATGTGAATTAGGTAAAGAAGAAGCTCCTTGTCAAGCATTGAAAAGAATGGCTCTAGGCGAAGTTCGACCACAAGAGCCACCTTCACACATACATGAGGAAAATGAACCACAAGAGGAGACCATCAATCAAGGGGGATCTTCAACACAAGATCAACCACAAGAGTACGAAGATGATCAACAAGTCAAAGAAGGCAACCACTTAGGGGGAGAAGCAGACAATCATGAAGACACAACTCCTCAAGTGCCACACCCAAGAGTACACTAATGCGTCCAAAGGGATCACCCAATCGACAACATCATCGGTGACATCCAAAAGGGAGTAACCACTAGATCTCACATAGCTAACTTTTGTGATCATTAATCGTTTGTATCCTTTTTGGAACCATGAAGGATTGAGGATGCATTGAAGGATCCGAACTGGGTGGTGGCAATGCAAGAAGAATTGAACAACTTCAAGCGGAATGAGGTGTGGGAACTTGTGGCAAGACCCAATGCAAACATCATCGGCACCAAGTGGGTCTTCCGCAACAAACAAGACGAACACGGGGTGGTGACAAGGAACAAGGCATGGCTTGTGGCCAAAGGGTACTCACAAGTCGAAGGTTTGGATTTCGATGAGACTTTTGCTCCAGTAGCTAGGCTTGAATCTATTAGAATATTACTTGCATATGCTACTCACCACGATTTCAAGCTGTATCAAATGGATGTGAAAAGCGCCTTCCTCAACGGACCGATCAAGGAAGAGGTGTACGTGGAGCAACCACCCGGGTTTGAAGACGAAGAGTTCCCCGACCACAGATTCAAATTGCGTAAGGCTCTCTACGGCCTCAAACAAGCTCCTAGAGCTTGGTATGAGTGTCTTAGAGATTTCTTAATTGAGAATGGTTTCAAATTGGCAAAGTAGATTATACATTATTTACAAAGAATTTAGACAATGATCTCTTTATCTGTCAAATTTATGTTGATGATATAATCTTTGGGTCAACTAATCAATATTTTTGTGAGGAATTTAGCAAAATCATGACAGACAGGTTTGAAATGTCAATGATGGGAGAATTAAAATACTTCTTGGGATTCCAAGTGCGGCAACAAAAGGAAGGAACGTTCATAAGCCAAACCAAGTACACGCAGGACATACTTAAGAAGTTTGGCATGGACAAGGCAAAGCCCATAAAGACCCCCATGGCAACAAATGGCCACTTGGATCTCAATGAAGATGGACCTAACGTCGACCAAAAGGTATATTGCTCCATGATTGGATCTCTACTCTATTTATGTGCATCTAGGCCAGATATTATGTTGAGTGTATGTTTGTGTGCAAGATTTCAAGCCAACCCTATGGAATGTCACTTGACAGCCGTAAAAAGGATCTTGAGATATTTAGTTCATACAGCCAACCTTGGTCTTTTGTATCCAAAAGGCTCAAAATTCAATCTCATTGGTTACTTTGATGCAGATTATGCCAGGTGCAAAGTAGATAGAAAAACCACCTCCGACACATGCCAATTCCTAGGGAGATCCTTAGTTCCTTGGTCCTCCAAGAAACAAAATTCCTTTGCCCTATCCATAGCCGAAGCGGAGTATGTTGCAGCCAGGAGTTGTTGTGCACAACTCCTTTGGATGCGACAAACTCTAAGAGATTACGGTTACAATATGAACCGTATTCCTCTCCTTTGTGACAATGAGAGTGCCATTAAAATTGCCCACAATCCAGTTGAGCACTCTAGAACTAAACACATAGACATAAGACGTCATTTTTTAAGAGACCATTCCATGAAAGGAGATATAACCATCTCACATGTCAACACCCAAAAGCAATTGGCCGACATATTCACCAAGCCACTTGATGAAAAGCGTTTTTGCGAACTCCAAAATGAACTAAATATCCTTGATGCTCGGAGTGTGGCTTGAAAAGTTGCATACCTGTATGAATTCTTCAAAAATGTTGATTGAATTGTGAAAATCATCTCTCTCAATTTTTCTCGAAAAACTATGTCAATTACTAGATCTTGATGAATTATGATCATTGTTTGATTGTTGTATGCTTACTGGTCAAATTCATCAAGATTAATTGATTTGATTTGCCCCTCTATTCTCTATTTATGAACCTTCAAATATATATGAATGGGCTATGCAAATTTCTCCTGGTGACCATGGACTAGTCCGTGGTTACCCGGACTAGTCCGCCCATGCAGACTAGTCCGCTGAGTGCCGGTTAGGCCGGACTAGTCCGATAGACCACGGACTAGTCCGAGATAGCTCTCTGGATGAGTTCGGACTAGTCCGGTTATCTCCGAACTTGTCCGATTTTTCGTGTCCATAACCCTAGCGGCCACCAAACCCTAATTCCTCTCATCCCCACTCTTGCTCACGCACTCTCTCTCTTGCGCTCGAGCTCCCAAGGCGATTCCTTGCTCCCTCCATCAAAAAGGTCCGCAGTTTGGTAGAAATCAAGCTTGACCTCGTGCAGATTGAAGCTAGCGGACTTGTCCGGGCTCCAACTCCCTAATCATCAAGCTTCAATCAATTTCTTCGGTAATTTTCTCCCAAACCCTAGAAATCTTGTTTTTCTCCATTGTTGATCGAATAGCCTAGCATCTTTCACTATATACATGCTTCCTTGATGTACTACATGTATGCTAGACTTATAGTGCATTAGGAATCAGTTTTTGTCCAAACTGTTAGGTTTTTGAGGATGAACACCGGACTAGTCCGTGCCTGTGCACCGGACAAGTCCGATGTTTTTGAACATAAAACCTAATTCCTCAATTCCTCAATGCAATTACTTGCTATCTTTTCATACATATGCCTTGTATTACTCATCATCATTGTTGCAAATCTTTCTCAGATCATGTCGAGCACAAACGATGAAGTCTCTGACTTTGAGGCCGAGATGGACCACAAGGTGGCACCTCGGACCTCGACGGGTCTTGGCAAGAAGCGCCAAGAAAGACCCTCCGAGCCTGCTCCCTCCCCTCCTCAGGTTCGAAGGAAGGTGCTGGCAAAGAAGCCAGTTTCCAAGGTGGCCGCATCATCAAGTGGCCCTCGCCAAGCAAAGGGCAAGGGCAAAGGGATAGCAACGGGTCCAACTGGCCCTTTGAAGTTGCATGCTCCCAGGGAAGGGGTCCGGGACCCCACTGAATAGAAATTCAATGGCAAGGGCAGTGACCCGGCGACAAAATTCAGAAGGATCGACCGGTATGGCCGGCCGAAGCAAGCTGCAGATGGAAGGTTCTGGTGCAACTTTCATGCTGACTTCTACAGATTGGTATACTTGCCAATGAAGACACCAGTGGTGTGCAGTCAGTGGATTGACTGGGCACACCTTGAGAGGAAGAGATGCTCCGCATTTGATGAAGTCATTGCAGCAGCTGAAAGACATGGCTTGAAGGACCTCTTTTCCTTCAAGTACAACTGGAATGATGAAGTGGTGGCTCAAATCTGTGCCACCTGCCACTTTGCAAGCGATGAGGAAGAAAGAGTGACTTGGATTACTCATGGATCCAAGTACACTATCACATATGAGGAGTTTGCTAGGATGCTGCATCTTGACACTTCCAACAATGATAATGTGGTCATCCACAATATTGGTGTCATCGACAAGGAGAGGATGAAGTTTTTCTATGATCCCAACTCAAATTTCATCCCTCCCTCCACGAAGAACATGAAGCCATTCTTTGGTGTGCTAAACAGGGTCTTGAGGAAGACCATTGCCCCTAAAGATGGGGATGCAGGGAGTGTACAAGCATACCTTCGGACCTTGATGAAGGTCATAAGCAAAGGGCGTAAGTTTGATGTGTTTGACTACATATGGAATGATATGGTCAACATCTCCAGCACCTCCAACAGGTCATGTGGCTATGCTCCCTATCTCATGTTTATGATTGAGAAAGTCACGGGGATTGAGTTTGTGAAGGATGTGGAGCATACTCCTTTGAGGCCTCAGAAGCCTCAACCAGTGAATGTCCAGGCTGCTCCCTCGCTGGCCTCCAGTCCTGAGGCACCAGCAAGATCAAGAGAAGGTGCTAGAGCTGTCCCTACTTCTAGGGAAGCCCCTCAGAGAGGATCAGCTAGTGGGATCCTCAAGTATCTGGCTGCCATATTCTCCTCCTGCAAGAAGGCCGATGTGAGGGCCCATAAACTCAACCAGAAGAGAAAGGAGGACATGAAGTACATAAAGGCCAACGTGAAGCAAATCTGCCAAAAGCAGGAGATCGACCCCATTGGTTCTCCAGTGATTTCTGAGGAATCCGACCCGGACTTCACTGAGCTCGGGTCCCTGAACCCCTTCGAGCTTGCCTACTTTGGCATTGGGGGCTCGAGTGGCTCCGCCCCTCCTCCTTCTCCTCCTCGTCAAGCTGAAGATGAATAAGACGAAGACGATGACGAGAGGAACGACAGTGAAGAGTGAAGAACTTAGGGCCCTCCTCTCCTTCTTTTTGGTGTCTTGATGCCAAAGGGGGAGAGATTGAGGGGGAGTCTTAGGTTTAGCTGCGGTAGGATGTGAGGAGAGAGCTCTTTTTATCTATCTTTGTGATTGTTATGATTTAACGTTGTTTCTAAGTTAACTATGGTTCTGTGATGCAATGCTTACTTAATTTGAGAAGTATTTGTTAAAATCTGTAATTTTGCTCCTGGAATGACATATGTGCTTTGTTTTAGTTGATTAATGTAAATTATGTCACTCTCAATGTCTTAATGTACTTAGTTATGCATCCCACCATAAAGAATGCACATATGGATAATTCTTTCACTGCTTGATGTATTTTTGATTCATATGTGCATACTTTATGAAAATCTCATTTTTTTGTCATATTTTGTAAAATATCAATTGGTTGTCATCAATCACCAAAAAGGGGGAGATTTAAAGTGCATCTAGGACTCCCTTGTGGGTTTTGGATGATTTATGACAAGCAATTGGGATCCTAACCTCTTTGTTGAGATGAATGCAGGCCTATAATAGAGAAATGAGCAAAATACCAAAAAGAAGGGATGAAGAGGAGTATAGTGGAAATGAGCTCAAGGAAAAAGAGTAGTAGATTATTGTGTATGGAGTGTGTTAAGGAAACACACCCCAAGAGCTCAATCATAATTAAACACAAACATTGCACAAAGTTACACAGGACCGGACTAGTCCGATCACAACGGGACTAGTCCGATAACCTTTCTGCACCAGATCGGACAAGTCCGATATCTGTCGGACTAGTCCGATATCTTTCTAACTAGAATCGGACGAGTCCTCCTTAGTGTGGACTAGTCCTCAAAACACTACACAAGTCACACAAAATCGGACAAGTCTGTTATCAACCGGACTAGTCCGATATTCTTTCTGATCCACTTCGGACAAGTCCGATATTCACACGGACTAGTCCGAAAAACCCACTGATCAAAATCGGACAAGTCCTCCAAGTGCGGACTTGTCATCCAACACACTTAGGGTTTCACATGTCCGTACAAGTCCAATGGACATCGGACTAGTCCGAAGATTTCCAGTAGCGAAATCGGACAAGTCCGTTTTCAGCCGGACTAGTCCGATATTTCGGGACACTTAGGGTTTGCTACACACAGCACACCGGACTAGTCCGGTGACCACCATGGACTAGTCCGAACTTTCTGAACCCTAACGGTAACTTTTAGAAACCCCATATAAATAAAGGTGCACGGCCCAATTTCATAATCTCTCGAACCCTAGCGCCGTCACACCTCCCAAGAGCCTAAAAAACGACATCTTTCCACAAAATTAAGTGCAACATCGACCAATCCCTTGAGGATTCACTCTAGATCATTGGAGAGACACTTGCAACACCACATTGAGCTCTTGGTTTGATTCTTTAACACACTCCTGCGTTTCAATTGTAACTTTTGAGTGTGTTTTCGGTGGCATTGTGTTTTGTAATCTAAGGGAGCTCACAACGTGTTAGAACGCCCCTTGAATTCGTTTATTCACCCCTTCGTGATTAGTGGAAGAGGATTGACCTTCGTGGCGATCCAACGAGGGTAGGGTTGGAGAAGACCCGGTCCTTTTTTGGACTCCTCAACGTGGACGTAGGTTGCCTTCGTGGTAGCCGAACCACGGGATAAATCGTTGTGTCTTGTTTTAGTGTTCATCATTCTAATTAATCAACTCAATCTAGGGTTTCATACACATTGTTCATCTTACATTAAATTGTTGAACATAAGACTTAATTGTGATATAATCCGGCATATAACTGTTAAACTGTTGTTTGATTCTATATTTCTGTTGTACACATAAAAGAATCAAACCAATCAATCAAATTTAATCAACTTAGTCCCTGAACACCGGACTAGTCCGCACTTTACCGGACTAGTCTGATATCTCTGGTATTGAACTGGTTGTTGAGTGTTGCAGGATCCGACAATTTTCAAAAAGGCCTATTCACCCCCCCTCTAGGCCTACATTCACTAATGAATGGAAAATCTTTCCATTGGACTCAAGCTTGTCAAGAAAGTTTTGAGGAGTTGAAGAAGAGGTTGACAACAACTCCAGTTTTGGTATTGACGGATGTAAGCAAGAGTTTTGACATATATTGCGACGCATCGAGACAAGGACTTGGATGTGTATTGATGCAAGAAGGTCAAGTGGTCGCATATGCATCGAGACAATTGAAGAAACATGAGCAGAATTATCCTACACATGATCTTGAACTAGCAGCCGTGGTACATGCATTGAAGATTTGGAGACCCTATATTCTTGGATATAGGTGTGAAATCTATACGCATCATAAGAGTTTGAAGTTTATTTTCACACAAACGGATCTGAACTTGAGGCAACGAAGATGGTTGGAGCTCATCCAAGATTATGATTTGGGGATCAACTATCATCTGGGAAAAGCCAATGTAGTGGCCGATGCTTTAAGTAGAAAAGGAGTAAGTCATCAACTCACAGTTCGAGAGTTACCATCCGAGTTATGTAAGGAGTTTGAAAGTTTGAACCTTGGGTTTGTAAATGAGATGGAGATGATGGAGTTAAACTCAACCTTGGAGAAAGAAATTCGAGAGGCACAAACCAAGGATGAGGAAATTCGGGAAATCAAGGAAAGGACCCAAGAGGGGAGAGAATTCAGATTCGATGAGGATGAACATGGTACCTTATGGTTGGGAAAAATGATTGTCGTGCCTAATGTATAGCATATTCGGGAGACGATACTAAAAGAGGCACATGACTCACCATACTCAATTCACCCCGGTTGTACGAAGATGTACAAAGACTTGAAGACTTGCTATTGGTGGGCTAGCATGAAGAAGGAAATAGCTGAATACGTAGCATTGTGTGATGTGTGTCAACGAGTCAAGGCGGAACATCAAAGGCCAACTGGGTTATTGTAGCCATTGAAGATTCCGGAATGGAAGTGGGAAGAAATCGGTATGGACTTCATAGTTGGTTTACCGCGTACCCAGTCTAGGTATGACTCAATTTGGGTAATTGTAGATCAATTGACCAAATCAGCTCATTTTGTTCCTGTCAAGACCAAGTATACATCTGCACAATTGGTCGAAATATACATGGAGCATATTGTGTGTCGACATGGAGTCCCTAAGAAGATAGTCTCGGATAGAGGTTCTCAATTTACCTCCAGGTTTTGGCAAAAGTTACATGAAGCATTAGGAACAAGGTTGAATTTTAGTTCAGCATACCACCCTCAAATGGATGGACAAACCGAGAGGACTAATCAGATTTTAGAGGACATGTTAAGAGCTTGTGCTTTGAAGCATGGGAAAGGTTGAGACAAGAGCTTGCCATATGCAGAATTTTCATACAACAATAGTTACCAAGCAAGCTTGAAAATGTCCAATACGAAGCGCTTTATGGAAGGAAGTGTAGGACACCTTTATTCTGGAATGAGGCAGGAGAAACTCAAGTATTTGGTCCGGATGTGTTGCAAGAAGACGAAAAGCAAGTTCAAATAATTCTTGACAACTTGAGGGCTGCCCAATCAAGACAAAAGGGCTATGCGGACAATAGGAGAAGGAAATTAACATTTGAAGTGGGAGATTTTGTTTACCTCAAGGTGTCACCGATGAGAGGTCATAAGAGGTTTAACATAAGGGGCAAGCTAGCGCCTCGCTACATTGGACCATACAAGATTTTGGACAAAAGAGGAGAAGTAGCATATAAGTTAAAGATGCCAACTCATCTTTCAGATGTTCATGATGTTTTTCATGTTTCCCAGCTCAAGAAGTGCTTGAGAGTACAGGAAGAACAAGTGCCAATGGAAGGATTGGAATTAGAGGTAGATTTGACTTATACCGAGCAACCGGTCAAATTTTTAGAAGCCAAGGAGAGAGTAACAAGGAACAAGGTGATTTGATGGTGTAAAGTTCAATGGAAGCACCACGCAGAAAAAGAAGCAACGTGGGAATTGGAGGATGATCTCAAGAAGAAATTTCCCTATCTCTTCTCTCCCCCATCGAATCTCGAGGGCGAGATTCATTTTAAGGGGTGTAGGTTTGTAACACCTTCATTTTCATGCATCATGCCCTACATACATTCATATACATGTTTAACATTAACCCACATAAAGAGGAATGAGTTTAAAATTGATCTGGAACAAAACCGCACTTAAAATGCTGAAAAGTGCGGACTAGTCCGATTTTGGCGAGGACTAGTCTGATTTCTCTGTGACTAAAAACGGACTTGTCCGTTTTTGCTGTGGACTAGTCCGATTTTGCCTCTGGACACTTTTGGACTTGTCTGATTTTATGCGGACTAGTCCGATATTCCAAGAATCCTTGAAAATTTGCTAAGTCTTTGTACTTGTCCGGACTAGTCCGGTGTTCCAGTGGACTTGTCCGTTTTCCTCTCTGACTAAAGTCGGACTTGTCCGATTTTAGGCCAGAATTGTCCGATTTCTCTCTGGACAACTTCGGACTAGTCCGGTCCTTTTCGGACTTGTCCGATATTTCACGGCTCCTAGTTGATCTTTTGTTTTACGACTTGTTTCTTGGGGTTCACGTTAAGTGGGCCTAGGGACGTCGTGCCTAACTCTTTTGGAGCCCATGTGGGACTCTAAACCGGTCTCTACTCGTCTCAAACTCGAAATCCATCTAACCCTAGCCTCCACCTCTATATAAACAACGCCACCCCTTGGCTTGACATCTATTTGCCACTTTTCCACCCCACCCAAACCCCAGTTCGTGGAGAGCCACCACCAAGGAGGGAGGAGGAGATCCCAAGCAAGAAGAAGAAGAGGAGGAAACGAAAGAGGATCAAGATCTCCATCATGTTTTGTTCTTCATCACCAATTCATCTCCATGTTCATCCCCAACCCTAGATCATCAAGATCCAAGTGTTACCTCCAAGTTTCTTGATTCATTGGAGTTCTAAACACCTGGTATACCTTATATTTCCTTTTCCTTACGTGAATTCGCCGCCTAATCTCCAAATTCACGTCAATCTAGAAAACCCTAATCTGCTGATCTCGCGGAGTGCGGACTTATCTGGTCCCTAGCGGACTAGTCCGATTTTCCTGGTTAAATTCTATTGAATTAAATATAAAAATAGATCTTATCACATCCAAACCTGTATAAACTTGTTAAAATCTATTAGAACTAGTTAGTGATCATTAAAAGCAATCTATTAACAAGTTCTACCTTGTATTTGCATTAATCATGCATGTCATATCATATTGAGTAATATTTGTGCACTCTTTAATTGTGTTTCTTGTCTTGTATGTTTATTGTGTGGATTAAACGAATTTGCGCTAGAGAGTGCCGCGGAGGATCTACAGCACCAAGAGTTTGAAGGCTTTGACACTAATCAACCGCAAGAGCAAGGCAAGTGTCCTTGAAGCATATTGATCCTGTTTTCAAATAAATATTTTGTTTTGCAAAACTGCATGCTTGTGTTAATTTGATGGGAATCCTATGGTAGGAAGTTTACTAGATTTGTTTAACCACCCTTGTCACCTGGAATTATGGTAGAGAGTCGGGATGTGATTTTTACCTTTTTGCTTCGCTTAATTAATTGGGATGGGAAAACAACACTACACATTTAATTATGCATTAATGATATTCTGGTTAATGTGAACTGGTCAATATGATATGGTAATGGGTGATCTAAGCAAGCCTGGTATGTGGATGGGTTGGATGTCATGGTGGTTTGCTTGCTTTAGATCTAAAGACCAGTTCATGCGAGAATAAGCAAGGATTACAGTGCCACCACGAGGCCAAGTATGGGTGCAGCGTAGCTGATTAATTAGGGCTTTGCTAGTGCTATTTGGACCATTAAGGATGCTCCGGGAAGGGGTAGTCGGATTGGCTTTGTTGACGATTGGTGGGACTATCCTGGGATCCGAATGGATCAAGAGGGGGCCCTTGGTTGAAGATGTGCTCAGTTGGAGGCATCGCCACCGGTGAAACCTCAGTGGGGTCTAAATAGGCTAGTAATCCCTTTGTAAAGGTTATTTTGTGATCTCTTGGCTATACACCAAAGGAAGTGTAATTGGCATAAGAGAGGTTCTTTAGTCGCCGACGGGTGATGAAATCACAAACACGTCGGTAAAGTGGTACAAACTCTGCAGAGTCAAATAAAACTATCATGATAGCCGTGCTCCCGGTTATGAGCACCTGGACAACTTTCATGATTAGAGGGAATTTGGTATTGGGATGGTGTTTGGGATGGTTATGGTTTGGTAATGGTTATGGCTGGTTATGGATTAATTTCTGGTATTGAATATGGTTATTGGCAAATGGTGAAATCTGGAATTATTGATGATGGTAGTGATTTCAGACTGGTATTATGATATTACTTATGATTGTGATGGGTTTACTTCACATACATGTAATATATTGCTTTTTAAATATTTTAATTTACTTTTCAGCACTCAGCCATTATTATTGTCGTCATTTGAATCAGCCACATGTCATACTTTCCATACTTACTGAGTACGACATGTACTCCCTCTTGCAACCCCCCCAACAGTTGCATGTCAGGATTGAGAGTTTAATGATAATAATGGGGAGTTCTAGGCCGTGTCTACCGTCAGTTTGCCTATGGTGTTTTGGAGTTGCGCTACCCTATTGCTTATGCTGCCTAGCTGTTTAGTTTGCTTAATCAGTTATTTCCGCTGCAATAGTTGAACTTGTCATTAATATTCATTAGAGCTTGTATTTGAGGATATGGTTTGTTTAATAAAATTTGGTTAATTAATCTTGTCTGCGGTAATTTTGTGAAGGCACTCTTGTATGTGTGTTGAACGTCCTGGGCACACATATGCATTCACTTGGTTCATTTTCGAAACCGGGTGTCACATGTTCTATGAAAACATATGTGCAAATATTTTTCAGGAGAATTCATTGGTGTCACGCTTGGATAATTCTACAAAGGTGTGACGAAGTCCAAAACTTGTTGAGGACAGCTTGCAATACAGTGGAGAACATGGTTATGCAAGTTTTCAGTCAACATGGATGGATCAATAGGAACAGGATTGGATTTTAAATAATGTAGCCACTCCTTTAAGTGGAAACTGTTATTATGCTTTCTCATGTTTGCTGCTATTGCAGCCGGTTGTAGTAACTTTGTAATATTTTTGCTCTAACCTGGCTCGAGGGGAAGGCCGAAATCTTTTTTTTTTCCATTATCTAAAAAAATCAGGATACAATCAGTGGTGATGTCTGAATCACAAGATACTAGCAGCAGAATCAAATAAATTACTATATCTTCCAGCAGCGATGTAACGGCAACGAGACACAACTAGGTATTCCTAGTAGCAGTCAGATAAAAAAACAAAGCCAGCAGTAGCAACAAGATTGATACGCATCCAAGTAGCAGCTACTCACGCCAACCCTTGTGGTACAGCACTGAGGGAAAATAGGAAAAAGTTTACTTACCTACACCAATTATTGTTTAGAGATTAATTTATCACTCAAATTACAAAACTGGATTATTAACACCCTAACCTACTCAAAACCATCTAGTTTACTCCCTAAGCTGGTTTCTTTGGGCGGTTTCGCCACATCACAGGCTGATGTTGCGTCCATGCATGTAAATACACGGTGGGGGCCTGCATGTCATTGGCGACATGTCCTTACGTCGTCCCGCTGAGCTCAGGACAACACATAATTAAAAAGGAAAGAGGAGCAGGTGCGCTCAGTCACAAGGACGGAGGCTAAATGGAAGGGAGGCGCGTGTTCCAGTGAGCGGCGAGGCGCTGGAAGGGAGGCACGTGTGCTCGGCGTACCTCGTTGTCTCCGTCAGCTAGGTGGACCTCGTCCTCTCCGTCATCTCAGTGGTCGCGTCCACCCAGGCAAGAGCCCGTCCCCCCTCCCTTCCTTCGCCATCTCTGGTCTCAGTACCATCCGGGCCCTGGTGGACCTGCATGCTCGGGTTGTGGTGAAACAGGCCTCATCGAGTTCTTCCTGGACACCAAAGGCGCGCGAGATCCAGGTCGAGATCGGCAGGCTACGACCCAGGTTGTGGTGAGGCAGTGATTCAGTTGCACTTGTTATGTTGTAATTTCACTACTTCTCTGTTTCCATTATTAACTCTCTTCTTGCCTGTCGAATACAGTGCATACATACTGCAGTAGTGCAAGTGAATTCAGCTGCTTGTGGACCCATGTAACAACCTGCACTAGCACTGCTACGACCCAGGTATATCTGCATACATATGTCTGCAGTGGTGATAATGGAGATAGAAGATAGAAGATACCTGCACTAGCACTACTAAATGTGGCCTAGTGGGGGGATGAATAGGCCTTTTTAAAATTTAGTCGGAACCTGCAACACTTAACAAATTGATCAAATCCCGAGATATCGGACTATTCCGGTAGAGTGCGAATTAGTCCAGTGCGTGCAGACTAAATTGATCATGTTCGATAAATAATCTCAATTCAAACACACTACGCAACAGAATAAAGTATGTAACTTGCAAGTATTGAGTCAACTCCACCAAGTATAATGCAAACCAATTCTTGTTTCAAAGTTTTAACGTAGGTTATGCAAGATTGACAAAACCCTAGAATACAATATGAAAAATTAAGAACAAGTTTGACACAAGATTTTATCACGTGGTTCGGTTCCCATAGAGGCAACATACATCCACGTTGAGGAGCCCACGAAAGGACCGGGTCTTCACTGACCCTAACCTCATCGAATCACCACGAAGGCCAATTCTTCTTCCACTATCACAAGGGGGGCAAATCACCAAGTTCAAGGGGCCTTCTCAAAAGTTGAGGGCTCCACTAGATTACAATTTAAAACACCACCAAGAACACACATGTAAGATCAATAATGAAACCACAGGAGTGTGTTAGAGATCAAACCCAAGAGCTCAAAAGTTTAGAATCGTGTCTCTCCTTTGATCTAAAGTGAATCCTCAAGGGATTGATCTTTCTTGCGTTAGATTGCATGGAGAGATGTGTTTTTTAGGCTCTTGGAAGGTGTGACGGCGCAGGGGGTCGAGAGGTATGATAGTTAAGCCGTGCACATCTATTTATATTACGGTTTTTAAAAGTTACCTTTAGGGTTTCGAGGGAAAGAACTAGTCTGTGGTGGAGTCCGGACTAGTCTGGTGTGTGGCGTGCATGAAACCCTATGTGTCCAGAAATATCGGACTTGTCTGGCTAAGAGCAGACATGTCCGATTTTAGTCAGAAAGGTTATCGGACTTGTCCGTGGTGATATCAGACTTGTACAGTGTGGTGATGCCCTTAGTGAATATAAGACAAGTCATCACTTGGAGGACTTGTCTGATTTTAGTTAGAGGCATTATCGGAGTAGTCCGTACTTTTTTAGACTAGTCCGGTGCGGACAAGTCCGCAGTGGCTGGACTTGCCCGAACTCGTCCAGAGAGGATATCGTACTAGTCCGGTGTATATCGGACTAGTCCGTTTTTCTTGTGAAATGTGAAGTGTGTGAGGATTTTTGTGCTTGAGCTCTTGGGATGTGATACACCTATACACTCCCGACACAATGATGTGTTCTATTTAGTTCTTGAGCTCTTTTCTGAATGTATCCTCATTCTCCTTTCTTTTTGAACCTTTCTTCATTCTTTCATTAAAAACGACGATTTCTTCATTCTTTCATTAAAACATGCGCTCATCTCAATAATGTGGTTAGAATTTCATTTGTTTGTTATAAATCAACCAAAACCCACAAGGGATGCCTAGATGCACTTTCAATCTCCCCCTTTTTTGTGATTGATGACAACCAATTGAGATTTCACACAATATGATAAAAATGCAAAATTTTGATAAAGTGTGCACATATGAGCTTGAAACTTATTTAGCAATGACAACATAAGACATATGTGCACTCTTTATGGTGGGATGCAAAACTAAATGAGTGAGAGCAGTAATCATGATGACAGTGAAATAATTGACATCTATATATCAGTCAAGAAGCATATATGTCAATTATAAAGCAAAATCACATATTTCATGAACATGAGCATAAATCATTCATAGCATTTCATCACAGGATTAAAAGTACTAAAAGAGCACAATATTAAGTCTTATAACCCAAAAGACATAAAAAGATGCATAAGAGAGGCTCTCATCTCTCATCCTACAGCTACGATCTATTGATGACTCCCCCTCAATCTCTCCCCCATTGGCATCAAGACACCAAAAAGAAGGAGAGGAGGGATCTAAGAACTCAGTCCTCGATGTCGGTCCTCTTATCATCTTCATCTTCATTCTCGGGCTGAGGAGGAGGAGGAGGAGGAGGAGGAGGAGGAGGAGCGGATCCACTCGAGCCCCCGATGCCAAAATAAGCAAGCTCGGAGGGAGTCAAGGGCCCAAGCTCGGTGAAATCTGAGGTTGATTCATTGGAAATGACCGGAGATCCAATGGGCTCGATCTCCAGCTTCTAGCACATGTGCTTCACATTTTCTTTGAAGTACCGCATGTCCGCCTTTCTCACCTTGTTCAGCTTGTGCGTGTTCACTTTGTCCTTCTTGCAAGAGGCAAAAATAGCTGACAAGTACTTTAGGATTCCACTAGGGGACCTTTTTGGGGGAGGGACCCTAGGTGGGGTCAGCCCTTGCATCTCCTCTAGCTCTCCTCGGAGCTTCTTCACTTGATGCAGGAGAAGGTGCAGCTTGAACATTGGCTTGGTTGGGCTTCTGGGGCCTCATGGGAGTGTGCTCCATATCCTTCACAAATTCGATCCCTGTGACTTTTTCAATCATAAACATCAGGTAAGGGACATAGCCATAGGATCTGTTCGGAGTACAGGATATGTTGACCATGTCATTCCAAATATAGTCAAACATGTCAAACTTTCTGTTCTTTCTTATCACCTTCATCAAGGTCCTCAGGTAACCTTGGACACTTCTAGCATCCCCATCCTTTGGTTCTATTATCTTCCTCAGCACCCTGTTGAGCACCATGAAGAAAGTCTTCATGTTCTTGGTTGAGGGGGGGGGGGGTTGAACTTCAGACTAGTGTCATAGAGGAAGTCCATTTTATCCTTGCTCAAGACACAGATGTTGTGGATGGTCAACTCATTGTTTCCGGTGTCTTCAAGGTGAAGGAGTCTTGCAAACTCATCATAGGTGATAGTGTACTTGGATCCATGACTCATCCAAGTCACCCTTTCCTGCTCATCACTGGCAAAGAAACATGTGGCATAAAACTGAGCAATAATTTCATCATTCCAGTGATATCTGAAGGCAAACAGATCCTTTAGACCATGCCTGGCTGCAGCCTCAACCAACTAATCAAATGCTCCATAGCCCTTTCTCTCAAAATGATCCCAATTGATCCACTAGCTACGGACCACTGGAGTCTTCATGGTCAGGTACACTGAGTTGTAGAAATCTGCATGAAAGTTGCTCCAAAATCTGTTATTTGCAGCCTTCTTGGATCTGCTGTAGCAATCCACAAATCTGAGTTTGGAAGCAGTGTCGCTTCCCATGCCGTTGAACTTCTCCTCGGAGGGGTCTCTATTTCCCTGCCTCGGAGCATGCAACTTGAGTGGGCTGATCGGCCCCGTGGCAATCCCTTTACCCTTGCCCTTCACTTGGTGAGCAATTGCCGAGCTAGGGCCACCACTCGCTGAAGCCATGGAGGCAGGCTTCTTGGCGAGCACCTTTCGTCGAGCATGAGGTGGAGAGGGTGCCAGCTGGGATGGGCGCTCTTGGCACTTCTTGCCTTGGCCCTGTGAGGACCGAAGCAAAGCTTCTTGGTCCATCTCGGGCACAAAGTCAGAGATTTCATTGTTGGTGCTCGACATTGTCCTGAGAATGGGTTACAAAAGGTTTGAATGAGAATGGATGGCAAGGAATTGCATTTAGGAATAAGTAATTAGGGTTGAGTTCAGAAAAAATCTGACTAGTCCGGTGTACATGTACGGACTAGTCCAGGTGACTGGACTTGTCCGTACAAGGAACGGACTAGTCCGGTGTTCCTCACCCAAAACCCTAACTAGATGTCCAATGGTGTTGTTCAATGCAATGATGGCACATCATCAATGTAATACATCAAGGAAGCATGTATTTGGTGAAAGGAACTAAGCTATTTGATCAACATCAAAGGAAATATTGATTTCTAGGGTTTAGGAGGAAAATTTACCGAAGTTGCTCGATTCTAGAGAATGAAGGGGCTGAAGGTGCGGACAAGTCCGTGGTCTTCAATCCCTATGCCAAGGAGGTCTATCTCCACCTAAACTTGGAGAGTTTTGATGGAGGAATTGCCAAATCGCCGTGAGGAGCTCGAGCGAGGAGAGAGAAAGCTTGAGGCAAGTGTGAGGGTGACGAAGATTAGGGTTTGGCGGTGGCTAGGTTTATGGAGTCGAAAAATCGGACTTGTCCAAAAATAATCGGACTAGTCCGAACTTTTCCAGAACCTGTATCGGACTAGTCCGTGGTCGGCCGGATAAGTCCGCACTAACAGTCACTCTGCGGATTAGTCTTTAGGGGCGGACTAGTCCGGGTAACCACGGACTAGTCCGTGGTCACCAGAAAAGAAGTGCTTAGCCCATTCATATATATTCGAAGGTGCTTATTAAGAAAATATGGGGGGCAAAGCAAATCAAATAATCTTGATGAATATGATCAGTGAGCATACAACAATCAAGCAATGATCATAATTCATCAAGATCAAGTAGTTGAAATAGTTTTTGGAGAAAATTGAGAAAGATGATTTTTGCAACTAAAACAATATATTTTGAAGAGTTCATATAGGTATGCAAGTTTTCAAGCCACATTCCGAGCATCAAGGATATTGAGTTCATTTCGGAGCTCGCAAAAATGTTTTTTATCTAGTGGCTTGGTAAATATATCGGCTAGTTGCTTCTCGGTGTTGACATGGGAAATGGCTATGTCTCCTTTCATTGAATGGTCTCTCAAAAAGTGATGCCGGATGTTTATGTGTTTGGTTCTAGATTGTTCAACTAGATTATGAGCAATTTTGATGGCACTCTCATTATCAAAAAGAAGTGGAATATGGCTCATATTGTAACTGTAATCCCTTAGATATTGTTGCATCCAAAGGAGTTGTGCACAACAACTCCAGGCTACAACATACTCCGCTTCGGCCGTGGATAAGGCAATGGAATTTTGTTTCTTGGAGAACCAGGAAACTAGGGATCTACCTAGGAATTGGCAGGTGTCAGAAGTACCTTTTCTATCTACTTTGCATCCGACATAATCTGCATCGGAGTATCCATTGAGATTGAACTTGGAACCTTTGGGATACCAAAGGCCTAGGTTGGGTGTATGAACCAAATATCTCAAGATCCTTTTAACGACTGTCAAATGACACTCCTTAGGATTGGCTTGAAATCTCGCACACAAACATACACTCAACATAATATCAGGCCTAGATGCACATAGGTAGAGTAAGGATCCAATCATGGAGCGATATACCTTTTGATCCACACTTGGTCCATTTTCATTGAGATCCAAGTGTCCATTCCAAACTTCTTGAGTATGTCTTGTGTGTACTTGGTTTGGCTTATGAATGTCCCTTCCTTTTGTTGTCTCACTTGGAATCCCAAGAAGTACTTCAGTTCTCCCATCATAGACATCTCGAACCTATCTATCATAATCTTACTAAATTCTTCACAAAGGAATTTGTTAGTTAACCCAAAAGATAATGTCATCAACATAGAATTTGACAAATAAGGAGTTCATTGTCAAAGTGTTTTGTAAATAGTGTATAATCTGCTTTTCCAATCTTGAAACCATTTTCAATTAAAAAGTCTCTAAGGCACTCATACCAAGCTCTAGGAGCTTGTTTGAGGCCGTAGAGAGCCTTACACAGTTTAAAGACGTGGTCGGGGAACTCGTTGTCTTTAAATCTGGGAGGTTGCTCCACGTACACCTCCTCCTTGACTGGACCGTTGAGGAAGGCGCTTTTCATATCCATTTGGTAGAGCTTGAAATCATGGTGACTAGCATATGCAAGTAATATTCTAATAGATTCAAGTCTAGCTATTGGAGCAAAAGTTCCATCGAAATCAAAACCTTCAAAATACCGTTTGGCTACAAGTCATGCTTTGTTCCTTGTCAACACCCCGTGTTCATCTTGTTTGTTGCGAAAGACCCATTTGGTACCGACAACGTTCGCGTTAGGTCTTTCAACGAGTTCCCACACCTCGTTTCGTTTGAAGTTGTTCAGTTCTTCTTGCATCGCAACCACCCAGTCCGGATCTTTCAATGCATCCTCAATCTTGCATGGTTCCAAAAAGGACACAAAAGAGTAATCCTCACAGAAGTTACCTATGTGAGATCTAGTTGTTACTCCCTTTTGGATGTCACCGATGATGTTGTCTATTGGGTGATCTCTTTGGACGCATTGGTGTACTCTTTGGTGTGCCATTTGCGGTCTTGTGTCTTCATGATCTTCTTCTTCTTCTCCCCCTAGATGGTTGCCCTCATTAACTTGTTGATCATCTTTGTTTCCTTGAGGTTGATCTTGTGCGGAAGCTCCCCCTTGTTCATTGGTCTCCACTCGCGGTTCATCTTCCTCATGCACATGTAGAGGTGGCTCTTGTGGTCGAACTTCTCCCAACTCCATTCTTCTCAATGCTTGACAAGGAGCTTCTTCTCTATCTAGCACACATGGATCAACTTGCTCCTTTTGGGAGCCGTTAGTTTCAACGAACACTACGTCACGTGCTACTTCAACAAGTCCGGAGGTCTTGTTGAAGACACGATAGGCGTAAGAGTTCGAATCATAACCAAGCAAGAAACCTTCATCAGACTTAAAAGAGAACTTTGAAGTCTGAGGCTTCTTGTTCAAAATATAGCACTTAGAACCGAAAACTCAAAAATAAGAAATATTTGGCTTGTTACCAGTGAATTAGGAAGTCTTCTTGAGTAGTCGATGAAGATAGAGTCGATTTATGGCGTGGCAAGCGGTGTTAACCGCTTCTGCACAAAATCGATCTGAGGTCTTGTACTCATCGAGCATTGTTCTCGCCATCTCTATGAGGGTTCAGTTCTTCCTTTCGGCAACTTCGTTTTGTTGAGGAGAGTAAGGTGCTGAAAACTCATGCTTTATGCCTTCTTCGTCTAGGTACTCCTCAACTTGGGTGGTCTTGAACTCCGTTCTGTTGTTGCTTCGAATGTTCTTGATCATCAATGAAAACTCATTTTGAGCACGCTTAAAAAACTTCTTCAAGGTTCCTTGAGTTTCTGTCTTATCATGCAAAAAGAAAACCCAAGTGAAGTGTCAAAAGTCATCAACAATTACTAAACCATATTTGTTAACGCCGATGCTTATGTAAGCAATTGGACCGAAGAGGTCCATGTGAAGTAGCTCGAGCGGTCTTGTTGTAGTCATGACATTCTTCGTGGGGTGAGCTGCTCCAACTTGATTCCCGGCTTGGCACGCGCTACAAGGCCTGTCTTTCTCAAAAACAACATCCTTCAAACTTCAGATGTGATCGCCCTTGCGAAGTTTTTGAAGATTCCTCATACCAACATGCGCTAGCCATCTATGCCACAACCAACCCATGTTGGTCTTTGCAATCAAGCATGTGTCAAGTTTGACTTTATCTTTGTTGAAGTCAACAAGGTAAAGCTTTCCCTTTAACATACCCTTGAATGCAATGGAACCATCACCCCTTCTAGAGACGGTCACACCCTCATTAGTGAACAATCAATTATAACCTTTGTCACATAATTGAGATATGGACAACAGGTTATAATCTAAGAAATCAACATGTAACATATGAGAAAGAGTATGTTGAGATGATATAGCAATTTTTCCGGTACCAAGCACCTTTACTTGACTATTGTCTCCAAAATAGATGCCCTCGCTTGGATCCTCATTTTCTTTATACTCAATGAACATCCTTCTTTCTTCGGTCATATGGTTGGTGCAACCACTGTCTAGCACCCATTTAGATCCACTAGAGGAATAGGCCTACAAAAAATAATCATGCATTGGTTTTAGGTAACCAAGCTTGCTTGGGTCCATGGAGGTTAGCTACAAGAGATTTGGGAACCCACACATGAGACTTGGTGTTCCCATGGTGTGGCCCTACATAATGAGCATAAACTTTACCAAAATTATTTCTCATTAGAACATAGGATGCATCGAAAGTCCTGAATAACAGTTGTTGTTGTTTATAAACAGAACTAGTCCGGGAAATCGGACTTGTTCGGAGGACCGGACTTGTCCGTGTCCAGACCGGACTAGTTCGGTGATCATATGAGTTGACTTTGGACTTTCCAGCTTGAGAGGGTTTTCCGTTTAGAAAGGCAATGCTTTACTTGTTATTTTTATGGCTTCTAGCATATTGCTTTTCACCATAAGAATAACCAATGCCATATTTGACATTAGGAGGTCTTGTGACCAAGTATACACTACGTGCATATTTGATCTTCTCCTTGTCAAATATTCCATTTTGGGAAGGATGCTTGTCCTTAGTAGATGTTGACTTGTCTTTCAACCTAGTGTCAGTTTTAGTACATGAAAAAGTAATAATATCTTCAGTTTTAAGTGGTTGAGAGGGTGAGCTTGAAGAGGATGAGGGGTCACTTTGTTTGAGTGACTCAACTTGTACCTCAAGGATTTTGTTAACCTTGGATAGGTTAGCAAGTTCATCCTTGATGGTGGTGTTTGAGTCGCTTAACTTCAAGCAAGCTTCCTTGCTTGAGGCTAACTCAAGTTCCAGTGACTTGTCCCGCTCCTTTTCAAGTTCGAGAAGCTTGTCAAGTTCAAGATATTCCTCCTTTTGGGAGATAATCATATCTTCTTGATGGTTGATCAGCTTCTCCTTCTCAACAAGTTAATCAAGTAGAAATTTCATTTTTGCTGCTGTTTTCTTATCTAAGCCAATGAGCATGTCTTCATTATCACTAGCAGCTTCACTTTCACTAGAATAGGAATGCAAAGAAGAGGATTTGGTTGTTACCTTTCGTTTACCTTCCTTTGCCATGAGGCAAGTGTTGTTGCCCTTCCATGCGCCCAGATTTGGGAAGAGGGTGGACTTCTTGGATGTCTTCTCGATGGCTATGCTAGCCATCTCCTCTTCCTTTTCGGATGAGGACTCATCATTTGAGTCTCACTCCTTACCTAGATGCGCTTGTCCAGCTTGCTTCTTTTTCTTGAAGAATTTCTTGGGTTGAGGTCTTGTTTCATTTGTTATCTTCTTGTTTTTTTCATATGGACAATCAACTATAAAGTGGTCATATTCACCACAGTTATAGCATGCCCGCTTCAACTTTGGTCTTGACTTCTCTTTATATTTTCCTTTATTTTATTTTCCCCCTTGTCTCTTCTTCATCATTTTCTTGAATCTCTTCATAAAGAGGATCATGTCCTCTTCGTCGATGTCGCTGCTCTCATCGTCGTTGTCCTCTTCTTGTTGAGCTTCTCGAGCTTCTTTAGACAAGGGCTTGCAAGTGTACTTCAAAGTGACCCCTTTCTTCTTTGCCGAGGTGAGATTGGCAATCTCCTTGACATGCTTGGTCTGCTTTTCCATCATCTCAAAATTGATGGTTTTCCCAAGTAGCTCATCCGGGGTCATTTTCTTGTACCTGGGGCTTTCTCTGATCATCGAGCACAAGGTGACGTTGCGAGGCATGAAAGCTCTAAGGATGAGCTTCACCACCTCGTGATCGTTCCACTTCTTGCTTCCGTATGCTCGAACCTTGTTGATGAGCATCTTTAAGCGGTTGTACATGTCTTGCGTCGGCTTATCTTCTTCAATGATGAATCTTCCCAATTCGTCTTCGATCATTTCGATCTTCACCTCTCGCACATGACGATCGCCTTCATGTGCAGTTTGCAATGTGTCCCATATCTCCTTTGCAATCTCGAGTCCATCCACCTTGGTAAACTCGTCCTGACTTAGTGATGAGGTGATGATTGCTACAGCTTGGGCATTTCGATGGATTGCTTTCTCTTGGCTAGGCGTGAGCTCCTCATCATTGTCGGGGATATCTATTCCTCTAACCACAATGTTCCACAAGCTTGGATTGAGTGAGATCAAGTGCATCTTTATGTTTTGCCTCCACATTGAGTAGTCATTGCCATCAAAGTGTGGGGATTTTCCAAGGGGAATAGATAGGTAGTGATTATTGTTAGAATTTAAACGATCATAATTAAAAGGATATCGAGAGTAGTCGGTGTGACTGCTCCCCTTCTTCTTCTTCTCGTCCTCAACCTTATCTTTCCCTTTTGAGAGAGCTTTCTTCCTTAGGAGCGCCATGAGTTCAAGCATCTCCTCATCTTCATCCTCGAAGTCCTGGATGGCATCGAGGAGCTTCTCCAACTTTTGAGCTTTTTCGTCTTCAACCTTCTCTTGGTTAAGACTCTTGTGTACATCCTTCATGTCCGACATGTTTTCTTCGAGCGATTAGTCTCTTGCAAAGAAACCTGCTCTGATACCATTTGAATGTGGCCTAGAGGGGGGTGAATAGGCCTTTTTGAAATTTAGTCGGAACCTGCAACACTTAACAAACTGATCAAATCCCGAGATATCGGACTAGTCCGGTAGAGTGCGGACTAGTCCGGTGCATGCAGACTAAATTGATCAAGTTCGATTAATAATCTCAATACAAACACAGTACGCAACGGAATAAAGTATGTAACTTGCAAGTATTGAGTCAACTCAACGAAGTATAATGCAAACCAATTATTGTTTCAAAGTTTTAATGTAGGTTATGCAAGATTGACAAAACCCTAGAATACAATATGAAAATTAAGAACAAGTTTGACACAAGATTTTATCCCGTGGTTTGGTTCCTACAGAGGCAACCTACATCCAAGTTGAGGAGCGCACGAAAGGATCGGGTCTTCACTGGACCTTACCTCGTCGAATCGCCACAAAGGCTAATTCTTCTTCCACTATCACAAAGGAGGCAAATC
The DNA here is from genome assembly GCA_036927565.1 of Tuctoria greenei. Taxonomy (NCBI): domain Eukaryota; kingdom Viridiplantae; phylum Streptophyta; class Magnoliopsida; order Poales; family Poaceae; genus Tuctoria; species Tuctoria greenei. The sequence continues at coordinate 177,758,999 of JAYESD010000004.1, read as the reverse complement.
ACCAAGTTCAAGGGGCCTTCTCACAAGTTGAGGGCCCTCTTAGATTACAATTCAAAACACTACCAAGAACACACTCATAAGATCAATAATGAATCCGCAGGAGTGTGTTAGAGATAAAACCCAAGAGATCAAAAGTGTAGAATTGTGTCTCTCCTTTGATCCAAACTGAATCCTCAAGGGATTGATCTTTCTTGCGTTGGATTGCGTGGAGAGATGTGTTTTCTAGGCTCTTGGAAGGTGTGACGGTGCAGGGGGTCGAGAGGTATGATGGTTGGGCCGTGCACATCTATTTATATTAGCGTTTTCAAAAGTTACCGTTCGGGTTTCACGGGTCCGTACTAGTTCGTGGTGGTGTCCGGATTAGTCCGGTGTGCGGCGTGCATGAAACCCTAAGTGTCTAGAAATATCGGACTTGTCCGGCTAAGAGGGGACTTGTCCGATTTTAGTCACAAAGGTTATCGGACTTGTCCGTGGTGATATCGGACTTGTCAGGTGTGGTGATGCCCTTAGTGAATATAGGACAAGTCCGCACTTGGAGGACTTGTCCGATTTTAGTCAGAGGCATTATTGGACTAGTCCGGACTTTTTCGGACTAGTCTGATGTATATCGGACTAGTCTGTTTTTCCTGTGAAATGTGAAGTGTGTGAGGATTTTTGTGCTTGAGCTCTTGGAATGTGATACACCAACACACTCCCTACACAATGATGTGTTCTATTTAGTTCTTGAGCTCTTTTCTGAATGTATCTTCATTCTCCTTTCTTTTTGAAGCTTTCTTCATTCTTTCATTAAAAATGGCGCTTTCTTCATTCTTTCATTAAAACTTGCGCTCATCTCAATAATATGGTTAGGATCTCATTTATTTGTCATAAATCAACCAAAACCCACAAGGGATACCTAAATGCACTTTCAACTACACCTTCCTTCTCTTTGCTGAATCCAGCTATTAGTTTGTGTACAAAAGATGGAAGACAGATTGTGGGGAGCCAGGCACCAGAGGAAGAGATCGCCGGCCTGAGAAGTTTGCGCCGCCAGTTATGTTCAGTCCCGTAGCCGTAGATCCATTAGGCCTGTGTTTTACGTATATCCTCAATGACATATAGGCCCCACCGAGCACCGTGCATGGCAGGGATGCCACATCAGCATGTGACGTGGCAAAACCGCCTAGATATACCAGATTAGGGAGTAATCTAGATGGTCTTGAGTACGTTAGGGTGTTAATAATCCGGTTTTGTAGTTTGGGGAGTAAATTAGTTCCTAAGTAATAGTTGGTGGGGCTAAGTAGACTTTTTCCAGTGAAAATACGGCCTCAAATTTGGAGACCAGAACACGCGATCAGATTGGGTCTCACCAGGCTGGAAGGTGGCTTCACCACACAAAGGATTCTCGTAGTAGATGCAAACGAGAAAACCTGATAGTCTCCTTCAACCCGCAGCAATGAACACCACGATCAGAAGGTTAGATCTCCGGAGAAATCAAAGATGTACCCAAGTTTAGACAACCTGATCACATTCCTCTTCTCGAGCCAACATGGATTGACTTCAGTTGTAGATATCAGATGGGATTGCCATCTAATTGCTCCTGAAGGAGTAAACTCAAGACATGGGAAAAATCTCTAAGCAAATCATTTCGTTACGAGGGGGCAGGCCCTAGGCTTAAAAGGCACGCAGGCCAACCTCTTATGGAAACAGACTCCAGCACTTCTATTTTTACCGTACTTGACCTGGACTCCAACTCCAATGGTGTTTGCAGGCACAAAAATAACTCAAGTACAAGACTATGACTCTTGCAGATAAGTAATAAAATATTCCGGCAACTCTACTAATACACGTAATTAGCACAAACGTGCATGTGTGCCTCTAACACATATGTGCATGTGTGCATCTGTAGCATCTGTAAAAGCCCGTTTTTCGGAAGAACAAAAACGCAAAAATGCGAACTTAAAAATTTTGATAATAGACTTGGAAATCCAAACTCACATGAGCCATATAAGTTAAACCATGTTGACTAAAAATAGAGACTTGTTAAAACTTTACATACAGAACATGTTTGCTAATGTATATTGGAACTTAAGGTGTAAAATCCTTAATTTCCAAGTATTCACATCTTCAAAAAAAAAAAATTTAAAGGAGAAAAGAAAACAAAATAGAGAGAAAGAAAAAGGAATTATTCCAACCCTAAAATGGGACATCCAAAAATATTCAAATCTCAGGCCGTAAATTTTTTCATGACCTACTAATATTCCAAATAGACTCTCGGAAAAGTTTCAAAAATTTTTGAAGCACGTTTCCCATTTATTGGACACGTACTGAGAGTTTAATCAACGTCGACGTCAAATTTAAACTTCGTGCTCAACCTTGTCCAAATCAACTCCAAATTTTTCCTGAGGTCCCTTTTGGTTCAAAAAGGTTAACTTCAAAGTTTCAAGAATTTTGAACCTCATCTACTATTTATTTCCTTGAGTCAAGTATCACCACTTGAATTCAAATTCAAATCTGAGTTCAAATTCAACGTGCTCAGTTTTGAAATCGGATTGCACCATAAAATTCTCCACATTTTATTTCGTCACTGGGCCAAATTTGACTATTTTTGAAGCATGGTTGCTAGCCCTATTGGAATTTTGGAAAGAAGAGGGAAGTGGGTCCCACAGGTAGTCCCCACCTGGCAGGTCGGCACCGGTTTCCTCTCTCCTCCCCTGCCTCCACGCGACGGCATGCAGCGCCACCGCGATGAAATCCGTCCTTATCGTGCCGCCCGACTCCCAGCCGGCCCTGCATCCTCGCCCGACTTCGCACCTCCCATGCGCCCTGGCCACGGCACCGCCCCGCGCCTACCTCGCCGGTCGTGCTCCCAGCCGCGCTGCTCCGCCTCCGCATCTTCCCGACCCCGTCCGGCCACCATCTCCGCCGCCTCGGTTCCGCACCTCCCGGTCGCGCCCAGGCCGCCGCCGCCATAGCTCCCGGCCACCCACTCTCGCCGCCCTGCGCGCTACTCGCCGGCCACCCCGCAGCTCGCCCCCACGGCGCCTCCCCGCCGGCTTGCCCGCGTCGCGTTGCCCGACCGCGACGCCGGCGCTCCACCTCCCCGCGCGCTCAGACCACCCCGCCGGCCGCCTCCTGCCTCCGGTGCTGTCCCCGAGCCGCGCGCCCCCGCTGGCCCGCATCGCCTGCTCCTCCCGTCGGCCGCCGGCTAGCTGCTCCCTGGCGTCGCTTCGCCGCCGGGCCGAGCCGCCCCGAGCCCTGCACCACCGCGCCGCTCGCCCGGCCACCGACACCAGCGCCCCACCAGTCGCGCGCCTCTTCGCGCCGGCCACCTCCTCAAGGATGCCGTCGTCCATGCCTCGCCGCACCCAGCTCTGCTGCACCGCCTGTGTCGCTGTTCTGCGCCTCGTCGCGTCCTGCTCCTGTGGCGAGCATGCCCGCAGCATGCCACCCTGCTGCTGCTCGCCTCGCTGTGCCCCGCATGCGCGCCACCACCGCCGGTGCCCTGCCGCCATGCTCGTGTTGTCCCCGTGCCGCGTCGCCACGACGATGGTTGTCGCGCCGTGCCACACCAACCGCATGCCGTGTTCCGGCTTGCTACTGATCGCGCCTTTCCGGGCCGACTGCGAGCACCATGACGCCATGTCCGCGTTCCGCGCCGTGGCTATGTCCTAGAAGCAAGGCGAGTAATGGGTGTGATAGAGGATCTGCAGGAACACGTCGTTGACATAATGGTATCGACCATCAGTCCAAGGGGTAGAATGATGTGGCAATCGACAAGGACAAGTGCCAAGATACCCTTTGAATGGTGATGAAGCGACGGAAATCAAGTACACACCCAAGATGTTCGGTGAAATGCATACAAGGTGAGCCTTACCCTGAAATACCTTGCTTGATGTCACCGACGTCCGTTCGTCGTGATCGCTAAGGTTACTCATATGTCGTCAAGCCGTACGTCCATGTTCCGCGTTAATATCATTTCTATAGGAGTCCCCAAGTTGACCTCCTTTGTTGTTTGTATCACGTTGGCATGTCCGTGCGTGCTCGTGATGCTCCACCATGAGCCGCGTAGACGTCGTTGACCATATGACGTCGTCGTGATGTTCCGAGCCATCATCGTGTCCTGGCATCGAGATGAAGGATGCCTATAACGTACATGATGCTGAAACACAACCACGGCACAACGGTCGACAGTCGTTTAGCCAAATTAGGGTTTGGTCAAGGCGAGACTCTTCGAGTCCTAGGTGCAGCCTAGATGCTAGATGAAATGCCTTCTAGGTCAAACCAAGTGGTTCGGTGATCACCGATGACTTGGAGTAGAGGTATGCAATAACGTTGCGACCAACAAGGAGAACTAGACCAGGGGTAACCTTGGATAAGAGTTCCTTGGTTGTGTTGAGGATGTTCCCTAACCGATCACAGGATTGGTTAACTTGGTGTACCACTTCATCGACGATAGGTTCGTCGAGTCCCTTATCAACAACCGAGTCGACATCACTAGCCTTAAGACTCACAAGGTGGTGTTCGGGATTCCGCTCACCCCCTTTGACGAGTCTGGGTCGATGTGGACGTGGCTAATCCGATCTTCCCGTGATGGCAAAGCATGACCGTCACGACAAGGTCTCGCATCCTGTTCGAGTTCTAGGAGTTCACCGAGCTCATCTGGACAATCTTGCAAAGGACACTGCAATAGTGTCACGTAAGCACTTGAACAATGCTTGAGAAGCTTGCCGTAGAAACTACTTTACCTAAAGGTCATTTGAACGTTGTCTCGGTATTCACGTCAGGTTAACAAGGCTCGTTATGATATCTTAAGTCCAAAGAATGTTGACCTCACTTCACTCCCAAGTGTCGCTAGGGTTTCATCCTGGTTCATCCTTATCAGAACCCTGCGACCACACTTGTCACGTAATTAGGTTTACTCCTTAATGAGTTTGTGTAACTTCATTGGTCGACTTCTAAGTCACAACCTCTTGTTGCACAGTTCACTCATGCCTTAAGCTTTCAATGCTCCATCTTGATCGCTTAGTCTTCCATACATCACACAGTCCAGTAATACTTCTTCACCATTCTACCTTATCACTCTTTGTGCGGCATAGCTCCAAGTGTCGAGTGCTAAATTGCGATGTGTCATTACATTGCACCTTTGAGTGCTTATCTCGACACTACTATGCCACCTTGACTCTTAGGTCATCCTTACCCTACCAGTCCAACACTTCCACACCATTCAGATGTATCGTCCTTGAGTGGCATAGCGTCGAGTGTTGAGTGCCAAGTTGCAATGTGTGCTTACATTGCACCTTTCAATTCACATCTCGATACTACTATGACCACTTGACTTCATCCTTTGTTCATTCACACAACAGAGGCATATCTGTCCTTCCTAGTCGAACTCCTCATTCTTAGAGTTTACACAACCCCGTGGAGTCTTTTCTTAAATTACTTAATTACTTAAGTACTTATATGCATATCATGTCGATAGGAACGTGCTGATAGGTGATCGACAGGAAACTTCGCTTGGAGAAGAAGGCCAAGGTGTTTCCACTGAGGTTCCATGGCAGGTTCTCTGGAGGAAGATCAAGCCCTAACAATTGACATTTGTTCAGTCGCAAACTAAGGCAAGCCCCGGTTTGCATTTAAGTCGTTTATAAATTTTTGCTTTATCACTATGATGAGTAGTATATGAATTGTGCATTACGTTTAGGGTGAATGATACTCCACATGCATGACCAAAAATCCCAGGGTTTATTTGGCACGAGTTACAGTTTGACCTGTAGTAACTGCTTTGCTAATGCATAGGAAATCCGGTAGAAGTCGAGTAGTTGGAATCTACTCGCGAGAGATGTATCTCACAGGATTGGTTGAATAGAAAATGGCTTAATATAATGAAACTGAGACCGGGTAGGGAATGGATAGGAAGCGGCGAGAATTGAGTCTCGGTCGCATAGCCCTGCCTGTGTTGATTAAGGCCCGTCCGTATGCGGCCCCGCTGGACAAGCTTGAATTGTACCGGCAATATAATGGACATATGGAATCCAATAAACTGACGTAGCTTGGTCACTTGGGTGTCGAGGCATACCGTTCCGTTTTATAGGTGTGGGTTGAGGGTAGCAAGGTGTAAATCCGCTGGTGGGCACGTCAGAGTACGCCCCACGCAGGGACCTCCTGCCCGTGACAGATCGACCGGTTCGGCATTTGAGTGTCTTGCGAAAGGTTGCCATATACGCCTAGTACTGAAGTGTTATGTAGGTACGGGTGTGCTCGCTGACACTTCCGAACGACGTATGTGTCGTGTTGTCCGGGTGAGTCCTGATTGCAATCACTGTCCCTCGCAGTAATAGAGTACCACTTGTTCACTGTGTCGTGACGTAGTAAATACTAAAGAAGTCAGGAAAGTCATATGATATTGAATTATAATTACTTTGCAACTTTGTTTGGTTTAGAGATAGTATAACTAAAGATTTACAATTTCCCCATACTTTAGCTGTAATAGCATTATGTGCTTTGGGCATGTCATATCATCGGTAAAGCGTTTCTTGTTTGATTGTGGAGCCCATGATGTGCCGTGCTCAGAGAATGTCATTTGCTACTTAAAACTTGATTATAAGGATCCACTTGTAGGCGAGTCATTTATGCTATTCCTTACCTATCTTTAGTGTCCCCTTGCATCTGTCTAGTGAGACGGTTAAGTCTTGCTGAGCCTTATGCTCACGTTTGCGCTTTAACGATTTTTTGCAGGTATTAGTTTTATTTCTGCTGTTCAGGTTGTACATGAGACTCGAGGTGTCGAGATAAATCTCATGTGAGCCACGCCGCTGCTGTATGTTCTTCGTGTTGCTAGTGAGAATCGTCCTAGGGCATGGACGTCTTCTCTCCTGCTTAGTTAGGTGAGATTTTGAGTATGTATTTTCCGCTGCGTGTGTACCCTTGTTGTACACTCTTTTGTAAACTCTTCTTATTATGAAATGAAAACTTTATATGTTTTGGTATCCTTTTCGTGTGTGCTGTTAGGTGCCGCATCGCACGGCACCACCCAATGAGATCCTCGGATGTGTGGACTCCGGTCCCCACAGACATGGTATCAGAGCTTCATTGGGAATAGCACGCTCGAAAAGAGCCTATTTTCGAAAACTCCGAAGTAGTCGAGTGAGGTTTAGCTATATGCCCATTAAGGACTATTGCTAGTATAAGTTATAAAGGTGGTGAACTAACTTGTTATATTATTCTGTAACGACGCTCTGTCTTCAAGGTAAGAGGTAAGGTACGCCGCCGAGAGCGGATCAATCTCGGTAAACTCTGCATACGAGATATGGTATGTGAAATTTCCGTGGCTTAGCACGGAAAGTCAATATGAGTCTCTGAAACTTTCCATGTTTCTGAGAACATATGACACGCGGTACCCCAGCGTGACACAAAATTAGTGGGAGCCCCCGTCGGGTGGTGTATAACCCGATAGTGTGCATCTCTAGAACTATTCATGTTCTATGGGATCATGCGAAACACGTATGCCCGAGCGTGTATAAGCCGGTTCGTACGGGAGTCTTTGCTGTACAGACGTATTTACAGCCATGTACCTCGAGACATGACCTCGCTCGAGGGCGACTCACACCAGAGTCGTATGCATTTACTTTTGATTATATCTTATTGTGACTGCCTGTCGTGTTTCCCCGTGCCGCCCTTGAGGTGTGAAGGTGTGAAAGGGGATTGTTTGTCTTCTGCAGGTACACTAACTCCGGTAGCGACCCGTGTAGCAAACGTTTGCGAGTGATCGGTATTAGGACCACCTATAGACGTATCCGGATGTATCGGGTTAGACTTTTCTTTTGGTAAGGCACGTAGTACCGTCAGTATCACAATTGATACTTTGACCATCCCCCACGAAAGAAATGACTTCATATTCATATTAAGTCCAAGTACCAGTTGCTGATATCTTGTGGACGAAGTAAAATGTTTCTTTTCAAGAGTAGGTGAACCAAAGTCCTTTGCTCCTGGCGAGAGTTTAGCTCGACTTCGCCGGAGTAAGACTTTGGTTAAGTTTGAAGATCCATAGTGATATGCTATGGATAAGAAGGTCGTCAAGTCTCTTTTAAGATTCCATTTGGTTCTAAAGGAAATGATTAGTTGTGAATCAAGTTCTAGCCATCGGACTTGAGTTTTGAGCTAAGTTTCAAAATTTGAGTTTGTTCCCAAATTCTTGTGTTTCGAAGCCGGTGAATTCTGTTTTCGAACAGAATTGACCCGACTTTGAAATTCCATATCTCTTCAACCTGGAGTGCTTTGGAGGCAAGTGAATACTTTTTGAAGAGCTTTTGAAGTCTTCTAATAGTTCCCTATTGACCTCCAAGCCAAAAGATGCTTTTATGGTGATGAAAATGCACCATAACCACTGCAGCTGCTGTTCTGAAACTGTACAAGACAGTATCTGAACTTTTGTCATAATTCCTTGAAGAAAGCTCTTCTATTCCATTATGATACATTTCTGGAAAGTGGAAAAGCTATTCTACAACTTTGTTATTCAGTGATACCTCAAATTAAGTTTAAAACTAATTAAAAACAGAGTTGAAGATAGTACATGTATATCGATGCTATCTGAAACAGCCAGAAAAATTTTGAACTTTAAATAGTCATAACTGTTAAACTAGAAATGCAAACTATGCATGTTTATACATGCCTGGAAAGCTTAAATAGTCCTCTACCAACTTCCTAATCAACACGAAGGCTAAAACTCGCAATAACCAAGTCTAAATTGAAGTATCGTTTAAGGTGTCGAAACAGTTCAGAATATGGACCGTTACCTATTCAGTTACTGTTTCGATTATAATTCCTAGTAGAATTGTCGAATGGATTCGTATTTTACATTTCTGGAATCTTGAGAATGTATGCAACATGTTTTCTATGTATTACTTTTGCAAATATTGATGTTTGTATATCTGAAATTTGTGGACAAAATCAGCCTTAAACAAAGGAGGTGCTGTCCAAATTTTCAAAAAAACTGTCAACTTGCAAATGCCGTATCTTCTCAACCAGAAATGCTACGAGGGCAAGTAAATACTATTTAGAAAGTTTTGGAAGTCCTCTACATGTTTTCTGTTCAACACCAGACCAGAATCCTTTTCTAAATGGGCGAAATTTGGATAATCGCAGAGACTGTCCAGGCATACCCAAACTGGACAGCAATCTGTACACCTCTGAATTTAATCCATAACTCGCAGATCCTTGATCCAATGGTGTCACGCGAGTAACCGTTGGAGAGTTTAGAGAGTCAGCTACAATTTTTGCAATTGGCTCCAGACCTGAATCGGTCATCTACCTTTTCCAAATTGAGTTTGAATACAGAGTGGTCAATCTGAACTGAATTCAGTTCTGAATACTGAAATTTTACCTAATTTCAAAAATTCATATCTTTTGAACCAGAACTGATATGAAGACAAGTAAGTACATTCTGGAAAGCTTATTACATTGGCTACAACTTTGTAAATAAGAATATTTCCAGATTTCCATCAGAACAGCCTGAAAACTTTAGATCAAAACTGCTACTGTTTAAGCAGATTCTGCTGAAAGTGCAAAGAAATCTGCTAACTTTAAAATTGCATAACTTGCAAACCAGAGATTATCTAGAGGCAAACCAATACTTTTTGGAAAGGTATTGAAGTGTAATTTAACTTTGTTGTTCACCTCAAGACCTGATTTTGCCATTTACTTGGCCAAAATCGAAGTTGCGTCCAAGCTGTTCATCCTCCACCAGGATTTACCCGGGTGATGACCCTTCAGGGTGTTTATGGATTTGGTTCTCGAGTTCAACTCGAGGAGTTTCATAACATCCTAGGTGTTGAGACCCAATAATAATTGCCTTTAGATTCAGTATTACACTAAGGCAAATCCCTTTTTGCTCGGATGCACATGCTAGTGTTTTGACTATACAACCTTGCATCTCACACTTTAATTGTGCATTGAGCATGTATGACACTTCCCTTAGTTGGACGACCCTCCCCATAAATATTGCTTGGAGTAAGTTTCTTGCTCACCTAGCTTGAATCTTAAGGGGGAAGGAGTTCATCTAGTAATTGAAGTGTTACGTTCACCTAGGTGTCATACCAAGGTACATCGACACTGAACCATCGTGCTGGGAGCAATGCTCAAGTAAGTAGGACCGAGTACAACATTGACTCATTAAGTCAATGTGAAGCTTAAGTAACGGATCACCTTGAACCCCGTTTCTTGTGGAATTCGATCAACGAGTTAAAGGAGTCAGTTGATTCTTCACGCTAAACCACTCCTTTGCTTCAGTCTTTGAGACGAGAAGCCATAAGTGAGTAGTATGAGCTGGAGACTCTTTAGCAAGAACGTGGATTACTAACCAAGGTCGTGCCTAGCACAGTACCTTGTCAACCACTTAGTGCAACCTACGGAAGTGAGGGGAACCTTACTCTTCAAAGGTTACTCTCTTTGCCACTTCTGAAGGCAGCCCTACCGCACCTTTTAAGGGGTAGACATAGTACTTTAAGAAAACTACGCGATGAAAAACCTGACCCATTGTTAAGGAACCACAATTACCTGTAGGTTGTGATTAACAAGCTTTAGGGAACTTCCGATCAACAAGAAGTTCAATCACTTTGATCCATTTTGTACACTCCGTTGCCTTGAGATGAACCTCACCATTCCTTGCTAATACTTTTACCTTGAAACCATCGAACTTGGTCGAGATATGAAAGTAGCAAGTCTTTTCTAGCGCCTTTCATGCCCAAGTTTAATCAATCCTCCTGTATTTGGGATACTTCTGACTGTGTTTGGATTGTCTTACCTATTTTTGCTCAAAGCATAATACTGAATGCACCATACCTTGCATAATTATCCGCGGAGTTGCATTGTGTCTGCATAACATCATCCGGTTTGTGATGCATCATAAAACGTAATTACTAAGGAGTTTTGAGCAAGAATATGTGACCCCGTTCACATACTTAAGTAGTGCCTAACATTTTTGAGTTGTGATCAATTTTATCGTTCGCAACGCCTTCGACTGGTTTCATTATCTTGAGTGGCACAAGGGACACCTTGTGACTAAAACACAGTTGAGTCCTTGTCCTTGACTTGTTGAAACTCAAATCACCTTGAGTACTTGCAACTAAACAAACACTTGGACTTCCATCCTTGACTTGTTAGGTTCAGGTACCTTGATTGTTGCAACTATACCGTTCTTCATCGAGTAGTCATCAGTTCGATGATCAACCTTGTAAAGTCCATGAAATCTCCTTCCTCGCGAGGATACCGTCCAATTGTCAACCTCGTGAAACTCTTTGGGTTCATCTAAGATCTTGCGTTGTTATATGGTAACCTTGCTATACTAATTACCTTGTAGTTACCATATGATTGAGTTCTTTGCTGTGTTGAAACATATGAGGATACTGAATCCTTACATCCTCATGTGCCACCACAAAAAGGTCTTCATCTTCTGCTTCTATTGTTTGAAGACGTTGATATACCCAGAAACCTTGTAGTCGTCATATCTTCAATATTCCTGCTGTTTTGATTACATAAGAGTGTTGATTGTCTTGCTACTCTTATGCTACGGCTAAGGAATCCTATGGTTGACTAAACATCAAACGAGGTTAGTGATTGTTGTTTAACCTCGTAAACCATCTTAACTCATGTCAAGGGAAACACCACATTAAGTTAAAAGGACCTATGCAAAACCAAGCAAGCAACCAAGAATCAATGCAAGAAAAGTTTCAAACTATCAAGGTGACCTAGAGAAGCAAAGAACAAGTGCAAATTCTTCAAATCAAGACTAGGACAGGACAAGATGTCATGTCAGTGCAAGAGTACAACAATAAAGGATCAGTAACAGACATGAAAGTTTTACGATGTGATATTGTCATGTCGAGCATCCTGTCAGGGCTATCAACCTAAAGACTGGAATCTCCTGAAGCAGACTTTAGAATTTCTTAAGATGCCTGAAGATAATCACTATTTCGTAGAACCCAAGTTTTTAAGGGCATTGCCATTTTCCTTAGTCAATGACCCTCTTTTACGGATCGTTCCCTCATCGTTCTGTTATTCTACCTGTTAGAATCTCGGGACGAGATTCCTTTAAGGGGGAAGGATTGTAAAAGCCCGTTTTTCGGAAGAACAAAAACGCAAAAATGCGAACTTAAAAATTTTGATAATAGACTTGGAAATCCAAAATCACATGAGCCATATAAGTTAAACCATGTTGACTAAAAATAGAGACTTGTTAAAACTTTACATACAGAACATGTTTGCTAATGTATATTGGAACTTAAGGTGTAAAATCCTTAATTTCCAAGTATTCACATCTTCAAAATAAAAAAAATTAAAGGAGAAAAGAAAACAAAATAGAGAGAAAGAAAAAGGAATTATTCCAACCCTAAAATGGGACATCCAAAAATATTCAAATCTCAGGCCGTAAATTTTTCCATGACCTACTAATATTCCAAATAGACTCTCGGAAAAGTTTCAAAAATTTTTGAAGCACGTTTCCCATTTATTGGACACGTACTGAGAGTTTAATCAATGTCGACGTCAAATTTAAACTTCGTGCTCAACCTTGTCCAAATCAACTCCAAATTTTTCCTGAGGTCCCTTTTGGTTCAAAAAGGTTAACTTCAAAGTTTCAAGAATTTTGAACCTCATCTACTATTTATTTCCTTGAGTCAAGTATCACCACTTGAATTCAAATTCAAATCTGAGTTCAAATTCAACGTGCTCAGTTTTGAAATCGGATTGCACCATAAAATTCTCCACATTTTATTTCGTCACTGGGCCAAATTTGACTATTTTTGAAGCATGGTTGCTAGCCCTATTGGAATTTTGGAAAGAAGAGGGAAGTGGGTCCCACAGGTAGTCCCCACCTGGCAGGTCGGCACCGGTTTCCTCTCTCCTCCCCTGCCTCCACGCGACGGCATGCAGCGCCACCGCGATGAAATCCGTCCTTATCGTGCCGCCCGACTCCCAGCCGGCCCTGCATCCTCGCCCGACTTCGCACCTCCCATGCGCCCTGGCCACGGCACCGCCCCGCGCCTACCTCGCCGGTCGTGCTCCCAACCGCGCTGCTCCGCCTCCGCATCTTCCCGACCCCGTCCGGCCACCATCTCCGCCGCCTCGGTTCCGCACCTCCCGGTCGCGCCCAGGCCGCCGCCGCCATAGCTCCCGGCCACCCACTCTCGCCGCCCTGCGCGCTACTCGCCGGCCACCCCGCAGCTCGCCCCCACGGCGCCTCCCCACCGGCTTGCCCGCGTCGCGTTGCCCGACCGCGACGCCGGCGCTCCACCTCCCCGCGCGCTCAGACCACCCCGCCGGCCGCCTCCTGCCTCCGGTGCTGTCCCCGAGCCGCGCGCCCCCGCTGGCCCGCATCGCCTGCTCCTCCCGTCGGCCGCCGGCTAGCTGCTCCCTGGCGTCGCTTCGCCGCCGGGCCGAGCCGCCCCGAGCCCTGCACCACCGCGCCGCTCGCCCGGCCACCGACACCAGCGCCCCACCAGTCGCGCGCCTCTTCGCGCCGGCCACCTCCTCAAGGATGCCGTCGTCCATGCCTCGCCGCACCCAGCTCTGCTGCACCGCCTGCGTCGCTGTTCTGCGCCTCGTCGCGTCCTGCTCCTGTGGCGAGCATGCCCGCAGCATGCCACCCTGCTGCTGCTCGCCTCGCTGTGCCCCGCATGCGCGCCACCACCGCCGGTGCCCTGCCGCCATGCTCGTGCTGTCCCCGTGCCGCGTCGCCACGACGATGGTTGTCGCGCCGTGCCACACCAACCGCATGCCGTGTTCCGGCTTGCTACTGATCGCGCCTTTCCGGGCCGACTGCGAGCACCATGACGCCATGTCCGCGTTCCGCGCCGTGGCTATGTCCTAGAAGCAAGGCGAGTAATGGGTGTGATAGAGGATCTGCAGGAACACGTCGTTGACATAATGGTATCGACCATCAGTCCAAGGGGTAGAATGATGTGGCAATCGACAAGGACAAGTGCCAAGATACCCTTTGAATGGTGATGAAGCGACGGAAATCAAGTACACACCCAAGATGTTCGGCGAAATGCATACAAGGTGAGCCTTACCCTGAAATACCTTGCTTGATGTCACCGACGTCCGTTCGTCGTGATCGCTAAGGTTACTCATATGTCGTCAAGCCGTACGTCCATGTTCCGCGTTAATATCATTTCTATAGGAGTCCCCAAGTTGACCTCCTTTGTTGTTTGTATCACGTTGGCATGTCCGTGCGTGCTCGTGATGCTCCACCATGAGCCGCGTCGACGTCGTTGACCATATGACGTCGTCGTGATGTTCCGAGCCATCATCGTGTCCTGGCATCAAGATGAAGGATGCCTATAACGTACATGATGCTGAAACACAACCACGACACAACGGTCGACAGTCGTTTAGCCAAATTAGGGTTTGGTCAAGGCGAGACTCTTCGAGTCCTAGGTGCAGCCTAGATGCTAGATGAAATGCCTTCTAGGTCAAACCAAGTGGTTCGGTGATCACCGATGACTTGGAGTAGAGGTATGCAATAATGTTGCGACCAACAAGGAGAACTAGACCAGGGGTAACCTTGGATAAGAGTTCCTTGGTTGTGTTGAGGATGTTCCCTAACCGATCACAGGATTGGTTAACTTGGTGTACCACTTCATCGACGATAGGTTCGTCGAGTCCCTTATCAACAACCGAGTCGACATCACTAGCCTTAAGACTCACAAGGTGGTGTTCGGGATTCCGCTCACCCCCTTTGACGAGTCTGGGTCGATGTGGACGTGGCTAATCCGATCTTCCCGTGATGGCAAAGCATGACCGTCACGACAAGGTCTCGCATCATGTTCGAGTTCTAGGAGTTCACCGAGCTCATCTGGACAATCTTGCAAAGGACACTGCAATAGTGTCACGTAAGCACTTGAACAATGCTTGAGAAGCTTGCCGTAGAAACTACTTTACCTAAAGGTCATTTGAACGTTGTCTCGGTATTCACGTCAGGTTAACAAGGCTCGTTATGATATCTTAAGTCCAAAGAATTTTGACCTCACTTCACTCCCAAGTGTCGCTAGGGTTTCATCCTGGTTCATCCTTATCAGAACCCTGCGACCACACTTGTCACGTAATTAGGTTTACTCCTTATTGAGTTTGTGTAACTTCATTGGTCGACTTCTAAGTCACAACCTCTTGTTGCACAGTTCACTCATGCCTTAAGCTTTCAATGCTCCATCTTGATCGCTTAGTCTTCCTTACATCACACAGTCCAGTAATACTTCTTCACCATTCTACCTTATCACTCTTTGTGCGGCATAGCTCCAAGTGTCGAGTGCTAAATTGCGATGTGTCATTACATTGCACCTTTGAGTGCTTATCTCGACACTACTATGCCACCTTGACTCTTAGGTCATCCTTACCCTACCAGTCCAACACTTCCACACCATTCAGATGTATCGTCCTTGAGTGGCATAGCGTCGAGTATTGAGTGCCAAGTTGCAATGTGTGCTTACATTGCACCTTTCAATTCACATCTCGATACTACTATGACCACTTGACTTCATCCTTTGTTCATTCACACAACAGAGGCATATCTGTCCTTCCTAGTCGAACTCCTCATTCTTAGAGTTTACACAACCCCGTGGAGTCTTTTCTTAAATTACTTAATTACTTAAGTACTTATATGCATATCATGTCGATAGGAACGTGCTGATAGGTGATCGACAGGAAACTTCGCTTGGAGAAGAAGGCCAAGGTGTTTCCACTGAGGTTCCATGGCAGGTTCTCTGGAGGAAGATCAAGCCCTAACAATTGACATTTGTTCAGTCGCAAACTAAGGCAAGCCCCGGTTTGCATTTAAGTCGTTTATAAATTTTTGCTTTATCACTATGATGAGTAGTATATGAATTGTGCATTACGTTTAGGGTGAATGATACTCCACATGCATGACCAAAAATCCCAGGGTTTATTTGGCACGAGTTACAGTTTGACCTGTAGTAACTGCTTTGCTAATGCATAGGAAATCCGGTAGAAGTCGAGTAGTTGGAATCTACTCGCGAGAGATGTATCTCACAGGATTGGTTGAATAGAAAATGGCTTAATATAATGAAACTGAGACCGGGTAGGGAATGGATAGGAAGCGGCGAGAATTGAGTCTCGGTCGCATAGCCCTGCCTGTGTTGATTAAGGCCCGTCCGTATGCGGCCCCGCTGGACAAGCTTGAATTGTACCGGCAATATAATGGACATATGGAATCCAATAAACTGACGTAGCTTGGTCACTTGGGTGTCGAGGCATACCGTTCCGTTTTATAGGTGTGGGTTGAGGGTAGCAAGGTGTAAATCCGCTGGTGGGCACGTCAGAGTACGCCCCACGCAGGGACCTCCTGCCTGTGACGGATCGACCGGTTCGGCATTTGAGTGTCTTGCGAAAGGTTGCCATATACGCCTAGTACTGAAGTGTTATGTAGGTACGGGTGTGCTCGCTGACACTTCCGAACGACGTATGTGTCGTGTTGTCCGGGTGAGTCCTGATTGCAATCACTGTCCCTCGCAGTAATAGAGTACCACTTGTTCACTGTGTCGTGACGTAGTAAATACTAAAGAAGTCAGGAAAGTCATATGATATTGAATTATAATTACTTTGCAACTTTGTTTGGTTTAGAGATAGTATAACTAAAGATTTACAATTTCCCCATACTTTAGCTGTAATAGCATTATGTGCTTTGGGCATGTCATATCATCGGTAAAGCGTTTCTTGTTTGATTGTGGAGCCCATGATGTGCCGTGCTCAGAGAATGTCATTTGCTACTTAAAACTTGATTATAAGGATCCACTTGTAGGCGAGTCATTTATGCTATTCCTTACCTATCTTTAGTGTCCCCTTGCATCTGTCTAGTGAGACGGTTAAGTCTTGCTGAGCCTTATGCTCACGTTTGCGCTTTAACGATTTTTTGCAGGTATTAGTTTTATTTCTGCTGTTCAGGTTGTACATGAGACTCGAGGTGTCGAGATAAATCTCATGTGAGCCACGCCGCTGCTGTATGTTCTTCGTGTTGCTAGTGAGAATCGTCCTAGGGCATGGACGTCTTCTCTCCTGCTTAGTTAGGTGAGATTTTGAGTATGTATTTTCCGCTGCGTGTGTACCCTTGTTGTACACTCTTTTGTAAACTCTTCTTATTATGAAATGAAAACTTTATATGTTTTGGTATCCTTTTCGTGTGTGCTGTTAGGTGCCGCATCGCACGGCACCACCCAATGAGATCCTCGGATGTGTGGACTCCGGTCCCCACAGCATCAAACCATGCATGTGGCATAACTCTTGTTTTTCGCATGTATCTCTGGTTTTGACATTTTCTCCTTGGCTTTCCCTTCAATAAAAACTGGAATATTACCAATTAAAATAGAGTGGACATGTAAGTCATCACTACCTTAGTTTGTAATTCATCTTTAATTTGTAATCTTCTCCTTGAATAGCTGAAATTTGTAGCCTCCTTCTGAAACAATGAAGTTGGATGCTACACAACGATCTGAATTCATTCTTAAAATGCAAGAAACTACAAAGAAAAATATTGAAAGGATGAATGAGAAATATAGTATTGCAGGTAGTAAAGGTAGAAAAGAAGTAAAACTTGAACCTGGAGATTTGGTGTGGTTGCATTTGAGAAAAGAGCGATTTCTGACTTGAGAAAAATCTAAACTTATGCCACGAGCTGCTGGTCCTTTTAAGATTGTTGAAAAGATTAATGATAATACATATAAGCTTGAGTTGCCTCCCGATTTTTGGGTTAGTCCCACATTTAACATTTCAGATTTGTGACCATACTTAGGATAAGAAGATTAACTTCAGTCGAGGACGACTCCAATTCAAGAGAGAGAGGATGATGAGGACATCACAACAGCAGACACGCACATTGAACTATAAGGACCAATAACAAGAGCACGAGTGCGGTTACTAAACCATAAGGTGAACTCGTTCCTAACTATCTACCCATGTGATATTGAAAATGGATTGCTATGTAATAATTTAATTGTTATTTGGAACCATGGAGAAGATGAACAAGTGAGGGGAGGAGGCCTTGGGAACATAGAGAACCAGCTGGGACATCCACAAGTTGATGGAATCAGTTTACAACTCTGACTCGAATTCAACTCGGAGTCCAGGAGCAGCCCACCTTAAAACGGACGCCCAAGATGCATATAGACTCCGTTTTTGACGTTCTACATATGCGCCGAAAGAGGGGAAGATACCTTTCCGTTGGCTCTGGTCCCATCTCAAAATTCCCCCGAAGTCATTGGGAATTGTTGAAACAAGTCGAGTGCAGATTTCTGTCCAGTGCTGCGCCACCGTATCGGGCCTTTGGGCCTTGTATCCCGTACGAGTCCATTAGGGACGCGTCTAAGAGTGTTTCGGCTGAACCCTAGCCTTTAAATAATGCAGCCACCGGCCATATTTTGTGGGTTTTACTTAGATTAATAATATCACTATTCTATGGTTTGTGAGACTCCAACTTCGCGATTTCAGATTGTCCCTTCTACGTTCTTGCTTGTATTCTCGTTTGCACTTGCAGGGATTAGCCTTCTTGGTAAGGTCAAGTGTGTGCAGCACGGTTGACAACCAATAGAGCAGTGGTGTAGTTATTGCAGGGTAATCGAGCTTCTCGAGTGCTGCGGATCATCAACGTCGAGTTCTCCACTCTAATCGACTTACCTTTCAGAAGATCGGGACTAAACTACTTATCAGGTTATCAGCTGTCGTAAACTACAAAACTGTCGTAAATTGGGCCTATATAGACGGCCCCGTGGGTGAGGTTACGATTCACGGTGAACCGCCACCTCACTCGTGGAGCAGCGCAGCTACGTACAAGCGCCTCCCTCCTTTCCTGTTGCCGCCTCCTCGCGCCATCTCATCATGTCACCTCCTCGCGTGCCTCCCTCCCTCCACCAAGCCACCTCACGCACCCCGCGTGAAAGTGCATGTTAGTAATCCCCGTTGGTGTTGGATGATTAATGATGAAAATTAAGGGATTAATAAGCTTCGTGAGTATAAGCACAGGTGATCGAGATGAAATGGATAAGGAGACACTCAAAAAGGAAAAAGGAGGAAAATGGCGTCGAAACACGAAGAGTAGAAATTAGGGTTTAAAATTTCTTGAGTTGAGTTTAGCCACGTTTTGTAGAGGGTTTCAACAACTTAAGTGCTTGAAAATAAAAAAGGAGCTCATAGGCTCGATTGAAAACTAGTTAGAGAGTATGTCTAGGTGAACTTAAGGACAAGACCGAACTTGTTCGGGCCAGGGGGCCAAACTAGTTCGGCATCACCAGACTTTTCCAATGTTAGACAGGACACAGTGTTCTTTGTGAGTTCGTACTTGTCCATTTGGAGACGGACTAGTCCATGGTGAGTGAGTCTAAGCTTTTCTGAGACTTAGTCTTGAAGGGCCGGACTAGTCTGCCGGTCGGGCCGGACTAGTTCACCGTTGGAGACTTGTCCATTTTCATATCAACCAAAATGTTCTTTGTGACTTTGGACTTGTCCACTAAGGGGCAGACTTGTCTATTGCGAAGAAGAGAGTTGGCTTCTAGGACTAAGTCCCAGAAGGTCAGACTAGTCTGCCACAAAGGCCGGACTAGTCTCTCTCAAACTATTTCGAGTCTAGTTCGAACAAAAGGTTCAATGTGACTTCGGACTACTTCAGGTAGAGACATACTAGTTCGTTTTTGTGAGAGATGAAAGCTGCTGGGACTAAGTCCGTCCAAACCAGACTTATCCGTTCTCACTCAGAGCAAAAGCTATATAGCGAGATCAAACTAGTCCATTGTGAGACAGACTAGTCTGAGGTCTTGGGATCGTTTTAATTCAAAAGATGGTGGGGACTTTAGTTGGTGAGCTTTTGTGACGTGTGTGGTCGCCTCAGGCTGGACGAGTTTGGGGTTCAAGGCGGACTAGTCCAGACTTCCGTGGTTGGCAACGGTCAAGTATCGGGATCGCTATAAAAAGGGATATCCCAACCTCATTTGGACCTCTCCTAAACCCCAGTGTCGCCATAGAACACATTGATCCTTTATAAGCCTTCCTCCTCACTTTCTTGAGCCTTTAGAGTGATTTTTAGGGTTGTCGGGATTTGTGAGAGGAGAGAATGGAGTTTGACCCGTTTGAGCTCTTGGTTGATTCTCTCGTTCATGAGTTGTTGATTTGAGTTTGTTGTTGTTGTTTTTTCATCCATAGACTTGCTAGGTTGTTGTGGGAGCCTCAGGTTGTGAGTAGCCCCAAGAATTGTGTATTTAGCCCTTATGATTTAGTGAAGAAGCCATGTTAACATTTCTGGTTACTTGGAGAGGGTAGTGAAAGTGCATCTAGGCATCCCTTGTGGGTTTTGGTTAATTTATGACAAGCAAATGAGATCCTAACTAAATTATTGAGATGAGCGCAGGTTTAATGAAATCATGAAGAAAGCGCAGAAAGAGGGGAGAGTGAGAAATCAAGTTGAAAGGAGCTCAAGAAATGATTATATTACTCTTTGTGTATGGAGTGTGTTGGAGAAACACACCCCAAGAGCTCAAACAAATTTTAATCACACTCACTGCACAAAGTTATACAGTATGGACTAGTCCTATGTAACCCGGACTAGTCCGATTTCTCCCTGTCCCGAATCAGACAGGTCCTCCTAGAGCGGACTTCTCTGCACAGTCCAGTTTCCACGGACCGGACTAATTCAATATCACCACAGACTAGTCTGATATCTCCCGTGACTAAGATCGGACTAGTCCTCCCCAGTGCGGACTAGTCCTCAACACTTCACAGTTTGCACAAAGTCGAACAAGTCCGATGTCACAACGGACTAGTCCGATATCTTTCTGATCTAAATTAGACAAGTCCGATATCTGCACAGATTAGTCTGGAAAACCTTCAGACTAAAATCGGACAAGTCCTCCAAGTGCGGACTTGTCCTCAATTCACCAAGGGTTTCACCCAACCGGACTAGTCCGATATGTGCCGGACTAGTCCGAACATTTCCAAAGACAAAAACAGACTAGTCCGCCCCTGGCCAGACAAGTCCGATAATTCGGACACTTAGGGTTTCCCACACGCCGCACACCGTACTAGTCCGGAGTCCACCACGGACTAGACCAGACTTTGAAAACCCTAACGGTAACCTTTGGAAACCCTAGTATAAATAGAGGTGCACGGCCCTTAATCAAACTCCCTCGACCCCCTGCGCGGTCACACCCTCCAAGAGCCTAGAAAACACGTCTCTCCACACAATCCAACACAAGAAAGATCAAATCCTTGAGGATTAACTTTAGATCAAAGGAGAGACACAATTCTTCATGCTTTGAGCTCTTGGGTTTGATTCTCTCGCACACTCTTGTTCTTTATTGCATATAATTGGAGTGTGTTGGTGGTGTATTCAGTTGTAAATCTTGGGGAGCCCTCAACTTGTGAGAAGGCCCCTTGAACTTGGTGATTTGCCCTTTGTGATTAGTGGAAGAGAATCGGCCTCCGTGGCAATTCGACGAGGGTAGGGTTGGTGAAGACCTAGTGCTTTCATGGGCTCCTCAGCGTGGATGTAGGTTTCCTTCGTGGGAACCGAACCACGAGATAAAAATCTTGTGTCTTCACTTTGTGCTTATTGTTTATTGCATCTAGGGCTTAATTGATATTTGTCAAATTACGTCAAAACTTGAAACTAAGGTTACCTTGTGCTATCTTCAGTTTAATTGAAGCAACATACTCTAGTTACATCTTAATTTCTGCTGCGTGGAGTACTTGGATCGAGATCATTGATCAAACTTGATCGATCTAGTCCGCACGCACCGGACTAGTCCGCACACTATCGGACTAGTCCGATTTATCGGTATTTGATCAAGTTTTTGAGTGTTGCAGGTTCCGACAAAAGTTCAAAAAGTCCTATTCACCCCCCCCCCCCCTCTAGGCCACATTCAGGTAGGGTTGAAAGAGACCTTGTCCTTTGTGGACTCCTCAAAAGGAATGTAGATTCGTTTGTGGAATCAATCCTTGGGATAAAATTTGTGTCTCTTGTCCCTTTACTTTCAAGTTCATCACTAGACTGCTTGATAAGGTTTCATAACTTTCATAACTTGTTCTTCATGTTCATCACATCTATCTTGCGATGTAGCTTGCTCTTTGTACTCCTATATACTTCTTTAGGTTGCTAGATCGTTTACTTACATTCCACGCAATGTACTAGAAGAAAAACTCATAAAAATCAAACCTTTTGCTCATTTTCATATCCTGACCGGACTAGCCCCCCCCCCCCTAACCGCACTACTCCGCCCCTAAGTGCTGATTTCATTTAATCAAGTACTTTTAGGTTTTATTAGCCTATTCGTCCCCTTCTAAGAAACATCCAATTGATATTAAAGCCTAACTATCTGAAGAAACTTAACTGCTTGGACAGGAGATGGGGGACAAGAGATGTGGCACTCCAAGACACCACCAAGACTGATCCGAAGGTAGTTCAAGGATCAAACCCTCCTCCGCCCAAGTCTGTTGGAAGTCAGCAAACACCACCTCCATTCGATGTCTCAAGTGTAGATAAAGATGAAGAGGTGATGTGTCTCATTGAGCTCCTCAAGAAGAAGAAGGAAGAGGCCAAAAATATGATGAGACTTGAATGAGAGAAGAAGCTCAAGAGTAGTCAACAAGACTACACTCGACATCCTTTTAACTAGGAGCATTTAAATTCTCATTCAAATTACTTGTCTATTCCTTTGGCAAACCACCACACTTCGATAGTACTAACTATACAATGTGGAAATATAATGTGAAATTGCATTAAATATCTTTCAATACTATCCTTTGGCACATTGTGTGCACAGGTATAGATATCCCCGTGGATGACGAAGAGCTCACCTACAAGCAAGAGCAATAAATCCACTGCAATGCTCAAGAGGCAGCCGTGCTCAACTCATCCATGAGCCAAGAAGAGTTCAACGAGTTGGATGGGTAGGAGCTCGTCAAAGAGATTTGGGACACACTTAAAATAGCACATGAGGGCAACCGGCCCGCACGAGAGGCTAAGATTGAGATAATCGAGAGAGAACTTGGATGATTTTCCATGGAAGATGGAGAGACCCCTCATGAGATGTACAATCGGCTCAAAATTCTCATCAACAAGAGTCGGGCGTACAGATGCAAGAAGGACGGACCACGAAGTGATGAAGAGGTTTGATTATGGCATTCATGCCCCCCAATGTCACTCTATGCACCTTAATCCAGGAGTCCCAACATCGAAATTATGAGTCCTGATGAGGTTCTAGGGAAAATCATCAACCACAAGATGATGGAGATGGAAGACCGACATGTCAAAGACCTTGCCAAGGTCACATTTTCAAGGAAGAAATAAATTGCTCTCAATGCATCATCCAAGTCCAACGGCGAGGAAGTGCGAGAATCTAGTGATGATGAATAAAGCAAACATGAAAGCACGTACATTGATTATGAAGAAATGGCTTTTTTCATCAAAATGTTCAAGAGAATTATAAGAAGAAGAAGGGGCAACAACTATGAGGGCAAGGGCAAGGAAAACATCAAGTCAAGAACTAGAAGGCTTGCTGCAATTGTGGAGAGTATGAGGACTTCATAGTAAATTGCCCACATAAGAAGGAAGATGACAAGAGGGAGAAAAAGGATAGGAAGCCACAAGAAAAGAAGATATCCAAGAAGAAGAAAGCATATGGTCAAGAACAAGTTGGTAAGGAGTGGGACTCCAATAAAGAATCCTCCTCCGAGGATGAAGAAGAAGTGGCAACCGTCGCCATCAAGAGATTATCAATGAGGAACTCACTCTTTCCAAACAAGGGTGAATGGAAGAGCTCAAGACATACATGTCTCATGGCCAAAGAAGGGAAGAGCAAGGTTAAAACTAAAACTTCTACTTTAAATTCCATTTTTGATGATGATTTCAATAGTGGTAGTGAAATGATTTCATGTTTAAAGGTTTAAATATAAGTGTTATAGCTAATATGAAAAAAATTCCGATGAGGCATTTGATAAGGAGGACCTTCTTGATGAACAAGAAGAATTTCTTATGTATGAGAGGCAAAAAAATCTTGATCTTGAGAAGCTCCTTGAGCTTGGGAAGGAGAAGGATAAGACACTTGAACTTGAACTTGCCAAGAGTAAGGAGAATTGTACAAGTCTCAAGAGTTTGAATGTTGTGCTCCAGGATGAACTTATGAGCTTGAACAAAGCTCACAAGAGTCTTGAAGGACAATTCAACACTCTCAAGTCAAGTTTTCCCTCTTCTACCTCAACAGGCTCAACTTCATCAAATACGGATTCAGACTCTAACACATGCAAGTGTGCTAACCTAGTCCTTGATTTGAAAAATGAACTCAAGGTGGCACAAAACAAGAGCTCACCCAAAAGTGGAATATTTGACAAGGAGAAGATAAAGTATGCACGTAGTGCATACTCAATCACAAGATCTCCCTTGATCAAAGATGGTGTCAGCTATTCTAGAGGAGAAAAGCAAAATGCTAGACTCTTCAAGAATAATAAGGAGCACATCGCTTTTATGAAGGAGGGTTCATCTCAAGTCAATAATAACAACCATGCATCTCACATTCATGAAAATGCTAAAAATGCTAGTTTAACCATTTTCCATGACTTTGATGCATCATATGTACCGGTTAAGAGAAAATATGGTTATGTATTTGCTAAATATGTTGGCCCACTCCACAAGAGCCCAAATTCTTGTGTGTGGGTTCCCAAATGCATTGTTATTTACCTTGAAGGAACCAAACGAGCTTGTATAACTAAAACAAGAGCCTAAACTTGTTTTGTTGGCATACTCCTCCGGTGGTTCGAAATGGATGCTAGATGGTGGATGCACAAACAACATGACTGGAGCGAGGAATATGTTTGTAGAATATGAAGTGAACGAGGATCCAAGTCAAGATATCTACTTTGGTGGTAATAGCCAAGAGAAGGTACTACGTATGGGTAAAATCTCTATCCCTCCCCTCCAACATACTATTTCTCATATAATGCATGTTGAATCTTTAGATTATAAGCTCTTATCCATATCTCAATTATGCAAGAAGGGTTATAATTGCTTGTTTACTAACGAGGGCACGATCATCTCTAGAAGAAGTGACAACTCTATTTCCTTCAAGGGTGTGTTAGGGCAACCTTTATCTTGTGGATGTCACAACGAATAAGGCTCAAGTTGACACATGCTTGATGGCAAGACCAACATCGGATGGTTTTGGCATCGTAGGCTAGCCCATATTGGTATGAGTAACTTACACAACTTCTGAAGGATGATCACATCTGTGGACTTAACGATGTGATTTTTGAGAAAGGTAGGCCTTGTAGCGCATGTCAAGCCAGAGAGCAAGTTAGAGCTTCTCACCCCGCCAAGAATGTGATGATGACAACGAGTCCATTGGAAATTCTACACGTAGACCTCTTTGGTCCCATTGCTTATATAAGCATTCGCGGTAACAAATATGATCTAGTCATAGTAGATGATTTTTCTTGCTTCACTTGGGTGTTTTGTTGCATGACAAAGGTGAAACTAAAGGTGTCCGCAAGAGGTTCTTGAGGAGAGATTAAAATGAGTTCTCCTTGAGAATAAAGAAGATAAGGAGTGACAACAGCAGCAAATTCAAGAACACTCAAGTGGAGGAGTACTTGGAAGAGGAGGACATCAAGCATGAGTTTTCGGCTCCCTACTCCTCCGACCAAATGGGGTGGCCCAAAGGAAGAATCGCACTCTCATAGAGATGACAAGAACCATGCTTGATGAGTACAAGATATCCGACTAGTTTTGGGCGAAAGTGGTCAACACCGCTTTCCATGCTACAAACTGCCTCTACCTCCATCGTCTATTGAAGAAACTCTGTATGAGCTCCTTACCTATAACAAACCAAACATCTCATACTTTTGAGTTTTGGTAGTAAGTGCTACATTCTCAACAAGAAGTCTATGAATTTTAAGTTCGCTTCAAAATTCGATGAAGGTTTCTTACTTGGATATGACTCAAACTCCTACGTCCACTATTTCTTCAACAAAACCTCTGGTTGTGTCGAAATCACACGTGACGTGGTGTTTGATGAAACTAATGGCTACCAAGTGGAGCAAGTTGATCAATGTGTTTTAAATGAAGAAGAGGCACCATGTATGGCACTAAGAAGGACAACAATCGGCAACATATGTCCACAAGAACATCAATGCCAAAGTGACCCAACTTCATCACAATCAGTGCCTCTTATAGAAGATCAAGGTAAATATGCCCAATATCAAGACCACCAAGTTCAAGACAATGAAAATCAAGGTGGTGGCAATGATTAGGGGGGGGGGGCAAAGAAGAAGTTGAGGAAGAATAAGTTGACTAAAGACCACAAAGTGCCACACCCAAGAGTCCATCAACGTGTTCAACGAGGTCACTCGTTGACAACATACTTGGAGACATCTCCAAGGGGGTAACGATTCAATCTTGTATGGCAAATTTTTGTGTTTACTGTTCGTTTGTGTCTTCTTTGGAGCCATTTAAGGTTGAAGAAGCCCTACGAGACCTGGATTGGGTGATGACCATGCAAGAGGAACTCAACAATATCAAGAGGAACCAAGTGTGGGAGCTAGTCAAAAGAACAAATGCCAACGTGGTAGGCACCAAGTGGGTCTTCCACAACAAACAAGATGAACACAAAGTGCTAACAAGAAACAAAGTGTGACTTGTGGCCAAGTAGTACTCATAAGTTGAAGGTTTGTATTTCGATGAAACTTTCACTCCCGTAGCTAGGTTTGAATCAATTCATATTTTATAAGCCTATGCTAGTCACAATGATTTCAAGTTATATCAAATGGATGTGAAAGCACCTTTCTCAATGGTCCAATCAAGGAGAATGTGTACGTTGAGCATCCACCCGGGTTTGAAGATCAAGAGTATCCTAATCACGTGTTTAAATTACATAAAGATCTCTATGGCCTCAAACAAGCTTCTAATGCACAGTATGAGTGCCTTAGAGATCTTCTTCTTAAGAATGGCTTTAGAATAAGGAAAAATGGATTACACTATTTTCACTAAGAATGTTGATTATGACTTATTTGTGTGCCAAATATATGTCAATGACATTATATTTGGTTTGACTAAAAATCTTTTTGTGAAAAGTTTAGTAATATAATGAAGGAGAGGTTCGAGATGTCCATAATGGGAGAGTTGAAGTTCTTCCTAGGCGTCCAAGTCAAGCAACTGAAGGAAGGCAACTTCATAAGTCAAACCATGTACACACAAGATATGCTCATGAAGTTTGACACTAACAAGGCTAAACCCATCAAGATGCCCATAGCGACAAAGGACACCTCAACCTCAATGAAGATGGGTCAAGCACGAATCAAAAGGTATATCGCTCCATGATAGGATATTTACCTTACCTATGTGCATCTAGGCCTGATATTATGCTTAGTGTGTGTGTGTGTGTGTGCAATATTTCAAGCCACACCTAAGGAGCATCACTTGACCACCATTAAGAGAATCTTGTGGTATTTAGTTCATACACCAAACCTATGGTTATGGTATCCTAAAGGGTGTAAGTTTAATCTCATTGGATACCCTGATGTGGATTACGTTGCATGTAAGGTTGATAGGAAGAGTACCTCTTGGACTTTCCAATTATTGGATAGGTCCTTAGTGTCATGGTCTTCCAAGAAACAAAACTCCATTGTCCTATCCACCGCTGAAGCAGAGTATGTTGCAGCCGAAAGTTTTGTGCACAACTTCTTTGGATGCGACAAACTCTAAGAGACAATGATATCAACATGAACCATATTCTCCTCCTATGCAACAATGAGAGTGCTATTAAGATTGCCCATAACCCCGTTGAATATTTTAGGACCAAACACATAGACAGCCGACACTACTTCATGAGAGACCATTCAATTAAGGGGAACATAGTCATTTCTCTTGTTAGAACCGAAAAACAATTAGCTGACATCTTCACCAGGCCACTAGATGAAAAATGCTTTTGCAAACATAGGAATGAGCTAATATCTTAGATTATTAAAATGTGGCTTGAGGTGTTGCACATCCGATTGCTAGTAGCTTAGGTTGTTCAAAAACTTGCATGCTTGCGAAAACTTGTCACCCTCAATTTTCTCTCAAACTATGTTAATTTATTGTGTCTTGGTGAATTATGGTCATTGCTTGATTGATTGAGTGTTTTACTGGCCATATTTACCATGAATATTTGTGAAAACTAGTCCATGTGGATCAAGCTTGGCAAATTTCTCAATAGATACAAGAATATGCGTTCTAGTACAGGATTAGTCCGCCCTTTCAGCCGGACAGGTTCCGCTCCTAGACTAGTCAGGGCGGTTGCAGACAAGTCCACAACAAACTAGTCCGCACAGCTTGGCTGACCTAGTTCGAACTACAACAAGTTCGTACCTAGTCTGGACTAGTCCGGACCCCTTACAAGACAACTTTGGCCTCTGGGGATTTAACTCCCCAGAATCAGGCCAGACTCCACTCCCTCACGCACATCTCCAAATGCACCTCCTCCAAAATCGCCACCACTAGCAGTTTTCTGAACCAACCACAAAATGTTTGAATACCTCCATGATTCATCCTCTTTGGAGTATTGGGAATCAACTCCCGGACTACTCCACTCCTCCGATCTGCGGATTTCATCGATTTCTCCTCCCTCAAGGTATTTTGACCTAACCCTCCTATTTTCTTGGTTCATTTGGTTTTAGGTTATGTCTCTCCTAACTTAGAGCATATAGTGTCTCCTCGACATCATGTGATTCACCTAGGAAATTGTTGCATCCAATATTTTTGGATTATCGTGAATTTGTAAAGTTAGGGTTTGAAATTGTGGGATCCGGACTAGTCTAGACCTGGGCGGGCAAGTCCGTTCCTACCTGACTAGTCCGTCATCATACAGTTTCAACCCCCAACTTCTCAAGTTTGTGATACATCAAATGCAATATTCTCACTCCAAATTCTCATATCCTCTCATTATCTTGTCAGGACCGTGTCGGGATGCGACAAATCATCTCTCTTGGAGCGAGAGTGAGGCGGCAAGCCAAGCTATCTATCGGGCCGCGAAAGCACATGCGGCGGAGGAAGCCTACAAGATGGCCATTCGCGCACCTGGAACCAAGAAGCGACATGATCGCGATGCCAACCTAGCACATTCTACGGCTCCAACAAGGAGGAAGCGCATTACTACACTTGGTGGCAAGGAAAGGGCTCAAGCGGGTGACAAAGCGAAAGGGAAAGCCACTGAGATCGGAACAAGTAGAGACAAGGGAAAAGGGAAGGCACCTATTAGCTAAAGAAAAGGGAATGACCAAAGCTCCCCCCAAAAGGACAAAATCTCTGGCGAATAGGGAGATTATCCTTCGTTATAATCCGGTTGGGTCTAGTGAGCCCCCTTGTGGACCCATTGGCCCACTTGCAATAGCACCTCTCGCTCACAACCCCAACCATCGAGCTGAGCATGCAAGCAATGTTTTCCAATGAAAAGGGGCAGAGAAGGCAAAGAGGTTTAGTGCAAGAAAACGTGTACAAGTATGAGAAAGCCACGACGGACCATCAGTTTTAGTGCGACTTCCACTGTGACTACTACTGGCTTGTGTATTTCCTAATGAAGACTGTTGACGGTTGGTACATCACAGATGAAATCCGCAAGTGCATGAATAAACTGATGTAGCACTTCGCTTAAAGAGTATTCCAAAGTGTATCGAAACCAAGGAACATGTGAGATATCATCTAACTTGTTCTCCCAAGGACACACTGTTTGTTTGGTAGGCAAGGATTTGAGATGAATTCAATAGTTTGAAATCTAGGACATAGTAGTCTACGACTACTGCTTGCTTTGGGCACGGGTATACCCTTAGCAACATTAAGACGATTCCTGCCACGAGCCTATGGCATAGCCGAACGTGGAGGATTACTAAGGACAGATAGGGTTGTCACCACATACTGTCTACCTCTTCAATCTGTGGGTCTACAAGGTATCCACTGATGAACTCTAAGCTAAGCACCACGCTTAAGTTCTAATTCACAACTCTAATCGTTTCGAATGCAAAGCTATGACTAGAGCCTCAAATAAATTAAAGCAGTGAACCCATAAGAAACATAAGCAAACTGCTATGAAATAGAAATCAAACTTGTATTAAATTTGCAGAAATTTCTTACTCAATTCCGGTAGAACTTTCGTAGAGGTACAAGTGTGGAAGAGGGACTTGACAAGCCCAAGCCTCCTCCTCCTAGCTCCTCCTCACTGTTCTTCTACTTGGCTGGCCACTTGGGCAACTCTAAACTTATGAGTGGGGTACTATTCTCAAACTTGTAGTGTGTGTGAGCTGAGGGTGTGAAGGGGTATTTATACACAAGTTCAGTCGATTTGATGCCAAAATTAGTGTGCGAATCAGTCGTTACCGCTATCAGGGAGCCACAGGGTGACACATGTCGATCGTTTGCGTTTGGCACCAGGACCAAGTCGGCCGAGCCAGAGGGTCGGCCGACTTGGTCCTGGCCCCCCTCTGTTGTACTTTCTCTGGGCGACTGGCATGTGGGCCTAGATCCCCTTATCATGTGAATTGATGTTGGATCTCTTGGGATACGCGTGGGAATGAGTCATGGATCCAAGTGATGCCATGTGTCATCACCAGATTAGTTGAATGGCAACTTGGCTCCAACCAAATAGGACCTGAACTTATCGATAGCAAGGACTACTGCCAGGAGCTCTTTTTCCATAGTGGCATAATTGAGTTGTGCTCTTATTAGAGTCTTGCTATAGTAGGCTATGGTGTGATGCTTATTATATTTGTTTGGCCTAAGACCACACCAACAGCAACATCACTGGAATCACACATGATTTCGATTGGAAGCGTCCAATCAGGGGTTGGATGATTGGAGCCAAGATATGTGCCTTTTTGAGTGTATCAAATGATCTAAGGCACTCCTCATCAAAATCAAAGGGATCATCCTTAGCTAATAGGTTTCTGAGGGGTCTAGCAATTTTGGATAAATACTTGATAAATCATTAATAGAACCCTGCATGACCTAGGAAGCTGCAGATTCCCTTATGTTGACAGGAGGTGGAAGTTGTTCAATAGCTTCAATTTTCTCTTTGTCCACCTCTATCCCCCTCTTGGACACTAAGTGTGAAAGAACGATGCCTTCATGGACCATAAAGTAGCACTTATGCCAATTAAGCACCAGGTCCTTCTCTTGGCATATTTGTAAGACCTTGTCTAAATTTTCCAGACAATGATAAAAGTTTTTCCATAGACAGTGAAATCATCCATAAAAACTTTCATGATTTCCTCAATCATGTCGGAAAAGATAGATATCTTGCACCTTTGGAAAGAGGTGGGTGCATTACACAATCCAAAAGACATTCGCTGATAGGCGCATGTTCCACATGGACATGCGAATATGGTCTTACTGACCATTTGGATGGATGGGAATTTGATGATAGCTCGAATATCCATCAAGGAAATAGAAGAAGGAATGTTTTGCCAATCGCTCCAACATCTCATTGATGAAGGGCAACGTAAAGTGATCCTTCCTAGTTGCCTTGTTGAGTTTTCGGTAGTCTATGCACATCCTCCATCACGTGACGGTTCGTTGAGGAATTAATTCATTTTTCTCATTTTGAACGACTTTAATTACTCCCTTCTTTGGCACTACTTAGTCTAAACTGACACTCACTATGTGGCACGGGATAAATAATTCTGGCATCAAGGAGTTTCAAGACCTCCTTCTTGACAACCTCACGCATTGCATTATTTAACCGCCGTTGAGGCTCCCATGAGGGAGTACTCTCGGGGTCAATGATAATGCAATGGGTGCAAAGGGCAAGGCTAGTGCCCTTGTGGTCATGGAGTGAGTAGTCAAAAACAGCCCTATGCTTTTCTAACATGGCTATGAGTTTGAGTATTTCCTCATCTGAAAGCATGTCACTTATGTTGACAGGGGCTTTCAAATCTCCATTTAGAGATGCATAGCGTAGTCCTGGAGGCAAGATATTGAGCTCAATAAGAGGTTTGGGTGTAGGCTCTTCCTTTGGAAATTCAAATGTCTACTGAAGTTCATCCTCTTCTTGGATGAAATCTTCTTCTCTTTCTACTTCAGGAGGCTCCATGTATTTAAGAGTCCTAACCTCCTCAATAAGACCATTTTTGAGGGGTGGTTCCACAGATGTGTTCTGGGAATGCAGAATGGGAATGAAAATTTTGTTCCATCCAAGATTTATGTTGAGGTTTCCTTCAGAAGGGATTTCTATGAGAAATTTCTGAATGGGTACCCCAATCATAACGTTAAAGTTTCAGACTTCGAGCACATAGAAATCAAGGAGAACCTCAACATTCTTGTGTATTATTGATATTGCAAAATCCCATATCCTTCAAGAATATTTCCAAAAGTATCTTGGGAGGTTTTTGTCTTTGTGGCACTGGCACATTGCCCAAAATGGTGGCAGCACAAGTATCAGATATGATATTTGCTGCAACTTAGGTATTATATAGGACTTCCATTGTTGCTCCTCTAATATGACATCGAACGGTGGCTAAGGGTTGTTGACGGTTGGTATGTCACAAATGAAAATCCGCAAGCGCACGGAGAAACCGTTGTAGCACTTCCCCTTAAAGTGTATTTCCAAGGGTATTGAATCCAAGGAACGTTTGTGCTAATATTCTAACTA
The DNA here is from genome assembly GCA_036927565.1 of Tuctoria greenei. NCBI lineage: Eukaryota > Viridiplantae > Streptophyta > Magnoliopsida > Poales > Poaceae > Tuctoria > Tuctoria greenei. The sequence continues at coordinate 177,726,363 of JAYESD010000004.1, read as the reverse complement.
GTTCACCCAAGGACACAAACCTTGGTGGTAGGCAAGGGATAGATTGGATTTCCTCAAAGAAAGGTTTCTAATTTCAAAGCAAGTCGATCAATAGTAGCTTGTATTGGGCATGGGCTTACCCTGGTCTGCTAGGTGACTCCCACCAAGAGCCTACGTTGAAGTCGAACGTGGAGGATTACAACGAACGGATAGAGCTGTCACCACCTATCGCCTACCTCTACAACCCGTGGACTACGAGATAATCAAAGGTAATGTCAAGCCTAGACACCACATCTGCGCTTTTGATTACTTCCGTAACCTCACATGCAAAGGCTAGGGCCTCTAAATGAATAGAGCAATGAACGAACAAGCAACTAAGGAATTAACTTGCTTGAATTAAATAAATGAACTCAAATGGAAATTATGTACATTACTTGAGATGAAAAGAACTATCGAGGTACAAGGGTGGAGAGGGTTCGACAAGCCCCAACCCTATCCTTAAGTGGAAGAAGACTGACAAGCCGGAGCCTCCTCTCCTCATGTTTCTCACTCTCTCCCTATTTTCTAAGCACTTGGGCAGTGCTATGCCTTTGGAGTGGAGTACTAGACTCAAGCTTTTGGTGTGTGGAGTGAGGGAGCCCCTACACCCTATTATACCCTCCAAAGGTCGGTTTGACACTAGAATATGTGTGAGAATCAGTCGCCGTCGTTATCAGAGAGCCATGAGGAGCCAACATGTGGAGGCACACCAAGTTCATGTCTGAGAAAATAGGCACCATTCACCTTTGGAAAAAAGCGGGTGCATTACACAACCCGAACAACATCCGCCGGTAGATGTACGTTCCATAAGGGCATGTGAAGGTTGTCTTACTTTGATCATCAGGGTGGATAAGAATTTGATGGTAACTAGAATACCCATCAAGGAAACAAAAGAAGGAATGTTTCACTAGCTGCTCAAGCATTTTGTTAATGAAAGGCAGTGCAATATGATCTTTCATTGTTTTTTTTTTTTTGAAACACGAACTGCAAGGGAAGCCCCTGCAATATGTATATTAAATATCGAAACACCAAAGACAAACAAATTACAAGCAACGTCCAATTGGATGTTGCAAACAAAGAAATAAATGAAAACAAAAAACAGAGGCTTTCCTAACTCAGGAATGAAGTTACAGCTACTGTAGCCAATCTAACAAGATAGTCCTATCAGTGTCTTTGAATCAGTGACTCTGGAAGGATAGTGATGACCTAGAACTTTCTTTCCAGGCATGGACTGATCGGGGGGTGGCTCTAAAATGTTTTCCATTTCTTTGTTTCCAAATTTCCCATGCTGCCGTCGCAAAAACCTCCATGAAGCAAGGTGTGCGCCACTGTTGTTTTGCCCAACATATAGTATCAAAGAATTGTAATGAATGATCCCATTGAATCCCAAGAATACTCCAGCAGGACGTACTAAACGAGCATAGGAAAAATAGATGGTAAGTCAGCTCCTCCGTGTTAGTGTCGCATAGGTACAAGAATAATCGTCTCCATCAATGGTCAAGTTCCTTTTTAACATGTTTCTGGAATTCAGCTGATCTCCAAACATGAGCCAAGTAAAAAATTTTATTTTCCTCAGCAGCTTGCATTTCCAGATCCATCGAAATGGTGGTGGCGGGGTAATATGCTTGAAGTAGTGTAGGTAACCATTTTTGGTGCTGTAGAATTCTTTTCTCGCAATGTCCATCCAATTGTCTCTGGTCTCCCCCCTTTGCGCGACTTGTATCAAGATATTAGTCATTATTTGCAGTTCTATCTTTGCTTCTTCTGAGAGGGGATTGAAGAAATGATTGTGAACTTGATTCTGTGCAACGAACTGTGCACGCGAGATGTTTGGCTTCTTGGCAAAACTGTACAGCCTTGCGAAATCTCATTCGAAGGGGTGCCCTTCCAATTCATCATTTCACAATTGGATAGTGTCGCCCTTCCCGACCCTTACCGAAATTTGAGTCCTAAAATCTTCCCAGCCACTTATGACATCGCTCCACCAGAATGAGCCCTTTCCCTTTGTTCAGTGTGGAGGTTTTCCATTTCGGCAGTATTTATGAAGTATCAGCTGTACCCATGGCACATCCTGTTCGATATAGATCTTGAAAATAAATTTATTGATTAAGGTTCTATTCACTTATTCAAGCATTTTAGTCCTAATCCATCTTTGTCCTTTGGTACCGTGACATTATTGCATGCCACCAATGGCATGCCTTTTCTTGCCACCTTCGAACCTCTCCACAAGCATTGTTTTCGTGGTCTGTCAAGAGCTTTGAGAACTGTCCCTTTTAGATTGATAGTGCACATTGCATAAATTGGAATTGAAGATATTATGTTGTTCACAATTGTGCATCGTCCTCCTATGGACAACCAAGTGCTGGTTGTCGATAGATGTCTTTTCACTTTTGGTATGATCTGTGCAAAGTCCTCAAATCGGGGCCGTGCTAGGGACATGGGGGGCCCTAGATATGTGAAGAGAAATACCCCAATGGTGCACCCTAGAGTGGAAGGGATGGTCAGTGTCTCCTCATCAGTCAGACTGATAGACATCAAGCATTATTTTGCCAGTTTACTTTCAGTCCAGTTGCTCCCCCTATAGCATATAACAATTTTTTTAGGAAGAATAATTCTCATTGTGAGGCTTTCAGAACCATTATGGTGTCGTCTGCATACTGCACCACCAGGAATTTCATATTTGGTGGTTGATCTATTGGTATCGATAGAAGTCCCATTGTAGTTGCTCTATTCATTGTTAGTTGAAGTATTTCTGCTGCCAACACAAACAGTAGTGGGGAAAAAGGGTCCCCTTGGCGGACCCCTCTTTTGCAGTTGAATGTTTTACCTGGGACGCCATTGAGAAGGACTGAGATGAAGCTGTGGATATGATATCTGCAATCCATGTCGTCCAGTGGTCTGGGAACCCCATAGTTTGTAGTGTGAAAAGGATGCAACTGTGCTCAACCATGTCAAAAGCTTTTTCAAAGTCCAATTTCAGGACCACCACTTTTCTTTTTGATATGCGACACTGATGGATATACTCATAGGCCCAAGCCATGCAGTCCTGTATCATTCTTTCTCTGATGAAGCCACACTGGTTGTTGTGAATAAGCGTAGTGGTTACCCACTGTAGTCTTATGGATAGGATTTTAGTGATTATCTTGACTGTTGAGTTCAATAATGAGATGGGCCTATAATCAGCCACCTTGATTGGATTTCCTATCTTGGGTATGAGTGTGATATATGAACTATTCAAAGATTGTAAGGAAACCGTGTTGTGATAGAAATCCGAGCACGACTTGTATATATCTTCTTTGATAATATGCCAGCATGATTTGTAAAATTTGTTATTGAATCCATCCGGTTCTGGTGACTTGTCATATGGCATTTCTTTCATTGCTTTGTCAATCTCTTATGTGGCAATGGGATCACATTGTTGGAAGTACCGGACTAGTCCGGTTAAGAACGGACTAGTCCGATGTTGTCCAGTAAGGGTAACCGGACTAGTCCGGACCCTTAGAGGACTACTCCCATATTGTCCAGTAAGGGTAACTGGACTAGTCTGGATCCTATACGGACTAGTCCGATTTTTCAGTAACTGTCAGTTTGAACTCGAAATTGACATGTGTTCTAATTGAAAGGACACAACCCACCGATTTTGAGTCTCTGATCGGGAGACTCAATAATTCCTAAGGGTGGGAGGCCCCCTCTTGTGTCTCTTGGTCAACTATAAGAAGAGGGTCATGTGTATGATCAAAGTGGCCAATGCATACACTCATACACACTTGAACACTCTAACCCACTTAAATCCGATCAAGATACCAAGAGAAGAACAAGGGGGAAACGCCTCTCGCCGTGGTTCTTCTTGCGGCCTCGCCTTGTTGGCTAGATGGTCGCATCGTCAAGCAACAACAAAGATAGAGGTGAAGGTATTATTAGTGTTCTTGTGCTATTTGAGAAATAGCACTTGATGTTCATGTTGTAATCAGATTTCTCCATGTAATTCGAGATGATTTAGTGGCTATTTGATCTTTGGGCTCTCTCTTGATTTCTAACAATGGTATCAGAGCCGTTTAGACCACTAATAATTTCAAATTTAGTTTTGATCGAAGTTTTTCGCTAAAAGTTTTGAAGGTGCGGACTTGTCCGGTCTAAGGGTCGGACTAGTCCGGTGTGCCACAGTAAAGTGGTTAGGTTTTCGGATCAGTGCGTTTTGACGTGTTCATCTGATTGAAAACCAATTACCCACTTTGGATTGAAATCCATTGTGAAAATTAAGTTGATTTGGTAAGATGGTAAGATTAAGATTCCATTTTGGGTATTTCGACATTTTTTCCAGTTTTTTATATGAAACTTTCCCGTGGTTGGTCGTACGAGTCCGGAATAGTATGAACCAAACTCGAAAAGTTCAATAAAGAAAAGATCAAATGTTTTTTATGGGACCAGACTTGTCCGGCGTATGGACCAGACTAGTCCGAAACCCATATTGTAAGAGTTCGGACTAGTCCGACCATGTGCGGACTAGTCCATGCTATACAATTAAGTTTGCTTATTTAATTAAGCTTTCGTTGTGACTTAAGTTTATTGTCATAACAACTTGGTCGAGTAACCAAAGCGAAAGATAAATTGCTATGTCAATTTAAATTGCATGGAATTCTATTGAGTAACCAAAGTGAAAAATAGAATTGTCATGATTTTAAGTTATATTAATGTCATTATTGGCCGAGTAACCAAAGCGAAAGGCATCAATGACATTTTCCTTTCTAAGTACATAGTAATTTGGTCGAGTAACCAAAGCGAAAGATAAATTACTATGTATTTCAGTTGTTCTTCAATGTTCAGTTTTAATGTCATTATTGGCTGAGTAACCAAAGCGAAAGGCATTAATGACATTCTTTTTGTAAGAACATAGTAATTTGGTCGAGTAACCAAAGCGAAAGATAAATTACTATGTTGATTTTCAGTTATTCTCAAATGTTGAGTTTTGGTCGAGTAACCAAAGTGAAAGATAAAACTCATCATTTTCTTGTGGTTAATATCTATGCATTCTTCTTGATTTTAGTTTTTTGATTATGAAGGTTCCTCCAATGCTAATTCAGCACTGAGTTTCATCGCTTCTATTGATCCACCCAATGGAAGCAATTATGTGAGATGGCAAGAGAAGTTGGAGATTGCTTTAGCAGTCTCTGAGATAGACTTGGCTCTCACTACTCCATATCCGGTTGCACCGGTTGAACCAGTAAGAGATGCTGAAGAAACTCAGGAAGCCTTTGCAGTGAGGACAAAGGAATATACTACTGAGTTATTGGCTTATGACATTGACTGTTATAAGTGGAAGAAATCAAACAAGAAATGTTTGATGGTAATTAAGGGCACTATCACTAAGGCCATTCGGGGAGCAATCCCTGAATGTGAAACTGCTGTTGAGTACCTCCAAAGGATAGAGAATCAGTTTACTGGTTCTTCTAAGGCCACTGCAAGTACTCTTATCAAGAGGCTTGTTACTGAAAAGTATCATGAAGGTGGTGTGCGTGAGCACATCTTAAGGATGAAAAATATGGCTGCAAAGCTTAAGCCTATGGATTTGGGGATTAAAGATGAGTTCATTGTGCATCTCATCATTGCCTCACTTCCTAAGGAATTTGAGACTTTTGTCATCAACTACAACTCTCAACCTGAACTATGGAACATAGAAAAACTCATGGCTATGTGTGTTCAGGAAGAAGAGAGGATTAAGTCCCTTCACGGTTATGATGCTATTAATTACATGAAGGGAAAAGGTAAGGCTAAGAAGAATTATTCTTCTAAGCAATATTTTAAGTATCATGGTTCTTCTCACCATGATAAAGATAAGGGTAAGTTTCCACAAAGTCACACTTACAATAAGGATGTGAAGGTGGATAAAGATCAGTGCCGCTTTTGTTTAGACAAAGGTCACCATCAGAAGGATTGCATTGGCTTCCTTAAATGGTGTTGCAAAAACGGTAATGACTTTGTGACCTTTGTTGATGAATCCCTACTTTTAGATTATACACCATCTTTTTGGTGGATTGATTCAGGTGCCACTGTGCACGTTTGCAATTCGTCGCGGGGGTTAAATATGAGGAGGACCCTAGAAAGAGGGGAAAGGGCCATTAAAGTTGCTGATGGCCATGAAGCTGAAGTGAAAGCCATTGGAGATTATCCATTACTATTAAGGAATGGCTTTGTACTTACACTTCAGGATATATTATATGTACCCTCATTAAGTAGAAATCTCATCTCAGTGTCATGCTTAGATGATGATGGTTATGTTTGCCAGTTTGGCAAAGACAGATGTGTAATTAAGTATAATAATAAGATGGTTGGTGTTGCCATAAGACAAGGCATGCTATACTTATTATCTATGCATGATGATGTTAATGTTGTAAGCGACAATCAGTTTTCCTCACATCAGGGTAAGCGTAAGAGAATCGATTCCGAAATGTCTTCAAAATTATGGCATTGTCGCTTGGGCCATATTTCGAGGGGGAGAATTGAACAATTGATTTCACAATCGATTCTTCCTCATTTGGATTTTTTGGATTCAGAAGAATGCATAGATTGCATTAAGGGAAAATTTGTTAAGAAAATTAAGAAAGGTGCCATACGCAGTGCGGGAATTTTGGAATTAATCCATACGGACATTTGTGGTCCATTTCCCGTAGTATCTGTTGATGGTTTTGATTCGTTCATAACCTTCACGAATGACTATTCTCGCTATGGCTATATTTATCCAATTAAAGAACGCTCTGAAGCGCTGGATAAATTTAAGATATTTTAGGTTGAAGTTGAAAATCAGCACAATATTAAGATCAAAGTGGTAAGATCTGATCGTGGTGGTGAGTACTACGGTTTTCATACCCCGTATGGCCAAGTTCCTGGACCGTTTGCTCGGTTCCTACAGGAAAATGACATAGTCGCCCAGTATTCCGCACCGAGCAAGCCTCAGCAAAATGGAGTAGCAGAACGGCGCAACCGTACGCTAATGGATATTGTTAGATCCATGTTAAGTTAATCAAATTTGCCGGTTATCTTATGGATGGAGGCATTAAAAACCGCCATTCCTGTGTTAAATCGGGTTACTACTAAGTCGGTGACTAAAACAACGTATGAGTTGTGGACGGGACGTAAGCCCTCATTAAATTATATGCATATATGGGGTTGTTCCGCTGAGGCAAAATTGTTTAACCCAAACATTGGTAAGTTGGATTCTAAGACAATAAGTTGCCATTTTATTGGCTATGCAGAAAAGAGTAAGGGATATCGTTTCTATTGTCTAGAACGATATACTAAGTTTGTAGAAACAAGTCATGCCATCTTTTTAGAGGATGCCATGATCAGGGGGAGTACGCTAAGACGAGAAATTAATCTTGAAGAGAAGCGGGTTTATGTACCCACTCCTATGATTCAAGAACCATATTTCTCATTACCTACTGCTGTTGAATCATCGGTGCCTATTGGTAATGATTCAACACCTGTTGTTAATTCTCCATTGACAACGGAATTATTAAGAGAGGTTGAGCATTTTCAGCCCATTGTCACTAATAGTGAAGAGCAACAACAGCCTCAAAATGAGGATAATGTGCAATTAAGAAGATCTCAACAAGAAAGAAAATCGGACATTCTGGACGATTATGAGATCTATTGAGTGAGGCAATTCAAATGGAGGGTGATCCCACCACATTTGAAGAAGCTATGAGAAGTCCTCAATCATCTGAATGGCGTAAAGCCATGAAGGATGAAATGAGGTCTATGTAAACAAACAAAGTCTGGGATTTAGTTGAGATTCCTAATGGAGCCAAAACAGTAGGCTGTAAATGGGTCTACAAAATTAAACGTGACTCCAAAGGGAATATTGATAAGTTTAAAGCCAGACTTGTTGCAAAAGGCTTCACTCAAAGAGAAGGGATTGATTATAATGAGATATTTTCACCTGCCTCAAGTAAGGATTCGTTCAGAATCATTATGACATTAGTTGCACATTACAATTTAGAATTACATCAGATGGATGTAAAGACAGCGTTTCTTAATGGTGATCTATATGAGAACGTCTATATGACACAACCGAAAGGTTTTGTTGTTAAGGGTAAGGAACATATGGGATGCCACTTAAGAAAGTCCATTTATGGACTTAAACAAGCATCAAGACAGTGGTATCTCAAGTTCGATGAGACAATAAGAAAGTTTGGGTTTAATGAAAATGAGGAGGACAATTGCATTTATGCTAAGTTTAAGAACGGGAAATTTATTTTCCTCATGCTTTATGTAGATGATATACTACTTTCAAGTAGTGATGTCAATCTACTATCAGAAGCTAAGAAGTTTTTGTCCTCTAATTTTGATATGAAAGATCTTGGTGAAGCATCCTATGTATTGGGCATAGAAATTCACCGAGATAGAAATAAGGGGATATTAGGCTTGTCACAAAAGGAATACTTAGAGAATGTACTGAGAAAGTACAGTATGCATAAGAGTAAGCCTTCGCCTGCTCCGATTGTCAAGGGCGATAAGTTTGGGAACTTTCAGTGTCCCAAGAACCAATATGAGATCGATCAAATGAAGTTGGTTCCATATGCTTCTGCTGTCGGAAGCCTTATGTATGCTCAATTCTGTACTCGCCCTGACTTAGCTTATGTGACCGGAATGCTTGGCAGATATTAGGCCAATCCAGGGATTGATCACTGGAAGGCAGTTAAGAAAGCATTAAGATATGTGCAAGGCACAAAAGGCCTCATGTTAATGTATAGTAATTCAGACCCACTTGAAGTAGTGGGATATTCAGATTTAGATTTCGCGGGTTGTGTGGATACTAAGAAATCCATGTCAGGTTATATATTCACTCTCGTGAATGGAGCCATTTCGTGGAAAAGCTCCAAACAAATAGTCACTGCATCGTCCACAATGCATGCCGAGTTTGTTGCATGTTATGAGGCCACCAGGCAGGTTGTTTGGCTTAAGGAATTTTTACCCGGTCTTAGAGTGGTCGGCAGCATTGAAAAACCAGTTAAGTTATACTATGATAATGAGCCCGCAGTATTTTACTCTCACAACAATAAGTCGAGTGGTGCTGCCAAACACATCAACATTAAGTTTTATATTGTGAAAGATCGAATCCAGGATCATACCATAAGTCTTGAGCATATATGTACCAAGCGTATGCTTGCGGATCCGCTAACAAAAGGTCTTCCACCCAGCGTGTTCAGTGAACACGTAGCCGACATAGGTTTAAGGGAGAGCCTATGATCACTGGATATTTAGGGGCAAAGTAAGAGTAAGGTTCATTTTCAAGTGTGAGATGTATTGTGGTCTTCGAGTCCAACAATACATAAATGGTTGGTGTGATGCGTCGTGCCCTATATGTCAAGCATGAGAAAATGGACACTAAGTTTAGTATTAAGTAAGTTGGTAAGTTTCAGATTCGAGTTCAAGGGGGAGAATGTTGGAAGTACCAGACTAGTCCGATGTTGTCCAGTAAGGGTAACCGGGCTAGTCCGGACCCTTAGAGGACTAGTCCGATATTGTCCAGTAAGGGTAACCAGACTAGTCCGGACCCTATACAGACTAGTCTGATTTTTCAGTAACTGACAGTTTGAACTCAAAATTGACATGTGTTCTACTTGAAAGGACACAACCCACCAAATTTTGAGTCTCTGATCGAGAGACTCAATAATTCCTAAGGGTGGGAGGCCCCCTCTTGTGTCTCTTGGTCAACTATAAGAAGAGGGTCATGTGTATGATCAAAGTGGCCAATGCATACACTCATACACACTTGAACACTCTAACCCACTCAGAATCCGATCAAGATACCAAGAGAAGAACAAGGGGAAACACCTCTCGCCGTCGTTCTTCTTGCGGCCTCGTCTTGTTGGCTAGATGGCTGCATCGTCAAGCAACAACAAAGATGGAGGTGAAGGTATTATTAGTGTTCTTGAGCTATTTGAGAAATAGCACTTGATGTTCATGTTGTAATCAGATTTCTCCATGTAATTTGAGATGATTTAGTGGCTATTTGATCTTTGGGCTCTCTCTTGATTTCTAACACACATAGGTGTTGTATTGACGGGTGTTCAAGCATCATGTCTTGTAACTGTGGCCAAGGATGAACGGGCCGTGATTGGCCCAATCAATACTTGAATTCTTTCCATAGTAAGGATGCCTTGTCATTGTGATCTGTAAATTCCGTGCCTTCATGATCTGTGATTATATGTATCATGTTGTGTCTGTATCTTTCCGTTGCTGCCGCTACAAAAAACTTAGTTGGCTCATCGCCCATCATGGTCCATCTTACTGTGTACCTCTATCGCCAATAGTCATTTTTCTATTGCAGCAGGTTGCTCAGTTGATTTTTTATTAGTGCTCTGAACGCCTGTTCTTGAGGTAACAGGTTCCCCTACTCTTCCAGTTTGTCCACCACCAGTAGTGTTTCATTGCATTTCTTGATTAATTTTGGCAGATTGCCAATATTTTTGCTCCAGTGTTTCATGTACTTCTCAGTCTTTTTAGATTTGCTGATATTGTCCTGGCACTGTTTGTGGGAGGAAGTGATTTCCCCCATGAGTTGGAGACCACATCTTGAAATTGCGGATGTGTTAACCAGTAGTTTTCAAATCTGAAGCAACGCGCTTTCGGGATGTTTGTACTTATTTGCACCATACATGGGATGTGGTCAGATACATCTCTTGCTAGGGGCAAAAGGATGGTATTGGGAAATGCCATTGTCCACTGTAATGATGTGAAGCACCTGTCTAGCTGTTGCAGCAGTGGTGTGTCTTGCATATTGCTCTAGGTGTAGTTTCTGCCTTTGAGAGGGATTTCCACCAAGACCAGATGTTGAATAATTCCATTAAAAGTTTGCATGTCATTGAAATTTGCACCAGGTCTATTCCTGTCTTCTATGCTCCTGTAAAAGTTGAAGTTGCCCGCCTACATTCATAATCATCCGGGCTGATGTTAAGTTTCCATACCCATTGTATGAATTCTTGTCTTTGAGGGCCATTGCAAGGACCATAGACAGCCGTGAGATTCCAAACAGTTCCATTTTGCAATGATATGAAAATTTTACTGTAATTGTTTAATTCAGTATTTGTATGACTTGGCCTTGTAGGATGTTACCATTCCAGCTTAGTAGGATACCACCTGATCCTCCTCTAGACAGCGAATAAGCAAAGTTTGTGAATCTTCTGGGAGCAATCTTTTTTATCAGAGACATGTCTATTACTTCTCTTTTTGTCTCTTGGATACAAATAATATTGCATTCTGTGCATTCTTCTATTTTAGATCTCACAGCATGATGTTTGCTTGCGTCATTAATGCCTCTAACATTCCAGTTTAGGATGTTCTATCTTCTGTTGTTATTGTTTGCCATTTAAAACACTTTTTGTTGTAGACGGCATCTGTGGAGAATTGGAAATCCTGACAGCTTGATTGTATTTGTTTCTCAAGGGAAGTACCTTCTGGCAGAACCTGGATATGTTCAACTTCAGTATTTGTTGACAAGTTGCGGGACACAATCTTCATTGATCCAATTATGCATGTCCAATAGTTGACCTTTCTGAACATATCTGTGTCCTTGTCATTAGGGAAGAGCAAGCTGTCTTTGGCAGAGAGTAAGAATCAAATTTGGAAGAATGCTGTTCATTGCCTTCGGCTGTAACCTGTATGACATAGAGAGATATACCTGTTTCCCTGGAACAGCCCAATTTGTTTTGTATGCCAGCTGTAACTCGTAGCAGCCTGTTGTGCTAGGAGTTACACCAGAGATCTGCATGTAGTTGTTACTAAGAATAACCGTTGCATCAATAGTAAGTGGAAATCCCCATAATCCCTCGACAATTGATTGATTTCTTGTGTAGGACTTGTGGAATCTGATTGCACTGCTAGTTAAGTTGGCGAGTTCATATGTCTAGAAATGATCAGCTTCAGTTTTGTTTAAATTTTTTGAATATGCAATTTGACTGTTGCCCTTGTCCATGCGCAATGAGACATATCCATGTGATTGCAGTTGCATTCCTTTGTATCATAGAGGGTATTCTGCTGCACCCACAGAAACAGTAGCGAGGAGGTAGTTGTTTTTGAAATGGCCCATAGGCCGATTCTTACATTGCAAGCATAGTAGGCTTTGGGATAGTTATTTACGCACAATGTTTTGGACCGTCGGCCCATCAAAAGACCCCCACAGCCTATTGTCCTTAGTTTAAACAGCCAATCTCTTCCCTCGCTCCCCCTTATAGTTAGATATATTACAAACAAAAGTTGATCGTCAACACTTGATCCCTTAGCCCAAAAATAATGACTTAGCACCAAAATACGACCTGAGTGTCTTCCATCCCAGTAAGTTGCTGCTTCTATACATTATTGTTGTGTTACTGCCACCAAGCCTCCCTCCTCAGTCGACGATCCTTGGGGGAGTAGTTGGCCTGCCACCTCAGATGACACACCACATTCAGATACGACCAGAACCTGCAGGACCAAGGAGGGAATTTCAAGGTAAGGATCACAATCCGCCAAATCCAGTAAATTAGGAAATTTTATGAGATCTGGAAAGCAGATGTTACCCTCCGGGTGTGAATGACTGAGCTGCACATCCCGCCCCTCCTCCCGATCATCAACTACTATTTCAGAGGTAACCGCTCTTGTGCGATGTCCATCAAGCATCGTTTTGATTCTCGGGCTCCGTCTATGTGAGTCAAAATCTATTGGAGCTTTGTTTCTTCCAGCTCTGCTGTTTCTTTTGGTTGAGGACTACATATTTGTAGGATCGAAGGGCACAAAAAAAGCTACCAGAGGGGATGAATGGTAGACTTAAACTTTTTCAGCAAAAGCAACAGAAACCCCTCAATAGAAAATCAATCTGTTAAAAAATCATGTGTGTGATTAATCTAATCATGATCAATTGCCAAAAAATCAGTATAGATTGTGGAAAACAAAGTTATGAAGACGTCAGAACAAGAATCACGAAAATCCGTTGAGAAAAACTCAAGTTATGATTGAAAGATTCAACGAAGGTCAATCTGTTCTACCCGAGAAAAATCAGATCTGCAACACTGCAATGAAACTCGTGTAGATCCAAAACCACAAATCCAACGACCATGAAATTTTTACAGATGATAGATAATCAAGTTGTGAAGACAAAACAAAAAGAATCACATCAATTGGATCTGTAAAACTCTAGTTATGATAAAACTACCGAAGCAAGGTAGTGCTGTGCAGAAACTCGACGAGAAAAACTTGTTTGAAACAAGTCAGACGAACAAGGCACAAAAGTTCCTTTAAACTATGAATGATATTGATCAAACCACAAGAGGAACATCTCCAAAATCATGAATCATGAGCTCTGGCCTCCCTTTCTTATATAACCAGCCCTTAGGCCAACCCAATCCTAACTAGGACTCAAATCCTACTAAGATTCAATCGAAACTTTTCATAACTGCTCAAGACTCTTCCATATGCAGATAGAAACAATATTAAGACTTCCAAACACCTTACAAACGTATTCCACATTCCTAAAATAACGCAACTTTGTGACCCACACGAAATTCTGTCATAACCAACTCAAATCTTTCTATATTTGAGTCAAACCTGACTCAGCCGCAGCCTGAGTCCATAACCTAGTCGGTTGGACCTTTCCAGCCAATTTTTTACGTTCACATCTCTTCATCACACCTCGAAACCATGTAGCCACCTCCATGCACTCCTTGCACACATGCAAACACCTTCCAACAACGTCCAATATACCTTCATATGCATATTTCTTGATTCAAACATGTTGCGCAATCTCCCGATCAACTCAATCATAATTCCTCCTGAACTTGGTTGTTGAAATTCATCTTCTCCATAAGACTAGTTCAATAGATCCCGTCACCAGCCATGTCTTGAACTCAAGCAACACCTGCACATGAATAAAAAATCAATAATTCTGAGCACAAGTCCTCGACTTAACTCTCGTTAGTTCTGATAACCACAATACCTTACGTGAGCACCTCACATAAGCATGTTGCAAACCATAGCAAAACAATGTCAGCCACAACCACCAAAACACACCAAAGACTTAGTAAAAGGATACTAAGCAAACTTTCCATAGATGTAAATCAAGTTCGAATCAATTCAAAGTAAAAGCAGAACCATTGTAATCTAACTCCAGACCTTCCCAAAACTAACCGGACCTTGAGCCGGAGCTTACCAAAGCTAGCAGGACCTTGCACCGGAGCTTACCAAAGCTAGTTGGACCTACCGCCGGAGCTTACTAAATCTTCGTCGGACCTTGCCAAAGCAAATCGGACATAGACAAAGAAGTCAGACCTAGCCAAAGTATGTTGGACCTAGACAAAGCAAGTTGGACCTTACGTCGGACCTTGCCGGAGCTACCCAAAACAAGTCGGACCTATTGTTCGACCTTGCTGGAGCTCGAACCTAGAGTCGGACCATGTTGAAAAAGGTGTTTTGGTAGTATTCAAAACGTTTATCGTCATAGCCAATGTATTTAGCACACATAGGTCTTACAATCTCCCCCTTGATGAATGCATTGGCAACACCACATGGAATCCGGCAACACCACTTAGAATCTGAACATTGGCTTATTCAAATGAAAAGTTTTGAAAAGGAAATTCTCCCCCTATAAGTATTTCTCCCCTTTTGTAAATCAGAAATAAAATGAGAAGAAACGTGCCAAAAACACTTGTGAATATGTGCAATATGTGATCAATTTCTCCCCCTTTGACAATGTATTCAGCAAAGTTCAAAAAAGAAATTTCAATTGTTATGAGAATATTATAACATATACATATAAAACAAATCTCATCCAAGTCATACTATCAAGTAACTTACACTATCACATCAATGAGATACATAAAGTAGTGTAAGCCATGCTAGAGATCAAGTGTAATTTTCAATTTAAGCAAGTCATGATCTCACAAACTTAACTATTTCAAAACATGAAAGCATGACACTTGTTGCTGTATTTTCCATTTTTCAATATCATTTAAAGCTCAAATTTTGATCATATAACATTTGCAAGAGATTATATGCCGCATCTACCTTATCCTAACCAACCAAGCCAAACCTATGTCATTTGACAATTAGAAGCTTAAGGACATGATTTTAGTCATACAAAACTTCTTTCAAGTTCATATCTAAGTGCAATTATAAGCCATCACAAAAGAAGTGCGATGCATGCATATTCTCTTGATCTTTTCTCAATTTTTCATTTGATCATAAAAACTCAATACGTTAGTTGATTACTTGAATAATTATTTATTATTAAAAGCACTTGTGATCATGCAACAAGTTCAAAACAGCAAGAAAGTTCGATCATGACCAGATTTACTGTAAGTAATTATTCCAATAACTAGTCATGGCAAAAACTACAAAATGTATAACATGAGTAATGTAGTAAGAACTTTCAGCTTGTAAAAGAAATCACAAAGTCATATATGTATGAAATACTATGCTTATATTATTTTAATTTCAGATTCACGCATAGACTTCCAAAGTTTCAAAACTCCCACTCAATTTAAGCCATGAGAATACATAACCCCTATATCACTATGAATGTTAGAAAAATGAGTAAAGTCCAAAGGTTTTGTAAAAATTTCAGCCAATTGTTGCTCGGTATCTACATGGTGAAGCACAATGTTTCTTATTTCAATATTGTCACTTAGAAAGTGATACCTAATGTCAATGTGCTTTGTTCTAGAATGTTGCACAGGGTTTTTAGCAATGCAAATAGTTATAGTGTTATCACAAAACAATGGAACACTATCTACATCAACCCCATAGTCCTTGAGAGTTTGAACAATCCAAAGAATTTGTGAGCAGGCGCTAATAGCAGCTACATATGCAGATTCAGCTGTGGATTGTGCAACTGATCTTTGTTTTCTAGAGGACCAAGCAACAAGTGAATTACCAAGAAAATGACATTCACCTGAAGTACTTTTCCTATCTGTCGAAGTGGTTAAACGACACTTCCCCCGGTACTACTAAATTGTAGCCGCAGAGGTTCTTTATCGGTTTGGGTGCGCGGAGATCAGACACAAGATGGTGACACAGATGGTTTACGTGGTTCGGGCCGCCTGAGCGTAATACCCTACTCCATGGGGTATGTGTGGTTGTATCGAGTAAGTCCATGGCCCTAGTATGAATGTGAGCTTGGATTGTCCCCCTTGTACCGTGCGGCACAATCCTTTTATAGTCTAAGGACTGGTCGTTACAACATTTGCCTGGCCTGACATATGACCATAGCCTATTCAATAACATAATACATAGTCTATGAGTATTAAGGGAGATTAATAGGGTGATAACGTGCCTTAATGGTTGCGTTATCCCCATTAATAGTCCACTAATCGTGTGTCATTAATATAGCATTAATGACACCTAATCAGGTCTTGTAACTGCCGCTTTAACTGTCCCTTGAATGTCCGTACTGTTGGAGATCAGCCAACATCTCTGTCAGTGTTGTAGGTCCGGAAGCTCCACACATGATAGTTTTGGAGCTTTCTTTCGTGAGGAGATAGGTCCAAAACTGACATACACATGGCGGCACTGGAGCTTCCCTCTACAGGGGGTTAGGTCCAGGGTCATTATCCACGTGTCAATGTCGGAGCTTCCTTATGTCAGGAGTTCAGCTTTGGTCTTAAATTACACGTGGCAGTCCCAGAGCTACCCATATGAGGGAGGCGGGTCTGATGTCGTGTGACACGTGGGGCCTGAGGGAGCCTTCTACTCAAACAAGTGGAATTCTCTTGCACTTCTTACGATATCATGGGGTACCCGGTACACAGGGTACCGACAGTGGCCTCGGGCCCACCTCTGGGAGAAACCCTTTGGGTCATTATTCTACCAGAGGTGGGGCCATCCTCAATTCCTGCCCTGTACTTCAAAGGTCTTCTGATATGCCGTTGGGGTGATGGTTCGGGGTTAAACCACCGCCGCGTGGCTTGCTTTGAATGCACCAGATGAGATCTTTGAGTGAGGATCTCATGCAATTGAAGGTCGCCAGTTCAAAATACGAAAACCGTATTGGTTCCGAGCGCCTTATCGGGTTGCCGCCTTTGGGTTTCCCACCGCCCATCATGACAATGGTTCGCTTGGGGTAATAACCATGACCTCTTCATCGAGGTGGCCTCGGGCCCATTCATCATTGACATGGTAGGTTCTTCGTAATGTGGACTTGCTCTTGTTGTGGTTTCCATCCAAGCGTCATGGAGGCTTACTTAAGAAGGAAACCACGCGCAGTTTGAGGACTCTTTACGCTTTCGATCAAACTCGCGCTCAGAGCCTCCCAAACCTTGCCTAGCTTTCTCCTGTTTTACTCCACTTTGCTGTGATGGAGTTAGGTCTTCCCAAGAGTTGCATACAGAGCAAGGACAATTTGATGAAGGTTCGTACCTTCATGGGATGGTCCAGTGACTCCTTCAACCACTTGGTTCGTGTCGGCAAGCTCCCCTTCAAGAAGGAGCACCGCGGGGAGGTGGTGTACTTTTTGGTGTACGCCATGGTGGGATTGATCCCACCATTCTCGAGCTTCACTGATGTTGTTGGACTTCTACGGGCTCCAACTGCATCACCTTGACCCGCACTCTCTTCTGCTCGTGGCCACTTTCGTCCACTTCTGCGAGATGTGGGTGGACATGCCTCCCTACGTCGAATTGTTCCGAACCTTCTTCACAGCTCATACCACCGGCAAGAGGATAGAGTTGGTTGGATTATATTACTTCGTGAAGCGCAAGAACTGCCCCTTCATGTACTTGAAGTCATTCCCTTCTGGCAAATGGGACCGCTGGAAGAAGGATTGGATCGTCATTGCAGTGGAGGAGCACGATAGGTTGGAGCTGCCCCAAGGACTCCCCAACATCGACGCCGAGGCCTAGAACGTAGTTCCGAAGTTGTCAGATGCATTTAACCTTGTCCTTACCAGGATCCGAGACTGTGTGGAGGGTGGAGTGACCTCTTAGATTGTCTTCGAAAAATTTTTGGTAAATAGATGGGCTCCGCTGAGGAAGAGGGAGAAGCTCGACTGGGCCTTCAATAGTGTGATGGATGACGACCGGATTGAAACCGGTTTGAAATCCAACTTGGATAACGAAGCTTTGAAGCTCCATCTCAAGAAATTTCGGCATGGGCTTGTCGACGGTGATGCCTTAGCTTTGCCGGCTGCTTTCCTGCCCTAAACATGATTCTAGAGATTAGCAGAGAGCTCCGGAGGAAGATGTTAGTGCTAGACGACCTTGGCGAGGTAGAAAAACTACAGACCTCCAGGGTTGTAATCCCCGGAGCTTCCAAGGAGGTGGCCGAACCTGCTCCGAGCCAGAGGGTTGAAGACATTGGCAAGGGCAAGGAGCCAGCCGAATCTTCCAGGCGGAAGAGGAAACTGAAGCATGCTGATGGGAGGTCCATTAGGCCGGCTCCATCTACAATATCCCTTTCACCCCGACGAGGGAGATATTCTTTGGCTACACCTCCTTCAGTGCAAGTATCCTCGAGGGGCCCTAGTTCTAGACAGTCGACTCCGGCCCCAGTGCCGGCGAGGGGCTCTAGGCCGGAGGTTCTTCCTGGCCCAGGGAGACCTCAACTGGGGTAACACCAATGACGACAGGCTCCAAGCAACATTTCGGGACTCCCTCTATGCCAACGGCGGCAAGCTCCGGCTCTGATCCTTCGGCGAAGAGGTTCCATAGTGATTGGAGCGGTAGCTTTCCAAGGTAAGCTTTGCTTTTTCACCTTGATTTGCCACTTTTGTTTTCATCATGTTTTGAAATCTTCCGATTTTTTGACTAAAGGGCATCAAAGTCGGGGTCTAAAGATCTGGCCTCCATTGCACTGGCCGAAATAGTGCGGGCAGAAACTCTAGCTTCCACCCTCGTGTCTCCTCCAGTGGTGACTGAGGTTACGACAGCTCCGGCGCCAGCTGTCGTGGATCTGGATTCAGAGTCATCGCCAGAAGCTCCCGTGGTAGCGTCAGGCCACGGGGGAGAAGTTGAAGATGCGCCACCAAAAATAGTGCCGGAGGCTGAGGCTCCAGTGCGAGAGGTGGAGATGTCGAAAGCTTCGTTGTTTGAGCCAGAGGTTACCGAAGCTCCGGTTCCTGCACCACAAGTACTTGTGGGGCCGGTGTTGCCAGAAGCTCTGACACTGGAGTCAGAGGTCGTTGAAGCTCTGATCGTTGAATCGAAAGCAATTGAAACCCCGTCTACTGAGCCGGAGATGGTCGAAGCTCTAATCTCAGAGCCAGTAGTTGTTGAAGGTCTGGCGGCTGAGCCGGAAATGCTTGAAGCTCCGGTTGCTGAACCAAAAGTGGCTGACATACCGGAGCCTGAGCCGGTGGTAGTAGAGGCACCGGGTGAAGCTCCAACTGTCGCCCCGAAGGTAGCTACTCCGGAGGTGTCCGGGCTAGAGCTGGAGCACCATGAAGAAGTGGAGGCTTTCCACCCATGGAGCCGGCAACTGAAGATCCGAAAGCAGTTCCTTCGACTTCTGCTCCGGAGGTGGAAGTTCCCCCAGTGGGATCTTCCTCAACAGTAGCCGAGGAGCTCCTGGTGGGCGACCCTAGCGCCGCAGAAGCTCAGGGAACCACACTTGTAGAGTGGGACCCAATTTTCCTTATGGAGGATCCCCTGGAGCCAGAGGAGTTGACCCTAGCAGGCCCAGAGCCTAACCCCTTGGTGTTGTCCATAGACAATGCCTACTCAAGCCTCTGACAAGTTCATCTTGCCTTCGATCATCAGAGCAAGGTCCTTGAAGAGGAGCGCCACACCTTGAGGCGTTGGTGCAACATGCTCCATTTTGAGACCAGGCTTGCTCAGACGAGGCTTGCTGATTAGAAGGAGTGGATCAAGAGGGAGACGATCCGAATGGAATACTGGGGCAGGCTGCTGGAAGAGAATGAAGCCACCATCAGGGTACTCAACACTAATTTTCAGGACATTCTCGAGTGTGCTAAGGAGAGAAGTGATGCTGCTGATGAGCGTCACAAAAACCTCACTGAACTGATGAGATTCTCCAAAAGCACTGGGCGGACCTTGATGCGAGATAAGAAAAACTCCTGGAGCAATAGGAGTATGTTTTGAAGAGGGAGGAGGAGGTCACACAAAAATTGACTTTGGGTGAGCAAAATTTGGCAGATCACACTAAGAAGTTGGATCTGTGGAATGAGGAAGAAAATGAGAAGTACTGGAGGTTGGGGCAGGAGCTCTTGAAAAGAAAGGCTGATATTGCTGCTAGAGAAGGGAAAGTGAGGGGCATGGAGAAGGACCCGGCCTAATGGCGGAACCGTATCCACCTCTGGGAGATGGAGCTAACCAACCACGGAAAGCAGGTTGCTGAGAATATGCAGTAACATGCCAAAGTGGTGGAACGCCTTGCTTGTGAGAGTTTGGAGCTAGCGGCCGCCCGGAGGTCACTAGAGGAGCTGCAGAGCTCAAAGGCAACCGAATCCCTGATGGTATGGGATTTTCTGGGACGTGTAGACAGAGCCCTTGTACCTCTTGGTTTCAGTCCAGTGCGCTCGGAGGACCCAGCGCTGGAGCTGGACCAGACGCTGGTGGCACTTGGCTCTGCCTGCAGTAAACTCGAAGCGATGGGAAATGTCATCGCTGATCAGCTGGAGACAGAGGGGAAATCTCTGGCTAAAGACGTTGCCGAGTATATCTTGGTGTGTTACAGAAGCCGAGACTCCTAGTTCTCTCTAGATCCAGTCTTTAAAGGACTCATTGCTGAAGAAGAGGTTGTCGCCAGAGCTAGTGTCCAAGAGACTGCCGAGAAGGTTGCTTCGTTTTTCCACAGGACTTAGATCCTCCAGTAGCTAGGACCTTTTCCTTTTGCCCTTTGATGTAATCCCAATTTTGTAATCCAATACTTTGAATTAATGGAATCCACTCTTTTTGCCATGAATTTCACTTTGTCTTCAATGTACCATGAATTTCACTTTGTCTTCAATATATTGTGCTCTATCTTGTTGCCCCCTGGTATATGTGCACAATTCGAGTGTGTACATGTACCAATAGGATTTGATAGTATATTGATGACTTGAACGCTTCGAACTTGTAGATTTTGGGTCCGAGATCTTTAACTCTGATACGTCGACGGTTGGCCCCCTAGGGTTGTCAGAGCTTGACAGCTCTGATGGCACCCACCATCAACATATAACACGTTGATGGTGGGCCCCCTGGGATTTATCGGAGCTTGATAGGTCCGGTAGCTCCCGATGCCAATGCGCGAATTGTTGACGGCGAGCGTCTTGGGGTTGTCAGAGCTTTGTAGCTCCGACGGCACCCATTGTCAACATATAAAACGTCAACGGCAGGCCCCCTTGGAGGATGTGAGTGCTTAGTAGCTCCGGTGTCGTGCACTATCACTATGAGTTTCTATTTTTCCTGCACATTAGAGAAAAGAAAAGAGTAAAATTTGTCCTCTTATCTATAAATCGTTTGTGACTTATCATTCTTATTTGAGTTTTAAATCCGAAGAAAATCAATATGGTAACAAGCATATTGATGTAATCTTCCCAGATCTGTATGCTTTTTTAGTACTCACCCTACTGAGGCCTGCCGTGGTTTAGGTAGAGTGGCATGCTTAGGGTGCAGGACAAGGTTAAGTCTATAACACACTCCGGACCTATGTTGGCTTGGCACTCGGGCAAGTAGACTATACAACATGTTAAGATCCAAAAGGATCAACAATATAACTTGTAACACATATGAATAACTTGGACAAAAACTGAAAAAGAATTGCACAACTTCATTATAGACAAGAAGGATAAAAATAATAATTTGATATATCAAGCCTTGTACAAAAATAAATGCACGTGGAGTCTGTTTTCACACAACAATGTATTTCATTATAAGTCCAAATTACAGGGGGGACAAGGACACACTTAGGGTGCAGGACCAAACTAAGTGTGCTATACATCTTGTACTATCCCTGGGCAGGTAGTTACACTTTTAGTGTTGTGACTGTATCAAGTGTTACTTGAACTCCCCGGACCTTCCCGGAGGGGTCTGGATGTTCTCCCGGAGGACCTACCCTTCTCTGTGTATTGACTCTATAACATACATTTTGCATAATTATAGACTCACCTCAGTGATTCTAAGTATAAAACTTACGGAGGTGCTCGATGTTCCAAGGATTAGGAA
Source organism: Tuctoria greenei (assembly GCA_036927565.1). Taxonomy (NCBI): domain Eukaryota; kingdom Viridiplantae; phylum Streptophyta; class Magnoliopsida; order Poales; family Poaceae; genus Tuctoria; species Tuctoria greenei. The sequence goes on along the minus strand of JAYESD010000004.1, from coordinate 177,704,218 downwards.
ACGGAGTCCCATCCTCAGTTGCCAAGCGAACGCATCCGGCTGGGATACTTTGATCACTCGAAAGGGACCTTCCCAGCTGGGGAAAAGTTTATTCATGCCTTCACGAGTTAGTATTTTCCGTAGCATCAGGTCACCTTTCTCGAGTTATCGGCTGAGCACATGCCTTTGATGATAGCTCCGTAGCGCTTGGTGATAGCGTGCATTCCGAACAGCTGCTTGGCACCTTCCCTCGTCGACGAGGCCAAGGTCTTCACACCTGAACAGGCGTGGCTTTGTTGAACGTCTGGACCCGGATGGACCCCATGGTGATCTCTGGAGGAAGGACGGCTTCAACTCCGTACACTAGGAAGAAGGTTGTCTCCTTAGTTGACCGGTTAGGTGTTGTCCTGTTTGCCCTTAATGTGGACGGAAGCTCTTCAATCTAGTTGGCTCCATGCTTTTTTAGGCACTTGTATGTGCGCGTCTTGAGTCCTTTTAGGATTTCTGCATTTGCTCTCTCGGCTTGGCCATTACATGCTAGGTGAGCTACTAAGGCGTAGCTAAGTTGAATGTTGAGGTCTTCGCAAGATTCTTGAAATGTAGCACTTGTAAATTGGGTTCCATTGTCAGTTATGACTTTGTTCGGAACTCCAAATCTACATATAATGGACTTCAAGAATTTGATAGCTGATTGCTTGTTAATTTTCACAACTGGAGTTGCTTCTGCCCACTTGGTGAACTTGTCGATGACAACATAAAGGAACATGTAACCTCCAACGGCTTTTGGGAATGGTCCCAAAATGTCCATGCCCCACACGGCGAATGGACATGTAGGAGGTATCATTTGTAATGATTGAGCTGGTGTGTGAATCTGTTTTGCATGGAACTAGCACACTTCACATTTTTTTCACTAGCTCAACTGCATCTTGGAGTGTTGTAGGCCAATAAAAGCCATGCCGGAAAGTTTTACCAACCAACGTGCAGGAAGATGTTGGTTCCCACACTCGCCTCCATGGATTTCCGTGAGAAGCTCACGGCCTTCTTCCCTTGTAATGCAAAGCATTAGGACACCGTTGGCACCACGCCGGTAGGGATCCCCTTCCTCCAGTGTGTATCTTTTAGCCAACCTGACAATCCGGTCAGTGGATGCATCATCTTCAAGAAGGACGTTGTCTTTCAAGTAGCCACGGATCTCCGAGATCCATGCATCGAAGCTAACTTGAGCTTCTGAGTCTTGCGTGCTGGGTTGCTCGGAGCTTCCGACAGCACCTATGACCCTTGGTGGACGCCATGGTAACAAGGCCACTGGGACCGCCAGCTTCGAGGTGCTGGTCTCGCCCCCCCCCCCCCCCCCCCCCCCCCCCGCCCCCTTCGCTCAGTTCAGCAGACTAAGCTGTTGGTCTTGATAACCTCCAAACAAAGATTCCGTTGGGAGTCGAAGCTCTGGTTGAAGCCTTCGTCGAGAGTTCGTCGGCTTCAGTGTTGTGAAGACGCTGAACATGGTGGAGATTCAGGACTTCAAAGTCCTTTTGGAGCCTTTGTACTTCAAGGAGATAAGCATCTAGTTGGGGATTGTTATAGCAGCATTCACCTTTGACTTGTTTGATGAATCACCCTTCACCAACAACTGTTTGACACTATAGGATAGTGCCACCTTGAGCCCATAGATGAGAGCTTCATACTCCGCCATGTTGTTGGTTGCTTTGAAGTCAAGGTGAACCATGTACTTGACCTTCTCCCCGGTCGGAGCGAGGAGTAGGATTCCATCTCTGGCCCCCTGTTTCTGCACGAAGCCGTCAAAGTAGAGAGTCCAGTGAGGCTCGGTGAATACCGGAACCTTGGGTTTCGGTTTCTGCTCACTAGGGCCCCCAGGGTTTGATGGAGAGGGAGTCCATTCCGCCAAAGACTGACTCTTGATTGATTGCCTTACCATGAATTTGAGATCAATCTCGGCCACTTTGCGATGTTCCCAGTAAAGTTAGGGTTATGAAAAATAGCGCGCAGTGGATAAGAAGGTACCACTGATATTTTGTGGGCTTGGATGTAGTGACGAAGCTTCCTTGAGGCAATAAGAACTGCATAAAGCAGCTTATGCACCTCAATGTATCTGGTCTTGACATCGTAGAGTACATTGCTGACGAAGTACACTGGGCGCTGGACGGTCTGAACCCTCTCAGAGGGGCCCGGAGCTTCCTCTCCAATGACCCAGACCCTACCAGAGGGGTCTGGGCCTTCTTGTTGAGCTTCCAGGACCCTCCCGGAGGGGTCTGGATCTTCTTCCTATTCAACCCAGACATTCTGTGACGAGTCCAGATCTTCTTGTATAGCCGTTAAACTACCTCAGATGAGAGAGATTGATCTTCTAGCACTCTATCTTGAAGATCCGTGTCTGGGGGTTGTGACCCAGACTCGCCTTCAGGTAGCTCCGGACCCTCCCGGAGGGGTCTAGGCTCCTGAACTAGATCTAGCTCTAGCCTTTCTGTGACCAGGACCAATGTGACAACTTCTGTAGTTGCAGAGATATAAAGCAATAGAGGCTCACCAAGATTCGGAGCTACCAAAATCGATAGTTTGGTGAGGAGCTGCTTCAACTCTTGAAATGCCTTTTCTGCTTCTTCAGACCAATGAAATGGTCCGAACTTCCCCAAGAGTTTGAAGAAGGGTAGCACCCACTCTGCTAGTCTTGATATGAACAGGCTGAGCGCAGCTAGACATCTAGTTAACTTTTGGACGTCTTTTATGCAAGCTGGGGGCCACATGTCTTTTATAGCCTTGATCTTAGCTAGGTTTGCTTCTATTCCTCAGTGAGTCACCAAGAAACCAAGGAGTTTCCCAAAGCTAACCCCGAAGACACACTTGTCCGGGTTCAGCTTGGTGCACATGATGCGCAGCTTGTCGAAGACGGCTTGCAAGTTATCATGGAGTGACTCCTTGTTCTTGATCTTCATAACGATGCCATCGACGTACACCTCCACTAAGTCTCTAATTATCTCTCCAAATGTTTTGTACATAGCTCGCACAAAGGTTGAAGCAACATTTTTGAGACCAAAGGGCATGGTAGTATAACAATACAATCCATCTACTGTTATGAAGGCAGTATGCTCTTCATCTTTCTTAGACATTTGGATTTGATGATATCCAGAATATGCATATAGGAAACACAATAGCTCACACGCGGAAGTGGAGTCCACTATCTGATCTATTCTGGGTAGTGGAAATGGATCCTTTGGACATGTCTTATTTAAGGTTGTGTAGTCCATACACATCTGAAGCTTCCCACCAGCCTTGGGCACCACGACTGGGTTTGCTAGCCATTTAGGATGAAACACCTCCCGAATGAAACCAGCTTCGAGCAGCTTCTTGATCTCCTGTCGGATGAAGTTTTGCCGCTCAATTGTTTGCTTCTAGGGTTTTTGGTGTACAGGCCATGCGTCGGGATAGATATTAAGGTTGTGCTCAATCACTTCACTAGGGATCCCAGACATTTGTGACGGTTGCCAGACAAACACATCGACATTCACCCGGAGGAAAGTGATGAGCGCGAGTTCCTATTTGTTGTTCAGACCTCCCGATATATGGGTGGTATGAGCAGCATCAGAACCAATTTGGACGACTTTGATGGGAATGTCGGTGTCGCCGCATGGTTGCACACAGAGTGCAGAGGTTGAGCCTCGATTACGAGAGCTCGAAGGTTTCAGAGCTAACTCCTTACCGGATGCTTCCTCCTGCGCTGTAGCAAGCGCATGGAGTTCTTCCAATGTAGAGATTCCTGCAGTGCAATCCCCGTGGATCCGGGGAATGCCCTAAGGTGTTGGCATCTTCCACACCAAGTAGCCATAGTGGGCGGCGGCCATGAACCTGTATAAAGCAGGCCTGCCTAGTATGACGTTGAATGGTAAACTGATATGCGCCACATTGAAGACCAGTTTCTCGGTTCTATAATTCTCCCGAGTCCCGAAGGTCACTGGGAGTGTGGTGGATCCGAGTGCGGTAATGGCCCCCGGACCTACCCCAGAAAAAGGTCGAGAGAGACGAAGGTCCGATGGTCGGAGCTGGAGCTTGAGAAAGGCTTCAAAGCTTATGAGGTTCAGCCCTGCACCTCCGTCCACCAATACATGGTGGAGTTGAACATTGTTAATGGTTAGAGATACCATCAACGGGAGTTGGCCAGCTTTGATCATGTTACGAGGGCAGTCTGAAGCATCGAAAGTGATGGGAGTGTCCATCCACTTCCAATGAGGTTCCGCCCTGGTGGTGGGATCTGCAGCAGCCATGTCCAGCCGCATTGTCTTGAGGATGCGGCAAGAGGTGATGTCCCAAGAACCACCATAAATGGTGTTTAGGGTCTTCTGACACTCGTTGTCAAATACGTCGTAGTCGTCATCGAAAGTATTGTAGACAGCCTTCAGAACCTTTTTGGGGTCCTGAAAGCCTAGCTCCTCTTCAGCTGGAGCTTTGTCGACTTTTTGTTTTCCTTCCTGCTAGCGGAAAGGAGCTTTTTCTCGGTGCTTGTTGTAGCGCTCGACAAGGTTCTGAACCTCTAGGCATTCTTCCAGAACGTTCTTGTCCGTCTTGAGGATCGGACACCACACTTTGGAGCCGCCACTGTCTTCTGATGATTGTCGAGGTTATTTCTTGGGGTGTGACCCCGACCACCCGGAGCTGCGACAGCCGTAGCAGTAGGTGCGCCAGCCGATGACTTCTTTTTGCCGTTGGACCTCTTTTCATTTTTGCCACCTCAAGAGGTAGTGGTTTAGCCTTGGAAGGTTTCTTGTTGGCCTCCGGAGGTGGTTTGGAGTTCATCTCACGTCCCTCCGCAGCTTTGGCACATTTGTCCACTAAGCTGAAGAGTTTTGTGACGCTGGTGACTTCTTTGGTCGCCAGCTTCTCCAGCATCTTTTTGTCTCGAACGCCTTGTCTAAATTCAACAATAACAGAAGCGCTCAAGATTGAGGGTGTCGGAGTGTAGATCCGGCAATTCTCCCGGTACTACCGTTGGTAGCCCGCAGAGTTTGTAGTTCGGTATTGGGCGCGCAGAGATTCAAAAGATGACGGGAAATAGACACAAGGATTTACGTGGTTCGGGTCGCCTGAGCGTAATACCCTACTCCACGGGGTGTGTTGTTGTTTGTATTGGGTGTCTAAGTTGAGTATGGGAGAGGTCTCGGCGTTCAAAAAGCTGTCCCCTGTGTATCGTCGACCAGTCCTTTTATAGTACAAGGACTGGTCGTTACACCGTTAGCCTGGCCTGACATGTGGCCCTGGCGGTTACTGATGCTTAATACACAATTAAAATAGGTGAATTACCCTTAATAGCGTGGTAACGGGCCTTGACAGTGCCGTTACTGGTATTAAGAGCCTTCTGATAGTGTGTCATTAATGTGGTATTAATGACACTTAATCGGGTCTTGAAGTCTTTGATTGCCCCTTGAAGGTCCGAGCCGTTGGGGCTTCACCAATCTGATTGCTGAGGTTGAAGGTCTGGCGGTTTGGACACATGGCAGCTTTGGAGCTTTCCGTATGGGACGGGTAGATCCGGTGTAGATGTACACATGTCGGTACCGGAGCTTCCCTCTGTCGGGGGTTAGGTCCGGAGGTGCCGCACAAGTGTTTAGCCCGAAGCTATCCCATGTGTGGGATATTGCTCCTGTTGCAGTATACACATGGTAGCACCGGGACTAACCATAGATGGGAGGCAGGTCCGGTCCCGTATGACACGTGGGGCCTTCGTAGGTCTTCAACTCAGACAGGTGAAGTTTCTTTGGTCTTTTTGTAGTCCCAAGGGGTATACGGTACGCAGGGTGTCGATAGTGGCCCCCTGGGCCCACCTCTGGGAGAGACCTTTTGGATGAAGTCGTTCTGCCGGAGGTGGGTCCATCCTTCGGTTTTCGAGCCGTGTCTTCAAGGGTCTTTGGGTGTGCCGTTGGCAGTACTTCGCAGTTAAACCAATGCCGCGTGGCATATCCAGGATGTGGCAGGTGAGATCTGAGCGTGCGGATCTCACACAATTGACGGTCGCCGGTTCCCGATACGAAAATCGTATCGGTTCTGCGCGCCCTGTCAAGCCGCCGCCCTCGGGCTTCCCGCCTTTCATGATGACAACCGTTCGCCTAGGGTAAGGACCTCGACTTGATCGTCGGGGTGGCCCCAGGCCCCCTTGTCATTGGCAGGGTGAAGTTTTTGAATTATATCGCCGGTTCCTTTGCGGTATCCATCCAAGCGTTGTGGGGGCTTACTTAAGAAGGAAAGCGTGCACCATTTGGGTATTCTTTACGCCTTCATCTGAACTTGTGCTCAAATCCTCCAAACTTTTGCTTGCTTTTCATCTTTCGCCCCGCTGTGCTGCGATGGAGTTGGGTCTCCGCAAGAGCCGACTGAAGACTGATGGTGATTTGAAGAAGGTCCGGGCCCTCATGGGGTGGGCCAGTGACTTCTTCAACCACCAAGTCCGCGTCGGCAAGCTTCCATTCGAGAAGGAACACGCCGGCGACATGGTGTACTTCTCCGCGTACACCATGGTGGGACTGATCCCACCCTTTTCTTCTTTTTTCTTGATGCTGCTAGACTTCTATGGTCTGCAGCTGTACCACCTTGGCCCCCACTCCATTCTTTTGTTGTCGATCTTTTTCCACTTCTGCGAGATGTGGGTGGGTATTCCTCCCTGCGTCGAGCTCTTTCACACCTTCTTCACCATCCACACCATCGGCAAGAGTGACGAGTACCTTGGCTCCTATTATTTTGTGAAGCGCAAGAAGTGCCCGCACAAGTACTTGCGGTCGGTCCCTTCTGGCATGTAGGACGACTGGAAGAAGGATTGGATTGTCATCAGGACTAAGGAGCATGAGAGGCTGGAGTTGCCCGGAGGCCTCCCCAACGTCAAAACTAAAGCTTGGAGCGAAGTTCCGGTGTTATTGGATGCCTTCAATCCTGCTCTGACTAGGATCCGCCAATGTGTGGAAGGAGGGATGACTCCCCAGGCGGTATTTTGCAACTTCCTGGTCAATAGGTGGGCTCCGCTGAAGAAGAGGGAGAAGCTCGCTTGGGCCCTCAATAGTGTGACGGACGACGACCGGATCGAGACCGGTTTGAAGTCCAACCTGGAAGGCGCAGCCTTAGAGTTTTACCTCAAGAAGTTCCAGCACGGCATCGACGTCGAAGGTGATGACTTGTCTCCACCGGCTGCTTTTCTCCCTCTGAACATGGTGGCAGAGTTCAGCAGGTAGCTCCGGTGAAAGATGCCGGCGCTTGATGACCTCGGTGTAATTGAGAGGCGTTCGACCACCGGGTTGGTGATCTTGTGACGTCCGGTTCCGAAAAATGAACCAAGCTAACGCATATGTGTGCCTAGGATGTTCATCACACATACACGAGTGCAATCACAAAAGAGTATACAGAAAATTACCACAAGACAAGATTAATTAACCAAATTTTATTACACAAACCATATTATCCTCGAATACAAGCTCTAATGAATATTAACGACAAGTTTAACTAATGCAGTGGAAATAAACTAATTAAGCAAACTAAGCGACTAAGCAAACTAAGCATAAGGGATAGCGCAGCTCCAATCAACACCACAGGCAAAGCTGACGGCAGACACGGCCTAGAACTCCGCATTATCGCCATTAAACTCCCAATCCTGACCTGCAACTGTTGGGGGGATTGCAAGAGTGAGTACATGTCGTACTCAGCAAGTGTGGAAAGTATGACATGTGGCTTATTCAAATGACGACAATAATAATGGTTAAGTGTTGAAAAGTACATTAAAACATTTGAAAAGCAATATATTATATTTATATGAATCAAATCCATCATAATCATAAGTAATATCATAATACCAGTCCACAATTCACCATCCTCATCAATAATTCCAGGTTTCACCATTTGCCAATAACCATATCCAATACCAGAAATAAATCCATAACCATAATCCCAACCATAACCATCCCAAATACCATCCCAATACCGAGTTCCCTCTAATCATGGAAGTTGTCCAGGTGCTCATAACCGGGAGCACGGTTATCATGATAGTTTTATTTAACTCTGCAGAGTTTGTACCTCTTTAACCACGTGTTTGTGATTTCATCACCCGTCGGCGACTAGAGAACCTCCCTTATGCCAATTACACTTACTTTGGTGTATGGCCAAGAGATCACAAAAGCGCTTTACAAAGGGATTACTAGCCTATTTAGACCCCCACTAAGGTTTCACCGGTGGCGATGTCTCCAACTGAGCGCATCTTCAACCAAGGGCCCCCTCTTGAGCCATTCGGATCCTAGGGTAGTTCCACCAATCATCAACAAACCCAATCCGACTACCCCTTCCCCGAGCATCCACAATGGTTCAAACAGTACTAGCAAAGCCCTAATTAATCAGCTACGCTGCACCCATACTTGGCCTCGTGGTGGCACTGTAGTCCTGGCTTATTCTCGCAAGAACCGGTCCTTAGATCTAAAGCAAGCAAACCACCATACATCCAACTCATCCACATACCAGGCTTGCTTAGATCACCCATCATTTAAACCAGTTCATGTTAATCATAATCTCATCCATGCATAATTAAATTGAGTGGTATAGTTGTTTCCCATCCCAGTTGATTAAGCGAAGCAAAAGGTAAAAGCCCTTCCTGACTCTCTACCATAAATTCCAGGTGACAAGGGTGGTTAAACAATTCTAGTAAACTTCCTATCATAGGATTCCCATCAAATTGACACAGCATGCAGTTTTGCAAACAAAACATTTATTTTAAAATAGGGTCAATATGCTTCAAGGACACTTGCCTTGCTCTTGCTGTTGATTAGGGTCAAAGCCTTCAAACTCTTGGTGCTGTAGATCCTCCGCGGCACTTTCTAGCGCAAATCCGTCTAATCCACACAATAAACATAAAAGACAAGAAACACAATCAAAGATTGCACAAATATTACTCAATATGACATGACATGCATGATTGATGCAAATGCAAGGTAGAACTTGTTACTAGATTGCTTTTAATGATCACTAACTAGTTCTAATAGCTTTTAACAAGTTTATACAGGTTTGGATTCGATTAGGTCAAATTTTAGAATTAATTCAACACAATTTAACCAGAAAGATCGGACTAGTCCGCTAGGGACCGGACAAGTCCGCACTATGCAAGATCAGCAGATTAGGGTTTTCTAGATCAACGTAAATTCGGAGATTAGGGGTTGAATTCACGTAAGGAAAAGATAATAGAAGGTATACCAGGTGTTTAGAACTCCAATGAATCAAGAAACTTGGAGGTAACACTTGGATCTTGATGATCTAGGGTTGGTGATGAACTTGGGGATGAATTGGTGGTGAAGGACGAAACTTGGTGGAGATCTTGATCCTCTTTCGTTTCCCCCTCTTCTTCTTCTTGCTTGGGATATTCTCCTCCCTCCTTGATGGTGGCTCCCCACGAACTAGGGTTTGGGTGGGGTGGAAAAGTGGTAAATAGATGTCAATCCAAGGGGTGGGGTTGTTTATATAGAGGTGGAGGCTAGGGTTAGATGGATTTCAAGTTTGAGAGGAGTAGAGGCCGGTTTAGAGTCCCGCATGGGCTCTAAAAGAGTTAGGCACAACGTCCCTAGGCCCACTTAACGTGAAACCCAAGAAACAAGTCGTAAAACAAAATATCAACTCGGAGTCGCGGAATATCGGACAAGTCCAGAAAGGACCGAACTAGTCCTAAGTCGTCCAGAGAGAAAATCGGACAAGTCTGGCCAAACATCGGACAAGTCCGACATTAAACAGAGAGGAAAACAGACAAGTCCGCTGGAACACCGGACTAGTCCAGAAAAGTCCAAGGACTTAGCAATTTTTCAAGAATTCAAGAAATAACGGACTAGTCCGCACAAAATTGGACAAGTCTGAAAGTTTCCAGAGCCAAAATCGGACTAGTCCGTTTTTAGTCAGAGAGAAATCGGACTAGTCCTCAGTAAAATCGGACTAGTCCGCACATTCCTGCATTTTAAGTGTGGTTTTGTTCCAAATCAATTTTAAATGCTTCAAATCAATTTTAAACTTGTTCCTCTTGTTGTGGGTTAATGTTAAACATGTATATGAGTGCATGCAAGGCATGATGCATAAAAATGAGGGTGTTACAAACCTACCACCCTTAAAATGAATCTCGCCCTCAAGATTCGACGCAGAAGAGAATAGATAGGGAAAGTCCTTCTTGAGATCATCTTCCAATTCCCACGTTGCTTCTTTTTCGGTGCGGTGCTTCCATTGAACTTTACAACATCTAATGACCTTGTTCCTTGTGACCCTGTCCTTGGATTCCAAGATTTTGATCGGTTGCTTGACATAAGTCAAATCTTCCTCTAATTCCAATTCTTCCATTGGCACTTGTTCTTCCGGTACTCTCAAGCACTTCTTGAGCTGGGAAACATGAAAGACATCATGCACGTCTGAAAGATGAGCTGGCATCTCCAACTTATATGCTACTTCTCCTCTTTTGTCCAAAATCTTGAACGGTCCAATATAGCGAGGTGCTAGCTTTCCTCTTATGTTAAATCTCTTATGACCTCTCATTGGTGACACCTTGAGGTAAACAAAATCTCCCACTTCAAAGGCTAGTTTCCTTCTCCTATTGTCCGCATAGCCCTTTTGCCTTGATTGGGCAGCCCTCAAGTTTTCACGAATTATTTGGACTTGCTTTTCGGCTTCTTGCAACACATCCGGACCAAATACTTGAGTTTTTCTTCCTCATTCCAGAACAAAGGTGTCCTACACTTCCTCCCATAAAGCGCTTCATATGGTGACATCTTCAAACTTGCTTGGTAACTATTGTTATATGAAAATTCCGTGTATGGCAAGCTTTTGTCCCAACTCTTCCCATGCTTTAAAGCACAAGCTCTTAACATGTCCTCCAAAATCTGATTGGTCCTCTCGGTTTGTCCATCCATTTGAGGATGATACACTGAACTAAAATTCAACCTCGTTCCCAAAGCTTCATGCAATTTTTGCCAAAATCTGGAGGTAAATTGAGAACCTCTATTCGAGACTATCTTCTTAGGGACTCCATGTCGACACACAATATGCTCCATGTATATTTCGGCCAATCGTGCAGCTATATATTTGGTCTTCACAGGGACAAAATGAGCTGACTTGGTTAAGCGATCCACAATTACCCAAATTGAGTCATACCCGGACTGAGTACGTGGTAACCCAACTATGAAGTCCATTCCAATTTCTTCCCACTTCCATTTCGGAACCTTCAACGGTTGCAATAATCCGGCTGGCCTTTGATGTTCCGCCTTGACTCGTTGGCACACATCACACAATGCTACGTATTCAGCTATGTCCTTCTTCATGCTATCCCACCAATAGCAAGTCTTCAAGTCTTTGTACATCTTTGTACAACCAGGGTGAATTGAGTAAGGCGAGTCATGTGCCTCCTTTAATATTGTCTCTTGAATATGCTTTACATTAGGCACAACGATCCTCTTTCCAAGCCATAAGGTACCATGTTCGTCTTCATCAAATCTGAATTCTCTCCCTTCCTCGATCCTTTCCTTGATTTCCTTGATCTCCTCATCCATGGTTTGTGCTTCTCGAATTTCTTGCTCCATGGTTGGGTTTAACTCCATCATCTCCGTCTCATTTACAAATTCGAGGTTCAACCTTTCAAACTCCTTACATAACTCGAATGGTAACTCTCGAACTGTGAGTTGGTGACTTACTCCCTTTCTACTCAATGCATCGGCCACTACATTGGCCTTTCCCGGATGATAGTTGATCCCAAATCATAATCTTTGATGAGCTCCAACCATCTTCGTTGCCTCAAGTTCAGATCCCTTTGTGTGAAAATATACTTCAAACTCTTATGATCCGTATAAATTTCACACCTATGTCCAAGAATATAGTGCCTCCAAATCTTCAATGTGTGTACCACGGCCACGAGTTCCAAATCGTGTGTGGGGTAATTCTGCTCATGTTTCTTCAATTGTCTTGATGCATAGGCGACCACTTGACCTTCTTGCATCAATACACATCCAAGCCCTTGTCTCGATGCGTCGTACAAATCCAACCTTCTTGCTCACGTCTAGTAATTCCAGCACCGGTGCAGTTTTAAATCTCTTCTTCACCTTCTCAATGTCGTCCTAGCAAGATAGAGTCCATTTGAGAGGCTTTCCCCTTGTTAGCAACTCAGTCATGTGCTTGGCTATCTTGGAGAAGTCCTTGATAAACCGATGGTAATATCCAGCCATCCCAAGAAAACTTCTTATTTCCTTGACATTTTGTGGCAGTTCCCACTTCAACACGTCTCTCACTTTTCCGGGGTCAACCGATACTCCTCCTCCTGAAATTATATGACCCAAAAATGGCACCTCTTTCAACCAAAACTGACACTTGTTGAACTTGGCATACAATCGATGCTCCCTCAATTTCTGCAACGTGAGCCTCAAGTGTTCCTCATGTTCTTTATCATCCTTCGAGTAGATCATAATATCATCAATAAACACCACGACGAACTTGTCCAAGTACTCCATGAAGACCTTATTCATGAGGTACATAAAGTAGGCAGGCGCATTTGTCAATCCAAAAGACATCACGGTGTACTCATAAGATTCATACCGTGTCCTAAAAGTTGTCTTGGGTATGTCCGATGGTCTAATCTTCATTTGAAAGTATCCCGACCTCAAATCAATCTTAGAGAAGACACAAGAACCCTTCATCTGATCAAACAAGTCTTCTATGCGTGGCAAGGTGTACTTGTTCTTGATTGTTACCTCATTGAGAGCTCGGTAATCCACACACATCCTTTGGGATCCATCCTTCTTGTCCACAAATAGAACGGGCGCTCCCCAAGGCGAAGAGCTAGGGCGAATAAAACCCTTCTCTAATTGCTCTTGAATCTGCTTCTAGAGCTCCGCTAATTCCAAAGGAGGCATCATATATGGCCTCTTAGCTATAGGTGCAGTTCCAGGTATTAAATCAATAACAAACTCAATGTCTTGATCGGGTGGCATACCTGGCAACTCGTCTGGAAAAACATCCAAAAATTCACACACCACCGGAATCTCCTCAATTGCGGCACTGTCCATATGATTCAGCTCCAATTGCTTTGGTGCGGTTTGAGATGCTTCAAATTCTACGGTGATCCCTTCTTCATTGGTCAACTTCATCGTCTTCGTGGCACACTCAATAGCTCCATTGTGCTTCCTCAACCAGTCCATACCAAGTATAATGTCCAATCCTTGAGAGTCCAAAACAATGAGGTTGGCGGAGAAGTCTACCCCCCTTATTCTAAGTCTTACTTTTGGACATACTATATTTGTCCTCATCTCTCCTCCAGGAGACTTAACCAATAGAGTAAACTTCATATGAGAGATAGGCAAACAATACTTGGCAACATACTTCGATGCAATGAATGAATGCGATGCTCCAGAATCAAATAACATAGTCGTGGGGTTGGAGTTGGCGAGAAACATACCAATGACCATGTCATCCGCTTGTTGAGCATCCTCCGTAGAGACATGGTTCACGTTGCCACGAGCAAAATTCTGCTGTCCGCGGTTCCCTTGTGGTTATCCTCCATTGGGTCTTGGGTTTTGCCTCAATGCATTGCTTCCTTGACCAAGGCCTGATTTAGGACATTGATGCGCAAAGTGTCCAGCTTCTCCACAAGTATAGCACTTCTTAACTCCACCAGAATTATTGGGACGAGCTTGGTTTTGAACATTAGCACCAGGAAAATTAGCACGAGGCGCATAAGGCATTGGAGGCCTAGGTGCTTGCATAACAGGGCGCTGCTACACAAACTGAGTTGGGCACGGTGCAAGTCCAGGGCATTGAGCAGGAATAGAGGAGCTGTAATAGGGCGCATTGGATGGTGCAAGGCGAGGGCGCACATTACTTCCTTGTTGCTGTCCTTGATATGGTGCCTTCCTCTTGATTTCTTGCTCCATCTCACGGATCTTGTTCTCAACCACAGTTGCTTTGTCCACAAGCTTCTAGAAATTGACATAATCACAGTTGAGCAATTGCACTTGGATCTCATTGTTCAAGCCCCTCATGAACAAGTATTGTTTCCGGCTGTCCCGACTAACATCCTCAGGCACGTATCTTGAGAGTTGAGTGAACTTATTGAGATATTCACTCACGCTTGACCTTCCTTGCCTTAAATTCTCAAATGCTTGCCTCTTCAAAATCATAACTCCTTCCGGTACATAATGAGAACGAAAATTCTACTTGAATTCGGCCCAAGTAATTCTCTCTTGGTTCTCATGAGCATTGCAATAAGCATCCCACCAACCCGCAACTGCTCCAACTAGTTGATGAGAAGCAAACAAGACCTTCTCCTGGTCACTGCATTGGACAATAGCTAGCTTCTTCTCCACGGACTTGAGCCAATCGTCCGCATCCATAGGGTCAGCGGCTTGAGCAAAGGTCGGAGGCCTAGTCCTCATAAACTCTCCCAATCGGTTATGAGGAGGCGGGGGTGGCGGTGGAGGCATGTGGGGCTGATTGTTGATGTTGCCAGCCTGCAGTTGTCCCATTGTTTGTATCATAGTCTGCATGAGCTGGTTTTGCATAGCCAATAGCTGCTCAATGTTGATAGCTCCCTGAGTAGATCCTTGTCCAATGTTGTTCTGAGGCACTCCATTGTTCTCCTCCTCATCATTGCCATCCCTCTGGTTGCAAGTCCTCACCATCTGATGAAAAGCAATAGGTAAGAATTAGAAAACGTCTCCAACTATATGCATCAAGGGATATGAGACTAAACAACCAGCTGCACTAGCCTAGGTGGACATGGCAATGCTAAAGCATCCCAAAATCCTCTATTAAGCACACAAGCAAACAATATATATAGCAAACAGCACTCCAAGCAAAAACACATCGATTCTTGAGTGCTCCTATGTGCTCTAAAGTGTCCATTCTATCTAGGCTGCATCCTACGGTCAACCTGTGGCTCTGATACCAATCTGTGACGCCCGGTTCCGAAAAATGAACCAAGCTAACGCATATGTGTGCCCAGGATGTTCATCACACATACACAAGTGCAATCACAAAAGAGTATACAGAAAATTACCACAAGACAAGATTAATTAACCAAATTTTATTACACAAACCATATTATCCTCGAATACAAGCCCTAATGAATATTAACGACAAGTTTAACTAATGCAGTTGAAATAAACTAATTAAGCAAACTAAGCGACTAAGCAAACTAAGCATAAGGGATAGCGCAGCTCCAATCAACACCACAGGCAAAGCTGACGGCAGACACGGCCTAGAACTCCGCATCATCGCCATTAAACTCCCAATCCTGACCTGCAACTGTTGGGGGGGGGGGGGGGGTTGCAAGAGTGAGTACATGTCTTACTCAGCAAGTGTGGAAAGTATGACATGTGGCTTATTCAAATGACGACAATAATAATGGTTAAGTGCTGAAAAGTACATCAAAACATTTGAAAAGCAATATATTATATTTATATGAATAAAACTCATCATAATCATAAGTAATATCATAATACCAGTCCACAATTCACCATCCTCATCAATAATTCCAGATTTCACCATTTGCCAATAACCATATTCAATACCAGAAATAAATCCATAACCATAATGCCAACCATAACCATCCCAAATACCATCCCAATACCAAGTTCCCTCCAATCATGGAAGTTGTCCAGGTGCTCATAACCGGGAGCACGGCTATCATGATAGTTTTATTTAACTCTGCAGAGTTTGTACCTCTTTACCCACGTGTTTGTGATTTCATCACCCGTCGGCGACTAGAGAACCTCCCTTGTGCCAATTACACTTCCTTTGGTGTATGGACAAGAGATCACAAAAGCGCTTTACAAAGGGATTACTAGCCTATTTAGACCCCACGGAGGTTTCACCGGTGGCGATGTCTCCAACTGAGCACATCTTCAACCAAGGGCCCCCTCTTGAGCCATTCGGATCCCAGGGTAGTCCCACCAATCATCAACAAACCCAATCCGACTACCCTTCCCCGAGCATCCACAATGGTCCAAACAGTACTAGCAAAGCCCTAATTAATCAGCTACGCCGCACCCATACTTGGCCTCGTGGTCGCACTGTAGTCCTGGCTTATTCTCGCATGAACCGGTCCTTAGATCTAAAGCAAGCAAACCACCATACGTCCAACCCATCCACATACCAGGCTTGCTTAGATCACCCATCATTTAAACCAGTTCATGTTAATCATAATCTCATCCATGCATAATTAAATTGAGTGGTATAGTTGTTTCCCATCCCAGTTGATTAAGCGAAGCAAAAGGTAAAAGCCCTTCCCGACTCTCTACCATAAATTCCAGGTGACAAGGGTGGTTAAAAAATTCTAGTAAACTTCCTATCATAGGATTCCCATCAAATTGACACAGCATGCAGTTTTGCAAACAAAACATTTATTTTAAAACAGGGTCAATATGCTTCAAGGACACTTGCCTTGCTGTTGATGTTGATTAGGGTCAAAGCCTTCAAACTCTTGGTGCTGTAGATCCTCCGCGGCACTTTCTAGCACAAATCCGTCTAATCCACACAATAAAGATACAAGACAAGAAACACAATCAAAGACTTCACAAATATTACTCAGTATGACATGACATGCATGATTGATGCAAATGCAAGGTAGAACTTGTTACTAGATTGCTTTTAATGATCACTAAATAGTTCTAATAGCTTTTAACAAGTTTATACAGGTTTGGATTCGATTAGATCAAATTTTAGAATTAATTCAAACAATTTAACCAGAAAGATCGGACTAGTCCGCTAGGGATCGGACAAGTCCGCACTCTGCGAGATCAGCAGATTAGGGTTTTCTAGATCGACATAAATTCGGGGATTAGGGGTTGAATTCACATAAGGAAAAGATAATATAAGGTATACCAGGTGTTTAGAACTCCAATGAATCAAGAAACTTGGAGGTAACACTTGGATCTTGATGATCTAGGGTTGGTGATGAACTTGGGGATGAATTGGTAGTGAAGGACGAAACTTGGTGGAGATCTTGATCCTCTTTCGTTTCCTCCTCTTCTTCTTCTTGCTTGGGATCTTCTCCTCCCTCCTTGATGGTGGCTCCCCACGAACTAGGGTTTGGGTGGGGTGAAAAAGTGGCAAATAGATGTCAATCCAAGGGGTGGGGTTGTTTATATAGAGGTGGAGGCTAGGGTTAGATGGATTTCGAGTTTGAGAGGAGTAGAGGCCGGTTTAGAGTCCCACATGGGCTCTAAAAGAGTTAGGCACAACATCCCTAGGCACACTTAACGTGAAACTCAAGAAACAAGTCGTAAAACAAAAGATCAACTCGGAGTCGCGAAATATCGGACATGTCCGTAAAGGACCGGACTAGTCCGAAGTCGTCCAGAGAGAAAATCGGACAAGTCTGGCCAAACATCGGACAAGTCCGACTTTAAACAGAGAGGAAAACGGACAAGTCCGCTGGAACACCAGACTAGTCCGGAAAAGTCCAAGGACTTAGCAATTTTTCAAGGATTCAAGGAATAACGGACTAGTCCGCACAAAATCGGACAAGTCCAAAAGTTTCCAGAGCCAAAATAGGACTAGTCCGTAGCAAAAACGCACAAGTCCGTTTTTAGTCAGAGAGAAATCGGACTAGGCCTCAGGAAAATCGGACTAGTCCGCACTTTCCTGTGTTTTAAGTGCGGTTTTGTTTCAAATCAATTTTAAATGCTCCAAATCAATTTTAAACTTGTTCCTCTTGTTGTGGGTTAACGTTAAACACGTATATGAGTGCATGCAAGGCATGATGCATGAAAATGAGGGTGTTACAGATCTCTGGAGCTTCCGAGGGTGGCCCCCCTCTCGTTCCGGAACAGAGAGTTGAAGTCGTGGGCAAGGGCAAAGAGTTGGCCGAGCCTTCGAGCCGTAAAAGGAAGCTGAAGCACTCTGACGGGAGGTCCGTCAGGTCTGTTCCTTCTGCAGCGGCTCCTTCTCCCCGCAGGGGAAGATCTTCAATGGCGGCAGCCACTCCAGCATCTGCATCTTCCCGGGGTACTAGTTCCGGCCGTGTGGCTACAGTACTAGGGCCAGCTGAAGGCTCTGAGTCCGGAGGTTCTTCCCGATCGAGGGGGGCCCCAACAAAAGTGACGCCGATGGCCGAGGCAAGCTCCGGGAAACCTTCCGGAGCTGACACGCCAGTGGCGATAGGGTCCGGCCCTGAGCGTCCGGGGAAGAGGTTCCGCGCTAGCCAGAGCGGAAGCCTTCCGAGGTAAATTTTGTTTTTTACTTCAGTTGGTTGTTTTGTGTTGTAAATGCATTTTGAGTGTATTTGTACTTCATCCACAGGGTACCCAAGAAAGGGGCTGAAGCTCCGGTTCCTGCCACAGTAGTTGAAGCTGTGTAGGCGGAGGCTCCGACTCCAATCCCAGCGCTGCCCCAATAAGTGGTTGAGGCTGTGACAGCTCCGGCACCGGCTGTCATGGTCCTGGACCTTGACTCATCCCCAGAAGCTCTCGTGGTAGTGCCGGATCACGAGAATGGAGATGTACCAGCGGCACCAGCCCCGGAGGTTGAAGCTCCGAGTTTGGATGCTGAAATGGTGGACGCTCCAGCCTCAGAGCCGGAGGTAGCTGCGATTCCGGCCCTGGAGCCGAATGTTGTTGAAGCCCCGGCAGTGGATCCAGTGGTTGATGAGGCCCCGGCGATAGAGCCGGTGGTCGATGAAGCTCTGGTGCCTGAGCCAGTTGTCGAAGAAGTCCTGGCGGTAGAGCCGGTTGCTGCAGAAGTTCCAGCGGTGGAGCCGGTCGTCGATGAAGTTCCGGCGCCTGTGCCAGTAGCTGTAGAGGTGCCAGTGCCTGAGCCCATGATGGTCAAAGCGTTAGTGCCTGAGTCGACGGTGGAGGAGGCACCAGCATCGGAGCCGGAAGTAGCTTTAGCTCCGATCGAACCTTCAACACCTGCCCCGGAGGTGGTGGTCCCGGAGGTGCCCGCGCTTGAGCCAGGGTGCCTAGATGAAGCTACCGGCCCCCCGCGTGAGGGGCCAGTTGTTGATGAACTGGCGGCGGGACCTTCGAAGCCAACTCTAGAGGTCAAAACTTCTGTAGCAGGACCTTCCTCGACGGCGGCCGAGGCTATCCCAGAGGACGGTCCCAGTGCCGTGGAAACCCAGGGGACTGCTCTTGTAGAGCGGGACCCGATTTTTGTCACGGAGAACCCACTGGAGCCAGTGGAGAGGACCCCGGCAGGTCTGGACCCAATCCCTCTATCGTTGTCTATTGACAACGCCTGCTCTAGTCTCTGTTAGGTCCAGCTGGCTTTCTACCACGACAGCAAGGCCCTCGAGGAGGAGCGCCAAACTCTTAGGAGGTGGCGCAACCGTCTCCAATTCGAGACCAAGCTGGCGCAGTCGAGGCTGGCTGACGACAAGGAGTGGGTGAAGAAAGAGAAGGTACGATTGGAGTACTGGGGTAAGCTGCTGGACGAGAGAGAAAGCATGGTGCGGTCCCTAGACAACCAGTCTCGGGCCATCCACGAACAGGCCATAGCTGCTAATAACGCAGCGAATGATCGTGGGGAGAAGCTCAGCGCCATCCACGATAGCCTCGTCAAGCGCCGGGACGTGCTTGAGGAACGGGATAAAAAGCTCGAGGATGAAGAGCAAAAACTCCTGGAGCTGCGGGATGACCTCGAGAAGAGGGAGGAAGAGCTTACTCAGAGGCTGACTCTGGATGACAAGAGTCTCGCGGAGCGCACCAAGAAGTTGGATGAGCATTGCGAGAAAGAGGAGAAGAAGGCTTGGCAGCAAGGACAGAACCTCCACAAGAGAGAAAATGATGTTGCTGCCAGGGAGAAGAATGTGCAGGGCTGAGAGAAGGACCTGGTTAACCGCCGGAACGAGATCCACCTCCAGGAGGAAGAGCTCAGCAAACTCAAAAGGAAGGTTGCTGGAAAGATTCAGCAGAACGCCAAAGAGGTAGAGCGTCTTGCCCAGGAGAATTCGAAGCTTGCGGCGGCCAGAAGATCCTTGGAGGAGATGCGAGGCACAAGGGCTACAAAGTCCCAACAAGTTTGGGACTTCCTGGGCAAAGCTAACGACGCGCTGACGCCAATGGGTTTTAGTCCCGTGCGTCTGGATGATCCGGAGCCAGAGCTGGACCAAGCGTTGCAGGCGTTGAGTTCAGCAGGCAACAAGCTCACCAAGATGGGCGACGTCATTGCAGACCAGCTAGAAACCAAGGGACAATACCTGGCAAAGAACATCGCAGAATTCATGCTGACGTGCTACACGAGCCGGGACCCTCAATTCCCCCTGGAGTCGGTGCTTGAAGGCCCCATCGATGGAGAGAGAGAAGCTGCCCAAGCCAGCGTATTAGAGGTTGCTCTAAAGGTCGCCCCGTTCTTCCATAGGGTCTAGGACCATCTCTTTGTAGCTCCCGCTTGTATCCTCTCTTCTTTTTCTCCAATTTTGTAATCTCTTGTCTCCAGATGAATGAAATCCAAGTTTTTTTGTGAATTTCATTTTTTTATCTTCAACACCTTTGCCCCACTTGGCCTCCTAGTAGATGTACACAATTTGATTGTGAACATGTACCAAGAGGATGTAACAGTTGTTGAAGACTTGCTTGCTTCGAACTTGTAGAGCGTAGGTCCGAAGTCTTTGATAGTGAAGGCCCCCTGAGGTTGTCGGAGCTTAGTGGCTCCAGCATTCACCATCATCGGACCTCAGTAGCTCCGGTAGCAGTATCCATCAATGCGTAGAGCATCAACAGTTAGTCCTTTGGGGTGTCGGAGCTTGGTATCTCCGGTAGTGTCCTCTGTCAACACGCGCTGTGTTGACAGCAGACTCCATGGTAGAGTCTTCCCACCATCTTTTGTTCATGTTGAAGGTTGACCCCCTGGCTTTACCGGAGCTGAGTAGCTCCAGAGACCCTCATTATCAATGTTTGGAACATCAACACAAGCCACCTTAGGGGATGTCAGAGCTTTGGTAGCTCCGGTCATTCACCATTATTATGTGGTCTTTATTTTTCTGCACACTGAAGTCAAGAAAAACAGTAAAATCCTTTTCCTATCTATAACTTCATTGTGACTTACTATTCCCGAGAAAGTTTTAGGTCGAACATAATTCTAAATACAATCAAGTGCACTGCCTTGCTTCCTTCAGATCCGATCGTTTGTGCACTCCCCTTACTTCGGCCTGCCAGGGTGTAGGTAGAGTGGCGTACTTAGGGTGCATGACCAGGCTAAGTCGATAGCACACTCCGACCCTAGATTGGCTTGGCGGCATTTAGGTGAGTAGGCCATTAACAATGTTTGGACCCAGAAGAATAGACGATGCAACTCGAATTGTACATGAACTGGTCGAGCTAAAGTTTCTTAAGAATTGCACAACTTTGTTATAGACAAGAAAGAGAAAAAAAATATTGAGCCTGTACAAAATAAATGCACGTGGAGTCTGCTTTCAAACAATGATGTCTTTCATTATAGATCCGGGGTACAGGGGAAACAAGTACACCCTTAGGGTACGGAACCAGGCTAAGTGTGTTTCGTTTCTTGTTTGACCCAAGGTAGCTAGCTACACTTTTAGTTCTGAGGCTGTGACAAGTGTTGCCTAAACTTTGCGGACCTTCCGGGGAAGGTCCGGCTGTTCTCCCGGAGGAGCTACCCGACTCTATACAATGACTCTATAACATACATCACATGCAACTACAGACTCACCTCCGTTATGTTAAGCGTAGAACATACGGAGGTGCTCAATGTTCCAAGGATTTGGGAGAAGTGTCCCATCCTCGCTTGCCAAGCAAATGCATTCGGGATGGGATACTTTGATCACTCAGAAAGGTCCTTCCTAGCTAGTGGAAAGTTTGTTTAACCCTTCTCTAGATTGTATTCTCCGTAGGACCAGATCGCCTTCCTCGAGCTGTCGGCTGTGAACATGTCGTTTGTGATAGTGCCGAAGAGCTTGGCGGTATCGGGCATTCCGAACAGCTGCATGGCACCTTCCCTCTTTGAGGAGGTCAAGGTCTTCACGCCGGAGCTGGTCCTGCGTGGCATCATCGAAGGTCCAGACCCGGAGCGACCACAGGGTTATTTCTAGAGGAAGGACTGCTTCAGCTACGTACACTAGGAAGAAGGGTGTCTCTCCAGTTGACCGGTTTGGAGTTGTCCTAGTTGCCCATAGAGTGGGTGGAAGCTCTTCGATCCTGTTGGCTCCATGTTTTTTCAGGCGCTCATATGTGCGCATCTTGAGTCCTTTTAGGATTTCTGCATTTGCTCTCTCATCCTGGCCATTGCTTGCCGGGTGAGCTACGGAAGCGTAGCTAACTTGGATGCTGAGGTCTTCGCAATATCCTTGGAATGCAGAGCTTGTGAACTGGGTCCAATTATCAGTTATGATTTTGTTTGGGACTCCAAATCTGCATACGATGGACTGCAAGAAGTTGATAGCTGATTGCTTGTTTATTGTCACAACTGGAGTTGCTTCCGGCCATTTGGTGAATTTGTCAATGGCAACATACAGGAACTTGTAACCTCCAACGGCTCTTGGGAAAGGTCCCAAGATATCCATCCCCCACATGGCGAAAGGCCATGTAGGAGGTATCATTTGTAGAGGTTGAGCTGGTGTATGAATTTGTTTCGCATGGTACTGGCATGCTTCACATTTCTTCACCAGCTCAGTTGCATCCTGGAGTGTTGTAGGCCAGTAAAAGCCATGTCAGAAGGCTTTACCGACCAGCGTGCGGGAAGACACGTGGTTCCCACACTCGCCTCCATGGATTTCCGCGAGGAGCTCGCAACCTTCTTCCCTTGTAATGCACCGCATTAGGACGCCGTTGGCATTGTGCCGGTAGAGATCCCCTTCTACCATCGTGTATCTTTTAGCCAATCTGACTATCTGGTCAGTGGATACATTACCTTCAGGAAGGAAATTGTCTTTTAAGTAGCTCCGGATCTCCGAGATCCATGCATCAGAGCTAGCTTGAGCATTTGAGTCTTGCGTGTTGGGTTGCTCGGAGCTTCCAGCAGCACCTACGACCCTTGATGGCTGCCATGGTAACAGGGCCATCGGGACCACCAGCTTTGGGGTGCTGGTATCGCCCCCTTCCCTCAGTTCGGCGGGCTGAGCTGTGGGTTTTGACAACCTCTGGATGAAGGTTCCGTCGGGAGCTGGAGCTCCGGTTGACGCTTTCGTCGAGAGTTTGTCAGCTTCAGCGTTGTGGAGACGCTGGACATGGTGGACGTCCATGACTTCGAAGTCCTTCTGAAACCTCTGGACTTCAAGGAGATAAGCAGCTAGTTGGGTATTGTTGCAGGAGCATTCACCCGTCACCTGTTTAATGATGAGCTGCGAATCTCCCTTGACCAACAGCTGCTTGACACCATATGATAGTGCCACCTTTAGTCCGTAAATGAGTGCTTCATACCCCGCCATGTTGTTGGTCGCCTTGAAGTCAAGGTGGACCATGTATTTTACCTTCTCCCCGATTGGGGCGAGGAGAAGGATTCCAGCTCTGGCTCCTTGCTTCTGCACGGAGCCGTCGAAATAGAGAGTCCAGTGAGGCTCAGTGAAGACCGGAACCTTGGGTTTCGACTTTTTCTCACTGGGGCCCCCAGGATTTGATGGAGAGGGGGTCCATTACGCCACGAAGTCCGCCAATGCTTGACTCTTGATCGCTTGTCTTGGGACGAATTCAAGGTCATACTCGGCCAATTCGGCTACCCACTTTGCAATGTTCCCAGTAGAGTTGGGATTATGAAAAATTGCTCGCAGTGGATATGAAGTCACCACTGAGATCTTGTGAGCTTGGAAGTAGTGTTGGAGCTTCCTGGAAGCAATAAGAACTGCGTATAATAGTTTATGTACTTCCAGGTACCAAGTTTGGCGTCGTGGAGTACTTCACTGATGAAGTACACTGGGCGTTGGACTGTTCGGACCCTCCCGAAGGGGCCCGGAGCTTCCTCCTCATCGACCCAGACCATCTCGGAGGGGTCCGAACCTTCTTCGGGGACCTCCGGGTCCTTGTTGGAGGAACTCAAAGCTTCTTTAGGAGTGACCGGGACCCTCGCTGGGAGGTCCGACTCTTCTTGCTCAACAAGAGTAACTCCTTGTTGACCCAAGTCTAGGGGCTAGGACCCAGACTCGCCTTCAGGAACCTCCTGACCCTCCCGGAGGGGTCTGGATTCCTGAGCTTGCAACGGTTCTGGTCTCTCCGTGACCAGGACCATGCTAACAACTTCGTCAGTTGCAGAGATGTAAAGCAGAAGTGGCTCACAAGGTTTGGAGCTACCAAGGTTGGTAGGGTGGTGAGGAGCCGCTTCAGCTCCTAGAACGCCTTTTCTGCTTCTTCGGACCATTGGAATGGTCCGGACTTTCTAAATAACTTGAAGAAGGGTAGCGCCCATTCCGCTAGTCTTGAGATAAATCGGCTAAGGGCATCTAGACATCCAGTTAGCTTCTGGACGTCCTTGATGTGGGCTGGTGGTCGCATATCTTCAATAGCTTTTATCTTCGCCGGATTTGCTTCTATTCCTCGGTGATTCACCAAGAAACCAAGAAGTTTTCCGGAGCTAACCCCGAAGACACACTTGTCCGGGTTCAGCTTCATGTGAGTGACTTGCAACTTGTCGAAGACAGCTTGCAAGGTATCAAGGAATGACTCCTTGTTCTTAATCTTGACGACGATGTCATCGACATACACTTCCACTACCTCTTTGACGAGCTCTCCAAAAGTTTTGTACATAGCTCGTACAAATGTTGAAGATGCATTCTTGAGACCAAATGGCATGGCAGTATAACAATACAATCCATCTACTGTGATGGAGGAGGTATGCTCTTCATCTTCCCTAGACATTTTGATTTCATGGTACCCAGAATATGCGTCTAGGAAACACAGTAATTCACACCCGGAGGTGGAATCCACTATCTGATCTATTCTAGGTAGTGGGAATGGATCGTTTGGGCGTGCCTTATTCAGTGTAGTGTAGTTGATACACATCCAAAGCTTCCCACCGACCTTGGGTACAACGACTGGGTTTGCCATCCATTTTGGATGGAAGACTTCTCGGATGAATCCAGCTTTGAGCAACTTCTTCACTTCTTGTCGTATGAAGTTTTGTCGCTCTATGGATTGCTTCCGAGGCTTCTGATGTACAGGCCGAGCGTCAGGATAGATCTTCAGATTATGCTCGATCACTTCCCTAGGGATCCCAGGCATTTGTGACGGTTGCCAGGCAAACACATCGACGTTAGCCTGGAGGAAAGTGATGCGCGCGAGTTCCTATTTGTCATTTAGACCTCCCGATATACGGGTGGTCTAAGCGGCGTCGGAACCGATTTGGACGACATTGACGGGAATGTCGGTGTCGCCGCTTGGTTGCACGCGAGGTGCAGAGGTTGAGCCTCGATGATGAATGCTCGGGGGTTTCGGAGCTTGCTCCTTTCCGGATTCTTCTTCTTGCGCTATAGCAAGCGCGTGATGTTCTTCTAGGGCTGTCACTCCGGCGGTGCGATCTCCACAGATCCAGAGAACACCAGCTGGTGTTGGCATCTTCAACACCAAGTAGCCATAATGAGCAGCGGCCATGAACTTGTATAAGGCTGGCCTGCCCAGAATGGCGTTGAAGGGTAAGTTGATCTGCACCACGTCGAAGACTAACTTTTTAGTGCGGTAGTTCTCACGGGTCCCGAAGGTCACCGGAAGAGTAATTGCATTGAGTGGGGTTATGGCCCCTAGACCTACTCCAGAGAAAGGTCGGGAGAGGCGAAGGTCCGAAGGTCAGATATGACGCTTGACAAAAGCTTCGAAGCTTATGAGGTTCAGCCCCGAACCTCCCTCCACCATTACATGGTGGAGTTGGATGTTATTGATGGTCGGAGATACCATCAATGGGAGTTGGCCAGCTCCGATCATATTCCGAGGGCAGTCTGATGCATCGAAAGTGATGGCAGTATCCATCCACTTCTGGTGCGGCTCCGCCCTGGTGGTGGGAGCTACTGAGGCCATGTCCCGCCGCATGGTCTTGAGGACACGGCGGGAGGTGATGTCCCACGAACCACCAAAGATGGTGTTCATGGTTTTTCGACATTCATTGACGGAGACGTCAGAGTCGTCGTCGACGGAGGTGTAAACAGCCTCCAAGACCTTTTTAGGGTCCTGAAAACCTAACTCCTTTTCCGCCGGAGCTTCGTCGACTTTCTATTTCCCTTCCCTTTTACGGAAAGGAACTTCTTCCTCACGTTTGTTGTAGTGCTCGGCAAGGTTCTAGACCTCTCGGCAGTCTTCCGGGTTGTGGTTGTTCGACTTATGTACAGGACACCACATCATGGAGTTGCCACCGTCTTCAGATGAAGGTCGAGGTTGTTTCTCGGGGCGTGGCCCCCGGCCACCCGGAGTTGCGGCAGCTGCAGCAGTAGGTGTGTCGGCCGATGGCTTTTTCTTGCCGTTAGACTTTTTCTTCTTTTTGCCACTCCTAGAGGTAGTGGCTTCACTCTTGGAGGTTTTTTTATTATTCTCCAGAGGTGGTTTGGAGTGCATTTCGCGGACCTCCGCAGCTTTGGCACATTTGTCTGCCAAGCTGAAGAGCTCCATGACACTAGTGATCTCCTTGATCGCCAGCTTCTCCAGCATTTTCTTGTCTCGTACGCCCTGTCTAAATGCCATAATAACAAAGGCGCTGGAGATAGAAGGAATAGTGTTTTGTACCTGGGAGAACCTCTGAATGAAGGAACACAGGGATTCTCCCCCCTTCTGCATGACAGCGAAAAGGTCCAGTTTGGTGCCTCATCAGGTGTATGAACTCCCGAAATTGGCGGTGAACTGTTGGAATAGTTCTGCCCGACTGTTGATGGAGTTGGGCGGAAAGCTCATGAACAAGGACCTAGCGGTCCCAGTCAAAGCCACGGGGAAGTAGTTGGCCATTACGGCCTCGTTGCCTCCGGCCGCAAGGATTGCGGTGGAGTAAATCTTGAGAAACTCAGCGGGATTGACGATCCTGTCAAATTTCTCCGGTAGGTGAGGCCGAAACTTTTGTGTCCATCTGACCATGCGTAAGTGCATGGCCAGGGCAGAACAGCCTCCTCCTACTCCCTCGGGAGCACGCTTGATATGGACACGGCCGTCCTGTTGACGGTAACGACGATCAAGCTTCACCCGGAGGTCGTGAGTTGAAAGCCTGGTCACTGTATGGGTGCGTCGCGCCCCGAAAGGCAGTGACGTCACTTGTTGAGATGCAACACGCCTCATATGTTGGGAAGCGTGCAGACCAAGTCTGCCCGACTCAGTCCGATGCTGCGATGGGGCCCGCCCCGAAGGGGGAGGACCTTGGTTGCTGATGCGATCGGTTGCTGCTGCAACCAAATGTTCCACATCAGCCCTCCACTGCTCCATTGCACCCTGGGATGCGCCTGGAGGTGGTGGGCATTGGAGGAGAGCACACGCCGCATGGAGCGCGTGTTCAGGATTGTTGTTAGCTGATGCTGTGACCGATGCAGATGCCCCGTCCCGCTGTCTTGCTTGATTTGTCGGTGCAGACGATGGCAGCAGAGGCATGACTTCTGCTGGAGTCGAGGCACCTGCTTGCTGCTGCACATTGGAGGGATGGCCTCCAGCAGGTTGCGCTGCAGGGTTACCGTTGGACGATCCAGCAGCAGAGTTCACCATCTTCGAATCTCGGGCACCCCCCTTCCTGGCGTGCCAACTGTCAGAGTGTAGATCCGGCAATTCTCCCGGTACTACCGTTGGTAGCCCGAGGATTTTGTAGTTCGGTATTGGGCGCGCAGAGATTCAAAAGACAATGGGAAATAGACACAAGGATTTACGTGGTTTGGGCCTCTTGAGCATAATACCCTACTCCACGGGGTGTGCAGTTGTTTGTATTGAGTGTCTAAGTTGAGTATGGGAGAGGTCTCAGCGTTCAAAAAGCCATCCCCTGTGTATCATCGACCAGTCCTTTTATAGTACAAGGACTGGTTGTTACACCGTTAGCCTGGCCCGACATGTGGCCCTAGTGGTTACTGATGCTTAATACACAATTAAAGAGGTTAATTACCCTTAATAGTGTGGTAACAGGCCTTGACAGTGCCATTACTGGTATTAAGAGCCTTCTGATAGTGTGTCATTAATGTGGTATTAATGACACTTAATCGAGTCTTGAAGTCTTTGATTGCCCCTTGAAGGTCCGAGCCGTTGGGGCTTCACCAATCTGATTGCTGAGGTTGAAGGTCCGGCGGTTTGGACACGTGGCAGCTTCGGAGCTTCCCGTATGGGATGGGTAGATCCGTTGTAGATGTACACGTGTCGGTACCGGAGCTTCCCTCTGTCGAGGGTTAGGTCCGGGGGTGCCGCACAAGTGTTTAGCCCGGAGCTATCCCATGTGTGGAATGTAGGTCCTGTTGTAGTATACACGTGGTAGCACCGGGAATAACCATAGATGGGAGGCAGGTCCGGTCCCGTATGACACGTGGGGCCTTTGCAGGTCTTCAACTCAAATAGGTGAAGTTCCTTTTGTCTTTTTGTAGTCCCAAGGGGTATACGGTACGCAGGGTACCGATAGAGGGGATGGTATGGCGTACCTGAGAAAATCTTGGGATAAAAGATCACAACGATTCCCCCATTGTTTTCTTTACAGCAAATAAGTCTAGTTCAGTGCCGGGTCGGGTGTATGAACTCCAAAAATTGGCAGTGAACTTTTGGCATAGAGTCAGGCAGGAGGCTCATAAACCAGGACCTAGCGGTTCCAGTTAAAGCCACTCGGAAGTAGTTGGCCATCACAGCCTCATTGCCCCCTGCTACCAGTATAGTAGTGAAGTAAATTTGAAGAAACTCGGCGGGTTTTACGGTCCTGTCAAATTTCACCGGCAAATGAGGCCGGAACTTTTGTGGCAATCTGACGAGGCGTAAGTGCAGGGCCAGGGCAGAACATCCTCCTCCTACTCAGGTCTCTCACGAGCTTCTCGTCTCTCATGAGCATGCTCGATATGGATGCGGCCATCCTGCTGCTGGTAGCGGCGATCAAGTTCTGACCGCAGGTCATGAGTCGGAATCCTGGTGATGGTGTGGGTGTGTCGTGCCCTGGAAGGCAACAAAGTCACCTGCTAGGATGTAGCACGCCGTCGGTGTTGTGACACGTGAGGACCAAGTCTTCCAGGCAAGGTCCTACGTTGAGGTGTTGCCTGCCCCGAAGGGGGAGGACCTTTGTTGCTGATGGCATCGGTTGCGGCTGCAACTAGATGTTGCACCTCAGCACGCCACTGTTATATCACACCCTGAGGTGCTCCGGGTGCTGGTGGGCGCTCCAACAGAGTTTGCACAACAATTAGCGCGTTATCGAGGTTGTTGTTTGCGATGTTGTGACCGACACAAGTACCCCATCCTGCTGTCCAACATTGTTTGTTGGGGCAGATGGTGGGGGTGGTGGCATGACACCCGCCGGGACAACGACGCCCGCTGGATGTTGCATGTTGGAGGGATTGCCTCTAGTAGGCTATTCAGCATGGTTGCCGTTGGAGGATCCTGCAACGGAGTTCACCATCTTGCGATCTCAGGCGCGCCCCCCCTTCCTGGCACGCCAAATTTCGAAGTGGTTAAACGACACTTCCCCCGGTACTACTAAATTGTAGCCCGCGGAGGTTCTTTATCAGTTTGGGCGCGCGGATATCAGACACAAGATGGTGACACATATGGTTTACGTGGTTCGGCCGCCTGAGCGTAATACCCTACTCCACAAGGTGTGTGTTGTTGTATTGAGTAAGTCCGTAGCCCAAGTATGCGTGTGAGCTTGGATTGTCCCCCTTGTACTATGCGGCACAGTCCTTTTATTGTCTAAGGACTGGTCGTTACAACATTTGCCTGGCCCGGCATGTGACCATGGCGTATTCAATAACATAATACACAGTCTATGAGTATTAAGCAAGATTAATAGGATGATAACATGCCTTAATGGCTGTGTTACCCCTATTAACAGTCCACTGATCGTGTGTCGTTAATATAGCATTAATGACATGTAATCATGTCTTGCAACTGCTGCTTTAAATGACCCTTGAATGTCCGTACTGTTGGAGATCAGCCAACGTCTCTGTTGGTGTTGTAGGTCCGGAAGCTCCACACATGGCAGTTCCGGAGCTTCCCTTCATGAGGAGATAGGTCCGGAACTGACATACACCTGGCGGCACTAGAGCTTCCCTCTACGGGGGGTTAGGTCCGGGGTCATTATCCACGTGTCAACACCGGAGCTTCCCTATGTCGGGAGTTCAGCTTCGGTCTTATATTACATGTGGCAGTCCCGGAGGTACCCATATGAGGGAGGCGGGTCCGATGTCGTGTGACATTTGGGGCCTGAGGGAGCCTTCAACTCGGACGGGTGGAATTCTCTTGTACTTATTGCGGTATCATGGGGTACCCGGTACGCAGGGTACCGACACTATCAATCCTACAACCCCCAAAATTAGCATCCGAAAAATCTTTCAAAGTAACGGTTGAGGAAGAAGGAAGAAAAATGTCAAATTCTTGAGTTCCATGTAAGTACCTGAGAATTCTTTTGACGGCTTGACGATGTGAAGTATGTGGGGAAGCTTGAAACTGTGCACAAAGACATACGCTGAATTGTATGTCCGATCTTGATGCCGTGAGGTACAAAAGTATCCAATCATGCTTCTATATTCTTTTTGATCCAAAGGTGTCTTTGCTGTACCCATTGGTGTCCTAAGAGGCTTGCTTTTGTCCATGCTGAAGCGCTGAAGAAGGTCTCTTGTATACTTTGTTTGATGCACAAAGGTACCTTCCTTGGTTTGCTTGATTTGCAGCCCTGAAAAGTACATGAGTTCTCCCATCATACTCATCTCAAATTCTGAACTCATCATAGCTGAAAACTTGGACGCAAGATCATGAGAAGCACAACCAAAGACAATATCATCCACATACACTTGAAAGAATAATGAGTCATTGCCACGCTTAAGCACAAAAATAGTTTTATCAACCTTGCCCATGGTAAACCCATTTTCAAGTAAGAATGCTTTTAACCTATCATACCATGCTCTAGGGGCCTGTTTGAGACCGTACAAGGCTTTGGACAGTTTGTAAACATGATCAGGAAAATCTGGATTTTCAAAACCCGATGGTTGCTTGACATAAACCTCATCATCTATGTAGCCATGAAGAAAAGAACTTTTAACATCCATTTGATATAACTTGAAACCTTTATATGCAACAAAAGCTAACAAAATTCTTATGGCTTCTAATCTAGCAACAGGAGCAAAAAGTTTCATCAAAATCTAGACCTTCAACTTGTGTGAAACCTTGAGCAACCAACCTATCCTTATCGCTAACCACAACCCCATCCTCACTTTGTTTATTTTTAAATATCCACTTAGTTCAAATTAAAGTGTGACCTTGAGGTGGAGGTACAAGTTTCAAACATTATTTCTTTCAAAATTTTCTAACACTTCTTGCATGGCAATAATCCAAGATTCTTTAGTGAATGCATGTGATATATCTTTGGGTTCAAAAGAAGCAACAAAAGCAGAATGAGCATGAGATTAGATCACAAAACCTGGACTGTGTCACTCATTCATGCAAGCTTCCAATAATTTGTTGTGGAGGATGACTTTTGAGAACCAGGAGGGGAGTGGACACTTCACAAGCTTCTTCTTCTTCATGTTTATCACAAATCGATAAGCTTGTGACTTGAGGAAGATCCGGACCAACAATGGTGGTCGTCGGTGCTGGTTGTGAATCAAAATCAGGAGCTGGAACAATGTCATTAGCTGCTGAATTTTCGGGCAGCAGCACCACTTCTTCCTCATCTTCAACAAAAATACTCCCCCCTGTGGATATGGACCCGGACCTACAATATTTGAGCTAGTACCTGGGCTAGCTTCATAAAAAAACATCACAAGTCTCCACAATTTTGTTAGTGTCAAGTAAAAGTACAGTGTCGCTTCTAGTATGAGATGGATAACCAAGAAACATGTCATCAACAGATCTAGCTTCAAATTTATCAAGATTACCATGTTTCTTAACAAAGCATTTGCAACCAAAGACCCTAAAGTGTGTGACACTAGGCCTATGTCCAAACCAAAGCTCATATGGTATTTTTCCTAGCTTAACACACGAGAAAACACGATTTGAAAGATAACAAGTGGTTGCAATTGCATTTGCCCAAAACTTTCTAGGAGTATGATGTTCATCAAGCATGGTCCTAGCCATCTCAACTAAGGTTCTATTCTTTCTCTCTACAACACCGTTTTGTTGAGGTACATATGGTGAATAAAATTGATGATCCATTCCCTCTTCAGCACAAAAATAATCAAAGGATTGATTTTTAAATTCAGTTCAATTGTCACTTCTAATTGATCTTAAAGACCCTAGGTGATCAATTGATAATCTAAGAAATAAAGTTCTAAAGTGACTAAAATCCTTATTCTTAGAT
Organism: Tuctoria greenei; assembly: GCA_036927565.1. Lineage (NCBI taxonomy): Eukaryota > Viridiplantae > Streptophyta > Magnoliopsida > Poales > Poaceae > Tuctoria > Tuctoria greenei. The sequence continues at coordinate 177,671,875 of JAYESD010000004.1, read as the reverse complement.
GCCATAAAATGAACCCAAGAGTGTCTAGAATAGTCATCAACAATCACAAGAACATATCATTTACTTATGAAGGATTGAACACGTGAAGTTCCTACGGTGTCAAGATGCAAAAGTTGACCCAGTTCAGTTGTCATGGTCATTGTGAGAGGAGCATGTGAACCTGCAACCATCTTAGCATGTCTACAGAAAGAGCACACAATTTCTTTGTCCCCTTTAAGCTTAGGCAGCTCACGTATGCGATCAAGAGCACTAACATGACCAAGTCTACGATGCTAAAAATATAAGTCTTTTGAATCATTAGCAACTAGGCACCTATGCTTAGAAGAAGACATATCAAAGTCAGCTTTAAAAACTCTTCCAAACCAAGACATGCTAAAAATAAGCTCACTATTTGAACCTACAACTTTGCAGCAATTTTATTGAAAATAATTTCCAGATTTTCATCTAGCAACTGTGAAACAGAAATCAAGTTGTATTTCAAAATTTTGACAAGTGTCACATACTTCAAAGTGTAGTGATTATTTACTCTAACCGAACCCTTAGCAATTATAGGAGTTGAAGAATTATCAGCAAAAGTAACATTCTCTACACGTGACACAAAAGAGAGGGAGGAGAACCATACTTTGTTACCGGTCATGTGGTGTGAGCAACCTGAACCCACAATCATAATGTTCTCCTTCCTCCAGCATGTAACCTACATAGAAGAACAATACGTCGATGACTCGATACTGGGGTTAGTAAAAAGGCATTTAGGAATCAAGTACCGAGTCACACGACGTCCAGCAGGAATAACACGTGAAAGCTGAGATAAAACTGCAAGTTTATGAGCCAAACCTTGAGGATTTTTGTACCCAACTACTGACCTATGAGGTGTTACATGTGTAGCACGAAAAACAGTAGGTTTGGGAGCAAGCTTTGCATGTTTTCGACTCATTACAGAAGGTTGCATGTTCCTATCATTCGGTTTAGCATGTGCAGCAAATTTTGCATGAAAGCTATGAGATCTAGCAATCATTCCTTCCTTTTTCTGTTGTTTAGCTAGTCTATAACAAAAATCTATGATATGACCATCTCTACCACAGTAGATACAATGAAATTTAACTTTGTGTTCATGTCTAGATGAGCAAGCAATATTTTTATTAACAACTGAATGAGACAACACCCCTGTAGATTTGAAAACCACTTCTTTATGTTTAGGAATTGTTTTAATCAAACCACTTCTTAATGACTTTACAATTTTAGGTGGATGTGCTTTAGCATGAGCATGGGAATCAAAACCTAAACCAGTTTTATCATTACAAGATTTGGATGAATTCAGCAGTAAGTTTAGATTTTTGTTCCCAATACAAAATTGCTCTAGTGTTCTATTCATGTCATCAAGTTTCTTAGACAATTCTAGGCAGTTTTCACATGAAGTTTTTCCTTTTAGTTTTCAATTAGAACAATATTTAACTTCATGAGAATGTAAAACATTGTTCAATATAGAAATCTCATTCATAGCATTGTGTAGTTTCTTATCAAGATCATCACAAGTAGAACAATGTGAATTAATTTTAGAACAGTTGGCATCTTTCATGTTTTTAGCATTAAGGGCAGGAACCTTTTTGTTCTTTTCAATTTCAAGTTCTAGTTTATCAAGTGTGGAGGTGTGCGCACTTCTTAAAGAGGACAATTGTTCATATATAAGCTCACATGAGGAACAAGAATCATCATTAGGAATCAAAGATTTCAAACGATTAATTTCAGATTCTAGTGACTCAATTTTAACAGCATTGTCCCTAAATTTTTTGTCCTTTTTCTTAACTATAACAGTGGTACGAGAAATAGCATCACACATTTCTTCGCAAGTAGGACATACCTCTTCATTGTCGATGTTGTGTTCCGCCTCCTCTATATTTGATCTTGACTTGTCCGCCATGAAGCACAAGTTTGCCAAATCATCTTCATCTTCGTCACTTCCAATGTCCACATTGCTTGAGCCAAGTTCTTGAAGTGCAGAGATAAAACTATTCACCAATTGGCATCCTGTAACACCCTTCTTTTTTTTGTTGTTGTTTGCAGAGGAGTGCTTCGTCCTTGTTTGCTTTTCATCACGGGAAGTAGTACCTGCAAAAATGTCGTGTCTTACCACATTCAAAGCATCGTTGAGGTCTAACACTTCCTCTCCTTCTAGTTCTCATATTTTGCAATGCTTTTAGAACTGAGTAAAGATGAGTGCAAGTTCTTCCTCTTGAAACTCTTCAATCTGTTCAATGGTTAGAGAGGACAACGAAGCAAGTGTTCCACAAGATGAAGATTGACCAAAGCTAGGCATGTCATGTTGAGAAACAAATGCAAGAGACTTGTTGGGGTTCTTACATAATATTATGTCAATTTCATGAGTTTTTAATTTAGAGTATAGAACATCTAAAGTAAGTATACTCATGACAATAGATTCACGAATGATGTGACTTTCATCTCCCAAATTGACATGTCTAATGCACTTAGTAATTGCCTAGCATTCTCAGTATCTGAAAAATAAACATTGTCGCTACGCAAATTGCTGAGAATTTTATTAAAGCAAGCAAAGAGGTCACCGATGGACTCACCTGGTTGCATCTCAAAGCACATATATTCTTTCTTGAACATATCTTGTCTTACCTCCTTTCTCCTGTTGGATCCTTCATGGTAATCACATAGAGCTTTCCAAACATCGTACGCAAATCGGAGGTGAGCAACACGGTTGAAGTCGCTTTTGTAACATCCCACTTGGAGAAAGATAAATAAGGTAAAACGATAAATAAAAACTCAAGTGAATTAAAAGTTTAAAATTCATAGTTAAATTCACATGAGCTAAACAATTTGCATGAAATAATATTTAAGTAGGAATTCTTAAAAACTTTAATCAGGATTGGTTGGTGTAGGTTCGAATTAAGGAAAATGATTACAAAAAGAAAGAGTTCTAAAAACAATTCAGAAGTCCAAGTAAAAACATAGATTTGAATTCAAATACAAATGCAAACAACAAATTCAAAATTTAGATTTCAAATTAAGGCTAGTGTAAATCCTATACAACGGTGGTCTGCTCAATTATGTAATTAACTAGAGAGGGAAGGAAAAATTAAAACAAGTGCAGATGAATGGCATTTTAGAGTAAATCCAAAAAGAGAGGATTTAAATTCAAATCTGAAATCATCTTTTTAAATAAGTCAAATGGAAGAATTGAGTGCACCATTGGACTCCTTAGAATTGAATTAGTTACCCTGCCAATTTTTACAAATTGTGGAGCAAGTTTGTTAAGTATTTTAAATACAACAGGAAAGATGTAATTCAAATTCCAATTTGAGTTCCAAATTCAACATTTGTCAAATCAAAGAAATCATTGCACAAATAAATTATCCATCTTTTTATTAGCAACTCTGCAAAAGTTTACCAATTTTAGTGTTCAATTGCTAGCTCCATATAAAAGTGAGAAGAAAAGGAAAAGGGGGAGTGGTGGACCCAACATGGCAGTTGCCCGGAGAACTTACCGACTTGATCTCACGTGCTCTGTTTTACTTTCTCTTACCGTGCGCCAGCGAGGGAACTTGCATGTCCACCAAGGCAAGGCTCCAGGCTGGCCAACGTTTGCCCTTACCAGCACCCAGACTCTGCAACGTTTCGCTCTTCCCTCTCTATACTCTCTGCTTCGGCTCCAAGCAAGAACCAGCGCTCTGTTCCCTTGCGCCGAGCTGCTCAACCCAGGATGACGTCGTCCAGCTCTGCTGCAGTGTTCCAGCCCCCGCAGCGTTCACGGGGCAAAGCGCCGGCGTGCCCTCGTCCTCCCCAAGCTGCTAGGACGGTGCCTTTTCCCCTTGTCGTGCCGCACCGAGCCAAAACTGCCGTGCTGGTGCTGTTCCCTGTCGCCCCGCCGTGCCAGGCCTTCTCGCGCCCCACTAGGCACGTCTTCAGGTGCGCCCTACCTCTTTCGTCGTGCCCCGGCAGTCTCTAGCTCTCCCGTAGTTTCGGTTAGCCGGGTTCGCAAGTCTTGCCTCGGCTAATGTCTTAAACCGAAGCTAATGCGCAAAGCAATTCCATTTCCACGATCAATTACTCTTCAACTAAGTGAGAGAACATCTTCACCATGTCCCAAAGGACCTACAGGATCAATCGGATTCAAATTTCATCCACCACAAAGCGCCAAAAAAGTAAAATTTCCCCACCAGCGGCTTTGAAACCCTAGCTCGCCGTCGAGCTAGTTCTTAGGAAATATTTCTCTGCAATTTGAGTCCATTTTGAGGTTTCTCATGTGTCCAATGTTCGGTGTGACTTTTTCCCGAGAGTTTTTCTGTTTCCTGTGGTGTAAACTAGCTCGTCGGAGTTCACCCAACGCTGCCAACCGCCGCCGGCCGTTATCCTTCCATCACCGGACCTCTCTGACCCCTGCCTTGTGTTCCCCGTGGCAAGATTCCTGGAAGACATTATCTGCATCGAGATTATGGCCACCGCAAGCCAGCGCCGGTGTACCGCCGCCATGCCGCCGTTCTGGAGCGCCGCCAACGCGCCCTGGCACGAGGTGGGAGACGACCACCCCTGAACCCGCCTGTCGGCCTGTTAAAACCATAACAGATCAATTTGCGGCCAAGGATCCCATGTGACTGCAGTGCCAAAACCTTGGCCTCCCCTGTTGTCTTAATCCCATTGGCCAATGTATTTTCCTATCGAATTTACTGTAAGAAAATATATGCAGAAAATACTCCACTTTGTAAAAATCATATCTCCTTGTATAGATATCCAAAAATATCAAAATAAATTTTGTTAGTCTCCTATGAATCAGTACTTCACAATGTAGCATTTTAAGTTATATGACGATTTTTATAAAGTTCTGTAGAATTATTTTACTCTTAAACCTTTATAAAATAATTATAGAATATCCCATCAATGGAAAATTCCCAACTTTTGCCAGAATCAGATTCATATTATTATTGCATTTCAGTAAAAATTTCAGCCTCATTAACCTTCATTAAGTTGGTTAAATCTGGAGATTTATCTAAGGTTAATTGAAAAATCACTAAAAGTCCAGAAACAATTTCAGAAAATTAGTGGAACTTGTAAAATGAATATATCTCTCTACAATGCTTAGAAAATGTCAAATATTTTTTGTTAGACTCCATATAAGAAGCACTGTCCATAAAACCTACTTGCACTTGTGACAAAGCCTCTGTTCAGTCAGGAAAATTCAAGTACCCTAAACACTTAGAGAATTTTGTAGACCAAAACATTTCATTACTGTGGCTGAAAATTTGCTGGGAGATCCTTCATGCCATTAGTAAGACCCTGTACAAATCCCAGAACCAGTGAACCTTCTTCACCCAAGAATTTGGATGAAGAATCCTGTATGTCCAAACATTACTCATTTCATTTCATATGGCAATTATCCTATATTTTCTCCTTGATTCTTCCCTGTTGCTATACATCCCAGCTGCAGAAATCTTCACTCTTATCTGGTTCGCTCTTTGCTGAGTTAGAAACCACTTCATTTGTCAATCACCAAGTTGCAATATTCTCATATGCAATTCCATTTCATACTTTGATCTTTCTATATTCCACCTTGATCTTCCTATGTGTCCACTTTGATTTCCTTTAGTTGCTGTACTCTACAGAGACCAATATTTCCACAACCATGAGTCCTAATCTTTATTGAGTTTACACAACTTCGTTTATTGAGTTACCAAATTGCCATCCTCTTATATGCATGTTCATATTGATAGGGATCATAACAATGGCATTCGACGAGCGGAGATGGACAAGGAGCACCGCTTGGAAGAGGAGGCACGAGTATGAAATTGCTGTGGACAAGAAGAGCTCAAGCAGCAATGAGAGAAAGAGTTGCCCAAGCAGTAATAGAGACAAGAAGAGGAGAAGAGGGATGATAAGCTTCACCCTGAAGATCAAGCATCTAATTATTGACATTTACCTAGTCGCAACATAAGGCAAGCCACAGTTTGTATTTAAGTGCCTTTTAAAGTTTTGCATTATATATATTGTATTGAATAAAGTTGATATGTGCATTAAGTCTATGTTGATTGAATACTCCACCTGCATGACCAAATAATCCTTGGAGTGGATGGGTAGTATAATACTCCCTTGGATTATATTGCTATGCTTAATGTTAAGTTAGGAGATCGGTAGAAGTCGAGTATGTTGGACACTACTCACGAGATTGGTCACATTTTATCGACCATGAGTCAAGTAGTTGAATTCTACTTGTGAGAGAAGTCGAGTGAGGGAAACCTACTCGCGAGAGGTTACTATAACAGTCACTCTTTACTATGAGATGTGGACGGGGATTGGTATAGGTTGGTTTGCCCACATCGTGTCTGGGTCGGTAATGGCGAGGCAGGTGTTGGGAGATGGATTGGTAGCCCCGTCTGTGTCGGTTAAGGCCCGTCTCGTGCTTGGCCCTATTGAGCAAGTTTGAACTGTATCGGAAAGCATACTGACTATATGGGACACAGAAAAATGATGTACCTTCAGAATTCTATGTTGGAACCTTTTCAATCGGCTTAAGCTGTCGGTTGTTAGTACAGTGGGAGTTAACTCACCCATGAACATCTCACAGCGGAGGTGCACCTTGAGGGGAGCTCACTGTTCGGGTCGATCAAACTGTTTCGATGTGGTTGAATCTGGGGAAAGGTGGTTGCGTGCGACATCAGTTGAGTGCGTCGACGCAACTCCGAGTAAGGGCATATGTGTCGTGCAGTCTGGGTGTTTTGATTCGAATCACCGTCGCTCGCGGTTATGGATTGAGCATACTTGGTCACTGAGTCTTGACGTAGTAAGAAAGAGTAATGAAAAGATTATGAATATGCTGCTATGAATAATTCTTTGTATTGCAATCTTGGCTGCTATAGAGATATCATAATTAAATTTAAAATTTCCAAACATTTAACTTGAATAAGGCTTATGCAACCTTGAGCAAGTATCATCGTGGATGAAGCGTTTCTTGTTTGGTTGTGGAATTCACAATGATGTTATGCCCATGGATAGCGTATGCTACTTTAAAACTGACCACTAAGGATTTACTTTCGGCGAGTCCATTCCTGCAAATTCAGCTTTCCAGTCTTTAAGTTTTCCAGGATGTAGAGTTTCATGCTTTAGGTGAGACGGTTAAGTCCTGCTGAGCCTTGTGCTCACGGTTGCTATATTGTTGTTTTTGCAAGTATTATTAGCTTATGCTTATGTTATGGTTGTCCGTGAGACCTCGAGCTTGTCGAGATGTATCTCTCACGGAAACCTTACCGCTGCTCTCTTCTTCGTGTTGCTAGTGAGAAGCGTCCTTGGGCATGGACGGCTTCTCTTGTGCAGAGTTAGTTGAGAGTGAGAGTATAAAATATTCCGTTGCATTGTACATTATGTTGTAAAAGAGAATCACCTTGTGAAATAAAATATTTGTGTTGGTTATTTTGTATGGATTTTCTTGTGTGTTGTTGGGTGCCGCATCGCACGACACCACCCAATGCGATTCCTGGAAGGTGTGGACCCCGGTCCTCACAGCTTTGAGTTAGTCCTTGTATGATCAAGTTCTGAGCCTTGCTGTTGTTGTCAACATCTCTCATGTTTGTAGTCGTGACATGATCATTTGGCGGTACATCATAAGGCTTGTACACATTTTCTCATATTTCAAAGCCTTGCGCCTGGATAAAAGCCTCCATACGTGCCTTCCAAACTAGAAAAACAATGCCACTAAACACACAAGGTTTTATGAAGTATTTTCCCATGTTCATTAGTCAAAACACGTGCAAATCTCAAAGATTAGAGCATCGTGGCTCTGATACCAATTGTAGGATCGAAGAGCACTTGAAAATCTACCAGAGGGGGGGTGAATGGTATATTTAAACTTTTTCATCGAAAGCAATAGAATCCCCTCGGTAGAAAAATCAATCTGTTAAGAAATCGTGCTTGCGACTAATCTAATCAGATCAATTGTGACAAAACCAATATAGATTGTGGAGAACAAAGTTATGAAGACGTCACGACAAGAATCACGAAAATCCGATGAGAAAAACTCAAGTTATGATTGAAAGATTGAACGAAGGTCAATTTGTTCTACCCGAGAAAAAGATGATTTACAACACTGCAAAGAAGCTCGTGTAAATCCAAAACCACAAATCCAATGACCATGAAATTTTTACATATGATATATAATCAAGTTTTGAAGACAACCCAAAAAGAATCACGTCAATTGGATCTGTAAGACTCGAGTTATGATAAAACCACCGAAGCAAGATAGTGCTGTGCAGAAACTCGAAGAGAAAACTTGCCTGTAACAAGTCGGACGAACAAGGCACAAAAGTTCCTTTAAACTACAAATTTTATTGATCAAAACACAAGAGGAACAGCCCCAAAGTCGTGTACCACGAGCTCTGGTCTCCATTGCTTATATAACAAGCCCTTAGGTCATTCCAATCCTAACTAGGACTCAAATCCTACTCAGATTCAATCGAAACTTTCCATAACTGCTCAAGACTCTTCCATACGCAGATAGAAGAATTCTTAAGACTTCCAAACACCTTACGAACGTATCCCACATTCCTAAAACAACCCAAAGTCTTGACCCACACAAAATCCTATCATAACCAACTCCATTCCATATTTGAGTCAAACTCGACTCAGCCGCAACCCGAGTCAATAATCTGGTCGGTTGGACCTCTTCGACCAATTTTTTATGTCCACATCTATTCATCACACCTCAAACCATGTAGTCACGTTCATGCACTCCTTGCACACGTGCAAACACCTTCTAACAACGTCCACGATACCTTCATATGCATTTTTCTTGATTTAAACATGATGCGCAACCTCCCGATCAACTCAACCACAATTCCTCGCGAACTTGGTTGTTGAACCTCATCTTCTCCCTAAGAATAGTTCAATGGATCCTGTCACTAGCCATGTCTTGAACTCAAGCAACATCTGCACATGAATAAACAACCAATACTTCCGAGCACAAGTCCTCAACTTGACTCTCGTTAGTTCTGATAAACACAACACCCTATGTGAGCACCTCACCATAAGCATGTTGCAAACCATAGTAAAACGACATCAGCCATAACCACCAAAACACACCAAAAACTTAGTAAAAGAATACTAAGAAAACTTTCCATAGATGTAAAGTAAGTTCGAGTCAATTCAATGTAATAGCAGAACCATTATAATCTAGCTTTGGACATTGCCAAAACTAACCGGACCTTGAGCTGTAGCTTATCAAAGCTAGCAGGACCTAGTACCGGAGCTTACCAAAGCTAGTCGGACCTAGCGTTGGAGCTTACTAAAGCTTAGTCGGACCTTGCCAAAGCAAGCAGGACCTAGACAATGAAGTCAAACCTAGCCAAAGTAAGTCGGACCTAGACAAAGTAAGTCGGACCTTACGTCGGACCTTGTCGGAGCTACCCAAAACGAGTCGGACCTATTGTTCGACCTTGCTGGAGCTTGGACCTAGAGTCAGACCATGTTGAAAAAGGTGTTTTGGTAGTATTCAATACTTTTATCATCATAGCCAATGTATTCAACACACATAGGTGTCACAACATTGCATTGAACTACCTGCTGAATGTCACTGATTTTTCCAACACTGCGTGGTTGATGCTCCAATTATTTTCCTTTCCCTTTTTCTTGTTGTTGCTGTTGTTTAGCTACTTAGTGGGTATAGACATTGTGGATTCCATTTGTTTCTTCTGCCGAATCACTGATCTCTTCATAGTTGTACCATCTCCCACCTGTTCTTTGATGATAACTGTACTCTTCTATGAAGCTTTGGATTTTCCATTCCAGGCCATGTCTGACTGCCCAGCCATGTCAGAATGCCCAGGTGACATATTGGCCAAAGTGTCTTTATCCTGCCCATTATGCTACATTTTCCACCAGGCACTACAGGTGTTGGGGAATGTCGTGGCCAGCATATTTCTCAGAGTTGTTGAGTCGAGCTGCTGGAGACAGTGTGTTCTTGTAGTCTGATCACTATTACCCTTAATGTAAGTCCTGATTCCCCAAACAGTATTGGCTGCTCTTGTTCCTCATGTGCTGAACCTTGAGACTGCACCGAGGGGTCGGGTCCTTGCGGAAACATATAAGAAGAGTGGGCATTTGCCAAGCCATCATCATGTGGCTCCAACAGCCACAGACCCCACTCGTTGTTCAACAGTTTGTTTGGAGGAATGTGGTTGTCGTGTGCCTGTGCCCCTGCTCTGAAGTGGTGATCGACTGGAAGTTGAGGTACTACTTGGAAGTCATTGTTGTGCAGCTGGGGTGCCGGCGGAGGATGTGGGTTGCCATCATCAGGTACATTCAAAAGGCACTCCACCATCAGGATGCATCTAATTCAGAATGTATAACGGGCAGGTCCATGACCATCTTTGACCGTCCCTATATCTTTGGCGTAGCACCACACTTCGAGGAATGAAATGAGCTTCATTGTACAAGCATTTGACCAACAACAACCCGAGATCCCTAGGGCTGTTGTGCCAATGGAGAATATTAGCAAAGCTTCAGACTACCAGATCTATTGCTTCAACTGTCCGATAATTGATAGGGTACCCTAGGATTATGAACCAGCCCACCCTAGAGTAGTTCCTCACCCTTCTGTTTAAGCCAAAATCATGACGCACAAAAGAGATTTGGACATCTTCAGCCATAATGGGTTCTCCCAAGAGAACAAGTCATGATTGAAACTTGTATCAACTGAGAAGAGCGCTACTCCTGGAGGTGTGAGGCAGGAAGTACGAACATTCATACCTAGCTCCATTTGAAGGTGCTATTTGATTCTTATTCGGTAGTAGTCATATTCAACCACAGGAACAACCCCATCAATGTGCAGCACGATGAAAAATTCCTCATGTATGGATTAGTGGAGACCAGGAAGGTGGACCACCGCACGCGGTAGCCGATTTGGCCCTCTATCTTCAGTGTGGAATTGCTAGATCATCTGGAACTGAGTAGGGTCCAAGGCGAAGTTCGCCATGCTGGTCGGAGATAAGGTGATAGGAGAGGCTTTGGTGGGCTCGCCGATGTGGAGAGCCGAAGGGTGAGGAGTAATGCCAGGGAGAGGTGACGTAGAGCCTGAGGCTGCATTTAAGTGTTCACTCTGCAAAGGTGTCTGCGTCTTGGGATTCCGGATTTTTGTACACTTACAGAAGTACTTCCTTCGAATATGGCCATATGGAAGCAAAGCTTGCAACGGACCTGGTTTCTACACTGTATTCTCTACTGGGTAGTGCTAAGACACCTAGTGCAAAAGGTAGGCGCCGAGTGCGAGTGACGCTCGGCGGCAAAATTATAGCTGCATCATTATTGCCATGCCGCTTCGACCAAGCTGTCGTTGAGACATGCTCACCGATCGGGAGTTTGCAAGTAGGGTGCATCACTGAATCCCCATTAAATCGCCCAGCAGCGGAGTTTGCAAAACTCTGTTGAAGTGGTGGGAGAGAGTCCACCGATGCCTTATTTACCAATGCAGATAGCTGAGTCAGATGGGTGTGTGATGAAGCGTTCTCGTTAAGCCAATGAGGCATGCGATGGGGGGTAAACCCCAAGTTGACAGAAGCAGTAAATGCAGGCGCCAGATTAGCAGGAACAGTTGAACCAGAACTTTTATCGCCATAGCCAATGTATTCAGCACACATAGGTCTCACAATCTCCCCCTTGATGAATGCATCGACAACACCACTTAAAATCCGACCATTGGCTTATTCACATGAAAAGTCTTGAAAACAATTTCTCCCCTTTTTCAAAAATCAAATGAGATGAGATAGAAATAAATTTCTCCCCCTATACATATTTCTCCCCCTTGCATACTTCTCCCCCTTTGACAATGTATTCAGCAAGGTACAAAAGAAAATTTTTAATTTGATATGAGCACATTATAACATATACATATAAAACAAAGCTCATCCATGTATTACTATGAAGTAACTTACACTATCATAACAATGAGATACACAAAGTAGTGTAAGCCATGCTAGAGATCAAATGTAATTCTCAATTTAAGCAAGTCATGATCTCACAAACTTAACTATTTCAAAACCTAAAAGCATGACACTTGTTGCTTCATTTTATTATTTTCAAAGCAAAAATTTAGATCATATGATATTTTCAAGAGATTATATGTGCATCTACCTTACTCTAACCAACCAAGCCAAGCCTATGTCATTTGACAATGAGAAGCTTAAGGACATGGTTTTAGTCATACACAACTTCTTCCAAGTTCATATCTAAGTGCAATGATGAGCCATCTCAAAAGAAGAAGTGTGATGCATGCATATTCTCTTGATCTTTTCTCAATTTATATTTTTTCATAAAACTCAACATGTGAATTGATTACTTGATTAATTCATTATGATTAAAAGCACTTGTGATCATGCAACAAGTTCAAAACAGAAAGAAAGTTCGATTATGACCATATTTAGTATAAGTAATTATTCCAATTACTAGTCATGGCAAAAACTACAAAATGTATAACATGAGTAATATAGAAAGAACTTTCAACATGTAAAAGGAATCACAAAGTCATATATGTATGAAATACTATGCTCATATTATTTTAAATTCAGATTCACACATAGACTTCCCAAGTTTCAAAACTCCCCCTCAATTTAAGCCATGAGGATGCATAACACCTATTTCACTATGAATGTAACAAAAACAAGTGAAATCCAAAGGTTTTGTAAAAATGTCAGTCGATTGTTGTTCGGTATCTACATGGTGAAGCACAATGTTTCCTTTTTCAACATTATCACTGAGAAAGTGATACATAATGTCAATGTGCTTTGTTCTAGAATGTTGCACGGGATTTTTAGCAATTCAAATAGCACTAGTGTAATCACAAAATAGTGGAACACTATCTAGATCAACCCCATAGTCCTTAAGTGTTTGAACAATCCAAAGAATTTGTGAGCAAGCACTAGCAGCAGCTACATATTCAGATTCGGCTGTCGATTGTGCAACAGAGTTTTGTTTTCTAGAGGACCAAGCAACAAGAGAATTACCAAGAAAATGACAAGCACCGGAAGTACTTTTGCTATCAATCCTACAACCCCCAAAATCAGCATCCGTAAAAGCTTTCAAAGTAACGAATGAGGAAGAAGGAAGAAAAATGCCAAATTCTTGAGTTCTATGTAAGTACCTGAGAATCATTTTGACGGATTGACGATGTGAAGCATGTGGGGAAGCTTGAAACCGTACACAAAGACATACGCTAAATTGTATGTCCGGTCTTCATGCAGTGAGGTACAAAAGTGATCCGATCATGCTTCTATATTCTTTTTGATCCACGGGTTCACCATCTTCATCAAGTTCAAGTGTTGTTGTTGTTCCCATTGGTGTCCTAAGAGGCTTGCTTTTGTCCATGTTGAAGCGCTTGAGAAGGTCCCTTGTATATATTGTTTGATGCACAAAGGTACCTTCCTCGGTTTGCTTGATTTGCAGCCCCAAAAAGTAAGTGAGTTCACCCATCATACTCATTTCAAATTCTGAACTCATCATTGTTGAAGACTTGGACACAAGATCATGAGAAGCACAACCAAAGATAATATCATCCACATACGCTTGAACGAATAATGAGTCATTGCCATGCTTAAGAACATAAAGAGTTTTATCAACCTTACCCATGGTAAACCCCTTTTCAAGTAAGAATGTTTCTAACCTATCATACCATGCTCTAGGAGCTTGTTTTATACCATACAGGGCTTTAGTCAGTTTGAAACATGATTAGGAAAATTTGGATTTTCAAAACCAGGTGATTTCTTAACATAAACCTCCTCATCTATATAACCATTAAGAAAGGCATTTTTACATCCATTTGATATAACTTGAAACCTTTAGATGAAGCAAAAGCTAACAAAATTCATATGGCTTCTAATCTAGAAACAGGAGCAAAAGTTTCATCAAAATCTAGACCTTCAATTTTTGTTAAACCTTGAGCAACCAATATAGCCTTATTCCTAATCACAACCCCATCCTCACTTTGTTTATTTTTAAACACCCATTTAGTTCCAATTAAAGTGTGATCTTGAGGTGGAGGTACAAGTTTCCAAACATTATTTCTTTCAAAAATTTATAACTCTTCTTGCATGACAATAATCCAAGATTCATTAGTGAGTGCATGTGATATATCTTTGGGTTCAAAAGAAGCAACAAAAGCATAATGAGCATGAGAATTGGGGTCGGAAAACCATGATCTTGTAACTCGTTCATGCAAGCTTCCAATTATCTGTTGCAGGGGTTGATTCTTGTAAATCCGTAGGGGAATAGATGTCTCACAAGCTTCTTCTTCATTAGGTTCATCGTAGATTGATGAGCTTGTGTCTTGTGGACGATCAAGACCAGTAGAGACGGCAGTCGGATCTTGTTCAAACCTCGGAGCTGGACACGTGTCAGCTTCAGAACTATGAGACAATATCATTGACTCTTCTTCTTCTTCTTCAAAAATACCCTCCCCCTGAGGATATGGATCCGGACCTGCAATGTTTAAGCTAGTACCTGGGCTAGCTTCATCAAAAGACACCTCACAAGTCTCCACAATTTTGTTAGTGTCAAGTAAAAGCACACGATAGCCTCTAGTAAGAGATGGATAACCAAGAAACATGCCATCAATGGATCTAGGTTCAAATTTATCAAGATTACTATGTTTCTTAACAAAGCATTTGCAACCAAAGACCCAAAAGTGTGTAACACAAGGCCTATGTAAAACCGGAGCTCATATGGTGTTTTACCTAGCTTAGCGCGTAAGAAAACGCGATTTCAGACATAACAAGCTGTTGCAATCGCATCAGCCCAAAATTTCCTAGGAGTTTGATATTCATCAAACATAGTCCTAGCTATCTCAACTAAGGTTATGTTCTTTCTTTCTACAACACCATTTTGTTGAGGTACATATGGTGAAGAAAATTGATAATTTATTCCATATTCAGCGCAAAAGTGATCAAAAGATTGATTTTTAAATTTAGTTTCGTTATCACATCTAGTTGCTTTTAAAGATCCTGGGTGATCAATTGATAATCTAAGAAATAAAGTTCTAAAGTGACTAAAAGCTTCATTCTTAGATGACATAAAGTAAACCCAAGAGTATCTAGAATAATCATAAACAATCAGAAGAACATATCATTTACCTCTGAAGGATTGAACACGTGAAGGTCCTACGGTGTCAAGGTGCAAAAGTTAACCCGGTTTAGTTGTTATGATCATTGTGAGAGGAGTATGTGAACCTGCAACCATCTTAGCATGTCTCCAAGAAGAGCACACAATTTCTTTGTCCCCTTTAAGCTTAGGCAGTCCGCGTATGCGATCAAGAGCACTAACGCGCATTAGATGATCAGAGCCTACGTGACCAAGTCTACGATGCCAAAAATATAAGTCATTTGAATCATTAGCAACTAGACACTTATGATTAGAGGAAGACATATCAAAATCAGCTTTAAAAACTCTTCCAAATTGAGACATGTTAAAAATAAGCTCACTATTTGAATTTACAACTTTGAAGCAATTTTTAGTGAAAATAATTTCTAGATTTTAATCTAGCAGTTGTGAAAAGGAAAGTAAGTTGTATTTCAAATTTTTAACAAGTGCCACATCCTTCAAAGTGTAGTGATCATTTACTCTAATTGAACCCTTAGTAATTATATGAGTTGAAGAATTATCGGCAAAAGTAACATTCTCTACACGTGACACAAAAGAGAGGGAGGAGAACCATTCTTTATTACCGGTCATGTGGCGGGAGCAACCTGAATCCACAATCCAAGTGTTCTCCTTCCTCGAGCGTATAACCTACATAGTAGAACAATACGTCGATGACTCAATACTAGGATTAGTCAAAAGACATTTAGGAATCCAGTACTGAGTCACACGATGTGCAGAAGGAAAAACACGCGAAAGCCGAGATAAAAAAGCAGGTTTATGAGTAAAAGTTTAAGATTTTTTGTTCTTAACTACTGACCTATAAGGTGTTACTTGTGTAGCACAAAAATAAGTAGCTCCGGAGGTAAAAACAGAAGTTCCAGAGGTAACAACAGAAGGTCCGGAGGCAAAAACTGAAGCTCTGGAAGTAAACTTTGAATGTTTTTGACTCATAACAGTAGGTTGCATGTTCCTGACATTCGGTTTAGTATGTGCAGCAAATTTTGCATGAGAGTTATATCAGGACCCGCCTTCTGAGGGTCCACTTGTGCATCCTGTACCAATCCCTAGATCAGTAGTTGGTATGCACAACAGAATAGATCGATATCCATACAACGATTATTTACTTATAAACAATATAAGTCTTACAAACATGATCCATATTACATTGGATGTGGTTGCGGATGACCACCAAAAAAGATAAATCCTCAGAAACAACGAAGCAGAACGACGCCATGCCCAACAGGAAGACTTGGGAAGTAGGACTAGACCTAATCGTCATCCTCACATGCTTCAACTTCTTTGTCTTCTGATAAAACCACATATAAAGCAAGAGTGAGTACATAAGGTACTCCACAAGTCCTAACACTACTCAAGGGGATGTGTTTCATGAATTGGGGCTTGTAGCAAGGAGAGGTCATTCGACTTAGTTTTGTCGAAAAGCATCTTATGCAGGGTTCTCTTTGAAAAGAGTTTTGCAATAAAAGGAAGAAGTAGTTAAATCAGTATTATTGTAGTTGGCGGGACCTGGGGGAGTTTTAGACCATCCCGCCAGTTCCCTCACTTTTAGATGAGTCTTCGGACCCATGGCCCTGATGACTCCAGCACGCATGCCATCACTTTCCGAAAACACGGTGGCCTCAGCCACCCACACACATACTACAAGGAGATGCACTACTACTAATCATAAAGAGCCCAGAGGATAGTGTGCCAAGACTGTGACAACAGATATCCAGATAGATTAGGACTCTGCAGAGTTTGTACACTTTACCCACAGGCCATGCACACCATGCAAGGGTACGACATGACGCTCATCTCATCTTCCCCGAGTAACCCCACAATCACACCTCGGCCCGACGCTGGAGCTATTTAGGCATTCACTACCCAAGCGACCAACAGATGACCCTCGGTCTCTGTGCCATTTTCTGGTTCACCATGCCCTCCATGGCTCTCCAGGTTTTCTCTTGTGGCAGTTACCAGAAATGTAGAGTGAGTCCCGCCCATACAGGTTCTATGGTTGTACAAAATCACTATGTTGTGGTCAAATGAACTGGTCCTTATATCGGTGAGGCCGCTCCATCCGTCCTTGGCAGAAGGACTAGTCCGGAACATGCAACATCGAACTAAACTGAAGTACTCAGCATAATTATAGTCCAAAAAACATTGTCATCAAACTATTACTGAAGCACTCAGCATCGATCGTTGAGTTAGACCGAATATGCAGCCGCAGCTGGTATACCTCTTAGGGAGCCCGCGACATCCCATCACCATACCCGCCTCGACCACTCTTCCCCTTCAGACACACAGTTCATTAATCACTCACTCATATCCTAACTCACAACACCAAACACCCTTTAACACATTTCACAATCATGTATACAGTATGTAGTGGTTCGCGATGTGAACATCACAGAGGTTCCTAAGCATAGTACAAAAAAGGGAGTGATCACATCACTGCTATAGTGCAGTGATGAAGCTGTTAGGTTGTCAAGGGGTTGTGTTGTCAAGGTCAAGGTGGGGATTGTGATAGTCACTGCTATTATCGTAACTTATGCAGTGTCTTGTTTCAAGCCGTTGATAGCAAGTAACTATCATGTTACTGTTTATCATTGGCTAGTAGCTAACACTGATACTCAGTCATCTACATAGCTCATGATACCACATTTCAAGTGGTTCATAGCATAGAAATATTTTAAAGTAGACATAAAGTCATGCAATGAAAACAGGCCAATAGGTGCGATTGCAAAACATAGGTGAAATATGATCAAAGAGTTAGAGCTTGCCTTTGCAATGTTTATCAGAGTCTTTGTCCAGTTGTTCGTGATCCGGGTCTTGAATATCTCCTTCGTGAACTATCCGATCACTATATGCTTAGCTACATGAATAAAATACGATTCATCGATAAAGATCCAAGAAATCCAAATAAAACTCTCATAAATACCAACAATCATTTAATAACATGTTTTCTAAGATTCTTAGAAGGCTTAGCGGAAAATATGATATTCCACTAGTGGTTTGTTTGGAAATGTTACTATTTCTTTGGTCAACCAAATGGTCATTGGAAGTTTATAAATGTTTTATCGGTCTTCTTAGTTATTTACAAGGTTTATGACCATTATGATTAATTCACTAATTTACAATATAAATTACTTATGTTACGATCAATGAGTTAACCATAACTTCTATGGGACTCCTTTATAGTTATCCTATCTTTACAGTAGTATGTTCACTAAAATTCCACTAATATATGACCCACTTTTTTAGAGTCTAAGCATCAGTTGTAATATTCTCGAGTCATCTCAGTAGTTTCAATAACGAATAGTGTATGACCTGTTATCTTATACCATTTTTAATCTATTATTTTCTTAATGTGTTCTAAAAGAAATGAACCTAGTTTAGAACTTCATTAGTGTATGGCTATTAGGACCTCCCAGGAATTACTAGTGAAGGGTCGGCCTAATTTCGAGTTTGCATGTGAATTTATATTATCTAATATCTCTCTAATTGATCTTCTATGTTGATGGTAATTAGTTCATTATCCTATAGTTTATTTTAATCCATTTCTATTCTAAAATTTTTAATAATATACTCTTAGAAATATTTAGAGGGTCATTTGTGAAGAGCCTACTTAGAAGCTTCAGTGTGTGTTTTACGAATTATGAATATCCTAATGATTTTTCCTATGGGAATGAGAGCTAATTCTTTATTCCATAATTTGTACTAGTCCGATACCACCTACATTATATTATAGATGTCAAGCAATATATTTTAGGAACTTTAGATAATTATTTGGTAGGAAGTTAGCCTATTTAAAGTATATATATGATTTTCTTCTAACTATTGATGATTCAATTTATTTCCTATAGGGGTGATAATTACTTTATCACTTCTTAGTTTATATTGGTTGGATGTGATTTTTATTATAATTGTAAATTACTTTTTCTAATATTTATTAGATTATTATTTGTGAATGGGTTATCAAATCGTGAGGCTAAATGTAGACTCTTCCGATTTCCTAGTTAATCAAAAAGAAATTATCAGTTAATAATATGTCTTTCGTTTTTTGCAATTTATTTGGGTCACTAACCACTGTTTTATGTTTTAATATCCATCAAATAATTCTAGAGAACTTCTAGAAAATTATTTTCAAAATAATTATCAATTTAGGGGCTAAACATTATTTATTTTTAATTTCCTAATTGATTAATTCATTTTTTGAAAACCATTAATATTTGACACAATCTGTCCAAGCAAATTATACTATCAATCATCCCTAATATGCTCTAAAAGCAATTAAGGGTTTTTAGGGTATTTTACATAATTTTATTATATCAAAAAATTGGGATTATGTTTTTCTGTGTGCACCAAGCGTGTGGACGTAGCAGTTTCTTAGCTTACTGTGAGGATGGGAGTGGGTTTTTGTGCTAGTTGTGTGTATGCGTGTGTGTTCCTAGCGATTCTGGCTTGTGTTTGGGGCTAGCTAATGGGGTAATGGAGTCAATGGCAAGTAGCAGCTCCTTCGTGGGCCCCGGACATGGCTTATGGGCCATATCTCCTCGGTCCATGAAGACCCTGCCCAACCAGGGCCCGCACATGCTAGCGTGCAGGCGTGGTTCCTTTGAGCCCGCGTGTCAGCCAGGTGGTGGACACGTCCGCTCAGCCACTAAGGTGGCAGCCAATTTGGCGCCACGTGTGCACTGCACTCGGTAAACGGGGGAAGGAAGCGACGGGTGGCTACAGGAGCTCACCTGTGGCGGCCTTGCGCAGAGATGCGCAGTCTGCTCTCCAACGGATCTGTAGGTAGCGTGTTCACGTATGTATGGGTGCATGTGATGCTCTTTTCCGCGCCGGAGCAACCTTGACGGCAGCCAGTGGCGGCTCACGGTGTCGTCGCATCGTGGAGGCGGATGTTTGCGCAATAATATGAGGGGAAATCGTCTCACCTACACGTAGCTAGGGTTGAGGGAGTGCGGAGGCGCACAAGGCCAGACAAGAGCGGCACCGACGGCGGCCTGCAACGGGCAATGGCGGCCGTGCACGCAGCGCGTTGTCGATCTACCCATGCGTGTGAGTTTTCAATGAACAAGTGTGTCAGTGGTTTGTTCCCGAGTATATTGAGTGGGGTAGTGTGCTCGACCGAGCCGGGGAATGCTCCTCAGCAGCCGACGGCGTGCGCCAGCGGCAAGGGACGGCGACGCACAAGGAGACTACCCGTGCAGTGGCTTATTCTTCATTCTAAGGGCGTTCACATGTTCTACAGATCACGGCAAAGATGTTTCCGACACAAGGATGCCGGAAGGATCACCTAGGTGGACGGCGACAGTGGTCACGGCGGTGAGCGGCTGCCCGACTTGGATTTCAGGGCAACAGTGAGTTATGGTACACTAAACCTCATATTGATGCACGTTCTAGCTAGATAACGATAGTAGGAAGCAGCTGGTAAAAGGAATTTAAAATTGAGACCTCACCGGAGCAGGAATGTGGCACGGCGGTCAGAGTTGGGGAAGAAACACAGGGCCGTCGACTTTGCCCAAATTTGGGGGAAAGAAGGCGTGGCAAAGCACGCGCGGTTGCCAGAGAGGGTTAGGAGGGTGTGGCGAGCCTTCGCGTCAAGTAACGGAGGGGAAGGAGCCGTTTTATAGGCGGCGCGAGTGAGGCAGCAGGCAAAGGCAGTTAGATAGACACGATGCTAGCGCTCCGTTGGTGCGCAGATCGCGTTCCTTGGCGGGTACGCACACGGGCGACGAGATGGGAAGGATGGCGACGTGACACGGTGCTGCGACGGGTGGAGCTGGCATGGAACGAAGGACGGGACTCGGATACGAGGACGTCGGCGGGATTTGCGGCACGAGCACTCGGGGACAACAATGGGATATGAGTAGGTTCACGTGTGCTCTGTTTGGTTGCTGGAGCAATGATTCAGATTAGGGGCAGACGCGGTTGATTGATGGAGGCAGTGCGGCAGGGGTGCCAGAGGCGCAGGGCGGTCGACTCCTCGTCGGTGTCCCATCACGAGAATGCAGGAGCTCCGGTCGGCCTCAATCGGAAACGGTGGAAGATGAAGGCGGCATTGCTTCGGGCTGGGCCGCGCGCATAGAGGAGGAGGCGCTGGGCCAGGGAAAGAAGGAGGAGGGAGGTGGGCCGGCTGGAGAAGAGGTGGGTTGTGCTTATATGTCATTCCCCTTTCTATTTTCTTTTTCTTTTCAATTTGAATATGGTTTTGAACTTCGTTCAAGTTCAGTTTCTGTGAGTATTTTTATTTGGAAATTTTATCAAGGTGGTTGATTATTGATATTTGGTATTGAGTAAAGCTTGGGTAACTTGGATAATGGTTTTATTGGATTTTAAATGTGCTCAATTAATTAACCATTTCGGGTCTACTTTGGCATTTGAGTTAGAATTTAATATCAATTTTGGGTTATGTTTACACCTAATTGATTCATCTTTGAGTAACTTTGTTTCTGGTTACTTTGTTACCCTTTTGGTTGAATGCATTCACCCTTGATTTATTTGCTAGATTTAATCGATTAACTAGTAACTCTTGTTTTAATCACTATACTTCAAATTCATAATTTGAGTTTGCTTTATGTTTTATTGGTTTTCGTCTTAGTGTTGAATTGTATATGGTTCTACGACGTTATTACTTTGACAAAGATAGTATTGAAGGTTGAAAACTCATTCCTTTAATTGCAAATACTCATTATATGTTTTATTTTATTTTGAGGTGGGCTCAATTGTACATGTACATTTGTATATAACAACTTTATCTATTCCCTTACTTTGGATTTCATTTATCTCAAAACTATTTTATAATTTGATTCGTATTTAAAAGTGTAGTTTTTCGTATTTGTACCCTTATATGCTTCAGTTTTTATTGACGGTTAATGTTTGTTTGTGTTTTACTCAAAAAATTTAATTCGGAGTGGTTTCTTTACTTGGTTTGAAATTTCAGGCTATGACAGATCTACCCCACTTAAATAGAATCTCGTCCTCGAGATTCGAAGGTTGTCTTAGGTAGGTAGGGATTTATTTTCTAAATTTATCTTCAATGCCTTGAGAAGGTCAGTCCATGATCTTCACATCTTTGTTTCGTGCCACAAGCTTGAGTATTTGTACCACTAGTTCTCGATATCTAGCATCAGACTGTCGGTCTATTGCATCAAACGATACTTGGTCCTCAGATATTCCCAAGTGCTTGTCTAGGTGATGATACACGAATACAAACGTATATCTGACTTCCTTGTACATTTTTTGAAATATTATGTCATGCCTCCTATTTTCTCAAATGGTTCGTCTGGTCATTGGGGCCAACATACCGTGTATTCTAAGTATGTATATACCTCTAACTGATGTCTCCATATGGTAAATGCAGTCACTCCCATGGTGGCAAGTTCTTACGGTGGTTGTTTGTTTATTGTTACCATTGACTACCTCTTGTTCCGGTTTGTGCCTCTTAGGGTCCTTACTACGGGCAGACCCACAGAATGACGTTCTTTCATCTCTGACCATAATAGTGTTGCTCGATATTCAGTATCGTACAGGGTCTCAGAAGGTGACATCTTTAGACTTTGTGGGGTCCACAACCATAACTTTAGCTTTTAGGGCTTGTCCAAGGAAGGTTTGCTGCTAGCTCCTCTACTGCTATCTTGCCCATATGACTCAAGAAGCAGACTGATGTGTTGGTCAATACGAAGGGCGTCACCGTGAAAACTCGTATTTTCCGCATTGGGTCGCGAGCACCGGCTTCATGATGTGAGCATATATGACCTTAAATTGGTATTAACTTGATCCCAAATCACAGGTGTACCTAACTCTCTTAACTGGTTAAGCAAGTCATCAACTCAAGGTGACAGGTATTTCTGCTCCTTCATCTGATGTTTGGTAGATGATGCACGTCTTGAGCTTGTTTTCTTCCTACTTGACCACAAAAATAGGGTTCCCTAAGGTGATGAACTTAGTCAAAAAATCCCTTCTTGTAGCTTACGGGTATGTCTCTTGTGTTTGATCGATCAATATGTGTCCATTTGATAGGATCTCTTTGCCCTCAGTGTTGCTTTGGGGTTGACCTAGTCAGGAAGTTCACGTCTATGTATGGTTCCATTCCTTGTAATCCTTCCAGATCTATATCTGAGCATGTATACATTTCCGACACTCATTCCATGAGCATAGCTTCCAAACTACGTGTCATGAATTCCATGGTAGCTCTTGCGGCTGACCTCTTATCATTATCTCAACATGATTCATTGTAGCGACTTTGCGATTGGCACAGGGTGTAAATCCTTGCCGGTGTGCCAACCGGTCCATAAGGGTATGATCCACTGTGTATTTCTTATGGGTTTTTTTTGGTCTGCTAAAATCCTAGTCCACTTAAATAGGATTTTAACTACTGTATGTTTTTCCATTAGTATGGGTTTATTATTATTTGTTGTTATTATTGATATAACTGTATTTTATTATATGTAGTTCTTTTTTGATCTATTTATGTATTTAGTTATTTATTTACTGATTTTGGGTGTTCACTGTACTTGGAGTACATTGGATCGGGACGGCGTTCCTGCATGAGCAGTGTGCTCATGGTGAACTCGAATAGAGATAGGCTTCTGAATGGTATTTCGTTGATCTGGTAGGAAGAGAGGAGTGGAAGATTTTTTTGGTTGTTATTATTATCCTCACGTATATACGTACGTTTATATATATCTGTTAAATTTTATATTGTGTATTCTTATTGGTGCATTATATTCGATATACATATAGGCATACATGTGTAGGTATATAAATACACGTAACCCATATGTATTTTTTTAAAACATCCAACTTATCTTCTTTCATTTGATTATTGATCTGTGTTGGTATTAGAGCACACAACTTCACTCAATCAAAGAACTAAATGAAAATCGGTGAATCACACCAAGTATAGCTAGATTACAAACTTATATATTATATTTTTGATAGTTCTATTCGTGACTTGCTCTATGTCTATAGGCTAAGCCATTCTACTCATGGGCACTACGGTCATTCTAGGATTCTATCGATATGACTAAGGAATGTAGGGTTGCATGAGGTTGCTCTTTCCATGGACTTGATGTCGCTCTTGATACGTGTTGATGACGTCTTCGAGTAGCCTTAGTAGAGTAATTGCTTCCTTTGTTGATTTGGTTAGGAGGTTGTTTGACTGACCGAATCTTCAAATTGTCCGGTGCGGACGTTGCATGGTTCCAACCTTGCATATTGCATTGGTGTCCATCTTACTCTTGAACGAACAAGGTGTGTTTGGTTGAGGTCAGTGGCAAAATTGACGGAAATAAATTAAGTTTTCAACATAAAAGGAGATAAGTGCAGAAGGGACATAGAGGAAAGAGATAATCTTTCATAAATAGTTTCATACATTTCAAAATATATGTTCAGGGTATGGGATGACTCTAAGGTTTCGTCCTACGGCCAAGTATGGCTCTGATACCACTCTGTTAGGACCCGCCTACCGAGAATCCACTTGTGCATCCCGTACCAATCCCTGGGTCAATAGTTGGTACACATAACAGAATAGATGGAGATCCATACAACGATTATTTATTTCTAAACAATATAAGTCTTACAAACATGATCTAGATACATTGTATGTTGTTGCAGATGACAACCAAAACAGATAAATCCTCAGAAACAGCGGAGCAGAACGGCGCCATGCCCAACAGGTAGACTTGGGAAGTAGGACTAGACCTAATTGTCATCCTCACATGCTTCAACTTCTTTGTCTTCTGATAAAACCGCATATAAAGAAAGAGTGAGTACATAAGGTAATCGGCAAGCCCTAACGCTACTCAAGGGGAGGTGTTTCATGCATTGGGGCTTGTAGCAAGGAGAGGCCATATGACTTAGTTTTGCCGAAAAGCATTTTATGCAGGGTTCTCTTTGAAAAGAGTTTTGCAATAAGAGGAAGAAGTAGTTAAATCAGTATTATTGTAGTTGGCGGGCCCTAGGGTAGTTTCACACCATCCTGCCAGTTCCGTCACTTTTAGATGAGTGTTCGGACCCATGGCCCTGATGACTCTTGCACGCATTCCATCACTTTCCCAAAACACGGTAGCCTCGGCCACCGACACGCACACTTCAAAGAGATGCACTAATGCTAATTATAAAGAGCCCAAAGCATAGTGTGCCAAGATAGTGGCAACAGCTATCCGGGTAGATTAAGACTCTGCAGAGTTTGTACACTTTAAACACAGGTCATGCACACCTTGCAAGGGTATGACATAACGCTTATCTCATATCCCCCGAGTAACCCTACAATCACACCTCGGCCCGACGCAGGAGCTATTAAGGCATTCACTACCCAGCAGGCCAACAGATGACCCTCGGTCTCTGTGCCATTTCCTGGTCCATCGTGCCCTCCATGACTCTCTAGGTTTTCTCTTGTGGCAGATACCAGAAAGGTAGAGTAAGTCCCGCCCATACAGGTTTTGTGGTTGTACGAAATCACTATGTTTCGGTCAAATAAACCGGTCCTTATATTGGTGAGGCGGCTCCATCCGTCATTAGCAGAAGGAATAGTCTGAAACACACAACATCGAACTAAACTGAAGTACTCAACATAATTATAGTCTAGAAAACATGGCCATCGGACTATTATTGAAGCACTCAACATCGATCGGTGGGTTACACCGAATATGCAGCCGCGGCTGGTATACCTCCTAGGGAGCCCGCGACATCCCATCACCATACCCGCCTCGACCACCCTTCCCCTTCACACACATAGTTCATTAATCACCCACCCATATCCTAACTCACACCACCAAACACCTTTTAACACATTTCACAATCATGTATACAGTGTGTAGTGGTTCGCGATGCGAACATCGCAGAGGTTCCTAAGCATAGTACTAACAAGGGGGTGCTCACATCATTGCTATAGTGTAGTGATGAAGCTGTTAGGTTGTCAAGGGTTTGTGTTGTCAAAGACAAGGAGGGGATTGTGATAGTCACTGCTATTATCTTAACTGATGCAGTGTCTTGTTTCAAGCCGTTGATAGCGAGTAACTATCATGTTACTGTTTATCATTGGCTAGTAGCTAACATCGATACTCAGTCATCGACATAGCTCATGATACCACATTTCAAATGGTTCATAGCATAGCAACATTTTAAAGTAGACATACAGTCATGCAATGAAAACAGGCCAATAGGTGCGATTGTAAAACATAGGTGAAATATGATCAAGGAGTTAGAGTGCAACGTTTATCAGAGTCTTTGTCCAAATCTTCGTGATCCGGGTCTTGAATATCTCCTTCATGAACTATCCGATCACTATGTATTTAGCTACGTGAATAAAATACAATTCATCGATAAAGATCCATGAAATCCAAATAAAACTCCCATAAATACCAACAATCGTTTAATAACATGTTTTCGAAGATTCTTAGAAGGCTTATCGGAGAATATGATATTCCACTAGTGGTTTGTTTGGAAATGTTACTATTTCTTTGGTCAACGAAATGGTCATTGGAAGTTTATAAATGTTTTATCGGTCTTCTTAGTTATTTACAAGGTTTATGACCATTATGATTAATTCACTAGTTTACAATATAAATTACTTATGTTACGATCAACGAGTTAACCATAACTTCTATGGAACTCCTTCATAGTTATCCTATCTTTACAATAGTATATTCACTAAAATTCCACTAATGTATGACCCACTTATTTTGGAGACTAAGCATCGGTTATAATATTCTCGAGTCATCTCAGTAGTTTCAATAACGAATAGTGTATGACCCGTTATCTTATACCATTTTTAATCTATTATTTTCTTAATGTGTCCTAAAAGAAATGAACCTAGTTTAGAACCTCATTAGTGTTTGGCTACTAGGACTTCCAGGAATTACTACTGAAGGGTCCGCCTTATTTTCGAGTTTGCATGTGAATTTATATTATCTAATATCTCTCTAATTGATCTTCTATGTTGATGGTAATTAGTTCATTATCCTATAGTTTATTTTAATCCATTTCTATTCTAAAAATCCTAATAATATACTCTTAGAAATATTTAGAGGGTCATTTGTGAAGAGAGTACTTAGAAGCTTGAGTGTGTGTTTTGTGAATTATGAATATCCTCATGATTTTTCCTATGGGAATGCTAGGTAATTCTTTATTCCGTCATTTGTATTAGTCCAATACCACCTACATTATATTATAGATGTCAAGCAATATATTTTAGAAACTTTAGATAATTATTTGGTAGGAAGTTAGCCTATTTAAAGTATATATCTAATTTTCTTCTAATTATCGATGATTCAATTTATTTCCTATAGGGGTGATAATTACTTTATCACTTCGTAGCCTATATATGTTGGACGTGATTTTTATTATAATTGTAAATTATTTTTTCTAATATTTATTAGATTATTATTTGTGAATCGATTATCAAATCGTGAGGATAAATGTAGACTCTTCTGATGTCCTAGTTAATCTAATATTTTTTATCAGTTCATAATAAGTCTCTCATTTTTTGCAATTTATTTGGGTCACTAACCACTGTTTTATGTTCTAATAGCCATCAAATAATTCTAGAGAACTTCTAGAAAATTATTTGCAAAATAATTATCAATTTAGAGGCTAAACATTATTTATTTTTAATTTCCTAATTGATTAATTATTTTTTGAAAACCATTAATATTTGACACAATCTGTCCAAGCAAATTATACTATGAATCGTCCCTAATATGATCTAAAAACAGTTAAGGGTTTTTAGGGTATTTTCCATAATTTTATTATATCAGAAAATTGGGATTATGTTTTTCTGTGTACACCAAGCGTGTGGATGTAACAGTTTCTTAGCTTACTGTGAGGATGAGATTGGGTTTTTGTGCTGGTTGTGTGTATGCGTGTGTGTGCCTAGCAATCCTGGCTTGTTTTCGGGGCTGGCCAATGGGGCCATAGAGTTAGTAGCAAGTGGCAGCTGGTTCGTGGGTCGCGGACTTGGCTCATGGGCCATATCTCCTCGGTCCATGAAGACCCTGCCCACCAGCGCCCGCACATGCAAGCGTGCAGGCGTGGTTCCCTTGAGCCCGCGGTGCAGCCAGGTGGCGGACACGTCCGCTCAGGCCACTGAGGTGGTAGCTAATTTGGTGCCACGTGTGCACTGCACTCGATAAACGGGGGAAGGAGGTGGCGGGCGACTACAAGAGCTCACTGGCGATAGCCTTGCGTGGCAATGCGCAGTCTGCTCTCCAACGGAGCTGTAGGTAGCATGTTCATGGATGTATGGGTGCATGCGACGCTCTTTTCCGCACCAGAGCAGCCTTGACGGCAGCTGGCGGCGGCGAGCAGTGGCGTCGCGTTGTGGAGGCGGATGTTTGTGCAATAATCCATTGGGAAATCGTCTCACCTACATGGATCTAGGGTTGAGGGAGTGCAGAGGTGCACAAGGCCAGACCGAAGCGGCACCGACGGCGGCCTGCGGCGGACAATGGTGGTTGTGCACGCAGCGCGTCGTCGATCTACCCATGCGTGTGAGTTTTCACTAAACAAGTGTGTCAGTGGTGTGTTCCCGAGTATGTTGAGTGGGGTAGTGTGCTCGGCCGAGCCGAGGAATGCTCCTCGGCAGCCGACGTCGTGCGCTAGCAGCAAGGGACGGCGACGCACGAGGAGACTATCCGTGCAGTGGCTTATTCTTCATTCTAACAGCGTTCACATGTTCTACGGATCACGATGAAGACGTTTGCCGACACAAGGATGCCGGAAGGATCACCTAGGTGGACGGCGGCGGTGGCGCACGGCGGTGAGCGGCTACCCGACTTGGATTTTAGGGCGACAGTGAGTTATGGTACACTAGAGCTGGTAAAATGAATTTAAGATTGAGACCTCACAGTAGCAGGAATGTGGCACGGCAGTCAGGGTTGGGGAAGAAACACAGGGCCGTCGACTTCACCCAAATTTGGGGGGGGGGGGGGGAAGGCTTGGCGAAGCACGCACGGTTGCCATAGAGGGTTAGGAGGGTGTGGCTAGCCTTCGCGTGAAGTAACAGAGCGGAAGGAGCCATTTTATAGGCGGCGTGAGTGAGGCAGCAGGCAAAGGTGGTTGGACAAACACGATGTTGGTGCTCAGGTAGTGCGCAGCTGGTGTTTCTTGTTGGGTACGCACGTGGGCGACAAGACGGGAAGGCTGGCGACGTGACACGGTGCTACGACGGCGCATGGAACAAAGGGCGGGACTCGGATATGGGTCGCGCGCACAACGGGGGAGGTGTTGGGCCGGGGAAAGAAGGAGGAGGGAGGTGGGCCGGATGGAGAAGAGGTGGGGTTGTGCTTATAGGTCATTCCCCTTTCTATTTTCTTTTTCTTTTTTCAATTTAAATATGGTTTTGAACTTCGTTCGAGTTCAATTTCTGTGAGTATTTTTATTTGGAAATTTTATCAAAGTGATTGATTATTTATATTTGGTATTGAGTAAAGTTTGGGTAACTTGGATAATGGGTTTATTGGATTTTAAATGTGCTCAATTAATTCACCGTTCCGGATCTACTTTGGCATTTAATTTGAGTTTGAATTTAATATCAATTTTGGATTATGTTTACACCTATATAATTCATCTTTGAGTAACTTTGTTTCTGGTTAATTTGTTACCCTTTTGGTTGAATGCATTCACCCTTGATTTATTTGCGGGATGTAATCGATTACCTAGTAACTCTTGTTTTAATCACTATACTTCAAATTCATAATTTGAGTTCGATTTATGTTTTATTGGTTTTTGTCGTAGTGTTGAATTGTATATGGTTCTACGGTGTTATTACTTTGACAAAGATAGTATTGAAGGTTGAAAACTCATTCCTTTAATTGCAAAGACTGATTATATGTTTTATTTTATTTTGAGGTGGGTTCAACTGTACGTGTACATTTGTATATAGCGACTTTATCTATTCCCTTACTTTGGATTTCATTTATCTCAAAACTATTTTATAATTTGATTCATATTTAAAAGTGTAGTTGTTCGTATTTGTACCCTTATATGCTTCGGTTTTTATTGATGATTAATGTTTGTTCGTGTTTTACTCAAAAAATTAATTCGGAGTGGTTTTTTTTACCAGGTTTGAAATTTCGGGTTGTGACAAGTTATAATATCTAGCTTGCATTCTTTCCTTTTTATGTTGTTTAGCAAGTCTATAACAAAAATCTATGACATGACCATCTCTACTACAATAGGAACAATGAAATTTAATTTTGTGTTCATGTCTAGATGAGCATGCAACATATTTATTAGATCTCGAATGTGACAACAACCCTGCAGATTTAAAAACCACTTCTTTTTGTTTATGAACTATTTTAATCAAACCACTTCCTAATGACTTTATAATTTTGGGTGGATGTGTTTTAGCATGAGCATGGGAATCAAAACATAAACCAGTTTTATCATTGCAAGATTTGGATGAATTCAGCAGCAAGTTTAGATTTTTGTTCCCAATACAAAACTGCTCTAGTGTCCTATTCGTGTCATCAAGTTTCTTAGACAATTCTAAGCAGTTTTCACATGAAGTTTTTCCTTTTAGTTTGAAATTAGAACAATATTTAACTTCTTGAGCACGTAAAGCATTTTTTAGTATTGAAATTTCATTCATAGCATTTTTTAGTTTCTTTTCAATATTATTACAGGTAGAACAATGCAAATCCATTATACAACAAGAAGCATCTTTTAAGTTTCTGTCATTAAGTGCTACAAGTTTTTTGTTCTTTTCAATCTCTAACTCAAGTTTATCAAGAGTGGGGGAGTGTGCACTTCTTATGGAGGATAATTGTTTGTATATTAAATCGCCTGAGGAACAAGAATCATCACTAGGAATCAATGTTTCCAAACAATTAATTTCTGATTCTAGTGACTCAATTTTAACAGCATTGTCCCTAAGCTTTTTATCCTTTTTCTTAACAATAATAGTTGCACGGGAAATAGCATCACACATACTTC
The DNA here is from genome assembly GCA_036927565.1 of Tuctoria greenei. Classification (NCBI taxonomy): domain Eukaryota; kingdom Viridiplantae; phylum Streptophyta; class Magnoliopsida; order Poales; family Poaceae; genus Tuctoria; species Tuctoria greenei. The sequence continues at coordinate 177,640,801 of JAYESD010000004.1, read as the reverse complement.
TTCGTTGTCACTGTTGTGTTCTGCATCCTTCGTACTTGATCTTGATTTGCCCGCCATGAAACACAAGTTTGCCAGATCATCTTCATCTTTGTCACTTCCAATTTCTACAACACTCGAGCTAAGTTCTTGAAGTGCGGTGATGAAACTGTTTATCAGTTTGCGTCCTGTAAAACCTTTGTTTTTCTTGTTGATGTTGCCAGAAGAGGACTTGACTTTATTCTACTTTTCATCACGGGTAGAAGGACCTGAAAGGTTAGGGCAATCTATACGAAAGTGTCCTTTCTTACCACATTCAAAGCATCATTGAGGTTCGAAGCTTCCTCTCCTTCTATTTCTCACATTTTGTAATGCATTTGAGAACCGAGTAGAGATGAGTGATCCCTCCTCTTCTGGAAATTCTTCAATCTGTTCCAAGGCTAGTGAAGACAGCAAAGTAAGTGTATTGCTAGATGAAGATTGGCCGGATCTAGGCATATCACGTTGAGAAACGAATGCAAGAGACGTGTTAAGGTTCTTACGTGAGATTATGTCAATTTCATGTGTTTTCAATTTAGAATATAGCACATCTAATGCAAGGGTACTCATGATACTTTTATTAGATGTGACTTTCAAAGATTCACGAATAGATGTGACTTTCATCTCCAAAATTTACATGTCTAATGCACTTAGTAATTAACTAGAATTTTCAGCATCTCAAAAATTAACATTGATGCTACGCAAGTTGCTGACAATTTTATTAAAGCGAGCAAAAAGATTGTCGATAGACTCACCGGATTGCATCTCGAAATGCATGTATTCCTTTTTAAACATATCTTGTCTTACCTCATTGATTGTGTTGGATCCTTCGTTGTAGTCACAGAGTGCTCTCCACACATCGGACGATGATCGGATGTGTGCAACACGATCGAAGTCATTCTGAGTTAGTCCTTGGATTATCAAGTTGCGGGCTTTGATGTTGTTGTCAACATCTCTTAAGTTTGTAGCCGTGACTTGATCACTTTTTCTCATATCGTCAAGCCTTGCTCCTGGATAAAAGCTTTCGTGCGTGCCTTCCAAACCTGAAAATCAATACCAACAAACACACAAGGTTTTGCCAAGTATTTTTCCATGAGGATTAGTCAAAAGCACAAGCAAATCACAAAGATTATAGCACCATGGCTCTAATACCAATTGTAGGATCGAAGAGCACGTGTAAAGCTACCAGAGGGGGTGAATGGTAGATTAAAACTTTTCAGCGGAAGCAACGAAAACACCCCTCGGCAGAAAATAGATCTGTTAAAGAAATTGTGTGTATGACTAATCTAAACGTGTTTAATTATAACAAAACTAGTATAGATTGTAGAGAATCAAGTCACGAATACGTCACAACAAGAATCATGAAAAACCGTCGAGAGAAACTCAAGTTACGATCGAAAGATCGAACAAAGGTCAATTTGTCCTACCCGAGAAAAACAGTTCTGGAATACAGCGAAGAAACTCGTGTAGACCAGAAACCACAAATACAATAGCCGTGAATTTTTTACAGATAAAAATCAAGTTTTGAAGACAACCCAAAAAGAATCACATCAATCGAATCTGTAAAACTTGAGTTATGATAAAACCACCAAAGCAAGGTAGTGCTGTGCAAAAACTCGACAAGAAAGACTTGAAGAAAACAAGTCGGACAAACAAGGCACAAAAGTTCCTTCAAACTACGAATTTTATGTATCAAAACACAAGAGGAACAGCCCCATAGTCGTCTCCCACGAGCTCTGGCCTCCTATGCTTATATAACCAGCCCTTAGGCCAACCCAAACCTAACTAGGACTCTAATCCTACTCAATTCATGAATTGTAACTTTCTAAAACTGCTCAAGACTCTTCTATATGCAGATAGAAGCAATCGTAAGACTTCCAAACACCTTAGGAACGTATCCCACATTCCTAAAACAACTCAAATTCGTGACCCACACGAAATCCTATCATAACCAACTCAAAACTTTCCATATTTGAGTCAAACACGACTCAGCCGCAGCTTGAGTCCATAACCTAGTCGGTTGGACCTTGCCGACCAATTTTTTACGTCCACATCTCTTCGTCACGCCTCTAAACCATGTAGCCACATCCATGCACTCCTTGCACACATGCAAACACCTTCCAACGGCGTTCAAGATACCTTCATATGCATTGTTCTTGATTCATACATGCCGCGCGACCTTCCGATCAACTCAACCACAATTCCTCCCGAACTTGATTGTTGAACCTCATCTTCTCCCTATGACTAGTTCAATGGATCCCGTCACCAGCCATGTCTTGAACTCAAGCAACACCTGCACATGAATAAACAACCAATACTTCCGAGCACAAGTCCTCGACTTGACTCGCGTTAGTTCCGATAACACAAAACCTTACGTGAGCACCTCACGTAAGCATGTTGCAAACCATAGCAAAATGATAACAACAATAAGCACCGACACACCAAAAACTTAGTAAAAGAATACTAAGCAAACTTTCCATAGATGTAAAGCAAGTTTGAATGAATTCAAAGTAAAAGCAGAACCACTACGATCAAGCTATGAACCTTGCCAAAGCTAACCGGACCTTGAACGGGAGCTTACCAAAGCTAGCAAAACCTAGCGCCGAAGCTTATCAAAGCTAGTCAGACCTAGCAGTGGAGCTAACCAAAACTAGTCAGACCTAGCGTCGGAGCTTACCAAAGCTAGTCGAACCTAGCCAATGCAAGTCGGACCTTACGTTGGACCTTGCCAGAACTACTCGAAACAAGCCGGACCTATCGTTGGACCTTGTTGGAGTTTGGACCTAGATTACAAAGGTGTTTTCGTAGTATTCAAAACTTTTATCGCCATAGCCAATGTATTCATCACACATAGGTCTCACAGTTGTCAGTGGGTTTTGGGGAAGCAGTTGGGGTGGTTTTGTCCATGTGCGATGCGGAAGACGATGGTTGTGTGACATCCTGGCTCAAGGTTTAATAGGATTGATAGAATACTCATACCATCAAGGTATACCTTCTTTTCTTGAAGCTCTCCAGCAAAGAACTCTAAGGTTAAGCGTGCTAGGCCCGGAGCAATTTACGCATGGGTGACCGACTGGGAAGTTTTACCGGGTGCGCACGAGTTAGGACAAAATGTAGAAAAGACTCGGATTGGTTTGTGGAGCTAGTCTATGATCCTAAAGAGCTGCCAAGATTAACGACCGTCAGACCCGTAGTGGCTGAGGTGTTACAGAATGGTATCAGAGTCGACTCTCGCGGTTTCATCGGTGTGTACAGGTTAGTGACATTGTATGGTATACGAGTACTGAACGTACGAACGTGGCCAAGAGGGGACATTGCTGGCTTGGGGGTTGACTGACGAGGACGTTGATCTTCTAAGGGTTGGTGGATTGTGACATCTTGTCTTAAGGTTTAATAGGATTGATAGAATACTCATATCACCAAGATATATCTTCGTTTCTGGAAGCTCACCAGCAAAGAACTCTAAGGTTAAGCGTGCTTGGCCCGTAGCAATTTACGGATGGGTGACCGACCGAGAAGTTTTCCCTAGTACGCACGAGTGAGGACAAAATGCGCAGAAAAGACTAGGGTTGGTCTGTGGAGCTAGTCTATGATTCTAAAGAGCTACCAGGAGTAAGGACCGCTAGACTTGTAGTGGCTGAGGTGTTACATGTTGGTGGTGCTGTTTAGGATTGATTGTCGGGTTAGTTGCCACGGCTGGGCTAGAGCTCGGTCAGGTTAAATTCGGGTGGCAGTGGGCTGGATTTGGGCTAGAAGTTTTTGCTTGATGCATGAGCATTGTGGTGACAAGGTGCGGGTCGGCGAGAGCAAGACAACGCGACATGTATGTAAGTGGTAAGTGTGTGGGGGTAGTCTGACTTCTTGTTCTTCAGAGATTAGGTGAGATGATGGTGACCTTAAGCAGTTGTGAAGTTGTAATCAGGGGTTAGGAAGGTACATGTGAAAAGCCTAGTCTGACAATACGTCGGACGGACAATAACGATACTTGTGGATACCATGAAACCTCTGGAGTGTTGTCGTGGTACTTCTTTCCCTCTGTTGAGATCCACCCAGTGAAAACTATGTCTAGATTTATCTGGATGAGTGATGACGGCATTTTTGTGTTGTGTTCCTTTCTGGAGGCAGTGTTAGTGGAGATCTATTTTCAATCCATCTCGATTTCTTGCAGGTTTGTCGCTCATCGATGATGCTCTTAATGCTTCGGTAGTGGTTTGATTATAGAGGAGGAGCAAATCTTCTTCTTTCTCACCTTTTCATCACTACAATTTGCTCCTCATTTTATGATTAAGAGGCTACTTGATCGAAGACATGATTTTCGATGTTGTTGGTGTTCGATCTGTGGTTCAAGGCTTAATGTAGTGTAAGGTATTAGGTTGGATCATGCGTGTTGGTCAGCCAGCTGTATGGTTTTCGGGTCTGATTTTTCTTAGAACTTAGCTTAGGTCAACTCTCTACTTGTTTAATAAACTACCTTTCTTTTTCAAAGGTTTCTTAAAAAAAATAACAATGGTGCTTACTTGAAGGAGAAGGGGAAGAGAATCTCTGTAATATAGAATGATGCGAAAGAAGATAACCCAGTATTAAGAAGATGGGGGATCGTTAGACAACGATGTGCACAGCATGTAAGCCATACAAGTACCAAAGTATATAGGGTTAGGTTAAATGCTGCTGGAGAGGTAATTTCACTGAGAGACGTAGTTTTATTTGTAGTGTTGCTAAAGCACCTATACAAGCTTCCTATTGCTGATGCGCTTGGTAGTTTAAAAAATAGTATAATTGAAATTGTATATATGGTATGGTTAATTTTAAGTTATTATGTCTCTTAGCCGGATACATATGATAATATATGATATTAATATCTACTCCTCTAAATACATTTTTAATATATATATATATATACATATTAGTTTATTCACCTACCGAATATATTTCGAATATATATGGGAGTATCCGATGCAAATATCTAGATCATCAAATATACTCAGCATCTCACCGTGGTAATAGTAGAAGCACCGCAGACTGGAGAAGAAGTTGAATTGAAGGACTTCCCTATCTATAATACAAGTGCTGATTATCGTTGTTTCTAAAAAAAAAGAAAATTTGAAGTGGCACAAGAAAAGGAGAAAAAAATCCGCAAAAGAACTGAAGGATAAAGAGGCTGAAGAACATTCAGACTCAAATTCTCTGCAGTAGGTGAGCCCCACGCCCTCTGATCCTACCTATCAGCTGCAATAACTGCACTGCAGTTACTGTAGAGAATTTCAATTTCTTCCCAAAACATTCAAGAAGTGTCCTCGAGCCACAGCGTTTTTTTTTAAGCTGAGCACTGAGCCCCTTCCGCCAGAGAACCGAACTGCTGCTGCATCAGAGGGAATGTTGCGGGGTGGGAGATCGAACCCTCACCGCTGAGTGCAATTGGGCTCCCGAGACCACCAGGCCGGCTGCCCGGGTCTCTCGAGCGACAGCGTTGGATGTTTGGTGGCCGAAATCGGAGATGCGTCTTCGGAATAAGAAGGCGTGAAGAACAGGTCGATCAGAAGCGGCAAGAGGTGAAAGAAGCTGTCAACATAGGTGCACATGGTGGATGGAATACTTCCAAAATAGGAGGAGCGATATGGGAAAGCTCCTCGCGCCATTCTCTCTCTTCTCCTCCGGGGATGCGTCCCTCACATCCCACCGCCCCACCACCTTAAACGAAAAGAAAAGAAATGGAAAAAGTAAACCAACCCCGACCAAACCAGACCCGCCTCCGCCTCCACCTCCCTCCCGTGATTCCCAACCAAATTAGCTCCGTGAGGTAGACGCGGTCACCGACGGTGGTGGATCGCCGGACGATCGTCAAGGGGTTCAGCGCCATTCCACCTCGCATGACGGACCCCTGACGCTTGAAGCCTAGGAGGAAGAGGAGGATGTCGCGGGTGTTATCGCTATCGCCTCCGCTGTCTGGCGACGACGAGGTCGAGGAGGAGGAGGACGAGGGCGTCGACGGCTACCGCAAGGGCGGGTACCACGCCGTCCGCCCCGGGGATCAATTCGCCGCCGGCCGGTACGTCGCCCAGCGCAAGCTTGGCTGGGGCAACTTCTCCACCGTCTGGCTCGCCTTCGACGTCCAGTTACAGGTAGGCGCTTCCTCCGTTCCTTGATCCGCCCGAGATTATCCAGCGCCTTAGATCGACCGTTCTCGCCACCGCCACTTTCCTCGGCGATCAAGGTCGTTTCTTGCCGCGATCGATGCATTCAGCGGCGCAATGTGATGGCGCGCGCAGATCTCGCCGTTTGTCGATTAGCTCGGGTATGATCGCTCGGTCGGATCATGGGGATCGCTCGGCGTCCCCGTGGGCCCATGCGAGATCGGAATGTGGGCGACGGAAGCGAGCGAGCTGGCGGATTATGTAGGTTTCTTTTTTTTCGCTAGACGTAGGGAGGGATCCAGTTTGTCTTTTTCCCCATTTCCCGAGTTTTGTTATGCGATTGGAAAAGGCTTTTCCTGTCTTGTTGCCAGCAATCGTGCAGTCAGATAGTGGCCAGTTATACTGCCTTTCATTTAATTCAATTCTACGGGTACTCCAATTTTCAATCGGTTGAAATTCTGGTCCTTTCACTCAACGTGTAACACGTCCAATCTATTTCATGATTTGTGCACTTGTCAGATAATTTTCTGTTTTTATAGGATTATGTATTGACTATAGAAAGAAATTGTTGATCAATTGATTATAGAAAAATTGTAAGTTGTAGCTGTTAGATTTAGATCTAAGGGCTATGAACATTGAGTGAGAGAACATCATATTTTCAGCTGATGGAAAAGTAGGGTCCCCCTTAATTCTTAACATTAGTGTTGGATTGAAGTTTCGGTTTATTTTCAACAAAAAAGGAATAGATATCCAGATGCTAGTACTAGGGGCACCTCTTTTAATGCTCTTTTTTTACTGTAATGTGACTTACATTTAATAACTTTTATAACCGTAGCTGCAATAATGGTTGTGGGTTAATCACAGGAAGGGTGGCTTAGTTTATTTAACAAGAATTTCTGTGGTTGATGCTGAGTCAAACATAGTTGTAGCTTTTATGGGATGTTCACAATTGCGACCTCATTTCTACAGAAATATGTGGCTCTGAAGATCCAAAAGAGTGCGCCAGAGTTTGCCCAAGCTGCTCTCCATGAGATCGAGTTCTTGTTGGAGATCACCAAGAGGGACCCATCGAATTGCAAGTGCATCATTCAGTTGATAGATCACTTCAAGCACACAGGGCCCAATGGGCAGCATATCTGCCTTGTCTTTGAGTTCCTTGGTGACAGCTTGCTTAAGCTGGTACAGTACAACCGCTACAAAGGCATTGGAATGGATCGGGTGAGGCAGATATGTAAGTCGATTTTGGTAGGGCTTGATTATTTGCACGGCGAGCTTGGTATCATCCATTCGGACTTGAAGCTTGAGAATGTTCTCCTTGTTTCAACAATCGACTCATCGAAGGACCCCAGACGCTCTGGGCTTAAACCTAACCTTGAGAGGCCTGAAGTAAATCCTAATGGAGAAGTTGGTCTTAACCCAATCGAGAAGAAACTCAAGATGAGAGCAAGACGGGTGCTTGCAAAGCTTGCGGAGAGAAGAAAATCAGCTGCAGAGTCTTCACATGCAGAATGGAGCTTGGATGGGATTGATGTGACTTGCAAGATTGTTGACTTTGGAAATGCTTGTTGGGCTGACAAGAAATATACAGATTGTATTCAGACAAGGCAGTACCGGGCGCCAGAGATCATTCTAGGTTCGGGTTACTCGTTTTCTGTTGACATGTGGTCATTTGCATGTATTGCTTTTGAGCTTGCAACAGGGGAAATGCTATTTACACCCAAGGAAGGCCATGACTACAGCGAAGATGAGGTATGTGTGTGTGTATGTATGTATGTATGTGTGTGCGTGCGTGTGTGTGTATGTATGTGTATATATATATATATATATATATATATATATATATATATATATATATCAATCTGCTGTTTTGTGCAAGCGTGCTATCTTCAAATCTGAACCGTCCTTTATCTATCGAAGGGTGCTGCACTTTTAGCACTTAAATCCTCCCACCTGGTGCTGCTGAAAATATACAAAAAGAACCCAAAATGCACTACCCTTAGATTAGTAGGGAACGGTTAAGATGTAAAGATTGCACGCTTGCACGAAACAGCAGATTGCATAGCAGTTGTTCCCTATATATATATATATATATATATATATATATATATATATATATATATATATATATATATATATATATATATATATATATCACATTTTGCTATTGTTTATATAGATGGTTTCGATCAATTATGTAATGCATTCCCACTAGATAATTGCACAGATATAAGTTAATCATATTAAGCTAGACAGAGTTAGCATAACAGAAGTAAGGAGTGACTTCAGCATGCCTGCTAGCATAATGGAATTAGTATCAGTAGGTCAGCATTAACATGGGTATGCTTAGCAATAGCATTAACATTTGGAGCTGGCATAGCAACAAATTGTGTAACTACTATTTATGCTGAATAGCACAACATACTTCTTGAGAGAGAATATTGAATCCCAAAAAATAACTGGGGAATGAGTCTTCCTTTCAGGTAATTGGATTATTTCAAGCTAACCACTAAAAACTAGTAGTTACCTCTGCTCTGAACATATGAGATTGATCTACAACTTATTAAACTCAGTTTCCAGTATAGATATAGGAACTTTATTATAGATTTATCATGAACCCTAGGACCATGAGCATTAAGTCTTGCCAATTTTGGCATTCTGCTATTGAGTTGACTCTTGCAGTTGAATTAGTAGTGTGTGATCCTTTATCTATTTGATTGAGGACCAAGGGTTTGTCATTGCAGGATCACTTGGCTTTCATGATGGAGCTCCTTGGCAAGATGCCAAAAAAAGTGAGGCCAGCATTTTTCATTTTGGTAGGCCAATCATTTGCTTCTGAAATTTTGAACTAACTTGCATAATTTTTTAAATGAGCTCAGATTGCTACTACGGGAACGCGATCAAAGGAGTATTTTGATCGCCATGGAGATCTAAAGAGGATAAGAAGGCTGAAATTCTCATCTGTTGAACGGATCCTTGTTGACAAATACAGAGTTCCAGAATCTGATGCCAGGGAATTTGCCAATTTTCTTTGTCCTTTACTTGACTTTGCACCAGAGAAGCGGCCGACAGCTGCAGAATGCCTACAACATCCTTGGCTTCAGTATAATGATGATAAGTCTCATGGAGCTCTTAACAGTGATAGTGCCAATAGCGTTGATCTGGCACACAGTACAAGAATTCCCACCAACAGAAGTTGTAAGAATGTTGATGCGACGAGGAACACCAGAAGCTTCAAAAGCAACTGTAACAGAAATGTTGATGCACAGTGCAACACTACAAGCACTGCCAACAATGTGTCCACGAATGCTGATGTACAACCATGCAATGGAAGCATTGTCAACAGACATGCCACAAATGCTGACGGGCAGCCCAAAACCGGATGCATTGTGATTGTGAACAAACTTGCCAAAAATGATGATATAAATCTGAACACTGGATCTGTTGTTAACAGAGATGCTAAGAGCTCTGATGTTATTGTTAAGCCCCACACTGGAAGCATCACCAACAGAGATGCCAAAACCTCTAATTTTAAGCCAGACAATGAAAATATCGCGAACCAAAATTCAAAAATTAGTGATATTAAGCTCAACACTGGAAGCATCACCAGCAGAGATGAAAAGAATAGAGATGTGAAGCGCAGCATCCGAAGTATTCTCAATAGTTATATTAAAAACTTCGATATGAAGAGCAACACTGGAAGCATATGCAGTGATACAGATAAAAAGCCCAGAGCTAGAAGTGTTACGGATGTTGATGATACCAAAGGTATGAGTGTAAAGCCAAACAGTAGAATTGTTGAGAGCAATAATGCCATCAACAATCAAGTGAAGTCCCACACTAAAATTGTTGCCGACAGTGATTCCAAGGATATTGATGTACAAGGTAATATTGAAAACGTTTCTAGCAGTGAGGACAACAATGTGGATACGAAACCAAGCATTGGTCGTGTTGCTGCAAGTATACAAAGATTGGAGAGCAGCATGAGTAAAGTGCAAACCGGGAGATATCAGTGATATGCTAGTGCTGGCTGATCAAACACCTATTTTCACGGACTTGGATATCTGTTTATTGTGAAAGAGGCATATTCTTTTGCATAGATTTCCATCGTTGATTTGATTACTGTGGTTAACAAGTACTCTGCACAGCCAACTTTCCTCAAGATTGAGGATCTGGCAGGTACCAGCTGGCGCTCTTGTATATCTCTATTCTGCTAACTGCAAAAAGTTTTGTATTCGCCCACATAAATTTCTTTGGTGGTACATATTTCCCATACATACCCTGGAACAGATTGTATTATCTTACAGATTGACACATTCCAAATTACATACATTCTTTGGGACGTTTTGGTGGTAAATATGGAAGCTTCTTTTGGAACATATGGGTATGTGAGGTAGTATTAGAAGATTTTTGCTCCTATAATGCATGGTGGACACACTAGAACGGAAATAGCTGCAGCATTACTTTTGTTTCTGTTTGAAAATTTCATCTCAACAGGAAAAGAGATTGCCCTATTTCCAACACGGGTTACCATTTATCTAAGCAAGTGGTTGACTTATTTTTTGTTTGGTTTATTGGTATGTGATATGTTTGTAAAGACTGCGACGACTGTTGTATAAAACTATTATTTTGGAATTCTTTTGTGGAGCGAACTTCACATTGTCAGAAATTTTGCGGTCCATTTCTTCCAAGGTAATCTTGTCCCTGCTCATCTAACCATTTTTTTATAACTGTCGATTTGAAATTCAGCATGCATGTTCTTTTAGCTGCGGCGTGTTTCACCAAACAGTCATTTTGTTCGTGAAACCTATTTGTCATTGTTACTGGTGATACGCATATCGAGATGTGCAATGCACGTATACTGTAGTGGCTCAGGTTTTAGACTAAGCAAAATCAATCTCACGATGAGTGAGCGGTCGGAGCTGCAGGGGTGAATTATACAAATCAAGATACTTTTATCGTTACACTGTAGTTCATATTTGCCAAGTTACGGTCAACCAACCAAAAAAAAAGAAATCACCTGCGATGCTGTAAATCATGTATTAAGGCATGACATTTGCATACAGGTATGAAGTTCTGTCTGTCCGTTCCATATGCAACCTAGTATGTCAAATCATTTTAGTCAACGTTTCTTGGAATTGAAATAAGTTAATCATATAGTGGTAATTCAAGTAATCGACAACAATTCTTTTCTTGCATCATGCAAACCAATCATAAGGCGATTGTAATAAATTGACTGTTGCATCTATAATAGTGTCCTATGTAATTCTGATAAACATGATAGCCAATGCACAACTTTATTGACACCACTCGTAATAAATTGACCGTTCAATTAGAAGGGAAAAAGATATTCTATTAATCAGCCAAGGGGTACATATATATGGGTACAAGACTTAAGGCCAAAGAACCCTAACTTTAGGGCCAATGAGCCTAATACAAAATGACTAAACTGCCCTTATAGTACCCTAACACAAGTGCAGTCTAACACCCCCCGCAGTCCCAACATCTAGCCACGGCAGATGTTGAGACTGGATCGAAACTTGGTGAACACCGTCGAAGGAAGTCCTCTCATGAAGATGTCGGCAAACTTCGACGACATCGGAACGTGGAGGACTCGCACCGTCCCGAGAGCCACTCGCTCGCGAACGAAGTGAAGGTCAATCTCCACGTGCTTCGTGCGCTGATGCTGCACCGGGTTGGTGGAGAGGTAGATGGCGTTGACGTTGTCGCAGTAGACCAACGTACTCCGGGCGAGGGGGGAGTGAAGCTCCTGAAGCAGCTGCTTGTTGCAGTAGACCAACGTACTCCGGGCGAGGGGGGGGAGTGAAGCTCCTGAAGCAACTGCTGAAGCCAGGAGGACTCGGCCACGCCGTTAGCCACGGTGCGGTACTCTGCCTCGGCACTCGAGCGGGATACCACGGGCTGTCGCTTCGAGGACCAGGAGATGAGATTGTCACCCAGGAAGACGGCGTAGTCGGAGGTGGACCGGCGGGTTTCCGGGCAACCCGCCCAGTCAGCATTTGTGTAGACGACCAACTCAGAGGCAGAGTCGCGCCATAGAAGAAGGCCGTAGTCGTGGGTGCCACGCAGGTATCGAAGAATCCGCTTCACCGCCGTGAGATGCGTCTCTCGCGGATCATGCATGTGGAGACATGCTGAACTGTGTAGGAAATGTCCGGCCTGGTGAAGGTGAGGTATTACAGGACACCTGCAAGACTCCTGTAAGAGGTGGGGTCAGCGACCGGGGCACCGTCGGCCGAAGACAGCTTCACCTGGGTGTCCATGGGAGTGGAGCACGGCTTGCAATCAGCCATGCCCGCTCGCTCGAGGATATCCAGGCAGTACTGGCGCTGGTGGAGGAACAGAGCGCCCGGGCGGTGCTCGATCGCAACGCCTAGGAAGTGGTGGAGCTGACCGAGATCCTTCATCGCGAACTCGCGCTACAGGGCGGAGATCATGCGATGAAGAAGAGTCGGGCTGGACGCCGTGAGGATAATATTGTCCACGTACAGGAGGAGGTAGACAGTGTCACTCTTATGTCTGTAGACGAAGAGCGAGGTGTCTGACTGGGCCTCGACGAAGCCGAGCGAGGCCAGGAAGGAGGCGAACCTTCTGTACCAAGCCCGTGGTGCCTGCTTTAGCCCGTACAGGGACTTGTTCAGCCGGTAGACCAAGTATGGATGGGCTGAATCAACGAACCCTGTCGGCTGAGTGCAGTACACCATCTCTGTCAGCGTCCCGTGGAGGAAGGCGTTCTTGATGTCCAGCTGGTGGATAAGCCAAGAACGCGACAGAGCCAGCGATAGAACGGTGCAAACCGTCGCCGACTTCACCACCGGGCTGAAGGTCTCGTCGTAGTCAACACCGGGACGCTGCGTGAAACCGCAAAGCACCCACCATGCCTTGTACCTCTCAAGAGACCCATCTGCCTTCCTCTTATACGTGAACACCCACTTGCCCGTGACAACGTTGCCACGACCAGAATGGGGAACCAGGCCCCAGGTTCGGTTAGCTAGCACGGCCGCATACTTTTCTTCTATAGCCCGACGCTAGTGAGGGTCGGCGAGGACGCTACGGACAGAAGAGGGGATAGGCGAGATGGATGACGAGGCAGGCGGCGGGGAGGTCGAGGACGATAGAACGACCCTGGAGAAGTGCTCCACCGGTCAAAGAACACGGGCGGCCCGTCGAGTCACCACCGGGTGAACGTGACGAGGGTCGCGGTGAAGCAGCGGAGGGTGGTACACCGGAGGCTTGGTGCGAAATGACGCCGGTGCACCAAGACGCGCTCGTCGCTGATAGACGAGAACAGGGTCGGCGTGCCGCGGTGCAGGGGTCGCGCGAGGCGCGACGGAGACGTCGGGGACGCCGTCGGGGACACCGGTGCTGCACGTGAATCCAGTGCACCAAGCCGCGCTCGTCGCTGATAGACGAGAACAGGGTTGGCGTGCCGTGGTCCAAGGGTTGCGCGAGGCACGACGAACGACGTTGGGGATGCCGTCGGGGATACCGGTGCCACACGTGGCACGACGGGCGACGTCGGGGCCGCACAAGGTACGACGGGTGACGTCGGGGACACCGGGGCCGCGCGTGACACGGCGGGTGACGTCGGGGATGCCGGGGTCACGCGTGGCACGACAGGGGACGTCGGGGACCTCGGGGCCGCACGTGGCATAGCGGATAACGTCGGGGACGCCGGCGCCGCGCATGGCACGGCGGGCGACGTCGGGGACGCCGGAGCCGCGCGTGGCACGACAGGTGATGTCGGGGACACCGGGGCCGCGCGTGGCGCAGCGGACGACGTCGGGGATGCCGGAGCCGCGGGAGGCACGACAGGTGGTGTCTGAGACACCGGGGTCGTGTCCGGCGCAACTAGAGGAAGACCTGCAGAAGGTAAAAAATAAGGTCGCTGGACAGGAGCGGCATTAGGGTCAGTGGAAAAAAGAGAGTCCAACTCGAAAACCGAGTTAGAGGAGGACCCAGCGAAAGGGAAGGAGGACTCGTCAAACACGACGTGTCGGGAGACCAAGATACGACGAGTGGTAAGGTCGAGACACCGATACCCCTTATGATCAGGGGAGTAGCCAAGGAAAACACACCGAGTCGAACGAGGCGCGAGCTTATGAGGGGCGGTGGTAGAGAGATTAGGGTAGCACGCGCACCCGAAAACTCCAAGGTGGTCGTAAAGAGGGGTGGTGCCAAAGAGAGCAAAGTGGAAAGTGGGAGCACTAATTGCCTTAGTAGGAAGGCGATTAATGAGAAAGGTAGCGGTGTGAAGGGCCTCCGCAGTAGCGAGCAGGAGTGGAAGCCTGAAACATCAGGGAGCGCATGACATCGTTGGTGGTACGAATCATGCGCTCGGCCTTGCTATTCTGGGGGGAAGTGTAAGGGCAAGACATGCTCAACTGAGCCCCATGAGAAAGCAAGAAGTGACAAAATGCGGAGTTATCGAAGTCGCGCCCGTTGTCGCACTGGACAACCCTGATCGTGCACCCAAATTGGGTGGAAACCCAAGCGAAGAAGTGAGAAAGAGTAGCGAACGTATCAGAGTTTTGTCGCAAGGGAAAGGTCCACGAGTAGTGCGAAAAATCATGAACAATCACCAAATAGTATTTATAGCTAGAAACACTGAGAACAGGTGAGGTCCACATATCACAGTGAATCAGATCAAAATGTTGCTCCACATGGGTGACAGAATGTGGAAAAGGAAGCCGAACATGGCGACCCAACTAACAAGCATGACATACAGACTCATGAGAACTTCTAGTACACAAAATCACTGAACTACTGGACAACTTCGACATAACATCAACACCGGGGTGGCCAAGCCGACGACGCCAAGTAGTCGAAGGAGCTGTCGTAGCCACGCAAAAAGGCGAGGACGAAGCGGAAGCAGTAAGTCACATCGTGTACAGGGGCCCGAGCTCTCCCAGCGGAGAAGAAGACGCCGGGTAGTAAGATCCTTCACAGGCAAACCAAGAGCATCAAACTCAATAGAAACATGCTTGTCAGTAGTAAAGCAACGAACAGAAAGAAGATGATGAATAATGTCCGGAGCAACAAGAACATCATGAAGATGAAAAGAACCGGATGAACCCAAATCACCTACTGAGGTGATCGAAAGAACGGAACCATACCCAACAATGATAGAAGAAGGAAAAGAAGGGTGGGAAGGGTGGGTGGAAGAAAGTATACCAGCGTTAGGAGTGGTGTGGTACGAAGCTCCAGAGTCCACAACCCAGTCGGGTCCAGGAGGTGTGAGACTCGCCGTGCTGATAGAAGACGCGAGCGACTAGCAATCCCAGGCCTGAGTGGACGGCCCAACCGCAGGGTAGCTTGGTCTGCCAGGGGGCGGAGTCCATTGTCCACCAACAGTGTTTACTGGAGTGGTCACGTAGGCCGGCTGTGGACGCAGTGGGAGGAGGCCCGGGGATGGCCCAGACCACATCGAGATCTGGCCAGTCCAGGGGTTGTAGGGTGTGGGCCAGGTCACGCCACCCTGACCCCGTCTACCACTACCGCCACTAGTAGTGCCACCAGTAGAACCACCACTGGTAGTGCCACCACCTCCACCAGCCCCGCCTCCACGGCCACCCCCACCACGCCTGCTGTGGCATCGGTTCCCACCACCACCGGAGGGAGCAGGAACTCCAGGTGTGGTGGGTGGGCGTGGAGCAGGGCCTGGAGTCGAACCAGTGCCGTAGAAGGTCGTGGCAGGTGCGGGAGCAGTGGAGCCGCCTTGGGTGATCTACTCAAGCTCGAGGTCCTACCAGACCTTCTCGAAGGTCGGGAAGGGCTGCTCACGGAGGCGAGAGAACGTGGGTGTAGCACTCGTTCAGGCCCTGGAGGACCTGAAGAACAAGGGAACTGTCCGAGATGGGATCTCCAAGGTCGCGAAGGGCATCCGCCATACCCTTCATCTGGCGACAGTAGGCAGTAATGGAGAGACCGCCCTAGACAGTAGTACCGAAACGGGCCCGGATGTGGAGAGTTTGGGTCGGTCGGTTCCCCTGGAAACAAAGCTCAAGGATCTGCCAGGCCCGACAGGCAGTACCGCCACCCAGCTGGGTGACGATATCCTGGAGCTCCTTAGAGATTGACCCAAGGATCCAAGCGAGGACCAGACTGTCCATGCTGATCCACGTGTCATCCAACGATGGATCATCCTGCAGGACATGGTCGTCCAAACGAAAGCGCCTCAACGTCAGGAGAAGCAAGCCGCGCCATCGGGCGAAGGACGTAGAGTTTGAGCTGAGAACAACCAGGACCAGGTTCCGAATGTTCTGTACGCCAGCGACCTGAGCGTGCAGAGCAGCAACAAGAGAAGCCGCGTAGGTGGTGTAGGCTACGCTGTCACTCGGAGGGTCGTGGGTCGCACTCCACTAGAACTATGGTGACTCTTCGAGCTGGTGGGTGAGGGCAGCCGCAGACGCACGTTCCTACTCCAAGGCAAGAACGAGCGCACGCTCGCGCTCACGGGAGGCAGCCAGTGCAACAGCCACGTCAGAGAGGGCCGGCGAGGAGGCGAAACCGGGGGGAGAGCTGCCGGTCGGTCTGGAGAGGAAAGCGGCGGGCCTGGCGGCTGCGGTGAAGCCCGTGGGAGCAGCAGCGGCGGCCCCAAGGTGGCCAGCCACGGGACTAGGGCCGTCCAGCTCAAGGGAGGCGGTGGCATGGCCAGCGGCGCCATGTTCTAGGCTGGCCGGCCGAAGGGAGGCGCCTGCGGGACTGGCGGCGTCCGATCCGGGGCCGGCCAGCCCGAGGAGGGCGGCGGTGGGGAGGGCGGCAGTGCCAGCCAGCCCGAGGGTGGTGGCAGAGCCCGATCCGAGGCCGATCGGTCCGAGGAAGGCGGCACCAGGGTCGGCGGCGGGGCCAGCCAACCCAAGGGCGGCGGCAGGGCTCGATCTAGGGCCGGCGGTGGCTGATTTGGGGCCAGCGGCGCCAGATCCGGCCGGGGGGGGGGGGGGGGGGGGGTGGGGGGAGAGGGAGGAGGGCGGCAGCGGCGGTGCCGGCAGCGCCGTCGGCGGTGTGGTGTTGTCGGCGGCGACGCCCTGTGCGGTTGAGAGTGGTAATCCTGGCATTAGGGGGAGAGAGGAGAGAGAGGAGAGGAGTCTGATACCAAATTAGAAGGGAAAAATATATTCCATTAATCAGCCAAGGGGTACATATATATGGGTACAAGACTTAAGGCCAAGGAACCCTAACTTGGGGGCCAAGGAGCCTAATACAAAAGGACCAAACTGCCCCTATCGTACCCTAACACAAGTGCAGTCTAACACGTTCTAGTGAATAGTAGCTACGCTGTTCAAAATCTGCCTCGTTCATGTATAACCCAACTCACCCCATGACTCCATATTTCCCATTTATCAGCTCCTAGAGGGAACTCTAGCGCGTTCAGAATCAACCTTTCTATCTGCACTTCAAATTATGAGATTGCCTGGAGCTCATATTATTGATTTGGAAATACCCTCCGTGAAGACACAAGTGGATAACAACAGAGCATGAAAAATGGTCACTTCATGGTTCGGGTCACTCGGCGGGGGCAGGTGGAGGGTGACCGCGTCACCACCCCCGGTTGCCACTGCTATGGTCCCACCCTCCAGCCGCCATCCCAAACCTTCCTTCGGTCGCACACTAAGCTCTCTCTCCACTATTGGTTGCATCTTCGGAGTTTGAGCTGCAGTCTTCCCTTCCTCGTTCATTGGCTCTGCCACCACGCCGCCAGCCACCTCACCTTCGCCGTCTTTTGCTCTAGCCACCCAACCTTCTCCCCCCTCCACCGCCATCCTGGCTAGGTTCTCTTCCTCCCCTTCCCTCTCTCTGTCGGTGTCTTTGTCCTCGGGATGGCCAGATCTAGTGCCACCCTTCGTCCGACTGGTATTCTTCCCCATTCCTCTCAACCAACCGCCTCCACCCCTGCCAGGTCGTCTCCCCTTCCTCTATTTTCGTTACGGCGCCAGTTAGATCCAGCACCGCTGGTGGTGGCCCTGTGCCAGGCACACCACCTTTCATCGTCCTTCCCACTAGCCCCCCCCCCCCCCCCTCACAGTGTCCTGCACCCCTTTTCATGGGTTGCCTCATCCTCAGGCACCGATCTCACCATCACCCCTTTCATCCTCCCCACCCGCCCATTCGTCCTCCCCATCACCCCTCCCCACTTGGACTCCATTCCTAGGTCGCTTCCTTGTAAATCTCCCATGCTCTTATCCTTTGAGCACAAGGGGATGTGGCACACATCACCTTCTATGAGGGCTGCATTGCCCTCTGTTGTTGCTACCTCGGCAACCTTGCTGGAGGAGCCCTCCCTCCTCCCTCGATCACTACAACTCATACGGTAGAGTCCTTACCTAACCCGCCTCTTCCGCCACCCCCTCTAGCTTCTCCTAGTCGAGAAAGGGTTGGCTGACTGTTAACGATCCTTAAACACTATATTTTAATGTCTATTCACCTTATCAAATGTGTAAAAAAGAGAACACAAGATAGTGGTAGGGGTTATTTACTAACCATTCCCAGAAGTGTTCATGTCTATTTGTATGCAGGTGAATTCTACCCAAAAAATACTAAGAATTGCAAGTACTAATCCTGAAAAGATGTTTCGATCCAATCAGAAGGTCACATGTGGTAGCACATGGATCCATGGACCCATTCTCAGGGGTATCCGAAGGAATTCAATGACAAATCACGTGAGGATGGTGAGAGAGCCCACCTATCAGTCACTCGAAGCAAATAGAGTGATATGGTCTTTGAAGAATCCATTGGAATTCCTCTCATTCCCATACCTATCCACCAAACTTAGTGTCTGTGGGTACCCTATGTACCGGATACCCCGCGATGCCGCAAAAAGTGCAAGAAAGTTCTACCCGCCAGAGTCAAAGGCCCTTGCAGGTCCCACATGTCACGTTGTACCGGAACCATTCCCCTCACATGGCTGGCCCCCGGGTTAACACGTGTAAAAGAAGACCGGAACTGAACTCCCAACCAAGAGAAGCTCCGGCGACTTCACGTGTACAACAACTCCCGAACCTAGCCCCCGTCAAAGAGGAGCTCCGGTGCCGACACGTATACAACGATCCCAGACCTACCCTCCTGCAAGGGAAAGCTCTAGATCTGCCACGTGTGGAGCCTCCGGACCTTCATCGCCAACAGAAATACAAGCAGATGACGTCCATTACAAACATTCAAGGACGGTTAAAGCAGCAGTTATAAGTCCTGATTGTGTGTCATTAATGCCGTATTAATGACACACAATCAGTGCATTGTTAATAGGGATAACGCGGCCATTAAGGCACGTTATCACACAACTAATTATACTTAATACTCTTTAGATAGTGTATTAGGTCATTAAATACTCCAGGGCCACATGTCGGGCCAGGCAAACTTTGTAACGGTTAGTCCTTAGAACTATAAAAGGGCTGTACCGCGCGAACATCGGGGGACATCTGATTCGACATGATCCCGGCTGACTAGCTCACAATACAGCAACACAAACCCCGTGGAGTAGGGTGTTACGCTCAGGCGGCCCGAACCACATAAATCTTTCGTGTCATCATCTCTATCTTGATCTCTGCGTTCCCCACCATAAAAGAACCTCTGCGGGCTGCTTCTCAGCGGGTCCGGGGGAAGCGTCGTATAAAACAATTCGACATTCGGCGCGCCAGGAAGATGGGCATAGGCAAATCTCAAGATCACAAGATGGTGAATTCATCTGCTGGATCCTCTAATGGCAACCACACTGGACAACCTACTGGAGGCAATCCCTCCAACGTCCAACAACCAGCAGGTGCCATTGTTCCAGCAGGCGCTGTGGCACCACAACCACCATCTGTTCCAGCAAACAATGCTGGTCAACAAGATGGAGCATCTACGTCGGTCACTGCATCGACAAACAACAATCCCGAGCACGTGCCCATTGCTGCGCGAGCTCTTCTACAACGCCCACCGCATCCAGGTGCACCCCATGGTGGTATGGAGCAGTGGAGAGCTGATGTTGACCACCTGGTCGCAGCTGCGGCTGCAGGCATCAGCAATCGAGGTCCTCCCCCTTTGGGGCGAGCACCTTCACAACGACGGACTATGTCTGACCGACTTGGTCCGCAAGTCTCACAACAGAGGAGACGTTCTGCATCTCAGCAGGTGACTTCGTTTCCTCCCGGGGCACAACGCACCCACACAATTACTAGAATTCTGACTCATGACCCGCGGTCAGAACTGGATCGCCGTTACCGGTAGCAGGACGACCGTGTCCACATTGAGCGCGCTCGTGAGAGGCGAGAAGCTCGAGACAACCCTGCTCCCGGGGGAGTAGGAGGAGGCTGTTTAGCCCTGGCCATGCACTTATGTATGGTCAGGTGGCCACAGAAGTTCCGACCCCACTTACTGGAGAAATTTGACGGGACTATCAACCCCGTTGAATTTCTTCAAATCTACTCTGCTGCCATACTGGTAGCAGGGGGTGATGAGGTTGTAATGCCCAACTACTTCCCGGTGGCTTTAATTGGGACTACAAGGTTCTGGTTCATGAGTCTCCCACCCGACTCCATTAATAGTTGGACGGATCTATTCCAGCAATTCACTGCCAACTTCTGGAGCTCCTATAACAGGCCCGACACTGAATTGGACCTATATGCGGCAAAGCAAACATCGGGGGAATCGCTACGGTCCTTCATCCAATGGTTCTCTCAGGTACGAAATACCATTCCTTCAATCTCGAGCTCCTCTGTTATCGTTGCATTCAGAAAGGGTGTTCGAGATAAGAAGATGCTAGAGAAGCTGGCCATTAAAGAAGTTACCAGCATCACGAAACTCTTCAGCCTAGCCGACAAATGTGCTAGAGCTACGGAGGGCCGTGAAATGCACTCCAAGCCAGCTCCAGAGGCCAACCAGAAGTCCTTCAAAATTGAAGCAGCTACCTCCGGTAGTGGCAAGAAGAAAAAGAAGCCCAATGGCAAAAAGAAGCCGTCGACCGACGCTCCAGCTGCTGTTGCTGCAGCTCCTGGAAGCCGGGGGCCACACCCCGAGAAGCGATCTCGACCTTCATCAGAGGATGGCAACAGTTCCAAAGCATGGTGTCCAATTCACAAGACGAACCGACACAACTTGGAAGAATGTCGGGAGGTTCAGAACCTTGCCGAACGCTATAACAAGCGCCTGGAAGAAGCTCCTTTCTGTCAAAGGGAAGGAAAACAAAAACTCGACGAAGCTCCAGTTGAAGAGGAGCTAGGTTTCCAGGACCCAAAAAAGTCTTGAAAGCCGTTTACAACACTGTCGACGACGATTCCGACGTCTCTAACAACGGACGTCGGAAGACCTTGAACACAATCTATGGTGGTTCTTGGAACATCACTTCTCGCCGCATCCTCAAGACAATGCGGCGGGACATGGCCGTGGCAGCTCCCACTGCTAAGGCAGAACCACATCGGAAGTGGATGGATACACCCATCATTTTCGATGCTTCGAACTGCCCCCGAAACATGATCGGGGCTGGCCAACTCCCGTTGATGGTGTCACCCACCATTAACAATATTCAAATCCACCATGTAATGGTGGACAGAGGTTCCGGGCTAAACCTCATAAGCTTCAAAGCTTTCGTTAAGCTTTAGCTCCGGCGTTCGGACCTTCACCCATCCCGACCTTTCTCCGGAGTAGGTCTGGGAACCATTACTCCTCTTGGTTCTATTACACTCCCAGTGACCTTCGGGACGCGGGAGAATTACAGAACCGAGAAACTAGTTTTCGACGTTGCACAGATCAGTCTGCCTTTCAATGCCATTTTGGGTAGAATAGCTTTATACAAGTTTATGGCGGCTGCCCATTATGGTTACTTGGTGTTGACGATGCCAACACCCACGGGCATTCTCTGGATCCGCGGAGACTGTACCGCATGAGTTACTACACTGCAAGAACTCTATGCGCTTATGACAACGCAAGAGGAAGCATCTGGTAAGGAGCCAGCTCCGAATCCTCCAAGCATTCACCACAAAGGCTCTACATCCGCACCTCGTGTGCAACCAAGCAGCGACACTGACATTCCCGTCAAAGTCGTCCAAATTGGTTCCGATGCCGCTCAGACTACCTGTATATCGAGGGGTCTGAATAACAAATAGGAACTCACACTCATCAGTTTCCTCCAGACTAATGTTGACGTGTTTGCCTGGCAACCATCACAAATGCCTGGGATCCCTAGGGAGGTGATTGAGCACAATCTGAAGATTTACCCAGACGCTCGGCCTGTACGCCAGAAGCCCCGGAAGCAATCAATCGAGCGACAAAACTTCATCCGACAGGAAATCAAGAAGTTGCTTGAAGCTGGATTTTGATGTTGATGTTGCTGATTTTGATGTTGTTCCTATGGATGCTTGTTCTCTTTTATTGGGTCGTCCTTGGGAATTTGATATAGATGCTATTCATCATGGTAGAACTAAATAAATATACTCTCATGCATAAGGGAAAGAAAATCGCTTTGCTCCCATGACTCCTGCTGAAATTGTGCATTTTGAGAATAGTAAAATTCGTAATGGCAAAGCAACAAAATTAAAATCTGAAAAATAACAAGTCATTAAGTTAAATTCACCATCGTTGCTTGCAACTAAATCTGACCTTGCTGATTTATTCGATGCTAAGGGGATGTGCAATGTTTTAGTTTGCAAAAAAGCCATGTTTTCACTTCATGAATTGTCAATTGCATTGCCCCCTGTTGTTGCTAACCTTTTGCAGGTGTTTGAGGATGTGTTTCCCTCTGAGATACCCCCTGGTTTACCACCGATGAGAGGCATTGAACACAAGATTGATTTGATTTCAGGAGCAAGTTTGCCAAATCGTGCAACATACGGGGCAAATCCACAGGAAACTAAGGAATTCAGCGGCAAGTCCAATATCTTTTGGACCGCGGGTACATTCGTAAAAGCCTTAGCCCTTGTTCCGTTCCTGTTCTTTTGGTTCCTAAGAAAGATGATAGTTGGCACATGTGTGTTGATTGTCGAGCGATTAATATCATCACCATTTAATATTGTTTACTATTCCTCGCTTAGATGACATGTTTGATGAATTGAGTGGTGCTATCATCTTCACAAAAATTGACTTGCGTAGTGGTTACCATCAAATTAGAATGGAACTAGAAGGTGAATGGAAAACTGCATTTAAAACCAAGTTTGGACTCTATGAGTGGTTAGCGATGCCTTTTGGTTTAACTAATGCACCCAACACCTTTATGCGTTTAATGAACGAGGTTTTACGTGCTTTCATTGGACAATTTGTGGTGGTTTACTTCGATGATATCCTCATTTACAACAAGTCATATGATGAACATATTGATCATTTATGTGCTGTTTTTACTGTTTTGAGAGATGCACATTTGTTTGGTAACCTCGAAAAGTGCGTCTTTTGCACCAATCGAGTCTCGTTTCTTGGCTACGTCGTTTCCTCGCCGGGAATTGAGATGGATGAGGCAAAAATTGAAGCAATCACCAGCTGACCAGCCCCAACAACCGTCATGCAGGTTCATAGTTTTCTTGGTCTTGCAAGTTTTTATCGGCGTTTTGTGCGAGATTTCAGCACCATTGCAACACCTCTACATGAGCTAACGAAAAAGGGAGTGCCCTTTTGATGGGGCAAACATCAGCAACAAGCTTTTGATGCTCTCAAATCAAAGCTTACACAAGCACCATTGCTACAACTTCCTGATTTTGACAAGACCTTTGAGCTAGAATGCGATGCAAGCGGCATTGGTATTGGAGGCGTTCTCATACAAGGAGGTAAACCCGTTGCTTTCTTTAGTGAAAAACTTCATGGTCTTTCTCTGAATTATTCCACTTATGATAAGGAATTGTATGCCTTAGTGTGAGTATTACAAACTTGGCAACATTATCTTTGGTCTAAGGAGTTTTTCATACATCCCGATCATGAATCATTGAAGTATCTTAAGTGTCAAACCAATCTGAATAAACGACATGCTAAATGGATTGAGTTCATAGAGTCATTTCCATACATCATTAAGCATAAGAAAGGGAAAGAAAATATCATTGCCGATGCATTATCTAGGCGTTATACCATGCTGTCCCAACTTGATCATAAAATCTTTGGTTTGGAAACAATAAAATCATTATATCCTACTGATTTGGACTTCAAAGATGCTTTTGAAAATTGTAGAGAATGAAGAACTTGGAATAAATATGCGCTGCGAGAGGGTCTTCTCTATCGTACTAACAAGCTATGCGTTCCAGCTAGCTCCGTTCGTCTATTACTTTTGCAGGAAGCACATGGAGGAGGTTTGATGGGACATTTTGGTGTGAAGAAAACTGAAGACGTGCTGTCCACACACTTCTTTTAACCAAAGATGAGGCGTGATGTCGAGCGCTACGTGTCACGATGCACTACTTGCAACAAAGCTAAGTCTCACCTTAACCCACATGGTCTTTATATGCCTCTTCCTGTTCCTAGTGTACCTTGGGAGGATATTTCTATGGACTTTGTTTTTGGATTGCCTAGGACTATGAGGGGGAGGGATAGTATTTTTGTTATTGTTGATCGTTTTTCCAAAATGGCACACTTTATACCTTGTCATAAGAATGATAATGCCTCACACATTGCTATTTATTTATGACAGAAATTGTTTGTTTACATGGTGTGCCAAATACCATTGTTTCTGACCGTGATGCAAATTTTTAAGTCATTTTTGGAGAACTTTGTGGTATAAATTGGAACCAAGTTGCTGTTTTCAACTACATGTTACCCACAAACGGATGGACAAACCGAGGTAGTTAATCGTACTTTATCCACTATGTTGCGGGCTGTCTTGAAAACAAATTTGAAGTTGTGGGAGGAGTGTTTACCACATATAGAATTTGCTTACAACAGATCCGTTCACTCCACGATAAAGATAAGTCCATTCCAGATAGTGTATGGTTTCAATCCCCGTGCTCCTATTGATTTACTACCTTTGCCTCCTTCTGAAACTATAAATTTGGATGCTACACAACAATCTGAATTCATTCTTAAGATGCATTAAACTACAAAGAAAAATATTGAAAAGATGAATGAGAAGTATAGGATTGCAGGAAGTAAAGGTAGAAAGGAAGTAAAACTTGAACCGGGTGATTTGGTGTGGTTACACTTGAGAAAAGAGCGATTCCCTGACTTGAGAAAATCTAAACTTATGCCACGAGCTGGTTGTCTTAAGATTGTTGAAAAGATTAATGATAATGCATATAAGCTTGAATTGCGTCCCGATTTTGGAGTTAGTCCTACATTTAACATTTCAGATTTGCGACCGTACTTGGGAGAAGAAGATGAACTTGAGTCGAGGACGACTCCAATTCAAGAGGGGGAGGATGATGAGGACATCACAACAGCGGAGACGCATATTGAACTGCAAGGACAAATCATAAGAGCATGAGCACGGTTAATAAATCAGCAGGTGAATTCGTTCCTAACTTCTTTTGCATGTGAGTTTGAGAATAGATTGCTATGTGTTGTTATTAGGAATAATTGAGAAGATCAACAAGTGAAGGAAAGAGGCCTTGAGAGCGTGGAGAACCAGCTGGGATGTCCACAAGTTGATGGAATCAGTTTACAACTCGGACTCGAGTTCAACTCGGAGTCCAGGAGCAATCCACCATAAAACGGACGCCTAGGAGGCATACGGACTCCGTTTTTGACGTTCTAAAGCTTTCCAATGGTTCTGGTCCCACCTGAAATTCCTCCGGAGTCATTGTTAATTGTCGAAATAAGTTGAGTCCAGATTTCTGTCCGGTGTCGCGTCACCGAATCGGGCCTTTGGGCCTTGTATAACAATGTAAGGGTCCATTAGGAACGCATCTAATCGTGTTTTGGTTGAACCCCAGCCTTTAAATACTGCAGCCGCTGGTCATATTTGGTGGGTTTTGCTTAGATCAATAATATCGCCGTTCTACGGTTTGTGAGACCCCAACTTCGCGATTTCAGATTGTGTCTTCAACGTTCTTGCTCGTGTTCTCGGTTGCACTTACAGGGATTAGCCTTCTTGGTGAGGTCAAGCATGTGCAACATGGTTGATAACCAACGGAGCCGTGGTGTAGTGATTGTAGGGGTACTCGAACCGCTCGAGTGCCGCGGATCATCAATGTCGAGTTTTCCACCCCAATCGACATACCTTTTGGAAGATCAGACCTAAACCTACTCATTAGGAAGTCTTCCATCCAAAATGGCCGGCAAACCCAATTGTTGTACCCAACGCTGGCGGTAAGCTTCGGATGTGTATCGACTACACCACCTTAAATAAGGCATGTCCAAAGGATCCATTTCCACTACCTAGAATAGATCAGATAGTGGACTCCACCTCCGGGTGTGAGCTACTGTGTTTCTTAGATGCATATTTTGGATATTATCAAATCCAAATGTCTAAGGAAGATGAAGAGTATACTGTCTTCATAACAGTAGATGGATTGTATTGTTATACCGCCATGTCAATCGGTCTTAAAAATGCTGCTTCAAAATTTGTGCGAGCTATGTACAAAACATTTGGAGAGCTAATTAGTGACTTGGTGGAGGTGTATGTTGATGACATCGTCGTGAAGATCAAAAACAAGGAGTCACTCCTTGACGACTTACAGTCTTCGACAAGCTGCGCACTACGCGCACCAAGCTGAACCCGAACAAGTGTGTCTTCGGGGTTAGCTCCGGAAAGCTTCTGGGGTTCTTGGTGACTCACCGAGGAATTGAAGCAAATCTAGTGAAGATCAAGGCTATAGAAGAAATGCGTCCACCAGCTTGCATTAAAGATGTCTAGAAGCTAACTGGATGCCTAGCTGCGCTCAGTCGGTTTATCTCAAGACTGGCAGAACAGGCACTACCCTTCTTCAACTCTTGAGGAAGTCTGGATCTTTTCATTGGTCTGATGAAGCAGAAAAGGCGTTTCAAGAGCTGAAACAGCTCCTCACCACACTACCAATATTGGTAGCTCCTAATCCTGGTGAGCCTCTACTGCTTTACATTTCGGCAACCACCGAAGTTGTTAGTATGGTCCTGGTTGCGGAAAGACCAGAGCCACATCCGATTCAAATGTCCGTACCCCTCCGGGAGGGTCCGGAATCACCTGAAGACGTGACTGGGACTCAGTTCCGAGACACGGAACCTCAAAACGAAGTGTTAGGAGATCAACCTCTTTCATTTGAAGAGGTTCACCTGGCTAATCAAGATAATCTGGATCCTCCTAGTGAGATCTGGGATGGACAAGAAGGAGTTTTGAACCCCTTCGGGAAAGTCCAAGAAGCACAACCTGAAGGTCCGGGACACTCCAGCAAGGTCCGGGCCGATAGAGAGGAAGCTCCAGGTCCTTCTATAAGGGTCCGGACCATCAAGTTCTTATTGCCTCAAGGAAGCTTCGTCACTACTTCCAAGCCCACAAAATATCAGTGGTAAGTTCTTTTCCACTACGTGCGATTTTGCATAACCCTAATTCTACTGGGAACACTGCAAATTGGACAGCGAAACTGGCCGAATTAGATCTAGAATTCGTATCAAGACAAGCAATTAAAAGTCAAGACTTGGCTGACTTTGTGGCGGAATGGACTCCCTCTCCATCAAACCCTGGGGGCCACAATGAACAGAAACCAGAACTCAATGTTCCGGTATTCACCGAGCCTCACTGGACCCTCTACTTCGACGGCTCCGTGCAGAAGAAGGGGGCCGAAGCTGGAATCCTTCTCCTGTATCCAACCTGGGAGAAGGTCAAGTACATGGTACACCTTGATTTCAAGGCAACAAACAATATGGCGGAGTATGAAGCCCTCATCTATAGACTCAAAGTGGCACTATCTTATGGTGTCAAACAACTGTTGGTAAAGGGAGATTCACAACTCATCATCAAACAAGTGAAAGGTGAATGTTCCCACAACAACTCTCAATTAGCTGCTTATCTTCTTGAAGTCCAGAGGCTTCAGAAGGACTTCGAAGTCCTGGATCTCCATCATGTTCAGCGTCTTCACAACTCTGAAGCCGAGGAACTCTCGATGAAAGCCTCAACGAGAGCTTCTGCTCCTGACAGAATCTTCGTCCGGAGGTTGTCAAAACCAACAGCTCAGACTGCCGAACTGAGCGAAGGGGGCGAGACCAGCACCTCAAAGCTGGCGGTCCCAGTGGGCCTGCTACCGTGGCGTCCACCAAGGGTCGTAGGTGCTGTTGGAAGCTCGAGCAACCCAACACGCAAGACTCAGAAGCTCAAGTTAGTTCCGATGCATGGATCTCAGAGATCCGGATCTACTTGAAAGACAACATCCTTCCTGAAGACAGTGTCTCCGCTGACCGGATAGTCAGATTGGCTAAAAGATACACGTTGGTAGAAGGGGATCTCTACTGACGCGGTGCCAATGACATCCTAATGCGGTGCATTGCAAGGGAAGAAGGCTGCGAGCTCCTCACGGAAATCCATGGAGGCGAGTGTGGGAACCATGCTTCTTCTCGCACGCTGGTCGGTAAAGCCTTCCGACATGGATTTTACTAGCCTACAGCACTTCAGGATGCAGTTGAGCTAGTGAAAAAATGTGAAGCGTGTCAGTTCCACGCCAAACAGATTCACACACCGGCTCAATCGCTACAAATGATACATCCTACATGCCCATTCGCTGTGTGGGGCATGGACATCTTGTGACCTTTACTAAAAGCCGTCGGAGGTTATAGGTTCTTGTATGTCGCCATCGACAAGTTCACCAAGTGGCCGGAAGCAATTCCAGGAGTAACAATCAACAAACAATCAGCAATCAAGTTCTTAAAGTTCATTATATGCAGATTTGGAGTTCCCAACAAAGACATAACTGACAACAGAACTCAATTTACAAGTGCTGTATTTTAAGAATGTTGCGAAGACCTCGGCATTCAACTTAGCTATGCCTCAGTAGCTCATCCAACAATCAATGGCCAAGCCGAGAGAGCAAATGCAAAAATCTTAAAAGGACTCAAGACGCGAACTTATGAGCGCTTGAAAAAGCACGAAGCTAACTAGATTGAGGAGCTTCCATCCACATTATGGGTGAACAGGACAACTCCAAGCCGGTCAACCGGGGAAACTCCATTCTTCCTGGTGTACGGAGCTGAAGCAGTCCTTCCTCCGGAGATCACCTTGGGGTCCCTACAGGTCCGGACCTTCAACGAAGCCACGTAGGACCAGCTCCGGTGTGAAGACCTTGACCTCGTCGACTAGGGAAGGGGCCAAGCAGCTGTTCGGAACACACGTTATCGCCAAGCGCTCCAACACTGTCATCAAAGGCATGTGCACAACCGACAGCTTGAGGAAGGTGACCTAGTGCTTCGGAAGATACTAATCCTTGAAGGAATGAGCAAAATTTCCCCCAGCTGGGAGGGTCCCTTCTGAGTAATTAAAGTATCTCGACCAGGATGCGTTCGCTTGGCAACAGAGGATGGGACCCCGCTTCCCAATCCTTGGAACATCGAGCACCTCCATAAGTTTTATGCTTAGAATCACGGAGGTGAGTCTGTAATTACACACAATGCATGTTGCAGAGTCATTATACAGAGACGGGCAAGTCCTCCGAGAAAACATCCGGACCCCTCCGGGAGGGTCCGGGAAGTTCAAGTAACACTTGAGACAGTCACAACACTAAAAGTGTAACTACTTGCTCTGGGCTAGTACAAGATGTATAGCACATTTAGCATGGTCCAACACCCTAAGTGTGTCCTTGTCTCCCCTATAATCCGTACCTATCATGAAAGGCATTGTTGTGTGAAAACAAACTCCACGTGCATTTACTTTTTGTGCAAGGCTCAATATATCAAATTATTTTCACCCCGCTTGTCTATAATAAAGTTGTGCAAATCTTTTTGAGCTTTGTTCCAAGTAATTCACATGTATTACAAGCCTTATTGGTAGTCTTTTTGGATCTTAACATTGCTACATAGTGTACTTATCTGAACGCCAAGCCACCATCGGTCCAGAGTGTGCTATCGGCTTAGCCTGGTCCTGCACCCTAAGTACGCCGCTCTACCTACACCCAGACAGGCCCCAGTAGGGTGAGTACTAAAAATGCATGCATATCTAAAAAGATTATATCAAAACGCTCGTTATCATGCTGAGTTTCTTCGGACATAAAGTCCAAATAAGAACAATATGTCACAACCAATTTATAGACAAGAGGACGAATTTTACTTTTTCTCTTGCCTTTTATGTGCGGAAAAAACAAAAATTCATAGCGATAGTGGATGACGCTGGAGCTAGTAAGCACCGACATCCTCCGAGGGGGGTCCGTTGTCGACATCTAATATGTTGACAGTGGAAGACATAGGAGCTACCAAGCTCCGACCATCTCAGGGGGCCTGTCTTCGATGCCTCAAAATTGAAGATTTCAGACCTGAAATCTACAAGTGCGAAGCATTCAAGTCATCAACATACTGCCACAACCTTTGGTACATGTACACACTTCAATTGTACACAAGTACCAGGGGGCCAACAAGATACGACACATTATATTGAAGACAAAGTGAAATTCAAGATAGAAAGGAGGATTTCATTAGTAAAGAATGCTGGATTACAAAATTGAGAGTACAACAGAAGGCAAAAAGAAGAAGCCCTAGCTACTAGAGGATCTAAGACCTGCAGAAGAATGAAGTGACTTTTTGGGCAACTTCTTGGACACTGGCCTTGGCGGCGTCTTCCTCTTCGGCAACGAGAACTTGGAGCACCATGTCTAGTGAGAATTGAGGAATTCGGCTCACATAACACGTCAGCACGTATTCTGCGATGTTTGTAGCCAGAGCCTTCCCCTCTGTCTCCAGCTGGTCCACGATGACGTCGCCCATGGCGTCAAGTTTGCCGCCAGCACCGTTGAGGGCCACCAACGCTCGGTCCAAGTCCAGTTCTGGGTTGTCTGGACGTACGAGACTAAAGCCTAGTGGTTTTAGCGCATCATTGGCCCGCCCCAAGAAGTCCAACACTTGAATGGCTTTAGTGTCCTTCAGGCTCCACAGCTTCTCCAGCGACCTCTGAGCAGCCGCAAGCTCCGAACCTTCACAGGCAAGGTGCTCAGCCAACTTAGCATGCTGTTGCATGTTCTTAGCAACTTGCTTCTCCCGATTGGCAAGCTCCGTCTCCCGGAGGTGGATACGGTTCCGCCTTTCAACCAGGTCTTTTTCCCTGCCTTTGACTCTCTCCTCCCTAGTGGCAACGATAGACTCTCTTTTTGAGAGCTCTTGCCCCACCTTCCAGTTCTTCTTTCTCCTTCCATAGATCCATCTTTTTGCTGCGATCTGCCAAATTTTTCTCACCCAGAGCCAATTTCTGGTTGACCTCCGCCTCTCTCTTCACCACATCCTCCTGTTGCTCCAGGAGTTTCTCCCCCCTCGCCTCCATGTCCGCTCAATGCTTCAGGGGAATTTCATTTAATTCAGTGAGCTTTTGTGACGCTCGTCAGTAGCGTCACGTCTCTCCTTGGCTTGCTCCATGATTTCCTTGGAGTTAGCATCGAGCCCTCGGATGGCAGCTTCCTTCTCCTCCATCAGCTTATCCCAGTACTCTAATCGGGCTCCCCCCTCCCCCCTTTATGCATTCCTTCTGGTGAGCCAGCCTTGTCTGGGCAAGTCTGGTGTCAAAATGGAGTCTGTTGTGCCAATGCCTCAAGGTGTTGCGCTCCTCCTCCAAGGCTTTGCTCTCATGATCGAAGGCAAGCTGGACCTGTCGGAGACTTGAGCAAGTGTTGTCTATGGACAACGCCAAAGGGATAGGTTTTGGGCCTGTTGGGACCATTTCCGCAGGCTCAAAAGGATTTTCCATCACAAAAATTGGGTCTCACTCTATAATAGTAGTCCCCTGGACTCCTGCAGCAATAGGGCTGCTCTTCGGGAGCCCTTCAGCAGCAGCAGAAGAACCCATTGGGGGAACTTCCACCTCCGGAGCAGTTGAAGGCGCCGCTTCAGGGTCTTCAGTTGCCGGCTCCGAAGTTGGAGGACCTGTTGCCAGTTCTTCAAGCCGCTCCGACTCTATCCTAGGTACCTCCGGGGCAACTACCTCCGGAGCAGCAGTCGAGGCTTCAAACTGGGGCCTCAACCACCACTGGCTCAGGCTCCAGCACGGCGACTACTTCCGGTTCAATGACCGGAGCTTTAGGCGCCTTCGGCTGAACCGCTGGACTTTCAACAGCTTCCGGCACAAGGGCCGGAGCTTGGGTGATATCCGGCTCAATAGTCAGGGCTTCAACTACTTCTGGCTCAACTTCCAGGGCTTTGACAACTTCCGGCTCGAAAGCCAGAACTTCTGGCATCGCCGATGCTGGAGCATCAGCCCCCGCCGCCATTGGTAAATCTTCAACTTCTCTCCTGTGGTCCGGCGCTACCACAGGAGCTTCGGGTGAGGACTCCGAGTCCAAGCTCACGACAGCAGGCGCCGGAGTTGTCGTGACTTCTTTCTTCGCTTGACGAGGAGGCTCAGCACTTGAAGCCGGAGCTTTAGTAGGCGTAGCCTTGGCTACTGCAACAGGCGCTGAAGCTCCCGACCCCTTCTTTGACACCCTAGAAATATGGGAAGAGAAGATTGAAAACAAGTCAAGAACAAGACTGGCATGTCAGGGCGAGCAATTAATGCTTACCTAGGGATGCTACCACCCCAGTCGCCTCAGAACCTCTTCTTCTGGGGCCTGGAGCTAGAGCCCACCAAATCTTGTGAGACAACTGCTTTGTACCTCAGTTGAGGTCCACTCGCAGCAGCCGGAGTTCTTTCGGCCGGAGCTTCTCTTGGTCAGGAGAACTCTCAGGTCTGGAGCCTTTAGTCGGCACTGATGCCGGGGTCGATTGCCCCGAGCTGACGCCTCTTGAAGGCGCTTGCACCGGGTCAGGGTTAGTTGCAGAAGACCTCCCCCGCTGGGGAGAAGGAGCCGCTGTGGAAGGAGCAGGTCTAATGGACCTCCCGTCAGCGTGCTTCAACTTCCTCTTCTGGGTGGAAGGCTCAGCTGGCTCTTTGACCTTGCCCTTGCCAGTGTCTTTAGTCTTTTGGCTCGGGGCGGAAGCAGGACCACCCTCGGAAGCTCCAGGGATCACCAATGTGGTGGTCAGACGCCTCTCTACCTCGCCAAGGCCGTGAAGCACCGGCATACTCCTCCGGAGCTCCCTACTGAACTGCGCCTCCATGTTCAGGGGGAGGAAGGCTGTTGGCGAACCAAGTCGTCGCCGTTGACGTTAATCCCATGCTGGAATTTCTTCAAATGAAATTCCAAGGATTCATCATCCAAGTTGGATTTCAGACCGGATTCAATCTGCTCGTCATCCACACGCTGTTGAGGGCCCACGCGAGCTTCTCCCTCTTCTTCAGCGGAGCCCACCTGTTGATCAGGAAGTTGTAGAAGACCATCTGGGGGTCACTCCACCTTCCACGCACTCGCGAATCCAGGTCAAGATAGGGTTGAAGGCATCTGACAGCACCGGAAATACACTTCAAGCGTCTGTGTCAACATTGGGGAGACCTTCGGGTAGCTCCAATTTCTCGTGCTCCTCCACCGCAATGATGATCCAATCCTTCTTCCTGTCGTCCCACTTGCCGGAACAAAACGTCTTCAAGTATTTGTAGGGGCAGTTCTTGCGCTTCACAAGATAGTAGAAGCCAAGAAACTCGGACCCCTTGCCAGTGGTGTGGATGGTGAAGAAGGTGCGGAAAAGCTCGACGCAGGGGGGAATACCCACCCACATCTCGCAAAAGTGGACGAATGTCGCAACGAGAAGAAGAGAATGGGGGCCAAGGTGATACACCTGCAGACCATAAAAGTCTAGCAGCATTAAAAGGAAAGAAGAGAAAGGTGGAATGAATCCCACCATGGCGTACGCTGTGAAGTACACCATCTCGCCCTTGCGTTCCTTCTTGAACGGGAGCTTACCGGCATGGACCAAATGGTTGAAGGAGTCACTGGACCACCCCATGTAGGTATGGACTTTCTTCAGATCGTCATCGCTCTTGAGGCGGCTCTTGGGGAGACCCAACTCCATTGCAGCAAAGCGGAGCAAAGGAAGGGAAGTTAGGCAGAGTTTGGGAGGCTCTGAGTGCAAAGATGATTGAAGGCGTAAAGTGTCCTCAAACCGTGCGCACTTTCCTTCTTAAGTAAGACTCCGTGATGCTTGGATGGAAACCGCAGTGAGATCGAATGCACTTTTAAAAAATCTGCCCCGTCAATGACGAGTGGGCCTAAGGCCACCTCAACGAAGAGATCGAGGTTCTTACCCAAGGCGAACCGTTGTCATGATGAGAGGCAGGAAGCCCAAAGTTGGCGCTCTGACAGGGCGCGCGGAACCAATACGGTTTTCATATTGGGAACCGGCGACATTCAATTGCGTGAGATCCGCACTCAAAGATCTCATCTGCCGTATTCATAACAAACCACGCGTCGAAGGTTCACTCCCGGACCGTCACTCTATCGATGCATCAGAGGACTTTTGAAAATCGAAGAGCGGGAATCGAGAATGGCCCCACCTCCGGCAGAATAACTTAACCCAAAGGGTTTCTCCCAGAGGTGGGCCCGGGGGCCACTATCGGTACCCTATGTACCGGATACCCCGCGATACCGCAAAAAGTGCAAGGAAGTTCCACCCACCAGAGTCAAAGGCCCTTGCAGGTCCAACATGTCACGTTGCACTGGACCCGCTCCCCTCACATGGCTGGCTCCCGGGTTAACACGTGTAAAAGAAGACCGGAACTGAACTCCCAACCAAGTGAAGCTCCAGCGACTACACGTGTACAACAACCCTGGACCTAGCCCCCGTCAGAGAGGAGCTCCGGTGCCGACACGTATACAACGACCCCGGACCTACCCTCCCGCAAGGGAAAGCTCCGGATCTGCCACGTGTGGAGCCTCCGGACCTTCATCGCGAATAGAAATACAAGTAGATCACGTCCATTACAAACATTCAAGGATGGTTAAAGCAGCAGTTTCAAGGCTTGATAACGTGTCATTAATGCCATATTAATGACAAACAATTAGTGCATTAATAATAGGGATAACATTGCTATTAAGGCATGTTATCACACAAATAATTATACTTAATACTCTTTACATAGTGTATTAGGTCATTAAATACGCCAGGGCCACATGTTGGGCCAGGCAAGCTTTGTAACGTTCAGTCCTTAGAACTATAAAAGGGCTATATCGCACGAACATCGGGGGACATCTGATTCGACCTGATCCCAGCTGACTAGCTCACAATACAGTAACACAAACCCCGTGGAGTAGGGTGTTACGCTCAGGCGGCCCGAACCACGTAAATCTCTGGTGTCATCCTCTTGATTTTGATCTCTACGTTCCCCAACCATAAAAGAACCTCCGCGGGCTGCTTCTCAGTGGGTCTGGGGGAAGTTTCGTATCAAACACTTTGACAGTGTCTTTGGATGAACTAGCTAGAAGGTTGATGCAAAGGTTCCTTGTGTTCGATACCCTTGGGAATACACTTAAGAAGAAGTTCTACAATGGTATTTTGTGTGGTTTCAGATTTTATCTTTTGATGTAAGAATGGGCCAAATTTCTGAACTTCAGGAATGGAGTGATAAGGCGTACCATAGTGCAAGAACTTATAAAGAAAGAACAAAAAAATGGCACGATAAAATAATTATGCCTAAGAAGTTTAAACGTGGGGACAAGGTATTGCTTTTCAATTCTAGGGTTAATCTTTTTGGACAGGGGAAGTTAAGAAGTATGTGTAACACCCTCATTTTCATGCATCATGCATTGCATAAGTTCATATACATGTTTAAAATTAATCCGTATAAAAATGAATGAGTTTAAAATGAATTTAAAGCAAAAACCACACTCAAAAGTTCTAAGAAGTGCGGACTAGTCCGTGTTTGGTGTGGACTAGTCCGATTTCTCTCTCACCTTCGACGGACTTGTCCGTTTTTCTGCGGACTAGTCTGTTTTTCTCTCTGGACAATTTCAGACTTGTCTGGTTCGTTGCGGACTAGTCCGGTATTCCAATTCCTTGGAAATTTTGCTAAGTCCCTAGACTTGTCCTGACATGTCCGGTATTCCAGCGGGCTTGTCCGTTTTCCCTCTGTCTAAAATCGGACTTGTCCGGTTTTTGCCAAACTTGTCTGTTTTTTCTCTCACCATGTTCAGACTTGTCCGATATAGTCTGGACTTATCCGATATCTCTCTGTCTAACTTCGGACTAGTCCGTTCTTTTTCGGACTTGTTCGGATTATCGTGATTCTAAGTTGATCTTTTGTTTCACGACTTGTTTTTGGGTTTTACATTAAGTGGGCCTAAGTACGTCGTGTGTAACTCTTTTTGGAGCCCATGTGGGACCCCACGCCGGCCTCCACCCACCCCAAACTCAAATTTATTGAAACCCTAGCCTCCACCTATATATAAACAACCCCACCCCTTGACTTAACATCCCTTTGCCTTAATTGAAGTCCACCCAAACCCTAGTTCGGGAAGAGCCGCCGCCAAGGAAGGAGAAGGAGATCCCAAACAACAAGAAGAAGAGGAGGAAACGAAAGAGGATCAAGATCTCCATCAAGTTTCATTCTACATCACCAATTCAGCTTCAAGTTTCTTCATCGACCCTAGATCGTCAAGATCCAAGTGTTGCCTCCAAAATCCTTGATTCATTGGAGTCCTAAACACCTGGTATACCTTCTATTCTCCATTTCTTACGTGAATCCAACCCCAATTCTTCAAATTCATGTCGATCTAGAAAATCCTAGTTTGTTGTTTCTGCGAAGGGTGGATTAGTCCAGCCCTACAGTGGACTTGTCTGATTTTGCTGTCTGTTTTCTACTGGATTAATTCTAACTTGATTTGAATCAATTCCAAACCTATCTAAACTAGTTAATAACCATTAGAACTAATTGTTAAACGTTAATAGTAACTTATTAACTATTTTTACTTCACATTTTCATTAATCATGTATGGCATAACATATTGAGTAATGTATGTGCACTTATTTGTTGTGATTATTGTCTTGTATTTTTATTGCATGGTTTATACGGCTTTGCGCTAGAGGGTGCTGCGGAGGACCTCCAACACCAAGAATTTGACCCAAACCAAGCCCAAGAGGAAGGCAAGTGTCCTTAAACATATTGATCCTGTTTTTAAAATAAATGTTTTGTTTTTAAAAGTGCATGCTTGTGTCAAATTGATGGGAATCCCTATGATAGGAAGTTTACTAGCTTTGTTTATCCACCCTTGACACCTGGAATACATGGTAGAGAGTCGGGAAGAGCTTTTTACCTTTGTTTCGCATAATTAATTGGGATGGAAAAACAACTACACCATTTAATTATGCATGAATGAGATTATGGTTAATATGAACCGGTTAATATGATATGGTAATGGGTGATCTAAGCAAGCATGGTATGTGGATGGGTTGGAAGTTATGGTGGTTTGCTTGCTCTAGATCTAAAGACCGATTTGTAGAGCGACCATCCAGGACTTATAGTGCCACCACGAGGCCAAGTATGAATGCGGCATATCTGTCTAATTAGGGTATTGCTAGTATTGCATGGATCATTTGGTGCACCGGGGAAGGGGAGTCAGATTGGGTTGGATATGGTTGGCGGGACTCCCTGGGATCCGAATGGCACAAGAGGGGGCCCTTGGTTGAAGATGTGCTCAGTTGGAGACATCGCCACCGGTGAAACCTCAATGGGTTCGTACATGCTAGTAATCCCTTTGTAAAGGATATTTTGTGATCTCTTGGCCACCCACCAAAGGAAGTATAAGAAGGCATAATTGAGATTCCTTAGTCATCGAAAGGTGATGAAATCACAAACACGTGGGTAAGGCGGTACAACCTCTGTAGAGTGTGTTAAAAACTATTATTATAGCCGTGCTCCTGGTTATGAGCAACCTGGATGACCTACATGATTGGAGGGATTTTTGGTATGGGACGGTTTTGTACTGGTTATGAGATGGTATTATGGTTTATGGCAATGGATATGGTGAATGGTAATGAGAAACATGGAATATGGATAATGGTGATGAAATATGGGCTGGTATTACGATAACTACAAGGATTATAATAGGTTTAATTCACATGCATGTAATATATTGCTTCTCAAATGTTTTAATGTACTTTTCAGCACTTAGCCATTATTACATTTGTCATTTTTATCAGCTACATGTCATACTTTCCACACTTGCTGAGTATGACATGTACTCACTCTTGCAATTCCCTCACCAACAGTTGCAGGTCAGATTTGGGAATATAACAATGATATTGCGGAGTTCTAGGCCGTGTCTGCCGTCAGCTTGCCTGTGGTGTTGATTGGAGTTGCGCTATCCCTTTTGCTTAGCTGCTTTGTTGCTTAATTCGTTTAATTCCGCTGCATTGGTTGAAACTTGTCATTAATATTCATTAGAGTTGTATTCGAGGATATTCTGAATTCTGTAATAAAAGTGGTTAATTAATCTTGTTTTGTGGTAATTTTTTGTATATCCTTTTGTGAATTCACTCGTGTATGTGTGCCGAACGTCTTGGGCACACATATGCGTTCACTTGGTTCTTATTGGAAATCGGGTGCATAAATTGGTATCAGAGTCACAGATTGACCGTAGGACGGAACTTAGATAGAATGGACACTTTAGAGCATATAGGAGCACTCATGAATCAATGTGTTTTTGCTTGGTGTGCTTATTGCTATATATTGTTTGCTTGTGTGCTTAATAGATGATTTTGGGATGCTTCAACATTGCCATGTCCACATAGGCTAGTATAGGTAGTTGCTTAGTTCATATCCCTTAATGCATATAGTTGGGGATGTTCTCTAAATTCTTATCTCTTGCTTTTCTTAAGATGGTGAGGACTCGCAACCAGAGGGATGCCAATGATGAGGAGGAGAACATTGGAGCATCTCAGAACAACAATGGACAAGGACCTACCTACGGAGCTATCAACCTTGAGCAGCTATTGGCTATGCAAAACCAGCTCATGCAGACCATGATACAGACTATGGGACAGCTGCAGACTGGTAACAACAACAATCAGCTCCACATGCCTCCACCGCCACCCCGCCTCCTCATAACCGATTGGGAGAGTTCATGAGGACTAGGCCACCGACCTTTGCTCAAGCTGCTGACCCTATGGATGCTGATGATTGGCTCAAGTCTGTGGAGAAGAAGCTAGCTATTGTCCAATGCAGTGACCGGGAGAAGGTTCTATTTGCTTCTTATCAACTAGTTGGAGCAGCTGCGGATTGGTGGGACTCTTTATGCAACACCCATGAAAATCAGGAGAGAATTACTTGGGTCGAGTTCAAGGAGAGTTTCCGTTCTCATTAATGTTCCAGAAGGTGTTATCTTGAAGAGGCAAGAGTTTGAAATTTTGAGACAAGGAAGATCGAGTGTGAGTGAATATCTCAACAAGTTCACTCAACTCTCAAGATATGCGCCTCAGGATGTGAGGCGGGACAGACAAAAATAGTACTTGTTCATGAGAGGCTTGAACAATGAAACCAGGTACAATTGCTAAATTATGATTATGCCAACTTTCAGAAGGTTGTGGACAAAGCAATTGTTGTGGAGAACAAGGTCCGTGAGATGGAGAAAGACAACAAGAAGAAGGTGCCATATCAAGGACAACAACAAGGACCTAATGTGCGCCCTCGCTTTGCACCATCCAATGTGCCTTATTACAACACTTCTGCTCCTGCTCAGCGCCCTGGTTATGCACCGCGCCCATCTCAGTTTGTGCAGCAGTGCCCTGTTATGGAAGCACCTAGGCCTCCAATTCCTTATGCACCTGGTGCCAACTCTCCTGGTGCCAATGTTTAAAACCAAGCTCGTCCAAATATTTCTGGTGCAACGAAGAAGTGTTATACTTGTGGAGAAGCGGGACACTTTGCATATCAATGCCCTAAGTCAGGCCTTGGTCAAGGAAACAATGCTCCAAGACAAAACCCAAGACTCAATGGAGGACAGCCACAAGGAAACCGTGGACATCAAAATTTTGCTCGTGGTAATGTGAACCTTGTCTCAACGAAGGAAACCCAACAAGCGGACGACGTGGTACTTGGTATGTTCCTCGCAAACTCTAACCCAACGACTATGTTATTTGATTCTGGAGCATCACATTCATTCATTGCATCGAAATATGTTGCAAAGTATAGTTTGCCTATCTCTCATATGAAGTTTACTCTATTGGTTAAATCTCCTGGAGGAGACATGAGGACAAATATAGTATGTCTAAAAGTAAGCCTTAGAATAAGGGGGGTAGACTTCTTTGCCAACCTCATTGTTTTGGATTCTCAAGGATTGGACATTATACATGGTATGGACTGGTTGAGGAAGCACAATGGAGTCATTGAATGTGCCACAAAGACAGTGAAGTTGAACAAGGAAGGGATCACCATAGAATTCAAAGCGTCTCAACATGCACCGAAGCAATTGGAGCTGAACCACATGGACGGTGCCGCAATTGAGGAGATTATGGTGGTGTGTGAATTTTTGGACGTGTTTCCGGATGTGTTGCCAGGTATGCCACCTGATCGAGACATTGAGTTTTGTATTGACTTAATACCTGGAATTGCACCTATAGCTAAGAGGCCCTATAGGATGCCTCCTAAGGAGTTAGCGGAGCTCAAGAAGCTGATTCAAGAGCAACTAGAGAAGGGTTTTATTCGCCCAAGCTCTTCACCTTGGGGAGCGCCCATGCTATTTGTGGACAAGAAGGATGGATCACAAAGGATGTGTGTGGATTACCAAGCCCTCAACGAGGTGACAATCAAGAACAAGTATACTTTACCATACATAGAAGACTTGTTCGATCATATGAATGGTGCTTGTGTTTTCTCCAAGATTGATTTGAGGTTGGGATACTTTCAAATGAAGATTAGACCACCGAACATACCTAAGATAGCTTTTCGGACACGATATGGATCCTATGAGTATACAGTTATGTCCTTTGGATTGATCAATGCACCTGCATATTTTATGTACCTCATGAATAAGGTCTTCATGGAGTACTTGGATAAGTTTGTTGTGGTGTTCGTAGATGATATTATGATCTACTCGAGAGATGGGAAGGAGCATGAGGAACAATTGAGACTCACGTTGCAGAAATTGAGGGAGCACCAATTGTATGCCAAGTTCAACAAGTGTCAGTTTGTTTTGAGGGAGGTGTCATTTTTGGGGCATATCATCTCGGGAGGAGGAGTATCGGTTGACCCTGAAAAAGTGAGGGATGTGTTGAAATCGGAACCGTCGCAGAATGTGAAGAAAATAAGGTGTTTCCTTGGGATGGTTGGGTATTACCATCGATTCGTCAAGGACTTCTCCAAAACATCCAAGGCAATGATGGAGTTGCTAATGAAAGGGAAAGCTTTCCAATGGACTCAAGCTTGTCAAGAAAGTTTTGAGGAGTTGAAGAAGAGGTTAACCACCGCACCTTTGTTAGTCTTGTCAGACGTGAGAAAGAGTTTTGATATTTATTGTGATGCATCGAGACAAGGACTTGGATGTGTGCTCATGCAAGAAGGTCAAGTAGTAGCCTATGCATCGAGACAATTGAAGAAACATGAGCAGAATTACCCAACACATGATCTTGAACTAGCAGCCGTGGTACACGCTTTGAAGATTTGGAGACACTATATCCTTGGACATAGGTGTGAAATTTATACGGACCACAAGAGTCTCAAGTACATATTCACACAAACGGACCTGAATTTGAGGCAACAAAGATGGTTAGAGCTCATCAAGGATTATGATGTGGGGATCAATTATCATCCAGGGAAGGCTAATGTAGTGGCCGATGCCTTGAGTAGAAAAGGAGTAAGTCACCAGCTCACGGTTCAAGAATTGCCATCCGAGTTACGTAAGGAGTTTGAACGGTTGAATCTCAGATTTGTGAATGAGATGGGGATCATGGAGTTAAATCCGATCTTGGAGCAAGAAATTCGAGAGGGTCAAACAAAGGATGAGGAAATCCAAGAAATCAAAGAAAGGACCCAAGAGAGAAGAGAATTCAGGTTTGATGAGGATTAACATGGTACCTTGTGGCTTGGAAAGAGCATTGTCATGCCTAATGTGAAGCATATTCGGGAAACAATATTAAAGGAGGCACATGACTCGCCATACTCAGTTCATCCTGAATGTACAAAGATGTACAAGGATTTGAAGACGTGTTATTGGTGGACTAGCATGAAGAAGGACATAGCCAAATATGTAGCACTGTGTGATGTGTGCCAACGAGTCAAAGCTGAACATCAAAGACCAACCGGATTATTGCAGCCATTGCAGATTCCGAAATGGAAGTGGGAAGAAATCGGTATGGACTTTATAGTTGGATTGCCGCGTACCCAGTCTGGTTATGACTCAATTTGGGTTATTGTGGATCGTTTGACCAAATTAGCTCATTTTATTCTTGTCAAGACCACCTATACCACCGCGAAGCTGGCAGAGTTGTATATGGAGCATATTGTGTGCCGACATGGAGTACCAAAGAAGTTAATATCAGATAGAGGTTCTCAATTTACCTCTAGGTTCTGGGAGAAACTACATGAAGCATTGGGAACAAGGTTAAATTTCAGCTCAGCATATCATCCTCAAACAGATGGACAAACTGAGAGGACTAACCAAATTTTAGAGGACATGTTAAAAGCTTGTGATATAGCATGGGAAAAGTTGGGACAAGAGCTTGCAATACGCGGAATTCTCATATAACAAAGTTACCAAGCAAGCTTGAAGATGTCACCTTATGAAGCATTATATGGAAGGAAGTGTAGGACACCTTTCTTCTGGAATGTAAATAGGAGAAAATCAAGTATTTGGACCGGATATGTTGCAAGAAGCTGAGAAAAAAGTTCAGATTATTCGGGAAAACTTGAGGTCTGCTCAATCAAGACAAAAAGGGCTATGCTGATAATAGGAGAAGAAAACTAGCCTTTGAAGTGGGAGATTTTGTTTACCTCAAGGTGTCGCCAATGAGAGGTCATAAAAGGTTTAACATAAGAGGCAAGCTAGCACCTCGCTATATTGGACCATTCAACATTTTGGACAAAAGAGGAGAGGTAGCATATAAACTGGAGATGCCAGCTCACTAATCAGATGTACATGATGTCTTTCATGTTTCCTAGCTCAAGAAGTGTTTGAGAGTACCGGAAAAACAAGTGTCAATGGAAGAATCAGAGCTAGTGGAAAATTTGACTTATGCTGAGCAACCGGTCAGAATCTTGGAAACCAAGGAGAGGGTCACAAGGAACAAGATTATTAGATGGTGTAAAGTTCAACGGAAGCATCACACGGAAAAAGAAGCAACTTGGGAGCTAGAAGATGATCTAAAAGAAGGATTTTCCCTATCTCTTCTCTTCTGTGTCAAATCTCGAGGGTGAGATTCATTTTAAGGGGGGTAGGTTTGTAACACCCTCATTTTCATGCATCATGCATTGCATAAGTTCATATACATGTTTAACATTAATCCACATAAAAAGGAGTGAGTTTAAAATGAATTTAAAGCAAAACCGCACTCAAAAGTTATGAGAAGTGCGGACTAGTCCATTTTTGGTGCGGACTAGTCCGATTTCTCTCTGACCTTCATCAAACTTGTCATTTTTCTGCAGACTAGTCTGTTTTTCTCTCTGGACAATTTTGGACTTGTCCAATTCGTTGCGGAATAGTCCGCCAATTCCTTGGAAATTTTGCTAAGTCCCTGGACTTGTCCGATATTCCAGCAGACTTGTCCATTTCCCTCTGTCTAAAATCAGACTTGTCTGGTTTTGGCCAGACTTGTCTATTTTTCCTCTGACCAAGTTCGTACTTGTCCTATATAGTACGGACTTGTCCGATATCTCTCTGTCTAACTTTAGACTAGTCCGTCCTTTTTTGTACTTGTCCAGATTATCGCGATTTCGAGTTGATCTTTTGTTTCACGACTTGCTTTTGGGTTTTACCTTAAGTGGGCGTAAGGACGTCATGTCCAACTCTTTTTGGAGCCCATGTGGGACCCCATGCCGGCCTCCACCCACCCCAAACTTGAATTCATTGAAACCCTAGCCTCCACCTTTATATAAACAACCTCACCCCTTGACTTAACATCATTTTGCCTCAATTGAAGTCCACCCAAACCCTAGTTTGTGCAGAGCCGCCGCCAAGGAGGGAGAAGGAGATCCCAAGCAAGAAGAAGAAGAGGAGGAAACGAAAGAGGATCAAGATCTCCATCAAGTTTCGTTCTACATCACCAATTCACCTTAAGTTTCTTCATCGACCCTAGATCGTCAAGATCCAAGTGTTGCCTCTAAAACTCTTGATTCATTGGAGTTATAAACACCTGGTATACCTTCTACTCTCTATTTCTCACGTGAATCCAAACCCAATTCTCCAAATCCACGTCGATCTAGAAAACCCTAGTTTGCTGTTTCTGCGAAGGGCAGACTAGTCCGACCCTATAGCGGATTTGTCCGATTTTGCTGGATTAATTCTAAATTGATTTGAATCAATTCCGAACCTTTCTAAACTTGTTAATAACCATTAGAAATTGGTAACGTTAATAGTAACTCATTAGCTAGTTTTACTTCACATTTGCATTAATTATGCATGGCATAACATATTGAGTAATATTATGCACTTATGGATTTAGATTATTGTCTTGTTTGTTTATTGCGCGGTTTAGAT
The DNA here is from genome assembly GCA_036927565.1 of Tuctoria greenei. Taxonomy (NCBI): domain Eukaryota; kingdom Viridiplantae; phylum Streptophyta; class Magnoliopsida; order Poales; family Poaceae; genus Tuctoria; species Tuctoria greenei. Next base: position 177,596,100 of record JAYESD010000004.1, on the reverse strand, counting down.
GACTTTGCGCTACAGGGCGCTGCGGAGGACCTCCAGCACCAGGAATTTGAAGGCTTTGACCCAAACCAAGCCCAAGAGCAAGGCAAATGTCCTTGAATATTGATCCTGTTTCTAAAATAAATGTTTTGTTTTCAAAAACTGCATGCTTGTGTCAAATTGATGGGAATCTCTATGATAGGAAGTTTACTAGCTTTGTTTAACCACCCTTGTCACCTGGAATACATGGTAGAGAGTCGGAAGGACTTTTTACCTTTGCTTTGCTTAATTAATTGGGATGGGAAAACAACTATACCATTTAATTATGCATTAATGATATTATGGTTAATATGAACCGGTTAATATGACATGGTAGTGGGTGATCTAAGAAAGCATGGTATGTGGATGGGTTGGAAGTTATGGTGGTTTGCTTGCTTTAGATCTAAGGACCGGTTCGTGGAGCGACCATCCAAGACTTACAGTGCCACCATGAGGCCAAGTATGAGTGTGGCGTAGTTGAATAATTAGGGTATTGCCAGTATTGCATGGATCAATTGGCGCACCGAGGAAGGGGAGTCAGATTGGGATGGATATGGTTGGCGGGACTCCCTGGGATCCAAATGGCACAAGAGGGAGCCATTGGTTGAAGATGTGCTCAGTTGGAGACATCGCCACAGGTTTCAGTGGGTCCGTACATGCTAGTAATCCCTTTGTAAATGCTATTTTGTGATCTCTTGGCCACACACCTAAGGAAGTGTGAGACTGCATAATTGAGATTCCTTAGTCATTGAAAGGTGATGAAATCACAAACACGTGGGTAAAGAGGTACAACCTCAATAGAATGTGTTAAAAACTATCATGATAGCTGTGCTCCCGGTTATAAGCAACCTGGATGACCTACATGATTAGAGGGATTTTTGGTGTGGGATGGTGTTATGGTTTATCGCAATGGATATGGTTAATGGTAATGAGAAACCTAGAATATAGATGATGGTGATAAAATATGGGATGGTATTATGATAACTACAGGGATTATAATGAGTTTACTTCACATACATGTAATATATTGCTTTTCAAATGTTTTAATGTACTTTTCAACACTTAGCCATTATTACATTCATCATTTGTATCAGCTACATGTCATACTTTCCACACTTGCTGAGTACAACATGTACTCACTCTTGCAATTCCCCCATCAACAGTTGTAGGTCAGATTTGGGAGTATAATGATGATAATGCGGAGTTCTAGGTCGTGTCTGCCGTCAGCTTGCCTGTGGTGTTGATTGGAGCTGCGCTATCCCTTTTGCTTAGCTGCTTAGTTGCTTAATTAGTTTGATTCTGCTGCATTAGTTGAAACTTGTCACTAATACTCATTACAGTTGTATTCGAGGATATTCTGAATTCTGTAACAAAAGTGATAAATCAATCTTGTTCTGTGGTAATTTTCTGTATATCCTCTTGTGAATGCACTCGTGTATGTGTGCTGAACGTGCTGGGCACACATATGTGTTCACTTGGTTCTTTTTCAAAACCGGGTGCCACAGTAAGTGGGAAGGACCATTCATTATAATAGAGACATCACCTCATTGAGCTATCAGACTCCAAGAAAATGAGGGTAATCTATTCAATGTAAATGGGCACCGTCTCAAAATCATCCTAGATTCCTACAATAATTAAAATAAAGAAATCGATGTGATCAAATTTAATTAATTTTCATGCTATTTAATCAAATTCCAACTAAATTCTCGAAGTCCAAATAACTGGGCCCATGAGGGAAACCTTCGCCACGGCCCCCAAGATCTACCACGCAAACGGAACTCGGACGGTGGCTCCCAAGAGTTGACCGAACCCTACATTCGGCAGCCCCGCACCCCGCCTTAAGGAATGCATGGGGGATGCAGCCCCGCACCCCGCGAGACTGCTCGTTCTCTCTCCTTGAGGAGGGCCCCGATGAAGTCACAAACACCTACGCGATGAACTACTGCAGGCACCCTCAAAACAATCAAGACACATCTTTTCCAAGGAAAAGATGATGTCTCGCCCACCTTGAAGTCTGGCGAAAGGTACACGGACACCTTGATGACGAAATGTGGCGATGTGGTAAGCCACCGCTACATATCACCCACGCGTACTTCACCGGAGCACCCTCATGAGCGCTTCATCATCCGTGGGGTTAAAACCCCCACAGACTACGCTAAGGGGGTTTTCAAGCGTGTGCACAAGGCAGTCACATATGAGTCTACATGCTCGTACCCTTCCAAGGTGAGGCGACACATCTCATCGCCGGTCATCACAAGTCTTGCGGGCCAATATCAGAGCTGCGACAAACAATCTCCGAAGAATTACATGTGAATAGCTAGCCAAGCAGATGGCAGAACTTCGCTTGGAGAATAAAAAGCAAGCTCATCATGTGGCGGAAGGACAGATTGGAAGGGTTGAACTTAAGGAAAATTTAGATGCCCTTAGTGAGGAGATTACATTCGTTCAACGCAGCAAAAGTGTCAAACTTAGGCGCATATGTGAGGCCATAGGGAAGCTCGACATTAACAATGCTCCATAATTAGGCACACCTATTTAGGCCTAGGGCGCTTGCAGCTTGATTTAGATTTTCTTTCCAATTCAAATATGTTATTCAATAATGTAAGAGGCACCATTTCGATTAAATAAAATCTAGCTTACCTGTTCATCTAATAACTGTAATGTTCCCTTTATATTATCAATGTTTGCATCCAATAAAAATGCCAGGAAAGAAACAAGTGTGGGGGAGGTATTTTTTTCGTGACCTCCCAACGTACAACTCTCACGTTTAACATGAAGATACGTTCTAAAATGTAGCATGAGCCAAGACGACAAAGCAGAGGGCCAGACGAGCCACCTCTGGTTCGGTCGAACCAATGGTTCGGTGGAATTGGGGTGAGCCCCTCTCGGTTACCTCTCAATCCACATGCACAGTTTGACCTTCCTACCCCCTATTTCACGTGAAACTATGAAAATTGAGTTGAATATTTGTGCATACAATTTAATTTATTTTAAATACTCAATGTGAACTAAAAGTGTTCAATTACATGTATCATATTTTGTTCAAGAATGAAATTTTTCTACACCTCATTTCCATATCATTACCATGTTCTTGAACTGCATATCAAATTAGGAAAAACATGTCAAATAAGGATTTGATTGGTGTGATATGGTAAGTTAGTGAAACATGGAAATTCTCCACACTTGAAATAAACTTAGGTATTGCAATTTTTGAATTCATGATTTTTCTGTCTACCTCCTCATAAGAATACAATTTTCCACCATTGTCATATGATGAAATTTATTGATAACCACATACATGTGACACCTTGCATTTGCATTGAACTTTGTCAAATTCTTATGACCCTATTGAGTTACTAGCATGGATTTTTTATTTGAGAAAATTCTTGTGCACATCACCATTGCTAAAATTTCACATTGAAAATTAGCATCCATCCAATATAGTGAGATACTCCATATTTCCTTTGCAAAATGCTCTCTCCACAAAAATTGTTAAAAAAAGGAGCAGAAGGCATGACTACAAGAAAAAGGAAAATAAAAGCATGCTCTCAACAAATGAGCATGAGAAAAAAGTAGTCATGATTCACTACAAGTATTATGTCCTGTTGCAACCATTGTACTGCAACGAATACACAATTATTGCAATAAGCTTGGTCTTTTGCCATGATTCACTAGTTCGTGGTATTAGGACCTATCGCCACGGAACCCAATCGTTGCATTCAGATCTGTTGCCACGATTCACTAGTTCGTGGCGTTAGGATCTATCACCATGGAACACAAACATTGCAATAGGATCTGTTGCCACGAATCAGAAAACTGTTGCATTAGGATCCTAATGCAACAGAACACAATCGTTGCATTAGGATCTATAGCCACAAATCACTAGTTCGTGGCATTAGGATCTATCGCCACGGAACACAATCATTGCATTAGGATATATTGCCATGATTCACTAGTTCGTGGCATTAGGATCTATCACCGCAGAACACAATCGTTGCATTAAGATCTGTTGCCACGAAACACTGGTTCGTTGCATTAGAATCTTTCGCCATGGAACACAATTTTTGCATTAGGATCTGTTGCCATAATTGTACTAGTTCTTGGCCTTAGGATCTACCTCCACGAAAAACAATCGTTGCATTAAGACATTTTGCAACAATTCACTAGTTCGTTGTGTTAGGATCTATCGCCATGAAACACAATCATTGCAATAGGATCTATTGCCACGAGTCACTAGTTCGTTGCATTAGATGTAGCCACGGAGCACACTCATTGCATTAGGATCTGTTGCCACAATTGTACTAGTTCGTGGCCTTAGGATCTATTGCCACAGAATTCAATCATTGCATTAGGTTCTTTTTCCACGATTCACTACAAGGATTCTTTCCTGTTGCAACCATTGTACTACAAGGAATACAAAATTTTTGTAGTAAGCTTTGTCTTTTGCCACGATTCACTAGTTCGTGGCATTAGGATCTATCACCGCACAACCCAATCGTTGCATTAAGATTTGTTGCCACGATTCACTAGTTCATGGCTTTAGGATCTATCACCACGGAACACAAACATTGCAATAGGATCTATTGCCACGAATCAGAAAACTATTGCATTAGGATCCTAATGCAACAGAACACAATCGTTCCATTAGGATCTATAGCCACGAATCACTAGTTCGTGGCATTTGGATTTATCGCCATGAAACATAATCATTGCATTAGGATATTTTGCCACAATTCACTAGTTCATGGCATTAGGATCTATCATCGCGGAACACAATCGTTGCATTAGGATCTGTTGCCACGGAGCACTGGTTCTTTGCATTAGGATTTTTCACCATGGAGCACAATTGTTGCATTAGGATCTGTTGCCACGATTGTACTAGTTCTTGGCCTTAGGATCTATCACAACGAAATACAATCGTTGCATTAAGATATTTTGCCACGATTCACTAGTCCGCGGCATTAGGATCTGTCGGTACCCTGCATACCGAATACCCCTAGGGACTGCAAGGAGTGCAAAGGAAATCCACCTATCTAAGTTGAAGACCTTCAAAAGCCCCACGTGTCACTCGGAACCGGACCTGCCTCCCTTCTATGGTTAGTCCCAGTGCTGCCACGTGTATCATAAAACTGGAGCTACATTCCATACATGGGAAAGCTCCGGGCTAGATACTTGTGTGGCACCCCCGGACCTAACCCCCGATAGAGGGAAGCTCCGATACCGACACGTGTACAATAGCACCGGACCTACTAGTCCAAGACTATAAGCTCCGGAGCTACCATGCGTCCAACCGCCAGACCTTCAAGCTCAGTAGGCAGACTGATGGACCTCCAACGGCTCGGACCTTCAATGAACAATTAAAGCTTCAAGACCCGATAATGTGTCATTAATGCTATCTTAATGACACACAACCGGAGGACCCTTAATACCAGTAACGCCACCATCAAGGCGCGTTACCATGCTGTTAAGGGGAATTGAACACATTAACTGTGTATTAAGCATCAGTAACCGCTAGGGACACATGTCGGGCCAGGCTGACGATGTAACGGCCAGTCCTTGTACTATAAAAGGACTGGCCGACTGATACACAAGGGAAGAGGCTTCCACACGCACCTAAGACTCCCGGACACTCTAGTCTCTCACACTCAAGCGCTTAGAAGCTCAATACAACAACAACACACATCCGTGGAGTAGGGTATTACGCTCAGGCGGCCCGAACCACGTAAACACTCATGCCAAATCACCACCTTCTTCTGAATCTCCGTGCGCCCACAACCGAACTAAGAACTCCGCGGGCTGCCAACGGTAGTACCGGGAGAATTGCTGGGATCATCCTTCGACAGTTGGCGCACCAGGAAGGGGGTTCCTAAGATTAAAATATGGTGAATTCTGCTGCTGGATCGTCCAACGGCAACCATGCTGCGCAACCTGCTGGAGGCAACCCCTCCAACATGCAGCAACCAACAAGTGTTGTGGCTCCAGCAGAAGTCATGCCACCACCGCCACTGTCCGCACCGGCGAATCAAGCTGGACAGCGAGATGGGGCGTCCTCGTCGATCACTGCATCAGCGAACAACAACCCTGAACATGCGCTTCATGCTGCGCGTGCTCTTCTCCAATGTCCACTGCCTCCAGGAGCATCCCATGGTGCAATGGAGCAGTGGAGATCTGATGTGGATCATCTTGCTGCCGCAGCAGCCGATCTCATCAACAATCAAGGTCCTCCCCCATCGAGGCGGGCCCAATCGCAGCATCGGACCTTGTCGGGTAGACTCGGTCCGCACGCTTCACGGCACAGGAGGCGTGCTGCATCTCAACAGGCGACGTCGCTGCCTTCCAGGGGGCAACGTACTCATACGATAACGAGGCTTTCGACTCATGACCTCCGGGCGGAGCTCGATCGCCGTTACCGTCAACAGGACGACCGTGTCCACATCGAGCGTGCTCGCGAGAGGCAAGAGGTTCGGGACAACCCTGCTGCTGAGGGAGTAGGAGGAGGCTATTCTGCCTTGGCCATGCACCTACGCATGGTCAGATGACCGCAAAATTTCTGGCCTCACCTGTCAGAGAAATTTGACGGGACTGTCAACCCCGCCGAATTTCTCCAAATCTACTCCACTGCTATCCTTGCGGCTGGGGGCAATGGGGCCATGATGGCCAATTATTTTCGTGTGGCTTTGACTGGGACTGGTCTTGGTTCATGAGCCTTCCGCCTGACTCAATAAACAATTGGGCTGAGTTGTGCCAACAGTTCACCGCCAATTTTGGGAGCTCATACACCCGACCAGGAACAGAACTGGACCTTTCTGCTCTCAAGCAAAAAGGGGGAGAGTCCTTACAATCTTTCATCCAGAGGTTCTCCCAGGTACGAAATACCATTCCTTCTATCTCAAGCGCTTCTGTTATTGTAGCATTTAGACAGGGAGTTCGAGACAAGAAAATGCTGGAGAAGCTGGCGACCATGGAAGTCACCAGTGTCATGAAACTCTTCAGCTTGACAGACAAGTGCCAAGGCTGCGGAGGGCCGTGAAATGCACTCCCAACCACCTCTGGAGGCCAACAAAAAGTCCTCCAAGGGTGAAGCCACTACCTCCGGGAGTGGCAAGAAGAAGGAAAAGTCCAACAATAAGAAGAAGCCATCGACCGACACACCTACTGCTGCAGCTGCTGCAGCTCTGGGTGGCCGGGGGCCACGCCCTGAGAAACAACCTTGGCCATCGTCTGAAGACGGTGGAAGCTCCAAGATGTAGAGTCCTATACACAAAACGGACAACCACAACCTGGAAAACTGCCGAGAGGTCCAGAACCTCGTCGAGCTCTACAACAAGCGCCGGGAAGAAGCTCCTTTCCATCAAAGGGAAGGAAAACAAAAAGTCGACGAAGCTCCGACTGAAGAGGAGTTAGGCTTTTAGGACCCCAAAAAGGTCTTGAGGGCTGTTTACACCTCCATTGACGACAACTCCGACGTCTCTGACAACGAGCGTCGGAAGACCATGAACACCATCTTTGTTAGCTTGTGGGACATCACCTCCCGCCATGTCCTCAAGACAATGCGGCGAGACATGGCCTATGTAGCTCCCGCCGCAAGGGCGGAGCCTCATTGGAAATGGATGGATACTGCCATCACTTTCGATGCTTCAGACTGCCCTCAGAACATGATCGGAGCTGGCCAACTTCCACTGATGGTATCTCCAACCATCAACAACATCCAACTTCACCACGTAATGGTGGACGGAGGTTCGCGGTTGAACCTCATAAGCTTCGAAGCTTTCGTCAAGCTTCAGCTCCGACCTTCTGATCTTCGCCCCTCACGACATTTCTCCGGAGTAGGTCCGGGGGCCATAACTCCACTCGGTGCTATTACTCTCCCGGTGACCTTCGGCACCCAGGAGAATTATAGAACTGAGAAGTTGGTCTTCGACGTGGCGCATATCAACTTGCCATTCAATGCCATCCTGGGCAGACCAACTTTGTATAAATTCATGGCTGCTGCTCATTATAGCAGCACCCTCATGCGTTCTTCGGATCCTCGGAGATCGCACCGCCGGAGTTACAACTCTGGAAGAACTCCACGCGCTTGCTACAGCGCAGGAGGAAGAGTCCGGAAAGGATCAAGCTTCGAAGCCTCCGAACATTCGTCATCAAGGCTCAACCTCCGCACCTCGCGTGCATCCAAGCGGCGACACCAACATTCCCGTCAAAGTCGTCCAAATTGGTTCCAATGTTGCTCACACCACCCGCATATCGGGAGGTCTGAATGACAAATAGGAACTCGCGCTCATCACTTTCCTCCGGGCTAATGTCGACGTGTTTGCCTGGCAACCGTCACAAATGCCTGGGATCCCTAGGGAAGTGATTAAGCACAATCTGAAGATTTATCCCGATGCTCGGCCTGTACATCAGAAGCCTCAGAAGCAATAAGTAGAACGACATAACTTCATACATCAAGAAGTAAAGAAGTTGCTCGAAGCTGGATTCATCCGAGAAGTCTTCCACCCAATATGGCTGGCAAACCCAGTCATTGTATCCAAGGCTGGGGGAAAGCTTCGGATGTGTATCGACTACACTACACTGAATAAGGCATGTCCAAAGGATCCATTTCCACTACCTAGAATAGATAAAATAGTGGATTCCACCTCCGGTTGTGAATTACTGTGTTTCCTAGATGCATATTCTGGGTATCATCAAATCAGAATGTCTAGGGAAGATGAAGAGCATACTTCCTTCATCACAGTAGATGGATTATACTGTTACATTGCCATGTTATTCGGTCTCAAAAACACTGCTTCAACGTTGGTGTGAGCTATGTACAAAACTTTTGGAGAGCTCATCAGAGATGTAGTGGAAGTGTACGTCGATGACATCGTCGTCAAGATCAAGAACAAGGAGTCATTCCTTGACACCTTGCAATCTGTGTTCGACAAGTTGCGAATCACACGCACAAAGCTGAACCCATACAAGTGTGTTTGGGGTTAGCTCCGGAAAGCTTCTTGGATTCTTGGTGAACCACCGAGGAATAGAGGCGAATCCGGCAAAGATTAAAGCTATTGAAGACACGCGGCCACCAGCCCGCATCAAGGACGTCCAGAAGCTGACTGGATGTCTAGCTGCCCTCAGTCGGTTCATCTCAAGACTGGTGGAACGGGCGCTACCCTTCTTCAAATTATTGACGAAGTCCAGACCATTCTAATGGTCTGAAGAAGCAAAAAAGGCCTTCCAAGAGCTGAAGCAGCTCCTCACCACTCTACCAACTTTGGTAGCTCTGAATCCTGGTGAGCCACTTCTGCTTTACATTTCAGCAACTGATGAAGTTGTCAGCATGGTCCTGGTTGCAGAAAGACAAGAACTATCTCCAGTTAAGGAATCCAAACCCCTCCGGGGAAGTCCGAAACTCCCTGAAGGCGAGTCTGTGTCTCAAATCCCAGACCCAGATCCTCGAGGTGAAACACCAGAGGATCAACCACCTTCAAATGGAGGGGTTACTGTTGCTGAACAAGAAGATCTGGACCCCTCCGGGATGGTCCGGGTCAATTCAGAAGAAGCTCCGGGTTCCTCTAGCAAGAACCTGGAGATCCCCGAAGAAGGTCCGGACCCCTCCGGGAGGGTCCAGGTTGATGAAGAGGAAGCTCCGGGCCTCTCCGGGAGGGTCCGGACAGTCCAACGCCCAGTGTACTTCATCAGTGAAGTACTTTATGACGCCAAGACTTGGTACTTAGAGGTGCATAAGCTGCTCTACGCAGTATTTATTGCCTCTAGGAAGCTTCGTCACTACTTCCAGGCTCACAAGATTTCAGTGGTAACCTCTTACCCACTGCGTGCAATCTTGCATAACCCAAACTCTACTGGTGTAACACCCTCATTTTCGTGCATCATGCCCTACATACACTCATATGCATGTTTAACATTAACCCACAACAAGAGGAACGAGTATAAAATCGACTTGGAACAAAACCGCACTTAAAAACGCAGGAAAGTGCGGACTAGTCCGATTTCTCTCTGACTAAAAATGGACTTGTCCGTTTTTGCTGCGGAATAGTCCGATTTTTGGCACTGGAAACTTTCGGACTTGTCCGATTTTGTGCGGACTAGTCTGATGCTCCATGAATCCTTTAAGAATTTGCTAAGTCCCTGGACTTTTCCGGACTAGTCTAGTGTTCCATCGGACTTGTCCGTTTTCCTTTCCGTTCAAATTCGAACTTCTCCGATGTTGGCCAAACTTGTCTGATTTTTCTCTCTGGACGACTTCGGACTAGTCCGGTCCTGTCCGGACTTGTCCGATATTTCGTGACTCCGAATTGATCTTTTGTTTTATGACTTGTTTCTTGGGTTTCACGTTAAGTGGGCCTAGGGACGTCGTGCCTAACTCTTTTAGAGCCCATGTGGGACTCTAAACCGGACTCTACTAATCCCAAAACTCGAAATCCATCTAACCCTAGCCTCCACCTCTATATAAACAACCCACCCCTTGGATTGACATGTATTTGCCACTTTTCCACCCACCCAAACCCTAGTTCGTGGGGAGCCGCCATCAAGGAGGGAGGAGAAGATCCCAAGCAAGAAGAAGAGGAGGAAACGAAAGAGGATCAAGATCTCCACCAAGTTTCGTTCTTCACCACCAATTCATCCCCAAGTTCATCACCAACCCTAGATCACAAAGATCCAAGTGTTACCTCCAAGTTTCTTGATTCATTGGAGTCCTAAACACCTGGTATACCTTATATTATCTTTTCCTTATGTGAATTCAACCCCTAATATCCAAATTTACGTCGATCTAGAATACCCTAATCTGCTGATCTCGTAAAGTGCGGACTTGTCCGGTCCCTAGCGGACTAGTCCGATCTTCCTGGTTAAATTATGTCGAATTAATTCTAAAATTTGATCTAATCAAATCCAAATCTGTATAAACTTGTTAATAGTTATTAGAACTAGTTAGTGATCATTAAAAGCAATCAAGTAACAAGTTCTACCTTGCATTTGCACCAATCATGCATGTCATGTCATATTGAGTAATATTTGTGCACTCTTTGATTGTGTTTCTTGTCTTGTATGTTATTGTGTGGATTAGACGGATTTGCGCTAGAGAGTGCCACGGAGGATCTACAGCACCAAGAGTTTGAAGGCTTTGACCCTAATCAACAGCAAGAGCAAGGCAAGTGTCCTTGAAGCATATTGATCATGGTTTTAAAATAAATGTTTTGTTTGCAAAACTGCATGCTTGTGTCAAATTGATGGGAATCCTATGATAGGAAGTTTACTAGATTTGTTTAACCACCCTTGTCAACTGGAATATATGGTAGAGAGTCGGGAAGGGTTTTTACCTTTTTGCTTCGCTTAATTAATTGGGATGGAAAACAACACTATACATTTACTTAAGCATTAATGATATTCTGGTTGATGTGAACTGGTCGATACGGTATGCTAATGGGTGATATAAGCAAGTCTGGTATGTGGATGGGTTGGATGTTATGGTGGTTTGCTTGCCTTGGATCTAAGGACCGGTTCATGTGAGAATAAGCCCGGACTACAGTGCCACCACGAGGCCAAGTATGGGTGCGGCGTAGCTGATTAATTAGGGCTTTGCTAGTGCTGTTTGGACCATTGTGGATGCTCGGGGAAGGGGTAGTCGGATTGGGTTTGTTGATGATTGGTGGGACTACCCTGGGATCCGAATGGCTCAAGAGGGGGCCCTTGGTTGAAGATGTGCTCTGCGGGAGACATCGCCACCGGTGAAACCTCAGTGGGGTCTAAATAGGCTAGTAATCTCTTTGTAAAGACTATTTTATGATCTCTTGACCATACACCAAAGGAAGTGTAATTGGCATAAGGGAGGTTCTTTAGTCGCCGACGGGTGATGAAATCACAAACACGTGGGTAAAGAGGTACAAACTCTGCAGAGTATTAAAACTATCATGATAACCGTGCTCCCGGTTATGAGCGTCTGGATGACCTACATGATTAGAGGAAAATAGGTAATTGGGATGGTTATGGGTTGGTAATGGTTATGGATGGTTATTGATTTATTTTTGGTATTGAATATGGTTATTGGCACTGGTGAAATCTGGAGTTATGGATGAGGATGGTGAATTATGGACTGGTATTATGATATTACTTATGATTATGATGGGTTTACTTCACATACATGTAATATATTGCTTTTCAAATGTTTTATGTACTTTTCAGCACTTTGCCATTATTATTGTCGTCATTTGAATAAGCCACATGTCATACTTTCCACACTTGCTGAGTACGACAGGTACTCACTCTTGCAATCCCCCCCCCAAGAGTTGCAGGTCAGGATTGGGAGTTTAATGGTGATAATGTGGAGTTCTAGGCCGTGTCTACCGTCAGCTTTGCCTGTGGTGTTATTGGAGCTGTGTTATACCCTATCGCTTATGCCGCTTAGCTGTTTAGTTTGCTTAATTAGTTTATTTCCGCTGCAATAGTTGAGTTTGTCATAAATATTCATTAGAGCTTGTATTCGAGGATGATCGGGTTTGTGTAATAAAAATTGGTTAATTAATCTTGTCGCGTGGTAATTATCTGTATATCGTTTGTGATTGCACTCGTGTATGTGTGATGAACATCCTGGGCACACATATGCGTTAGCTTGGTTCATTTTTTGGAACCAGGCGTCATAGATTAGTATCAGAGCCACATGTTGACCGTAGGATGCAGCCTAGATAGAATGGACACTTTAGAGCACATAGGAGCACTCAGGAATCGATGTGTTTTTGCTTGGAGTGCTGTTTGCTATATATTGCTTGCTTGTGTGCTTAATAGAGGATTTTGGGATGCTTTAGCATTGCCATGTCCACCTAGGCTAGTGTAGCTAGCTGTTTAGCTTCATATCCCTTGATGCATATAGTTGGGGATGTTCTCTAATTCTTACCTATTGCTTTTCTTCAGATGGTGAGGACTCGCAACCAGAGGGATGGCAATGACGAGGAGGAGGACAATGGAGTGCCTCAAAACAACATTGGACAAGGATCTACTCAGGGAGCTATCAACATTGAGCAGCTATTGGCCATGCAAAACCAGCTCATGCAGACCATGATACAAACAATGGGACAGCTGCAGGCTGGCAATATCAACAATCAGCCCCACACGCCTCCACCGCCACCCCCGCCTCCTCATAACCGGTTGGGAGAGTTTATGAGGACTAGGCCACCAACCTTTGCTCAAGCTGCTGACCCTATGGATGCAGATGATTGGCTCAAGTCCGTGGAGAAGAAGCTAGCTATTGTCCAATGCAGCGACCGGGAGAAGGTGCTATTTGCTTCTCATTAACTAGTTGGAGCAGCTGCGGATTGGTGGGATTCTTATTGCAATGCTCATGAGAATCAAGAGAGGATCACCTGAGCGGAATTCAAGGAGAGTTTCCGTTCTCATTATGAGCCCGAGGGTGTTATGATCTTAAAGAGGCAAGAACTTGAGAATTTAAGGCAAGGAAAATCAAGCGTGAGTGAGTATCTCAATAAATTCACTCAACTCTCAAGGTATGCGCCCGAGGATGTGAGTCGGGACAGCCGGAAGCAATACTTGTTCATGAGGGGCTTGAACAATGAGATCCAAGTGCAACTACTCAACTACGACTATGCAAATTTTTAGAAGCTTGTGGACAAAGCAATCGTGGTTGAGAACAAGATTCGTGAGATGGAGCAAGAAATCAAGAGGAAGGCTCCATATCAAGGACAGCAACAAGGAAGTAATGTGCGCCCTCGCCTTGCACCACCCAATGCGCCCTATTACAACTCCTCTATTCCTGCTCAGCGCCCTAGTTATGCACCCCGCCCAACTCAGTTTGTGCAGCAGCGCCCTGTCATGCAAGCACCTAGGCCTCCGATGCCTTATGTGCCTCGTGCTAATTTTCCTGCTGCAAGTGCTCAAAAACAAACTTGTCCCAATAATTCTGGTGGAGTTAAGAAGTGCTATACTTGTGGAGAAGTTGGACACTTTGCGCATCAATGTCCTAAGTCAGGCCTTGGTCAAGGAAGCAATGCGCCGAGGCAAAACCCAAGACCCAATGGAGGACAGCTACAAGGAAGCCGTGGAGAGCAGAATTTTGCTCGTGGCAACGTGAACCATGTCTCTACGGAGGATGCTCAACAAGAGGATGACGTGGTCATTGGTATGTTTCTCGCCAACTCCAACCCCGTAACTATGTTATTTGATTCTGGAGCATCGCATTCATTCATTGCATCGAAGTATGTTGCCAAGTATAGTTTGCCTATCTCTCATATGAAGTTTACTCTATCGGTTAAGTCTCCTGGAGGAGAGATGAGGACAAATATAGTATGTCGAAAAGTAAGCCTTAGAATAAGGGGGGTAGACTTCTCCGCCAACCTCATTGTTTTGGGTTCTCAAGGATTGGACATTATACTTGGTATGGATTGGTTGAGGAAGCACAATGGAGTTATTGAGTGTGCCACGAAGACGGTGAAGTTGACCAATGAAGAAGGGATCACCGTAGAATTTGAAGCATCTCAAACCGCACCAAAGCAATTGGAGTTGATGCGTCGCAATAAATGTCAAAGCTAACCAATCATCAAGGACTACTCCAACATAGTGAACCGCATGACTGAGTTGCTAACAAGGGGAAAACTTCTCAAATGGACTCTATGTTGCTAGACGACATTGAGAAGGTGAAGAAGAGATTTGTAACCACACCGGTGCTGGTATTACTAGACGTGAGCAAGAAGTTTGGATTTGTACGACGCATCGAGACAAGGACTTGGATGTGTATTGATGCAAGAAGGTCAAGTGGTCGCCTATGCATCAAGACAACTAAAGAAACATGAGCAGAATTACCCCACGCACGATTTGGAACTCGCGGCCGTGGTACATGCATTGAAGATTTGGAGACACTATATCCTTGGACATAAGTGTGAAATTTATACGGATCATAAGAGTTTGAAGTATATTTTCACACAAACGGATCTGAACTTGAGGCAACGGAGATGGTTGGAGCTCATCAAAGATTATGATTTGGGGATCAACTATCATCCGGGAAAGGCCAATGTAGTGGCTGATGCTTTGAGTAGAAAATGAGTAAGTCATCAACTCGCGGTTCAAGAGTTACCATCCGAGTTATGTAGGAGTTTGAAAGGTTGAACTTCGGATTTGTAAATGAAATTGAGATGATGGAATTAAACCCAACCTTGGAGCAAGAAATTCGAGAGGCACAAACCACAGATGAGGAGATCAAGGAAATCAAGGAAAGGACTAAGGAAGGGAGAGAATTCAGGTTTGACGAGGATGAACATGGTACCTTATGGCTTGGAAAGAGGATCGTTGTTCCTAATGTAGAGCATATTCGGGAGGCAATATGTAACACCCTAAATTTTCGCATCATGCATTGCATACATGATCATAGGATAAAAAAAGATAATAAAAGGATAAAACATACGTATATGGTGTAGCAAAAAGAAGAAAAAATAATAATAATTTTAGCCTAAAACTTGTAATAGGGTATAAGTATAAAATTATAATAATAATAAAAATATATAAAAGATATAAATAAATAATATATATAATAAGAAATATATATAAAAGGTAAATAAATAAATAAATAAGATAAATAAAAATAATAAAACATAAATAATAATATAATAATATATATAAAATATAAAGAATAAAATATATAAATAAATAAATAATATAGTGAAAAAAAAGAAAAAAAAAAGAAAAAAAACAAAAACCCTAACCGCTGGCCAAGCGGCCGAGCCGGCCCAGCCAGCTGGCCCCCGCCGCCACGCGCCTCAGCGCGCCCCGATGCCGCCGCCTGCGCCTGGGCCCACCCCGCCCGACGCGTCTCGCCGCCGCCCGCACGCCCAACACCGTGCCGCCCGCTGGGCCTCGCTCCCACGTGCCGCGCCTCCTGGCCGACCCCATCCCGCGCCTCCCGGCCTCGCCCACGCAGCCCCGTACCGCTCGCCCGTACCGTGCTGGACCCCACCCGCCGACCGCGCGGCGCACTACCCGCCTGGCCTCCGCGCCGATCCCGCACCGATCTCGCACCGACGCAGCCTCCCGCGCCCCGTGCCCGGTGCCGCGATTCCCGCGCCTGGGCCCCGCCAACCCCGCGCGCTCGCCCCGATTCCTGCTCGATCCCGCTTCCGCGCGCGCCGTCCCTAGTACCGCATGCCGCCGGTTATAAAAGGGACCGAGGCCCTCGTGTTTTCCCTCGACTCCAGAAGCGCCGCCCCAGAAAAAATTGGATCCCGCCGCCAGCAGGAGGAAAAAGGGCACCAGACGGCTGCGCCACCAGGGGAAGAAAAGGAAGAAAAAAAAAGGGAAGAAGAGGAAGAAAAAGAGGAGGGTGCCGTCGTCCACCGGAGATCGTCGCCGTCGTCGTGCCGCCAAAGGACTGCTGCGTCATCCACTTCTTCTACGCGTTGCCTTCGTCCCTCGATCTTCGAAGCCATCGCATCTACAGTAGGATTCGTTTTTCCAATGCGAATTTTAGCGACGTATTAGATCTAATAGACGTAAATTGATTTTAGTTGCACCATAATTTCAATTTCAGCAGCATTAATCCACTCTAAAACCCCCGTAAACTCGGATGAACACGCATGAACTAGTTGCATCTAATTAATAAACAACTGTAGTTAATTAATTATTAAACTTTGCATGCATGCATATCATCGCATGTTGATTAATGTGTGTGCATCATGTTGATTTGTATATGTTTCTTGTATGTGTGATCACGAGTAGAGGGAAGTGCTCAAGAGATCGTGTACGAGGATTTTCAGAATCAAGATTTCGAAGCGCTTGAGCAACCGTATCCGTCAGAACAAGGCAAGTGTCCTTGAAGCATATTGATCCTGTTTTTAAAATTAATTAGGGCTTTGCTAGTGCTGTTTGGATCATTGTGGATGCTCGGGGAAGGGGTAGTCGGATTGGGTTTGTTGATGATTGGTGGGACTACCCTGGGATCCGAATGGCTCAAGAGGGGGCCCTTGGTTGAAGATGTGCTCAGTTGGAGGCATCGCCACCAGTGAAACCTCAGTGGGGTCTGAATAGGCTAGTAATACCTTTGTAAAGGCTATTTTGTGATCTCTTGGCCACACACCCACGGAAGTGTGTAATGTGACCGACGGGTCATGGGCATAAGGGAGATTCTTAGTCGCCAAAAGGTGATGAAATTACGAACACGTGGGTAAATAGGTACAAACTCTGCAGATTTAATTAAAACTATCATGATAGCCGTGCTCCCGGTTATGAGCACCTGGACAACTTCCATGATTAGAGGGTATTTGGTATTGGTAATGGCTATTGTAATGGTTATGGTAATGGTTATGGTGATGGTTATGGTTGGTTATGGATTTACTTCTGGTATTGAATATGGTTATTGGCAATGGTGAAATCTGGACTTATTGATGATGGTAATGAATTCAGTTCGGTATTATGGTATTACTTGTGATTATGATGGGATTACTTCACATACATATAATATACATATTGCTTTTCAAATGTTTTACTGTACTTTTAAGCACTTAGCCATTATTATTGTCGTCATTTGAATCAGCCACATGTCATACTTTCCACACTTGCTGAGTACGACATGTACTCACTCTTGCAATCCCCGCCAATAGTTGCAGATCAGAATTGTGAGTTTAATGGCGATAATGCGGAGTTCTAGACCGTGTCTACCGTCAGTTGCCTGTGGTGTTGCATGGAGCTGCGCTATCCCTTTTGCTTAGTTTGCTTAGTTGCTTAATTAGTTATTTCCGCTGCATTAGTTGAACTCGTAATTAATATCTATTAGAGCTTGTATTCGAGGATATGATGAATTATGTAATAAGAGTACTTATTTAATAATTTGAGCTGTGGTAATTACCTGGTTATCATTTGTGATTGCACTCGTGTATGTGTGTTGAACATCCTGGGCACACATATGCGTTAGCTTGGTTCATTTTCGGAACCGGGCGTCACAGATTGGTGTCAAAGCCACAGGTTGACCGTAGGATGCAGCCTAGATAGAATGGACACTTTAGAGCACATAGGAGCACTCAGGAATCGATTTGATTTTGTTGGCTTGCTGTTTGCTATATATATATATATTCATTGCTTGTGTGTTTAATAGAGGATCTTGGGATGCTTTAGCATTGCCATGTCCATCTAGGCTAGTATAGCTAGTTGGTTAGCTTCATATCCCTTGATGCATATAGTTGGGGACGTTTCTAAATTCTTACCTATTGCTCTCCTTCAGATGGTGAGGACTCGCAACCAGAGGGATGTCAATGACGAGGAGGAGAACAATGGAGTGCCTCAGAACAACATTGAACAAGGATCTACTCATGGAGCTATCAATATTGAGAGCTATTGGCTATGCAAAACCAGCTCATGCAGACCATGCTACAAACAATGGGACAGCTACAGGCTGGCAATGACAACAATCAGCCCCACATGCCTCCACCGCCACCCCCGCCTCCTCATAACTGGTTGGGAGAGTTCATGAGGACTAGGCCGCCAACCTTTGCTCAAGCTGCAGACCCAATGGAAGCTGATGATTGGCTGAAGTCTGTTGAGAAGAAACTTGCTATTGTCCAGTGCACTGATAGGGAGAAGGTTCTCTTTGCTTCTCATCAACTCGTTGGAGCAGCTTCCGATTGGTGGGATTCACTATGCAATGCTCATGAGGATCAAGAGAGGAGCACCTGGGCGGAATTCAAGGAGAACTTTCGTTCTCACTATGTGCCGGAAGGTGTTATGATCTTGAAGAGGCAAGAATTTGAGAATTTAAGGCAAGGAAGATCAAGCGTGAGTGAATATCTCAATAAATTCACTCAACTCTCAAGATATGCGCCTGAGGATGTTAGTCGGGACAGCCGGAAGCAATATTTATTCATGAGAGGCTTGAAAAATGAGATCCAAGTGCAACTACTCAACTGCGATTATGCCATTTTTCAGAAGCTTGTGGACAAAGCAATTGTGGTTGAGAACAAGATCCGTGAGATGGAGCAAGAAATCAAGAGGAAGGCGCCATATCAAGGACAGCAACAAGGAATTAATGTGCGCCCTCGCCTTGCACCACCCAATGCGCCTCATTACAGCTCCTCTATTCCTGCTCAGCGCCCTGGTTATGCACCACGCCCAACTCAGTTCGTGCAGCAGCGCCCTGTTATGCAAGCACCTAGGCCTCCGATGCCTTATGCACATCATGCTGATTTTCCTGGAGCCAATGTTCAAAACCAAGCTCGCCCCAATAATTCTGGTGGAGTCAAGAAGTGCTATACTTGTAGAGAAGCTGGACACTTTGCGCATCAATGTCCTAAGTCAGGCCTTGGTCAAGGAAGCAATGCGTTGAGGCAAAATCCAAGACCCAATGGAGGACAACCACAAGGAAGCCGTGGACAGCAGAGTTTTGCTCGTGGCAACGTGAATCATGTCTCTACGGAGCATGCTCAGCAAGCGGATGACATGGTCATTGGTATGTTTCTCGCCAACTCCAACCCCGCGACTATGTTATTTGATTCTGGAGCATCGCATTCATTCATTGCATCGAAGTATGTTGCCAATTATAGTTTGCCTATCTCTCATATGAAGTTTACTCTGTTAGTTAAGTCTCCTGGAGGAGAGATGAGGACAAATATAGTATGTCCAAAAGTAAGCCTTAGAATAAGGGGGGTCGACTTCTCCGCCAACCTCATTGTTTTGGATTCTCAAGGATTGGACATTATAATTGGTATGGACTGGTTGAGGAAGCACAATGGAGTTATTGAGTGTGCCACAAAGATGGTGAAGTTGACTAATGAGGAAGGGATCACCGTAGAATTTGAAGCATCTCAAACCGCACCGAAGCAATTGGAGCTGAATCATGTGGACGGTGCCGCAATTGAGGAGATTCCGGTAGTGTGTGAATTTTTGTATGTGTTTCCGGATGAGTTGCCAGGTATGCCGCCTGATCGAGACATTGAGTTTGTTATTGATTTAATACCAAGAACTGCATCTATAGCTAAGAGGCCATATAGGATGCCTCCTATGGAATTAGCAGAGCTCAAGAAGCAAATTCAAGAGCAATTAGAGAAGGGTTTTATTCGCCCTAGCTCTTCACCTTGGGGAGCACCCGTTCTATTTGTGGACAAGAAGGATGGATCCCAAAGGATGTGCGTGGATTACCGAGCTCTCAACAAGGTAACAATCAAGAACAAGTACACCTTGCCTCGTATAGAGGATTTGTTTGATCAGATGAAAGGCGCCTGTGTTTTCCAAGATTGATTTGAGGTCGGGATACTTTCAAATGAAGATTAGACCATCGGACATACCCAAGACAGCTTTTAGGACACGGTATGGATCTTATGAGTACACCGTGATGTCATTTGGATTGACAAATGCGCCTGCCTACTTTATGTACCTCATGAATAAAGTCTTCGTGGAGTACTTGGACAAGTTCGTTGTGGTTTTTATTGATGATATTATGATCTACTCGAAGGATGAGAAGGAACATGAAGAACACTTGAAGCTTACATTGCAGAAGCTACGAGAACACCAATTGTATGCCAAGTTCAGTAAATGTCAATTCTGGTTACCGGAAGTTTCTTTCTTAGGCCACATTATTTCCAGAGGAGGAGTATCAGTTGACCCAGGGAAGGTGAGAGATGTGCTTAAGTGGGAACCGCCACATAACGTCAAGGAAATAAGGAGTTTTCTTGGAATGGCTGGATATTACCGTCGATTCATCAAGGACTTCTCCAAAATAGCCAAGCCAATGACGGAATTGCTAATGAAGGGAAAGGCTTTTGGATGGACTGAAGCTTGTCAAAACAATTTTGAGGAGTCGAAGAAGAGGTTGACAACAGCCCCAGTTTTGATATTGCCCGATGTAAGCAAGAGTTTCGACATCTATTGTGATGCATCAAGACAAGGACTTGGGTGTGTATTGATGCAAGAAGGTCAAGTGGTTGCCTATGCGTCAAGACAATTGAAGAAACATGAGCATAATTATCCTACAAATGATCTTGAACTAGCAGCCGTGGTGCATGCATTGAAAATTTGGAGACACTATATTCTTGGACATAGGTGTGAAATTTACACGGATCATAAGAGTTTGAAGTATATTTTCACACAAACGGATCTGAACTTGAGGCAACAAAGATGGTTGGAGCTCATCGAAGACTATGATTTGGGGATCAACTATCAGCCGGGAAAAGCCAATGTAGTGGCCGATGCTTTGAGTAGAAAAGGAGTAAGTCATCAACTCACGGTTCGAGAGTTACCATTCGAGTTATGTAAGGAGTTTGAAAGGTTAAACCTCGGATTTGTAAATGAGATGGATATGGTGGAGTTAAACCCAACCTTGGAGCAAGAAATTCGAGAAGCACAAACCACGGATGAGGATATCAAGGAAATCAAGGAAAGGATCGAGGAAGGGAGAGAATTCAGATTTGATGAAGACGAACATGGTACCTTATGGCTTGGAAAGAGGATCGTTGTGCCTAATGTAAAGCATATTCGGGAGACAATATTAAAGGAGGCACATGACTCGCCTTACTCAATTCACCCTGGTTGTACAAAGATGTACAAAGACTTGAAGACTTGCTATTGGTGGGATAGCATGAAGAAGGACATAGTTGAATACGTAGCATTGTGTGATGTGTGCCAACGAGTCAAGGCAGAACATCAAAGGCCAGCCGGATTATTGCAACCGTTGAAGATTCCAGAATGGAAGTGGGAAGAAATTGGAATGGACTTCATAGTTGGGTTACCACGTACTCAGTCCGGGTATGACTCAATTTGGGTAATTGTGGATCGCTTAACCAAGTCAGCTCATTTTTTCCCTATAAAGACCAAATATACAGCCGCACGATTGGCCGAAATATACATGGAGCATATTGTGTGTCGACATGGAGTCCCTAAGAAGATAGTCTCGGATAGAGGTTCTCAATTTACCTCCAGATTTTGGCAAAAATTGTATGAAGCTTTGGGAACGAGGTTGAATTTTAGTTCAACATATCACCTTCAAACGGACGGACAAACCGAGAGGACAAATCAGATTTTGGAGGACATGTTAAGAGCTTGTTCTTTAAAGCATGGGAAAAGTTGGGACAAAAGCTTGCCATACGCGGAGTTCTCATACAACAATAGTTACCAAGTAAGCTTGAAAATGTCACCATATGAAGCGCTTTATGGGAGGAAGTGTAGGACACCTTTATTCTGGAATGAGGCAGGAGAAACCCAAGTATTTGGTCCGGATGTGTTGCAAGAAACCGAAAAGCAAGTCCAGATAATTCGTGAGAACTTGAGGGCTGCCCAATCAAGACAAAAAGGCTATGTGGATAATAGGAGAAGGAAATTAGCCTTTGAAATAGGAGATTTTGTTTACCTCAAGGTGTCACCTATGAGAGGTCATAAGAGGTTTAACATAAGAGTCAAGCTCGCACCTCGTTATATTGGACCATTGAAGATTTTGGACAAAAGAGGAGAAGTAGCATATAAGTTGGAGATGCCAGCTCATCTTTCAGACGTACATGATGTGTTTCATGTTTCCCAACTCAAGAAGTGTCTCAGGGTACCGGAAGAACAAGTGCCGATGGACGAGTTAGAACTTCAGGAGGATTTGTCTTATGTCGAGCAACCTATCCAGATCTTGGACGTGAAGGAAAGAGTCACGAGGAATAAGAAAGTCCGTTGGTGCAAAGTGCAATGGAAACACCATACAGAAGCCGAAGCTACGTGGGAACGTGAAGAAGACCTGAAGATGGAATTCCCGCATCTTTTCTCCACGCTATCGAATCTCGAGGGCGAGATTCACTTTAAGGGGGGTAGGTTTGTAACACCCTAAATTTTCGCATCATGCATTGCATACATGATCATGCATTAAACATTAGTAGGATAATAAAAAAGATAATAAAAAGATAAAACATACATATATGGTGTAGCAAAAAGAAGAAAAAAATAATAATTTTAGCCTAAAACTTGTAATAGGGAATAAGTATAAAATTATAATAATAAAAAATATATATATAAGATATAAATAAATAATATATATAATAAGAAATATATATAAAAGGTAAATAAATAAATAAATAAGATAAATAAAAATAATAAAACATAAATAATAATATAATAATATATATAAAATATAAAGAATAAAATATATAAATAAATAAATAATATAGTGAAAAAAAAGAAAAAAATAACAAAAACCCTAACCGCTGGCCAGGCGGCCGAGCCGGCCCAACCAGCTGGCCCTCGTCGCCACGCGCCTCAGCGCGCCCCGATGCCGCCGCTTGCGCCTGGGCCCCACCCCGCCCGACGCGTCCCGCCGCCGCCCGCACGCCCGACACCGCGCTGCCCGCTGGGCCCCGCTCCCACGTGCCGCGCCTCCCGGCTGACCCCATCCCGCGCCTCCCGGCCTCGCCCACGCGGCCCCGTACAGCTCGCCCGTACCGCGCTGGACCCCACCCGCCGACCGCGCGGCGCACCGCCCGCCTGGCCCCGGCCCCAGCGCCTGGCCTCCGTGTCGATCCCGCACCGACGCAGCCTCCTGCGCCCCGTGCTCGGTGCCGCGATTCCCGCGCCTGGGCCCCGCCAACCCCGCGCGCTCACCCCGATTCCCGCTCGATCCCGCTTCCGCGCGCGCCGGCCCTAGTACCGCGTGCCGCCGGTTATAAAAGGGACCGAGGCCCTCGTGTTTTCCCTCGACTCCAGAAGCGCTACCCCAGAAAAAAAGGGATCTCGCTGCCAGCAGCAGGAAAAAGGGCACCAGAAGGCTGCGTCGCCAGGGGAAGAAAAGGAAGAAAAAAAAAGGGAAGAAGAGGAAGAAAAAGAGGAGGGTGCCGTCGTCCACCGGAGATCGTCGCCATCGTCGTGCCCCCGAAGGACTGCTGTGCCATCCACTTCTTCTATGCGTTGCCTTCGTCCCTCGACCTTCGAAGCCATCGCATCTACAGTAGGATTCATTTTTACAATGTGAATTTAACGACGTATTAGATCTAATAGACGTAAATTGATTTTAGTTGCACCATAATTTTAATTTCAGCAGCATTAATCCACTCTAAAACCCCCGTAAACTCGGATGAACACGTTTGAACTAGTTGGATCTAATTAATAAACAACTGTAGTTAATTAATTATTAAACTTTGCATGCATGCATATCATCGCATGTTGATTAATGTGTGTGCATCATGTTGATTTGTATATGTTTCTTGTATGTGTGATCACGAGTAGAGGGAAGTGCTCAAGAGATCGTGTACGAGGATTTTCAGAATCAAGATTTCGAAGCGCTTGAGCAACCCTATCCGTCGGAACAAGGCAAGTGTCCTTGAAGCATATTGATCCTGTTTTTAAAATAAATGTTTTGTTTGCAAACTGCATGCTTGTGTCAATTTGATGGGAATACTATGGTAGGAAGTTCACTAGATTTGTTAAACCACCCTTGTCACCTGGAATTTATGGTAGAGAGTCGGGAAGGGCTTTTACCTTTTTGCTTTGCTTGATTAATTGGGATGGGAAAACAACACT
This sequence comes from Tuctoria greenei, assembly GCA_036927565.1. Classification (NCBI taxonomy): domain Eukaryota; kingdom Viridiplantae; phylum Streptophyta; class Magnoliopsida; order Poales; family Poaceae; genus Tuctoria; species Tuctoria greenei. The sequence continues at coordinate 177,571,620 of JAYESD010000004.1, read as the reverse complement.
ACACATTTAATTATGCATCAATGGTATTCTGGTTAATGTGAACTGGTCAATACGATGGGTGATCTAAGCAAGCCTGGTACGTGGATGGGTTGGATGTTATGGTGGTTTGCTTGCTTTAGATCTAAGGACCGGTTCATGCGAGAATAAGCCAAGACTACAGTGCCACCACGAGACCAAGTATGGGTGCGGCGTAGCTGATTAATTAGGGCTTTGCTAGTCCTGTTTGGACCATTGTGGATGCTTGGGGAAGGGGTAGTCGGATTGGGTTTGTTGATGATTGGTGCGACTACCCTGGGATCCGAATGGCTCAAGAGGGGGCCCTTGGTTGAAGATGTGCTCAGTTGGAGGCATCGCCACCGGTGAAACCTCAGTGGGGTCTGAATAGGCTAGTAATCCCTTTGTAAAGGCTATTTTGTGATCTCTTGGCCACACACCCACGGAAGTGTGTAATGTGACCGACGGGTCATGGGCATAAGGGAGATTCTTAGTCGTCGAAAGGTGATGAAATCACGAACACGTGGGTAAAGAGGTACAAACTCTGCAGAAATAATTAAAACTATCATGATAGCCGTGCTACCGGTTATGAGCACCTGGACAACTTCCATGATTAGAGGGTATTTGGTATTGGTAATGGCTATTGTAATGGTTATGGTAATGGTTATGGTGATGGTTATGGTTGGTTATGGATTTACTTCTGGTATTGAATATGGTTATTGGCAATGGTGAAATCTGGACTTATTGATGATGGTAATGAATTCAGTTTGGTATTATGGTATTACTCGTGATTATGATGGGATTACTTCACATACATATAATATACATATTGCTTTTCAAATGTTTTAATGTACTTTTAAGCACTTAGCCATTATTATTGTCGTCATTTGAATCAGCCACATGTCATACTTTCCACACTTGCTGAGTACGACATGTACTCACTCTTGCGATCCCCCCCAACAGTTGCAGGTCAGAATTATGAGTTGAATTGCGATAATGCGGAGTTCTAGGCCGTGTCTACCGTCAGCTTTGCCTGTGGTGTTGCATGGAGCTGCGCTATCCCTTTTGCTTAGTTTGCTTAGTTGCTTAATTAGTTTATTTCCGCTGCATTAGTTGAACTTGTCATTAATATCTATTAGAGCTTGTATTCGAGGATATGATGAATTATGTAATAAGAGTACTTATTTAATGATTTGAGCTGTGGTAATTATCTAGTTATCATTTGTGATTGCACTCGTGTATGTGTGTTGAACATCCTGGGCACACATATGCGTTAGCTTGGTTCATTTTCGGAACCGGGCGTCACACAATATTAAAGGAGGCACATGACTCACCATACTCGATTCACCCCGGTTGTACGAAGATGTACAAAGACTTGAAGGCTTGCTATTGGTGGGATAGCATGAAGAAGGACATAGCCGAATATGTTGCATTGTGTGACGTGTGCCAACGAGTCAAGGCAGAACATCAAAGGCCAGCAGGATTATTGCAGCCATTAAAGATTCCGGAGTGGAAGTGGGAAGAGATTGGTATGGACTTTATAGTTGGATTACCGTGAACTCAGTCTGGCTATGATTCAATATGGGTGATTGTAGATCGGTTGACAAAATCAGCTAACTTCATTCCTGTCAAGACCACATATACCACCGCGAAGCTAGCAGAATTGTATATGGAGCATATTGTGTGCCGACATGGAGTACCGAAGAAGATAGTCTCGGATAGAGGTTCTCAATTTACCTCCAGATTTTGGCAAAAATTGCATGAAGCTTTGGGAACGAGGTTGAATTTTAGTTCAGCATATCATCCTCAAATAGATGGACAAACCAAGAGGACCAATCAGATTTTGGAGAACATGTTAAGAGCTTGTGCTTTAAAGCATGGGAAAAGTTGGGACAAAAGCTTGCCATACGCGGAATTTTCATACAACAATAGTTACCAAGCAAGTTTGAAGATGTCACCGTATGAAGCGCTTTATGGGAGGAAGTGTAGGATGCCTTTATTCTGTAATGAGGCAGGAGAAACTCAAGTATTTGGTTCGGATGTGTTGCAAGAAGCCGAAAAGCAAGTCCAAATAATTCGTGAAAACTTGAGGGCTGCCCAATCAAGGCAAAAATGCTATGCGGACAATAGGAGAAGAAAACTAGCCTTTGAAATGGGAGATTTTGTTTACCTCAAGGTGTCACCAATGAGGGGTCATAAGAGGTTTAACATAAGGGGTAAGCTCGCACCTCTTTATATTGGACTGTTCAAGATTTTGGACAAAAGAGGAGAAGTAGCGTATAAGTTAGAGATGCCAGCTCATCTTTCAGATGTACATGATGTCTTTCATGTTTCCCAACTCAAGAAGTGTTTGAGAGTACCGGAAGAACAAGTGCCAATGGAAGAATTGGAACTAGAGGAAGATTTGACTTATGCCGAGCAACCGGTCAAAATCTTGGAAACTAAGGAGAGGGTCACAAGGAACAAGGTTATTAGATGGTGTAACGTTCAATGGAAGCACCACAAAAAAGAAGCAACTTGGGAGCTAGAAGATGATCTCAAGAAGGACTTTCCATATCTCTTCCCTTCAGCGTCGAATCTCGAGGGCAAGATTCATTTTAAGGGGGGGGGGTAGGTTTGTAACACCATCATTTTCATGCATCATGCCCTACATACACTCATATGCATGTTTAACATTAACCCACAACAAGAGGAAAAAGTTTAAAATCTATTTGGAACAAAACCGCACTTAAAAACGCAGGAAAGTGCGGACTAGTCCGTTCTTGCTGCGGACTAGTCCGATTTCTCTCTGACTAAAAACGGACTTGTCCGTTTTTGCTACGGATTAGTCCGATTTTTGGCACTGGAAACTTTCGGACTTGTCCGATTTTGTGCGCACTAGTCCGATGCTCCATGAATCCTTGAAGAATTTGCTAAGTCCCTGGACTTTTCCGGACTAGTCCGGTGTTCCAGCGGACTTGTCGTTTTCCTTTCGTTCAAATTTGGACTTGTCCGATGTTTGGCCAGACTTGTCCGATTTTTCTCTCTGGACGACTTCGGACTAGTCCGGTTCTGTCCGGACTTGTCCGATATTTCGTGACTCCGAATTGATGTTTTGTTTTATGACTTGTTTCTTGGGTTTCACATTAAGTGGGCCTAGGGACGTCGTGCCTAACTCTTTTAGAGCCCATGTGGGACTCTAAACCGGCCTCTACTCATCCCAAAACTCGAAATCCATCTAACCCTAGCCTCCACCTCTATATAAACAGCCCACCCCATGGATTGACATCTATTTGCCACTTTTCCACCCACCCAAACCCTAGTTCGTGGGGAGCCGCCATCAAGGAGGGAGGAGAAGATCCCAAGCAAGAAAAAGAGGAGGAAACGAAAGAGGATCAAGATCTCCACCTAGTTTCGTTCTTCACCACCAATTCATCCCCAAGTTCATCATCAACCCTAGATCACCAAGATCCAAGTGTTACCTCCAAGTTTCTTGATTCATTGGAGTCCTAAACCCCTAATCTCCAAATTTACGTCGATCTAGAAAACCCTAATCTGCTGATCTCGTAAAGTGCGGACTTGTTCGGTCCCTAGCGGACTAGTCCGATCTTCCTGGTTAAATTATGTTGAATTAATTCTAAAATTTGATTTAATCAAATCCAAACCTGTATAAACTTGTTAAAAGTTATTAGAACTAGTTAGTGATCATTAAAAGCAATCAAGTAACAAGTTCTACCTTGCATTTGCACCAATCATGCATGTCATGTCATATTGAGTAATATTTGTGCACCCTTTGATTGTGTTTCTTGTCTTGTATGTTATTGTGTGGATTAGACGGATTTGCGCTAGAGAGTGTCGCGGAGGATCTACAACACCAAGAGTTTGAAGGCTTTGACCCTAATCAACAGCAAGAGCAAGGCAAGTGTCCTTGAAGCATATTGATCATGGTTTTAAAATAAATGTTTTGTTTGAAAAACTGCATGCTTGTGTCAAATTGATGGGAATCCTATGATTGGAAGTTTACTAGATTTGTTTAACCACCCTTGTCACCTGGAATATATGGTAGAGAGTCGGGAAGGGTTTTTACCTTTTTGCTTCGCTTAATTAATTGGGATGGAAAATAGCACTACACATTTACTTAAGCATTAATGATATTCTGGTTGATGTGAACTGGTCGATACGTTATGGTAATGGGTGATCTAAGCAAGCCTGGTATGTGGATGGGTTGGATGTTATGGTGGTTTGCTTGCTTTAGATCTAAGGACAGGTTCATGCGAGAATAAGCCAGGACTACAGTGCCACCACGAGGCCAAGTATGGGTGCGGCGTAGCTGATTAATTAGGGCTTTGCTAGTGCTGTTTGGACCATTGTGGATGCTCGGGGAAGGGGTAGTCGGATTGGGTTTGTTGATGATTGGTGGGACTACCCTAGGATCCGAATGGCTCAAGATGGGGCCCTTGGTTGAAGATGTGCTCTGCGGGAGACATCGCCACCGTTGAAACCTCAGTGGGGTCTAAATAGGCTAGTAATCCCTTTGTAAAGGCTATTTTGTGATCTCTTGGCCATACACCAAAGGAAGTGTAATTGGCATAAGGGAGGTTCTTTAGTCGCCGACGGGTGATGAAATCACAAACACGTGGGTAAACAGGTACAAACTCTGCAGAGTATTAAAACTATCATGATAGCCGTGCTCCCGATTATGAGCGCCTGGATGACCTACATGATTAGAGGGAAATTGGTAATTGGGATGGTTATGGTTTGGTAATGGTTATGGATGGTTATGGATTTATTTTTGGTATTGAATATGGTTATTGGCATCAGTGAAATCTGGAATTATGGATGAGGATGGTGAATTATGGACTGGTATTATGATATTACTTATGATTATGATGGGTTTACTTCACATACATGTAATATATTGCTTTTCAAATGTTTTTATGTACTTTTCAGCACTTTGCCATTATTATTGTCATCATTTGAATAAGCCACATGTCATACTTTCCACACTTGCTGAGTACGACATGTACTCACTCTTGCAATTCCCCCCCTTCCAACAGTTGCAGGACAGGATTGGGAGTTTAATGGTGATAATGCGGAGTTCTAGGCCAGGTCTACCGTTAGCTTTGCCTGTGGTGTTATTGGAGCTGCGCTATACCCTATCGCTTATGCCGCTTAGCTGTTTAGTTTGCTTAATTTGTTTATTTCCGCTGCAATAGTTGAGTTTGTCATAAATATTCATTAGAGCTTGTATTCGAGGATGATCGGGTTTGTGTAATAAAATTTGGTTAATTAATCTTGTCATGTGGTAATTATCTGTATATCGTTTGTGATTGCACTTGTGTATGTGTGATGAACATCCTGGGCACACATATACGTTAGCTTGGTTCATTTTTCGGAACCGGGCGTCACAACTGGGAACATTGCAAAGTGGGCAGCGGAATTGGCCGAGTTCGATCTTGAATTTGTCCCAAGACAAGCAATCAAGAGTCAAGCATTGGCAGCCTTTGTGGCGGAATGGACCCCATCTCCATCAAATGCTGGGGGCCCAGTGAGCTGAAGCCGGAACCCAAGGTTCCGGTCTTCACTGATCCTCACTGGACTCTCTACTTCGACGGCTCCGTGCAGAAGCAGGGGGCTGGAGCTGGAGTCCTTCTTCTCGCTCCGACCGGGGAGAAGGTCCAATACATGGTTCACCTTGACTTCAAGGCGACCAACAACATGGCGGAGTATGAAGCATTAATCTATGGGCTCAAGGTGGCACTATCATATGGTGTCAAGCAGCTGTTGGTAAAGGGTGATTCACAGCTCATTATAAAACAAGTCAAAGGTGAATGATGCTGCAACAACCCTCAACTAGATGCATATCTACTTAAAGTCCAGAAGCTTCAGAAGGATTTTGAAGTCCTGGGTCTTTGCAATATCGCGTCTTAACAACGCTGAAGCTGACAAACCCTCAATGAAAGCTTCAACCGGAGCTCCGGCTCCCGACGGAAACTTTGTCTGGAGGTTATCAAGACCAACAGCTCAGCCTGCCGAACTGAGCGAAGGGGGCGAGACCAGCACCTCGAAGCTAGCGGTTTCGATGGCCCTGTTACCATGGCGTCCATCAAGGGTCGTAGGTGCTGCAGGAAGCTCCGAGCAACCCAACACGCAAGACTCAGAAGCTCAAGTGAGCTCCGATGCATGGATCTCGGAGATCTGGAGCTACTTAAAAGACAACATCCTTCCTGAAGATAATGTATCCACTAACCGGATAGTCAGATTGGCTAAAACATACACACTGGTAGAAGGGGATCTCTACTGGCATGGTTCCAACGACGTCCTAATGCGGTGCATTACAAGGGAAGGAAGGCCGCGAGCTCCTTGCGGAAATCCATGGAGGCGAGTGTGGTAACCACGCGTCTTCCCGCACGATGGTCGGTAAAGCCTTCTGACATGGTTTTTACTGGCCTACAGCACTCCAGGATGCAACCGAGCTAGTGAAGAAATGTGAAGCATGCCAGTTTCATGCGAAGCAAAGTCACACACCATCTTAACCCCTACAAATGATACCTCCTACATGGCCATTCGCTGTGTGGGGGATGGATATCTTGGGACCTTTCCCAAGAGCCGTCGGAGGTTACAAATTCCTGTACGTCGCCTCGACAAGTTCACCAAGTGGCCGGAAGAAACTCCAGTTGTAACAATAAACAAGCAATCAACTATCAATTTCTTGCAGTCCATAGTATGCAGATTTGGAGTCGCGAACAAGATCATAACTGACAATGGGACCCAACTCACAAGTTCTGCATTCTAAGGATATTGCAAAGACCTCGGCATTCAGGTCAGCTACGCTTCTGTAGCTCACCCGACAAGCAATAGCCAAGCTGAGAGAGCCAATGCAGAAATCCTAAAAGGACTCAAGACGCGCACATATGAGCGCCTGAAAAAACATGGAGCCAACTGGATTGAAGAGCTTTCGCCCACCTTGTGGTCAAACAAGACAACTCCAAACCGGTCAACTGGAGAGACACCCTTCTTCCTGGTGTACGGAGCTGAAGCAGTCCTTCCTCCTGAAATCACCTTGGGGTCGCTCTGGGTCCGGACCTTCGACGAAGCCACGCAGGACCAGCTCCGGCGTGAAGACCTTGACCTCATTGAAGAGGGAAGGTGCCGAGCATCTGTTCGAAATGCACGACACCGCCAAGCGCTAACGCTATCATCAAAGGCATGTGCATAACCGACTGCACGAGGAAGGCGATCTGGTGCTACAGAAAATACACACTCGAAAAGGGTTAAACAAATTTTCCCCCAGCTGGGAAGGACCCTTTCGAGTGATCAAAGTATCCCGTCCCGGATGCGTTCACTTGGAAACCGAGGATGGGACATTGCTCCCTAATCCTTGGAACATTGAGCACCTCCATAAGTTATACGCTTAATATCACCGAGGTGAGTCTGTAATTGCATATGATGTATGTTATAGCGTCATTGTACAAATTCGGGTAGCTCCTCCGGGAGAACAGCCGGACCTTTCTCGAAAGGTCTGCAAGTTTCAGGCAACACTTGAAGTGTATCTAGTTGCCTTGGGTCAACAAGAAATGCAACACACTTAGCTTGGTTCTGTACCCTTAGAGTGTACTTGTTTCCCCTGTACCCCGGACCTATAATGAAAGACATCATTATGTGAAAATAGACTCCACGTGCATTTGTTTTGTACAGGCTCATTATTTTTTATTTTTCTCTTTCTTGTCTATAACAAAGTTGTGCAATTCTTAAGAAACCTTAGCTCGAATAATTCATGTATAATTCAAGTTGCTTTGTTGATTCTTTCGGGTCTTAACATCGTTAAATGGCCTACTCACCTGAACGCCAAGCCAATCTAGGTCCGGAGTGTGCTATCGACTTAGCCTGTTCCTGCACCCTAAGTACGCCACTCTACCTACACCCCGGTAGGCCTGAGTAAGGTGAGTCCAGAAAACGGTCGGACCTGGAGAAAATAAGCAAATATACTTGATTGTATATAGAATTGCTGTCGACCTAAAACTTTCTTTCAAGAATAGTAAGCCGCAAACGAGTTATAGATAAGAAATGGATTTTACTGTTTTCACTTAAGTGTGCAGGAAAAATAAAAAATTTCATGATGATGGTGGATAATGCCGGCGCTGTCGATGTTTTAAACATTGATAGTACGCGTCGCCAGAGCTATCAAGTTCCGACAAATCCGGGGGGGGGGGGCAGATGTCAACGTGAAGAAAAGATGATAGAAGGACACCCTAATGGGGTCTGCTGCCGACGCTCTACGTGTTGATAGTGGACGCTGCTGGAGCTACTAAGCTCCGAAAACCTCAGGGGGCCCTGCTATCGACGTCTTCGAACCTACACCCAACAAGTTCGAAGCACGCGAGTCTTCAACAAAATGCTACATCCTTTTGGTACATGTTCGCAATCAAATTGTGAACATCTACCAGGGGGCCAAGTGAGACAAAGGTTGAAGACAAAAAATGAAATTCATAAATTTCTTGGATTTCATTCATCTGAGGACAAGAGATTACAAAATTGGAGAAAAAAAGAGAAAATACAAGTGGGAGCTACAAGGAGAAAGTCCTAGATCCTACCGAAGAACGAGGCAACCATCTGGGCAACCTCCGACACACTGGCCTTGTTGACATCTCCCTCTCCGCCGATGGGACCTTCAAGAACCGGATCTAGTGGGAAGTGAGGATCCCGGCTTGTGTAGCACGTCAGCATGTACTCTACGATGTTCTGCGTGAGGGATTTTCCTTTAGTCTCCAACTGATCCGCGATGACATCACCCATCTTGTTGAGTTTGTTGCCAGCCGAGTGCAACGCCTTCAGCGCATGGCCCAGCTCCAGCTCCGGATCATCCGGGCGCACGGGACTAAAGCCCAGTGGCGTCAGCGCATCATTGGCTTTGCCTAAGAAGTCCCATACTTGTTGAGACTCTGCAGCCCTTGAGCCTCGCACCTCGTCCAAGGACCTCTTGGTCTCCGCAAGCTCTGAACCCTCCCGGGCAAGGCGCTCGACCTCTTTGGCGTGCTGCTGAATCTTTTCGGCAACTTGCCTTTCGAGTTTAGCAAGCTCCTCTTCCTGGACGTGGATCTTGTTCTGGCGGTCGACCAGGTCTCTCTCCCGGCCCCACACTTTCTTCTCCCTAGTAGAAACTTTATTCTTCCTCTTGGTGGGGTTTTGTCCCCGCTGCCAGGCCTTCTTCTCCTCGCTCTTGCAGAGCTCCTCCAACTTCTTGGTGCGCTCCACAAGGCTCTTGTCACCCAGAGCCATCCTCTGAGCGAGCTCATCTTCCCTCTTCATGAGGTCATCCCGCAGCTCCAGGAGTTTTTGCTCATCGTCTTTGAGCTTTTTCTCCCGCTATTCAAGAGCCTCCCGGCGCTTGACGAGGCTGTCGTGGATCGCACTGAGCTTCTCCTGGCGATCATTCGCTGCTTCATTACCAGCCATGACCTGTTCGTGGATGGCTCGGGACTGGTTGTCGAGGGATCGCACCATGCTTTCCCTCTCGTCCAGCAGCTAGACCAGTACTCCATCTGGGCCTTCTCCCTTTTGACCCACTCCATGTCGTCAGCCATCCTTGTTTGCGCCAGCTTGGTCTCAAATTGGTGCCGGTTGCGCCACCTCCTAAGGGTTTTGTGCTCCTCCTCGAGGGCCTTGCTGTCGTGGTAAAAGGCCAGCTGAACCTAACGAAGGCTGGAGCAGGCGTTGTCGATGGATAACAACAAGGGGATTGGCTACGGACCTGCCGGGTTCCTCTCCGCTGGCTCCAGCAAGTTCTCCATAACAAAAATCGGGTCCCACTCTACAAGAGCGGTCCCGTGAGCTTCCTCGGCACTAGGGCCGCCCTCCGGGATAGCCTCGGTCACCACCGAGGAAGGTCCTGCAACGGAAGTTTCTACCTTCGGAGTCGGCTCCAAAGGTCCCACCGCCAGATCATCAACAACCGGTCCCTTAGGCGGAGGAACGGTCGCTTCATCTTGGCAACCTATCCAGATCTTGGACGTGAAGGAAAGAGTCACGAGGAATAAGAAAGTCCGTTGGTGCAAAGTGCAATGGAAACACCATACAGAAGCCGAAGCTACGTGGGAACGTGAAGAAGACCTGAAGATGGAATTCCCGCATCTTTTCTCCACGCTATCGAATCTCGAGGGCGAGATTCACTTTAAGGGGGGTAGGTTTGTAACACCCTAAATTTTCGCATCATGCATTGCATACATGATCATGCATTAAACATTAGTAGGATAATAAAAAAGATAATAAAAGGATAAAACATACATATATGGTGTAGCAAAAAGAAGAAAAAAATAATAATTTTAGCCTAAAACTTGTAATAGGGAATAAGTATAAAATTATAATAATAAAAAATATATATATAAGATATAAATAAATAATATATATAATAAGAAATATATATAAAAGGTAAATAAATGAATAAATAAGATAAATAAAAATAATAAAACATAAATAATAATATAATAATATATATAAAATATAAAGAATAAAATATATAAATAAATAAATAATATAGTGAAAAAAAAGAAAAAAATAACAAAAACCCTAACCGCTGGCCAGGCGGCCGAGCCGGCCCAACCAGCTGGCCCCCGCCGCCACGCGCCTCAGCGCGCCCCGATGCCGCCGCTTGCGCCTGGGCCCCACCCCGCCCGACGCGTCCCGCCGCCGCCCGCACGCCCGACACCGCGCTGCCCGCTGGGCCCCGCTCCCACGTGCCGCGCCTCCCGGCCGACCCCATCCCGCGCCTCCCGGCCTCGCCCACGCGGCCCCGTACAGCTCGCCCGTACCGCGCTGGACCCCACCCGCCGACCGCGCGGCGCACCGCCCGCCTGGCCTCGGCCCCAGCGCCTGGCCTCCGTGCCGATCCCGCACCGACGCAGCCTCCTGCGCCCCGTGCCCGGTGCCGCGATTCCCGCGCCTGGGCCCCGCCAACCCCGCGCGCTCGACCCGATTCCCGCTCGATCCCGCTTCCGCGCGCGCCGGCCCTAGTACCGCATGTCGCCAGTTATAAAAGGGACCGAGGCCCTCGTGTTTTCCCTCGACTCCAGAAGCGCTGCCCCAGAAAAAAAGGGATCTCGCTGCCAGCAGCAGGAAAAAGGGCACCAGAAGGCTGCGTCGCCAGGGGAAGAAAAGGAAGAAAAAAAAGGGAAGAAGAGGAAGAAAAAGAGGAGGGTGCCGTCGTCCACCGGAGATCGTCGCCATCGTCGTGCCCCCGAAGGATTGCTGTGCCATCCACTTCTTCTATGCGTTGCCTTCGTCCCTCGACCTTCGAAGCCATCGCATCTACAGTAGGATTCATTTTTACAATGTGAATTTTAGCGACGTATTAGATCTAATAGACGTAAATTGATTTTAGTTGCACCATAATTTTAATTTCAGCAGCATTAATCCACTCTAAAACCCCCGTAAACTCGGATGAACACGTTTGAACTAGTTGGATCTAATTAATAAACAACTGTAGTTAATTAATTATTAAACTTTGCATGCATGCATATCATCGCATGTTGATTAATGTGTGTGCATCATGTTGATTTGTATATGTTTCTTGTATGTGTGATCACGAGTAGAGGGAAGTGCTCAAGAGATCGTGTACGAGGATTTTCAGAATCAAGATTTCGAAGCGCTTGAGCAACCCTATCCGTCGGAACAAGGCAAGTGTCCTTGAAGCATATTGATCCTGTTTTTAAAATAAATGTTTTGTTTGCAAACTGCATGCTTGTGTCAATTTGATGGGAATCCTATGGTAGGAAGTTTACTAGATTTGTTAAACCACCCTTGTCACCTGGAATTTATGGTAGAGAGTCGGGAAGGGCTTTTACCTTTTTGCTTTGCTTGATTAATTGGGATGGGAAAACAACACTACACATTTAATTATGCATCAATGGTATTCTGGTTAATGTGAACTGGTCAATACGATGGGTGATCTAAGCAAGCCTGGTACGTGGATGGGTTGGATGTTATGGTGGTTTGCTTGCTTTAGATCTAAGGACCGGTTCATGCGAGAATAAGCCAAGACTACAGTGCCACCACGAGGCAAAGTATGGGTGCGGCGTAGCTGATTAATTAGGGCTTTGCTAGTGCTGTTTGGACCATTGTGGATGCTTGGGGAAGGGGTAGTCGGATTGGGTTTGTTGATGATTGGTGCGACTACCCTAGGATCCGAATGGCTCAAGAGGGGGCCCTTGGTTGAAGATGTGCTCAGTTGGAGGCATCGCCACCGGTGAAACCTCAGTGGGGTCTGAATAGGATAGTAATCCCTTTGTAAAGGCTATTTTGTGATCTCTTGGCCACACACCCACGGAAGTGTGTAATGTGACCGACGGGTCATGGGCATAAGGGAGATTCTTAGTCGTCGAAAGGTGATGAAATCACGAACACGTGGGTAAAGAGGTACAAACTCTGCAGAAATAATTAAAACTATCATGATAGCCGTGCTACCGGTTATGAGCACCTGGACAACTTCCATGATTAGAGGGTATTTGGTATTGGTAATGGCTATTGTAATGGTTATGGTAATGGTTATGGTGATGGTTATGGTTGGTTATGGATTTACTTCTGGTATTGAATATGGTTATTGGCAATGGTGAAATCTGGACTTATTGATGATGGTAATGAATTCAGTTTGGTATTATGGTATTACTCGTGATTATGATGGGATTACTTCACATACATATAATATACATATTGCTTTTCAAATGTTTTAATGTACTTTTAAGCACTTAGCCATTATTATTGTCGTCATTTGAATCAGCCACATGTCATACTTTCCACACTTGCTGAGTACGACATGTACTCACTCTTGCGATCCCCCCAACAGTTGCAGGTCAGAATTGTGAGTTGAATTGCGATAATGCGGAGTTCTAGGCCGTGTCTACCGTCAGCTTTGCCTGTGGTGTTGCATGGAGCTGCGCTATCCCTTTTGCTTAGTTTGCTTAGTTGCTTAATTAGTTTATTTCCGCTGCATTAGTTGAACTTGTCATTAATATCTATTAGAGCTTGTATTCGAGGATATGATGAATTATGTAATAAGAGTACTTATTTAATAATTTGAGCTGTGGTAATTATCTAGTTATCATTTGTGATTGCACTCGTGTATGTGTGTTGAACATCCTGGGCACACACATGCGTTAGCTTGGTTCATTTTCGGAACCGGGCGTCACACAATATTAATGGAGGCACATGACTCGCCATACTCGATTCACCCCGGTTGTACGAAGATGTACAAAGACTTGAAGGCTTGCTATTGGTGGGATAGCATGAAGAAGGACATAGCCGAATATGTTGCATTGTGTGACGTGTGCCAACGAGTCAAGGCAGAACATCAAAGGCCAGCAGGATTATTGCAGCCATTAAAGATTCCGGAGTGGAAGTGGGAAGAGATTGGTATGGACTTTATAGTTGGATTACCGCGAACTCAGTCTGGCTATGATTCAATATGGGTGATTGTAGATCGGTTGACAAAATCAGCTCACTTCATTCCTGTCAAGACCACATATACCACCGCGAAGCTAGCAGAATTGTATATGGAGCATATTGTGTGCCGACATGGAGTACCGAAGAAGATAGTCTCGGATAGAGGTTCTCAATTTACCTCCAGATTTTGGCAAAAATTGCATGAAGATTTGGGAACGAGGTTGAATTTTAGTTCAGCATATCATCCTCAAATAGATGGACAAACCAAGAGGACCAATCAGATTTTGGAGAACATGTTAAGAGCTTGTGCTTTAAAGCATGGGAAAAGTTGGGACAAAAGCTTGCCATACGCGGAATTTTCATACAACAATAGTTACCAAGCAAGTTTGAAGATGTCACCGTATGAAGCGCTTTATGGGAGGAAGTGTAGGATGCCTTTATTCTGGAATGAGGCAGGAGAAACTCAAGTATTTGGTTCGGATGTTTTGCAAGAAGCCGAAAAGCAAGTCCAAATAATTCATGAAAACTTGAGGGCTGCCCAATCAAGGCAAAAATGCTATGCGGACAATAGGAGAAGAAAACTAGCCTTTGAAATGGGAGATTTTGTTTACCTCAAGGTGTCACCAATGAGGGGTCATAAGAGGTTTAACATAAGGGGTAAGCTCGCACCTCTTTATATTGGACTGTTCAAGATTTTGGACAAAAGAGGAGAAGTAGCGTATAAGTTAGAGATGCCAGCTCATCTTTCAGATGTACATGATGTCTTTCATGTTTCCCAGCTCAAGAAGTGTTTGAGAGTACCGGAAGAACAAGTGCCAATGGAAGAATTGGAACTAGAGGAAGATTTGACTTATGCCGAGCAACCGGTCAAAATCTTGGAAACTAAGGAGAGGGTCACAAGGAACAAGGTTATTAGATGGTGTAAGGTTCAATGGAAGCACCACAAAAAAGAAGCAACTTGGGAGCTAGAAGATGATCTCAAGAAGGACTTTCCATATCTCTTCCCTTCAGCGTCGAATCTCGAGGGCAAGATTCATTTTAAGGGGGGGGGGGGTAGGTTTGTAACACCATCATTTTCATGCATCATGCCCTACATACACTCATATGCATATTTAACATTAACCCACAACAAGAGGAACAAGTTTAAAATCGATTTGGAACAAAACCGCACTTAAAAACGCAGGAAAGTGCGGACTAGTCCGTTCTTGCTGCGGACTAGTCCGATTTCTCTCTGACTAAAAACGGACTTGTCCGTTTTTGCTACGGATTAGTCCGATTTTTGGCACTGGAAACTTTCGGACTTGTCCGATTTTGTGCGCACTAGTCCGATGCTCCATGAATCCTTGAAGAATTTGCTAAGTCCCTGGACTTTTCCGGACTAGTCCGGTGTTCCAACGGACTTGTCGTTTTCCTTTCTGTTCAAATTTGGACTTGTCCGATGTTTGGCCAGACTTGTCCGATTTTTCTCTCTGGACGACTTCGGACTAGTCCGGTTCTGTCCGGACTTGTCCGATATTTCGTGACTCCGAATTGATGTTTTGTTTTATGACTTGTTTCTTGGGTTTCACATTAAGTGGGCCTAGGGACGTCGTGCCTAACTCTTTTAGAGCCCATGTGGGGCTCTAAACCGGCCTCTACTCATCCCAAAACTCGAAATCCATCTAACCCTAGCCTCCACCTCTATATAAACAGCCCACCCCATGGATTGACATCTATTTGCCACTTTTCCACCCACCCAAACCCTAGTTCGTGGGGAGCCGCCATCAAGGAGGGAGGAGAAGATCCCAAGCAAGAAAAAGAGGAGGAAACGAAAGAGGATCAAGATCTCCACCAAGTTTCGTTCTTCACCACCAATTCATCCCCAAGTTCATCATCAACCCTAGATCACCAAGATCCAAGTGTTACCTCCAAGTTTCTTGATTCATTGGAGTCCTAAACCCCTAATCTCCAAATTTACGTCGATCTAGAAAACCCTAATCTGCTGATCTCGTAAAGTGCGGACTTGTTCGGTCCCTAGCGGACTAGTCCGATCTTCCTGGTTAAATTATGTTGAATTAATTCTAAAATTTGATTTAATCAAATCCAAACCTGTATAAACTTGTTAAAAGTTATTAGAACTAGTTAGTGATCATTAAAAGCAATCAAGTAACAAGTTCTACCTTGCATTTGCACCAATCATGCATGTCATGTCATATTGAGTAATATTTGTGCACCCTTTGATTGTGTTTCTTGTCTTGTATGTTATTGTGTGGATTAGACGGATTTGCGCTAGAGAGTGCCGCGGAGGATCTACGGCACCAAGAGTTTGAAGGCTTTGACCCTAATCAACAGCAAGAGCAAGGCAAGTGTCCTTGAAGCATATTGATCATGGTTTTAAAATAAATGTTTTGTTTGAAAAACTGCATGCTTGTGTCAAATTGATGGGAATCCTATGATTGGAAGTTTACTAGATTTGTTTAACCACCCTTGTCACCTGGAATATATGGTAGAGAGTCGGGAAGGGTTTTTACCTTTTTGCTTCGCTTAATTAATTGGGATGGAAAATAGCACTACACATTTACTTAAGCATTAATGATATTCTGGTTGATGTGAACTGGTCGATACGTTATGGTAATGGGTGATCTAAGCAAGCCTGGTATGTGGATGGGTTGGATGTTATGGTGGTTTGCTTGCTTTAGATCTAAGGACAGGTTCATGCGAGAATAAGCCAGGACTACAGTGCCACCACGAGGCCAAGTATGGGTGCGGCGTAGCTGATTAATTAGGGCTTTGCTAGTGCTGTTTGGACCATTGTGGATGCTCGGGGAAGGGGTAGTAGGATTGGGTTTGTTGATGATTGGTGGGACTACCCTAGGATCCGAATGGCTCAAGATGGGGCCCTTGGTTGAAGATGTGCTCTGCGGGAGACATCGCCACCGGTGAAACCTCAGTGGGGTCTAAATAGGCTAGTAATCCCTTTGTAAAGGCTATTTTGTGATCTCTTGGCCATACACCAAAGGAAGTGTAATTGGCATAAGGGAGGTTCTTTAGTCGCCGACGGGTGATGAAATCACAAACACGTGGGTAAACAGGTACAAACTCTGCAGAGTATTAAAACTATCATGATAGCCGTGCTCCCGATTATGAGCGCCTGGATGACCTACATGATTAGAGGGAAATTGGTAATTGGGATGGTTATGGTTTGGTAATGGTTATGGATGGTTATGGATTTATTTTTGGTATTGAATATGGTTATTGGCATCAGTGAAATCTGGAATTATGGATGAGGATGGTGAATTATGGACTGGTATTATGATATTACTTATGATTATGATGGGTTTACTTCACATACATGTAATATATTGCTTTTCAAATGTTTTTATGTACTTTTCAGCACTTTGCCATTATTATTGTCATCATTTGAATAAGCCACATGTCATACTTTCCACACTTGCTGAGTACGACATGTACTCACTCTTGCAATTCCCCCCTTCCAACAGTTGCAGGACAGGATTGGGAGTTTAATGGTGATAATGCGGAGTTCTAGGCCAGGTCTACCGTTAGCTTTGCCTGTGGTGTTATTGGAGCTACGCTATACCCTATCGCTTATGCCGCTTAGCTGTTTAGTTTGCTTAATTTGTTTATTTCCGCTGCAATAGTTGAGTTTGTCATAAATATTCATTAGAGCTTGTATTCGAGGATGATCGGGTTTGTGTAATAAAATTTGGTTAATTAATCTTGTCATGTGGTAATTATCTGTATATCGTTTGTGATTGCACTTGTGTATGTGTGATGAACATCCTGGGCACACATATACGTTAGCTTGGTTCATTTTTCGGAACCGGGCGTCACAACTGGGAACATTGCAAAGTGGGCAGCGGAATTGGCCAAGTTCGATCTTGAATTTGTCCCAAGACAAGCAATCAAGATTCAAGCATTGGCAGCCTTTGTGGCGGAATGGACCCCATCTCCATCAAATGCTGGGGGCCCAGTGAGCTGAAGCCGGAACCCAAGGTTCCGGTCTTCACTGATCCTCACTGGACTCTCTACTTCGACGGCTCCGTGCAGAAGCAGGGGGCTGGAGCTGGAGTCCTTCTTCTCGCTCCGACCGGGGAGAAGGTCCAATACATGGTTCACCTTGACTTCAAGGCGACCAACAACATGGCGGAGTATGAAGCATTAATCTATGGGCTCAAGGTGGCACTATCATATGGTGTCAAGCAGCTGTTGGTAAAGGGTGATTCGCAGCTCATTATAAAACAAGTCAAAGGTGAATGATGCTGCAACAACCCTCAACTAGATGCATATCTACTTAAAGTCCAGAAGCTTCAGAAGGATTTTGAAGTCCTGGGTCTTTGCAATGTCGCGTCTTAACAACGCTGAAGCTGACAAACTCTCAATGAAAGCTTCAACCGGAGCTCCGGCTCCCGACGGAAACTTTGTCTGGAGGTTATCAAGACCAACAGCTCAGCCTGTCGAACTGAGCGAAGGGGGCGAGACCAGCACCTCGAAGCTAGCGGTTTCGATGGCCCTGTTACCATGGCGTCCATCAAGGGTCGTAGGTGCTGCAGGAAGCTCCGAGCAACCCAACACGCAAGACTCAGAAGCTCAAGTGAGCTCCGATGCATGGATCTCGGAGATCTGGAGCTACTTAAAAGACAACATCCTTCCTGAAGATAATGTATCCACTATCTGGATAGTCAGATTGGCTAAAACATACATACTGGTAGAAGGGGATCTCTACCGGCATGGTGCCAACGACGTCCTAATGCGGTGCATTACAAGGGAAGGAAGGCCGCGAGCTCCTTGCGGAAATCCATGGAGGCGAGTGTGGTAACCACGCGTCTTCCCGCACGATGGTCGGTAAAGCCTTCTGACATGGTTTTTACTGGCCTACAGCACTCCAGGATGCAACCGAGCTAGTGAAGAAATGTGAAGCATGCCAGTTTCATGCGAAGCAAAGTCACACACCATCTTAACCCCTACAAATGATACCTCCTACATGGCCATTCGCTGTGTGGGGGATGGATATCTTGGGACCTTTCCCAAGAGCCGTCGGAGGTTACAAATTCCTGTACGTCGCCATCGACAAGTTCACCAAGTGGCCGGAAGAAACTCCAGTTGTAACAATAAACAAGCAATCAACTATCAATTTCTTGCAGTCCATATATGCAGATTTGGAGTCGCAAACAAGATCATAACTGACAATGGGACCCAACTCACAAGTTCTGCATTCTAAGGATATTGCAAAGACCTCGGCATTCAGGTCAGCTACGCTTCTGTAGCTCACCCGACAAGCAATAGCCAAGCTGAGAGAGCCAATGCAGAAATCCTAAAAGGACTCAAGGCGCGCACATATGAGCGCCTGAAAAAACATGGAGCCAACTGGATTGAAGAGCTTCCGCCCACCTTGTGGTCAAACAAGACAACTCCAAACCGGTCAACTGGAGAGACACCCTTCTTCCTGGTGTACGGAGCTGAAGCAGTCCTTCCTCCTGAAATCACCTTGGGGTCGCTCTGGGTCCGGACCTTCGACGAAGCCACGCAGGACCAGCTCCGGCGTGAAGACCTTGACCTCATTGAAGAGTGAAGGTGTCGAGCATCTGTTCGAAATGCACGACACCGCCAAGCGCTAACGCTATCATCAAAGGCATGTGCATAACCGACTGCACGAGGAAGGCGATCTGGTGCTACAGAAAATACACACTCGAGAAGGGTTAAACAAACTTTCCCCCAGCTGGGAAGGACCCTTTCGAGTGATCAAAGTATCCCGTCCCGGATGCGTTCACTTGGAAACCGAGGATGGGACATTGCTCCCTAATCCTTGGAACATTGAGCACCTCCATAAGTTATACGCTTAATATCACCAAGGTGAGTCTGTAATTGCATATGATGTATGTTATAGCGTCATTGTACAGAGTCGGGTAGCTCCTCCGGGAGAACAGTCGGACCTTTCTCGAAAGGTCCGCAAGTTTCAGGCAACACTTGAAGTGTAGCTAGTTGCCTTGGGTCAAACAAGAAATGTCTCACACTTAGCCTGGTTCTGTACCCTTAGAGTGTACTTGTTTCCCCTGTACCCCGGACCTATAATGAAAGACATCATTATGTGAAAATAGACTCCACGTGCATTTGTTTTGTACAGGCTCATTATTTTTTATTTTTCTCTTTCTTGTCTATAACAAAGTTGTGCAATTCTTAAGAAACTTTAGCTCGAATAATTCAAGTTGCTTTGTTGATTCTTTCGGGTCTTAACATCGTTAAATGGCCTACTCACCTGAACGCCAAGCCAATCTAGGTCCGGAGTGTGCTATCGACTTAGCCTGTTCCTGCACCCTAAGTACGCCACTCTACCTACACCCCGGTAGGCCTGAGTAAGGTGAGTCCAGAAAACGGTCGGACCTGGAGAAAATAAGCAAATATACTTGATTGTATATAGAATTGCTGTCGACCTAAAACTTTCTTTCAAGAATAGTAAGCCGCAAACGAGTTATAGATAAGAAATGGATTTTACTGTTTTCACTTAAGTGTGCAGGAAAAATAAAAAATTTCATGATGATGGTGGATAATGCCGGCGCTGTCGATGTTTTAAACATTGATAGTACGCGTCGCCAGAGCTATCAAGTTCCGACAAATCCGGGGGGGGGGGGGGCAGATGTCAACGTGAAGAAAAGATGATAGAAGGACACCCTAATGGGGTCTGCTGTCGACGCTCTACGTGTTGATAGTGGACGCTGCTGGAGCTACTAAGCTCCGACAACCCCAGAGGACCAGCTGTCGACGTTCTACGTGTTGGCAAAGGTCGTTGGCGGAGCTATTAAGCTCCGAAAACCTCAGGGGGCCCTGCTATCGACGACTTCGAACCTACACCCAACAAGTTCGAAGCACGCGAGTCTTCAACAAAATGCTACATCCTTTTGGTACATGTTCGCAATCAAATTGTGAACATCTACCAGGGGGCCAAGTGAGACAAAGGTTGAAGACAAAAAATGAAATTCATAAATTTCTTGGATTTCATTCATCTGTGGACAAGAGATTACAAAATTGGAGAAAAAAAGAGAAAATACAAGTGGGAGCTACAAGGAGAAAGTCCTAGATCCTACCGAAGAACGAGGCAACCATCTGGGCAACCTCCGACACGCTGGCCTTGGTGACATCTCCCTCTCCGCCGATGGGACCTTCAAGAACCGGATCTAGTGGGAAGTGAGGATCCCGGCTTGTGTAGCACGTCAGCATGTACTCTGCGATGTTCTGCGTGAGGGATTTTCCTTTAGTCTCCAACTGATCCGCGATGACATCACCCATCTTGTTGAGTTTGTTGCCAGCCGAGTGCAACGCCTTCGGCGCATGGCCTAGCTCCAGCTCCGGATCATCCGGGCGCACGGGACTAAAGCCCAGTGGCGTCAGTGCATCATTGGCTTTGCCCAAGAAGTCCCATACTTGTTGAGACTCTGCATCCCTTGAGCCTCGCACCTCGTCCAAGGACCTCTTGGTCTCCGCAAGCTCTGAACCCTCCCGGGCAAGGCACTCGACCTCTTTGGCGTGCTGCTGAATCTTTTCGGCAACTTGCCTTTCGAGTTTAGCAAGCTCCTCTTCCTGGACGTGGATCTTGTTCCGGTGGTCGACCAGGTCTCTCTCCCGGCCCCACACTTTCTTCTCCCTAGTAGAAACTTCATTCTTCCTCTTGGTGAGGTTTTGTCCCCGCTGCCAGGCCTTCTTCTCCTCGCTCTTGCAGAGCTCCTCCAACTTCTTGGTGCGCTCCACAAGGCTCTTGTCACCCAGAGCCATCCTCTGAGCGAGCTCATCTTCCCTCTTCATGAGGTCATCCCGCAGCTCGAGGAGTTTTTGCTCATCGTCTTTGAGCTTTTTCTCCCGCTATTCAAGAGCCTCCCGGCGCTTGACGAGGTTGTCGTGGATCGCACTGAGCTTCTCCTGGCGATCATTCGCTGCTTCATTACCAGCCATGACCTGTTCGTGGATGGCTCAGGACTGGTTGTCGAGGGATCGCACCATGCTTTCCCTCTCGTCCAGCAGCTAGACCAGTACTCCATCTGGGCCTTCTCCCTTTTGACCCACTCCATGTCGTCAGGCATCCTTGTTTGCGCCAGCTTGGTCTCGAATTGGTGCCGGTTGCGCCACCTCCTAAGGGTTTTGTGCTCCTCCTCGAGGGCCTTGCTGTCGTGGTAAAAGGCCAGCTGAACCTAACGAAGGATGGAGCAGGCGTTGTCGATGGATAACAACAAGGGGATTGGCTACGGACCTGCCGGGTTCCTCTCCGCTGGCTCCAGCAAGTTCTCCATAACAAAAATCGGGTCCCACTCTACAAGAGCGGTCCCGTGAGCTTCCTCGGCACTAGGGCTGCCCTCCGGGATAGCCTCGGTCACCACCGAGGAAGGTCCTGCAACGGAAGTTTCTACCTTCGGAGTCGGCTCCAAAGGTCCTACCGCCAGATCATCAACAACCGGTCCCTTAGGCGGAGGAACGGTCGCTTCATCTTGGCACCCTGGCTCAGGCGCGGGTACCTCCGGAACTATCACCTCCGGGGCAAGCGTTGAAGATTTGGCCAGAGCTAAGGCCACTTTCGGCTCCAACGTTGGTTCCTCCTCCACCGCCGGTTCAGGCGCTGGCGCTTTGACCTCCACCAGCTCGGCACCGACACTTCCGCAACAACCGGCTCAGGCACCATAACTTCATCAACCACTGGCTCCGCCGCCGGGGCTTCAATAACATCCGCCTCTAAGGCTGGAACTACAGCTACCTCCGGCTCTAAGGCTGGAGCGTTCGTCATCACAGCATCCAAAACTGGAGCTTCAACCTGTGGAGCTGGTGCCACAGGTACATCTTCATTCTTGTGGGCCGGCGCTACCATGGGTACATCGAGAGATGAGTCGAGGTCAAGAACCACGACAGCCGGCGCCGGGGCTACCGCGACCCCAGCCACCACCTGGGGTGGCGCTGGGATTGGAGCCGAAGCCTCCGTCTGCACAGCATCAGCCGCTGTTGCATGAATCGGGGCTTCAACCCCTTTTCTGGGTACCCTGTGGATGAAGGACGAAGAAACTCAAAATATGATTACAACAAAAGACAATAAACTGAGGTAAAAAATCAAATTTACCTTGGAAGGCTCCCGCTCCAACTAGCGCGGAACCTCTTCACTGGGCGCTCAGAACTCGACCCAATCGCAACTGGGGTAGTAGCTCTGGAAGGCTCTTCAGAGCTTGTCGCCGCCATCATCGACGTCTTGGTTGAGGCCCCCCTCGATTGGGAAGGACCCTCGAACCTAGATCCCTTAGCTGGCCCTGGTGCCAGAGTCGCATGGCCGGAGCTGGCTTCCCGAAAAGACGCTGATGCTGGAGATGGTGTCACCGTTGAAGACCTCCCCCGCCGAGTAAAAGGAGCTGTTGTGGAAGGAGTAGGTCTAACGGACCTCCCGTTAGAGTGCTTCGACTTCCTCTTTCGGCTGGAGGGCTCAGCCAACTCTTTGCCCTTCCCTACGACTTTAGCTCCCTGTCTCAGAGCAGGAGTAGGGCCACCCTAGGAAGCTCCGAGGATCGCCAACTTGGTGGTCGGACGCCTCTCAACATCACCGAGGTCGTCAAGCACCAGCATTTTCCGCCAGAGCTCCATGCTGAACTCCGCCTCCATGTTCAGAGGGATGAAAGATGCTGGCAGAGTCAAATCGTCGCCCTCGACATCAATGCCATGCGGGAACTTCTTGAGATGAAGCTTCAAAGCAGCGCCTTCCAAATTAGACTTCAAACCGGTCTTGATCCGGTCATCGTCCATCACGCTGTTGAGGGCGCAGGCGAGCTTCTCCCTCTTCTTCAGCGGAGCCCACCTATTGACCAGGAAGTTGCAGAAGACCGCCTGGGTGGTCACTCCTCCTTCCACACATTGGCGGATCCTTGTTAAAGTAGGGTTGAAGGCCTCCGGCAGCACCAGAACTTCACTCCAGGCTTCAGTGTCAACGTTGGCGAGGCCTTCAGGCAGCTCCAGCTTCTTGTGCTCCTCTGCTGTGACGACAATCCAATCCTTCTTCCAGTCGTCCCACTTGCCGAAAGGGAACGACCTCAAGTACTTGTATGGGCATTTCTTGCGCTTCACAAAATAGTAGAAGCCAAGATACTCGTCACTCTTGCCGGTAGTGTGGATGGTGAAGAAGGTACGAAAAAGCTCGATGCAGGGGGGAATACCCACCCACATCTCGCAGAAGTGGATGAAGGTTGACACAAGAAGAATGGAGTGGGGGCCAAGGTGGTAACTCTGCAGACCATAGAAGTCTAACAACATCAAGAGAAAAGTGGAGAAAGGTGGGATCAGTCCCACCATGGCGTACGTAGAAAAGTACACCATGTCGCTGATGCGCTCCTTCTTGAACGGGAGCTTGCCGGCGCGGACCAGGTGGTTGAAGGAGTCGCTGGAACACCCCATGTAGGTCCGGACCTTCTTCAAATTGCCATCGGTCGTGAGACGGCTCTTGAGGAGACCCAACAGCATTGCAGCACGATGAGGCGAGAGAGGAAAAGCAAGCGAAAGTTTGGAGGATTCGAGCGCAAGTTCAAATTAGGGCGTAAGGAATCCCCAAATGGTGCGAGCTTTCCTTCTTAAGTAAGCCCCCGCAACGCTTGGATGGAAACCGCAGAAGGGCCAACGATACAGTTCAAAAAGCTCACCCTGCCAATGACAAGGGGGCCCGGGGCCACCCAGATGATCAAGTCGAGGTCCTTACCCCAGGCGAACAGTTGTCATCATGAGAGGCGGGAAGCCCGAGGGCGGTGGCCTGACAGGGCACTCGGAACCGATACAATTTTCATATTGGGAATTGGCGACCTTCAATTGCGTGAGATCCGCACGCGCATATCTCACCTGCCGCATCCTGATGATGCCATGTGGCGATGGTTTAACTGCGGACCACCACCCCAACGGCACATCCAAAAACCTTGAAGACACAGCGCGGAAATCGTAAGATGGACCCACCTCTAGCAGAGTGACTTAATCTAAAAAGTCTCTTCTAGAGGTTGGCCCAGGGGGCCACTGTTGGTACCCTGCGTACCGAATACCCCTAGGGACTGCAAGGAGTGCAAAGAAACTCCACCTATCTGTGTTGAAGACCTCTGAAGACCCCACATGTCACTCGGAAACGGACCTGCCTCCCTTCTATAGTTAGTCCCAGTGCTGCCACGTGTATCATAAAACAGGAGCTACATTCCATACATGGGAAAGCTCCGGGCTAGATACCTGTGTGGCACCCCCAGACCTAATCCCCGATAGAGGGAAGCTCCGGTACCGACATGTGTACAATGGCACCGGACCTACTAGTCCATGACTATAAGCTCCGGAGCTGCCACGTGTCCAACCGCTGGACCTTCAAGCTAAATAGGCAGACTGATGGACCTCCAACGGCTAGGACCTTCAAGGAACAATTAAAGCTTCAAGACCCGATTATGTGTCATTAATGCTATCTTAATGACACACGATCGGGGGACCCTTAATACCAGTAACACCACCATCAAGGCGCGTTACCACACTATTAAGGACAATTGAACACATTAACTGTGTATTAAGCATTAGTAACCGCCAGGGCCACATGTCAGGCCAGGCTGACGATGTAACGGCCAGTCCTTGTACTATAAAAGGACTGGCCAAGCGATACACAAGGGAAGAGGCTTCCACACGCGCCTAAGACTGCCAGACGTTCTAGTCTCTCACACTTAAGCTCTTAGACGCTCAATACAACAACAACACACATCCCTGGAGTAGGTTATTACGCTCAGGCGGCCCGAACCATGTAAACACTCGTGTCAAATCGCCACCTTCTTCTGAATCTCCGCGCGCCCACAACCGAACTAAGAACTCCACGGGCTGCCAACGGTAGTATCGGGAGAATTGCGGGGTCATCCTCTGACAGGATCTATCGCCATGAAACACAATCGTTGCAATAGGATCTATTGCCACGAGTGACTAGTTCGTTGCATTAGGATATGTAGCCACAGAGCACAATCATTGCATTAGGATCTGTTGCCATGATTGTACTAGTTTGTGGCCTTAGGATATATTGCCATGGAACACAATCGTTGCATTAGGATCTTCTACCACGATTCACTAGTTCGTGGCGTTAGGATATATCGCCACGAAACACAATCGTTGCAGTAGGATCTGTAGCCATGAATCACTAGTTCGTTGCATTATGATCTTTCGCCACGGAGCACAATCGTTGCTTTATGATCTGGTGCCATGATTGAATTAGTTCGTCGCCTTAGGATCTATCGCCATAGAACACAATCATTGTATTAGGATTTGTTGCCATGATCCACTAGTTCGTGGGTTAGGATCTATTGCTACAGAACAGAACGTTGCATTAGGATCTGTTGCCACGGTTCACTAGTTCATGCACGAAACGGATCCAAGGCGGGCGAGGGTGCTGACAATGGCGAGCCCACTAGCCAGTGAAATCAATCGAGAGAACCACCCACAAATTTCATGAGTTCTCGTTCGATTTCTATTTTCTGCCCGCGACCCCTTTACCACTTGATCAATAGTGCTTACAAGAATACAATCATTGCATTAGGATCTATGGCCACATATCACGAGTGTTGCATTAGGATCTGTTGCCATGAATAAGAAATAGTTCACAGCTCACACAATACTTATATAAAAATGTTGCATTAGGATCTATCATCACAAATAGTTCACAACTCACTTATATAAAAAAATCATCATCTTCGCTGTCCCCCCCCCCCCCCCCCCCCCGCCCCCAATGGAGCTACATGACCATCATTGATATATGTATTATTTTCATCGTCGTTGTCTTCTTTTTCTGATAGAACTCCATCTGCCTGAAACTGATCACCTGTTGTCATTAGAAGGGCGGAAGCATCACCGCTTGATCCATCAACGTCATTCCTAGCCCATGAGGTCGTATTCTCATTTATGTGTGGCATATTGATATCAGTAAGCCGATCATCAAATGTTTCAGCATCCACCATCTTAATCACAGTATTTTCATTGTCTCGAGGGGGCATGGCAAAAAGGTTATGTGGCTTCGTTTCAACAACTATAGCCCATTTAGGTTTCTTCACACCTGGAACGTAAAAAACTTGTTCTGCTTGGGTGGCTAGAATGTAAGGCTCATACTTAAATTGAGAAAGAGTAGTGTCAACATCTATCATTCCGTATTGATCCTTTTTGTAGCCTCTGCTTTGGTTCTGACTGGAAAAAGACCGATCAAACTAGTCACATTCAAATAACAGAACCTCTTGATTTTTTTTTCAAAATCAACAGAAATCATTTTCTTGTTACTCCAACTTAATCATGATCACTACCCCGAACAACAACACCACTTTTTTGGGTCCGTAAATCTTTTCAACATATGCAGTTTGAAAGAAGAATCCATTGATGAATGATTGACTAAAAAAAAGTGCCCCGACGATCAGGTCCTCTAGATAATGCATACATATAATCTGTTACTTTGCCTTCTTTGTGGAATGCCGTAATCTGTACACATTAGTATAAAAGGGGTCATCGACAAACAAATTTCATAACACATATTTGTTCAATATTTCATCAAAGTAAAAACTTGCATGTACTTATGTAAGGATCGAATGCCCAATAGAGGGGGTGAATTGGGCTTCTTTTCAAAAATCTAAACAATAAAACTTAATTCATAAATGCCCAATTCCCTACGCAAACTATCTATGCATTGAGGTAAATAGCAACTTCGCGGAATATAAAATGCATAAACGTAAGGGAGAGGAAGAGGATGCAAACTCCCGAGGAGACACAAGGATTTATCCCGTGGTTCGGCAAGATCGTCAAGATCTTCCTACATCCACGTTGTGGCACCCACCAAAGGGTTTAGCCACACCCAAGTCACCGAGACGAGGGATCTCCACTATTCTTCTCCATTTGCCAACCTTGGCAAGGTGGAGCTCAAGACTTGTACAACTTCGACCCTCCGGGCTTCCACGAACGCCTTGGCAAGCTCCGGAAGTCTTCTCACAATTACAAACACTAAGGGGCACTCCCTTGAGGCTCTCACTATTCTAGAGATTCCACTCACCCAGAATGGAGGCACACAAGCTCTCTCTCTAGCTAGCTCTAGCCTATCTCTTGGTGTATATGTGGTCGAAATGGATGTAGAAGTGATGGCTCTTGGTCTTGAACGCTTGTGGATGTGTTGAGAATGTTTCCTGATCAATACTTGTCGAAATGACCGGTTTAGGGGGTATTTATAGCCAGCCTCCACGAAATAGCCGTTGGAAAAGTAGGCTGACAGAACTTTTCTGCGAACATCGGATGATCCGATGTCTCCCCTTTAGTTAACATCGGTCAAGTTTACTTTAGCTGACGTCATTGTATTAGATATGGCCGTTGTTAGACCGATGTTGCACATGTCTTCTCATCGGATGATCCGGTGGCTCTTTCTCCAGAATTGACTCAAACTTGATGCTTACTGGAGTGATTGACCGATGTGTATACTTCTGTACATCGGATGATCCGGTGCTACACTTGGTCCATGAATATTGCAAACTATGCTGATGGACCGATGTAGTTGATCCCTTAACATCGGATGATCCGGTGAGTGCTTTGTTCTGAGGTCTTCTTCTTCTGCTGAACCAACTCGACCGACGAGTTGTTCTCTGGAAACATCGGTTGATCCGGTGAGTTGATTTTGTTTGCTCCGAGTTGTTTCTAAGTGATTCTTTTGTGTCTTGCTCGATTGACCTCTTAGACTTTTGTTGGAAGTGTACTTTTGATGGTTGTCAAGCGTTAAGTGTCGTTAATTGTGGTTGAATGACTTTGACATAAGAGTTTTCACTTCTTGTCCTCATATCGTTTATTCGATCTCATAAAGTGATTGTATATGGGTCTCAAATGACATATAGATTTCATTTGATTGAGTGATTATGGGGACCTTGCATTCACAAATTCATTAGTAAAATCCAATGTTTGTCATTAATCACCGAAACTGTACCTCATGGGGACCTAGATGCTTTCAATCTCCCCCTTTTTGGTGATTGATGACAACACAACAATTAAAGCACAATAGTAATGAATTTGATAGTATGAAACTTAAGAAGATATGCAATGAATACAATATTATTACACTTAAAATTTGAAAGCTCAATCAAAGAATAACTCAAGTGAATAAGTGATCATAAGATAGGCACCAAATAAGCTCAATCGATTAATATCTCAATAGTGCTCAATAAACACCAAATGAGTAGCAAAAGTATCAAATTACAAAGATGATAATATCGAATTACAAAGATGATATAGGTAAACTCCCCCTAAAGCTAGGACACCCCCCCTGAGACTAAGATATCCTCCCCCTGACTCCTCTAACTCTTCTCCCCCTTTGGCATCAAGACACCAAAAAGGGATCCGAGTGCCTAAGGACCCTGCGTACTAGGCGCGATGATGAACTGGTCACCGTCGCTGTCGTCGGAGCTGCTGCGTGGAGTAGTGGAAGGAGCTGTCGGAGCCGTAGGAGCCGTAGGAGGTGCCTGCTGGGTAGGTGCTGCTGGAACAGGGGCACTGGCGACGGATGCCGCCGTCTGCTGGAACAGTGTCGTGGCCGGCATCGGAGAGTGAATCGGTGCGCCTGAAGCCAGCAGTGGAGACATGCTGATAGAAGGAATCGGCGTAGTCGACACCGGAGCGGCAGCTGTAGCGAGGACAGGTGGCAGTGGAGCAACTCCTGGCAGCTGTGACAGGAGGGCAATCTCGGTCTGAGTGTTGAGGTTGGTGATCAACCCCAAGATGCCCATCATTGCCTGCTGCGTCTGCTGCTACTGGTCGAGGGAGCGCTGGTGCATCTGGTCGATGAGCCCAGTCAGCCGGTCAGTGTCCTCACGCCTCGCACGGGCGATCTGGCGCTGCATCTCCTGCTGCTGCTGCTGGAGCTCGAGAAGGTGTGCGGCCTGCTCCGCTCGGGCCTGCTCAGCTGCAAGCCGGTCCAAGCGCTGCTGCTCAACCATCTACTGTAGGAGAGATGTGAGCTCGGACGACTGAGAAACCTGTGCCTCTGAGACGGGAGGTGGAGTAGGGGGTGGCACTATAGAGCCTCCAGCCTCCGCGTCGTGCTACCTGGGTGAGGGAGGAGGTGGGAAGTACTCCTCGACACTGTCATCTGTGTCGCTCTCAGACCATATGTGTTGCAGGTCCTCACCCTGTGCCTCTGCCTCAGCCAACCTCTCATCCTCCTTCTCCAAATCCGAACAGTCCTCCTCAGATAGCCGAGCCCTGACCTAACGCTCGACTGGACGGACAAGGCGGCGGTCTCCAGGAGCTGGGGCACGGTAGTGACAGAACTGTGTGACACTCTCGTCAATGAGACGGTCATGCACGATGGACTCCTCAGGGACCATCATGGAGAGCAGGTAGCTGATCTAGTGTCCATACACGAGCTGCCTCATCATGCCCACTCCGTTGGTGATCACATCCTCCATCTCGCATATGAGGACATCCACTATATCAAACTCCATCCCATTCATGATGTAGAACAGGAGGGTCTGCTGCAGACTGGTGAACCCCTCTACATATCCTGACCTCGGCAAGAGTGTGCGGCGCAAGGCATGGTGCACTGTGCACGCAGCTGGAGTCAACAAAGCCGGTACCCTCGGCTGGTCTGGAGAGAAGGTCAGGCCAAACAAGGAGCGGATCTCCTCCAGAGCTGGCGCCACTCCTCCAGTGAGCGGCCTCCTCTGTGGGTCTGCCTGACCATACACTCTCTCATGCACGCAAGTGTCGTGCAGGTCCACGCCTAGTAGCTGTGCCAGTGTCTGCCTCGTCAAGTGATAGTGCTGGCCCATGAACATGAAGTCAATCGACCCGCGGCCCTCAGAGATGTATAGGGTAGCGTAGAACATGCGTACCCAATCCTCCACATAAGCACTCCTCTCATAGGACATCAGGTGCACCAACCCTCTGTACCTCTCAAAGTAGGGGCGAATCTCTGTCTCTGCTGCGAGGGCAAGCTGATGCCAATCCAGAAAGTTGTGCTGGAATAGCTTGTGGCTGCGGCGTCTGTAGGTCTCGTAGAGT
Organism: Tuctoria greenei; assembly: GCA_036927565.1. Taxonomy (NCBI): domain Eukaryota; kingdom Viridiplantae; phylum Streptophyta; class Magnoliopsida; order Poales; family Poaceae; genus Tuctoria; species Tuctoria greenei. Next base: position 177,541,191 of record JAYESD010000004.1, on the reverse strand, counting down.
GACGCCCGTGTCACGGTTCAGAAACGACTGTCCACAAGAGCCTCTCAGGGCTGTGGTACTGCTCCTCAAGTAGCACACTCCACCTGAGCCTTCGGAGCTGCTTTGCCTTCATCTTCCGGTAATCAGCCAAACGGACACCTTCACCGACACGGACGGTGGTGTCCATCTCGTAGATAGCTCTCTGGGATTCCCTGTCCTCACGACGATCGGCAGCCGTCGGTCTCGGATGTGGTGCTGCCGAGGGATGACCCCCACGGGTCTGGGCTGAGCGCCAGCGGACGAGAGGCACTTCCGGCTCTTCTTCGGCCTCGGACTCATCGATCACGGGAGGCTGCCTCGGACGAGCCTCGTGGATCCTCAAATATCCTCCTCGGCCATGCTCTCGCTCCACGGCGGCGCGAGCGGCCATCAACGCCTTCTTCTCCTCCTTCGAGAGCTTCTACTTCTTCGCGGCCGGCTCTGCAATGGCCTTGCCCTTGTTCTTCTTGTCGCGAGCCATTGCAATGAGGGAATGCGCGTGAACGAAGTCGACGATGCACGGAACGGCGACACGAAGATTGACGCGGCCGGGAAACCCTAACGGCAACGATGGTGGAGAGGTCGGTGTGTGCGTGGGGCGGCTGTGGTGGTGGAGAGAGGTGGCGGCGGCGCTTGGGTGGTGGTGGTTCTGCGGATGGCGGTGGCGGCCCGGCTGATAGGAGCGGGTGGCGGCGGCGGCTGCTCTGGACAGTGTCGGTGTGGTGCAGCGGCGGTCGGAGGGCGACAGCGGCGGCCGGAGACGGCGGCGGCGGCCGGAGGTCAGCGATGGCGGCGGCAGTCGGCGGTGGCGCAAGGCAAGGGAGATTGGCGGCGGAGGTGAGCGCGGGTGAGTCGGGGTCGGGGAGAGAGAAACGGCGGAGGCGAACGGCCGTTTAAATAGTGGGTCCCAAACCCTAGCCAAAACTTTAACACCGGATGGACCGACGTTGGTCGTTAGAAGAGTCGGTCGAATGGCACAGTAAGGGTATTCGAAAGAGTGCCGTTGACACCGGATGGTCCGACGTGCAAAGAGATAGCATCAGTCGAATGTCACAGTATAGGTATTCAAAAAGATACCATTGACATGGATGGACCGACGTGGAAGGGAATATCATCGGTGGAATTCATCAAAGTTACAGAATTGTACACATCGGATGGACCGACGTTTTTCAGAATGAACTCGTCGGATCATTTGAGATACTGACTAAACTGGCCCTTTGCTTTTGAACACCAACTAATCCGATGATGGTCTGACCTAAGCATCGGATAATTCGATGACTACTAAACAGTAACATCCCATATATGTCCTTTGACCAAACAAACAATCAACGAGAAACACATGTCTTAGGACTTTTTGGGCAACCCCTTACCCCTCAAAAATACTAATATGCCAATAACTTGGCTAGGCCTTAAAGCAAATGGAACACTGAGAAAAATAGGAGATCCAAATAAAATGTAAGGCCCATGCTTTGTGAGCTAGAGTATGAAGACTTCTATCTCTTTAAAGCATGTTCCTCTAGGCATTAACGCACCTAACATTTTGTTCTTTCCACCACATATGAGTTGAGATATTGCATTTCAAACGAGTCTCTTTCTCATGAGGTGGGTTCTCCTTTGTGACAATCTACCGTATGCAATGCCAAACATTTTATAATGCAAGAAATTACAAGTCTATATGGCAGGCATCATGCAAGGCATAAAATAAATCTATCTTGCCAAATTTGAACCTTTCAAAGGCTTCTTCAGGGAGAGCCACTCTCCAAACCTTGGGAAAACCCAAAAGAACCTCCATCCCAAGCTAACCCTTGATCACCCCTATCCTTTGAGAGTTAGGCAAGACCTATATGAAGTGCATTCTTACATGACGTTTGTTGCATCTAGCACATTTAACTCACTTATTAGCCTAGAAAAGGTTTTCTCATCAAGTGGTTTAGTGAAGATATCCGCCAATTGTTCTTCGGACCTAACACCTCACAATGAGATGTCATCTTAGCCTCATGGTCTCTCAAGAAATGATCGCGAATATCAATGTGCTTAGTGCAGGAGTGTTGAACGGGGTTTTTGGCTATCTTAACCGCACTTTCATTGTCACAAAGGAGAGGCACACAACCAAGTTTAATACCAAAGTCCAAAAGGGTTTGCTTCATATAAAGAATTTGGGCACAACATGCACCGGCCGCTATATATTCCGCTTCCGCTACGGACAAAGCGACAAAATTTTGCTTCTTGCTAGACCAAGATACTAGGGAACGCCCAAGCAAGTGGCACCCACCGGAGGTACTCTTGCGATCCACGTGGCATCCGGCAAAGTCCGAATCCGAGTATCCCAAGAGGTGGCATTTTGCACCTTTAGGGTACCACAAGCCCATACTAGGGGTATGCTTAAGATACCTAAGTATCCTAAAGACCGCCTTCCTATGCGATTTTTTAGGTGCCGCTTGAAAGTGAGCACACAAGCATACACTAAACATGATATCGGGCCTAGATGCGGTAAGATAAAGCAATGAGCCAATCATAGAACGGTAGTTAGATTGGTCAATAGGTTTACCGTCCTTATCCGCGTCGAGATGAAAATTTGTTGCCATTGGAGTGCTTCTTGAGCTGCAATCTCCCATCTCAAATTTCTTCAAGAGGTTCTTGGTGTACTTCTCTTGATAGACGAAGGTCCCCTCTTGAAGTTTCTTGATTTGAAATCCAAGGAAGAAGTTGAGCTCTCCAATCATCGACATCTCGAATTCCCTAGACATCATTTTGCCAAACTCATGGCTAAGAGCTTCGTTAGTTGAACCAAAAATAATATCATCAACATAAATTTGACAAATGAACAAATCCCCGTTGATGTCTTTGGTGAAGAGTGTGGTGTCCACCCTCCCGATCTTGAATCCTTGCATGATCAAGAAATCCCGTAGTCGTTCATACCACGCCCTAGGTGCTTGCTTGAGCCCGTAGAGCGCCTTGTGCAACATATACACATGATTAGGATTCCTCGGATCTTCAAACTCGGGAGGTTGTTCAACAAGCTCATTAATGTAACCATTAAGAAAGGCACTTTTCACATCCATTTGATAAAGTCTAACATTATGATGTGAAGCAAAAGCAAGGAGTATACGGATGGCTTCTAGCCGGGCGATCGGGGCAAATGTCTCCCCAAAGTCTAGTCCTTCAACTTGCGAGAACCCTTTGGCCACAAGTCTTGCCTTGTTGTGGACCACAACGCCATTCTCATCTTGTTTGTTGCGGTACACCCACTTTGTTCCGATGACATTCTTGTCCTTGGGTCGCTCCTCCAACACCCAAACTTCATTGCGGATGAAGTTGTTGAGTTCTTCTTGCATGGCCATCACCCAATTTGGGTCTTGGAGTGCTTCCTCAATATGAGTGGGTTCTACACATGAAACAAACGAGTAGTGCTCACAAAATGAAGCGAAATGGCGAGAACGTGTACTTACACTCCTTGACGGAGTTCCAATGATTTGGTCCATCGGATGCGCCTTGGAGATGCATCCATCCCTCATAAGTGGTTGTGAAGCACTTGGCGAAGGTGATGCGTGTTGCTCCTCTTGTGGTTGGACTTGATCATGGACTTCTTCTTCTTCTTGATGTTGTTGTGCTTGTGAGTCTTGAGTCGGCAATGGATCATCCTTCTATTCTTCGTCAACTTGAGGCGCCATGGAGGTGTTGTTGTTTGAACTTGAAGCTCCCCCTTGATCATTGCTCTCCTCAACTTCAGGCTTGATGTCTCCAATGGTCATGTTCTTCATGGCTTCTCGTAGAGGCTCATCATCTATTTCATCATGACCAAAACTCTCCTCTTGGGAGCCATTAGATTCATCAAACTCAATATCATAACTTTCCTCAACTAAACCGGAGGTTTGGTTGAATACTCGATATGCTTTTGAGTTTGATGCATAACCAAGAAATATACCAACATCACATCTTCTTTGAAACTTACCGAGCCTTTTCTTGCGGTAGATGTAGCACTTGCATCCAAAGACTCGAAAGTAGGAGATGTTGGGCTTTCTCCCAATGTGAAGCTCGTACGAGGTCTTTTGAAGTAGGCGATGTAGGTAGACCCTATTTGCGGCATGGCACGCCGTGTTGATTGCTTCGGCCCAAAACTTCTCCGACGTGCCGTAGTCATCAAGCATGGCTCTCGCAAGAGTGATGAGTGTCTTGTTCTTCCTTTCAACGACACCGTTTTGTTGAGGGGTGTATGTGGCCGAAAACTCACGCTTCACGCCTTCACGGTCACACCACTCCCCAATGTTGTAGTTATTGAATTCGGTGCCGTTTTCACTCCGGACCTTGATGATGGGAAGTTGAAATTCCCTTTGAGCGCGGTTGGCGAAGGTCTTGAACACTTCCGGAGTTTCACTCTTGTCACCTAGAAATAAAGTCCATGCATAGAGAGAGTAGTCATGAACTATAACATGACAATAGAGGTTACCGCCAAGGATTTGATATGTGGACGGTTCGAAGAGGTCCATGGGGAGTAGTTCAAGTGGCTTGGAGGTTGACACCATTGTCTTCATTGGGTGGTGTGAAGCAACTTGCTTCCCGGCTTGACAAGCGCTACAAAGCTTGTTCTTCTCAAATGTAACATCCTTCACGCCGGTCACCATCCCAAGCTTGAATGACTTCTTGAGTTTGCTCATCCCTATGTGTGCTATGCGACGGTGCCATAGCCATCCCAAACTTGTCTTAGTGAAAAAGGCAAGTGGTCAAGCTAGCATTCTTGTTGGAGAAGTCTACTAGGTAGAGATGTCCATGCTGAAATCCTTTGAAGACTATGTCTTGGCTTGTTTCACTACTCACAACAACATCATTTTTGCTAAATGTGCATGTTAGTCCAAGGTCACATAGTTGTGCAATGGAAAGTAAATTAAAACTAAGTGACTTGACATACAAAACATTTGAAATGGATAAATCATTTGAAATAGCAATTTTACCTAAGCCAATTACCTTTCCCTTAGGGTTATCACCAAAGGTGACTTGTTCATGATTGCCGGAGTTTTCTATGGTGGTGAACATACCATCATTGCCGGTCATATGTTGGGTGCACCCGCTATCGAGTAACCAATGCTTTCCTCCGGCTTTGTAGTTCACCTACACACATGAATTCAATTTTTAACTTTAGGCACCCAAGCCAACTTAGGTCCTTGTATGTGTGATACAAGTGTCTTTGGGACCCAAAGTTGCTTGGGGAGCTTCCCCTTCATGCCCTTTATGTCTTTGCCGATGAACCTAGCCCTCACCTTGCCATCTACTTTACTTAAGAGTTAGTAGCGATCATTGAAAGTAGATTTGTAATTAATAGGCAACTTTGGAGAAGGTCGGTTAGGAAGAGGACACTCCCTTGTGTGGTGACCGGTGACCTCACAATGTTGGCAATAAGAACCAACTTCCTTTATGAAGCTTGTTCTAAGCTCCAATGAGGGCACCTTTCCTTTGTTAGGCACCGGGAAGGATCCAAGTCCTCTCTTGTTGAAGGCCTTTGCTTGTTGGAAGAGGATTTCCTTGTGCTTGACTTCTCCTTTTCAAAGTCTAGCCACACTAGTGCGGAGACTCTCAATTTCTTCCAACAAGTCCTTCTCCCTAGCATTTTCTTTCAAAGGCAAAGACTTGTTCAAGGCATTAGTGACATGAGAAGTAATGGATATCTTATCATTAAGAGTTTTCTTCTTTATATTTTTCAACTCTTGATCAAGCACATCATGAGCAAGGTTAAGTGTTTGATGTTCTTGTACTAACTTGTTGTGCTCTTCCAAGAGTGTTTGGTGTGCTAAGTTAATCTCATGATTATCTAACTTGATTTTAGCCTTTTCTTCCTCAATTTGATTGACATGAGATTTAGGCGTGTCATGCTCTTTGAGTATGCTTTCATACTTGTCAAGCAAATCGAGGTTAGCACTCTCAAGTCTAGCACCAGTTTCTTCAAGAGTTTTAACCTTACTCTTTTCCCTCTTAATGATAGCATGATATTCATTTATCAAAGAAGTTAAATCATCGGGGGAAGCTCATCATCGCTTGAGTCGTCACATACCTTGGTGTTACCTTTCGCCATGAGGCACATGGGCGGTGGATGAAGAGGTGAGTCATCATTGTTGGCAATGGCGAGGCCGGCCAAACTTTCTTCTTCCACTTCACTCTCTTCATCACTTGTTTCTTCATCGGTGACCCATTCATTTGCCTCACACATGAACACCTTTTGTGGGCCATTTCTCTTCTTTGGGAAGAGTCTTGCCTTCTTTCCCTTGTCATGTTTCTTCTTCCCAAAGGCTCTTGCTTTGGGTTTGGCCTCTTCTTCATCATCATCACTTTCTTCATGCTTGCGATGCTTGCTCTTGTGGTTCTCTCTTCTTTTGTCCGGTTTTGGACAATCATAGGAGATGTGGCCTTGATCACCACAATTGTATCAAGTCTTGTGATCATCTCTCCTTGGTAGAAACGCTTTCTTCTTGGGATCAAAGGTGTATCCCTTCTTGGTAATCTTGGAGTTCAAGCGTGAGAACTTCCTCATCATTAATGCAAGCTCATCATCTTCATCTTCACTTGATGCTTGCTCTTCTTCACTTGAGATAGGCTCAACCACCTTCTTCTTCTTGAGGCTTGTTTTCTTGGTGGAGGCTTTTAGAGCAATTGTTTGTGAAGATGATTGCTCCATCATCCCAAGCACACTCATCTCATGAGCGTGAATTTCTCCAATGAGCTCCAAAACTTCAATGTGGTCAAGAGACTCTTTTTGGAGCATGGAGTTGATGATGTTGTACTTTGGCTTGGGAAGGAGCATGAGGATCTTGCGGTTGATGAGTCCCTTTCCAAGAGAAGCAATGTCAAGAGCATTAATTTCTTCAATAAGCACATTCAAGCGAGAGAACATCTCATTAACATTTTCATGAGGTAGCATCTTAAATTCATCATATTTTGCTTTAAGCATGTGATATTTATGTTCCTTCACACGAGAAGAACCCTCATGAATTTCTACCAAGCAAGCCCAAATTTCACATGCCTTTTCTTTGCTAGCAATCCTAGAAAAAACATCTTGACTAATGCACTCATAGATTGCATTCCTAGCTTTAGCATCCCATTTAATTTGATCACCAACATAGTTATGTTCTCCAAACCCCGCGTGGGTCGCTTCCTATACTTCGGGAGCAATAGCCTCTAGATAAGCGCGCATGCGTGCTTTCCAATAGGCAAAGTTCTTGCCCTCGAAGATAGGAACCGAACCCCCAACCTTGGCCATTTTAGCTCTCTAGCGGTGAAGCTAGAATGATCCTATGAGCAACCTTGCTCTGATACCAATTGTAAGGATCGAATGCCCAAGAGGGGGGGGGGTGAATTGGGCTTCTTTTCAAAAATCTAAACAATAAAACTTAATTCCTAAAAGCCCAATTCCCTACGCAAACTATCTATGCATTGAGGTAAATAGCAACTTCGCAGAATATAAAATGCATAAACGTAAGGGAGAGGAAGAGGATGCAAACTCCCGAGGAGACACGAGGATTTATCCCGTGGTTCGGCAAGATCGTCAAGATCTTACTAAATCCACGTTGTGGCACCCACTAAAGGGTTTAGCCACACCCAAGTCACCGACACGAGGGATCTCCACTATTCTTCTCCGTTTGCCAACCTTGGCAAGGTGGAGCTCAAGCCTTGTACAACTTTGACCCTCTGGACTTCCACAAACGCCTTGGCAAGCTCCGGAAGTCTTCTCACAGTTACAAACACCAAGGGGCACTCCCTTGAGGCTCTCACTATTCTAGAGATTCCACTCACCCAGAATGGAGGCACACAAGCTCTCTCTCTAGCTAGCTCTAGCCTATCTCTTGGTGTATATGTGGTCGAAATGGATGTAGAAGTGATGGCTCTTGGTCTTGAATGCTTGTGGATGTGTTGAGAATGTTTCCTGATCAAGACTTGTTGAAATGACCGGTTTAGGGGGTATTTATAGCCAGCCTCCACGAAATAGCCGTTGGAAAAGTAGGCTGACAGAACTTTTCTACGGACATCGGATGATCCGATGTCTCCCCTTTAGTTAACATCAGTCCAGTTTACTTTAGATGATGTCATTGTGTCATATATGACCGTTGTTAGACCGATGTTGCACATGTCTTCTCATCGGATGATCCAGTGGCTCTTTCTCCAGAATTGACTCAAACTTGATGCTTACTGGAGTGATTGACCGATATGTATACTTCTGTACATCGGATGATCCGGTGCTACACTTGGTCCAAGAATATTGCAAACTGTGCTGATGGATCGATGTAGTTGAGCCGTTAACATCGGATGATCCGGTGAGTGCTTTGTTCTGAGGTCTTCTTCTTCTGCTGAACCAACTCGACCGACGTGTTGTTCTCTGGAAACATCGGTTGATCCAGTGAGTTGATTTTGTTTGCTTCGAGTTGTTTCTAAGTGATTCTTTTGTGTCTTGCTCGATTGACCTCTTAGACTATTGTTGGAAATGTACTTCTAATGGTTGTCAAGCGTTAAGTGTCGTTAATTGTGGTTGAATGACTTTGACCTAAGAGTTTTCACTTCTTGTCCTCATATCATTGATTCGATCTCATAATGTGATTGTATATGGGTCTCCAATGACATATAGATTTCATTTGATTGAGTGATTATGGGGACCTTGCATTCACAAATTCATTAGTAAAATCCAATGGTTGTCATTAATCACTGAAACCGTACCTCATGGGGGCCTATATGCTTTCAACTTACTCATTTCTGAAACCAATAAACAAACTCATCTCTATGACATTTATCAACATCACAAGAATGAATCTTTTTTAGTTCTTCAATATGCGCACTGAAAAGGGTACAAATTAAATTATCCATCTACAATAAGCATGAACCAATATAGTATATAACACCTAAGTTATACATACTTGATCCATGGAGCGGCCTCTTCAATTTTAGAAATAAGATAGTGCCCGATATTATGTAGTTGCACCATAGTAAGTTGGTCCCATTTGTACCCTTTTCAGAATTATCAATTTCTATAAATATATTAGACTGAAGAGAAGGTTAATTCCTAGTTGTAGCTTCATGACGTTCTGGCTTATTAAGCTTGGTGCCGATGTTATCCAAAAACCGACTACAAAAAGTCATACACTCGTCCATAATATATCCCTCAGCTATAGAACCCTCCGAGTGAGCTGTGTTACGCACATACCTTTTGAATGTACCAAGGCACCCATCAATTGGATACATCCATTTGTAAGAAATAGGTCCACCCAAGCGAGATTCTTCGACAAGATGGGTCGGAAGATGTACCATGATATCAAAGAAAGTAGGAGGAAACAACACCTCAAGCTTACAAATTGTTTCAGGAATTTGTGTGCTCATCTTATCCAAATCAGGTTCTTCCAATTCTTTAGAACAAATTCTACAAAAGAATGTGCTAAACTCAATTAAAGGTACAACAATCTTTTTAGGAAATATGTTACATATTGCAAAAGGAAGGAGCTTCTGAAATATAATATGGCAGTCTTGAGATATTAGACCTGATACCTTACATGCTTTTATGTCCACACATCTGTTGATGTTTTAGGCATAACCATCGGGCATCTTCACATCCCCAAAAACTTGCACAAGGTGGTCTTCTCATCTTTACCCAAAGTATATAATGCTGATGGCAATATATACTTGTCATTTCTAACCACCGAATGTTGATTTGGCCGTATACCCAGATCTCGCTATCAAGACGAGCTTGTAGACTATCTTTTGTTTTACCATCCATATTGAGCAATGTCCCCAATATGCTATCACAAATGTTTTTATCAATGTGCATGACATCCCAGTTATGCCTTATTAGAAATGTCTTCCAATAAGGGTGTTGGGAAAATATACTTTTCTTCTTCCAATTATACCACCTATTTTCCTCAATGCGCTTTCTCTTATTATTCGTCAGTCCAAAACTCACTTCATCAAAACTCTTGTATTGTTGGAGTACTTCGTCACTAGAGAGTGATGCTAGAGCCTCTCTATTCTCTATCTTGTTGTTGAAAGAAGCTTTGTTTCGATGCCATCTGAGATTCTAAAGTAGGAAACAATGATGACCCATGTAGCAATGCTTTTGTCCATATTTCAGCCAGAAGACATGAGTGTTTATATGGTAGTATAGACACGCTAGCTTACCTTTTGTGCTCCATCCACATAGCATTGCATATGATGGAGAATCATTTATTGTCCACAATATATAAGCTCGCATGTGAAATGTCTCTTTCTTTGAATGTCATATGTTTCAACACCATCAGACCATAATTTCAGTAACTCATCAATCAAAAGCTGCAGATACATATCAATGTTGTTTCCAGGTGACTTTGGCCTAGGAATTATCATTGACATCACCCAATAAAGGTCGCTTCATACACAACCATGGTGGTAGATTATAAGGGATTAGAATCAATAAGAAACATTCATTATTTCAAAAGGATTGAAACCATCAGATGCTACCCCAAATCTTATGTTGCAAGGATCAGATGAGAAATTTGGCTGAATGTTATCTGAATGCTTTCATGCTTTGAAATCTGCAGGATGGCATGCTATTCCATCATCAATATGTTCTTCTTTGTGGGAGTGCATATTTGATGCCATTGATTCTGCCATACAAAACCTTTGTAGATGGGGAATAAGAAGGAAGTATTGTAGAATCTTGCGTTCTACAAGCTTCTTGGCACTTCCACAAGGTAAAGCTGAATGTGGCCTAGAGGGGGGTGAATAGGCTTTTGAAAAATTTCTACACACTTAATCAAAAAGTAAAATTCTTGATAGACAGGGCTTGTTCGGTTGTGTGTGCGGACTAGTCCGTTATGCCAGGTGAGTGTCGATTTGACTAAGTGTTGATTCAAGATTTAACCTTTAAAGCACCGGAAATGTGAACAACAAGTAATGTCACTTGAATTAACAATTGATGTTGTGAAGTTACACTTAAGAAGCAATTTGCAATTCAAATTCTAATATTGATCAACTATGTGCCCTAATTAATCATGATGTAAAAATAAAAGAGCACGCAAGACACCAATTTTTACCGAGGTTCGATCTCGCCAAAGAGATCTACTCCTCGTTGAAGAAGCCAACACAGAGCCGAGTCTCTTCAAACTCTTTCCCAAGTCAAGTCACCACACAAGGCCGACTTGATTCCACTATCACGGGCAATCACAGAGTTTATGGGGCAACCTCACATGTTGAGGGCTCCCACAAGAATTACAATGAGAAAATGATCAAATACACTCGAAAAGAATACAAGAGAGAGCACGAGTGTAAAGAGATCAAACCCCAAGAGCTCAACAACGTGTAGACGACGATCTCCCAACCCCAAATCTGAATATTCAATTGATTTTCACCTTTTGGGGCTTTAGTTGCGTGGGGAGATGTGTTTTTGTCCTCTTGGGACAGGTGGTGGCGCTAGGGTTTATGTGTTCGATAGTAGGAATCGTTAGTTGTAATTGTGGGGCCGTGGATCTCTTATTTATAGGGTTTCCAAAAAGTTACGGTTAGAGATCCTGATGACTAGACTAGTCCGTACTAGGTACCGGACCTGTCTGGTGTGTTGTGTAAAAGTCGGCGTGGAATGCGACACACTAGAAACCCTAATTGTGTGAGGTATACCAGACTAGTTCGGTGGGTGTCCGGACTTGTCCGGTGCCAAGTGAAATTTGACTCCAGAGAGTTGAACAGACTAGTCTGATCCCAGAAAGGACTTGTCCGATGTTGTGTGTTATTGAACATTAGAGAGTTCAACAGACTAGTCCTGTGCTGTGAAAAAACTTGTGCGGAGTGTAGTGAAAAGGGTTTACATAGACTTGAACGGACTAGTCCGGTCCAATATCGGACTTGTCCAGTGCACCTTGTTATTTGGTTCCAGAAAGTATATCGGGCTAGTCTGATCCACGGTCGGACTGGTCTGGTGCACAGTGCATTTGGACTACAGAGAGTTAAACGGACTAGTCCGGTCCATGAACGGACTAGTCCGATGCTTAGTGAATTTTTAGGTGTTTTTAATCCCTTACCCTTATGCAAAGACTTGAGCGCTTGGGATGTGTCTCTCACACACATTCTATACATTTAAATCTACTTTGCGCTTCTGTTGTCAGTTGGGCTTTTCTCTTTTGTACACCACTTCATTTTTCGCCTTTTTGAGTGCACCAAACTATCTCATTTAGCTTAACCTGCAGTCATCTCAATAAAGTCATTAGGATCTCATTTGTTTGTCATCAATCGTCCAAAACCCACAAGGGATTGTCTACATGGACTTTCAATCTCCCCCTTTTTTGGTGATTGATGACAATCAATTGAGATTTCACAATTAAGAGTAAAAAATTTATTTTCATAAAGGGTGCATATATGAGAATAATAAATCAATAACAAGAAGTTTCTCACATATACGCACTCTTTATGGTGGGGTGCCTAACAAGTGTGTGATCAACAGATGTGATGAGCAATACATAAGCATTTGACAGTTATAGCAGCAATCATCACATTAACATTAACTAAGCGTCACACATTGAGTAAATTAAGCACATCCAAAATAAATTACAATAGTTTGAAAACGAGTACATGTCCTTGATAACAAGTCCTTAATGCCTTAAAAGCTACAACTAGTCTCAATCTCTCCCACTTTGGCATCAAGGCAAAGGGAAACATTGAGTGGAATCACTCATCATCATTGCCTCTCTCACTCTCAGTCCTCTCTTCATCTTCTTCTTCATCTTCCGGTGCTTGAGGAGGAGGAGGAGCAGAAACACCAACCAGTCCAAATGATGCCAACTTTTGTTCAGATAAAGGAGGCATATCAGTAATATTTCCTTTTGAGTCCTCTAAAATCTGAGGTGACCCCACTGGCTCAATCTCTAGCTTGTCACTGATGGCTTCGATGTTGGCCTTCACATATCTTTGATTCTTCTTCTTGGCCAGACACTTTTTATGCTTCTTGATTTCCACTTTGCGACAAGAAGCAAAGATGGATGACAACATCTTCAGAATTCCACTGGATGACTCTCTAGGAGGTGGAGGAGTAGGAGCAGTAGCCTCAGATCTTGTGCCTTCTTGAGCCCCTTTGGATCTTTGTTCCTCTGCAGGTGAGGTGGTGTAGATGGAACAGTGTAGATAGTAATTCTGGGGCCTGAGTTGGGTATGAGGCACATCCTTGACAAATTCCAGTCCTGTCACCTTCTCAATCATATACATGATGTAAGGTGCATAGCCACAGGAGCTGTTAGGAGTGATGGAGATGTTCACAATGTCATTGTACATGTACTCAAAGGCATTGAAAGTCCTTTTCTTGCTTATCACCTTCATCAATGTCCTGAGGGTGCCTTGAATAGTCCTTGCATCCCCCTCCTTGGGAGCTATGGTCTTCCTCAGGATCCTGTTAAGGACAGCATAGAAAGGCTTCAAATACTTAGTGGTTGGATACTTGAATGGTATCTTTGTATCATAGAGAAAGTCAAGCTGATCTTTCTCCAGAGGCTTCAGATTGTGGATAATGATGTCATTCTCCAAAGAATCTTCCAGGTGAAGATTTCTTGCAAATTCCTCATAAGTGACACTGTGGTGTGCTCCATGTGTCATCCAAATCATCCTGTCACCGTCATCACGAGTAAAATAAAGAGTTGAGTAGAATTGAGTGATGACCTCAATGTTCCAGTCCCACTGGAAAGAGACTAGATCTTTCAGTCCATGCAGCTCCAAGGCTTCCAGAACCTCTTGATAGGCTTGACATCTTTTGGACTTTAGATAGGTGATATCAACCCATTATCATTCAATGACAGGATTCCTCATATTTAAATACACATGCTCATATTAGTCAGCATGGAAATTACTCCAAAATCTGGGATCAGCTGATTGTTTGGGCTGGTCATAGACTTTTACTTTCCTGAACTTGTCAGCTAGCTCACCACCCTAGCCAGTGAAATCAGCACTAGATGGCTGTTTGTTGCGGTGAGTAGGAGCTTTCATCTTCAATGGGCCAATAGGGCCACTAGCAAGTCCTTTGCCCTTGTTAAGAGTTCTCCTGGGCCCAGATGAGCTCTCACCAGCATTCTTCCCCTAAGCCTTCTTCACTACCACTCTCCTTCTCTTAGGCAGAGTGTCGTCAGATAGAGGAGAGTGAGCATTGACATCATGCCTTTTCTTCATCACCTTTTCCTTCGCTCTTTGCACTCGAGTCAGATAGAGGAGAGTGAGCATTGACATCATGCCTTTTCTTCATCACCTTTTCCTTCGCTCTTTGCACTCGAGCATGCCCTACCTCTTCGTCATAGTGAAAAGAACTGTCCTCTAAACTCGAAGATATCGTGCATGATAAGGAGGTTCAAGGATTAGATAAGAATCGATTTGAGACTAGTGCAAATTGGGATTTAGATGTTCAAAATAACAGGTACCGAACTTGTCCATTTTCAGAGTGCGGACTTGTCTGGTAAACCGGACTCGTCCGCACTTGAGCACCGGACTAGTCCGGTCTTGCATAAGAACCGTAAATTCCTATTTTCAACATATCTAGCTCGAGTCGATTCACAAGGACTAGGAAACAGTAGGAGTACATCTAGAGGAGTAATGTATGCCCTAGGAATAGAGTGAAACAATGTAGAATGAAGAAAAGTTGAGAGCTAGGGTTTGAAGGGGATTTTATCGAAAAAGTTGAGAGCTAGGGTTTGAAGGGGATTTTATGGAAAAGTTGAAGATTCGTGTTGAAGGAGCAGACATGGGGCCGGATTAGTCCGGAGTGGACAAGCTTCGCACCGAGGAGGAGATTTCCCTTGGAGAAATCCGCGAATTTGGTGGCTAGATGTGAAAATCGCCTTTGGAGCTCACTGAAGAGGAGAGAGAAACCAAATGAGGTTGTGAGGGGTGGAGGATGAGCTCCTGGGCGGATTAGGGTTAACCCCGACAAATCTGGACTAGTCCGGTTGACACCGGACAAGTCCGGTCTTTCGGACTCGGGCCGGACTAGTTTGTGCCAATGGACTAGTCCGGTTATGATGCCCTACAAGTCCAGTGTCTGCAGGACAAAACTGAATTAAAACAACTAGATTTTGGTTGTTTGATCTAATAGTGATCTAAATTACATTATTTAGCAAATAATCTTGATGAACATGACCAGTAAATAATCAACAGTCATACAATGGCCATAATTCACCAAGATTTACTCAGTTAAATAGTTTTCAAGAGAAAATCGAGATAAGGGGCAATTTTTACAAAAATGAGTAAACGTTGAAATCACAATCAAGTATGCAATGTTTCAAGCCACATTCTAGAATCAAGTATATTTAGCTCATTTCTTAGATCAAGAAACCTCTTTTCATCTAGTGGCTTGGTGAAAATATCTGCAAGTTGTTTTTCAGTCCTATCATGTGAAATTTCAATGTCACCTTTTAATTAATGATCTCTAAGGTAATGGTGACGAATATCAATGTGCTTAGTTCTTGAGTGCTCTACTGGGTTGTGTGCAATTTTTATAGCTCTCATTATGAATGTGGCCTAGAGGGGGGGGTGAATAGGCCTTTTTGCAAATTGTCGGATCCCGCAACACTTAACAACCAGTTCAATACCAGAGATATCGGACTAGTCCGATAAAGTGCGGACTAGTCCGGTGTTCACGGACTAAGTGGATTGAGCTTGATCGATTAGATTGATTCTTTTATGTATGCAGCAGAAATATAGAATCAAATAAAGGTTTCAATGTTATAAGCTAGATTATATCACAATTAAATCTTATGTTTAACAATCCAACGTGAGATAAGCAATGATTATGAAACCCTAGGTTATATTGATGAATTAGAACGATGAACACCAAAAACACAAGACACAAGGATTTAACCCGTGGTTCGGCTCCCACAAAGGCAACCTACATCCACGTTGAGGAGTCCACAAAAGGACCGGGTCTTCTCCAACCCTACCCTCGCCAGATTGCCACGAAGGCCAATCCTCTTCCACTAATCACAAAGGGGTGAATAACCAAATTCAAAGGGGCCTTCTCACACGTTGAGAGCTCCCTTGGATTACAACACAAAATACCACCAAAACACACTCAAAAGATTACAATTAAAGCGCTGGAGTGTGTTAGAGAATCAAACCAAGAGCTCAATGTGGTGATGAACGTGTCTCTACAATGATATAGAGTGAATCCTCAAAGTATTTATCGTTGTTGCACTTAATTTTGTGGAGAGATGTAGTTTTTGAGGCTCCTTGGAGATGTGACGGCGCTAGGGTTCGAGAGAGTTCAAAGTTGGGCCGTGCACCTCTATTTATATAGGGTTTCTAAAAGTGACCGTTAGGGTTCAGAAAGTTTGGACTAGTCTGTGGTGGTCACCGCACTAGTCCAGTGTGCTGTGTGTAGCAAACCCTAAGTGTACCGAAATATCGGACTAGTCCGGCTAGGAGCAGACTTGTCCGATTTCGCTACTGGAAATCTTCGGACTACTCCGATAGCCATCGGACTTGTTCGAACATGTGAAACCCTAAGTGTATAGGATGACAAGTCCGCACTTGGGGGACTTGTCCGATTCAGATCAGAGGGTATTTTGGACTAGTCCGTGCACACATCGGACTTGTCCGATTTGGATCAGAAAGAATATCGGACTAGTCCGGTTGTGATCTGACTTGTCCGATTTTGTGTGACTTGTGAAGTGTTTTGAGGACTTGTCCGCACTGGGGGGAACTAGTCCGATTCTAGTCAGAAAGGATATCGAACTAGTCCGATGGATATCGGACTTGTCCGATTTCGTGCAGAAAGGATATCGGACTAGTCCGGTGTAAGTCGGACGAGTCCGGTCCTGTGTAACTTTGTGCAATGTGTGTGTTTAATTTGAATTGAGCTCTTGGGATGTGTTTTCTTAACACACTCCATACATAATGATCTACTATTCTTCTTGCTTGAGCTCATTTTCACTTTGCTCCTCATTCTTCCTTCTTTTTGGCATTTTGCTCATTTTCCTATTAAAATCCTGCACTCATCTCAACAGAGTGGTTAGGATCCCAATTGCTTGTCATAAATCATCCAAAACCCACAATTGAATGTGGCCTAGAGGGGGGCGGGGGGTGAATAGGCCTTCTTGCAAATTGTCGGATCCTGCAACACTTAACAACCAGTTCAATACCAGAGGTATCAGACTAGTCCGGTAAAGTGCGGACTAGTCCGGTGTTCACGGACTAAGGGGATTGAGCTTGATCGATTAGACTGATTCTATTATGTATGCAACAGAAATATAGAATCAAATAAAGGTTTCAATGTTATAAGCTAGATTGTATCACAATTAAATCTTATGTTTAATAATCCAACATGAGATAAGCAATGATTATGAAACCCTAGGTTATATTGATGAATTAGAACGATGAACACCAAAAACACAAGACACAAGGATTTATCCCGTGGTTCGTCTCCCACAAAGGCAACCTACATCCACGTTGAGGAGTCCACAAAAGGACCGGGTCTTCTCCAACCCTACCCTCGTCGGATCGCCACGAAGACCAATCCTCTTCCACTAATCACAAAGGGGTGAATAACCGAATTCAAAGGGGCCTTCTCACACGTTGAGAGCTCCCTTGGATTACAACACGAAATACCACCAAAACACACTCAAAAGATTACAATTAAAACGCAGGAGTGTGTTAGAGAATCAAACCAATAGCTCAATGGTGTTGAACGTGTCTCTCCAATGATCTAGAGTGAATCCTCAAAGGATTGATCATTGTTGCACTTAATTTCGTGGAGAGATGTGGTTTCTAAGGCTCTTGGGAGGTGTGACGGCGTTAGGGTTCGAGAGGGTTCAAAGTTGGGCCGTGCACCTCTATTTATGTGGGGTTTCTAAAAGTGAACGTTAGGGTTCAGAAAGTTCGGACTAGTCCGTAGTGGTCACCGGACTAGTCCATTGTGCTGTGTGTAGCAAACCCTAAGTGTCTCGTAATATCGGACTAGTCCGGCTAGGAGCGGACTTGTCTGATTTTTCTACTGGAAATCTTCGGACTAGTCTAATATCCATCGGACTTATTCGAACATGTAAAACCCTATATGTATAGGATGACAGGTTCGCACTTGGAGGACTTGTCCGATTCAGATCAGAGAGTTTTTCGGACTAGTCCGTGCAAACATCGGACTTGTCCGATTTGGATCAGAATGAATATCGTCCTAGTCCGGATGTGATCGAACTTGTCCGATTTTGTGTGACTTGTGAAGTGTTTTGAGGACTAGTCCGCACTGGGGAGGACTAGTCCGATTCTGGTCAGAAAGGATATCGGACTAGTCCGGTGTCTGTCGAACTAGTCCGGTCCTGTGTAACTTTGTGCAATGTGTGTGTTTAAATGTGGTTGAGCTCTTGGGATGTGTTTCCTTAACACACTCCATACACAATAATCTACTACTCTTCTTCCTTGAGCTCATCTCCAAAACCCACAAGGGAGTTCTAGATGCACTTTCACATTATCACATAGGAGTGGAATATGGTCTAGATTGTAGCTATAGTCCCTTAGAATTTGTCGCATCCAAAGTAGTTGTGCACAACAACTATCGGCTGCAACATACTCCGCTTCGGCTATGGAAAGAGCAATGGAGTTTTGCTTTTTAGATGACCATGAAACTAGGGATCTGCCATGAAATTGACAGGTCCCCGACGTGCTCTTTCTATCGACTTTGCATCCTGCATAGTCGGCAACGGAATAACCTATCAAGTTAAACTTGTGTCCTTTGGGATACCAAAGGCCAAAGTTGTGTGTGTGCACAAGGTACCTTAAGATTCTTTTTATGGCTGTTAAATGGCACTCTTTAGGTGCGGCTTGAAACCTTGCACACATACACACACCAAGCATAATATCTGGCCTAGATGCACATAAATAGAGTAATGAGCCAATCATAGACCGATATACCTTTTGATCCACATTTGGACCATCTTCGTTGAGGACGAGATGTCCGTTAGTTGCCATGGGTGTCTTGATGGGCTTGGCCTTGTCCATATTGATCTTATTGAGGATGTCCTGCGTGTACTTGGTTTGTCTTATGAACGTGCCCTCTCTTAATTGCTTCCTTTGGAATCCCAAGAAGAACTTCAATTCGCCCATCATCGAAATCTCGAACCTATCTGTCATAATCCTGCAAAACTCTTCACAAAATTACTTATTAGTAGAACCAAAGATAATATAATCAACATAGTTTTAACATACAAATATATGATCATCAATGTGTTTTGTGAATAGTGTATAATCAGCTTTTCCAATTTTAAAGCCATTTTGAGTCAGAAAATCTCTAAGGCACTCATACCAAGCTCGAGGAGCTTGTTTGAGGCCATAGGGAGCCTTACGCAGTTTATCAACATGGTTGGGGTACTCTTGATATTCAAATCCTGGTGGCTGCTCCATGTACACTTACTCATTAATTGGACCGTTGAGGAAGGCACTTTTGACATCCATTTGATACAGCTTGAAATTATGGTGAGTAGCATATGGCAATAACATACGAATGGACTCAAGTCTAGCTATGGCAGGAAAAGTCTCGTTGAAGTCCAATCCTTCGACTTGTGAGTAACCTTTAGCCACAAGTCTCGCTTTATTTCTCGTTACCACTCCATGTTCATCTTGTTTGTTCCGAAAGACCCATTTGGTTCCAAAAATGTTCGCCTTTGGTCTTTCCACCAGTTCCCACACTTCATTTCTATTGAGGTTGTTCAACTCCTCTTGCATTGCAATCACACAATCTGGATCCTTTAAGGCATCTTCTACCCTGTATGGTTCCAAAAAAGAAACAAAAGAGTAATATTCCCAAAAATTTTCTATGTGAGATCTAGTAGTTACTCCCTTGGCAATATCTCCAATGATGTTGTTGACGGGTTGATCTCTTTGTACACTCTGATGTACTCTCGGGTGAGGGACTTGTGAAGTTGCTTGCTCTTTATTGTCTTCATGTTCATTGTCACCCCCTACATCATTGCTTTCGTGGTTATATGGATCTTCTTGATCTTCCTGATTTTGATCTTGTGCATGAGCTCCCCCTTGATCATTGCTTTCTTGTTGAGGTTCATCTTGTGCACTTGAGTATTGTGGTTGTTCTTGAGGTAGAATATCACCAAGTTCTATTTTCCTCAACGCTTCACATGGGGCTTCTTCTTGATCTAGCACACACTTATCAACTTGCTCCACTTGGGAGCCGTTAGTTTCATCGAACACTACGTCACGTGGTACTTCAACAAGGCCAGAGACTTTGTTGAAGACATGATAGACGCACGCGTTTGAATCATAACCCAGCAAGAACCCTTCATCAGATTTTGAAGCAAACTTTGAAGTCCTTGGTTTCTTGTTTAGAATAAAACATTTACAACCAAATACTTTAAAATATGAAACATTTGGTTTGTTACCGGTAAGAAGCTCATATGCCATTTTCTTCAAGAGTCGGTGAAGATACAACCGATTTATGGCGTGACAAGCGGTGTTCACCGCTTCAGCCCAAAACTGGTCCGATGTCTTGTATTCATCCAACATTGTCCTCGCCATTTCAATTAGCGTTATTTTTTTCCTTTTGGCCACCCCATTCTGTTGAGGGGGGTAGGGTTCTGAAAACTTGTGCTTTATTCCTTCTCCATCAAGGTACTCCTCAACTTGTGTATTTTTGAATTATGTCCTGTTGTCTCTTTTAATATTCTTCACGGTTGATGAGAATTCGTTTTGAACTCTTATCAAGAATTTCTTGAGGATTCCCTGAGTTTCTGATTTATCATACAAGAAAAATACCCAGGTGAATCTTGAAAAATCATCAACAATAACTAAACCATATTTGTTACCGCCAATTCTTATGTAAGAAATTGGACCAAAAATATCCATGTGAAGAAGTTCCAACGGTCTTGTAGTAGTCATCATGTTCTTGGTGGGGTGCGGTGTTCCAACTTGTTTTCCCGCCTGGCAAGCACTGCACAACCTGTCTTTCTCAAAAACAACATCCTTTAACCCTCGGATGTGACCACCTTTTAGAAGATTCTGCAGATTTGTCATCACAACATGGGCTAGCTGTCTATGCCACAACCATCCCATGTTAGTTTTGGAACCAAGCAAGTTTTGATTTCAGCTTTATCTTTGTTGAAGTCAACAAGATAGAGTTTTCCCTTCAACATCCCCCTGAATGCAATTGAGCCATCGCTTCTTCTAAAAAGGGTCACACCCTAATTAGTGAATAAACAGTTATAACCTTTGTCGCATAGTTGAGATATTGACAGAAGGTTATAATCTAAAGAACCTACATGTAAAGCAATCGAGAGAGTATGTTGAGAAGAGATTTCAATTTTACTGCTGCCAAGGATCTTTCCTTGGCTGTTGTCTCCAAAGTATATCCCTTCACTTGGATCTCTGTTCTATTCATACTCCACGAACATGTTCCTCTCTCCGGTCATGTGATTTGTGCATCCGCTGTCTAGCACCCATTTTGATCCACCGGAGGAGTAGGCCTGCAAAACAAGATTATTCGCTGGTTTTAGGTACCCAAGCTTGATTGGGTCCTCTCAGGTTAATCACAAGAGTCTTGGGCACCCACACAAAAGTTTTTGAATTCTTGTGGCGTGGCCCTGCATATATAGCAAATACATTTCCAAATTTTTCTTTCATAAGTACATACGAAGCATCAAAAGTACGAAATTGTATTTGCAAGTCGGATTCATGCAATTTCTCCTTAACAAAAGTAATTTTCTTCTTAGCATGATCATTTGTGGACATGTGTTTGTTCTTGTTAAACCCAATACCATCTTTGACGTTAGGAGGTCTAGTGACCATATATGCACTGCATTCATATTTGATCTTTTCCTTGTCAAAGATCCCACTTTGGGAAGGATGCTTTGCATGAGAAGTAGAAGAGTTAGATTTCACAACATTTTTCTTAATAGAACATGTGCAAGTTGTGAGGACCAGAATCTCGACATCCGAGGATCTCATTGGGTGGTGTCGTGCGATGCGACACCCAACAGTGTACAAGTGCAAAACGAGAATAAGTACAAGATAAAGTATTTTATTTATCTTACAGCGGAAGTTTTTACAATACTTGCGTAAGGACAGAATATATATATATATATATATATATATATATATATATATATATATATATATCATAGCTACGCTCTCAGCACTAACTATGCAAAAGCAAAGTTATCCATGCCTTGGATACTTCGCACTAGCAGCACTCAATTATGGCGGCGTGCAGGGTTCCCACTCGGCTGTACACCCTGGAGGGGGTGCATCCTCATCATCAAACCCTTCATCAACGGTATAACCTGCAAAAACTCGTTAACCGCAAACGTGAGCATAAGGCTCAACAAGACTAACCCGTCTCACTAGACATATGCAAAGGGGACACTAAACATAGGTAAGGTGAAGCATAAATGACTCGCCTATAAGTGGATCCTTATAATCATATTTTACGTAGCAAATGACATTCTCCCAGTACGACACATCATGGGCTCCGCAATCAAACAAGAAACGCTTTACCGATGATATGACATGCTCAGAGCACATAGTGCTATTACAGCTAAAGTATGGGGAAATTATAAACTTTTAATTGTACTATCTCTAAATCATACAAGGTTGCAAAGTAATTATAATTCAATACAATATGATTTTTCTGACTTCTTTAGTATTTACTACGTCACGACACAGTGAACAAGTGGTACTCTATTACTGCGAGGGACAGTGATTGCAATCAGGACACACCCGGACAACACGACACATACGTCGTTCGGAAGTGTCAGCGAGCACACCTGTACCTACATAACACTTCAATACTAGGCGTATATGGCCACCTTTCGCGAGACACTCAAATGCCGAACCAGTCGATCCATCACGAGCAGGAGGTCCCTGCGTGGGGTGTACTCTGACGTGCCCACTAGCGGATTTACACCTTGCTGCCCTCAACCCACACCTATAAAATGGAACGGTATGCCTCGACACCCAAGTGACCAAGCTACGTCAGTTTATTGGATCCCATATCTCCATTATGTTGCCGATACAAGTCAAGCTTGTTCAACGGGCCCGCACACGAAGCGGGCCTCAACCGACACAGGCAGGGCTATGCGACCGAGACTCATTTCTTGCTGCTTCCTATCCATTCCCTGTCCGGTCTCAATTTCTTTATATTAACCCATTGTCTATCAATTCAATCCTGTGAGATATGTCCTACATCTCTCGCGAGTAGATTCCAACTACTCGAATTCTACCGGATTTCTTATGCATTAGCAATGCAATTACTACATGTCAAATTGTAACTCGTCCCAAACAATCCCTAGGGTTTCTTGGCCATGCAAGTGGAGTATCAAACATCCTAAACTTAATGCACAATTCATATACTATTCATCATAGTGTTAAAGCAAAATTTTATAAATGACTTAAATGCAAACCGGGGCTTGCCTTGTTGCAGGTCAGAGTCTGAGTTAAAATTTGGAAGATGCTCTTCCAAGACTTCTGGCTCCTCCTCGACTTCGGTCACTATACGATATGCATATAATAGGTATATAAATGACTTTGAAAAATAATCATCATCGAGACCAAAATTTTAACCCATGGTGAACATTAGATGATAGGGACCTTAATTGGCTTTGGAACATTAGGGTATATACTAGGAAATATGATCAAGGCTCTTGCAAAGAATAGGAGATGATCAAAGTATAGTGTTGTCTCTAAAATTATGGCAAGCAATAACTTCCAAGAATTTTAAAGAAGAAACTGTAGCTTGAACATAGCTGTCAGTTGATAATCATGATAGAGGAAGTGGTTCTGGTTCTGGAAAAATTTGTTTCATAATTTTCTAAGCTTTGGGGAAGGATTTATTGTATTTCTAAGTTGGCAAGAATTTCTGGATTTACTTTATAATTGAATTTCTAGCCATTAAATCAGTATTTAATTTGTAACGGAATTAGGACTAGGATAGTAGGTTAATTAAATCCAAGATTTTTACAAGAGCTAGTGTATGACCAAAGCAAGGTTCAGTTTAAATTTGGGACATAATAAAGCAATTGAACATCTGTAAAAATTCAATAACTGAAAAAGGAAATCGAACCATACAGAGGTTTCAACAGGTGCAATGGCTCCCAAACTTTTTCTAAGGTCAAGAATAGGACACTAAATTTTATGTGAGTTTTGGGGGTTTTTCCACTGGCTATCTTATTTGGAAAAATTGTATTTTCATTTGGAAAGATTATATTCTACAGAATTTATCTTTGAGTTTCAAAGAACCTAATTGGTACTGACAGAAACTAGAGCTCAAGGGATTTCAAACAAAATTTGTTTGAAGATTTTTGGAGTAGTCTACAGAGAGATATTCAATTTAGAAATTTGAATAATTTTCTGGAATTATTTTAATAACCCATTGGCGCCAGAATTCAAATTTTGAATCGGCGGGTCCCATGGGCCACGAGGCGTGCTCTGGTCAATGCAACACCGCAGTCCACAGAACTATTTGCGCACGGCTGCACGGGATCCCAGCCGCACCGTGATCTCGCAGCCGCTGGCAGGTGGGACCCTACGGGGTCATCTTCTACCTCGGGTCAGTGCCCGCGCGAGGCGGCGCCCGCGGCGGTGACTCGCGGGCGAGCTCGCCGCCGGCTAAACCGACGGGCCATACTTGCCCAAACTCGCTGCCTGGGGGTTTTTGGAGTCGCTGAGCACGATGGTGAGGTCGGTGGGACCAGCAACTCGCCGGAAATGGCCGTGCGACGGCGGCGGAAGCGGTGAGCACTTGGGCAACGTGGAACTCGCTCCAGAGTAGCTCGAACCATTCGGGATCTTCTTCAAAACCTTCCTGGGACGATGCAGATCAAAGAACTGGACGTGGAAGAGGGGGAAACAACCAGAAACTATGAGCTCGACGGTGAACCGAGGTTTCCTCACCGGCGGCGAGCAAAACTCGATTTTTTTCGGCCGTTGCTCGATAACTTTTAGGGGTTTTTGCTCAGGTAGGAGCGCTAGGACCTATAGAAACTATCTCTAAACAATTGAATAGAATGATTACTTGTAGAAACGGAATTTAAACGAAAACCTAGCGAGTTCATTTACTTCGGTCGGAAGAAAGAAGATCGATAACTTGTTCAATTCTCAACAAAAAAGGAAACGGTTTGCACCGAGAGTTAGAGCTTGACTAGGCGCACCTTTAAGCTGTTGGAGTCGTGGCTTGAAACGGCGCGAGACGGCGGCGCACCACGGAGCAGAGGTGGGCGGCGGCAATGGCGCGCGGCGGAGATTGACTCACGAGAGGGGGAAAACCACTGATCGAGGAGGGGAAATAAGGGAGCGGCAGCGGCCTTTTATAGCGCCGCAGCAAGCTAGCACGCAGGTAGCTCACTGGAGCTGCATGCGCGCGCGCTGTCGAGCGGTCGAGCACCGGTGCAGAGAAGGCAGGCGGCCGACCTGATCCATTCAGTAGAGGCTGACCGGTGGGGCCCACAGGTCAGTTAGGCTCTAGCAGTAGAGTTATAAATTCATTTAAAAATAGAAGATCAACTCCAAAAATCATGAAATTTGGTGGAGATGGTAAATGAATTATTTTGAACACCATGGTGAACTCAAATCTTATCTTCAAAGAAGTTGGGGAAGAATTTAAAATTCAGATTTGAATTTGATTCAAATTTGCTAAGTGCCTCAATTAAAATAGCAATTGAGTTCCTAAAATCTTGAAATTTTGCAGGTAAGATATATAGAGTTTCAGAAGGTCAAAGAAAAATTTAGAGCTTCTAATTTGAACATTTTTGGCAGGGCCAATTAGTACTGCACTTTAAATTGTCTTGATAAAACTTCATCCCAATAATTCTAATGTTTGAAAAGCGGTGAATAGAATCATTCTAGAATTAGCGGTGAAGTCCAATACTCATGTTAATAAAATTTAACCATGAGTGCAAGAAGGGTTTGGAGGGCATTAAGTTCATGTGTACCACTACATTGGATCTTTATTATAGTTGATCACAAAACTCATAACTGGATTCACATGCCATAAAAGTGGGGTTTTACATTCCCCCCCCTTAAAAGAATCTTGTCCCGAGATTACAAAAGGATGCAAAAGGAAAAGATCTAACGAACATATGCCGCTAACAAGTCCGGATAATTCGTTCTAAGATACTCCTCGCTTTCCCACGTGGCTTCTTTAGCACTGTGGTTGCTCCATAAGACCTTGTAGAAACGCAAGGTGCGGCTTCTTGTGGTGCGAGTCTTCTCGTCGACGATTTGAGTTGGATGCTCGGAATAAGCGAGATGTGGTTGGAGAGCTTCCAAATCCTCTATACGCACATCAGCGGGAGTTTTAAGACATTTCTGTAACTGGGAAATGTGGAATACATTGTGAACTCCTGAAAGTGATGACGGTAACTCCAATTGATATGCCATAGGTCCGCATTGTTCTAGGATTGTGAATGGCCCAATAAAACGTGGAGCTAGCTTCCCCTTTACTCCAAATCGATGAACCCCTTTCATCGGAGACAAACGAAGATAGACGGGATCCCCCACGTTGAAGTGAAGTGGTCGACGTCATTTGTCTGCATAGCTCTTCTGACGAGACCGAGCAGCTTTGAGATTGGCTTGAATAGTGCGAACTTGCTCTTCGGCTTCTTTTATTAAGTCGATGCCATATACTACTCGTTCACCAGATTCGCACCAGTTCAAGGGTGTGAGACACTTCCGGCCATAAAGAGCTTCATATGGCACAATATGGATGCTAGCCTGGTACCCGTTGTTGTACGAAAATTCCGCCAATGGTAGATGATCATCCCAATTCCTACCATGGTGGATGACACAGGCGCGAAGCATGTCTTCTAGCACTTGATTCACTCGTTCGGTCTGACCATCGGTCTGAGGATGATAAGCCGAGCTCCGAATCAACTTGGTTCCCAACGCATCATGGAGATGCTCCCAGAATCATGAAACAAATACAGCTCCACGATCGGAGATGATGGTGCGGGGTATTCCGTGGAGGCATACGATTCTGGCAATATATAACTCCGCGTATCTTGATGAATGATAGTTGGTATTGAGGGAATGAAATGCGCCATCTTAGTCAGTCGGTCAACTATCACCCAGATTGAATTGTGCTTTCAGAGAGTGAGAGGTAAACCCACAATGAAATCCATGCTGATATCCTCCCATTTCCATGCCGGGATGCTTAAGGGTTGAAGCTGTCCGACTGGCTTCATATGGTCATCCTTCACTCGCCGGCACGTATCACACTCGGACACGTGTTTAGATACATCCCTCTTCATCCGAGTCCACCATAACTTCTTTCTCAAATCTTGGTACATTTTGTTACTTCCCGAATGAATAGAATACTTGGATAAATGAGCTTCATCCAGTATCTTCCTCCGAAGTTCCATGTTTCGGTGTACCACTATACGGTTGTTAAATACCTTCATCGTCACTTCGGAAACATTTCATCTCCCCCTTCTCCATTCTTTGCCGAGTATGCGACATCCCTTTGTCCGCCTTCTGAGCTGCCATAATATCCTCCCGATGGTAGGAACGAGAGCGAGATTATAGAGTGCCCCATATGGAACCAAGTAGAGACTCGGTTCTTCTTCTCCTTCCATTGAGGTAATGGAAATATTGTTGATATGGGACTTGCGGCTCAGAGCATCTGCGACTACATTTGCCTTGCCTGGATGGTAGTGGATCTCAATTTCATAGTCCATGATCAACTCTAACCATCTCCATTGTCGCATATTCAAATCCTTCTGGGTGAAAATGTATTTCAAGCTCTTGTGATCCGTGTAGAGGTGTACTAGATTACCCAGTAAATAATGCCTCCACATCTTCAATGCCAGTACCACAGCAGCGAGTTCTAGATCATGAGTCGGATAGTGTTGCTCATGGTTCCGAAGCTGCCGTGATCCATAAGCGATCACTCGTCTATCCTGCATCAACACACATCCCAAACCAATTCCTGATGCATCACAATACACGTCAAAAGATTTGGTTGTGTCTGGTTGAGCTAATACTAGTGCCGTTGTAAGGTGTTTCACCAATGCTTTGAAACCTGCCTCACATGCCTCAGTCCATACATACTTCCGCCCTTTCTTCAGAAATGCGGTCATTGGTTTAGCTATCTTGGAGAAATTGGGTATAAACCTCCGGTAATATCCTTCTAAACCTAGGAAACTTCAGACTTCATGTACAGACTTTGGAGACTCCCATTTGAGGACTTGCTGATCTTGCTGGGATCAATTGCAATCCCTTCCGCTGATATGATGTGCCCTAAAAATGGCACTTGGCTGATCCAGAATTCACACTTGCTGAACTTAGCATATAGCTGATGGTCCCGTAATCGTTGAAGCACGATACGCAGGTGTTGAGCATGTTCTTCTTCGGATTTTGAATACACAAGTATGTCGTCAATAAAGACCATGACAAACTTGCAATTCTGGCATGAACACCGAGTTCATGAGATACATGAAATGAGCTGGTGCGTTGGTCAATCCGAAAGACATAACAAGGTACTCATATAGTCCATACCTCGTCGAGAATGCTGTCTTTGGTATATCTTCGGGTCGGATTCTAATCTGATGATAACCAGAACGAAGATCCATCTTCGAAAATACTTTAGCACCCACCAATTGACCGAAGAGAATATCAATGCGTGGCAGTGGATACTTGTTTTTGATAGTGACAGCATTAAGTGGATGATAGTGTACACACAGTCTCAAGGTTTTATCTTTCTTTTCTACGAACAGTGCAAAACAACCCCATGGTGATGAACTTGGACGAATGAAACCCTTGTTCTCTAGCTCTGTTTATTGTTCCTTAAGTTCTGCAAGTTCCTTGGGTGCCATCTTGTAGGGTGGTCGTGAGATTGGCACTGTGCCCGGTGCAAGTTCAATCTTGAACTCTATATCTCTTTCTGGGGGCATACCAGGAAGATCTTCAGGAAACACGTCCGGGTATTCACATACTACCGGAATATCCTTAAGTTCCATAACCTGGGTATTGTGAGAAGAGGGGTCCAATGGAATGATGTTCTCAAGGTTGAGCACTTGGGGCTGATGGAGTGGAGAGTTTAGATAAATCTTTCGAGGAAGGATATCAATTATAGCACCATGGTATTGCAACCATGCCACTCCTAAGATGATATATAGCTTTTGAGTCTCTAAGATAATGAAGGAGGTAGGATAGATGTTCCCATCTAGGTCAAGAGGTACCCTATGGACCATTTCATATGTTACTACCCTCCCTGCTGGAGTGCAAATCATATAAGGAGTTTTGGTGGAGATAATAGGTAGCTGATTTTTAATGACAACAGATTTACTAATGACATTGTGTGAAGCTCCGTAGTCGAAGAGTATGACTACGGAATGATTGAAGATAGCGAACGTACCCGTGAGCACGGGCGCGCATGCCGGAACGTCCTCGAGGGCGAGGTGGTGGACGTGGCCGGTTCCGGTGGCTGGCTTCTTGAGCTGGTTGCGGGGTTTGTTGGCCCCCTGATAGGATGATTGCCCTCCGCCTTTTCGATTTTGAGGGCAGTCCTTGGCGAAGTGCCCCGTACGCCCACACATGAAGCATGTGTATGGGGTTTGGCCAGTACGAATGGGAGGACGGAATCCCGGTGCACGTGGTGGAGGTGGAAGTGCATGTGGGATCATCCCCTGTTGTTGCTGCGGTCGGGATCCGATGTTGCTGAACTGGCGACCACTTAACATTGGTGGTCGTGATGGCGGTTGCCACCTCTGGCCGGATGGTGACCGGTACACCATACGGTACTTCTGAGGAGCACCACCTCCGCTGCCCTGCGGAGCACTCCTCTTCTTTTTGTCTGAGGACAGCTCGCGCGTAGCGTCCTCCTGCATGATAGCAGCATTGACGATGTCGTTGAAGCTTCAGCGGTTGAACAGGACAAGCTTGTCCTTCATCTTGGGGTTCAAACCCCGGTAGAAGCATTTGCGCTTCCGATCTTCGGTATTCACTTGGTCCTGAGCGTATTGGGCCAAGTGGTTGAATGCTTTGGAGTACTCGTATGCACTCCTTCCTCCTTGCCTTAGCTCCAAGCACTCTTGAAGCTTCCTCCTCAAAATCCCGGGAGGGATGTGGTAGGCGCGGAACACCTCCCGGAATTCGGCCCAGCTTACGACATGGCCTGCAGGGCGTGCGGCAAGGTAATTGGCCCAACATGAGCCGGCAGACCCCTGCAGTTGTTGCACTGCAAACAGCGTCTTCTGCTGTTCGGTCACCTCGAGTAAACCGAACTTGCCTTCAATGGTGCGGAGCCAATTATCCGCCTCCAACGGTTCATCGGCCTCTCTGAAGAACAGTGGATGTGTCGATGAGAAATCAGAGTAGGAACTTTGATATTGATGACGCGGTCCATCATCCTGTTGTCCCCCTTGACGGGACGAAAGCCGCACCAGAGTTCGCAGTAGCTCGGTTTGCTCGTCGCGCGAGCCGAGCACTGCAGCAAGAACCTCCGCGGGGCTCCTCGGAAGTGTGGGCGGAGGTGGTGGAGGTGGTTGCGTTTGAGGCGTATTCTGCCCCGGGGGTGGTGTGTCATCCCCCTGCCCTCCACTTGAGCCTCCCACTTCTGGGGCTGCACGTGTACGCACCATGCTGCAATACAACTATTCACACCGTAAGTCTCATTGCCTCAAGTTCATCCTTCCATATAAATAGTAATGCGGTAGGTAACAATAGATGATGCATAACATTCACATATATTGATAAAGCACAAACTTTATGCAATCTATATTATCTTGGGCCCAAGTTTTCAACAGAACTCCAAAAATAGACAGACTTAATTTAAAGAGGTCGTCTCATCTATGCTTGGTCACCACAAGTTGTCATGCCTATATTATTGTACATCCACCTCGCTACTATTTACAACAAGACTCATAAAGTCGCAAAATACACGTGGTGTTTACTACACATCATTACACTCGGCCTAAAGTGATAAGTACATCATCACTGCCCTTTACTCATAAAACTCGACCTCATGAGGATCTTCTTCTTCCCCGTCATCCTTAGGATTAGGCACCACTGGTATGGGTGCTGGAGCAGAAGATGATGCCTCATTCAAAAGTGACGTCCTTTTGGCAATCATAGTTTGCCAATCCGTCTGTACCTTAAACATCCCCCAGGCCTCGTTCTCCTGCTGAGCCTGCTCACAGCTAGTCTTCCAGCTCTGAGCCTCCACTCTGAACTGATCCCGATCTGCAGTCACCGCGTCCAACTGGGTGTCCTGCTGGTGTCCATATCGTAGGCTTGCCTCCAAGTAAATTTCCATCTCTAGAGTCTCCTGGCGAGATGCGACTAAATC
Source organism: Tuctoria greenei (assembly GCA_036927565.1). Taxonomy (NCBI): domain Eukaryota; kingdom Viridiplantae; phylum Streptophyta; class Magnoliopsida; order Poales; family Poaceae; genus Tuctoria; species Tuctoria greenei. The sequence continues at coordinate 177,509,930 of JAYESD010000004.1, read as the reverse complement.
CATAACAGCGTCATGCCATTGATTCTCCCTAAGGTTCAAACGATGGTTGAGTCCATCATTTGCCCTCTCAAAGTGATTCGCTCGAATCATGGCTGGCTTCAGATTGTCCGTCAATTCTTTTATGCATGCCCTTTGATTTCCCTTCTCGCGATGTGATGCGTATGCGTACACCGCTAAGGCTGTTGCGGATGTTTCACCGTGCTCGCCCACCTCTACAAGCAAGCGGGTTGCCCAGGCTTCAGAAGCCCTTCCGTTAACTAGAAAGAACTCATATGGAGTACCCACCAGATTACAGTAATGAAGTTTGCAAAACCTCCCTATGGCAATGCTTGCGGCGTAGCTCCATGTTTCCTCTAATATCAACCCTTTGATCTTGATGGAGTATGGAGCCCATCCAAGGTGCGGTGGACCAGCAGGTACATCGACGTAGATGGTGCAACTCCACATACCGTTTTCTTGGAACTTCTTGCCCCAATAGCTAGGCAACACCTGGTAGCCAAACTGGCGAAGCAACCTAACAAACACGTCCGGGAAACCGGCTTGCCCGGTGCACGTTGAGAACAACCATCCATTAGGCAACTGAATTCTTGGTGCTGCCATCTGTGGACAAACATACCCGGATGTCAATACACCGTATAAATTTTCAACTCAATCAATGATAATGTTGGACAAAAGAAATTATCCATAATCAATTGATTCGAGCAAATCTGCAAACTGGAACTGATCACAGTTCTGGTTCAACTGACCTTCCTGTATTAACCCAAAAGTTTCATACATGAAATATCAGAATTAAAAGTTAAGTTGAATACAAAAGTTGTAGTACACTTCAAAACCTTTCCAGATTGTACTCATACAGCTCTAGGCGAACTAATATGAGGAATCTATACAGGTTTTAAGTTGACTCAAGTTTTCTGGAAATTTTGACAGAACCTTCCCTGTATATGGGCTTAACTCCCCATCCTATACAGGTTTATCATGATAAGATATTGAGGTAATGTAAAAATAAAAAATTGTATAAAATCGCGTTAACAATCCGGAAATAAAAGAGTTCCACCCTAAAGACTTTGTTACACAGGTATCACGCACAAATGCACAACCCTGTGCAAACTGTTCCAAGTTCTGGACTGCAAGAACCAAGTTTGCAACAAATGGAATTAGGCATAGCTACACCCAGATTCAGGCCAGGAGTGACAAATAAAGTTGATATAGTACTTCCTAAGCTTTCCAGAAATGTATATATGGGACCATGTCACTATTCTGGATTAAGAGCTATAACTATCCGAACTTAACAGTTGAACTGACTGGTTTGCACCAGCAGTCCTGCAGTTCACTGTGTTGACTCCCCAATTTGGTTTAACTCCAACCCAAATCAGGAAACACCTCCCATAACAAACTTCTAAAACTCCTCCTACCCTTTCCAAACATGTATCACAAGAAGGCAGGGGATTTTTCGACAGCAAGTTATGGCAAAAATACAGAGACTGGTGCAATGGTAAGGTCATCTGGAGCAGTTACAATACACCCCAGATTTCAACAGATTATCAAGCTTTTCTGTCTTCGTAGTCAACAGAAAAGTTGTAGAGATCTTCACGAGCTTTCCATCCATATATGACACTCCTATACTATCTATAAAATACTAAGATTACAACCCGGTGAAGTCGAGCCAACTTCTGCCAGAAAACAAGAATCTTGATTCTATTTATTCTATCGAGTCGGAACCCTTTTTGCGGAGTCCAAACCTACCAGCATCTGATATTTGGACTTTCCAAAGCATTATGCATCCATTCTGTCAGCGGGGATGGTCTATTATCATGTTTGATACTGACGGTACTACGTATCTCACCAAAGAAAATTCTATCCGGTATTTCCGGTTACGTCTATAGGTGGTTCCTATATCGTTCTCTTGCAAATGGCTTCTACACGTTCTTCTACCGTAGTTAATGCTGCAAAAGACAAACAATCCCCTTTCACACCTTCACACCTAAAGGGCGGCACGGGGAAACACGACAGGCAGTCACAATAATATCCATATGAAAATAAATGCATACGACTCTGGTGTGAGTCGTCCTCGGGCGAAGTCATGTCTCGAGGTACATGGCTGTAAATACGTCTGTACAGCAAAGACTCCCGTACGATCCGGCTTATACACGCTCGGGCATACGTGTTTCGCATGCTCCCATAGAACATGAATAGTTCTAGAGAGGCATACTATCGGGTTATACACCACCCGATGGGGGCTCCCACTAACTTTGAAGCACGTTGGGGTACCGCATGTCATAGGTTCTCAGAAACATTGAAAGCTTCAGAGACTCCTATTAACATCCCGTGCCAAGCCACGAAAATTTCACATACCACTCCTCGTATGCTGAGCTTACCGAGATTGATCCACTCTCGGTGGCATACCTTACTTCTTACCTGACGTCGGGGCGTCATTACAGAATATAATAACACATAGTTAGTTTAAAACCTTTATACCTTATACTAATAATACTCCTTATAAAGGCATATAACTAATTCCTCATTCAAGTCCTAATTTTTGAAAATATGTTCTTTTCAAGTACACTATTCCCAATGATGCTCTGATACCATGACTATGAGGACCATAATCCCGACATCCGAGGATCTCATTTGGTGGTGTCGTGCGATGCGACACCCAACAGTGTACAAGTGCAGAACGAGAATAAGTACAAGATAAAGTATTTTATTTATCTTACAGCGGAAGTTTTTACAATACTAGCGTAAGGACAGAAATATATATATATATATATATATATATATATATATATATATATATATATATATATATATATATATATCATAGCTACGCTCTTAGCACTAACTATGCAAAAGCAAAGTTATCCATGCATTGGATACTTTGCACTAGCAGCACTCAATTATGGCGGCGTGCAGGGTTCCCACTCGGCTGTACACCATGGAGGGGGTGCAGCCTCATCATCAAACCCTTCATCAACGGTATAACCTGCGAAAACTCGTTAACTGCAAACATGAGCATAAGGCTCAACAAGACTAACCCGTCTCACTAGACATATGCAAAGGGGACACTAAACATAGGTAAGGTGAAGCATAAATGACTCGCCTATAAGTGGATCCTTATAATCATATTTTACGTAACAAATGACATTCTCCCAGCACGGCACATAATGGGCTCTACAATCAAACAAGAAACGCTTTACCGATGATATGACATGCTCAGAGCACATAATGCCATTACAGCTAAAGTATGGGGAAATTATATACTTTTAATTGTACTATCTCTAAATCATACAAGGTTGCAAAGTAATTATAATTCAATACAATATGATTTTTCTGACTTCTTTAGTATTTACTACGTCACGACACAGTGAACAAGTGGTACTCTATTACTGCGAGGGACAGTGATTGCAATCAGGACACACCCGGACAACACGACACATACGTCGTTCGGAAGTGTCAGCGAGCACACCCGTACCTACATAACACTTCAGTACTAGGCGTATATGGCCACCTTTCGGGAGACACTCAAGTGCCGAACCGGTTGATCCGTCACGAGCAGGAGGTCCCTGCGTGGGGCGTACTCTGACGTGCCCACCAGCGGATTTACACCTTGCTGCCCTCAACCCACACCTATAAAACGGAACGGTATTCCTCGACACCCAAGTGACCAAGCTACGTTAGTTTATTGGATCCCATATCTCCATTATGTCGCTGGTACAAGTCAAGCTTGTTCAACGGGGCCGCACACGAAGCGGGCCTTAACCGACACAGGTAGGGCTATGCGACCGAGACTCATTTCTTGCCGCTTCCTATCCATTCCCTGCCCGGTCTCAATTTCATTATATTAACCCATTTTCTATCAATTCAATCCTGTGAGATATGTCCTACATCTCTCGCGAGTAGATTCCAACTACTCGACTTCTACCGGATTTCTTATGCATTAGTAAAGTAGTTACTATAGGTAAAATTGTAACTCGTCCCAAACAAACCCTGGGGTTTTTTGGCCATGCAAGTGGAGTATCAAACATCCTAAACTTAATGCAAAATTCATATACTATTCATTATAGTGTTAAAGCAAAATTTTATAAACGACTTAAATGCAAACCGGGGCTTGCCTTGTTGCAGGTCAGAGTTAGAGTTAAAATTTGGAAGATGCTCTTCAAAGACTTTTGGCTCCTCATCGACTTCGGTCACTATACGATATGCATATAATAGGTATATAAATGACTTTGAAAAATAATCATCATCGAGACCAAAATTTTAACCCATGGTGATCATTAGATGATAGGGACCTTAATTGGCTTTGGAACTTTTAGGGTAGATACTAGGAAATATGATCAAGGCTCTTGCAAAGAACAGGAGATGATCAAAGTATAGTGTTGTCTCTAAAATTATGGCAAGCAATGGCTTCCAAGAATTTTAAAGAAGAAACTGTAGCTTGAACGTAGCTGCCAGTTGATAATCATGATAGAGGAAGTGGTTCTGGTTCTGGAAAAATTTGTTTCATAATTTTCTAAGCTTTGGGGAAGGAGTTATTGTATTTCTAAGTTGGCAAGAATTTCTGGATTTACTTTATAATTGAATTTCTAGCCATTAAATCAGTATTTAGTTTGTAACGGAATTAGGACTAGGATAGTAGGTTAATTAAATACAATATTTTTACAGGAGCTAGTGTATGACTAAAGGAAGGTTCAGTTTAAATTTGGGACATAATAAAGCAACTGAACATCTATAAAAATTCAATAACTAAAAAAGGATATCGAACCATACAGAGGTTTCAACAGGTGCAATGGCTCCAAACTTTTTTTGGACGTCAAGAATAGTACACTAATTTTTATGTGAATTTTGGGGATTTTCCAGTGGCTATCTTATTTTAAAAAATTGTATTTGCATTTGGAAAGATTATATTCTACAGAATTTAACTTTTAGTTTCACAGAACCTAATTGGTACTGACAGAAACTAGAGCTCAAGAGCTTTCAAACAAAATTTGTTTGAAGATTTTTGGAATAATCTATAGAGAGATATTCAATTTAGAAATTTGAATAATTTTCAGGAATTATTTTAATAACCCATTGGCGCCAGAATTCAAATTTTGAATCGGCGGGTCCCATGGGCCACGTGGCGTGCTCTGGTCAATGCAACACCGCAGTCCACAGAACTATACGTGTGCGGCCGCACGGGATCCCAGCCGCACCGTGATCTCGCGGCCGCTGGCAAGTGGGACCCTACGGGGTCGTCTTCTACCTCGGGCCAGTGCCCGCGCGAGGCGGCGCCCGCGGCGGTGACTCGCCGGTGAGCTCGCCGCTGGCTAAACCGACAGGCCAAACTTGCCCAAACTCGCCGCCTGGGGGTTTTTGGAGTCGCTGAGCACGACGGTGAGGTCGGTGGGACCAGCAACTCGCCGGAAATGGCCATGCGACGGCGGCGGCGGCGGTGAGCACTCGGGCAACGTGGAACTCGCTCCAGAGTAGCTCAAACCACTCGGGATCTTCTTCAAAACCTTCCTGGGATGATGCAGATCAAGGAACTGGACGTGGAAGAGGAGGAAACAACCAGAAACTATGAGCTCGACGGTGAACCGAGGTTTACTCACCGGCGGTGAGCAAAACTCGATTTTTTTCAGCCGTTGCTCGATAACTTTTAGGGGTTTTTGCTCATGTAGGAGCGCTAGGACCTATAGAAACTATATCTAAGCAATTGCATAGAATGATTACTTGTAGAAACGGAATTTAAACGAAAACCTAGCGAGTTCATTCACTTCGGCCGGAAGAAAGAAGATCAATAACTTGTTCAATTCTCAACGAAAAAGGAAACGGTTTGCACTGAGAGTTAAAGCTAGACTAGGCACACCTTTAAGCTATTGGAGTCGTGGCTTGAAACGGCGCGAGACGGCGGCGCACCACGGAGGAGAGGTGGGCGGCGGCGATGGCGCGCGGCGGAGATTAACTCGCGAGAGGGGGAAAACCACTGATCGGGGAGGGGAAATAAGGGAGCGGCGGCGGCTTTTTATAGCGCCGTGGCAAGCTAGCACGCAGGAAGCTCGCTGGAGCTGCATGCGCGCGCGCTGTCGAGCGGTCGAGCGCCGGCGCAGAGAAGGCAGGCGGCCGACCTGATCCATTCAGCAGAGGCTGACCGGTGGGGCCCACAGGTCAGTCAGGCTCTAGCAGTAGAGTTATAAATTCATTTAAAAATAGAAGATCAACTCCAAAAATCATGAAATTTGGTGGAGATAGTAAATGAATTATTATGAACACCATGGTGAACTCAAATCTTATGTTCAAAGAAGTTGGGGAAGAATTTAAAATTCAGATTTAAATTTGATTCAAATTTGCTAAGTGCCTCAATTAAAATAGCAATTGAGTTCCTAAAATCTCTAAATTTTGCAGGTAAGCTATTGAGAGTTTCAGAAGGTCAAAGAAAAAATTAGAGCTTCTAATTTGAACATTTTTGGAAGGGCCAATTAGTACTGCACTTTAAATTGTCTTGATAAATCTTCATCCCAATAATTCTAATGTTTGAAAAGGGGTGAATAGAATCATTCTAGAATTAGTGGTGAAGTCCAATACTCATGTTAATAAAATTTAACCATGAGTGCAAGAAGGGTTTGGAGGGCATTAAGTTCATGTGCACCACTACATTGGATCTTTAATATAGTTGATCACAAAACTCATAACTGGATTCACATGCCATAAAAGTGGGGTTTACACAAGTTGCAATAGTTGTCCAACTTACACTTTTGGAAGGTGAGCTTTTGGAGGAGGAGGATTTACTTTGCTTGAGTGACTCAACTTGATCTTCAAGGATCTTGTTAACTTATGACAAGTTAGCAAGTTCATCCTTGATTGCAAGGTGCCAGTCTTCTAGCTTTGAGTAAGTTTCCTTACTCAATGCTAGATCATGCCCAAGTGACTTGCTCTTCTCTCATTCAAGCTAAAGGAGTTTCTCAACCTCTTGATACCTCTTCCTTTCACGGATGAGCATACCTTATTGTCGGTTGACAAGCTCCTCCTTCTCAAAGATTTCATCTGACAACATTTAATGCAATTTTACTCAATCCCTTAAATATCTCTTCATTTTCACTAGAATTGTCAAAATCACCAATAGAGGAATTTAGCGAGGGAGGAGTGAGTCGAACCTTTTTCTTGCCTTCCTTAGCCATAAGGCAAGTGTGATTGCGAGTCTCCCATCCTCCCATGTTTGGGAAGAGTGTAGACCTCTTAGTGGGTTTCTTGATGGCAATGGTGGCCATCTCCTCTTCTTCATCAGATGAGGAGACGAGGACTCGTTGTTTGAGCCCCACTCCTTGCCAATATGTGCTTGATGAGCTTGCAACCTTTTTCTGAAGAACTTCTTTTCTTGAGGCTTCATTTCTTTCTTCCTCTTATTCTCTTCATAGGTGCAGTCAACCATGAAGTGTCTGTACTCGCCACAGTTATAGCAAGTGTGTCAAGCTTTGGATGTTCCTTTTTCCTTGCTCTTCCCTTCATTTGAGTTGCTTCCATGTCTTCTTTTCATCATGCTCTTGAACTTCTTGATGAAGAGTACCATCTCTTCATCATCTAGGTCAGTGCTCACGTCACTTAATCTTCTTCGTCTTGAGCTTCCCGAGTTTCCTTTCCTTTAGGCTTGCAAGTTGCTTTGGGAGAAACTTCCTTATTTTTGGAGTTGGTGAGCTCAACTAGACCTTTGACGTATTGGGCTTCCTTCTCCATCATCTCATGGTTTATGATCTTGCCCAATAGTTCATCCAGGGTCATTTTGTGGAACTCAGGGCTTTCTCAGATCATTGAGCATACGGTGACGTTTGTTGGCATCAAGGCTCTAATCATTCTATTGACCACCTCATGGTCAGTCCACTTCTTGCTTCCATAGGAACGGATCTTGTTGATAAGCACCTTCATCCGGTTGTACATGTGTTGAGGTGATTCACCTTCCTCAATAGCAAATCTCCCCAACTCTCCTTAAAGTATCTCAATTTTGGCTTCTCGAATTGACATGTTTCCCTCATGAGCTGTTTTAAGTGTATTCCAGATTTATTTTGTGCTTTCCAATCCATTGATCCTGGTGAACTCCTCCCTTCTCACTGATGAGGTGATCACTACAACGGCTTGTGCGTTGTAGTGAATTTCTTGTTCTTGTTCCGGAGTGAGCCGTTCGTCCATATGCAAAATATCTACACCTGCGCACACAATATGCCAAAGACTGGGATTCAACGAGGTTAGATGCATTTTCATATTGTATTTCCGCATGGTGTAGTCATTTCCGTCGAATTGCGGAGGCTTTCCCATGGGAATGGAAAGATAATGATTATTTGAGTTAAGACGAATACAATTGTAAGGATATCAGGAGAAGTCGTGATGACCACTCTCTATTGTCTTCTCGTCCTCCTTTGTCTTTTGGCTCAGAAGTTTCTTCCTTAGAAGTGCCTTCAGTTGACGCACTTCTTCATCATCATGTGAATTCCCCCTCACTACATCGAAGTCTTTAGTATCTTGCTCTTCCTAGGTGTTGAGCACCTTCGGGATCTTGTTGTTCTTCTCAGTGGCCATTGATCTCTACGAGCGGTGAGTCTCGTTGATAGAGAACCTGGCTCTGGTACCAATTCAATGTGGCCTAGAGGGGGGATGAATAGGCTTTTGAAAATTTCCTGCACACTTAATCAAAAAGTCAAATGCTTGATAGACCGGACTTGTCCGATTGTGTGTGTGGACTAGTCCGACGTGCTAGGTGACTGTCGATTTGACTAAGAGTTGATTTAGGATTTAACATTTAAAGCAGCGGAAATGTGAACAATAAGTAATGTCACTTGAATTAACAATTGATGTTGTGAAGCTACACTTGAGAAGCAATTTGCAATTAAAATTCTAATATTGATCAACTATGTTTCCTAATCAATTAAGATGTAAAAATAAAAGAGCATGCAAGACACTGATTTTTACGAGGTTCGGTCTCACCAAAGAGATCTACTCCTTATTGAGGAAGGCCACACAGAGCTGGGTCTCTTCAAACCCTTTCCCTCGTCAAGTCACCACACAAGGCCTAATTGATTCCACTATCACGGGCAATCACCAAGTGTCGGTACCCTGTGTACCTTGTACACCATAATACCGCAAGAAAAGCTAAGGTGTTTCACCCTTTCAAGTTGAATACCTCTGAAGGCCACACGTGTTACACAATACTTGACCCGCCTCCCTCATTTGGGTAGCTCCGACACTGACACGTGTAACATAAGGCTGAACCTAACTCCCTCCATTGGGAAGCTCCAGTCTTGTCATGTGTCCAGTGACCCCAGACCTAACCCCTAGTAGAGGGAAGCTCCGGTGCAGCCACGTGTAGAATGGCTCCGAACCTGCCTCCCCGCGATGGGAAGCTCCAGATCCGCCACGTGTCGAACCACCGGAGCTAGGACTTTAACGTAAGGCTAAGAGATCTCCAACGGCTCGGACTTTCAAGGGACGGTTAAAGTGACAATTACAAGACTTGATTAAGTGTCATTAATTCTATATTAACGACACATGATCATTGGACTGTTAATAGACTTAATGTCATCATTAAGGCGCGTTATCACCCAATTAATTATGCTTAATACCTGTAGATCGTGTATTAGGCTATTAACTACGCAAAGGCCACATGTCGGGCTAGGCAAGTGATGTAATGCCCAACCCTTAGACTATAAAAGGGTTGAGCCGCCTGATTCAGAGACAACCAAGCTCATACGCTCACAAGCGCCATACGGACTCAAACATTCAATACACTATCCATGGAGTAGGGTATTATGCTCAAGCGACCCGAACCACATAAAATCCCTCGTGTCATCATCTTGTCCAAATATCACTCACGACCCAACCAATCAAGAACCTCCGCGGGCTACGATCTTGTAGTATCGGGGGAAGTGTCAATCGCACACTTTGACATTTCGCGCGCCAGGTAGGGGGACTTTAAGATTTCATGATGGTGAACTCTGCCGTTGGATCATCTAACAGCAATGCTGTGCAACCTGCTGGGGGGAATCCCTCTAACGTGCAACAACCAGTAGGAGCTATTGTCCCGACGGCCATTGTATCATCTCCACCTGCTCAGGCAAACAATGCTGGGCAGCAGGATGGAGTTCTGGTGTCGGTCACTGCATCAACACACAACAACCCCGAGAACGTGCTGATCATTGTGCGAACTCTTATGGAGCGCCCACCAGCGCCCGGAGCACCTCAGGGTGCGATGGAGCAATGGCGCGCAGATGTGCAGCATCTGGTTGCAGCTGCAACCGATGCCATTAGCATCCAAGGTCCTCTCCCTTCGGAGCAGGCACAGACTCAGCGTAGTACTTTGTCTGTAAGACTTGGTCCTCGCGCATCATAGCACTGAGACGTGCTGTATCTCAACAGGTGACTTCGCTGCCCTCCGGGGCACGTCACATCCACACTGTGTCGAGACATTTGACACACGACTTGCGGTTGGAGCTCGACCCCTGCTACAGATAGTAGGACAGACGCATCCACATCGAGCGTGCTCGCGGAAGGCGGGAGGCTCAGGAAAACCCTCCTTCTTCTGGAGTGGGAGGTGGTTGTTCAACCTTGGCCATGCACCTACGCATGGTCCGTTGGACTCATCTGCTGGAGAAATTCGACGGGACTGTCAACCCTGCTGAGTTCCTCCAGATATACTGCACCGCCATTCTAGCGGCAGGCGACAATGAGGCTGTGATGGCCAATTACTTTTTGGTGGATCTGACTGGGACCGCCAGGTCCTGGTTCATGAGTCTGCAACCCGACTCTATCAATAGTTGGGTGGAGCTATGGCAACAGTTCACTGCCAACATTGAGAGTTCCTACACCCGACCTGACACTGAACTAGACCTTTTTGCTGTGAAGCAAACTTCGGGAGAATCGCTGCGATCATTTATCCAGCAGTTTTCTCAGGTACGTAATACCATCCCATTCCATCTCCAATGCTTCAGTCACCGTGGCATTCAGATAGGGTGTTAGAGATAAGATGTTAGAGAAGCTGGCGACAAAGGAGTTCACCAGTGTCACAGAGCTGTTTAGCCTGGCTAACAAGTGCACCCGAGCTGCTGAGGGTCAGAAAATGCACTCTAAGCCAGCTCCGAAGGCTAATAAAAAGTCCTCCAAAGCTGAAGCCACCACCTCAGGTGGCGGCAAGAAGAAGAAAAAGTCCAACGGCAAGAAGAAGCCGTCAGCTGACACACCTACTGCTGCGGCAGCTGCAGCTCTGGGTGGCGGGGGGCCACGCCCCGAAAAACGACCTCGACCTTCGTCAAAAGATGGTGGTAGTTCAAAGGTGTGGTGCCCGATCTACAAAACAGACAAACACATCATAGAAGACTGTCAGGAGGTCCAAAACCTTGTCGAGCGCTACAACAAGCACCGAGAAGAACCTCCTTTCTGTCAGCGGGAAGGAAAACAAAAAGTCGACGCAGCTCCGGCCGAAATGGAGCTAGGCTCTCAGGACCCCAAGAAGGCCCTGAAGGCTGTGTATAACACAGTCAACAATGATTCTGATGTCTCTGACAATGAGCGTTGGAAGACCCTTAACACCATCTATGGAGGGTACTGGGACATCACCTCTCGCCGCATCCTCAAGACAATGCGACGGGAGATGGCTGCCATAGCTCCTGCTGCTAGGGCAGAACCACATCGGAAGTGATGGAAACTCCCATCACTTTTGATGCAACAGACTGCCCAAGGAACATGGTCGGAGCTGCCCAACTGCCACTAATGGTGTCTCCAACCATCAACAATGTTATGCTCTACCATGTCTTGGTAGATGGAGGCACAATGCTCAATCACTTGAGCTTTTAAGCGTTCATGAAGATCCAGCTTCAACTCTCAGTCCTCCGCCCCTCATGTCCATTCTCTGGATTTGGTCTGGGGGCCATCAGCTCTCTTGGATCCATTACACCCCCAGTGACCTTCGGGACTCGGGAGAAGTATAGGACCGAAAAGCTAATCTTCGATGTCTCTCACACCAGTCTGCCCTTTAACGCCATCCTAGGCAGGCCCGCCCTATACAGGTTCATGGCCGTAGCTCATTACGACTACCCGGTGTTGAAGATGCCGACACCTTTGGGTGTTCTCCGGATCCGCGGAGATCGCATCGCTGGAGTCACCGCGCTAGAAGAACTCCATGCGCTTGCTACGGCGCAAGAGGGAACCTCCAGCAAAGAGATAGCTGCTAAACCACCAATCACTCGTCATCGAGGCTCGACCTCTGCACCACGTGTGCAACCAAGCAGCGACACCGACGTTCCCGTCAAAGTCGTCCAAATCGGGTCCGATGCTGCCCAAACCCCCCGTATATCAGGTGGACAACTAATAGGAACTCGCGATCATCACTTTCCTACGGGCTAATGTTGACGTGTTTTCCTGGCAACCATCACAAATCCCTGGGGTCCCTAGGGAGGTGATTGAGAACAGCTTGAAGATCTATCCCAATGCCCGGCCAGTACACCAGAAACCCCAGGAGCAATGAGTATAGCAGCAAAACATCATCCCACAGGAGATCAAAAAGCTGATCGAAGCTGGTTTCATCCGGGAGGTTCATCATCCAAAATGGCTGGCAAACCTAGTCGTTGTGCCCAAGGCAGGCGGGAAGCTTCAGATGTGTATCGACTACACCACCTTGAATAAGGCATGTCCAAAAGATCCATTTCCACTACCTAGAATAGATCAGATAGTGGACTCCACATCCGAGTGTGAGCTATTGTGTTTTCTAGATGCATATTCCAGATATCATCAGATCCAAATGTCTAGGGAAGATGAAGAGCATACTGCCTTCATAATAGTAGATGGGTTATATTATTATACTACCATGCCCTTTGGTCTAAAAAATGCTGCTTCATCCTTTGTGTGAGCTATGCACAAAACATTTGGAGAGCTAATAAAGGACATGGGGGAGGTTTACGTCAACGACATCGTTGTGAAGATCAAGAACAAGGAGTCACTTCTTGACAACTTGCAAGCTGTCTTCGACGAGCTGCGCATCACGCGTAGGAAGCTGAACCCAGACAAGTGTGTCTTTGGAGTTAGCTCCAGGAAGCTCCTCGGATTCTTAGTGACTCACAGAGGAATCGAGGCAAACCCGGCGAAGATCAAGGCTATTGAAGATATGCGACCCCCAGCCCACATCAAGGACGTCCAGAAGTTAACTGAATGTCTAGCTGCGCTCAGCTGTTTCATCTCAAGATTGGCGGAGCGGGCACTACCTTTCTTCAAACTTTTGAGGAAATCCGGGCCATTCCATTGTTCTCTAGAAGCAGAAAGGGCGTTCCTAGAGATCAAGTAGCTCCTGACCACAATACCAATCTTGGTATCTCCGAATCCCAGTGAGCCTTTACTCATTTCTGCAACTACAGAAGTTGTCAGCATGGTCCTGGTCGCGGAAAGACCGGAGCCACATCCATTTCAGGAGCCCATACCCCTCCGGGAGGGTTCGGAGCTACCTGAAGGCGAGTCTAGGTCTCAGCCCCCAGGCACTGATCTTCAAGGCGATATGCTTGAGGATCAACCTCTCTCATCCGAGGGAGTTCAAGAAGGTCCAGACCCCTCAGGGAATGTTCGAGTTGAACAAGAAGAAGGTCCGAACCCCCCCCCCCCCGGAGGGTCCGGACCATCCAGCGCCCAATATACTTCATCGGTGAAGTATTACATGACACCAAGACTCACTACATTGAGGTGCATAAGCTGCTTTATGCATGTCTTATTGCCTCAAGGAAGCTTCATCATTACTCCCAAACCCACAAGATATCAGTCGTAACTTCCTATCCACTGCGTGCTATACTCCATAGTCCTAATTCTAGTGGGAACATCGCTATGTGGGCTGTGGAGCTAGCAGAATTCAATCTCAAATTCCTACCTCGACAAGCAATCAAGAGTCAATCATTGGCCGACTTTCTGGCGGAGTGGACACCTTCCTCATCAAATCCCTGGGGCCCCAGTGAGCAAAAGTCAGAACCCAAGGTCCCGGTCTTCACCCAACCTCATTGGACCCTCTACTTTGATGGCTTCGTGTACAAAGAAGGAGGCCGGAGCTGGAATACTTCTCCTTGCTCCAACCGGGGAGAAGGTCAAATACATGGTGCACCTTTATTTCAAGGCGACCAATAACATGGTGGAGTATAAAGCTCTCATCTATGGGCTCATGGTGGCGCTATCTTATGGCGTCAAGCAAATGCTAGTGAAGGGAGACTTGCAGCTCATCATCAAGCTAGTCGTAGGCGAATGTAGCTTCAACAACCCTGACTTTGCTGCTTATCTGCTTGAAGTCCATAAGCTCCAGAAGGATTTCCACACCCTGGATCTCTGTCATGTTTAGCGTCTCAACGACGCAAAAGCTGACGAACTCTCAATGAAGGATTCAACTGGAGCTCCGTCTCCTAACGGAGTCTTTGTCCGGAGATTGTCAAGACCAATAGATTAGGCTGCCGAACTGAGTGAAGGGGCCGAGACCAGAACCTCGAAGCTAGCTGTAACGGTGGCCCTGTTACCATGGCATCCACCAAGGGTCGTAGGTGCTGTAGGAAGCTCCGAGCAACCAAGCACACAAGACTCAGAAGCACAAGTTAGTTCCAATGCATGGATCTCGGAGATCCAGAGCTACTTGAAAGACAACCACCTTCCTGAAGACGGTGTATCTGCTGATCGGATTGTCAGATTGGCTAAAAGATACACGCTAGTACAAGGGGATCTCTACCGGCGCGGTGACAATGACGTCCTAATGCGGTGCATTGCAAGGGAAGAAGACTGTGAGATCCTCGCGGAAATCCATGGAGGCGGGTGTGGGAACCAAGCGTCTTCCCGCACGCTGGTCGATAAAGCCTTTCGGCACGGCTTCTACTGGCCTACATTGCTCTAGGATGTAGCTGAGTTGGTGAAAAGTGTGAAGCGTGCCAGTTCCACGCAAAATAAATACACACACTGGCTCAGTCTCTGCAAATGATTCCTCCTACATGGCCATTCGCTGTGTGGGGCATGGATATCTTGGGACCTTTCCCAAAAGCTGTCGGAGGTTATAGGTTCCTGTACGTCTTCATAGACAAGTTCACCAAATGGCCCGAAGCTACTCTAGTTGTGACTATCAATAAGCAATCAACAATCAAGCTCTTGAAGTCCATAGTTTGCAGATTTGGAGTTCCGAACAAAGTCATTACTGACAATGGAACCCCGTTTACAAGTGCAACGTTTCAAGAGTATTGCGAAGACCTCAGCATTCAAATCAGCTAAGCATTAGTAGCTCACCAGGCAAATAATGGCCAAGCGAAAGAGCAAATGCAGAAATATTGAAAGGACTCAAGACGCGCACTTATGAGCGCCTGAAGAAACATGGAGCCAACTGGATTGAGGAGCTTCCATTAGCATTGTGGGCGAGCAGGAGAACACCTAACCGGTCTATTGGACAGACACCCTTCTTCTTGGTGTACGGAGCTGAAGCAGTCCTTCCTCCGGCAATCACCATGGGGTCACTCCGGGTTCGGACCATCGACTAAGACGCGTAGGACTAGCTCTAGCGTGAAGACCTTGACCTCGTCGATGAGGGAAGGAGCCAAGTGGCTGTTAAGAATGCACGTTATCGCCAGGTGCTCCAGCGCTATCATCAAAGGCATGTGCGCAACCGACAGCTCGAGGAAGGCAATCTAGTGCTACGAAAAATACTGACTCGAGAAGGGATGAACAAACTTTCCCCCAGTTGGGAAGGACCCTTCCGAGTGATCAAAGTATACCGTCCCAGATGCGTTCGCTTGGCAATTAAGGATGGGACACCACTTCCTAAATCCTTGGAACATCGAGCACCTCCGCAAGTTTTATGCTTAGTATCACGGAGGTGAGTCTGTAATTACATACAATGTAAATTATAGAGTCTATACACAGAGTCGGGTAGGTCTTCCGGGAGAACATTCGAACCCCTCCAGGAGGGTCCGAGAGGTTCAAGCAACACTTGACACGGTCACAACACTAAAAGTGTAGCTACCTTCCCTATGTTAGTACAAGATGTATCACACACTTAGCTTGGTTCCGTACCCTAAGTGTGTCCTTGTCTCCTTTGTAATCTGGACCTATAATGAAAGGCATTGTTGTGAAAGAGCAGACTCCACGTGCACTAATTTTCTACAAACTCGTTTTCTTTTATTTGCCTTCCCCTTCTTGTCTATAACAAAGTTGGGCAATTCTTTTTGAGGTTTAGTCCAAGTTATTCATATGTTGCACAAGTTATACTGTTGGTCTCTTCGGATCTTAGCATTCCTGCACAGTCTACTTGCCTGAATGCCAAGCCAACATAGGTCTGGAGTGTGCTATCGACTTAGCCTGGTCTTGCACCCTAAGTACGCCACTCTACCTACATTCCAGCAGGCCTCAGTAGGGCGGGTCCAGAAGGCATTCGGATCTGGAGAGATTAATTCTATGAGTTTGTTATCATAATGAATTTCTCTGGAGACCTAAATTTCAAATAAGAACAGTAAGTCGCAAACGAGTTATAGACGAGAGGACAAATTTTTCTGTTTTTCTTGTATTTAATGTGTAGTAAAATGAAAAATCATGACTATGGTGGACGATGTCGGAGCTACTAAGCTCCGACATCCCCCAAGGGGGCCCGCCGTCAATGTTTCAAATGTTGTAAGTGGGCGCCGTCGGAGCTAACAAGTCCTGACAAATCCCATGGGGGCCAGCTGTTGACGTGAAGCATAATGACAATTCAAGTGAAGATGGTGGAAAAATCATCCCAGGGGGCCCCCCTTCGATGTTCTATGCATTGATAGTGGGTGTCATCGGACCTACCAAGCTCCGACAACCCCAGGGGGCCCGCTGTCGAAGTTCTATGCATTGACAGTGGGCGCTGTCGGACCTACCAAGCTCCGACAACTCCCAGGGGGCCCGCCATCAACGCAACAAAGGGTACCTGGAGGTGTCAGAAGTAAACTTCGAACCTAAAATCTACAAGTTTGAAGCATTCAAGTCATCAACACATTGTCAAAACCTTTGGGTACATGTTCGCAATAAAATTATGAACATCTATCAGGGGGCCAACAAGATAAAGGACAGTGTACTCAAGACAAACAAAAATGGAATTCATTCATTCAAGGAGTGGATTTCATTCATTGGAAGTACTGTATTACAAAATGAGGGTTACAACAAAAGGCAAAAGGAAAAGGTCCTATCTACTAGAGGCCCTCAGTCCCGCAGAAAAACGAAGCAACTTTCTTGGCAGCTTCTTGGACGCTAGCCCTGGCGGCATCTTCCTCTTCGATTATGGGTCCTTCAAAGACCGGATCTAAAGAAAGTTGGGGGTCTCGGCTCTTATAATATGCGAAAACATAATCGGCGACGTTCTTGGCCAGAGATTTCCCTTCTGTCTCCAGTTGGTCGGTGATGACATCACCCATTGCATCGAGCTTGCTGCCAGCAGAGCCAAGTGACACCAGTGTTTTGTCCAGCTCCGGTGCTGGATTCTCAGGACGTACTGGGCTAAAGCCAAGCGGCACCAAAGCCCTGTCGGCATGCCCCAAAAAATCCCACACCTGCTGGGACTCAGTTGCCCTCGAGCTTCGCAGCTCCTCCACTGACCTTCTAGCCGCTGCAAGCTCCGGACCTTCCCGAGCGAGGCGCTCGACCACTTTGGCATGTTGCTGAATACTTTTAGCTATTTGCTTTTCGCGGTCGGGAAGCTCCTTCTCTTGGAGGTGGATGCGGTTCTACCGTTCGGCCAGGTCCTTCTCCCTGCCTTGTACGTTCCCTTCTATTGTGGGAATGTCAGATTCTCTTTTAGAGAGCTCCAGCCCCAATTTCTAGTACTTCTCTTCCTCTTCCTTGAACCGCAGATCAAGCTTTTTTGCACTGTCAGCCAAATTTTGCTCACCTAGAGTTAGCTTCTGGGTGAGTTCCTCCTCTCTCTTCAAAATATCCTCCTGCTGTTATAGGAGTTTTTCTTCTCATTCATTGAGACCTTTGTGGTGCTTGAGAAGCGTCTCATAAAAAGTTTTGAGGTTGTCTTGGCGGTCATTCGCTGCCTCGTTGGCCTGCTCAAATAGCGCCCGGGATTGGTCGTCGAGAGTCTTGATCAAACCCTCCTTCTTGTTGAGCAACTGCTGAAACCTTGCCAGCCGGGCCTTTTCCTGGTCTATCCAGTACCGTTGGTCTGCCAGCCTCGACTCTGTTAGCTTCATCTCGAAGTGAAGCCTGTTGCACCAACGCCTC
Organism: Tuctoria greenei; assembly: GCA_036927565.1. Lineage (NCBI taxonomy): Eukaryota > Viridiplantae > Streptophyta > Magnoliopsida > Poales > Poaceae > Tuctoria > Tuctoria greenei. The sequence goes on along the minus strand of JAYESD010000004.1, from coordinate 177,491,732 downwards.
AAGGTGTGGCGCTCTGCTTCGAGGACCTTGCTTTCATGGTCGAAGGCAAGGTGAACTTGACACAGACTAGAGTAGGCATTGTCGACAGACAACGGCAGAGGGATAGGCTCCAGACCTACTAGGGTCTTGACCGCCGGTTCCAGGGTGCCTTCAAGTACAAAAATTGGGTCCCACGTTACAAGTGCGGACCTCCCCTCGGAAGCACTTCTTCTTCTACTGCCATAGACGAGGGTCCCACTGTGGGGCATCAACCTCCGGGGCTGACGCCGAAGGTCCCTCCTCCGGATCTTCAGCCAACGAATATGTAGGTGGAGGGCCCGCCATTGACTCCTTTGGCCGCTCCGGTCTAGACATAGACGCGCCCGGGGCAATGACCTTCGGGGTGGACCTTTGAGCTTCGTCCGGACGCCCCACCCCCGCTGGCTTAGGTGCCGGTACGTCCACCGCCGGCTCAGGTACCGGAACATCAGCCATCTCTGATTCAGCGGCCAGAGCTTTGACTATTTCTGGCACGAAGGCCGGAATACCAGCCATCTCCAGCTCAGCGGCCGAAGCTTCAACTATCTCCGGCACAGTGGTCGGAGCTTCGGGTACCTCCGGCTCAATCGCCGGATCTTCATTCACCTCTGGCAAGGGTGCCGGAGCTTCGGTTACCTTCGGCTCAAGTGCCAAAGCTTGCGCCACCTCCAACTCTTGCACCGGAGCCTCAGTCTCTGGCGCTGTTTCTGGTGGTGCATCTTCAACAACTAATTCCTCGTGGTCCGGTGCTACCATGGGAGCTTCTGGCGTCTCTTCTGGATCCAAGTCCACGACAGCTAGCGCTGGAGCTTTCATATCCTCTGTCACCACTTGGGGAGGCTCACTGGTTGAAGCCGGAGCTTCAGCACGCACAACTTCAGTCGCTGCAATAGATGTCAAAGCCTCAGACTTCTTTCTCAACACCCTGGAAACAAGAGGTCGAGAAGATTGAAGATATAATAAAAACAAGATTAGCGCTTCAAGGTGATTTGATGATGCTTACCTGGGGATGCTACCGCACTAGTCGCCGCGGAATATCTCCTTCCGAGGCCCGGAGTCAGATCCTACAAAATTTGGTGAGACAATAACCTCGGACCTTGGTCGGGAGCCACCTGCAGCAGCTGGAGTCTTCTCAGCCGGAACCTCCCTCGGCTGGGAAGGACCTCTGGATCTGGAGCCCACAACCAGCACTAGAGTCAGAGTTGACCTTCCGGAGCTTGAGTCCCTCGAGGGCGCCCGCACTAAAGCAGGCGTAGCCACCGAACATCTCCTCTGCCAGGGAGAAGGGGCTGTTGAAGTTGGAGTTGACCCGATAGGGCTTCCGTCAACATGCCTCAACTTCCTCTTTAGGCTGGAAGATTCAACCGTTTCCTTGCCCTTGCCCTTGCCAGCGTCATCCACTTTCTGGATTGGGGCAATGGGGGCCACTCTTTCAGAAGCCTCGGGGATTGCTACCCCGGAGGTTGATCTCCTCTCCACCACGCCGAGGTCGTCCAATACTAGTATTCCTCTCCGGAGCTCCCTACTGATCTCCGGAATCATGCTCAGAGGCAGGAGAGCAGCCGACAGCGCCAAGGCATCGGTGGAGATTGCACCATTTTGGAACTTCTTCAAATGAAGCTTCAAAGCTTCATCATCTATATTGGAATTCAAACCGGTTTCAATCCAGTTGTGATCCATCACACTATTAAAAGCCCACGCGGGCCACTACCTTGTCTTCAGCGGAGCCCACCTATTCACCATGAAATTGTCAAAGACCATTTGAGGGGTCACTCCACCCTCAACGCATTCTTTGATCCTTGCCAGGATGGGTTTGTACGCTTCTGAAAGCTCTGGAACTCTGTTCCATGAGTCAGTGTCGATGTTGGGAAGACCTTGGGGCAGCTCCAGGCTCTCGTGCTCCTCCACAGCGATGATCACCTAATCCTTCTTCCAATCATCCCACTTGCCATAGGGGAAGGACCTCAAGTACTTGAAGGGAAAGTTTTTCCTCTTCATGAAGTAGTAGAAGCCAATCATCTCTATCCCCTTTCCGGTGGTGTGGACCGTGAAGAAGGTACAAAACAGCTCAACGCAGGGAGGCACGCCCACCCACATCTCGCAAAAGTGGACGAAAGTCGCCACTAGCAAGAGAGTGTGGGGGCCGAGATGATGCAGCTGGAGACCATAGAAGTCTAGAGGCATAAAGAAGGTTGAAAAAGGTGGGATTAGACCCACCATGGTGTACGCTGAGAAGTACACCATATCTCCAACGCACTCCTTCTTGAAGGGGAGCTTGCCGAAGCAGATGTCACAGTTGAAGGAATCACTAGACCACCCCATGTAGGTTCGAATCTTCGATAGATCTTCCTTGGTCTTGATCCTGGTGCGGGGAAGACCTAACTCCATCACGGCAAAGTGGAGCAAAAGGAGAGAAAGCTACTCGAAGGTTGGAAGGCTCTGAGCGCAAGTATGATTCAAAGCGTAAAGAGTCCCCAAACCGAGCAGGCTTTCCTTCTTAAGTATGCCTCCTCATTGCTTGGATGGAAACCGCAATGGCACCAAGATCACATTTTCGAAAATCTACCCTACCAATGACAAATGGGCCCAGGTCCACTTTGGTGGAAACGCCGAAGTTATTACCCCAGGTGAACCGTTGTCATGATGGGAGATTGGAAGCCCGAAGGCGGCGGCCTAACAAGGAGCACAAAACCGATACAGTTTTTGCATAGGGAACCGACGACCTTCAATTGCATGAGATCCTCGCGCGAAGATCTCACCTATTGCATTCAAAAGAAGCCACGCGGCGATGGTTTAACAACGAATCATCGCCCCAACGGCTCATCAGATGACCTTTGGAGCCACAACGTGGGAATCGAAAATGGCCCCACCTCCGGTAGAATAACTTAACCCAAATGGTTTCTCCTGGAGGTGGGCCCGGGGGCCACTTTCGGTACCCTGCGTACCGGGTACCCCATGATACCTCAAGAAAAGCTAAGGAGTTCCACCGTTTCAAGTTGAACACCTCTGAAGGCCGCACGTGTTACACAATACTGGACCTACCTCCCTCGTTAGCGTAGCTCCGGCACTGACATGTGTAACATAAGTCCGAACCTAACTCCCTCCATTGGGAAGCTCTGGTCTTGCCATGTGTCCAGTGACCCCGGACCTAACCCACATTAGAGGGAAGCTTCGGTGCTGCCACGTGTAGAATGGCTCCGGACCTGCCTCCCCTGGATGAAGCTTCCGAGCCGCCACGTGTCGAACCTCCAGAGCTTGGACTTCAATGGAAGGCTGAGAGATCTCCAACGTCTAGGACTTTCAAGGGATGGTTAAAGCGACAGTTACACGACCTGATTAAGTGTCATTAATGCTATATTATGAACACACGATCAGTGGACTGTTAATAGAGGTAACGCCATCATTAAGGCATGTTATCACCCGAATAATTATGCTTAATACCAGCAGATCGTGTATTGGGCTATTAACTACGCCAAGGCCACATGTCGGGCCGGGCAAGTAATGTAACAGCCAACCCTTAGACTATAAAAGGGTTGAGCCACACGATTCAGAGACAACCAAGCTCATACGCTCACAAGAGCCATACAGACTCAGATATTCAACACACAATCCGTGGAGTAGGGTATTATGCTCAGGCAGCCCGAACCACAAAAAATCCCTCATGTCATCATCTTGTCCAAATCTCACTCGCGGCCCAACCAATCAAGAACCTCCGCGGGCTACGATCTAGTAGTACTGGGGGAAGTGTCGATCTCACACTTCGACACCGAGTTTATGGGGCAACCTCACACATTGAGGCCTCCCACAAGAATTACAATGAGAAAATGATCAAATATACTCGAAAAGATAACAAGAGAGAGCACGAGTGTAAAGAGATCAAACCCCAAGAGCTCAACAACGTGTAGACGACGATCTCCCAACCCCAAATCTGAATGTTCAATTGATTTTCACCTTTTGGGACTTTAGATGCGTGGGGAGATGTGTTTTTGTGCCCTTGGGACAGGTGGCGGTGCAAGGGTTTATGATTTTGATTGTAGGAATCGTTAGTTGTAATTGTGGGGCCGTGGATCTTCTATTTATAGGGTTTCCAAAATGTTACTATTAGAGATCCCGATGACCGGACTAGTCCGTACTGGTACAGAACTTGTCCGGTGTGCTATGTAAAAGTCGGCGTGGAATGCAACACACTAGGAACCCTAATTGTGTGAGGTATAACGGACTAGTCCGGTGGGTGTCTGAACTTGTCCAGTGCCATGTAATTTGACTCCAGAGGGTTGAATGGACTTGTCCGATCCAAGAACGGACTTGTCCGATGTTGTGTGTTATTGAACATCAGAGAGTTCAACGGACTAGTCCTGTGCTGTGAACAAACTTGTCCGGAGTGTAGTGAAAAGGGTTTACAAAGACTTGAATGGACTAGTCTGGTGCACCTTGTTATTTGGTTCCAGATAGTATATCGGACTAGTCCGGTTCATGGTCGGACTAGTCTGAAGCACAGTGCAATTGGACTACAGAGGGTTAAACGGACTAGTCTGGTCAATGAAAGGACTAGTTTGTTGCTCAGTGAATTTTTAGGTGTTTTTAATCCCTTACCATTACGCAAAGACTTGAGCTCTTGGGATGTGTCTCTCACACACATTCTATTATTTTAAATCTACTTTGCGCTTCTGTTGTCATTTGGGCTTTTCACTTTTTTACACCACTTCATTTTTCACCTTTTTGAGTGCACCAAACTATCTCATTTAGCTTAACTTGCAGTCATCTCAATAAATTCATTACGATCTCATTTGTTTGTCATCAATCGTCCAAAACCCACAAGGGATTGCCTAGATGCACTTTCAAAAGCCTCTCTTGCATCCCCACCAGTACTATTTTTCCATCTTAATTCACCACATTTTGGGCATCTATCCAACAGAGAATAGTCCTTCTGGAATAACACACAGTCATTGACACATGCATCAATTTTTTGGTAGACCTGCCCGAGGTCACGAACAACCTTCTGAACTTTATCAAGTGTATTAGGAATGTAGTGGCCCTTTGAAAGCACATATGATAATAGTTCAAGTATCGAGTCACACGCTTTTTTGCTCAATCCATTTAAACACTTTGTCTGGTACAACCTCGCAATGAAGGATAATTGGGTCACCTTCTCACAACCTGGGTACAACTCCTTTTTGGCATCATTTAATAAGTCATAGAATGCCTTTGCACACCCAGTTGGCTCATGCTGGTTTATAGAATTTTCTTGACCATCAACATCTGCTGAAGTACCACCATGATCAGTGCCTCTAAATAGATTGGGCAACATATTTTCTATAGTAGCATCATCAGAAATTACCTCCTTATTTGCTGATTGCTCAGCAATATTTTCTGAACTGGTTTTTCTCCATGGTGTATCTAACAAGTATAATCCAATAACATCCCATTATGAAGCATGTGAAAATAAACATCCTTGCATGTCTTGTGGCAAATATTATGACATCTCGTGCAAGGACAAGGCATAGTTTCTCCTTCACGAGTGCCCTGAAATGCAAAATTTAGAAATGACTTAATTCTATGCTGCCACTCCTTCATACTTCTGTATTTTCCCATCCATGTATTATCTTCTAACATTGCTTCCTACAATTCAATCAGCTTATCCATAAGAGGATAGATGTAAAAGAACATTAGGTGAGCAATTGTACCTAGCGATGTTGCTCCTCCACGCGCAACGGTCGGTGGATGCTCTTCCAGGGCCGGTGGCCGGCGGATGCTCCTGCAAGCATGGCGGCCGGAGGATGCTCCTCCAAGCGCGGCGGCCGGCGGATGCTCCTCCAAGCGCGTTTTGTACAGTCGGGATAGGGGGTTAAAGGGTACCGTAATAAAAAATTCTTTTCGTTTCTTATTTTCCATCTTTATTCGATGTGAACAAAATTGAGCGCTGCGGGTAGGGCAGCCAGGACAAAGCGTATGTGAAGCTATCATAGGAGGCAAAACACTATGCTGGGCCGCTTGTTATTTGTGGGCTGAAACTGTGGTTAGTCACTTTGTTCTTGTGGGCCGAAACTGCGCCGGGATGCTTAGTGTTTGTCCCGATGACGCGTGAGGCCCATCTACAGGCGCACGTCTGGCTCTATCAATTCATTATCTAAATAATTTAATGTAGCAATGGGTGGTATTCCGATCAAAATAAAGCATACGCATAAAATCTCTTGAACCGCAGCAACACAGCAGGGGCGGACCCAAGGTATATTTTTGGTACTAATGATACTTTTTTGACGTAAAGATTATCATATATCATTTTTGAAAAAACTTATTTCTTTATATCTTTATAGAGAATATAAGATTTCTATATATGAAATGTGTACACTATATTTTTTATTTTTATGATATGTGGGCCTATGTTTTAGGTTCGCCCCAAACTCTTCAAAATCTCAGGACCGTCCCTAGTCCTAGACTTGGAGGTCTATTGTTCCTGTCATCCCCTGTTACTTCACGGGCTCTGGTGCCACTTGTTAGAGCACAAAACACATGATGCAAACAACTTAGGTGAAAAATCCAGGTTTCTGCCAACAGTGTGCTTGTGTTGAAGGATCGACGTTAGTAGCAGAGGAGAATAGAGAACTAGATGTCTCTAGAGAGCCTATTTAGTGGATGCAACTGAGCTAATGATCGGTGCAGTAGATAAAAGGATTACAAGCACATGCATGACACACATAACTCCCACTACGCGCGCCTCACGCCGGTCACTGGAGATCAACGATCCATGCACCCTAACTCTATTCCTTCGGCACAAGAACATGACTCAAGCATGCATAAAAGAATTCTAAAAAAAATGAACATGCGGAGAGTTTCAAACAAAGATCCAAATGTAATGCATGACTCTTGACAGACTGGACCAACAAGATTAACACAATATGCCAAAGAGTCCTATAACTTGTACTCCCTCTATCTGATGTCATTTTTTGAACTAAATTTAATTCTAAAAACAACATCCTTTTAAGAATGGAGGAAATACATACAGCATATATAGGATAATGCCACGCTGAAGAACTAAAAAATGCTCGTGCCTGATCCTACAGTCATCGGTACAGAAGTTGTGGCATTCGCTCCACCCTTGCTTGCCATAGCCGGCGGCTGTGGACCAGTCACCCTTGTTGGGCAGCGCCACAAGTGCCGGTCTCGAAGGCCACTGAATAAGCCTCAACGCCACATTTTGGACATCATACATGGCTTGATCCCAACGCCGCCAACACTTCATGTTGGTCCTCTTTATTGTGATGGACACGGCCGCATTCTCGTTGATGTCGATCTCGCCCTCGACCTGCCAGATATACTCGACAGCATTGCAGGCCCAGTGATCGACATCGTAGCAGAGGAGGGCAAGGACATAGGCCACGTGCATGTGGCCGGCCATGGTCGCCTGGGCGAGACAATTGTGCTTGACTACGCGCGCCCGTACACGAAGAAGATGTCGAGACTGGTTTCATAGCATGCAACAGGATTGCGGACGATGGCCAGGTGCTCCTTGAGGGTGTAGTAGAAGTGTGCCCTGTTGTGACCGAACATCAGCCTCCACCTCTCCCGCTCATGCGCCATGCGCCTTCCTACGTTGCCCTCCCAGCACGTTGCATACAAGGCTTTGCAGCTAGCACACAGACTGGAGAGGTCATCCATGGGCCGCAAGGAGCTTGCGGTGACGCGCCACGCGATCTCGACCACCATTTCATGCAGGAGCGGGAACTCCATAGGTTGAAGGGACGGTGATACGTCAATGATGCGATGGTGCTTCAACATTGCAAGAGCATCTAGATGACAGACGAGCACTTCAGCAAACGAACGAGCAAACGAACATGATCTGCTTACAAGATATATTTTGAAGTGAGTTCCCTCTCCTTGTTCCCAAATAGTAGTTTTCGGAACCCGGCATACTGGGTACCTTCGCGCACAAGCAAGAGCAGCCTAGGTACCCTGCCTCCCAGCAGAGGCAGGGTCCGAGGGTGCCACGTGTTCAGAAGACCCGAACCTGTCTGCCTCAGATGCGGGGTCTGTGGTACCCGCAAGAGACCCCAAAGGAGAAACTCAACTCCCCCTCGCAGACGAGCTCCCAATAAGCCACTTGTCCAGCAGGTAAGGATCCCTCTCCCCCGTGAGACATGGCTCTGGTGCTGCCACGTGGTCTGAGGCATCAGACAGGCCACCTCCCGTATAGGCGAGCTCTGGCACTGCCGCATGTCCCACAGCCCTAGAGTCCCCGCTCTACTCATGAGAGGGCTCTAGGGCTGCCACGTGGTCCATAAGACGGGGCCCGACCTCCTCCATGGAGGTTAGCTCCCGAGTTGCCATGTCGTCCGAAATACGGGACCTGACCTCCTTCGCTGAGATGAGCTCTCGAGCTGTCACGTAACCCAACCACTTGCCCTGGACGGAGGGTTGCAGGAGTTAAGAGGGTTGTGCGCCCTGTCCTTGTCAAGGATTGAAGATACGCGGCTTCCCCAAATGCATGGCGTGATGCACACCTAATGTTCGGTACCGCTACGACCAATCGCATCGCAGTGAAGACGCCGCAGGCCTATCCCACTCTGCCAAGTGGGTAGCTTACGACGACAGAGACAATTGGACAAGATATCTCTTTCCATTGTCAGCTGTGATGCATAGGCTACTGACGACTTAGGCTGCATGATGGCGAGTCTTCAAAGCCTAGCTCAGAGCAAGCTTATGCATGAAGCCTTAGATCTTTAGGATAAGATCGCCCGTGGACCACCTGTCGGGCCTCGGACCCCACATGTAAGGTGTCCGGTCTTGTAAGGACAAGACAACCACCGTTACAAAGGACCCAACATCGAAACCTCGATACAAACACACACATACAAACCCACTAGCAATACAATCCACCATGGAGTAGAGTGTTACGCTCCTTGTGGTATGAACCACGTAAAAACCACCATCTCATACATTCTCATACGTGCGTACACTTGATTGAGGCCAAAGCCTCGCCGAACAAGAACCTCTGCGGGCTGCTCCTTAGCAGATCTTGGGGAAGTGTCGCATTAACAATTCGACATTTGGCGCGCCAGGTAGAGCCTTTTTCCCTTAAAGAAGTGGTAGCGTTTTCACCATTGTGTTCATCAGGCCCGTGAGAGGCGGTTTCCGCTGCCGTCGTCCGGTGACCAGATCCGTCGCTCGAGCGGTGCTCTCTGGTCAGTCACGCGCCTGTGTAGGTACGGTTGGCCAAGACAGTGCATCGAGACACATCCCAGCCCAGTCGGCCTTCCAGCGCCGCCGACAGCGAGCCCAGAGAGCGCTCTGGCAGCGGCTAGGGCTCTTCTCCACCACCCACCATTGCTGAACATTTCCCAGGGAGCGACTCTACAATGGGTCCCAGAAATCGACCACTTTGTCGTCGCAGCCATCAACTCTCCAAACAGACGGAAGCGTCACGTGTCGCTATCGCGCACGCTGTCCATCGACCATCGCACCACCAACTCCATATCTACCAGGATTACCAGCACTGGCAAGATCCCCACGGGCAACAGAGGACCTGAGGGCTTAGCTTGACCGTCGACAAGCTCAGTTAGATGGCCGCGTCATCATCGAGAAGCAGCAGAGGAGACGGCGCAATCTTGACGCTTCTCCCAGGTACTCAACTCCATGCCCAAGATCCTAAATGCTTCTGTCATAGTAGCGTTCCGGCAGGGAGTGTGTGACCGGAAGATGCTCGAGAAGCTAGCCACACATAACGTGTAAGATGTCTCCGAGCTCTTCTCCATCGCCGACTAGTGTGCTTGCGCGGCTGAGGGCCATGATTGGCACAGCGAGGTCGCCCCTGGAGTGGGTGAAGTCGGCCAGACCAGCGAAAGTGCCCTTACCCTAGGTAGCCGCAAAAAGAAGAATCGGGGCGGCGGCCAGAACAAGCCACTACATGGGCATTCCATCGCTTCAACAAAGGCGGCCGGAGGGGGAAGACCCCCACGCTCTGACAAGTGCCCACGTTAGCCACCTGCTACTAACGACAGCGTCGAGCCCTGCCTAGTGGACAAGATTCGCGACCACATCGCAAGCGAGTGTCGGAAGATCAAGAGATGCACCATACGCTACCAAGAGCGGACGCAGCAGCGCCCGGACGGCGCCCCCTTCCGCCATCGGGAGGGCAAGCAGAAGGTCGACCCCAATGTCAACGATGACGAGAAAATGGAGTACCAGAAGCAAGAGTGAGCCGTCAAAGTAGTCCACCAAGACGAGGACTCCGACGCCAGTAGCGACCACGAGCGTTGCAAGACACTCCACATCATCTTCAGAGGGTCTTGGGATCCCGCGTCCCGGAATGCGGTCAAGACCCTTCGTCATGCAGTGTCTGCAATAGCCCTTGTCCCCACTCCGGCGTTGCACCACCAGTGGAAGGAGACGTCGATCAGCTTTGATGCCTCCGACTACCCTAAGAACATGGCCGGGGCTGAGATTCTACCTCTCCTGGTTGCCCCACCATTGCCAATGTCAAGCTCCACTACTTATTGATAGATGGTGGGGCCGAACTCAACCTCCTCAGCCCCTCAATCCCAATCTCAGTGGTGGGACCAGGGCGCATCATCCCATACAGCAAAATCCATCTCCAGGTGACCTTCGAGACACCCGACAACTACAGGACGCAGAACATCCTCTTCGACATCGCGACACTACTTAATTTAATTATGCATTAATGAGATTGTGGTTGAAATGAACTGGTTAAATCTGATATGTTAATGTGTGATCTAAGCAAGCCTGGTATGTGGATGGGTTTGATGTATGGTGGATTACTTGCTTTAGATCTAAGGACCGGTTCGTGGAGCGACCATCTAGGATTTACAGTGCCACTATGAGGCCAAGTATGGGTGCGGCATAGCTGATTATTTAGGGCTTTGCCAGTGCTATTTGGACCATTAAGGATGCTCGGGGAAGGGGTAGTCAGATTGTGTTTGTTGATGATTGGTGGGACTACCCTAGGATCCGAATGGCTCAAGAGGGGGCCCGTGGTTGAAGACGTGCTCAGTTGGAGACATCACCACTAGTGAAACCTCAATAGGGTCTAAATAGGCTAGTAATCCCTTTGTAAAGTCTTTTTTCTGATCTCTTGGCCACACACCAACGGAAGTGTGAGATGGCATAATTGAGATTCTATAGTCATCGAAAGGTGATAAAATCACAAACACGTGGGTAAAGCGGTACAACCTATATAGAGTGTGTCTAAAACTATCATGATAGCCGTGCTCACGGTTATGAGCAACTTGGAACCTCACATGATTAGAGGAAAATTGAATTTTGGGATGGTTATGGATGGTTATGAATTGAATTCTGGTATTGAATATGGATATTGGTATATGATGATGAATATGGAATATGGACTGGTATTATGATAACTACATGGCTTATGATGGGTTTATTTCATATACATGTAATATATTGCTTTTCAAATGTTTTAATGTACTTTTCAGCACTCAACCATTATTATATTCGTCATTCGAATCAGCCACATGTCATACTTTCCACACTTGCTGAGTACAACATGTACTCACTCTTGCAATTCCCTCCCAACAGTTGCAAGTCAGGATTGGGATTTTAATGGCAATAATGCGGAGCTCTAGGCTGTGTCTACCGTTAGCTTTGCTTGTGTTGTTGATTGGAGCTGCGCTACCCTATCGCTTACGCTGCCTAGTTGTTTAGTTTGCTTATTTAGTTTATTTCCGCTGCATTAGTTGAACTTGTCATTAGTATTCATTGGAATTTGTATTCGAGGATAATATGGTTTGTGTAACAAAATTTGGTTAATTAAGCTTGTTTCTGTGATAATTTTCTATATACTCTTTTGTGATTGCACTCGTGTATGTTTGTTGAACGTCCTGGGCACACATATGCGTTCACTTGGTTCATTTTCGGAATCGGGTGTCACATGTCCTCCATCCACCAGATCCCGTGTTGAGTGTATGGCTTCGACGCGAGGAGATCGGCTTCCGATGTCATGGAGGCTGCTCGCAAGAGCGGGTTCGGCCCCTGGCATGCAGGTTTTTTGATGAAAAACTGACAGCGAGGGCAGGCGGCCATCCGCAAGCCAGATGCGCGGGCTTGCCATACATGTCCTTTTCAAGAAACGACAATCGGCATGCAAGTTCCTCATGGAGAAACAAACCACGGGGGCGGGAGACCATTCGCAAGCCGGAAGCGCGTGGGTGTCCAGGCTCAGCCGGGTGTGCCAGAAGTGTTGATTGTATGGCTCGTTACATATATTCCAAGAATAGAATATTTCCTACCATGTATGACTATAAATTTCTATATTTAATATATTCTCTACCATGTATACGCTCAACCTATATGGCAGTTTATCTTTCACACTAATGAAGAATAATATTCCGTCATCAATAGAGATAACATACTTTGTTTGACAGGAGGGATGTTCCCCCGAGGGTTCGAGGCTAGAATGTACCATCTAGGCACAGCTCACTACGTGGTTCATCAAATTAATTGCATGCCATGTAGAATATATTTTCCAACATAGTGTACTCGTACTTTTGAAGAAATGAAAACCATAGGCACTAGCCGCTACGTGATTATAGGTACAAAGAACACACTTGTGAAAACACGTACGCCACATCTGATCCTCAACGTCATCAAATTGACATGATCCTCAACAAGGGGTGCAAGAATCCTCAACACGTGATCAAACATGCTGCATGCATGATCGCGAGCTCTCTTTCACACGGACCTACAAATTATGCTTGGTGGGCCATTGCATACCCTGAACCCTTCGCGTGTCAAATTAAAAAACTGCTCGTCAAGCCAATGGAGCGCGTCGAGCTGTTGCTATAACTAGAGGAAGCAAACAACTCTCTAGCCAAATCGTATAATTCTTTTTTCTAAAACATGGAATCTTTATCCTACTATTATTGTATTCTTTCACTTAAAATCTTCCAACTAACAATGTAAATTGAAGAAATAAATGTTTTTTCCTTGAGGAAAAGTTGTTGTACATGGTGTTTGGTTGAGACAAAGCAACTTGTGGTCATAACGATAATAATTCAAAAATAGGAAGAGTATATCAGATTCAAAAAATCTTTATACTTTCTTTACTCGGGGCTCATACCCATCAAATTCGAAACTCCTCCACTCATATTGTAACTGCTTTGATTATATATCCATGTCCGTTTCCAAAATCCAAACTAGAGGTAGGGGAAGGTTTGCACAAGATAGAAGTTGCGTCGTGCCGCCATAGACCGCAACCGTAGGGACAAGGAGAGGACCCAATTGCGGGAACTCAGGTGTACAACGTGATGTTCTAGGACAACATGATCACCAACAATGTGACGTCCTCCGGCGAGGCCGTGGAGGACTGGCTCGACGAGGTCCTCTCCGTCCACCGCCGACGCCTTCACAAGCTTATCATCGGGCTCGATGTTGAGTGGCTGTTGGTATTTCTTAACACCACAGAGTTATCCGCAAGAGCACGAAAATACCGTTGTATCACTTCCCCTTAAGGAGTATTCCCAAGGGTATCGAATCCAAAGAACGTGTCTGCTAATCCACCCAAGGACACAAAGTTGTTTGGTAGGCAAGGAACAGAAAGGAATTCAAAGTATTGATCCTAATTCAAGGTAGTTTGCAGTAGATCCTTGCTTCGGGCACGGGCTTACTCCTAGCAATACTAGGACGACTCCCGCCAAGAGCCTATGGCATAGCCGAACGTGGAGGATTTCGAAGGACAGATAGGTTGTCACCACCTACTGCCTACCTCTTCAATCCGTGGGTCTACGAGATATCCACTAATGATTTATAACCTAAGCACCACGCTTACGTTCTAAATCACTACTCTAGTTGTTTTGAACACAAAGCTACAACTAGAGCCTCTAATGAATTAAAGCAGTGAACCCACAAGTAACTACTTGTGCAAACTACTAAGAATAAAAGATCAAACTTGTATTGAATTCACAAAGTCTTACTTGATTGAGTAAAACCTTGTAGGGGTACAAGTGTAGAAGAGGGACTTGACAAGCCCAAGCCTCCTTCTCCTAGACTGTAACACCCTCATTTACATGCATCATGCCCTACATGCACTCATATACATGTTTAACATTAACCCATAACAAGAGGAACAAGTTTAAAATTGATTTGGAGCAAAACCACACTTAAAAATGTAGGAAAGTGCGGACTAGTCTGGTTTTGTGGAGGACTAGTCCGATTTCTCTCTGACTAAAAACGGACTTGTCCGTTTTTGCTGCGGACTAGTCCGATTCTGCCCCTGGAAACTTTCGGACTTGTCCAATTTTGTGCGGACTAGTTCGATATTCCATGAATCCTTGAAAATTTGCTAAGTCCCTGGACATTTTCGGACTAGTCCGGTGTTCCAGCGGACTTGTCCGTTTTCCTCTCTGTTCAAATTCGGACTTGTCCGATTTTTGGCCAGACTTGTCCGATTTTCTCTCTGGACGACTTCGGACTAGTCCGGTCCTGTCCGGACTTGTCCGATATTTCGCGACTCCGAGTTGATCTTTTGTTTTACGACTTGTTTCTTGGGTTTCACGTTAAGTGGGCCTAGGTACGTCGTGCCTAACTCTTTTGGAGCCCATGTGGGACTCTAAACTGGCCTCTACTCATCCCAAAACTCGAAATCCATCTAACCCTAGCCTCCACCTCTATATAAACAGCCCCACCCCTTGGTTTGACATCTATTTGCCACTTTTCCACCCACCCAAAATCCTAGTTCGTGGGGAGCCACCATCAAGGAGGGAGGAGAAGATCCCAAGCAAGAGGAAGAAGAGGAGGAAACGAAGGAGGATCAAGATCTCCACCAAGTTTCGTCCTCCACCACCAATTCATCTCCAAGTTCATCACCAACCCTAGATCATCAAGATCGAAGTGTTACCTCCAAGTTTCTTGATTCATTGGAGTTCTAAACACCTGGTATACCTTCTATTCTCTTGTACTTACGTGAATTCAACCCCTAATCTCAAAATTCACGTTGATCTAGAAAACCCTAATCTGCTGATCTCGCGGAGTGCGGACTTGTCCGATCCCTAGCGGACTAGTCTGATCTTCCTGGTTAAATTGTGTTTAATTAACTCTAAAATTTGATCTAATCAACTTCACACCTGTATAAACTAGTTAAAAGCTATTAGAACTAGTTAGAGATCATTAAAAGCGATCTAGTAACAAGTTCTACCTTGCATTTGCATCGATCATGCATGTCATGTCATATTGAGTAATATTTGTGCACTCTTTGATTGTGTTTCTTGTCTTGTATGTTTATTGTGTGGATTAGACGGATTTGCGCTAGAAAGTGCCGCGGAGGATCTACAGCACCAGGAGTTTGAAGGCTTTGACCCTAACCAACAGCAAGAGCAAGGCAAGTGTCCTTGAAGCATATTGATCCTGTTTTTAAATAAATGTTTTGTTTGCAAAACTGCATGCTGTGTCAATTTGATGGGAATCCTATGGTAGGAAGTTTACTAGTTTTTTTGACCACCCTTGTCACCTGGAATTTATGGTGGAGAGTCGGGAAGGGTTTTTACCTTTTGCTTCGCTTAATCAACTGGGATGGAAAACAACTTTACCAATCAATTTATTTATGCATGGATGAGATTATGGTTAACATGAACTGGTTTAATATGGTATTGTAATGGGTGATCTAAGCAAGCCTGGTATGTGGATGGGTCGGATGTTATGGTGGTTTGCTTGCTTTAGATCTAAGGACCGGTTCATGCGAGAATAAGCCAGGACTACAGTGCCACCACGAGGCCAAGTATGGGTGCGGTGTAGCTGATTAATTAGGGCTTTGCTAGTTCTGTTTGGACCATTGTGGATGCTCGGGGAAGGGGTAGTTGGATTGGGTTTGTTGATGATCGGTGGGACTACCTTGGGATCTGAATGGCTCAAGAGGGGACCCCTGGTTGAAGATGTGCTCAGTTGGAGGCATTGCCACCGGTGAAACCTCAGTGGGGTCTAAATAGGCTAGTAATCCCTTTGTAAAGGCTATTTTGTGATCTCTTGGCCATACACCAAAGGAAGTGTAATTGGCATAAGAGAGGTTTCTTTAGTCGCCGACGGGTGATGAAATCACAAACACGTGGGTAAAGTGGTACAAACTCTGCAGAGTTAATTAAAACTATCATGATAGCCGTGCTCCCGGTTATGAGCGCCTGGATGACCTACATGATTAGAGGGAAATTGGAATTTGGGATGGTTATGGTTTGGTAATGGTTATGGATGGTTATGGATTAATTTCTGGTATTGAATATGGTTATTGACGATGGTGAAATCTGGACTTATTGCTGATGGTAATGAATTCAGTTTGGTATTATGGTATTATTTATGATTATGATGGGTTTATTTCACATACATGTAATATATTGCTTTTCAAATGTTTTTATGTACTTTTCAGCACTTAGCCATTATTATTGTCATCATTTGAATCAGCCACATGTCATACTTTCCACACTTGCTGAGTACGACATGTACTCACTCTTGCAATCTTCCCCCAACAGTTGCAGGTCAGGATTGTGAGTTTAATGGCGATAATGTGGAGTTCTAGGCCGTGCCTACCGTCAGCTTTGCCTGTGGTGTTGATTGGAGCTGCGCTATCCCTTTTGCTTAGCTTGCTTAGTTGCCTAATTAGTTTATTTCCGCTGCATTAGTTGAACTCGTCATTAATATTCATTAGAGCTTGTATTCGAGGATAATCTGGTTTGTGTAATAAAATTTGGTTAATTAATCTTGTTCTGTGGTAATTTTCTGTATACTCTTTTGTGATGGCACTCGTGTATGTGTGTTGAACATCCTGGGCACACATATGCGTTTGCTTGGTTCAGTTTTTCAGAACCGGGCGTCACAGATTGGTATCAGAGCCACAGGTTGACCGTAGGATGCAGCCTAGATAGAATGGACACTTTAGAGCACATAGGAGCACTCAGGAATCGATGTGTTTTTGCTTGGAGTGCTGTTTGCTATATATATTGTTTGCTTGTATGCTTAATAGAGGATTTTGGGATGCCTTAGCATTGCCATGTCCACCTAGGCCAGTGTAGCTAGCTGTTTAGTTTCATATCCCTTGATGCATATAGTTGGGGACATTTTCTAATTCTTACCTACTGCTTTTCTTCAGATGGTGAGGACTCACAACCAGAGGGATGGCAATGATGAAGAGGAGAACAATGGAGTACCTCAGAACAACGTTGGACAAGGATCTACTCAGGGAGCTATCAACATCGAGCAGCTATTGGCCATGCAAAACCGGCTCATGCAGACCATGATACAGACTATGGGACAACTGCAGGCTGGCAATATCAACAATCAGCCCCACATGCCTCCACCGCCACCCCCGCCTCCTCATAACCGGTTGGGAGAGTTTATGAGGACTAGGCCGCCGACCTTTGCTCAAGCTGCTGACCCTATGGATGCGGACGATTGGCTCAAGTCCGTGGAGAAGAAGCTAGCTATTGTCCAATGTAGTGACCGGGAGAAGGTGCTATTTGCTTCTCATCAACTAGTTGGAGCAGCTGCGGATTGGTGGGATTCTTATTGCAATGCTCATGAGAACCAAGAAAGAATCACTTGGGCCGAATTCAAGGAGAATTTTCGTTCTCATTATGTGCCCGAGGGAGTTATGATCTTGAAGAGGCAAGAATTTGAGAATTTAAGGCAAGAAGATCAAGTGTGAGTGAATATCTCAATAAATTCACTCAACTCTCAAGGTATGCGCCTGAGGATGTGAGTCGGGACAGCCGAAAACAATACTTGTTCATGAGGGGCTTGAACAATGAGATCCAAGTGCAATTGCTCAATTGTGGTTATGTCAATTTCCAGAAGCATGTGGACAAAGCGATTGTGGTTGAGAACAAGATCCGTGAGATGGAGCAAGAAATCAAGAGGAAGGCGCCGTATCAAGGACAGCAACAAGGAAGTAATGTGCGCCCTCGCTTTGCACCACCCAATGCACCTCATTAAAGCTCCTCTATTCCTGCTCAACGCCCTAGTTATGCACCGCGCCCAACTCAGTTTGTGCAGCAGAGCCCTGTTATGCAAGCACCTAGGCCTCCAATGCCTTATGAGCCTCGTGCTAATTTTCCTGCTGCAAATGCTCAAAACCAAGCTCGTCCCAACAATTCTGGTGGGGTTAAGAAGTGTTATACTTGTGGAGAAGCTGGACACTTTGTGCATCAATGTCCTATGTCGGGCCTTGGTCAAGGAAGCAATGCACCGAGGCAAAACCCAAGACCTAATGGAGGACAACCACAAGGAAGCCGTGGACAGCAGAATTTTGCTCGTGGCAACGTGAACCATGTCTCTACGGAGGATGCTCAACAAGCGGATGACGTGGTCATTGGTATGTTTCTCGCCAACTCCAACCCCGCGACTATGTTATTTGATTCTGGAGCATCGCATTCATTCATTGCATCGAAGTATGTTGCCAAGTATAGTTTGCCTATCTCTCATATGAAGTTTACTCTGTTGGTTAAGTCTCCTGGAGGAGAGATGAGGACAAATATAGTATGTCCAAAAGTAAGCCTTAGAATAAGGGGGGTAGACTTCTCCGCCAACCTTATAGTTTTGGATTCTCAAGGATTGGACATTATTCTTGGTATGGACTGGTTGAGGAAGCACAATGGAGTTATTGAGTGTGCCACAAAGATGGTGAAGTTGACCAATGAGGAAGGGATCGCCATAGAGTTTGAAGCATCTCAAACCGCACCGAAGCAATTGGAATTGAATCATATGGACGGTGTCGCAATTGAGGAGATTCCGGTACTGTGTAAATTTTTGGATGTGTTTCCAGACGAGTTGCCAGGTATGCCACCTGATCGAGACATTGAGTTTGTTATTGATTTAATACCTGGAACTGCACCTATAGCTAAGAGGCCGTATATGATGCCTCCTATGAAATTAGCGGAGCTCAAGAAGCAAATTCAAGAGCAATTAGAGAAGGGTTTTATTCGCCCAAGCTCTTCACCTTGGGGAGCGCCCGTTCTATTTGTGGACAAGAAGGATGGATCCCAAAGGATGTGCGTGGATTACCGAGCTCTCAACGAGGTGACCATCAAGAACAAGTACACCTTGCCCCGCATAGAAGACTTGTTTGATCAGATGAAGGGTGCTTGTGTCTTCTCTAAGATTGATTTGAGCTCGGGATACTTTCAAATGAAGATTAGACCATCGGACATACCCAAGACAGCTTTTAGGACACGGTATGGATCTTATGAGTACACCGTGATGTCTTTTGGATTGACAAATGCACCTGCCTACTTTATGTACCTCATGAATAAGGTCTTCATGGAGTACTTAGATAAGTTTGTTGTGGTGTTTATTGATGATATTATGATCTACTCGAAGGATGAGAAGGAACATGAGGAACACTTGAGGCTTGCATTGCAGAAATTGAGGGAGCATCGATTGTATGCCAAGTTCAACAAGTGCCAGTTTTTGTTGAAAGAGGTGCCATTTTTGGGTCATATAATCTCAGGAGGAGGAGTATCGGTTGACCCCGGAAAAGTGAGAGACGTGTTGAAGTCGGAACCACCGCAAAACGTCAAGGAAATAAGGAGCTTTCTTGGGATGGCTGGATATTACCATCGATTCATCAAGGACTTTTCCAAGATAGCCATGCCTATGACGGAGTTGCTAATGAAGGGGAAGGCATTCCGATGGACTCAAGCTTGTCAGAATAGTTTTGAGGAGTTGAAGAAAAGGTTAACAACAACCCCAGTTTTGGTATTGCCGGATGTAAGCAAAAGTTTCGACATCTATTGTGATGCATCAAGACAAGGACTTCAATGTGTATTGATGCAAGAAGGTCAAGTGGTCGCCTATGCGTCAAGACAATTGAAGAAACATGAGCAGAATTACCAACACATGATTTAGAACTTGCAGCCGTGGTACATGCATTGAAGATTTGGAGACACTATATTCTTGGACATAGGTGTGAAATTTATACGGATCATAAGAGTTTGAAGTATATTTTCACACAAACGGATCTGAACTTGAGGCAACGAAGATGGTTGGAGCTCATCAAAGATTATGATTTGGGGATCAACTATCATTCGGGGAAGGCCAATGTAGTGGCCGATGCTTTGAGTAGGAAAGGAGTAAGTCATCAACTCACGGTTCGAGAGTTACCATTCGAGTTATGTAAGGAGTTTGAACGGTTGAACCTCGGGTTTGTAAATGAGTCGGAGATGATGGAGTTAAACCCAACCTTGGAGCAAGAAATTCGAAAGGCCCAAACCGCAGATGAAGAGATCAAGGAAATCAAGGAAAGGACTGAGGAAGGGAGAGAATTCAGATTTGATGAAGACGAACATGGTACCTTATGGCTTGGAAAGAGGATCGTTGTGCCTAATGTAAAGCATATTCGGGAGACAATATTAAAGGAGGCACATGACTCGCCTTACTCGATTCACCCAGGTTGTACGAAGATGTACAAAGACTTGAAGACTTGCTATTGGTGGAATAGCATGAAGAAGGACATAGCCGAATATGTTGCATTGTGTGACGTGTGCCAACGAGTCAAGGCAGAACATCAAAGGCCAGCAGGGTTATTGCAGCCATTGAAGATTCTAGAGTGGAAGTGGGAAGAGATTGGTATGGACTTTATAGTTGGATCACCGTGAACCCAGTATGGCTATGATTCAATATGGGTCATTGTAGATCGGTTGACAAAATCAGCTCACTTTATTCCTGTCAAGACCACATATACCACCACGAAGCTAGCAGAATTGTATATGGAGCATATTGTGTGCCAACATGGAGTACCGAAGAAGATAGTCTCGGATAGAGGTTCTCAATTTACCTCCAGATTTTGGCAAAAATTGCATGAAGCTTTGGGAACGAGGTTGAATTTTAGTTCAGCATATCATCCTCAAACGGATGGACAAACCGAGAGGACCAATCAGATTTTGGAGGACATGTTAAGAGCTTGTGCTTTAAAGCATGGAAAAAGTTGGGACAAAAGCTTGCCATACGCGGAATTTTCATACAACAATAGTTACCAAGCAAGTTTGAAGATGTCACCATATGAAGCACTTTATGGAAGGAAGTGTAGGACACCTTTATTCTGGAATGAGGCAGGAGAAACTCAAGTATTTGGTCCGGATGTGTTGCAAGAAGCCGAAAAGCAAGTCCAAATGATTCGTGAAAACTTTAGGGCAGCCCAATCAAGGCAAAAACGCTATGCGGATAATTGGAGAAGGAGATTAGCCTTTGAAATAGGAGATTTTGTTTACCTCAAGGTGTCGCCAATGAGAGGTCATAAGAGGTTTAACATAAGGGGTAAGCTCGCACCTCGCTATATTGGACCATTCAAGATTTTGGACAAAAGAGGAGAAGTAGCGTATAAGTTGGAGATGCCAGTTCATCTTTCGGATGTACATGATGTCTTTCATGTTTTCCAACTCAAGAAGTGTTTGAGAGTACCGGAAGAACAAGTGCCAATGGAAGAATTGGAACTAGAGGAAGATTTGACGTATGCCGAGCAACCGGTCAAAATCTTGGAAACTAAGGAGAGAGTCACAAGGAAAAAGGTCATTAGATGGTGTAAAGTTCAACGGAAGCACCACACAGAAAAAGAAGCAACGTGGGAATTGGAGGATGATCTCAAGAAGGACTTTCCCTATCTCCTCTCTTCCGCATCGAATCTCGAGGGCGAGATTCATTTTAAGGGGGGTAGGTTTGTAACACCCTCATTTTCATGCATCATGCCCTACATGCACTCATATACATGTTTAACATTAACCCATAACAAGAGGAACAAGTTAAAATTGATTTGGAGCAAAACCGCACTTAAAAATGTAGGAATGTGCGGACTAGTCCAGTTTTGCCGAGGACTAGTCCGATTTCTCTCTGACTAAAAATGGACTTGTCCGTTTTTGCTGCGGACTAGTCCGATTCTGCCCCTGGAAACTTTCGGACTTGTCCGATTTTGTGCGGACTAGTCTGATATTCCATGAATCCTTGAAAATTTGCTAAGTCCCTGGACTTTTCCGGACTAGTCCGGTGTTCCAGCGGACTTGTCCGTTTTCCTCTCTGTTCAAATTCGGACTTGTCCGATTTTTGGCCAGACTTGTCCGATTTTCTCTCTGGACGACTTCGGACTAGTCCGGTCCTGTCCGGACTTGTCCGATATTTCGCGACTCCGAGTTGATCTTTTGTTTTACGACTTGTTTCCTGGGTTTCACATTAAGTGGGCCTAGGTACGTCGTGCCTAACTCTTTTGGAGCCCATGTGGGACTCTAAACCGGCCTCTACTCATCCCAAAACTCGAAATCCATCTAACCCTAGCCTCCACCTCTATATAAATAGCCCCACCCCTTGGTTTGACATCTATTTGCCACTTTTCCACCCACCCAAAACCCTAGTTCGTGGGGAGCCACCATCAAGGATGGAGGAGAAGATCCCAAGCAAGAGGAAGAAGAGGAGGAAACGAAGGAGGATCAAGATCTCCACCAAGTTTCGTCCTCCACCACCAATTCATCTCCAAGTTCATCACCAACCCTAGATCATCAAGATCCAAGTGTTACCTCCATGTTTCTTGATTCATTGGAGTTCTAAACACCTGGTATACCTTCTATTCTCTTGCACTTACGTGAATTCAACCCCTAATCTCCAAATTCACGTTGATCTAGAAAACCCTAATCTGCTGATCTCGCGGAGTGCGGACTTGTCCAGTCCCTAGCGGACTAGTCCGATCTTCTTGGTTAAATTGTGTTGAATTAACTCTAAAATTTGATCTAATCAACTCCACACCTGTATAAACTTGTTAAAAGCTATTAGAACTAGTTAGAGATCATTAAAAGCAATCTAGTAACAAGTTCTACTTTGCATTTGCATCGATCATGCATGTCATGTCATATTGAGTAATATTTGTGCACTCTTTGATTGTGTTTCTTGTCTTGTATGTTTATTGTGTGGATTAGACGAATTTGCGCTAGAAAGTGCCGCGGAGGATCTACAGCACCAGGAGTTTGAAGGCTTTGACCCTAATCAACAGCAAGAGCAAGGCAAGTGTTCTTGAAGCATATTGATCCTGTTTTTAAATAAATGTTTTGTTTGCAAAACTGCATGCTGTGTCAATTTGATGGGAATCCTATGGTAGGAAGTTTACTAGTTTTGTTGACCACCCTTGTCACCTGGAATTTATGGTGGAGAGTCGGGAAGGGTTTTTACCTTTTGCTTCGCTTAATCAACTGGGATGGAAAACAACTATACCAATCAATTTATTTATGCATGGATGAGATTATGGTTAACATGAATTGGTTTAATATGGTATTGTAATGGGTGATCTAAGCAAGCCTGGTATGTGGATGGGTTGGATGTTATGGTGGTTTGCTTGCTTTAGATCTAAGGACCGGTTCATGCGAGAATAAGCCAGGACTACAGTGCCACCACGAGGCCAAGTATGGGTGCGGCGTAGCTGATTAATTAGGGCTTTGCTAGTTCTGTTTGGACCATTGTGGATGCTCGGGGAAGGGGTAGTTGGATTGGGTTTGTTGATGATCGGTGGGACTACCTTGGGATCTGAATGGCTCAAGAGGGGGCCCCTGGTTGAAGATGTGCTCAGTTGGAGGCATTGCCACCGGTGAAACCTCAGTGGGGTCTAAATAGGCTAGTAATCCCTTTGTAAAGGCTATTTTGTGATCTCTTGGCCATACACCAAAGGAAGTGTAATTGGCATAAGAGAGGTTTCTTTAGTCGCCGACGGGTGATGAAATCACAAACACATGGGTAAAGTGGTACAAACTCTGCAGAGTTAATTAAAACTATCATGATAGTCGTGCTCCCGGTTATGAGCGCCTGGATGACCTACATGATTAGCACTACAGGAAACACGAAAATAGACGACGGCTAAAGTTATAGACGACGGTGCCGTCGTCTTTAAAATAATAGACGACGGCTAAATTTACCCGTCGTCAATTAAGACTTAATAGACGACGGTTAGGATTAACCATCATCTATTAGCCATAATAGACGACGGTTCAAGGCCACCGTCGTCTATTACAGTGCGAACAGGGCCCACCCGAATCGTAATAGACGACAGTGGTCCCTAGCCGTCGTCAATTATCAATTATTGACGACGGTGCCCAGAAGCCGTCGTCAATTAATACTTAATAGACGACGGTTTTAGGTCACCGTCGTCTATTATCAGTAATGGGCCAGAACCTAGGTCGGCCCAAGTCTTTGTAGACGACGGTTTCTCCACACCATCGTCTATTAGGAGGTTTATACGCCGTGCGGCGCCCTCATTTGGCCCGTGCCTTATCCATTGCTCCAGTCGCCGCCCTCCGCCGCCCCGCGCCGTGCTCCCCCGCCCGCCGCGCCGCGCTCCTCCTCCCGCAGCCCCGCGCCTCGCCGCGCTCCTCCTCCCGCAGCCCCACGCCGCGCCGCGTTCACCCACAGAGCCGTGTCGTGTCCCGGCGCCATCAGCCCGTCGCCGTCGTGCCCCACCGCCACCGCCGCGGAGGACCACCGCCGCCAAGGACCGCCGCCAAGGACCGCCGCCAAGGAGCCCCGCCGCCACCGAGGTATGCCGCTCTATGTAGATTTCTGTTATTCATGTAGATTTTGGCCACTTGCTTCAAACAATGATTCGTACTTCCAAATACATTATGCATTTTTAAGGTTATATTTGAGTATCATGTATCTAATCGCCTCAGTATGAAGCTTATGCTATCAGCAATACATGTAGTTATGATATTGGATAGCATGTGTTCGTTTTTGGGATATTTCCAGCCATCTTCAGTGCATATTGTTGTTTTTTTTACTGCTTCAATGTGGAAGGTTCTGTTATTTATGTAGATTTTGGAAATATTCTGGTTGGCCTGCTGCATCCCCACGGTTCAGTTCAGTGTTATCTGGAATTTAGTATAGGCAGTTTCAAACTAGAGTAGTAAAAGTCAATTCTTAATAGATTATAGAACTACAAACACATCATTATTTGCCGGTCTTTCTGGCATGCATTTACAACCACTCTTAAAATTTAGAAATGAGATTGCACACAGGGTCACCTTCCCATTGGGTTTGGGACAGAGGCTTTGTTGTTGTAGATTGCACAAGGTTACATTTCACGTGTTCGGTTCTTATGCTAGTAGCTAGCTCACCAATTGGAGTGATATTATCGAATGTGGTATGAGTACCACTATGTGCTAAACCATTTTCTGGTTGGAGTTTGATATTTGGTTTCACTGACTTTTTGGATAAAGAAATCATTATGATTTAGTTTTACAAACTGAACTCCAAGCTTGGAACTTTTGGCTTTTGTCATCTGTCTAATGCATGTTTCTCAGAATATAGTGATCAGGTATTATTGATAATGTATCGAAGAATTCCATTCTCGTCTTATCCTATTTTGACACTTCAATTTCATTCGAGCTGAACAAAACCATGTGTTGCCTACCTGTTCTTAAGGTCGATAGTGGGCTGGAAAGCAGCCCATTGGGAGAATGTCTGGCACGACTTCATGGTAAATATTAAGAATATTTGTATAGTAATAATAAATCTATTATGGGTTATATACATTTACTTGTATGTTTCTTCTTCAGGCACACTATCGTTTGGAGGACGAGGCGTCACAGTTAGATCACGCACGTATCATCTTCCATAACTTCTCGAGGAAGTGCGTGACACAGTCACTCTCGACTGCTCGGATTCAAGCTACGAAGTCTTACTTCAAGCTGCATCCGGACGAGGGTGGGTCGGGGCAGTTCAGGGACGTGGCTGACAAGTACCTCACTGAGGCGCAATACTTAGAGGTAAAGTATTTATTTTTACTTTGCTTTATTATCCGACTTGTATAATGATTTCCTTTGTATAAATGACTTGTATAACGATTTCCTTTGTATTTGCAGGCTATAGCCGCAGGACAGTCTGCTGCCTTTCCGCAGTGGGCGCCGCCACCGATGGAGATGCCACCTATGCCGACGACGGGAGCAGAGGTACAAATAGCTGAAACTAGTTAAGCTTGTTCAAATTTAGTAAAATATGCATTTTTGTACTCAACTTGCACTTGGCAGGGATCGGGGATGCAGGCTCAAACTCCGTCACCCCGGACTCCTGCTTTTGGACAAGAGCGGGAGGACGACTTTCTGAACTTTGATGGCAGTGGACAGGGTAGCGGCGGCGGCTCCTGAAACGATGGTAAGTAGTGGTTCTTCGCCTTTTCTTGAGTGTAGATGTATCTTGAGATTTTTGTGCTTGAATACATGAGTCGAATAATGCCATAGAATTCAGCTTTGTTTTTGAGTTTGCTGGACTTGGTAGTCTTTTACTTATCTTCTTTACATTTTGGGATGTTAGATATATGCATTTGTTAGGTAGTCTTTTACTTGGTCGCACATCTTCTTTATGTTTGCAAGATCCTTGAACTTTGACTCTATTACTCCCTTTGCCTCCATTAGCTCTGATATGATTAAGATGTTTTTCTTTGAATGTTGTTTTGTAGGGAAAGAAGGCAAAGTTCGGTCGGCGGCTACGTGGTTTCGAGAGCTTTTCACTTTGTGTATGCTTCTGCAAACTTTGATGATGGTCGCTCCCGGACTCGTGAAGAGTTTATGTGTAGAGTTTATGATGTGCTGTTGTGTGTTATAGTGTTGCTGTTGATTGCTGTATTTTTTCTGCTTTCCTGCCTGTGTGACCTGTCCATCGAGCCAGTGTACTTTTTCTTTTTTTTTAAAAAAAAAATAAAAACCTAATAGACGACAGTTTCTTCTTCACCATCGTATATTAGTTCATTAATAGACGACGGTTTCCTCTCCACCGTCGTCTATTAGTTCATTAATAGACGACGGTTTCTATTTCACCGTCGTCTATTAGTTCATTAGTAGACGACGGTTCCGGCTTCACCGTCGTCTATTAGTTCATTAATAGACGACGGTTTCTCCTTCACCGTCATCTATAACCTCCACAAGGTGCCACGTGGCGAACTGAGGTTATTGACGACGGGCGAAATGTACCGTCGTCAATTAATTTATAAACGACGGTAACCGTCGTCTATAACCTTATAGATGACTAATAAATGTCCACGGCCGAAAACCATCGTCTATAAGGGAAAACCGTCGTCTATTGGTTATAGACGACGGTTTTGGCTTATAGACGACGGTTTTTGGCCCTCGTCTATTATCGAGATTGTTGTAGTGTAGAGGGAAATTGGAATTTGGGATGGTTATGGTTTGGTAATGGTTATGGATGGTTATGGATTAATTTCTGGTATTGAATATGGTTATTGACGATGGTGAAATCTGGACTTATTGCTGATGGTAATGAATTCAGTTTGGTATTATGGTATTATTTATGATTATGATGGGTTTATTTCACATACATATAATATATTGCTTTTCAAATGTTTTTATGTACTTTTCAGCACTTAGCCATTATTATTGTCGTCATTTGAATCAGCCACATGTCATACTTTCCACACTTGCTGAGTACGACATGTACTCACTCTTGCAACCCCCCCCCCCCCCCCAACAGTTGCAGGTCAGTATTGTGAGTTTAATGGCGATAATGCGGAGTTCTAGGCCGTGTCTACCGTCAGCTTTGCCTGTGGTGTTGATTGAATCTGCGCTATCCCTTTTGCTTAGCTTGCTTAGTTGCCTAATTAGTTTATTTCCGTTGCATTAGTTGAACTCGTCATTAATATTCATTAGAGCTTGTATTCGAGGATAATATGGTTTGTGTAATAAAATTTGGTTAATTAATCTTGTTCTGTGGTAATTTTGTGTATACTCTTTTGTGATGGCACTCGTGTATGTCTGTTGAACATCCTGGGCACACATATGCGTTAGCTTGGTTCAGTTTTTCGGAACCGGGCGTCACATAGACTCTTCACCACACTCTCCTTCTACATTGGTAGCCTCTAGGACTACTCTAAACCTTTGGAGTGTAGCACTATTCTCAACTTTTGGTGTGTGTGAGAAGTGAGGTGAGGGGTTCTATTTATAGGTGGAGAAGGGTCGGTTCCCGCCATAATTAATGCGTGAATCAGTCACCATTGACTCCAGGGAGCCGGGAGGAGACAACATGTGTCATTTGACTGGGTTTGGTGCCAGGAAGGGGTCGTCTGAACCCCTCGTTTGGCCGACCTGGTCAAGCCTCCCCTCGGGGAGTGCTTCCTCCAGGTGGCTCCCAGGTGGGCCCCCTTGATGTATATGGGTGCAACACCGTTGGATCTCCACATATTCTTCTATTTGTGGGCCATTTGATCCATGTGTTGCAACGTGTCATCGTCTGATTCATTGAAATCCATTTTCATGTATTCATCCCTGCTTGTTTTGGTATTTTGGGTAATAATTCACCTACATACAAATAAACACCAACACTTGTGGAATTGGGTTAGTGTATAGCCCTACCACTATGTTTTGTGTTTCTTTTATGCACATTATGAGGTGAATTGACGGTCAAAATATGATACTAAAGGACCGTCAACAAACTCCTCCACACTTAGTCCATTGCTCGTCCTTGAGTGAATGCAAGAAGAACTAGAGTGTTGACATGAATTTGCTATAAGGTAGAAAATAAGGATACTAGACATTTCAACTTATACCTAAATTCATGGATCCCCTTTGTGTATGTGGCTACCACATCAATCTTGGGTGTTTGAAAAGTGGAACGGTTAGAATGAAGTTCCCTTGGATCATCCTCTGCTGAAATGATTTGGCAATTCCAATATTTAAAAGTCATAGGAACATTTGCCCTTGCCTTTTCGATTGGAATCTCTCAAATCTCTCAAAGTGTTTGAGTCCTCACCATGGCATGTTTTGCCAATTCTTGTCCCTATACTAAAAGTGGCTATATCTGGAGCTTAGTAGGGATGAATGTGACACACATTTGCAATACATATGTTACTAAGTCAAAAACTTGATCCTATGAGAGACTTATGCAATGAACAAAGTGAAGGGAAAATTCTTGTGCACATGAATGGAATGGAGGGGTGAGGTGATAACTCCCATGAATTTGCTCCTTTTTTAAGGATGAAACATGGCTACTTTTTTTTGAGCACTCTTACTCTTTTTCAAGAGTGGATGCTTTTTCTTTTTCTTGTATCCATGTCTTCTACTCCTTTTTTATTTTTAGATAGGTTTTCATTTGTATTGTATGGAGTTTCTTTTTGACAGATGGGTAATCGATGGATGCAAACTCTCAATGTGAGAAATTTTGCATGAATGGAGTGCACAAGAGTTTTCAATTCAAGAAGTTCATGCATTTCACTCAATTGGGTCACGGGTTTGACAAAGTTCAATGAAAAACAAAGTGGCATATGCTTGTGGTTTTCAATGAAGGTATCATATGGCCTTGGTGGGTATATAAATTTCCAATGAGAGATTTAGGCAAAGTTCAAGACTTCAAATAGTTAAAAATATCAAAATCAATTTCAAGCAAAAGGATGATTTCTAAAGAACTCATTTACCATGTCATACTAGTCAAATACCTAGATGATGTGTCTTTCCTATTGAATTATGGGAATCTTAAACAAGGTAATGAATTGAAATATAAAGTATTCAAATTTTCATCTTAAGCAAATTCTTGACTACCAATTTTTTTTTTTTTAATTTGTTGAGTTGATTCATTTTAGATATGCAATGAATAATATGAAACCAACTCAAACAGCAGGGTAGCGCATATAATTGGGGAAAAGAAATCCAAACTAATTTTCTGCAGCGAAACGGAGTCATACGGTGCAGAAAACACGTCGGCCGACCAGGGGGTTCGGCCAACCTCTTGTTGGCACTTCTATGGCTCTGTTTCGTCGTGTCGTTTTGCTCATTTGGTCGCGATGTGTTTTGATATGCAACGTTGATTTTTCATGTCGGGATTTCGTGACTTGGAGACATGTTTCCCCCACACTTGTTTCCTGAATTCTTTATTCAACAAAATAAACTAAAGGGGGAACTTTATCGGTCTTAGATGAACCGGTAAGTTCGCTTTACTGAAATCAAAATATGGGGATTCTTACATTATTTAACCTAGCTTTAGAAAACAAATGTTTTTTTTTTAAATAAAATCCTAAGTAGTAAGCATCTTTTGCTTTCAGGACATCTAAGCTATGGTGCGTTGTAGATGTCAGGCTCCCCGATGGCATTGCACAAGCGCCACAGTTTTGTGCTCATGCCACAGTGAACACCGTCAATCTCCTCCTTGAGGCCATGATGTCGTCCTTCAGTTCCGACTTATCGATGCGCCCTTCAGCCACCAAGTCAGTCAACTTCCTTTTCTCCAAGCGGAGAGAAGCGAACTCCTTGCTTAGCTGTGCCACTTTAGGGGCACGAGGAGAGTCCTCATCACTACCCTCGAACTGATCGGGTGGCCCGTTGATGGCAGGTAGTGGGACGTGTCGAATAATCTTGCAGGGCAATGAGCCCGTTGACTCCTCCATCACCAGATTATCCATACACTTGAATAGGCCCTTAGCATAGCCTCCTTCGGGTTTGCGCACCCCGTGGATAAGAAAGCGATCTCCCATGCGTTCCAACGAGGTACAGGTGGGCGTCTTGTAGTGGTGGCTCACTACATCGCCATTCTTAGTCTTCAGTGTGTACATGAACTCCTCATTTGGCAGCAACAATGGGAGAGACTCATCTTTTTTGTGGAAAAGACGTGTCTTGACTGGGTTCAGTCCAGCCAAAGTCAGACGGCATGGCGTCATCAACTTCATCGGCGTTCCTCGAGGGGAGAGCGACCGGACAACGCTACAAGGTGTAGGGCTGCGCCCGCACGGTGACGTTGTAGGCGGGATCATGGCAAGGGGCTTGACATCGATCGCCATGACGGACTCCACGGCGAGGGAAGTTTTGTCGTTGGCCGGCGTAATGTCCCCGCTCAGGTTGAATGTTGAGATGAAGGAGTCGTAATCTTCTTGTCGTTCATGACGAGGACGGGAGGAAGATTATGATTCAATGAGGTGTATAACTTTCCTCTCTGTTTCCATCCTTTAAGTAGGCGGAGAACGACGCGTTTCACCGAGGATTTTGTGGAGGATATCAAGGAGGACCAACACGATAAAATAGAACGCAAACGGCACGAAGGGAGATTTGGCCGACCCTAGGGTTCGGCCGACCCCCTTCTGGCTCCGTTCGGGCAACATTTTTTCGGGTCGATTAAATGGGCCTCATAGATGAAGAATTGGATGGGACCATTAGTTGGACGTGGAGCATCTAAACAGAATTGAAAGAAATGGCATGGAAATCGATTATATTTACAACATCAAATTCTTTTTCTGTATCCTTTTGGGAATCGAGAAATAATCTGAGTCAGTGCCCATTCACTTTCAATAGTTGACCGTCATCACCTTGGAGTGTGATTGCTCCATGGGATGAAGTCTCTACTATAGTGAAGGGTCCTTCCCATTTACTATTAAGCTTCCTAGATCCAAAGAATTTAACCCTAGAGTTAAAGAGTAAAACTTTATCTCCAGGTTTGAACTCTTTTGGCGTAATCCTCTTATCGTGCCATCTTTTAGTTCTCTCTTTATAAATTCTTGCACTGTGGTACGCCTTATCTCTCCATTCCTTCAACTCAGGGATTTGCTTCAATCGGTGATTTCCAGCTTCGTTAAGATTCATGTTCCACCGCTTGATGGCCCAATACGGTCTATGTTCCAATTCTACGGGAAGATGGCAAGTCTTCCCATAGACAAGTTGGAAAGGAGACATGTCGATTGGTGTCTTGTAGGCAGTATGATATGCCCACAATGCGTCGGGTAGCTTTTGCTTCCACCCCGTTCCCATTTCCAAGACAGTCTTTTGCAGAATATTCTTAATTTGCTTATTAGATGTTTCTGCTTGACCATTTGTCTGTGGGTGGTATGAGGTAGCAATGTTATGCTGGACTCCAAGTTCCCTTAAAAAGTTTCGGAAGGTCTTATCTATGAAATGAGGCCCTCCATCACTTATGACCATACGGGGAGTTCCAAAGCGTGGGAAAATGATCTCATGGAACACTTTCCTTGCTTGCTTGGAATCAACATTTTTGCATGGCAATGCTTCTACCCACTTTGACACATAATCGATGACAACCAGAATATACTCGCAATCATAAGACCTAGGAAAAGGCCCCATGAAATCAATACCCAACACATCAAATAATTCCACTTGGAGATTGTATGTAGGGTCATCGTATCACGAGCAGGGATTCCTCCATGCTTCTGGCATTTCCAACATCTGCGGATGAATTCCTTGGTATCTTCATACATTGAAGGCCAATAGAATCCACTCTGTCAGATCTTTGCTTGAGTACGGTAAACACCATAATGACCTCCATAGGGGCCAGCATGGCATTTATCTATAATTTTGGTGCCCTCGATTGTTGGGATGCACCTTCTAAGAAGGCCATCGACACATGCTCGATAGAGGTAAGGGTCATCCCAAAGGTGTCTTCGACTCTCTTAAGTGAGTTTCTTTTTGTTCTCCCCAGGTGGTACGTATCCTGTGACCATAAAGTTCACGATATCCGCACACCAAAGGTGAGAGTCTGTCACCTTGAGGAGCATATCATCTCGTAGGAAGTCATTGATAGGTATGTCCATGGTTTGTGTGACTTCCATACGTGAAAGATGATCTGCTACTATAAGACCTATGTGTACTGAATACATTGGCTTGTAGTGAATACACTTGCTTTGATGATAAAAGTTTTGAATATCACCAAAACACCTTTTTATCAAGGTCCGACTCTAGCTCTGAGCTACAGCAAGGTCCGACTAGCTTTGGTCAGCTCCGGTGAAGTTTTGTTTTTAGCTCCGGCATGTCTTTGATAGCTCCGACATGTTTTTATAGCTCTAGCACTAGGTTCTACTAGCTTTTGTTAGCTCCGGCTCAAGGTCTGGGTTGCTCTGACAAGGTCCGGAACTTGACCGCAGTGCTTCTGCTTTTCATTTGCAATGTTTCGTACTTGCTTTACATTGTTGGAAAGATTGGTTAGTATTAATTTGCTAAGTTTTTGGTGCGTTTTGGTTGATATGGATAATATCGTGTTACTGTGGTTTTGCAACATGCTTATGTGAGGTGCTCATATAAGGTGTTGTGTTCGGAACTAACTTGAGTCAAGTCGAGGACTTGGGCTTGTAACCAAATTCAGGAGTAATTGTGGTTGAGCTGATCAGGAGGTTGCGCAGCATGATTGAAACAAGAACAATGCATGTGAAGGTATCATGGACGTCACTGGAAGATGTTTGCACGTGTGCAAGGAGTGCATGGACGTGGCTACATGGTTCCGAGACGTGATGAAGAGATGTGGATGTAAAGAGTTGGTCGGAAAGGTCCAACCGACTAGGTTATGGACTCAGGTTGCGGCTGAGTCGGGTTTGACTCAAATATGGAATGATTTGTGTTGGTTATGATAGGATTTTGTGTGGGTCATGAATTTGAGTTGTTTAGGAATGTGGGATATGTTCCTAAGGTGTTTGGAAGTCTTAAGATTGCTTCTATCTGCGTATAGAAGAATCCTAAGCAGTTATAGAAAGTTACGATTTGTGAACAGAGTAGGATTAGGTTCTTGATTTGAGTTGAGTTGGCTTTCGAGCTGGTTATATAAGCAAGGGAGCCCAGAGCTCGTGGTGCACGACTTTGGGTCTGTTCCTCTTGTGTTCTATTGAATAAAATTCGTAGTTTGAAGGAACTTTTGAGCCTTATTCGTCCGACTTGTTCCAGACAAGTTTTACTCATCGAGTTTCTGGACATCACTACCTTTCGTGGGTGGTTTTATCATAACTCTAGTTTTACAGATCCAATTGACCTGATTATTTTTGGGTTGTCTTCACAACTTGATGATATATAATATGTAAAAATTTCACGGTCATTGGATTTGTGGTTTTTGATCTACACGAGTTTCTTTGCAGCATTCCAGAAACTGTTTTTCTCGGGTAGGTCAGATTGACCCTTGTTCGATCTTATGATCATAACTTGAGTTTCTCTTGACGGAATTGAGTGATTCTTCTTGTGTTTTCTCCGTGACTTGAATCTCTCTGATATAGATCACTTTTTTCTCGGTGAAACACGTTTACATTAGTCTCACACATGATTTCTTTAACAGATTGTTTTTCTGCCGAAGGTGTTGGGGTTTAATTGTTTCCGCTGTGTAAGATTTTTAAATCTACAATTCACCCCCGCCTGGTATCTTTTCACGTGCTCTTCGATCCTACAATTGGTATTAGAGCCACGGTGCTCTAATATTTGTGATTTACACGTGTTTTTGACTAATCATCATGGAGAAGTACTCCGCCAAACCTTGTGTGTTTGCTGGTATTGATTTTCAGGTTTGGAAGGCACGCATGGAGGCTTTCATCCAGGCACAAGGCTTTGCAATATGGGAGAAGGTATACAAGCCTTACGAAGTGCCATCAAATGATCAAGTTATAGCTACAAATCTGAGAGATGTCGACAACAACAACAAGGCTCGGAACTTGATCATACAAGGATTAACTCAAAGCGACTTCGACCGTGTTGTGCACCTCCGATCTGCATACGATGTGTGGAAAGCACTTTGTGACTACCACGAAGGATCCGACACGATAAAGGAGGTAAGACAGGACATGTTCAAGAAAGAATACATGTGCTTCGAGATGCAACCCGGTGAGTCCATTGATGACCTCTTTGCTCGCTTTAATAAAATTCTCAGTAACTTGCGTAGCGTGAATGTAAATTTTTCAGATGCTGAAAAGGCTATGCAATTGCTAAGTGCATTAGATATGTCAATTTGGGAGATGAAAGTCACATCTATTCGTGAATATACTGTCATGAGTACACTTACTTTAGATGTGCTATATTCCAAGCCAAAAACTCATGAAATTGACATAATATCACGTAAGAACCCCAACAAGTCTATTGCTTTTGTTTCTCAACATGATATGCCTAGCTCCATCCAATCTTCATCTTGCGATACACTTGCTTTGTTGTCCTCTCTAACCCTTGAACAGATTGAGGAGTTTCGAGAGGAGGAGATAGCACTTCTCTCTACGAGGTTCTCAAAAGCATTGCAAAATTTGAGAACTAGAAGGAGAGGAAGCTCCGGACCTCAACGATGCTTCGAATGTGGTAAGACAGGACACTTTTGTACAGATTGTCCTAACCTTTCAGGTCCTACCTCTCGGGAAGAAAAACAATCAAGGATAAAGCAGTCCTCAACAAATGATAAGAAGAAAAAGAAGGGCTTTACAGGTCGCCAACTGGTGAACAATTTTATCTCAGCACTCCAGGAACTTGGCTCAAGCGACGTGGACATTGGAAGTGATGAAGATGAAGATGATTTGGCAAACTTGTGTTTCATGGCAAGCAAGTCAAGATCAAGTATGAAGGAGGCAGAACACAACAGCGACAATGAAGAGGTATGTCCTACTTGCGAATAAATTTGTGATGCTCTTTCTCGTGCCACTATTATTGTTAAGAAAAAGGACAAAAAGCTTAGGGACAATGCTGTTAAAATTGAGTCACTAGAATCTGAAATTAATCGTTTGAAATCCTTGATTCCTAGTGATGATTCTTGTTCCTCATGTGACTTAATATATGAACAATTTTCCTCCCTAAGAAGTGCACATACCTCCACACTTGATAAACTTGAACTTGAAATTGAAAAGAACAAAAAGCTTGCTGCACTTAATATTGGAAACTTAAAAGATGCTTCTTGTTCTACAATTGATTTGCATTGTTCTAGTTGTGATGATCTTGATAAAAAACTGCAAGATGCTATGAATGAAATTTCTATATTGAACAATGCTTTATGTTCTCATGAAGTTATATATTGCTCCAATTGCAAACTAAAAGGAAAACTTCATTTGCAAACTGCCTAGACTTGTCTAAGAGACTTGATGACATGAATAGGACACTAGATCGGTTTTGTAATGGGAATAAGAACCTAAACTTGCTGCTGAATTCTTCCAAGTCTTGCAAAGATAAAACTGGTTCAGGTTTTGATTCTCATGCTCATGCTAAGGCACATCCACCTAAAATTGTAAAGTCATTAGCAAGTGGTTTGATTCAAACAGTTCCTAAACAAAAAGAAGTGGTTTTCAAATCTGTAGGAGTGTTGTCTCATTCGGGTTCAAATAAAAATATTGTTTGCTCATCTAGACATGAACACAAAGTTAAATTTCATTGTACCTACTGTGGTAGAGATGGTCATGTCATAGATTTTTGTTATAGACTAGCTAAGCAACAGAAAAAGGAAAGCGTGATTGCTAGATCTTATAACTTTCATGCAATTAGAAAAACACAACCTGCTTTACTGAGTCAGAAATTTGAAAAGGTAGCTTCCGGAGCTTCTGGTAAGAAATCCGCAATAGCAGCTCCGGTAGTTCCAATAGCTCCGTGAGCTCCCAGACCTTCTGTTTTTTCCTTTGGAACTTCAGCTTTTGCTTCTGGAGCTTCAGCCTTGTCTTTTGGAACTGCTGCTTTTACCTCCGGAGCTACTGGTTTTTGTGCTAAACGAGTTAAGAATAGAAAACCTCAAACTTTGACTCATAAACCTGTTGTTTTGTCTCAGCTTTCGTGTGTTTTTCCTGTTGCACGTCGCGTGACTCAGTACTGGATTCCTAAATGCCTTTTGACTAACCCCAGTATTGAGTCATCGACGTATTGTGCTTCTATGTAGGTTACATGCTTAATGAAGGAGAACATTTGGATTGTGGATTCAGGTTGCTCACGCCACATGACATGTAACAAAGAATGGTTCTCCACCCTCTCTTTTGTGTCACGTGCAGAGAATGTTACTTTTGTCGTTAATTCTTCAACTCCTATAATTGCTAAAGGTTCGGTTAGAGTAAATGATCACTACATTTTGAAAGATGTGGCACTTGTCAAAAATTTGAAATACAACTTGCTTTCTGTTTCACAATCGGTAGATGAAAATTTGGAAATTATTTTCAATAAAAACTGCTGCAAAGTTGTAGGTTCACATAGTGAGCTTATTTTTAACATGTCACGGTTTGGAAGAGTTTTTAAAGCTGATTTTGATATTTCTTTCTCTAAGCATAGGTGTCTAGTTGCTAATGATTCAAATGACTTATATTTTTGGCATCGTAGACTTGGTCACGTAGGCTTTGATCATCAAACACGTGTTAGTGCTCTTGATCGCATACGTGGGCTGCCTAAGCTTAAAGGGGACAAAGAAATTGTGTGCTCTTCTTGTAGACATGCTAAGATGGTTGCAGGTTCACATACTCCTCTCACAATGATCATGACATCTGAACCGGGTCAACTTTTGCACCTTGACACCATAGGACTTTCACGTGTTCAATCCTTCGGAGGTAAATGGTATGTTCTTGTTATTGTTGATGATCATTCTAGATACTCTTGGGTTTACTTTATGGCTTCTAAGAATAAAGTTTTTAGTCACTTTAGAACTTTATTTCTTAAATTATCAATTGATTACCCAGGATCTTTAAAAGCAATTAGAAGTGATAATGGAACTGAATTTAAAAATCAATCTTCTGATCACTTTTGTGCTGAAAATAGAATAGATCATCAATTCTCTTCACCATATGTACCTCAACAAAACAGTGTTGTAGAAAGAAAGAACAGAACTTTGGATGAGATGGCTAGGACTATGCTTGATGAATCTCAAACTCCTAGTAAATTTTGGGCTGATGCGTTAGCAACCACTTGTTATGTCTCAAATCGTGTTTTCTTGCGTGCTAAGCTAGGTAAAACACCATATGAGCTCCGGTTTGGACATAGTCCTAGTGTTACACACTTTCGGGTCTTTGGTTGCAAATGCTTTGTTAAGAAACATGGTAATCTTGATAAATTTGAACCTAGATCCATTGATGGCATGTTTCTTGGTTATCCATCTCATACTAGAGGCTACCGTGTGCTTTTAATTGACACTAACAAAATTCTGGAGACTTGTGAAGTGTCTTTTGATGAAGCTAGCCCAGGTACTAGCTCAAACATTGCAGGTCCAGATCCATATCCGTAGGGGGGGGGAGCATTTTCGTTGAAGATGAGGAAGAATTGGAGCTGCTGCTCGAAAATTCAGCAGCTAAAGATTTTGGTTCAGCTCCGGATGTTAATTCTCAACTAGCACCGACAATCAATGATATTCAAATCATCCTCAAGTCACAAGCTCATCGATTTGTGATGAACATGAAGAAGAAGAAGCTTGTGAGACATCTGTTCCCCTACGGTTTTACAAAGATTATCCCCCACAACAGATGATTGGAAGCTTGCACGAACGAGTCACACGGTCCAGGTTTTGCGATCCAAACTCTTATGCTCATTCTGCTTTTGTTGCTTCTTTTGAACCAAAAGATATATCACACGCACTCACTAATGAATCTTGGATTATTGCCATGCAAGAAGAGTTAGAAAAATTTGAAAGAAATAATGTTTGGAAACTTGTACCGCCACCTCAAGGTCACACTTTAATTGGAACTAAATGGGTATTTAAAAATAAACAAAGTGAGGATGGGGTTGTGGTTAGGAACAAGGCTAGGTTGGTTGCTCAAGGTTTCACTCAACTTGAAGGTATAGATCTTGATGAAATTTTTGCTCCTGTTGCTAGATTAGACGCCATAAGAATTTTGTAAGCTTTTGCCGCATCTATTGGTTTTAAGCTATATCAAATGGATGTTAAAAGTGATTTTCTTAATGGCTACATAGATGAGGAGGTTTATGTGAAACAACCACCGGGTTTTGAAAATCCAGATTTTCCTAATCATGTTTACAAACTGTCCAAAGCCTTGTACAGTCTCAAACAAGTCCCTAGAGCATGGTATGATAGGTTAAAAACATTCTTACTTGAAATGTTTTTACCATGGGCAAGGTTGATAAAACTCTATTTGTGCTTAAGCATGGCAATGACTCATTATTCGTTCAAGTGTATGTGGATGATATTATCTTTGGTTGTGCTTCTCATGATCTTGTGTCCAAGTTTTCAGCAATGATGAGTTCCAAATTTGAAATGAGTATGATGGGTGAACTCACTTACTTTTTGGGGCTGCAAATCCAGCAAACAAAGAAGGGTACCTTTGTGCATCAAACGAAGTATACAAAAGATATCCTAAGGCGCTTCAACATGGACAAAGCAAGCCTCTTCGGACACCAATGGGAACAACAACAACACTTGGACTTGATGAAGATGGTGAAATCGTGCATCAAAAAGAATATAGTAGCATGATCGGATCACTTCTGTACCTCACGGCATCAAGACCAGACATACAATTCAGCGTATGTCTTTGTGCACGGTTTCAAGCCTCCCCACGTGCTTCACATCATCAAGCCGTCAAAAGGATTCTCAGGTACTTACATGGAACTCAAGAATTTGGAATTTTTCTTCCTTCTTCCTCAACCGTTACTTTGAAAGCTTTTTCGGATGCTGATTTTGGGGGTTGTAGGATTGATAGGAAAAGTACTTCCGGTGCTTGTCATTTTCTTGGTAATTCTCTTGTTGCTTGGTCCTCTAGAAAACAAATTTCATTTGCACAATCCACAGCCAAATCTGAATATGTAGCTGCTGCTAGTGCTTGCTCACAAATTCTTTGGATTGTTCAAACACTTAAGGACTATGGGGTTGATCTAGATAGTGTTCCACTATTCTGTGATAACACTAGTGCAATTTGCATTGCTAAAAACCCCGTGCAACATTCTAGAACTAAGCACATTGACATTAGGTATCACTTTCTCCGAGATAATGTTGAAAAAGGAAACATTGTGCTTCACCATGTAGATATCGAACAACAATTGGCTGACATTTTACAAAACCTTTGGATTTCACTCGTTTTTGTTACATTCGTAGTGAAATAGTGGTTATGCATCCTCATGGCTTAAATTGAGGGGGAGTTTTGAAAATTGGGAAGTCTATGTGGGAATCTGAAATTAAAATAA
The DNA here is from genome assembly GCA_036927565.1 of Tuctoria greenei. Classification (NCBI taxonomy): domain Eukaryota; kingdom Viridiplantae; phylum Streptophyta; class Magnoliopsida; order Poales; family Poaceae; genus Tuctoria; species Tuctoria greenei. The sequence goes on along the minus strand of JAYESD010000004.1, from coordinate 177,451,923 downwards.
TACGAGCATAGTATTTCATACATATATGACTTTGTGATTCCTTTTACATGCTGAAAGCTCTTACCACATTACTCGTGTTATACATTTTGTATTTTTTGCCATGTCTAGTAATTGGAATAATTACTTACACTAAAACTAGTCATGGTCGAACTTTCTTGCTGTTTTGAACTTGTTACATGTTCACAAGTGCTTTTAATCATTAAGAATGAATCAAGTAATCAACTCACATGTTTAGTTTTTATGAACAAATATAAATTGAGAAAAGATCAAGAGAATATGCATGCATCGCACTTCTTTTGAAATGGCTTATCATTGCACTTAGATATGAACTTGGAAGAAGTTGTGTATGACTAAAACCATGTCCTTAAGCTTCTAATTGTCAAATGACATAGGCTTGGCTTGGTTGGTTAGAATAAGGCAGATGCGCATATAATCTGTTGCAAATATCATATGATCTAAATTTATGCTTTGAAAAATAATAAAATGCAGCAACTAGTGTCATGATTTCTGGTTTTGAAATAGTTAAGTTTGTGAGATCATGACTTACTTAAAATTGAAAATTATATTTGATCTCTAGCATGGATTACACTACTTTATTTATTTCATTGATGTGATAATGTAAGATACTTGATATTGTGACTTGGATGAGCTTTGTTTATATGTATATGTTATAATATGCTCATAATAACTAAAGGAGGAGAGATAATTTGTTTACATGCTCATGACTTGCTGAATACATTGTCAAACGGGGAGAGATAAGCATGAAGAGAAAGAGAATATGTGCATAAGGAGAGATAATATGGGATAATTTTTGGATTTTCTTCTCATTTTACTTTTGATTTACAATGGGGGAGAAATTGCCTTCAAAACTTTTATGTGAATAAGCCAATGTTCGGATTTTAAATGGTGTTGCCAATGCATTCATCAAGGGGAGATTGTAAGACCTATGTGTGCTGAATACATTGGCTTGTAGTGAATACACTTGCTTTGATGATAAAAGTTTTGAATATCACCAAAACACCTTTTTATCAAGGTCTGACTCTAGCTCCGAGCTACAACAAGCTCCGACTAGCTTTGGTCAGCTCCGGTGAAGTTTTGTTTTTAGCTCCGGCATGTCTTTGATAGCTCCGACATGTTTTTGATAGCTCCGGCGCTAGGTTCTACTAGCTTTTGTTAGCTCCGGCTCAAGGTCCGGGTTGCTCTGGCAAGGTCCGACACTTGACCACAGTGCTTATGCTTTTCATTTGCAATGTTTCGTACTTGCTTTACATTGTTGGAAAGATTTCTTAGTATTCATTTGCTAAGTTTTTGGTGCATTTTGGTTGATATGGATAATATCGTGTTACTGTGGTTTTGCAACATGCTTATGTGAGGTGCTCACATAAGGTGTTGTGTTCGGAACTAACTTGAGTCAAGTCGAGGACTTGGGCTCGTATGGATTGGTTGTTTATTCGTGTGCAGGTGTTGCTTGAGTTCAAGACATGGCTGGTTGCGGGATCCATTGGACTAGTCTCAGGGAGGAGATGAGGTTCCAACAACCAAATTCAGGAGGAATTGTGGTTGAGCTGATCAGGAGGTTGCGCAGCATGATTGAATCAAGAACAATGCATGTGATGGTATCGTGGACGTCATTGGAAGATGTTTGCACGTGTGCAAGGAGTGCATGGACGTGGATACATGGTTTCGGGACGTGATGAAGAGATGTGGACGTAAAGAGTTGGTCGGAAAGGTCCAACCGACTAGGTTATGCACTCAGGCTGCGGCTGAGTTGGGTTTGACTCAAATATGGAAAGATTTGTGTTGGTTATGATCGAATTTTGTGCGGGTCACGAATTTGAGTTGTTTAGGAATGTGGGATACGTTCCTAAGGTGTTTGTAAGTCTTAAGATTGCTTCTATCTGCGTATAGAAGAATCCTAAGCAGTTATGGAATGTTACGATTCGTGAACAGAGTAGGATTAGTTTCTTGATTTGAGTTGAGTTGGCTTTCGAGCTGGTTATATAAGCAAGGGAGCCCAGAGCTCGTGGTGCACGACTTTGAGGCTGTTCCTCTTGTGTTCTATTGAATGAAATTCGTAGTTTGAAGGAACTTTTGAGCCTTGTTCGTCCGACTTGTCCCAGACAAGTTTTACTCGTCGAGTTTCTGGACAGCACTACCTTTCGTCGGTGGTTTTATCATAACTCGAGTTTTACAGATCCAATTGACGTGATTTTTTTTGGTTTGTCTTCAAAACTTGATTATATATCATATGTCAAAATTTCACGGTCATTGGATTTGTGGTTTTTGATCTACACGAGTTTCTTTGCAGCATTCCAGAAACTGTTTTTCTCGGGTAGGTCAGATTGACCTTTGTTCGATATTTCGATCATAACTTGAGTTTCTCTCGACGGAATTGAGTGATTCTTCTTGTGTTTTCTCCGTGACTTGAATCTCTATGATACAGATCACTTTTTGCTCGGTGAAACACATTTAGATTAGTCTCACATACAATTTATTTAAAAGATTGTTTTTCTACCGAAGGTGTTGGGGTTTAATTGTTTCCGCTGTGTAAGATTTTTAAATCTACCATTCACCCCCTCTGGTAGCTTTTCACGTGCTCTTCGATCCTACAGCTACTGAATTCTCTAATCCTTTCTTATCTCTTATTTCCAGGTCAAACTCTTGGAGTAGAAGAGTCCATCGAATCAGCCTGGGTTTAGCATCCTTTTTGGTAAGTAGATATTTTCAATGCAGCATGGTCTGTGTAGACTTTGACCTTTGCTCTAACCAAATAGGATCTAAACTTGTCGATAGTAAAAACTACTGCTAGGAGCTCTTTCTCAGTTGTGGCATAATTGAGTTGGGCTCCTGTCAGAGTTTTGCTAGCGTAGGCTATTGCGTGATGCTTTTTATCTTTGGTTTGGCCTAATACCGCACCAACAGCAAAGTCACTAGCATCACACATGATTTCGAATGGCAGCGTCGAATCAGGAGGTTTGATAATTGGAGCTGAGATGAGTGCCTTTTTGAGTATATCAAATGATTTAAGGAATTCATCATCGAAATCAAAGGGAGCTTCTTTAGCTAATAGGTTGGTGAGGGGTCTAGCAATTTTGGAGAAATCCTTGACAAATCGTCGGTAGAACCCCACATGACCTAAAAAGCTGCGGATTCCCTTAACATTGATAGGAGGTGGAAGTTTTTCAATTACTTCAATTTTAGCTTTGTCCACCTCTATTCCTCTCTTGGACACCAAGTGTCCAAGAACGATGCCTTCCCGGACCATGAAATGACACTTTTCCCAATTAAGCACAAGGTCCTTCTCCTGGCATCTTTGTAAGACCCTGTCTAAATTTTCTAGATAATGACCAAAAGTTTTTCCATAGACGAAGAAATTGTCCATGAAAACTTCGATGATATCCTCGATCATGTCTGCAAATATAGACATCATGCATCTCTGGAAAGAAGCAGGAGCGCTACACAGTCCAAAGGACATATGCCGGTAGGCATAGGTCCCGTAAGGACATGTGAACGTGGTCTTACTTTGATCATCGGGATGGATAGGAATTTGATGATATCCTGAATACCCATCAAGGAAGCAGAAGTAGGAGTGTTTTGCCAATCGCTCTAACATCTCATCGATGAGGGGCAATGGAAAATGGTCTTTCCTTGTTGCCTTGTTAAGTTTTTAGTAGTCAATGCACATCCTCCATCCCGTGACGGTCCGTTGAGGAATTAATTCATTCCTCTCAATTTAAACGACCGTCATACCTCCCTTCTTAGGCACTACTTGAACCGGACTTACCCATTCACTATGAGGAACAGGGTAAATAATCCCGGCATGCAGAAGTTTCAAGACTTCTTCTTGACAACTTCCTGCATCACATTATTCAATCGCCTTTGAGGTTCCCTTGAGGGGACACTCTCAGGGTCAATAGAAATACGATGGGTGCATAACGCTGGACTAATTCCCTCGAGATCCTGAAGTGAATATCCAAAAACAGTTATATGCCAATCTAACATGGCTATGAGTTTGAGCATTTCATCATCTGAACGCTTGTCACTTATGATGACAGGGGCTTCCGAATCGCAATTTAAAAAGGCATAACATAGGCCTAGAGGTAGAATCTTGAGCTCAACAGAAGGTTTTGGGAAGGGCTCTTCTTTTGGCAATTCGATTTCCTCCTAAAATTCATCCTCCTCTTGGACGAAGTCTTCTTCTCCTTCAATTTCAGGGGGTTCTAAAAATTGAAGAGTCCTAACCTCCTCCATTGGCTCAGATTGGATGGGAGATTTTGTAGATGTGTTATTTGAACGCAGAATAGGCGTGGAGAAGTTTCTCCCTTCAAGATTTATATTGAGTCTTCCTTCCAAAGGAACTTCGATGAGAATTTTCTCTATGGGAATCCCTATCATGATGTCAAAATCTTGGATTTCGAACATGTGAAAATCTACGAGAGCCTCAACATCTTTGTGTCTAACAGAGACTTGTTGCAGAACCCCACATCCTTCAAGAATGGTTCCGAATGAATGTCGGAGGATTTGCATGTTGGTGCCAATGGCACATCGCCAATAATGGTGAGAGCACAAGAATCAAAAATAAGATTTGCTCCAACAGTAGGGTTGTATAGGATTCTCATTGGTGTCCCTCTAATAGAACATAAAATGGTAGCCAAAGGTGAGGTCATCCGAAGAATTTTGGGTGAATTCACGACTTCAGCTGTCCACTCCCTGCTTAGGATAGAGGTCAACTCCTTGACGGTCTGACGGACGAACACCCCGTCAGGTGGTTCAGGTGGAGTTTGTGGCAATGAAGGTTTCCTATAGCAACAATACTTTGAGGTATTTCCATAATCTTCAAAAAGCTCTTCCTTGAAGTAAAATGGAAACTGCGAGGGTTGAATTTCTTCTACCTTCGTAGTCTCAGGTTTGGGAGAGGATTCCTCTAGCAAGGATTGGGGTAAACAAGAAATGGTTTCATCCTTGTCCAATAGTGTATCCTCCGTTCTTGACATGACTTCCTCTTGGGGAGGCTCATTAAGACCCATAATGAAGGAAGAATTTTCTGGATATCTTTCTAGAAGATCCTTGCCTTCTTCTGTAGTCTTATGGAGGAAAGATCCTCCAGCCGTAATGTCAAGATATAGGGCAGACTCTTTGTTCAATCCCATGAATAAATGTTGCAAGAGCATCGGATCAGGGATTAACAAATCAGTGCCAGAATATTTCAAAAGAGAAAATCTGTCCCAAGCTGCACCTATGGATTCTTTCTCCATCTGTTGGAAGCATAGTACTTCCCTCCGTAAGGAAACAATTCTGGCAATTGGAAAGAAAGCAAGACAAAACTTGTCTCGTAATTCACTCCAATCACCATTTGTCTTCCCAACGTAGTGGTTGTACCATTGTTTGGCTTTTTCCTTGAGGGAAAAAGGAAACAACTTCCATTTGAGATTTTCCTGTGTCATACCTTTGATTAGAAGGCATGAACACAGTTGTTCAAACTCTCATAGATGGTGGTAAGGGTTTTTACAATCCGTTCCTGAGAAGGATTGTTCCCAAACCATGGCTATAAAGCCAAGGCGAAGTTCATAGCTAGTTGAACAAATAGGTTCTGCCGAAGACGGTGGCTCACAGAACTTGCCCTTTGGAGCAAGAGTAAGAAAGAATGGTGGGTTGCTCCATTTATATGGTGGTGGTAAGGTAAGAATAAGAAAGGTAAGATGATAGATAAGGGGGATATGATACGAGGGTGATCTTGGTTTGAATATTAACAGCAACCGTTCCCCGGCAACGGCGCCAAAAGTGCTTGTTGTTATTTCTTAACACCATAGAGTTATATGCAAGCGCATGGAGATACCATTGTAGCACTTCCCTTAAGGAGTATTCCCAAGGATATCGAATCCAAAGAACGTTTGTGCTAATCTTTCAAACTAGCTCACCCAAGGACACAAAGTTGTTTGGTAGGCAAGGAACAGAGAGGAATTCAAAGTATTGATCCTAATTCAAGGTAGATTTCCGTAGATGCTTGCTTCGGGCACGGACTTACTCCTAGCAATACTAGGACGACTCCCACCAAGAGCCTATGGCATAGCCGAACGTGGAGGATTACGAAGGACAAATAGGGCTGTCACCACCTACAACCTACCTCTTCAATCCGTGGGTCTATGAGATATCCACTAATGATTTATAACCTAAGCACCACACTTATGTTCTAAATCACTACTCTAGTTGTTTCGAACACAAAGCTACAACTAGAGCCTCTAATGAATTAAAGCAGTGAACCCACAAGTAACTACTTGCGCAAACTACTAAGAATAAAAGATCAAACTTGTTTTGAATTCACAAAGGCTTACTTGATTGATTAAAACCTTGTAGGGTACAAATTTAGAAGAGGGACTTGACAAGCCCAAGCCTCCTTCTCCTAGACTCTTCACCACACTCTCCTTCTACTTTGGTAGCCTCTAGGACTACTCTAAACCTTTGGAGTGTAGCACTATTCTCAACTTTTGGTGTGTGTGAGAAGTGAGGTGAGGGGCTCTATTTATAGGTGGAGAAGGGTCGGTTCCCGCCACAATTAACGCACGAATCGGTCACCATTGACTCCAGGGAGCCAGGAGGAGCCAACACGTGTCATTTGTTCGGGTTTGACGCCAAGAAGGGGTTCAGTCGACCTGGTCAAGCCTCCCCTCGGGGAGTGCTTCCTCCAGGTGGCTTCCAGGTGGGCCCCCTTGATGTATATGGGTGCAACACCGTTGGATCTCCTCATATTCTTCTGTTTATGGGCCATTTCATCCATGTGTTGCCACGTGTCATCGCCTGATTCGTTGAAATCCATTTTCATGGATTCATCCCTGTCTATTTTGGTATTTTGGGTAATAATTCACCTACATACAAATAAACACCAACACTTGTGGAATTGGGTTAGTGTATAGCCCTACCACTATGTTTTGTGTTTCTATTATGCACATTATGAGGTCAATTGACGGTCAAAATATGGTACTAAAGGACTGTCAATAGTGGCGCCCCAACTACTCTGCCGACCAAAACCCCATTGGCGTTTTGCAGCTCTGCGTTGGCTGCCGCTGCCTCATCTTCCAGTTCATCCACACTGACTACTTCCCCGACGAGCTAGAATATTTTCTCAGCGATTCGGACTACCGCTTCATTAGCGCGGGAGTGGCGGGTGACGCCGAATGACCCTGTAAGGACTGGTAGCTGAAGGTGACCAAAACGATGGACCTGGCCGAGCTCGGGGTAGAGGAGATGGACCGCCCAGACCTCCACCGTGTGGGGTGGAAGGACATCATGAGTGTTGTGATGGGCGTCGACATGGAGAAGCCTTATCGGGTGAGGATGATCCACTGGAACACGTGCAATCTCTCCGTCGAGCAGATCAACTATGCCTGCATCGACGCCTTTGTCTCCTTCGAGGTCAGCTACAAGCTGCTATCTGGCAACTACTGATCTAACCACCAAGTTTGTAAATCGGCGGTGATCAGTCATCCTGGTAGGGAATTCGCAGGTGCAACGCTCAAGTTCTAGCTTTTCTACTTGTGCGCTCAATCTCTCTTATAATCATTTTTTTTCTTTAGGAAACACTATGTTGGGTTCATATCACATGTTTGCCCCACTGTTGTAGGGTCCACATGTCAGATGCAGTAACTGCAGGACAGAGGATTTCATCGCCAATGTCTTGGCATTTAAGTTAATGTTTTAGTAGTTTCTGTGATGATTGTTCGAAAAAGAGTAGTTTTGTGATGGAAGAATTATCTGAAGTAGTTTTTTTATCCATTCAATTTGTCAGGTGTCTGAAATTTGAGAAAATTTTAGGCACAAGATCATTAGAAGGTAATTATTGTCATTATTCACTAATTTTGCAATTAACCAGTAACCCTTAATTTTATAGGTTACACAATTACAAATTTCTTTGTGTGATTATTATACAATTATTCTAGTCCTTCAATTACGAAATTACAACTACATATTAATAATTTCGAATTAATAAGCAAGAAACTTACTTCACCTTATTCCGGCCGGTCGGCCGGCGGCGGCGCCGCCACTACGAGCTTCGGGTGCTGCAACCCAGAGCTCCATGCGCCACTTCCATGCACCTTCGTGCTCCACTGTGAGGCCATAACTTCGATCTACGGTCGGTGTCGCCACACCGCCATCGGTCCGGCCTCCGCCTCACTGTCACCTCAGCGTGCCGCCGTCTCGGCATGCTGCCTTCAGCCTCCGTGCCGCCGCCAGTTAGATTAGCAGCGTGGGTCGAGGCGAGGGCTTTTAAACATGCATGTTATTTCACATGCATCAAGGTCTTTCACATGATCGATGTCTTTCACATGCATGTTAGTTGTCCATGGATGCTACGCTCTAAACATGATCAACGAGCCTCAAACATGACGATCTCTCAACAAAAAGATAAAATACATAACATCATCAAACATGATCGAGGTCTTTGACATGCATGTTAGTTTTCCATGCATGGTACGCCCCAAATATGATCAACGAGCTTCAAACATGACGACGTCTTACAACAAAAAGAGAAAACACGTAACATCATCAAACATGATCAAGGTCTTTCACATGCATGTTAGATGTCCATGCATGCTATGACCTAAACATGTATTCCAATAATATAATATTTCCTACCATGCATGTATATATATATGTCTATGTTTATCATATTCTCTACCATGTATACCCTAAACCTATATGGCAATTTATCTACCACACTAATGAATAATAATATCCTGTCATCAATAGAGATAACATACTTTGTTTGACAGGAAGGATGTTCCCTCGAGGGTTCGAGGATACAATGTACTACCATCTAGGCACAGCTCACTACGTGGTTCATCAAATTAATCGCTTGCTGCCAGTACAGTATATTCTCCAACATGCTGTACTCGCCCTTTCGAAGAAACGACAGCCGTAGACGCTAGCCGCTATGTATTCTGATTTTAGGAACAAATGAACATAGTTGTGAAAACAAGTACGCCGCATCCGATCCTCAATGTCATCTTTAACATGATCCTCAACAAGGGGCACAAAAAATCCTCAACACGTGATCAAACATGTATGATCGCGAGCTCTCTTTCACATGCATTCAGGTCCACCATGATACATGATCACGAAAATTATCATGGGTTCGATATGGACTCTCGGCCACTATTGATTATAGGGGCTTGTAATAAAACTTTATTTTGGTTTCCATCTCACTTATTAATATATAGGACGCGTTGAGCCGTTGCGATAACCAAGAGGAGGCAAACCTTTGTTTGGAGTAACTCCGACCAACCCACCAGTTCAAAAGCACAGTTTTCGAGGCGTTCGATCATCTCCACTCGCGCACTTAGACGATGACCCCCCTATAAAGGCACACCGTCCTCTCGCTTCTCCATCGCACCACTCCATCAATCATAGCCTCCAAACTTCTTCTCTTGCTTCTCCACTGCACATCCGTCGACCACCTCTTGCTCACCTCCATCGCCACACGAATGGGTGGCCCCGCACCCAAGCGCTCTCTAGGCCATCGATGTCCTCCGAACCTCCTTCTCCGTTTCCATTGCTGCCAATGCATGTGGAACTGGAGGTGGCACCCGCACCTCCTTCGCTTCTGTCTTTGCCCGCGGCACCTTCACCTCCTCCGCCAGCAGCACCCGCATCTCCTTAGCTCGACTGGGTTGATGAGATTGTCTGCCTCTTCACCGCTCGGATCGATGAACTCAAGCGCCAGCTTAAGGAGGTCATCGATGACAAGTCCGCCACCGAAAAGAGCGCAATAGCGCTCAAAAAATGGCACAAGATGTATTTAACGATACATCTCGCTCCTGTCGCCGTTTGAGTCTGGGAGCCTTCCCCACCACACTAGCATGGACTCCGTCGACTAATACTGCTTCATGTTAAGCTTTGTGACCGCTCGTTTTGATGCCCTCTACCAGACAATCGAGGAGGAGTCTAGGGTGGAGTCCCGTCGGCAACTACTGAACGCTGTCACCCGAAAGTTCAGTCTGATGATGGAGGCAAAGGACGCACCACCGGTGGATGCGGCGGAGAAGGAGGTGGCACTGGCGGATGGGGCAATGGAGGAGGACGTGCAACCGGTGGATGCGGCGGTGGTGGAGGAGGTGCCACCGACGGATGTGGCGGCACAGGTGGAGGAGGTGGAGGCGCCGTGGGCGGAGGTGCCACAACAGATGCAGCAGCGGCGGAGGAGGTGCCACTGACAGATGCGGCGTAGACGGAGGAGGAGGAGGTGGACGAGTACTCCGAGTAGAGTAGGATTAGGAGTATTTTTTTCTTGTTTTCCATGTGTCTTTCTTTTTTTCTTGTTTGTAATATATGTGTTGTTTTTATGTTAATGAAGTTTTTTTATGTTCATGAACAATGTGTCCCATGCATTATACAAAAACGTCTTTTATCGAAAAACAACTCCTTTAACCGTCGTGGTGTGGGAACCGAATTCTCTGTGGTAAGGCCACACAGTTGTCTCCGTGTGACCCTGCCCAGATAGTTGCCACGTACGTTCATGCTCCGAATCTTACAGTAATACAGCCGTGGGCGTACTGCACGGTTCCCGCGACTTTGCAACCCTGCCCCGATGATTGTCGCGTACACCAACGCCCCGAATCTTGCCGCGCGCACGGGCACAACGCAGGGGCAGACCCAAATGGTATGTCGGGTGGACCTCGGCATACCCTGAGCCCAGTAAAAAGTCTTGTGTTTACTTGTGGTCTCTGTGTAGTGACCAGCCATAGCAATTACCACTTGATAATGGTTCTGCGTGCAAGTGGCTCCGACCCACAAACAAGCGACTTGCCTGCAGGTGAATCAGCAATTCTTGAAGGCCGTTGTAACACCCTCATTTTCATCCATCATGCATTGAATACATTCTTATACATGTTTAACATTAAGCAACATAAAAAGGAACAAGTTTAAAATGAATTAGAAGCAAAACAACATTTAAAATCCTGAATAGGTGCGGACTTGTCTTGTTTGGATGCCTGGACTAGTCCTGTTGACTTTTTGTTGTCCTCCGAACTTATCCGCTTTTGGCCCGGATTAGTCCAAAATTGCTTCTGATGATTGTCCGGACTTGTCCATTACACTGTACGGACTAGTCCATTCTTCGCTACTGGAAGTCTTCGGAGTTGTCTGGTAATCCCTCTTTTGGTCCTATTTTGGAAAATCTGTCAAGCCTCTGAACTTATCCAACTTCATACTGGACTTGTCCGTTTAACTATCTGGAACTTTGATTTGCCTACGATCGGACTTGTCCAGCTTATACCAGACTTATCCATCCAACCTTCTAACTTTCAACGGATTGGTCCGACCACTAGCAGACTTGTCTGATATGCCCGACTCGGATTCAATATTTTCCACAATGATATGTTATTGGGTATTTGCCTTAATTGGTCCCAAGAATGTCGTGCCCAACCCCTGTGGAGCCCATGTGGGATCCCTACACAGCCTCCACCACCTTGGACTCGAAATCCAATGAACCTTACCATCTCCACCTATATATAAACACACCAACACCAACCCCTTCACCTCTTTGCCACAATTGAAGAAACCCCAAACCCTAGTTCGTGAGAGCCGCTGTCAAGAGGAGTTCATCGCCAATTCTCCATCAATTCTCCATCTTCTTTGGACCTAGGCTGAAGATCTCGGGCTTCATCAAATTCACGATCCTTGAGTTGTTGAATTCACGGTAATTACCTTAGATCAACCTTTCTACGTAAGATACGATCCTATATTGACTTTAACCATGCTCTAGTTAGAAATACGCCAAAAAACCCTAGCTAAGCGGACTTGTCCGGCCCTGTGCAGACAAGTCCACTCGACTTTCTGGTCCAGGGTGCACTAGTTCGGTCCCCAGTACGGACTTATCCAGCCACCTAAATCTGAAGTTGCTGAATTAATCCCAATTTGCTTCAAATCAGTTCGAAGGCTGTTGAAACTTGTTGAAAACCATTATAACTACTTAGTGAACATTAGTACCAACTCATGATCAAGTTTTACCTCATATTTGCATTAATAATGTATGTCATGGTATATTGAGTAATATATGGGCATTTATTAATTTTTATGTTTTTTGTATGTTTATTGCGCGGAATAGAAGGTGTTGCTCTAAAGTGTGCATGCTATTGAGGACCTCCAGCACGAGAACTCCGAAGCTTTTGGTCCTAATCAGTCTCAGGAGCAAGGCAAGTGTCCTTGATCATTTTGATCCTATTTTTAAATGTTTATTTTAAAAATTGCATTCTTGTGTCGAAATGATGGGGAACCCAAGATAGGAGCTTACTAGTCTTGTTGACCAGCTTTGTCACTTGGAATATATTATAGAGAGTTGAGAATGGCTTTTTACCATTTTGCTTCGCTCTAATTAATTGGGATGGGAAAACAACCAAATGTATTAACTAAGAATAAATGAATTGGTGGATGATATGAATTGATGAACATGATTAATCAGTAACATGGGACTTGGGAGTTCTAAGCAAGAATGGTTTGTGGATTGGGTTGAATGATATGGAGGTCTGCTTGCCTTGGATATATGGATCGGTTCATGCGAGAATATGCCAGGACAACAGTGACACCACAAGGCCAAGTATGGGTGCAACTTAGCCAATTAATTAGGTGTATTGTTAGCATTGTTCGGATAATTTGGGGGAGTGGGGAATGGAAGTCAGTTGGATTTGCAATAGTGGCGGGACTGCCCTGGGATCCGAAGATACAAGAGGGGGCCCTTGGATGGATGTGCTCAGTTGGAGGTATCACCACCGGTAAAATCTCAGTGGGTTTGAATATGCTGGTAGTCACTTTGTAAAGGCTATTTTGTGATCTCTTGGCGATACACCTAAGGAAGTGTAATTGGCATAAGGGAGGTTTCTTTAGTCGCTGACGAGTGACAAAATCATGAACTTGTGGGTAAAGTGGTACAACCTTTGCAGAGTTTTAAAAACTATCATGATAGTTATGCTCCTAGTTAGGAGCACCTGGATGACCTACATGATTAGATTGGAACTTGGGATTTTGGATGGTTATGGTATTGGTAATGGTTGAGCTGTGATAATTGAATATGGTTAATGTTGATGGTAAGAATTTTGCTTTGGATGGATAATTATTGATGGATGTTATATAATGGTAATTGATGATACTAGACTCATAATTGGTAATTATTGGGATATGATGGGTTTACTTCACATAGACAATGTAGGATGCTATTTTCATGTTTATTATCAGCAATTAGCCATTGTTTGTTGTCATTCCTTGTTTAAGCTACATGTCATTATTTCCTACACTTGCTGAGTATGACATGTGCTCACCCTTGCAATTCCCCCACCAACAGTTTCAGATGATGTTTGGGAGTACCCTGAGGATAATGGGGAGTACTAGGCTGTAGGCTGCTGTCGACTTACTTGTGGTGTTGCTTGGAGCCGAGCTATCCCTTATGCTTATTTTGCTTAGTTTGCTTAGTTGCTTAATTAGATTATTTTTGCTGCAGTTATTGTTCCATATTGATCATTAGAGTTTGTAATTTGAGGATTATTTGAATATTGTAATAAAAGTACCCTTTTTAATTAACTTGTGCCGTGGTAATTTTTTGTATATCGTTTGCGATGCACTCGTGTATGTGTGTTGAACATCCTGGGCACACATATGCGTCGCACTTGGTTCTTTTTCGGAATCGGGTGTCACAAATTGGTACAAGATCCACAGGTTGACCGTAGGCTGCAACCTTGATAGAATGGACACTTTAGAGCACATAGGAACAATTAGGAATGGTTGCGTTTTTCTTGGTGTGCTGATTGCTATGTAATGTTGCTTGTATGCTTGTGTGCTTAGTAGAGGATTGTGAGATGCTTTAGCGTTTGCCACATCCATATAGGCTAGTATAGATAGTTGCTTAGTTTCATATGACTTGATGCATATAGTTGGGGACGTTTTCTAAATTCTTTTATCTCTTGCCCTTTCTTTAGATGCCGAGGACTCGCAACCAAAGGGATTCCAATGAGAATAAGGAGAACAATGGAGCACCTTAGAACAACAACAATGGACCTAGACCAGAGGTTGTCAACCTTTAGCGGTTGTTGGCTATGCAGAATCAATTTATGCAGACGATGATGCAAACCTTGGGACAGCTGCAGGCCAACAATCAAAACCAGCCCCATATGCCACCACCACCCCCACCACCTCATAACAGGTTGGGAGAGTTTATGAGGACTAGTCCACCCACCTTTGCTCAAGACAATGATCCTATGGAAGCCGATGATTGGCTGAAATCTGTGAATAAGAAGCTTGCTATCGTCCAGTGCAATTATAGGGAGAAGGTCCTTTTTGCTTCCAATCAGCTAGTTGGACCAGCTACGGATTGGTGGGACTTGCTATGCGATTCCCATGAAAATCAAGAGAGGATCACTTGGGCTGAATTCAAGAGAGCTTTTGTTCTCATTATGTTTTTGAGGGTGTTATGATCTTGAAAAAGCAAGAATTTGAGAACCTAAGGCAAGGAAAGTCAAGAGTGAGTATCTCAATAAATTCACTGAACTCTCAAGCTATGCTCTAGAGGATGTCAACTAGGATAGCCGCAAGCAATATTTGTTCATGAGAGACCTAAACAATGAGATTCAAGTCCAATTACTCAATTGTGACTAAGCCAATTTCTAGAAGCTGGTGGACAAGACCATTGTGGTTGAAAACAAGGTTCGGTAGATGGAACAAGATAATAAGAGGAAGATGCCATACCAAGGGCAGCCGCAGGGGAGCAATGTACGTCCTCGCCTTGTGCCGCCAAATGCGCCATATTACAACCCATCCGCTCCTGTTTATCGAGCTGCTTATCCTCCACGCCAAAACCACCAGCAGCAGTGCCCTATTATGCAAGCCCCTCGCAACCTTGCGCCGTACGCACCGCGCCCTAATATGATGGCTAACTCTTATAATTAGCAACTCCTGAATTTCCCCACTAATTCGGGAAGCAAGACATGCTATGCTTGTTGAGAAGATGGACACTTTGCAAGTAAGTGCCCCAAGAGAAGCTATGGACCAATGAACAGTGCACCAAAGCAGAATCCACGGTCGAATGGAGGAGCACCACAAGGCAACCGTGGGAAGCAGAATGTCATTCATGGCAATATGATACATGTCTCAACTGAGGAGGCCTAGCAAGCGGATGACGTCGTGATTGGTATGTTCCTCACAACTCCAACCCCTCAACCATTTTATTTGATTATGGAGCATCTCATTCATTCATATCATTGAAGTATGTTGCCAAGTATAATATGCCTATAGCTCATTTGGAACACACTATGTTAGTAAAATCTCCTGGAGGAGAGATGAGGACAAATATAGTGTGTCCAAAAGTAAGTATCAAAATAAGGGGGGTAGAATTTCTTGCAAATATCATTGTCATGGATTCCCAAGGGATATATATAATACTTGGTATTGATTGGTTGAGCAAGTATAATGGAGTGATTCAGTGTGCTAAGAGGATTGTGCAATTGACAAGTTAGCGTGGCACCCGTATTGAAGTTGAGACAGCCCAACCTCCAACGGATAAAGTGACGTTGAGTCATGTGGAAGGTGTGACATTGGATAGTATTCTGGTTGTTCGCGAGTATCCAGATGTGTTCTCGGATGAGTTGTCATGTATGCCGCCTAATCGTGATATTGAGTTTGTTATTGATTTGATACATGGAACTACACCTATAGCTAAGAGGCCATATAGGATGCCTCCTATGGAGTTAGCGGAGATTAAGAAGCAAATTCAAGAGCAGCTACAGAAGGGTTTCATCCACCCAAGCTCTTCAACTTGGGGAGGGCCGGTGCTTTTCGTGGACGAGAAGGATGGATCTCAAAGAATGTGTGTGGATTACCGAGCTCGTAACGAGGTGACAATCAAGAACCTGTATATATTGCCCCGTATAGAGAATTTGTTCGATCAAATGAAGGGTCCATGTATTTTCTCCATGATTGGTTTGAGGTCAGGTTATTTCCAAATGAAGATTAGATCGTCGGATATACCCAAGACAGCTTTCCGTACACGTTATGGATCTTATGAGTATACCGTTATGTTTTGTTGATTAACAAATGCACCAGCATACTTTATGTACCTCATGAATAAGTCTTTCATGGAATACTTGGATATATTTGTGATGGTGCTCATTGATGACATTATGATCTACTCGAAAAGCGAGGCGGAGCATGAGGAGCACTTGAGGCTCACATTGCAGAAATCGAGGAAACACCAATTATATGCCAAAATAAGCAAATGCAAATTTTGGTTAAGGGAAGTTTAATTTTTGGGACAAATAATCTTTGGAGGAGGAGTATCAGTTGACCCAGGAAAAGTGAGGGATGTGTGAAATGGGAACCGCCGCAAAACGTAAAGGAAATCCGGAGTTTCCTCGAAATGTCATGATATTACCGTCGGTTCATCAAGGACTTTTCTTAAATAGCCAAGCTATGGCTGAGTTGCTAATGAAGGGAAAAGCATTCCAATGGACTCAGGCTTGTCAAAACAGTTTTGAGGAGTTAAAGAAGAGGTTAACCACCGCGCCACTTTTGGTTTTGCTAGATGTTAGCAAACGTTTTTATATCTATTGTGATTTATCAAGACAAGGACTTGGATGTGTGCTCATACAAGAAGGTCAAGTGGTAGCTTATGCATCGAGGCAGTTGAAGAAACATGAGCAGAACTATCCTACGCATGATCTCGAACTTGCAGCTGTAGTGCATAATTTGAAGATATGGAGACATTACATTCTTGGTCATAGGTGCGAGATTTACACGGACCACAAGAGCCTCAAGTACATATTCACGCAAATGGACCTAAATTTGAGGAAATGAAGATGGTTGGAGCTCATTAAGGATTATGATGTGGGAATCAACTATCACCCGGGGAAGGCTAATGTGGTGGCTGATGCTTTGAGTCAGAAAGGAGTAAACCACCAACTCACGGTTCGGTAATTGCTATCTGAGCTATGGCAGGAGTTTAAACGGTTGAATCTTGGATTTATGAATGAGATGGGGATAATGGAGTTAAATCCAACCTTGGAGTAAGAAATTCGAGAAGGTTAGACCAAGGATGAGGAAATACAAGAAATCAAAGAAAGGACCCAAGAAGGGAGAGAATTCAGATTTGATGAGGATGACCAAGGTACTCTATGGCTTGGGAAACGGATTATTTTGCCTAATGTAAAACATATTAAGGAACAGTTATTAAAGGAGGCACATGACTCACCTAACTCAATTCATTCTGGCTGTACAAAGATGTATAATGACTTGAAGACATGTTATTGGTGGGCTAGCATGAAAAAGGACATAGTTGAATATGTAGCTTTGTGTGATGTGTGCCAATAGATCAAAGCGGAATATCAAAAGCCAACTGGATTGTTCTAGCCATTTAAGATTCTGGAATGGAAGTGTGAGGAAATCGGTATGGACTTCATAGTTGGATTACCTCGAACCTTGTCCGGCTATGACTCAATATGGGTTATTGTGGATCGGTTGACCAAATCAGCTCATGTCATTCCTGTCAACACCAAGTACACCATTGCACAGTTAGTTGAGTTGTACATGGAGAAAATTGTATAACGACACAGAGTACCCAAGAAAATATTCTTGGACCGAGGTTTTAAATTCACCTCTAGGTTCTAGCAGAAACTGAATGAAGCTATGGGTACAAGATTAAATTTTAGCTCTGCATATCACCCTCAAACGGATAGACAAACCGCGAGGACCAACCAAATATTAGAATACATGTTGAGAGCTTGTGCCTTGAAGCATGGACGCAGCTGGGACAAGAGCTTGCCGTTAGCGGAGTTTTCCTACAATAATAGTTACCAAGCCAGTTTGACGATGTCGCCATATGAAACAATATATGGAAGGAAGTGTAGGACACCCTTGTTTTTGAATGAGACAGGAGAGAACCAAGTGTTTGGACCAGATGGTTTGCAAGAGGCTAAAAAGCTAGTTCCTATAATTTGCGGGAATTTGAGGGCCGCTCAAACAAGACAAAAGGGTTATGTGGATAATGGGCGGAGAAACGTAGCGTTTGAAGTGGGAGACTTTGTATACCTTAAAGTTTCACCGATGCAAGGTCATAAGCGGTTTAATGTCAGAGGCAAGTTGAAACCTCGCTATATTGGGCCACTCAAGATTTTGAGCAAACGTGGAGAAGTGGCATATAAGATGGAGATGCCAGCACATCTTTCCGATGTGAATGATGTGTTTCATGTTTCTGAGCTCAAAAAGTGCTTAAGGGTACCAGAAGAACAAGTGCCAATGGACGATTAGGAATTAGAGGCGGATTTGACTTATGCTGAGCAACCGGTCAAAATCTTGGAAACCAAGGAGAGAGTCACAAGAAACAAGGTGATTCGATGGTGCAAAGTGCAATGGAAGCATCATACAGAATCGGAAGCAACTTGAGTGTTGGAAGAAGACCTCAAGGGGGAATTTCCATACCTATTCTCTTCTACATAAATCTCGAGGGCGAGATTCATTTTAAGGGGGGTAGGTTTGCAACACTCTCATTTTCGTCCATCATGCATTGCATACATTCTTATACATGTTTAACATTAAGAAACATAAAAAGGAACAATTTTAAAATGAATTAGAAGCAAAACAACATTAAAAATCCTTAAAAGGTGTGGACTTGTCCGGTTTTGATCCCTGAACTAGTCCGTTTGACTTTCTGTTCACCTCCGGACTTATCCGCCTTTTGCCCGAATTAGTCTGAAATTGCTTCTAATGATTGTCCGTTACACTGTACGGACTAGTCCGTTCTTTGCTACTGGAACTCTTCAGAGTTGTCTAGTAATCCCTCTTTTGGTTTGGTTTTTGGAAACTTTGTCTAGCCTCCAGACTTGTCCGGCCTCATACAGACTTGTCCGTTTAACTCTTTGGAACTTTGATTTGCTTGCGATCGGACTTGTTCGGCTTGATCTCGAAATTATCCATCCAACTTTCTGACTTCCAACGGACTAGTACGGCCCCTAGAAGACTTTTCCGGTATGCCCGACTAGGATTCAATCTTCTCCTCCACAATATGTTATTGGGTATTTGCCTTAATTGGGCCCAAGATCATCATGCCCAACCCATGTGGAGCCCATGTGGGACCCCTACTGCCTCCACCACCTTGAACTCGAAATCCATCAATCCTTACCACCTCCATCTCTATATAAACATTCCAACACCCACCCCTTCAACACTTTGCCACAATTGAAGAAACCCCAAACCCTAGTTCATGAGAGCTGCCATCAAGAGGAGTTCATTGCAGCCAGGAGGAGGGAAGGAGGAAGGGGAAGGATCAAGCAAGATCAATCTTCATCAACTCTTCGACGATATCATTAATTCTCCACAAATTCTCCATCTTCTTTGGATCTAGGCTCAATATCTCAGGCTTCGTCGAATTCACAATCCTTGAGTGGTTGAATTTACGGTAATTACCTTATATCAACCTTTTTCGTAAAATATGATCCTATATTGACTTTAACCATGCTCTAGTTGGAAATTCGCCAAAAAACCCTAGCCGAGCGCACTTGAGTGGCCCTGTGCGGACTAGTCCGATCAACTTTCAGGTCCAAGGCCGACTAGTCTAGTCCCCAATCCGGACTTGTCCGGCCACCTAAATCAAAAGTTGCTGAATTAATCCCAATTCGATTCAAATCAATTCGAAGTCTGTTCAAACTTGTTGAAAACCATTGTAACTAGTTATTAAACATTAGTAGCAACTCATTAACAAGTTTTACCTCATAATTGCATTAATCATGCATGTCATGGCATATTGCGTAATATATGGGTATTTATTGATTGTAATGTCTGTTTTTTATGTTTACTACACGAAATTGAATGTGTTGCTCTAGAGGGTGCTATTGAGGACCTCCAGCACCAGAATTTCAAAGCTTTTGATCCTAATCAATCTAAGGAGCAAGGCAAGTTTCCTTGATTATTTTGATCCTGTTTTTAAATGTTTTGTTCAAAAATTGCATGCTTGTGTCAAAATGATGGGGAACCCAAGATAGGAGTTTACTAGTCTTGTTGACTATCCTTGTTGCTTGGAATATATTATAGAGCGTCAGGAAGAGTTTTTTACCTTTTTGCTTCGTTCTATTTGATTAGCATGGGAAAACAACCAAATGTGTTAACTAAGAATTAATGAATTTATGGATGATATGAATTGATGAACATGATTAATCAGTAACATGGAACTCGATAGATCTAAGCAAGCATGGTTTGTGGATTGGGTTGAATGATATAGTGGCTTGCTTGCCTTGGATCTAAGGACCGGTTAATGCAAGAATATGCCAGGAAACCAGTGCCACCAGAAGTCCATGTATGGGTGCAGCTTAGCTAATTAATTATGGGTATTTCCAGCATTGTTCGGATCATTTGGGGGAGCGGGGAATGGGAGTCGGTTTGGTTTACAATAGTGGCGGGACTGCCCTGGGATCCAAATGGCACGAGAGGGAGCCTTTGGTTGGATGTGCTCAGTTGGAGCCATCACCACTGGTGAAACCTCATTGGGTCTGAATATGCTGGTAGTCCCTTTGTAAAGTCTATTTTGTGATCTCTTGGTCATACACCTAAGGAAGTGTAATCTGTATAAGGGAGGTTTCTTTAGTCACTGACGGGTGACAAAATCACGTACTTGTGGGTAAAGTGGTATAACCTCTACATAGTGTTAAAAGCTATCATGATAGTTGTGCTACCGGTTAAAAGCACCTAGATGACCTACATGGTTAGAGTGGAACTTGGGATTTGAGATGGTTATGGTATTGGTTATGGTTGAGCTGTAATATTGAATATGGTTAATGTTGATGGTAAGAATTTGGCTTTGGACGGATAATTATTGATGATTGTGATATAATGGTAATTGATGGTATGGGACTCATAATTGGTAATTATTGGGATATGATGGGTTTACTTCACATAGTCAATGTAGGATGCTGTTTTCATGTTTTAAATGTACTTTTCAGCAATTAGCCATTGTTAATTATCATTCCTTGTTTTAGCTACATGTCATTATTTCCCACACTTGTTGAGTATGACATGTGCTCACCCTTGCAATTCCCCCAACAACAGTGTCAGGTGATGTTTGGGAGTACCCTAGATCATCAAGATCGAAGTGTTGTCTCCAAGATCCTTGATTCATTGGATTCCTAAACACATGGTACACCTTCCATTTCCTTTTCCTTACGTGAATTCAACCCCTAATCTTCAAATTCACGTCGATCTAGAAAACCCTAATCTGCTGATCTCGCAAAGTGCGGACTTGTCCGGTCCCTAGCAGACTAGTCCGATTTTCCTGGTTAAATTGTGTTGAATTAATTCCAAAATTACACATAATCAAATCCAAACCTGTATAAACTTGTTAAAATCTATTAGAACTAGATAGTGATCATTTAAAAGCAATCTATTAACAAGTTCTACGTTGCATTTGCATTAATCATGCATGTCATGTCATATTGAGTAATATTTGAGCACTCTTTGATTGTGTTTCTTGTTTGTATGTTTATTATGTGGATTAGACAGATTTGCGCTAGAGAGTGCCACGGAGGATCTCCAGCACCAAGAGTTTGAAGGCTTTGACCCAAACCAATCCCAAGAGCAAGGCAAGTGTCCTTCAAGCATATTGATCCTGTTTTGAAATAAATGTTTTGTTTGCAAAATTGCATGCTTGTGTCAATTTGATGGGAACCCTATGATAGGAAGTTAACTAGTTTTGTTTGACCACCCTTGTCACCTGGAATTTATGGTAGAGAGTCGGGATGGGTTTTTTACCTTTTTGCTTCGCTTAAATAATTGGGATGGGAAAACAACTATACTATTTAATTATGCAGTAATGAGATTATGATCAACATGAATTGGTTAATATGATATGGTAATGAGTGATCTAAGCAAGCCTGGTATGTGGATGGGTTGGAAGTTATGGTGGTTTGCTTGCTTTAGATGTAAGGACCTGTTCATGCGAGAATAAGCCAGGACTACAGTGCCACCATGAGGCCAAGTATGGGTGCAGCGTAGCTGATTAATTATGGTGTTGCTAGTGTTGTTTGGACCATTAAGGATGCTCGGGGAGGGGGTAGTCGGATTGGGTTTGTTGATGATTGGTGGGACTACCTTGGGATCCGAATGGCTCAAGAGGGGGCCCTTGGTTGAAGATGTGCTCAGTTGGAGGCATCGCCACCGGTGAAACATCAATGGGGTCTAAATAGGCTAGTAATCCCTTTGTAATGGCTATTTTATGATCTCTTGGCCACACACCGATGGAAGTGTGAGACAACATAATAGAGGCGACAATGATAGGAGAGAATCATCTTTTCCGTGGAAAAGACGTGTCTTGATTGGGTTCTGTCCAGCCAAAGTCAGACGGCATGGCGTCATCAACTTCATCGGCGTTCCTCGAGGGGAGAGAGACCGGACAACGCTACGAGGTGTAGGGCTGTGCCCGCGCAGTGACATCGCAGGCGGGATCATGGCAAGGGGCTTGACATTGATCGCCATGGCAGACTCCAAGGCGAGGGAAGTTTTGTCGTTGGCCGGCGTAATGTCCCCGCTCAGGTTGAAGGTTGAGCTGGAGGAGGCGTGAGGCACAATCTTCTTGTCGGCCATGACGAGGACGGGAGGAAGATTATGATTCAATGAGTTGTATAACTTTCCTCTTTGTTTCCTCTTTGTTTAAGTAGGCGGGGAACGACGCGTTTCACCGAGGATTTTGTGGAGGATATCAAGGAGGATCAACACGATAAAACAGAACGCGAACAACGCAAAGGGAGAGTCGACCGACCCTAGGGTTCGGCCGACCCCCTTCTGGCTCCGTTCGGGCCACATTTTCTCGGGTCGATTAAATGGGCCTCATAGATGAAGAATTGGATGAGCCCATTAGTTGGACGTGGAGAATTTAAACAGAATTGAAAGAAATGGCATGGAAATCGATTATATTTACCACATCAAATTCTTTTTTTGTATCCTTTTGGGAATCGAGAAATAATCTGAGTCAGTGCCCATTCACTTTGAATAGTTGACCGTCACCACCTTGGAGTGTGATTGCTCCATGGGATGAAGTCTCTACTACAGTGAAGGGTCCTTCCCATTTACTATTAAGCTTCCCATGTCCAAAGAGTTTAACCCTAGAGTTAAAGAGTAAAACTTTATCTCCAGGTTTGAACTCTTTTGGCGTAATCCTCTTATCGTGCCATCTTTTAGTTCTCTCTTTATAAATTCTTGCATTGTGGTACGCCTTATCTCTCCATTCCTCCAACTCAGAGATTTGCTTCAATCGGTGATTTCCAACTTCGTTAAGATACATGTTCCACCGCTTGATGGCCCAATACGCTCTATGTTCCAATTCTACGGGAAGATGGCAAGTCTTCCCATAGACAAGTTGGAAAGGAGACATGCCGATAGGTGTCTTGTAGGCAGTGCGATATGCCCACAATGCGTCGGGTAGCTTTTGCTTCCATCCCGTTCCCATTTCCAAGATAGTCTTTTGCAGAATATTCTTAATTTGCTTATTAGATGTTTCTGCTTGACCATTTGTCTGTGGGTGGTATGGGGTAGCAATGTTATGCTGGACTTGAAGTTCCCTTAAAATGTTTCGGAAGGTTTTATCTATGAAATGAGGCTCTCCATCACTTATGACCATACGGGGAGTTCCAAAGCGCGGGAAAATGATCTCATAGAACACTTTCCATGCTTGCTTGTAATCAACATTTTTGCATGGCAATGCTTCTACCCACTTTGACACATAATCGACGGCAACCAGAATATACTCGCAATCATAAGACCTAGGAAAAGGTCCCATGAAATGAATACCCCATACATCAAATAATTCCACTTGGAGATTGTATGTTAGGGGCATCGCATCGTGAGCAGAGATTCCTCCATGATTCTGGCATTTCCAACATCTGCGGATGAATTCCTTGGTATCTTCATACATTGAAGGACAATAGAATCCACTCTGTAAGATCTTTGTCTGAGTACGGTAAACACCGTAATGACCACCATTGGGGCCAGCATGGCATTTCTCTATAATTTTGGTGCCTTCGATTGATGGGACGCACCTTCTAAGAAGGCTATCAACACATGCTCGATAGAGGTAAGGGTCATCCCAAAGGTTTCTACGACTCTCATAAGTGAGTTTCTTTTTTTTTTCTCCCCTGGTGGTACGTATCCTGTGACCATAAAGTTCACGATATCCGCATAACAAGGGTGAGAGTCTGTCACCTTGAGGAGCATATCATCCCGTAGGAAGTCATTGATAGGTATGTCCATAGTTTGTGTGACTTCCATACGTGAAAGATGATCTGCTACTGAATTCTCTACTCCTTTTTTATCTCTTATTTCCAGATCAAATTCTTGGAGTAGAAGAGTCCATCGAATCAGCCTGGGTTTAGCATCCTTTTTGGTAAGCAGATATTTTAAAGCAGCATGGTCTGTGTAGACTATGACCTTTGCTCTAGTCAAATAGGATCTAAACTTGTCGATAGCAAAAACTACTGCTAGGAGCTCTTTCTCAGTTGTGGCATAATTGAGTTGGGCTCCTGTCATAGTTTTGCTAGAGTAGGCTATTGAGTGATGCTTTTTATCTTTGGTTTGGCCTAATACCTCACCAACAGCAAAGTCACTAGCATCACACATGATTTCGAATGGCAGTGTCAAATTAGGAGGTTGGATAATTGGAGCTGAGATGAGTGCCTTTTTGAGTATATCAAATGAATTATGGAATTCATCATCAAAATCAAAGGGAGCTTCTTTAGCTAATAGGTTGGTGAGGGGTCTAGCGATTTTGGAGAAATCCTTGATAAATCGTCGGTTGAACCCCGCATGACCTAAAAAGCTGCGGATTCCCTTAACATTGATAGG
Source organism: Tuctoria greenei (assembly GCA_036927565.1). Lineage (NCBI taxonomy): Eukaryota > Viridiplantae > Streptophyta > Magnoliopsida > Poales > Poaceae > Tuctoria > Tuctoria greenei. The sequence continues at coordinate 177,427,071 of JAYESD010000004.1, read as the reverse complement.
AGATGGAAGTTTTTCAATAACTTCAATTTTATATTTGTCCACCTCTATCCCTCTCTCGGACACCAAGTGTCCAAGAACGATGCCTTCCCGGACAATGAAATGGCACTTTTCCCAATTAAGAACAAGGTCCTTCTCCTGGCATCTTTGTAATACCCTGTCTAAATTTTCTAGATAATGATCAACTGTTTTTCCATAGACGAAGAAATCGTCCATGAAAACTTTGATGATATCCTCAATCATGTCTGAAAATATAGAAATCATGCATTTCTGGAAAGAGGCAGAAGCACTACATAGCCCAAAGGACATACGCCGGTAGGCATAGGTCCCGTAAGGACATGTGAACGTGGTCTTACTTTGATCATCGGGATGGATAGGAATTTGATGATATCCTGAATACCCATCAAGGAAACAGAAGTAGTAGTGTTTTGCCAATCGCTCTAACATCTCATCGATGAAGGGCAATGGAAAATGGTCTTTCCTTGTTGCCTTGTTAAGTTTTTGGTAGTGAATGCACATCCTCCATCCCATGACGGTCTGTTGAGGAATTAATTCATTCCTCTTGTTTTGAACGACCGTCATACCTCATTTCTTAGGCACTACTTGAACTGGACTTACCCATTCACTATGAGGAACAGGGTAAATAATCCCGGCATGCAAAAGTTTCAAGACTCTTCTTGACATCTTCCCTCATCGCATTATTCAATCGCCTTTGAGGTTCCCTTGAGGGGACACTCTGAGTGTCAATAGAAATACGATGGGTGCATAACGCTGGACTAATTCCTTTGAGATCCTGAAGTGAATAAACATGGCTACGAGCTTGAGTGTTTCATCATCTGAAAGCTTGTCACTTATGATGACAGGGGCTTTCAAATCGCCATTTAGAAAGGAATAACGTAGTCCTGGAGGTAGAATCTCGAGCTCAACAGGAGGTTTTGGGGAGGGCTCTTCTTTTGGCAATTCAATTTCCTCCTAAAATTCATCCTCCTCTTGGACGAAGTCTTCTTCTCCTTCAATTTCAGGGGGTTCTAAAAATTGAAGAGTCCTAACCTCCTCCATTGGCTCAGATTGGATGGGAGATTCTGTAGATGTGTTATTTGAACACAGAATAGGCATGGAGAAGTTTCTCCCTTCAAGATTTATATTGAGGCTTCCTTCCAAAGGAACTTCGGTGAGAAGTTTCTCTAAGGGAATCCCTATCATTATGCCGAAATCTTGGATTTCGAACATGTGAAAATCTATGAGAGCCTCAACATCTTTGTGTCTAACAGACACTTGTTGCAGAACCCCACATCCTTCAAGAATGGTTCCGAATGAATCTCGGAAGGATTTGCGTGTTGGTGCCAATGGCACATTGCCAGGAATGGCGAGAGCACAAGAATCGGAAATGATATTTGCTCCAACAGTAGGGTTGTATAGGATTCTCATTGGTGTCCCTCTAATAGAACATAAAATGGTAGCCAAAGGTGAGGCGTCAAAAGAATTTCAGGTGAATTATAGACTTCAGCTGTCCACTCCCTGCTTAGGATAGAGGTCAACTCCTTGATGGTCTGACGGACGAACACCCCGTCAGGTGGTTTAGGTGGAGTTGGTGGCAATGAAGGTTTCCTATAGAAACAATACATTGAGGTATTTCCATAATATTCAAAAAGCTCTTCCTCGAAGTAAAATGGAAACTGCGAGGGTTGAATTTCTTCTACTTTCGTAGTCTCAGGTTCGGGGGAGGATACCTCTGTCAAGAATTGGGGTAAACAAGAAATGGTTTCATCCTTGTCGAAGAATGTATCCTCCGTTCTTGATACAACTTCATCTTGGGGAGGCTCATTAGGACCCGTAATGAAGGAAGAATTTTCTATAATTCTATCTAGAGGATCCTTGCCTTCTTCTACAGTCTTATGGAGGAAAGATCCTCCAGCCGTAATGTCAAGATATAGGGCAGACTCTTTGTTCAATCCCATGAAGAAATGTTGCAAGAGCATCGGATCAGGGATTAACAAATCTGGGCCAGAATTTTTCAAAAGAGAAAATCTGTCCCAAGCTGCACCTATGGATTCCTTCTCCATCTGCTGGAAGCATAGTACTTCCCTGCGTAAGGAAACAATTCTGGCAATTGGAAAGAAAGCAAGACAAAACTTGTCTCGTAATTCGCTCCAATCATCGTTTGTCTTCCCAACGTAGTGGTTGTACCGTTGTTTTGCTTTTTCCTTGAGGGAAAAAGGAAAAAACTTCCATTTGAGATTTTCCTGTGTCATACCTTTGATTAGAAGGCATGAACACAATTGTTCGAACTTTCATAGATGGTGGTAAGGTTTTTCACAATCCGTTCCTGTGAAGGATTGTTCCCGAACCATGGCTATAGAGCCAGGGCGAAGTTCATAGCTAGTTGAACAAATACGTTCCGCTGAAGGCGGTGGCTCATAGAACTTGCCCTTCGGAGCAGAGTAAGAAAGAAGGGTGGGTTGCTCCATTTATATGGTGGTGGTAAGGTAAGGATAAGAAAGGCAAGATGATAGATAAGGGGGATATGATACGAGGGTGATCTTGGTTCGAAGATTAACAGCAATCGTTCCCCGGCAACGGCGCCAGAACTGCTTGTTGGTATTTCTTAACACCATAGAGTTATCCGCAAGCGCACGGAAATACCATTGTAGCACTTCCCCTTAAGGAGTATTCCCAAGGGTATCGAATCCAAAGAACGTGTGTGCTAATCTTTCGAACTAGCTCACCCAAGGACACAAAGTTGTTTGGTAGGCAAGGAACAGAGAGGAATTCAAAGTATTGATACTAATTCAAGGTAGTTTGTAGTAGATGCTTGCTTCGGGCACGGACTTACTCCTAGCAATACTAGGATGACTCCCGCCAAGAGCCTATGGCATAGCCGAACAAGGAGGATTACGAAGGACATATATGGCTGTCACCACTAATGATTTATAATCTAAGCACCACGCTTACATTCTAAATCACTACACTAGTTGTTTCGAACACAAAGCTACAACTAGAGCATCTAATGAATTAAAGCAGTGAACCCACAAGTAACTACTTGTGCAAACTACCAAGAATAAAAGATCAAACTTGTATTGATTTCACAAAGGCTTACTTGATTGAGTAAAACATTGTAGGGGTACAAGTGTAGAAGAGGGACTTGACAAGCCCAAGCCTCCTTCTCCTAGACTCTTCACCACACTCTCCTTCTACATTGGTAGCCTCTAGGACTACTCTAAACATTTGGAGTGTAGCACTAATCTCAACTTTTGGTGTGTGTTAGAAGTGAGGTGAGGGGATCTATTTATAGGTAGAGAAGGGTCGGTTACCGCCACAATTAACGCGCGAATCAGTCACCATTGACTCCAGGGAGTCGGGAGGAGCCAACACGTGTCATTTGATCGGGTTTGGCGCTAGGAAGGGGTCGACCGAACCCCTGGTTCAGTCGACCTGGTCAAGCCTCCCTCGGGGAGTGCTTCCTCCAGGTGGCTTCCAGGTGGGCTCCCTTGATGTATATGGGTGCAACACCGTTGAATCTCCTAGTATTCTTCTGTTTGTGGGCCATTTGATCCATGTGTTGCCACGTGTCACCACCTGATTCGTTCAAATCCATTTTCATGGATTCATCCCTGCCTGTTTTGGTATTTTGGGTAATAATTCACCTACATACAAATAAACACCAACACTTGTGGAATTGGTTTAGTGTATAGCCCTACCACTATGTTTTGTATTTCTATTATGAACATTATGAGGTGTATTGATGGTAAAAATATGGTACTAAAGGACTGTCGATAGTGGCGCCCCAACTACTCCACCGACCATAACCCCATTGCCGTTTTGCAGCTCTGCGTTGGCTGCTGCTGCCTCATCTTCCAGTTCATCGACAATGACTACTTCTCCGACGAGCTAGAAGATTTTCTCAACGATTCTGACTACCGCTTCGTTGGTGGCGGGTGACGCCGAATGACCCTGTAAGGACTGGCAGCGAAAGGTGGCCAAAACGATGGACCTGGCCGAGCTCGCGGTAGAGGAGATGGACCGCCCAGACCTCCACCACGTGGGGTGGAAGGACACCATGAGTGCTGTGATGGGCATCGACATGGATAAGCCTTATCGGGTGAGGATGATCCACTAGAACACGTGCAATCTCTCCGTCGAGCAGATCAACTATGCCTGCATCGATGCCTTTGTCTCCTTTGAGGCCAGCTACAAGCTGCTATCCGGCAACTACTGATCTAACCACCAAGTTTGTAAATCGGCTGTCATGAGTCATCCTGGCAGGGAATTTGCAGGTGCAACGCTCAAGTTCTAGCTTTTCTACTTGTGCGCTCAATCTCTCTTATAATCATTTTTTTCTTTACGAAACACTATGTTGGGTTCATATCACATGTTTTCCCCACTGTTGTAGGGTCCACATGTCAGCTGCAATAACTGCAGGATAGAGGATTTCATCGCCAATGTCTTCACATTTAAGTTAATGTTTTAGTAGTTTATGTGATGATTGTTCGAAAAAGAGTAGTTTTCTGATGGAAGAATTATCTGAAGTAGTTTTTTTATCCTTTCGATTTGTCAGGTGTCTGAAATTTGAGAAAATTGTAGGCACAAGATCATTAGAAGGTAATTACTGTCATTATTCACTAATTTTGCAATTTATCAGTAACCCTTAATTTTATAGGTTACACGATCACAAATTTCTTTGTTTGATTATTATACCATTACTCTAGTCCTTCAATTACGAAATTACAACTACATATTAATAATTTCGAATTAATAAGTAAGAAACTTACTTCAACTTATTCCGGCCGGTCGGCTGGCGGCGGCGCCGCCACTACGAGGTTCGGGCGCTGCAACCCAGAGATCCACGTGCCACTGCCATGCACCTCCGCGCTCCACCGTGAGGTCATAACTTCGAGATATGATCGGTGTCGCCACACCGCCATCGGTCCGGCATCCGCCTCGCTGTCGCCTCAGCGTGCCGCCGTCTCAGCATGCTGCCTTCAGCCTTCGTGCCGCTGTCGGTTAGATTAGCAGCGTGGGCTGAGGCGAGGGCTTTTAAAAATGCATGTTATTTGACATGCATCAAGGTCTTTCACATGATCGATGTCTTTCACATGCATGCTAGTTGTCCATGCATGCTACGCCCCAAACATGATCAACGAGCCTCAAACATGACGATCTCTCAACAAAAAGAGAAAATACATAACATCATCAAACATGATCGAGGTCTTTCACATGCATGTTAGTTGTCCATGCATGGTATGCCCCAAACATGATCAACGAGCTTCAAACATGGCGACGTCTTACAACAAAAAGAGAAAACACGTAACATCATCAAACATGATCAAGGTCTTTTACATGCATGTTAGATGTCCATGCATGCTACGCCCTAAACATGTGTTCCAATAATAGAATATTTCCTACCATGCATGTATTAATATATATTTCTATGTTTATCATATTCTCTACCATGTATACCCTAAATCTATATGGCAATTTGACTACCACACTAATGAATAATAATATCTTGTCATCAATAGAGATAACATACTTTGTTTGACGGGAAGGATGTTCCCTCGAGGGTTCGAGGATAGAAAGTACTACCATCTAGGCACAGCTCACTACGTGGTTCATCAAATTAATCACTTGCTGCCATGTAGAATATATTTTCCAACATGCTGTACTCGCCCTTTCGAAGAAACGACAGCCGTAAGCGCTAGCCGCTATGTATTCTGATTGTAGGAACAAATGAACATAGCTGTGAAAACAAGTATGCCGCATCTGATCCTCAATTTCATCTTTAACATGATCCTCAACAAGGGGCACAAAAAATCCTCAACACGTGATCAAACATGCATGATCGCGAGCTCTCTTTCACATGCATTCATGTCCACCATCAAACATGATCACGACAATTATCATGGGTTCGATATGGACTCTCGGCCGCTATTGATTACAGGGGCTTGTAATAAAACTTTATTTTGGTTTCCATCTCACTTATTAATATATGCCGGAAATAGTCTGATCTTTAAGAAAAATATATGGACTCTCGGTCGATTGCCACGCACGTTCACGTCAATCTTAATCACCTCGTCAAAATTGTTCGCACGAAATGTTTCAGACACCACGGGATGGACCTACAAAGTATGCTAGGTGGGCCATTGCATACCCGGGGCCTTTTGCGTCTCAAGTTAAAAAAAGCCAGTGAAGACGATGGGACGCGTTGAGCCATTGTGATAACCGAGAGGAGGCAAACCTCAGTTTCGAGTAACTCGGACCAACCCACCGGTTCAAAAGCACAGTTTTCGAAGCGTTCGATCATCTCCACTCGCGCGCTTAGATGATGACCCTCTATAAAGGCACACCGTCCTCTCGCTTCTCCATCGCACAACTCCATCGATCATAGTCTCCAAACTTCTCCTCTTGCTTCTCCACTGCACATCTGTCGAGCACCTCTTGCTTTTTCTCCTCACCTCCATCGCCACACAAATGGGTGGCCCCGCACCCAAGCGCTCTCTAGGCCATCGATGTCCTCCGAACCTCCTTCTCTGTTTCCATCGCTGCCAATGCCGGTGGAACTGGAGGCGGCACCCGCACCTCCTCTGCTTCTGTCTCCGCCCGCGGCACCTTCACCTCCTCCGCCAGCAGCGCCCACCTCTCCTTAGCTCGACTGGGTTGATGAGACTGTCCGCCTCTTCACTGCTTGCATCAATGAACTCAAGCGCCGGCTTAAGGAGGTCATTGACGACAAGTCCGCTGCCGCAAAGAGCGCAAGAGCACTCAAAAAAATGGCGTGGGATGTATTTAATGATACATCTCGCTCTTGTCACCGTCTGAGTTTGGGAGCCTTCCCCACCACACTAGCATGGACTCCGTCGGCTAATACTGCTTCAGGTTAAGCTTTGTGGCCGCTCGTCTTGATTCCCTCTACCAGACGATCGGGGAGGAGTCTAGGGTGGAGTCCTGCCGGCAACTACTGAACGCTGTCGCCCAAAAGTTCATTCTGGTGATGGAGGCAAAGGATGCACCACCGATGGATGTGGCGGAGAAGTAGGGGCCACCGGAGGATGCGGCGATGGAGGAGGAGGCGCCACCGACGGATGTGGTGGCATAGGTGGATGAGGTGGAGGCACCTTGGGCGGAGGTGCCACGGCAGATGCGGCAGCGGCGGAGGAGGTTCCACTGACAGATGCGGCGTAGACGGAGGAGGAGGAGGTGGACGAGTGCTCCGAGTAGAGTAGGATTAGGAGTATTTTTATTCTTGTTTTCTATTTGTTTTTCTTTTTTTCTTATTTGTGACATATGTGTTGTTTTTATGTTAATGAAAATTTTTCTATGTTCATGAACAATGTGTCCTATGCATTATCGGAAAACAACTCCTTTAACCCCTGTGGTGCGGGAACCGAATTCTCTGCGGTAGGGCCACACAGTTGTCTCCGTGTGACCCTGCCCAGATAGTTGCCACGTACGTTCATGCTCCAAATCTTACAGTAATACAGCCGCGGGTGCACTGCATGGTTCCCGCAACTTTGCAACCCTGCCCCGATGATTGCCGCGTACACCAACGCCCCGAATCTTGCATCGCGCGCGGACACAACCTAGGGGCAGACCTAAATGGTATGTCGGGTGGACCTCGGCATACCCTAAGCCCAGTAAAAAGTCTTTTGTTTACTCGTGGTCTGTGTGTAGTGACCAGCCATAGCAATTACTGCTCGATAATGGTTCTGCGTGCAAGTGGCTCCGACCCACAAACAAGCGACTTGCCTGCAGGTGAATCAGCAATTCTTGAAGGGCATTGTCACACCCTCATTTTCATCCATCATGCATTGCATACGTTCTTATACATGTTTAAAATTAAGCAACATAAAAAGGAACAAGTTTAAAATGAATTGGAAGCAAAACAACATTTAAAATCCTGGATAGGTGCGGACTTGTCTTGTTTGGATGCCTGGACTAGTCCCTTTGACTTTTTGTTGTCCTCCGAACTTATCTGCTTTTGGCCCGGATTAGTCCAAAATTGCTTATGATGATTGTCCGGACTTGTCCATTGCACTGTACGGACTAGTCCATTCTTCGCTACTAGAAGTCTTCGGAGTTGTCTGGTAATCCTTGTTTTGGTCCTATTTTTGGAAAAATTGTCAAGCCTCTGAACTTGTTCGACTTCATACCGGACTTGTCCATTTAACTATCTGGAACTTCGATTTTCCTACGATCGGACTTGTCCATCTTATAGCGGACTTATCCATCCAACCTTCTAACTTTCAATGGACTGGTCCGACCCCTAGCAGACTTGTCTGATATTCCCGACTCGGATTCAATCTTTTCCAAATGATATTTTATTGGGTATTTTCCTTAATTGATCCCAAGAACGTCATGCCCAACCCCTGTGGAGCCCATGTGAGATCCCTACACGGCCTCCACCACCCTGGACTCGAAATCCAACGAACCTTACCATATCCACCTCTATATAAACACACCAACACCAACCCCTTCACCTCTTTGCCACAATTGAAGAAACCCCAAATCGTAGTTCGTGAGAGATGCTGTCAAGAGGAGTTCATCGCCAGTTCTCCACCAATTCTCCATCTTCTTTGGACCTAGGCTCAAGATCTCGGGCTTCATCGAATTCACGACCCTTGAGTTGTTGAATTCACGGTAATTACCTTAGAGCAACCTTTTCTACGTAAGATACGATCCTATATTGACTTTAACCATGCTCTAGTTAGAAATTCGCCAAAAAACCCTACCTGAGCGGTCTTGTCCGGCCCTGTGCAGACAAGTCCACTCGACTTTCTGGTCCAGGGTGCACTAGTTCGGTCCCCAGTACGGACTTGTCCAGCCACCTAAATCTGAAGTTGCTGAATTAATCCCAATTTGATTCAAATCAGTTCGAAGGCTGCTGAAACTTGTTGAAAACCATTATAACTACTTAGTGAACATTAGTACCAACTCATTAACAAGTTTTACCTCATAATTGCATTAATCATGTATGTCATGGCATATTGAGTAATATATGGGCATTTATTGATTTTAATGTTTTTTTGTATGTTTATTGCACGGAATAGAAGGTGTTGCTCTAGAGTGTGCATACTATCGAGGACCTCCAGCACGAGAACTTCAAAGCTTTTGATCCTAATCAGTCTCAGGAGCAAGGCAAGTGTCCTTGATCATTTTCATCCTATTTTTAAATGTATATTTTAAAAACTGCATTCTTGTGTCGAAATAATGGGGAACCCAAGATAGGAGCTTACTAGTCTTGTTGACCATCTTTTTCACTTGGAATATATTATAGAGAGTCGAGAAGGGCTTTTTACCATTTTGCTTCGCTCTAGTTAATTGGGATGGGAAAACAACCAAATGTCTTAACTAAGAATTAATGAATTTGTGGATGATATGAATTGATGAACATGATTAATCAATAACATGGGACTTGGGAGTTCTAAGCAAGCATTGTTTTTGGATTGGGTTGAATGATATGGAGGTTTGCTTCCCTTGGATATATGGATCAGTTCATGCGAGAATATGCCAGGACAACAGTGCCACCACAAGGCCAAGTATGGGTGCTGCTTAGCCAATTAATTAGTTGTATTGTTAGAATTGTTCGAATCATTTGGGGGAGCAGGGAATAAAAGTCGGTTGGATTTGCAATAGTGGCGGGAATGCCCTGGGATCCGAAGGCACAAGAGGGGGCCCTTGGATGGATGTGCTTAGTTTGAGGTATCACCACCGGTAAAATCTCAGTGGGTCTCTTGGCGATACACCTAAGGAAATGTAATTGACATAAGGGAGGTTCCTTTAGTCGTTGACGGGTGACAAAATCATGAACTTGTGCGTAAAGTGGTACAACCTTTGTAGAGTTTTAAAAACTATCATGATAGTTGTGCTCCTGGTTAGGAGCACCTGGATGACCTACATGATTAAATTTGAACTTGGGATTTGGGATAGTTATGATTGAGCTGTGATAATTGAATATGGTTAATGTTGATGGTATGAATTTTGTTTGGATGGATAATTATTGATGGATGTGATATAATGGTAATTGATGGTACTGGACTGATAATTGGTAATTATTGGGATATGATGGGTTTACTTCACATAGACAATATAGGATGCTATTTTCATGTTTATTATCAAAAATTAGCCATTAGCCATTGTTTATTGTCATTCCTTGTTTAAGCTACATGTCATTATTTCCCACACTTGCTGAGTACGAAATGTGCTTACCCTTGCAGTTCCCCCACCAACAGTTTCAGGTGATGTTCGGGAGTACCCTGAGGATAATGGGGAGTACTAGGCTGTAGGCTGCCGTTGACTTACTTGTGGTGTTGCTTGGAGCCAAGCTATCCCTTATGCTTATTTTGCTTAGTTGCTTGATTAGATTATTTCTGCCGCAGTTATAGTTCCATATTGATCATTAGAGTTTGTAATTTGAGGATTATTTGAATATTGTAATAAAAGTACCCTTTTTAATTAACTTGTGCTGTGGTAATTTTTTGTATATCGTTTGCGATGCACTCGTGTATGTGTGTTGAACATCCTGGGCACACATGTGCGTTGCACTTGGTTCATTTTCGGAATCGGGTGTCACAAATTGGTACAAGATCCACAGGTTGACCGTAGGACGCAACCTTGATAGAATGGAATCTTTAGAGCACATAGGAACACTTAGGAATGGTTGCGGATTGCTTGGTGTGTTGATTGCTATGTAATGTTGCTTGTATGCTTTTGTGCTTAGTAGAGGATTATGGGATGCTTTAGCGTTTGCCACATCCATATAGGCTAGTATAGATAGTTGCTTTGTTTCATATGACTTGATGCATATAGTTGGGGATGTTTTCTAAATTCTTTATCTCTTGCTCTTTCTTCAGATGCCGAGGACTCACAACCAAAAGGATGCCAATGAGAATGAGGAGAACAATGGAGCACCTTAGAACAACAACAATGGACCTGGACCTGAGGTTGTCAACCTTTAGCGGTTGTTGACTATGCAGAATCAACTTATGGAGACGGTGATGCAAACCTTGGGACAGCTGCAGGCCAACAATCAAAACCATCTCCATATGCCACCACCACCCCCACCGCCTCATAACAGGTTGGGAGAGTTTATGAGGACTAGGCCACCCACCTTTGCTCAAGACAATGATCCTATGGAAGCTGATGATTGGCTAAAATCTTTGAAGAAGAAGCTTGCTTTCGTCGAGTGCAATTATAGGGAGAAGGTCCTTTTTGTTTCCCATCAGCTAGTTGGAGCAGCTATGGATTGGTGGGACTCGCTATGCAATTCCCATGAAAATCAAGAGAGGATCACTTGAGCTGAATTCAAAGAGAGCTTTTGTTCTCATTTTGTTTTTGATGGTGTTATGATCTTGAAAAAGCAAGAATTTGAGAACCTAAGGCAAGGAAAGTCAAGAGTGAGTATCTCAATAAATTTACTGAACTCTCAAGGTATGCTCTAGAGGATGTCAACTAGGATAGCGACAAGCAATATTTGTTCATGAGAGACCTAAACAATGAAATTCAAGTCCAATTACTCAATTGTGACTATGCCAATTTCGTGAAGCTGGTGGACAAGACCATTGTGGTTGAAAACAAGGTTCGGTAGATGGAACAAGATAATAAGAGGAAGATGACATACCAAGGGATGCCGCAGGGGAGCAATGTACGTCCTCGCCTTGTGCCGCCAAATGCGCCATATTACAACCCATCCGCTCCTGTTTATCGAGCTGCTTATCCTCCACGCCAAAACCACCAGCAGCAGCGCCCTATTATGCAAGCCCCTAGCCAGCTGGCGCCGTATGCACCGTGCCCTAATATGATGGCTAACTCTTATAATTAGCAACTCTGAGTTTCCCTACTACTTCGGGCAGCAAGACATGCTACGCTTGTTGATAAGATGGACACTTTGCAAGTAAGTGCCCCAAAAGAAGCTATGGACCAATGAACAGTGCACCAAAGCAGAATCCATGATCGAATGGAGGAGCACCACAAGGCAACAGTGGGAAGTAGAATGTCATTCATGTCAATGTGAAACACGTCTCTACTGAGGTGGCCTAGCAAGCGGATGACGTCGTGATTGGTATATTCCTCACAACTCCAACCGCTCGACCATTTTATTTGATTATGGAGCATCTCATTCATTCATATCATCAAAGTATGTTGCCAAGTATAATATGCCTATAGCTCATTTGAAACACACTATGTTGGTAAAATCTCCTGGAGGAGAGATGAGGACAAATATAGTGTGTCCAAAAGTAAATATCAAAATAAGGGGGGGTAGACTTTCTTGCAAATATCATTGTCATGGATTCCCAAGGGATAGATATAATACTTGGTATTGATTGGTTGTGCAAGAATAATGGAGCGATTCAGTGTGCTGAGAGGATTGTGCAATTGACAAGTTAGCATGGCACTCGTATTGAAGTTGAGACAGCCCAACCCCCAACGGATAAAGCGACGTTGAGTCATGTGGAAGGTGTGACATTGGAGAGTATTCTGGTTGTTCGCGAGTATCCAGATGTGGAACTGCACCTATAGCTAAGAGGCCATATAGGATCCCTCCTATGAAGTTAGTGGAGCTTAAGAAGCAAATTCAAGAGCAGCTACAGAAGGGTTTCATCCACCCAAGCTCTTCACCTTGGGGAGGGCCGGTGCTTTTTGTGGACAAGAAGGATGGATCTCAAAGAATGTGTGTGGATTACCGAGCTCTTAGCAAGGTGACAATCAAGAATAGGTATACATTGCCCCGTATAGAGGATTTTTTCGATCAAATGAAGGGTCAATGTATTTTCTCCATGATTGGTTTGAGGTCAGGCTATTTCCAAATGAAGATTAGATCGTCGGATATACCCAAGACAGCTTTTCGGACACGATATGGATCTTATGAGTATACCGTTATGTCTTTTTGATTGACCAATGCACCGGCATACTTTATGTACCTCATGAATAAGGCTTTCATGGAATACTTGGATATATTCGTGGTGTAGCTCATTGATGACATTACGATCTACTCGAAAAGCGAGGCGGAGCATGAGGAGCACTTGAGGCTCACATTGCAGAAATTGAGGAAACACCAATTATATGCCAAATTAAGCAAGTGCAAATTTTGGTTAAGGGAAGTATAATTTTTGGGACAAATCATCTTTGGAGGAGGAGTATCAGTTGACCCAGGAAAAGTGAGGGATGTGTGAAATGGGAACCGTCGCAAAACGTAAAGGAAATCTGGAGTTTCCTCGAAATGTCTGGATATTACCGTTGGTTCATCGAGGACTTTTCTAAAATAGCCAAGCTATGGCTGAGTTGCTAATGAAGTGAAAAGCATTCCAATGGACTCAAGCTTGTCAAAACAGTTTTGAGAAGTTAAAGAAGAGGTTAACCACCGCACCACTCTTGGTTTTGCCAGATGTTAGCAAACGTTTTTATATCTATTGTGATTAATCAAGACAGGGACTTGGATGTGTGCTCATACACGAAGGTCAAGTGGTAGCTTATGCATCGAGGCAGTTGAAGAAACATGAGCAGAACTATCCTACGCATGATCTCGAACTTGCAGTCGTAGTGCATACTTTGAAGATATGGAGACATTACATTCTTGGTCATAGGTGCGAGATTTCCACGGACCACAAGAGCCTCAAGTACATATTCACGCAAATGGACCTAAATTTGAGGCAATGAAGATGGTTGGAGCTCATTAAGGATTATGATGTGGGAATCAACCGTCACCTGGGGAAGGCTAATGTGGTGGCTGATGCTTTGAGTCAGAAAGGAGTAAACCACCAACTCATGGTTCAATAATTGCTATTCGAGCTATGCCAGGAGTTTAAACGGTTGAATCTTGGATTTATGAATGAGATGGGGATAATGGAGTTAAATCCAACCTTGGAGCAAGAAATTCAAGAAGCTCAGGCCAAGGATGAGGAAATTCAAGAAATCATAGAAAGGACCCAGGAAGGGAGAGAATTCAGATTTGATGAGGATGACCAAGGTACTCTATGGCTTGGGAAACGGATTATTTTGCCTAATGTAAAAGATATTAAGGAACTATTATTAAAGGAGGCACATGACTCACCTAACTCAATTCATTTCGGCTGTACAAAGATGTACAAGGACTTGAAAACATGTTATTGGTGAGCTAGCATGAAAAAGGACATAGTTGAATATGTAGCTTTGTGTGATGTGTGCCAATAGATCAAAGCAGAACATCAAAAGCCAACTAGATTGTTCTAGACATTGAAGATTCTGGAATGGAAGTGGGAAGAAATCGGTATGGACTTCATAGTTGGGTTACCTTGAACCTTGTCCGGCTATGACTCAATATGGGTTATTATGGATCGGTTGACCAAATCAGCTCATTTCATTCCTGTCAAGACCAAGTACACCGTTGCACGGTTAGTTGAGTTGTACATGGAGAAAATTGTATGACGACACAGAGTACCCAAGAAAATAGTCTCGGACCAAGGTTTTCAATTCACCTCTAGTTTCTAGCAGAAACTCCATGAAGTTATGGGTACAAGATTAAATTTTAGCTCTGCATATCACCCTCAAACGGATGGACAAACCGAGAGGACCAACAAAATATTAGAAGACATGTTGAGAGCTTGTGCCTCGAAGCATGGACGCAGCTGGGACAAGAGCTTGCCGTTAGCGGAGTTTTCCTACAATAATAGTTACCAAGCCAGTTTGACGATGTCGCCATATGAAACAATATATGGAAGGAAGTGTAGGACACTCTTGTTTTGGAATGATATAGGAGAGAACCAAGTGTTTGGACCAGATGTGTTGCAAGTGGCTAAAAAGCAAGTTCACATAATACGCGAGAATTTGAGGGCCGCTCAAACAAGACAAAAGGGTTATGTGGATAATAGGCGGAGAAACATAGCGTTTGAAGTGGGAGACTTTGTATACCTTAAAGTTTTACCTATGCAAGGTCATAAGCGGTTTAATGTCAGAGGCAAGTTGAAACCTCGCTATATTGGGCCACTCAAGATTTTGAGCAAACATGGAGAAGTGGCATGTAAGATGGAGATGCCAGCACATCTTTCCAATGTTCATGATGTGTTTCACGTTTCTAAGCTCAAAAAGTGCTTAAGGGTACCAGAAGAACAAGTGCCAATGGAGGATTTGGAATTAGAGACAGATTTGACTTATGCTGAGCAACCGGTCAAAATATTGGAAACCAAGGAGAGAGTCACAAGAAACAAGGTGATTCGATGGTGCAAAGTGCAACGGAAGCATCATATAGAATCGGAAGCAACTTGAGAGCTGGAAGAAGACCTCAAGGGGGAATTTCCATACCTATTCTCTTCTACGTGAATCTCGAGGGCGAGATTCATTTTAAGGGGGGTAGGTTTGCAACACCCTCATTTTCGTCCATCATGCATTGCATACATTCTTATACATGTTTAACATTAAGAAACATAAAAAGGAACAAGTTTAAAATGAATTAGAAGCAAAACAACATTTAAAATCCTTAATAGGTGTGGACTTGTCCGGTTTGGATCACTGGACTAGTCTGATTGACTTTCTGTTGTCCTCCGGACTTTTCCGCTTTTTGCCCGAATTAGTCTGAAATTGCTCCTGATGATTGTCCGGACTTGTCCGTTACACTGTACGGACCAGTCCGTTCTTTGCTATTGGAACTCTTCGGAGTTGTCTGGTAATCCCTCTTTTGGTTTGGTTTTTGGAAACTTTGTCAAGCCTCTAGACTTGTCCGGCCTCATACAGACTTGTCCGTTTAACTCTTTGGAACTTCGATTTGCTTGCGATCAGACTTGTTCGGCTTGATCTCGAAATTATCCATCCAACTTTCTGACTTCCAACGGACTAGTACGGCCCCTAGAGGACTTGTCCGGTATGCCCGACTCGGATTCATTCTTTTCCTCGATGATATGTTATTGGGTATTTGCCTTAATTGGGCCCAAGATCATTGTGCCCAACCCATGTGGAGCCCATGTGGGACCCCTACTACCTCCACCACCTTGAACTCGAAATCCATTGAACCTTACCACCTCCATCACTATATAAACATTCCAACACCCACCCCTTCACCTCTTTGCCACAATTGAAGAAACCCCAAACCCTAGTTCGTGAGAGCTGTCATCAAGAGGAGTTCATCGCAGCCAGGAGGAGGGAAGGAGGAAGGAGAAGGATCAAGCAAGATCTTCATCAACTCATTGACGATATCATTAATTCTCCACAAATTCTCCATCTTCTTTGGATCTAGGCTCCATATCTCAGGCTTCGTCGAATTCACGATCCTTGAGTGGTTGATATACGGTAATTACCTTATATCAACCTTTTCCGTAAAATACGATCCTATATTGACTTTAACCATGCTCTAGTTGGAAATTCGCCAAAAAACCCTAGCCGAGCGGACTTGAGTGGCCCTGTGCAGACTAGTCTGATCAACTTTCTGGTCCAAGCCCGACTAGTCTAGTCCCCAATACGGACTTGTCCGGACACCTAAATCAAAAGTTTCTCAATTAATCTCGATTTGATTCAAATCAATTCGAAGTTTGTTCAAACTTGTTGAAAACAATTATAACTAGTTATTAAACATTAGTAGCAACTCATTAACAAGTTTTACCTCATAATTGCATTAATCATGCATGTCATGGCATATTGCATAATATATGAGTATTTATTGATTGTAATGTCTGTTTTGTATGTTTACTGCCCGGAATTGAATGTGTTGCTCTAGAGGGTGATATTGAGGACCTCCAGCACCAGAATTTCGAAGCTTTTGATCCTAATCAATCTAAGGAGCAAGGCAAGTGTCCTTGATTGTATTGATCTTGTTTTTAAATGTTTTGTTTAAAAAACTGCATGCTTGTGTCAAAATGATGGGGAACCCAAGATAGTAGTTTACTAGTCTTGTTGACCATCCTTGTGTCTTGGAATATATTATAGATAGTCAGGAAGGGTCTTTTACCTTTTTGCTTCATTCTAATCAATTAGGATGGGAAAACAACAAAATGTCTTAACTAAGAATTAATGAATTTATGGATGATATGAATTGATGAACATGATTAATCAGTAACATGGGACCCTATAGATCTAAGCAAGCATGGTTTGTGCATTGGGTTGAATGATATAGTGGCTTGCTTGCCTTGGATCTAAGGACCGGTTCATGCGAGAATATGTCAGGAAACCAGTGCCACCAGAAGGCCATGTATGGGTGCGGCTTAGCCAATTAATTATGTGTATTTCCAGCATTGTTCGGATCATTTGGGGGAGCCGGGAATGGGAGTCGGTTTGGTTTACAATAGTGGTGGGACTGCCCTGGGATCCGAACGGCACGAGAGGGGGCCCTTTGTTGGATGTGCTCAGTTGGAGCCATCACCACCGGTGAAACCTCAGTGGGTCTGAATATGCTGGTAGTCCCTTTGTAAAGTCTATTTTGTGATCTCTTGGTCATACACCTAAGGAAGTGTAATTGGTATAAGGGAGGTTTCTCTAGTCGCTGACGGGTGACAAAATCACGAACTTGTGGGTAAAGTGGTATAACCTCTATAGAGTGTTAAAAGCTATCATGATAGTTGTGCTACCGGTTAAGAGCACCTAGATGACCTACTTGGTTAGAGTGGAACTTGGGATTTGGGATGGTTATGGTATTGGTTATGGCTGAGCTGTAATATTGAATATGGTTAATGTTGATGGTAAGAATTTGGCTTTGGATGGATAATTATTGATGATTGTGATATAATGGTAATTGATGGTATTGGACTCATAATTGGTAATTATTGGGATATGATGGGTTTACTTCACATAGACAATGTAGGATGCTGTTTTCATGTTTTAAATGTACTTTTCAGCAATTAGCCATTGTTTATTATCATTCCTTGTTTAAGCTACATGTCATTATTTCCCACACTTGTTGAGTATGACATGTGCTAACCCTTGCAATTCCCCCAACAGCAGTATCAGGTGATGTTTGGGAGTACACTAGATCGTCAAGATCGAAGTGTTGTCTTCAAGATCCTTGATTCATCGGAGTCCTAAACACCTGGTATACCTTCCATTTCCTTTTCCTTACGTGAATTCAACTTCTAATCTCCAAATTCACGTCGATCTAGAAAAACCTAATCTGCTGATCTCGCAAAGTGCGGAATTGTCCGGTCCCTAGCGGACTAGTACGATTTTCCTGGTTAAATTGTGTTGAATTAATTCCAAAATTACAACTAATCAAGTCCAAACCTGTATAAACTTGTTAAAATCTATTAGAACTAGATAGTGATCATTTAAAAGCAACCTATTAACAAGTTCTACTTTGCATTTGCATTAATCATGCATGTCATGTCATATTGAGTAATATTTGTGCACTCTTTGATTGTTTTTCTTGTTTGTATGTTTATTGTGTGGATTAGACGGATTTGCGCTAGAGAGTGCCGCAGAGGATCTCCAGCACCAAGAGTTTGAAAGCTTTAACCCGAACCAATCCCAATAGCAAGGCAAGTGTCCTTGAAGCATATTGATCCTGTTTTGAAATAAACGTTTTGTTTAAAAAAATGCATGCTTGTGTCAATTTGATGGGAATCCTATGATAGGAAGTTAACTAGTTTTGTTTGACCACCCTTGTCACCTGGAATTTATGGTAGAGTGTCGGGATGAGTTTTTTAACTTTTTGCTTCGCTTAATTAATTGGGATGGGAAAACAACTATACTATTTAATTATCCATTAATGAGATTATGATTAACATGAACTGGTTAATATGATATGGTAATGGGTGATCTAAGCAAGCTTGGTATGTGGATGGGTTGGAAGTTATGGTGGTTTGCTTGCTTTAGATCTAAGGACCGGTTCATGCAAGAATAAGCCAGGACTACAGTGCCACCACGAGGCCTAGTATGGGTGCGGCGTAGCTGATTAATTAGGGTGTTGCTTGTGCTGTTTGGACCATTAAGGATGCTCGGGGAAGGCGTAGTCGGAATGGGTTTGTTGATGATTGGTGGGACTACCCTGGGATCCAAATGGCTCAAGAGGGGGCCCTTGGTTGAAGATATGCTCAATTGGAGGCATCGCCACCAGTGAAACATCAATGGGGTCTAAATAGGCTAGCAATCCCTTTATAATGGCTATTTTATGATCTCTTGGCCACACACCAATGGAAGTGTGAGACGGCATAATAGAGGTTCTAGTCACTGCAAGGTGATGAAATCACGAACACGTGGGTAAAGTGTCACAAACTCTGCGGAGTCTAATATAAACTATCATGATAGTCGTGCTCCCTCTTATGAGCACCTAGACAACTTCCATGATTAGAGGGAGATTGGGATTTGGTTATGGTTATGGATGGTTATGAATTATGGATATTGGTAAATGATGATGGATATGGAATATGGACTGGTATTATGATAACTACATGGCTTATGATGGGTTTATTTCATATACATATAATATATTGCTTTTCAAATGTTTTAATGTACTTCTCGGCACTTAGCCATTATTATATTCGTCATTTGTATTAGCTACATGTCATACTTTACACACTTGATGTGTACGACATGTACTCACCCTTGCAATTCCCCCACCAACAGTTGCAGGTCAGGATTGGGAGTTTAACGATGATAATGCGGAGTTCTAGGTCGTGTGTTCCGTCAGCTTGCCTGTGGTGTTGCATGGAGCTGCGCTATACCTATTGCTTAGCTGCACAGTTGCAAATTTAGTTTATTTCCTGTAACGCCCTCATTTTGATGCATCATGCCCTATATAAACTCATATACATGTTTGACATTAAACCACAACAAGAGGAACGAGTTTAAAATTGAGTTGGAGCATTTAAAATTGATTTGGAACAAAACCGCACTTAAAACGCAGGAAAGTGCGGACTAGTCTGATTTTGCTAAGGACTAGTCCGATTTCCCTCTGACTAAAAACGGTCTTGTCCGTTTTTACTGCGGAATAGTCCAATTTTGCCTCTGGAAACTTTCGGACTTGTCCAATTTTGCGGGGACTAGTCCGATATTCCAAGAATCCTTGAAAAATTGCTAAGTCCTTGGACTTTTCCGGACTAGTCCGGTGTTCCAGCGGACTTGTCCAATTTCCTCTTTGTTTAAAGTCGGACTTGTCCGATTTTTTGCCAGACTTGTCCGATTTTCTCTCTGGATGACTTCGGACTAGTCCGGTCCTTTTCGGACTTGTCCGATATTTCGTGACTCCGAATTGATCTTTCGTTTTACGACTTGTTTATTGGGTTTCACGTTAAGTGGGCCTAGGGACATCATGCCTAACTCTATTAGAGCCCATGTGGGACTCTAAACCGGCCTCTACTCCTCTCAAACTCGAAATCCATCTAACCCTAGCCTCCACCTCTATATAAACAACCCCACCCCTTGGTTTGCCATCTATTTTCCACTTTTCCACCCCACCCAAACCCTAGTTCATGGAGAGCCACCATCAAGGAAGGAGGAGGAGATCCCAAGCAGGAAGAAGAAGAGGAAGGAATGAAAGAGGATCAATATCTCCAACAAGTTTCGCCCTTCACCACCAATTCATCTCCAAGTTCATCACCAACCCTAGAGCACCAAGATCCAAGTGCTACCTCCAAATTTCTTGATTCATTGGTGTTCTGAACACCTGGTATACCTTCTATTCTCTTTAACTTACGTGAATTCAACCCCTAATCTACAAATTCACATCGATCTAGAAAAACCTAGTCTGCTGATCTCGTAAAGTGCGGACTTGTCCGGTCCCTAGCGAATTAGTCCGGTCTTCCTGGATAAATTGTGTTGAATTGATTCTAAAAATTTGGTCTAATCAACTCCAAACCTGTATAAACTTCTTAAAATCTATTAGAACTAGTTATTGACCATTAAAGCAATCTATTATCAAGTTCTACCTTGCATTTGCATTAATCATGCATGTCATGTCATATTGAGTAATGTTTGTGCACTCTTTGATTGTGTTTCTTGTTTGTATGACTATTGTGTGGATTATACGGATTTGCGCTTTAAAGTGCCGCGGAGGATCTCCAGCACTGAGAGATTGAAGGCTTTGACCCTAATCAACTGCAAGAGCAAGGCAAGTGTCCATGAAGCATATTGATCCTTTTTTTGAAATAAATGTTTTGTTTGCAAAATTGCATGCTTGTGTCAATTTGATGGGAACCCTATGATAGGAAGTTTACTAGAATTCTTTAACCACCCTTGTCACCTGGAATTATGGTAGAGAGTCAGAAAAGGGCTTTTTACCTTTTGCTTCGCTTATTTAACTGGGATAGGAAACAACTATACCGCTCAATTTAATTATGCATGGATGAGATTATGGTTAACATGAACTGGTCAATATGATATGGTAATGGGTGATCTAAGCAAGCCTGGTATGTGGATGGGTTGGATGTTATGGTGGTTTGCTTGCTTTTGATCTATGGACCGGTTCATGCGAGAATAAGCCAAGACTACAGTGCCACCACGAGACCAAGTATGGGTGCGGCGTAGCTGATTAATTAGGGCTTTGCTAGTGCTGTTTGGACCATTATGGATGCTCGGGGAAGGGGTAGTCGGATTAGGTTTGTTGATGATTGGTGGGACTACCCTAGGATCTGAATGGCTCAAGAGGGGTCCCTTGGTTGAAGATGTGCTCTGTAGGAGACATCGCCACCGGTGAAACCTCAGTGGTGTCTAAATAGGCTAGTAATCCCTTTGTAAAGGCTATTTGTGATCTCTTGGCCACACACCAATGGAAGTGTGAGACGACATAATAGAGGTTCTAGTCATCGAAAGGTGATGAAATCACAAACACGTGGGTAAAGCGGTACAACCTCTGCAGAGTGTGTCTAAAACTATCATGATAGCCGTGCTCCCGGTTATGAGCGCCTGGACAACTTCCATGATTAGAGGGAACTCGTTATTGGGATGGTATTTTGGATGGTTATGGTTTGGTAATGGTTATGGCTGGTTATGGATTTAGTTCTGGTATTGAATATGGTTATTGGCAAATGGTGAAATCTGGAATTATTGATGATGGTAGTGAATTTAGTTTGGTATTATGATATTACTTATGGTTATGATGGGTTTACTTCAAATACATGATGCATATTACTTTTCAAATGTTTTAATGTACTTTTCAGCACTTCGCCATTATTATTGTCGTCATTTTAATCAGCTACATGTCATACTTTCCACACTTGCTGGGTACGACATGTACTCACTCTTGCAATCCTCCCCAACAGTTGCAGGTCAGGATTGGGAGTTTAATGGTGATAATGCGGAGTTCTAGGCTGTTTCTACCGTTAGCTTGTCTGTGGTGTTGATTGGAGTTGCGCTATACCCTATCGCTTATGCTGCCTAGTTGTTTAGTTTGCTTACTTAGTTTATTTCTGCTGCATTAGTTGAACTTGTCATTAATATTCATTAGAGTTTGTATTCGAGGATAATATGGTTTGTGTAATAAAACTTGGATAATTAATCTTGTCTTGTGGTAATTTTTTGTATATCCTTTTGTGATTGCACTCGTGTATGTGTGATGAACATCCTGGGCACACATATGCGTTAGCTTGGTTCATTTTTCGGAATCGGGCATCACAGATTGGTATCAGAGCCACAGGTTGACCGTAGGACGCAACCTAGATAGAATGGACACTTTAGAGCACATAGGAGCACTCAGGAATCGATTTGATTTTGTTGGCTTGCTTCTTGCTATATATATTGGTTGTTGATGTGCATAATAGAGGATTTTGGGATGCTTTAGCATTGCCATGTCCACCTAGGCCAGTGTAGCTAGTTGTCTAGTTTCATATCCCTTGGTGCATACAGTTGGGGACGTTCTCTAATTCTTACCTATTGCTTTTCTTCAGATGGTGAGGACGCAACCAGAGGGATGCTAATTATGAGGATGAGAACAATGGAGTGCCTCAGAATAACACTGGACAAGGATCTACTCAGGGAGCTATCAACATTGAGCAGCTATTGGTTATGCAAAACCAGCTCATGCAGACCATGATACAAACTATGGGACAGCTGCAGGCTGGCAACATCAACAATCAGCCCCACATGCCTCCACCGCCACTCCCACCTCCTCATAACCGATTGGGAGAGTTTATGAGGACTAGGCCATCGACCTTTGCTCAAGCCGCTGACCCTGTGGATGCGGATGATTGGCTCAAGTCTGTGGAGAAGAAGTTAGCTATTGTCCAATGCAGTGACCGGGAGAAGGTCTTGTTTTCTTCTCATCAACTAGTTGGAGCAGCTGCGGATTGGTGGGATGCTTATTGCAATTCTTACGTGAATCAAGATGGGATTACTTGGGTGGAATTCAAAGAGAACTTCCGTTCTCATTATGTGCCGAAAGCAGTTATGATTTTGAGGAGGCAAGAATTTGAGAACTTGAGACAAGGAAGATCATGCGTGAGTGAATATCTCAATAAGTTCACTCAACTCTCAAGATATGTGCCTGAGGATGTGAGTCGGGACAGCCGGAAGCAATACTTGTTCATGAGGGGCTTGAACAATGAAATCCAAGTGCAACTACTCAACTGTGATTATGCAAATTTCTAGAAGCTTGTGGACAAAGCAATTGTGGTTGAGAACAAGATCTGTGAGATGGAGCAAGACAACAAGAGGAAGGTGCCATATCAAGGACAGCAACAAGTAAGTAATGTGCGCCCTTGCCTTGCACCACCCAATGCGCCCCATTACAGCTCCTCTATTCCTGCTCAACGCCCTGGATTTGCACCGCGCCCAACTCAGTTTGTGCAGTAGCGCCCTGTCATGCAAGCACCTAGGCCTCCAATGCCTTATGCACCTCGTGCTATTTTTCCTGGTGAAAATGATCAAAACCAAGCTCGTCCCAATAATTCTAGTGGAGTTAAGAAGTGCTATACTTGTGGAGAAGTTGGACACTTCGCGCATTAATGTCCTAAGTCAGGTCTTGGTCAAGGAAGCAATGCACCGAGGAAAAACCCAAGACCCAATGGAGGGCAACCACAAGGGAACCGTGGACAGCAGAATTTTGCTCGTGGAAACGTGAATCATGTCTCTACAGAGGATGCTCAACAAGTGGATGACATGGTCATTGGTATTTTTCTCGCCAAATCCAACCCCACAACTATGTTATTTGATTCTGGAGCATCGCATTCATTCATTGCATCGAAGTATGTTGCCAAGTATAGTTTTCCTATCTCTCATATGAAGTTTACTCTATTGGTTAAGTCTCCTGGAGGAGAGATGTGGACAAATATAGTATGTCCAAAAGTAAGCCTTAGAATAAGGGGGGTAGACTTCTCAGCCAACCTCATTGTTTTGGATTCTCAAGGATTGGACATTATACTTGGTATGGACTAGTTGAGGAAGCACAATGGAGTTATTGAGTGTGCCACGAAAAGTGTGAAGTTGACTAATGAAGAAGCGATCACCGTAGAATTTGAAGCATCTCAAACTGCACTGAAGCAATTGGAGCTGAATCATATGGACGGTGCCGCAATTGAAGAGATTCCGGTGGTGTGTGAATTTTTTGATGTTTTTTTGGACGAGTTGCCAGGTATGCCACCTGATCGAGACATTGAGTTTTTTATTGATTTAATACTTGGAACTGCACCTATAGCTAAGAGGCCGTATAGGATGCCTCCTATGGAATTAGCGAAGCTCAAGAAACAAATTCAAGAGCAACTAGAGAAAGGTTTTATTCGCCCTAGTTTTTTTATGAACAAATTCAATATGGTTTGTGTAACAAAATTTGGTTAATTAAGCTTGTTTCTGTGGTAATTTTCTGTATACTCTTTTGTGATTGCACTCGTGTATGTTTGTTGAACGTCCTGGGCACACATATGCGTTCACTTGGTTCATTTTCGGAATCGGGTGTCACATGTCCTCCATCCACCAGATCCCGTGTTGAGTGTATGGCTTCGACGCGAGGAGATCGGCTTCCGATGTCATGGAGGCTGCTCGCAAGAGCGGGTTCGGCCCCTGGCATGCAAGTTTTTTGATGAAAAACTGACAGCGAGGGCAAGCGGCCATCCGCAAGCCAGATGCGCGGGCTTGCCATACATGTCCTTTTCAAGAAACGACAATCGGCATGCAAGTTCCTCGTGGAGAAACAAACCGCGGGGGCGGGCGACCATTCGCGAGCCGGAAGCGCGTGGGTGTCCAGGCTCAGCCGGGTGTGCCAGAAGTGTTGATTGTATGGCTCGTTACATATATTCCAAGAATAGAATATTTCCTACCATGTATGACTATAAATTTCTATGTTTAATATATTCTCTACCATGTATACGCTCAACCTATATGGCAGTTTATCTTTCACACTAATGAAGAATAATATTCTGTCATCAATAGAGATAACATACTTTGTTTGACAGGAAGGATGTTCCCTCGAGGGTTCGAGGCTAGAATGTACCATCTAGGCACAGCTCACTACGTGGTTCATCAAATTAATTGCATGCCATGTAGAATATATTTTCCAACATAGTGTACTCGTACTTTTGAAGAAATGAAAACCATAGGCACTAGCCGCTACGTGATTATAGGTACAAATGAACACACTTGTGAAAACACGTACGCCACATCCGATCCTCAACGTCATCAAATTGACATGACCCTCAATAAGGGGCGCAAGAATCCTCAACACGTGATCAAACATGTTGCATGCATGATCGCGAGCTCTCTTTCACACGGACCTACAAATTATGCTTGGTGGGCCATTGCATACCCTGAACCCTTCGCGTGTCAAATTAAAAAAATGCTCGTCAAGCCAATGGAGCGCGTCGAGCTGTTGCTATAACTAGAGGAAGCAAACAACTCTCTAGCCAAATCGTATAATTCTTTTTTCTAAAACATGAAATCTTTATCCTACTATTATTGTATTCTTTCACTTAAACTCTTCCAACTAACAATGCAAATTGAAGAAATAAATGTTTTTTCCTTGAAGAAAAGTTGTTGTACATGGTGTTTGGTTGAGACAAAGCAACTTGTGGTCATAACGATAATAATTCAAAAATAGGAAGAGTATATCAGATTCAAAAAATCTTTATACTTTCTTTACTCGGGGCTCATACCCATCAAATTCGAAACTCCTCCCTCATATTGTAACTGCTTTGATTATATATCCATGTCCGTTTCCAAAATCCAAACTAGAGGTAGGGGAAGGTTTGCACAAGATAGAAGTTGCGTCGTGCCTCCATAGACCGCAACCGTAGGGACAAGGAGAGGACCCAATTGCGGGAACTCAGGTGTACAACGTGACGTTCTAGGACAACATGATCACCAACAATGTGACGTCCTCCGGCGAGGCCGTGGAGGACTGGCTCGACGAGGTCCTCTCCGTCCACCGCCGACACCTTCACAAGCTTATCATCGGGCTCGATGTTGAGTGGCTGTTGGTATTTCTTAACACCACAGAGTTATCCGCAAGTGCACAAAAATACCGTTGTAGCACTTCCCCTTAAGGAGTATTCCCAAGGGTATCGAATCCAAAGAACGTGTGTGCTAATCCACCCAAGGACACAAAGTTGTTTGGTAGGCAAGGAACAGAGAGGAATTCAAAGTATTGATCCTAATTCAAGGTAGTTTGCAGTAGATCCTTGCTTCGGGCACGGGCTTACTCCTAGCAATACTAGGACAACTTCCGCCAAGAGCCTATGGCATAGCCGAACGTGGAGGATTACGAAGGATAGATAGGTTGTCACCACCTACTGCCTACCTCTTCAATCCGTGGGTCTACGAGATATCCACTAATGATTTATAACCTAAGCACCACGCTTACGTTCTAAATCACTACTCTAGTTGTTTTGAACACAAAGCTACAACTAGAGCCTCTAATGAATTAAAGCAGTGAACCCACAAGTAACTACTTGTGCAAACTACTAAGAATAAAAGATCAAACTTGTATTGAATTCACAAAGTCTTAATTGATTGAGTAAAACCTTGTAGGGGTACAAGTGTAGAAGAGGGACTTGACAAGCCCAAGCCTCCTTCTCCTAGACTGTAACACCCTCATTTTCATGCATCATGCCCTACATGCACTCATATACATGTTTAACATTAACCCATAACAAGAGTAACAAGTTTAAAATTGATTTGGAGCAAAAACACACTTAAAAATGTAGGAAAGTGCGGACTAGTCTGGTTTTGCTGAGGACTAGTCCGATTTCTCTCTGACTAAAAACGGACTTGTCCGTTTTTGCTGCGGACTAGTCCGATTCTGCCCCTGGAAACTTTCGGACTTGTCCAATTTTGTGCGGACTAGTCCGATATTCCATGAATCCTTGAAAATTTGCTAAGTCCCTGGACTTTTTCGTACTAGTCCGGTGTTACAACGGACTTGTCCGTTTTCCTCTCTATTCAAATTCGGACTTGTCCGATTTTTGGCCAGACTTGTCCGATTTTCTCTCTGGACGACTTCGGACTAGTCCGGTCCTGTCCGGACTTGTCCGATATTTCGCGACTCCGAGTTGATCTTTTGTTTTACGACTTGTTTCTTGGGTTTCACGTTAAGTGGGCCTAGGTACGTCGTGCC
Source organism: Tuctoria greenei (assembly GCA_036927565.1). Taxonomy (NCBI): domain Eukaryota; kingdom Viridiplantae; phylum Streptophyta; class Magnoliopsida; order Poales; family Poaceae; genus Tuctoria; species Tuctoria greenei. Next base: position 177,399,650 of record JAYESD010000004.1, on the reverse strand, counting down.
TAACTCTTTTGGAGCCCATATGGGACTCTAAACCGGCCTCTACTCATCCCAAAACTCGAAATCCATCTAACCCTAGCCTCCACCTCTATATAAACAGCCCCACCCCTTGGTTTGACATCTATTTGCCACTTTTCCACCCACCCAAAACCCTAGTTCGTGGGGAGCCACCATCAAGGAGGGAGGAGAAGATCCCAAGCAAGAGGAAGAAGAGCAGGAAACGAAGGAGGATCAAGATCTCCACCAAGTTTCGTCCTCCACCACCAATTCATCTCCAAGTTCATCACCAACCCTAGATCATCAAGATCCAAGTGTTACCTCCAAGTTTCTTGATTCATTGGAGTTCTAAACACCTGGTATACCTTCTATTCTCTTGTACTTACGTGAATTCAACCCCTAATCTCCAAATTCACGTTGATCTAGAAAACCCTAATCTGCTGATCTCGCGGAGTGCGGACTTGTCCGGTCCCTAGCGGACTAGTCCGATCTTCCTGGTTAAATTGTGTTGAATTAACTCTAAAATTTGATCTAATCAACTCCACACCTGTATAAACTTGTTAAAAGCTATTAAAACTAGTTAGAGATCATTAAAAGCAATCTAGTAACAAGTTCTACCTTGCATTTGCATCGATCATGCATGTCATGTCATATTGAGTAATATTTGTGCACTCTTTGATTGTGTTTCTTGTCTTGTATGTTTATTGTGTGGATTAGACGGATTTGCGCTAGAAAGTGCCGCGGAGGATCTACAGCACTAGGAGTTTGAAGGCTTTGACCCTAACCAACAGCAAGAGCAAGGCAAGTGTCCTTGAAGCATATTGATCCTGTTTTTAAATAAATGTTTTGTTTGCAAAACTGCATGCTGTGTCAATTTGATGGGAATCCTATGGTAGGAAGTTTACTAGTTTTGTTGACCACCCTTGTCACCTGGAATTTATGGTGGAGAGTCGGTAAGGGTTTTTACCTTTTGCTTCGCTTAATCAACTGGGATGGAAAACAACTATACCAATCAATTTATTTATGCATGGATGAGATTATGGTTAACATGAACTGGTTTAATATGGTATTGTAATGGGTGATCTAAGCAAGCCCGGTATGTGGATGGGTTGGATGTTATGGTGATTTGCTTGCTTTAGATCTAAGGACCGGTTCATGCGAGAATAAGCCAGGACTACAGTGCCACCACGAGGCCAAGTATGGGTGCGGCGTAGTTGATTAATTAGGGCTTTGCTAGTTCTGTTTGGACCATTGTGGATGCTCGGGGAAGGGGTAGTTGGATTGGGTTTGTTGATGATTGGTAGGACTACCTTGGGATCCGAATGGCTTAAGAGGGGGCCCCTGGTTGAAGATGTGCTCAGTTGGAGGCATTGCCACCGGTGAAACCTCAGTGGGGTCTAAATAGGCTAGTAATCCCTTTGTAAAGGCTATTTTGTGATCTCTTGGCCATACACCAAAGGAAGTGTAATTGGCATAAGAGAGTTTTCTTTAGTCGCCGACGGGTGATGAAATCACAAACACGTGGGTAAAGTGGTACAAACTCTGCAGAGTTAATTAAAACTATCATGATAGCCGTGCTCCCGGTTATGAGCGCCTGGATGACCTACATGATTAGAGGGAAATTGGAATTTGGGATGGTTATGGTTTGGTAATGGTTATGGATTAATTTCTGGTATTGAATATGGTTATTGACGATGGTGAAATCTGGACTTATTGCTGATGGTAATGAATTCAGTTTGGTATTATGGTATTATTTATGATTATGATGGGTTTATTTCACATACATGTAATATATTGCTTTTCAAATGTTTTTATGTACTTTTCAGCACTTAGCCATTATTATTGTCGTCATTTGAATCAGCCACATGTCATACTTTCCACACTTGCTGAGTACGACATGTACTCACTCTTGCAATCCCCCTCCAACAGTTGCAGGTCAGGATTGTGAGTTTAATGGCGATAATGTGGAGTTCTAGGCCGTGTCTACCGTCAGCTTTGCCTGTGGTGTTGATTGGAGCTGCGCTATCCCTTTTGCTTAGCTTGCTTAGTTGCCTAATTAGTTTATTTCCGCTGCATTAGTTGAACTCGTCATTAATATTCATTAGAGCTTGTATTCGAGGATAATCTGGTTTGTGTAATAAAATTTGGTTAATTAATCTTGTTCTGTGGTAATTTTCTGTATACTCTTTTGTGATGGCACTCGTGTATGTGTGTTGAACATCCTGGGCACACATATGCGTTTGCTTGGTTCAGTTTTTCAGAACCGGGCGTCACAGATTGGTATCAGAGCCACAGGTTGACCGTAGGATGCAGCCTAGATAGAATGGACACTTTAGAGCACATAGGAGCACTCAGGAATCGATGTGTTTTTGCTTGGAGTGCTGTTTGCTATATATATTGTTTGCTTGTATGCTTAATAGAGGATTTTGGGATGCCTTAGCATTGCCATGTCCACCTAGGCTAGTGTAGCTAGCTGTTTAGTTTCATATCCCTTGATGCATATAGTTGGGGACATTTTCTAATTCTTACCTACTGCTTTTCTTCAGATGGTGAGGACTCACAACCAGAGGGATGGCAATGATGAAGAGGAGAACAATGGAGTATCTCAGAACAACGTTGGACAAGGATCTACTCAGGGAGCTACCAACATCGAGCAGCTATTGGCCATGCAAAACCAGCTCATTCAGACCATGATACAGACTATGGGACAGCTGCAGGCTGGCAATATCAACAATCAGCCCCACATGCCTCCACCGCCACCCCCGCCTCCTCATAACCGGTTGGGAGAGTTTATGAGGACTAGGCCGCCGACCTTTGCTCAAGCTGCTGACCCTATGGATGCGGACGATTGGCTCAAGTCCGTGGAGAAGAAGCTAGCTATTGTCCAATGTAGTGACCGGGAGAAGGTGCTATTTGCTTCTCATCAACTAGTTGGAGCAGCTGCGGATTGGTGGGATTCTTATTGCAATGCTCATGAGAACCAAGAAAGAATCACTTTGGCCGAATTCAAGGAGAATTTTCGTTCTCATTATGTGCTCGAGGGAGTTATGATCATGAAGAGGCAAGAATTTGAGAATTTAAGGCAAGGAAGATCAAGTGTGAGTGAATATCTCAATAAATTCACTCAACTCTCAAGGTATGCGCCTGAGGATGTGAGTCGGGACAGCCGGAAACAATACTTGTTCATGAGGGGCTTGAACAATGAGATCCAAGTGCAATTGCTCAATTGTGATTATGTCAATTTCCAGAAGCTTGTGGACAAAGCGATTGTGGTTGAGAACAAGATCCGTGAGATGGAGAAAGAAATCAAGAGGAAGGCGCCGTATCAAGGACATCAACAAGGAAGTAATGTGCGCCCTCGCTTTGCACCACCCAATGCGCCTCATTACAGCTCCTCTATTCCTGCTCAGCGCCCTAGTTATGCACCGCGCCCAACTCAGTTTGTACAGCAGAGCCCTGTTATGCAAGCACCTAGGCCTCCAATGCCTTATGAGCCTCGTGCTAATTTTCCTGCTGCAAATGCTCAAAACCAAGCTCGTCCCAACAATTCTGGTGGGGTTAAGAAGTGTTATACTTGTGGAGAAGCTGGACACTTTTCGCATCAATGTCCTATGTCGGGCCTTGGTCAAGGAAGCAATGCACCGAGGCAAAACCCAAGACCTAATGGAGGACAACCACAAGGAAGCCGTGGACAGCAGAATTTTGCTCGTGGCAACGTGAACCATGTCTCTACGGAGGATGCTCAACAAGCGGATGACGTGGTCATTGGTATGTTTCTCGCCAACTCCAACCCTGCGACTATGTTATTTGATTCTGGAGCATCGCATTCATTCATTGCATCGAAGTACGTTGCCAAGTATAGTTTGCCTATCTCTCATATGAAGTTTACTCTGTTGGTTAAGTCTCCTGGAGGAGAGATGAGGACAAATATAGTATGTCCAAAAGTAAGCCTTAGAATAAGGGGGGTAGACTTCTTTGCCAACCTTATAGTTTTGGATTCTCAAGGATTGGACATTATACTTGGTATGGACTGGTTGAGGAAGCACAATGGATTTATTGAGTGTGCCACAAAGATGGTGAAGTTGACCAATGAGGAAGGGATCGCCATAGAGTTTGAAGCATCTCAAACCGCACCGAAGCAATTGGAATTGAATCATATGGACGGTGCCGCAATTGAGGAGATTCCGGTACTGTGTAATTTTTTGGATGTGTTTCCAGACGAGTTGCCAGGTATGCCACCCGATCGAGACATTGAGTTTGTTATTGATTTAATACCTGGAACTGCACCTATAGCTAAGAGCCCGTATATGATGCCTCCTATGGAATTAGCGGAGCTCAAGAAGCAAATTCAAGAGCAATTAGAGAAGGGTTTTATTCGCCCAAGATCTTCACCTTAGGGAGCGCCCGTTCTGTTTGTGGACAAGAAGGATGGATCCCAAAGGATGTGCGTGGATTACCGAGCTCTCAACGAGGTGACCATCAAGAACAAGTACACCTTGCCCCGCATAGAAGACTTGTTTGATCAGATGAAGGGTGCTTGTGTCTTCTCTAAGATTGATTTGAGCTCGGGATACTTTCAAATGAAGATTAGACCATCGGACATACCCAAGACAGCTTTTAGGACACGGTATGGATCTTATGAGTACACCGTGATGTCTTTTGGATTGACAAATGCACCTTCCTACTTTATGTACCTCATGAATAAGGTCTTCATGGAGTACTTAGATAAGTTTGTTGTGGTGTTTATTGATGATATTATGATCTACTCGAAGGATGAGAAGGAACATGAGGAACACTTGAGGCTTGCGTTGCAGAAATTGAGGGAGCATCGATTGTATGCCAAGTTCAACAAGTGCCAGTTTTGGTTGAAAGAGGTGCCATTTTTGGGTCATATAATCTCAGGAGGAGGAGTATCGGTTGACCCCAGAAAAGTGAGAGACGTGTTGAAGTCGGAACCACCGCAAAACGTCAAGGAAATAAGGAGTTTTCATGGGATGGATGGATATTACCATCGATTCATCAAGGACTTTTCCAAGATAGCCAAGCCTATGACGGAGTTGCTAATGAAGGGGAAGGCATTCCGATGGACTCAAGCTTGTCAGAATAGTTTTGAGGAGTTGAAGAAAAGGTTAACAACAGCCCCAGTTTTGGTATTGCCGGATGTAAGCAAGAGTTTCGACATCTATTGTGATGCATCAAGACAAGGACTTGGATGTGTATTGATGCAAGAAGGTCAAGTGGTCGCCTATGCGTCGAGACAATTGAAGAAACATGAGCAGAATTACCCAACACATGATTTAGAACTTGCAGCCGTGGTACATGCATTGAAGATTTGGAGACACTATATTCTTGGACATAGGTGTGAAATTTATACGGATCATAAGAGTTTGAAGTATATTTTAACACAAACGGATCTGAACTTGAGGCAACGAAGATGGTTGGAGCTCATCAAAGATTATGATTTGGGGATCAACTATCATCCGGGGAAGGCCAATGTAGTGGCCGATGCTTTGAGTAGGAAAGGAGTAAGTCATCAACTCACGGTTCGAGAGTTACCATTCGAGTTATGTAAGGAGTTTGAACGGTTGAACCTCGGGTTTGTAAATGAGACGGAGATGATGGAGTTAAACCCAACCTTGGAGCAAGAAATTCGAGAGGCCCAAACCGCAGATGAAGAGATCAAGGAAATCAAGGAAAGGACTGAGGAAGGGAGAGAATTCAGATTTGATGAAGACGAACATGGTACCTTATGGCTTGGAAAGAGGATCGTTGTGCCTAATGTAAAGCATATTCGGGAGACAATATTAAAGGAGGCACATGACTCGCCTTACTCGATTCACCCAGGTTGTACGAAGATGTACAAAGACTTGAAGACTTGCTATTGGTGGAATAGCATGAAGAAGGACATAGCCGAATATGTTGCATTGTGTGACGTGTGCCAACGAGTCAAGGCGGAACATCAAAGGCCAGCAGGGTTATTGCAGCCATTGAAGATTCTAGAGTGGAAGTGGGAAGAGATTGGTATGGACTTTATAGTTGGATTACCGCGAACCCAGTATGGCTATGATTCAATATGGGTCATTGTAGATCGGTTGACAAAATCAGCTCACTTTATTCCTGTCAAGACAACATATACCACCGCGAAGCTAGCAGAATTGTATATGGAGCATATTGTGTGCCAACATGGAGTACCGAAGAAGATAGTCTCGGATAGAGGTTCTCAATTTACCTCCAGATTTTGGCAAAAATTGCATGAAGCTTTGGGAACGAGGTTGAATTTTAGTTCAGCATATCATCCTCAAACGGATGGACAAACCGAGAGGACCAATCAGATTTTGGAGGACATGTTAAGAGCTTGTGCTTTAAAGCATGGGAAAAGTTGGGACAAAAGCTTGCCATACGCGGAATTTTCATACAACAATAGTTACCAAGCAAGTTTGAAGATGTCACCATATGAAGCACCTTATGGAAGGAAGTGTAGGACACCTTTATTCTGGAATGAGGCAGGAGAAACTCAAGTATTTGGTTCGGATGTGTTGCAAGAAGCCGAAAAGCAAGTCCAAATGATTCGTGAAAACTTGAGGGCAGCCCAATCAATGCAAAAATGCTATGCGGATAATAGGAGAAGGAGATTAGCCTTTGAAATAGGAGATTTTATTTACCTCAAGGTGTCACCAATGAGAGGTCATAAGAGGTTTAACATAAGGGGTAAGCTCGCACCTCGCTATATTGGACCATTCAAGATTTTGGACAAAATAGGAGAAGTAGCGTATAAGTTGGAGATGCCAGTTCATCTTTCGGATGTACATGATGTCTTTCATATTTCCCAGCTCAAGAAGTGTTTGAGAGTACCGGAAGAACAAGTGCCAATGGAAGAATTGGAACTAGAGGAAGATTTGACGTATGCCGAGCAACCGGTCAAAATCTTGGAAACTAAGGAGAGAGTCACAAGGAAAAAGGTCATTAGATGGTGTAAAGTTCAATGGAAGCACAACACAGAAAAAGAAGCGACGTGGGAATTGGAGGATGATCTCAAGAAGGACTTTCCCTATCTCTTCTCTTCCGCATCGAATCTAGAGGGCGAGATTCATTTTAAGGGGGGGTAGGTTTGTAACACCCTCATTTTCATGCATCATGCCCTACATGCACTCATATACATGTTTAACATTAACCCATAACAAGAGGAACAAGTTTAAAATTGATTTGGAGCAAAACCGCACTTAAAAATGTAGGAAAGTGCGGACTAGTCCAGTTTTGCTGAGGACTAGTCCGATTTCTCTCTGACTAAAAACGGACTTGTCCGTTTTTGCTGCGGACTAGTCCAATTCTGCCCCTGGAAACTTTCGGACTTGTCCGATTTTGTGCGGACTAGTCTGATATTCCATGAATCCTTGAAAATTTGTTAAGTCCCTGGACTTTTCCGGACTAGTCCGGTGTTCCAGCGGACTTGTCCGTTTTCCTCTCTGTTCAAATTCGGACTTGTCCGATTTTTGGCTAGACTTGTCCGATTTTCTCTCTGGACGACTTCGGACTAGTCCGGTCCTGTCCGGACTTGTCCGATATTTCGCGACTCCGAGTTGATCTTTTGTTTTACGACTTGTTTCTTGGGTTTCACATTAAGTGGGCCTAGGTACGTCGTGCCTAACTCTTTTGGAGCCCATGTGGGACTCTAAACCGGCCTCTACTCATCCCAAAACTCGAAATCCATCTAACCCTAGCCTTCACCTCTATATAAACAGCCCCACCCCTTGGTTTGACATCTATTTGCCACTTTTCCACCCACTCAAAACCCTAGTTCGTGGGGAGCCACCATCAAGGAGGGAGGAGAAGATCCCAAGCAAGAGGAAGAAGAGGAGGAAACAAAGGAGGATCAAGATCTCCACCAAGTTTCGTCCTCCACCACCAATTGATCTCCAAGTTCATCACCAACCCTAGATCATCAAGATCCAAGTGTTACCTCCAAGTTTCTTGATTCATTAGAGTTCTAAACACCTGGTATACCTTCTATTCTCTTGTACTTACGTGAATTCAACCCCTAATCTCCAAATTCACGTCGATCTAGAAAACCCTAATCTGCTGATCTAGCGGAGTGCGGACTTGTCCGGTCCCTAGCGGACTAGTCCGATCTTCTTGGTTAAATTGTGTTGAATTAACTCTAAAATTTGATCTAATCAACTCCACACCTGTATAAACTTGTTAAAAGCTATTAGAACTAGTTAGAGATCATTACAAGCAATCTAGTAACAAGTTCTACCTTGCATTTGCATCGATCATGCATGTCATGTCATATTGAGTAATATTTGTGCACTCTTTGATTGTGTTTCTTGTCTTGTATGTTTATTGTGTGGATTAGACGGATTTGCGCTAGAAAGTGCCGCGGAGGATCTACAGCACCAGGAGTTTGAAGGCTTTGACCCTAATCAACAGCAAGAGCAAGGCAAGTGTTCTTGAAGCATATTGATCCTGTTTTTAAATAAATGTTTTGTTTGCAAAACTGCATGCTGTGTCAATTTGATGGGAATCCTATGGTAGGAAGTTTACTAGTTTTTTTGACCACCCTTGTCACCTGGAATTTATGGTGGAGAGTCAGGAAGAGTTTTTACCTTTTGCTTTGCTTAATCAACTGGGATGGAAAACAACTATACCAATCAATTTATTTATGTATGGATGAGATTATGGTTAACATGAACTGGTTTATATGGTATTGTAATGCGTGATCTAAGCAAGCCTGGTATGTGGATGGGTTGGATGTTATTGTGGTTTGCTTGCTTTAGATCTAAGGACCGGTTCATGCGAGAATAAGCCAGGACTACAGTGCCACCACGAGGCCAAGTATGGGTGCGGCGTAGCTGATTAATTAGGGCTTTGCTAGTTCTGTTTGGACCATTGTGGATGCTCAGGGAAGGGGTAGTTGGATTGGGTTTGTTGATGATTGGTGGGACTACCCTGGGATCCGAATGGCTCAAGAGGGGGCCCTTGGTTAATGATGTGCTCAGTTGGAGGCATCGCCACCGGTGAAACCTCAGTGGGGTCTAAATAGGCTAGTAATCCCTTTGTAAAGGCTATTTTGTGATCTCTTGGCCATACACCAAAGGAAGTGTAATTGGCATAAGAGAGGTTTCTTTAGTCGCCAATGGGTGATGAAATCAGAAACACGTGGGTAAAGTGGTACAAACTCTGCAGAGTTAATTAAAACTATCATGATAGCCGTGCTCCCGGTTATGAGCGCCTGGATGACCTACATGATTAGCACTACAGGAAACACGAAAATAGACGACGGCTAAAGTTATAGTCGACGGTGCCGTCGTCTTTAAAATAATAGACGACGGCTAAATTTACCCGTCGTCAATTAAGACTTAATAGACGACGGTTAGGATTAACCGTCATCTATTAGCCGTAATAGACAACAGTTCAAGGCCACCGTCGTCTATTACAGTGCGAACAGGGCCCACCCGAGTCGTAACGGACGACGGTGGTCCCTAGCCGTCGTCAATTATCAATTATTGACGACGGTGCCCAGAAGCCGTCGTCAATTAATACTTAATAGATGACGGTTTTGGGTCATCGTCGTCTATTATCAGTAATAGGCCAGAACCTAGGTCGGCCCAAGTCTTTGTAGACGACGGTTTCTCCACACCGTCGTCTATCAGGAGGTTTATACGCCGCGCGGCGCCCTCATTTGGCCCGTGCCTTATCCATTGCTCCAGTCGCCGCCCTCCGCCGCCCTGCGCCGTGCTCCACCGCCCTGCGCCTCCGCACCACGCCGCGCCCCCCGCCCGCCGCGCCGCGCTCCTCCTCCCGCAGCCCCGCGCCTCGCCGCGCTCCTCCTCCCGCAGCCCCGCGCCGCGCCGCACTCCCCCGCAGCACCGTGTCGTGTCCCGGCGCCATCAGCCCGTCGCCGTCGTGCCCCACCGCCGCCGCCGCGGAGGACCACCGCCGCCAAGGACCGCCGCCAAGGACCGCCGCCAAGGAGCACCGCCGCCACCGAGGTATGCCGCTCTATGTAGATTTCTATTATTCATGTAGATTTTGGCCACTTGCTTCAAACAATGATTCGTACTTCCAAATATATTATGCATTTTTAAGGTTATCTTTGAGTATCATGTATCTAATCGCCTCAGTATGAAGCTTATGCTATCAGAAATACATGTAGTTATGATATTGGATAGCATGTGTTCGTTTTTGGGATATTTCCAGCACTCTTCAGTGCATATTGTTGTTTTTTTACTGCTTCAATGTGGAAGGTTCTGTTATTTATGTAGATTTTTGAAATATTCTGGTTGGCCTGCTGCATCCCCATGGTTCAGTTCAGTGTTATCTGGAATTTAGTATAGGCAGTTTCAAACTAGAGTAGTAAAAGTCAATTCTTAACAGATTATAGAACTACAAACACATCATTATTTGCCGGTCTTTCTGGCATACATTTACAACCACTCTTAAAATTTTGAAATGAGATTGCACACAGGGTCACCTACCCATTGGGTTTGGGACAGAGGCTTTGTTGTTGTAGATTGCAAAAGGTTACATTTCACGTGTTCGGTTCTTATGCTAGTAGCTAGCTCACCAATTGGAGTGATATTATCGAATGTGGTATGAGTACCACTATGTGCTAAACCATTTTCTGGTTGGAGTTTGATATTTGGTTTCACTGACTTTTTGGATAAAGAAATCATTATGATTTAGTTTTACAAACTGAACTCCAACCTTGGAACTTTTGGCTTTTGTCATCTGTCTAATGCATGTTTCTCAGAATATAGTGATCAGGTATTATTGATAATGTATCGAAGAATTCCATTCTCGTCTTATCCTATTTTGACACTTCAATTTCTTTCGAGCTGAACAAAACCATGTGTTGCCTACCTGTTCTTAAGGTCGATAGTGGGCTGGAAAGCAGCCCATTGGGAGAATGTCTGGCACGACTTCATGGTAAATATTAAGAATATTTGTATAGTAATAATCAATCTATTATGGGTTATATACATTTACTTGTATGTTTCTTCTTCAGGCACGCTATCGTTTGGAGGACGAGGCGTCACAGTTAGATCACGCACGTATCATCTTCCATAACTTCTCGAGGAAGTGCGTGACGCAGTCACTCTCGACTGCTCGGATTCAAGCTACGAAGTCTTACTTCAAGCTGCATCCGGACGAGGGTGGGTCGGGGCAGTTCAGGGACGTGGCTGACAAGTACCTCATTGAGGCGCAATACTTAGAGGTAAAGTATTTATTTTTACTTTGCTTTATTATCCGACTTGTATAATGATTTCCTTTGTATAAATGACTTGTATAATGATTTCCTTTGCATTTGCAGGCTATAGCCGCAGGACAGCCTGCAGCCTTTCCGCAGTGGGCGCCGCCACCGATGGAGATCCCACCTATGCCGACGACGGGAGCAGAGGTACAAATAGCTGAAACTAGTTAAGCTTGTTCAAATTTAGTAAAATATGCATTTTTGTACTCAACTTGCACTTGGCAGGGATCGGGGACGCAGGCTCAAACTCCGTCACCCCGGACTCCTGCTTTTGGACAAGAGCGGGAGGACGACTTTCTGAACTTTGATGGCAGTGGACGGGGTAGCGGCGGCGGCTCCTGAAATGATGGTAAGTAGTGGTTCTTCGCCTTTTCTTGAGTGTAGATGTATCTTGAGATTTTTGTGCTTGAATACATGAGTCGAATAATGCCATAGAATTCAGCTTTGTTCTTGAGTTTGCTGGACTTGGTAGTCTTTTACTTATCTTCTTTACATTTTGGGATGTTAGATATATGCATTTGTTAGGTAGTCTTTTACTTGGTTGCACATCTTCTTTATGTTTGCAAGATCCTTGAACTTTGACTCTATTACTCTCTTTGCCTCCATTAGCTCGCTCTGATATGATTAAGATGTTTTTCTTTGAATGTTGTTTTGCAGGGAAAGAAGGCAAAGTTCGGTCGGCGGCTACGTGGTTTCGAGAGCTTTTCACTTTGTGTATGCTTCTGTAAACATTGATGATGGTCGCTCCCGGACTCGTGAAGAGTTTATGTGTAGAGTTTATGATGTGTTGTTGTGTGTTATAGTGTTGCTGTTGATTGCTGTATTTTTTCTGCTTTCCTGCCTGTGTGACCTGGCCATCGAGCCAGTGTACTTTTTCTAATTTTTTTAAAAAAAATAAAAACCTAATAGATTGCGGTTTCTTCTTCACCGTCGTATATTAGTTCATTAGTAGACAACGGTTTCCTCTCCACCGTCGTCTATTAGTTCATTAATAGACGACGGTTTCTATTTCACCATCGTCTATTAGTTCATTAGTAGACGACGGTTTCGGCTTCACCGTCGTCTATTAGTTCATTAATAGACGACGGTTTCTCCTTCACCGTCGTCTATAACCTCCACAAGGTGCCACGTGGCGAACTGAGGTTATTGACGACAGGCGAAATGTACCGTCGTCAATTAATTTACAGACGACGGTAACCGTCGTCTATAACCTTATAGATGACTAATAAATGTCCACGGCCGAAAACCGTCGTCTATAAGGGAAAACCGTCGTCTATTGGTTATAGACGACGGTTTTGGCTTATAGACGACGGTTTTTGGCCCTCGTCTATTATCGAGATTGTTGTAGTGTAGAGGGAAATTGGAATTTGGTAATGGTTATGGATGGTTATGGATTTATTTCTGGTATTGAATATGGTTATTGACGATGGTGAAATCTGGACTTATTGCTGATGGTAATGAATTCAGTTTGGTATTATGGTATTATTTATGATTATGATGGGTTTATTTCACATACATGTAATATATTGCTTTTCAAATGTTTTTATGTACTTTTCAGCACTCAGCCATTATTATTGTCGTCATTTGAATCAGCCACATGTCATACTTTCCACACTTGCTGAGTACGACATGTACTCACTCTTGCAATCCCCCCCCAACAGTTGCAGGTCAGGATTGTGAGTTTAATGGCGATAATGCGGAGTTCTAGGCCGTGTCTACCGTCAGCTTTGCCTGTGGTGTTGATTGGAGCTCGCTATCCCTTTTGCTTAGCTTTCTTAGTTGCCTAATTAGTTTATTTCCGCTGCATTAGTTGAACTCGTCATTAATATTCATTAGAGCTTGTATTCGAGGATAATCTGGTTTGTGTAATAAAATTTGGTTAATTAATCTTGTTCTGTGGTAATTTTCTGTATACTCTTTTGTGATGGCACTCGTGTATGTGTGTTGAACATCCTGGGCACACATATGCGTTAGCTTGGTTCAGTTTTTCGGAACCGGGCCTCACATAGACTCTTCACCACACTCTCCTTCTACTTTGGTAGCCTCTAGGACTACTCTAAACCTTTGGAGTGTAGCACTATTCTCAACTTTTGGTGTGTGTGAGAAGTGAGGTGAGGGGTTCTATTTATAGGTGGAGAAGGGTCGGTTCCCGCCATAATTAATGCGCGAATCAGTCACCATTGACTCCAGGGAGCCGGGAGGAGACAACATGTGTCATTTGACTGGGTTTGGTGCCAGGAAGGGGTCGTCTGAACCCCTCGTTCGGCCGACCTGGTCAAGCCTCCCCTCGGGGAGTGCTTCCTCCAGGTGGCTCCCAGGTGGGCCCCCTTGATGTATATGGGTGCAACACCGTTGGATCTCCACATATTCTTCTATTTGTGGGCCATTTGATCCATGTGTTGCAACGTGTCATCGCTTGATTCATTGAAATCCATTTTCATGTATTCATCCCTGCTTGTTTTGGTATTTTGGGTAATAATTCACCTACATACAAATAAACACCAACACTTGTGGAATTGGGTTAGTGTATAGCCCTACCACTATGTTTTGTGTTTCTTTTATGCACATTATGAGGTGAATTGACGGTCAAAATATGGTACTAAAGGACCGTCAACAAACTCCTCCACACTTAGTCCGTTGCTCGTCCTTGAGTGAAGGCAAGAAGAACTAGAGTGTTGACATGAATTTGCTATAAGGTAGAAAATAAGGATACTAGACATTTCAACTTATACCTAAATTCATGGATCCCCTTTGTGTATGTGGCTACCACATCAATCTTGGGTGTTTGAAAAGTGGAACGGTTAGAATGAAGTTCCCTTGGATCATCCTCTGCTGAAATGATTTGGCAATTCCAATATTTAAAAGTCATAGGAACATTTGCCCTTGCCTTCTCGATTGGAATCTCTCAAATCTCTCAAAGTGTTTGAGTCCTCACCATGGCATGTTTTGCCAATTCTTATCCCTATACTAAAAGTGGCTATATCTGGAGCTCAGTAGGGATGAATGTGACACACATTTGCAATACATATGTTACTAAGTCAAAAACTTGATCCTATGAGAGACTTATGCAATGAACAAAGTGAAGGGAAAATTCTTGTGCACATGAATGGAATGGAGGGGTGAGGTGATAACTCCCATGAATTTGCTCCTTTTTTAAGGATGAAACATGGCTCCTTTTTTTAGCACTCTTACTCTTTGTCAAGAGTGGATGCTTTTTCTTTTTCTTGTAGCCATGTCTTCTAGTCCTTTTTATTTTTATATAGGCTTTCATTTGTATTGTATGGAGTTTCTTTTTGACAGATGGGTAATTGATGGATGCAAACTCTCAATGTGAGAAATTTTGCATGAATGGAGGCCACAAGAGTTTTCAATTCAAGAAGTTCATGCATCACTCAATTGGGTCACATGTTTGACAAAGTTCAATGAAAAACAAAGTGGCATATGCTTGTGGTTTTCAATGAAGGTATCATATGGCCTTGGTGGGTATATAAATTTCCAATGAGAGATTTAGGCAAAGTTCAAGACTTCAAATAGTTAAAAATATCAAAATCAATTTCAAGCAAAAGGATGATTTCTAAAGAACTCATTTACCATGTCATACTAGTCAAATACCTAGATGATGTGTCTTTCCTATTTAATTATGGGAATCTTAAACAAGGTAATGAATTGAAATATAAAGTATTCAAATTTTCAGCTTAAGCAAATTCTTGAATACGAATTTTTTTTAATTTGTTGAGTTGATTCATTTTAGATATGCAATGAATAATATGAAACCAACTCAAACAGCAGGGTAGCGCATATAATTGGGGAAAAGAAATCCAAACTAATTTTCTGGAGCGAAACGGAGTCATACGGTGCACAAAACAAGTCGGCCGACCAGGGGGTTCGGCCGACCTCTTGTTGGCTCTTCTATGGCTCTGTTTCGTCGTGTAGTTTTGCTCATTCGGTCACGATGTGTTTTGATATGCAACGTTGATTTTTCATGTCGGGATTTCGTGACTTGGAGACATTTTTCCCCCACACTTGTTTCCTAAATTCTTTATTCAACAAAATAAACTAAAGGGGGAACTTTACCGGTCTTAGATGAACCGGTAAGTTCACTTTATTGAAATCAAAATATGGGGATTCTTACATTATTTAACCTAGCTTTAGAAAACAAAAGTTTTTTTAAAAAATAAAATCCTAAGTAGTAAGCATCCTTTGCTGTCAGGACATCTAAGCTATGGTGCGTTGTAGATGTCAGGCTCCCCGATGGCATTGCACAAGCGCCACAGTTTTGTGCTCATGCCACAGCGAACACCGTCAATCTCCTCCTTGAGGCCATGATGTCGTCCTTCAGTTCTGACTTATCGATGCGCCCTTCAGCCACCAAGTCAGTCAACTTCCTTTTCTCCAAGCGGAGAGAAGCGAACTCCTTGCTTAGCTGTGCCACTTTAGGGGCACGAGGAGAGTCCTCATCACTACCCTCGAACTGACCGGGTGGCCCGTTGATGGCAGGTAGTGGGACGTGTCGAATAATCTTGCAGGGCAATGAGCCCGTTGACTCCTCCATCGCCAGATTATCCACACACTTGAATAGGCCCTTAGCGTAGCCTCCTTCGGGTTTGCGCACCCCGTGGATAAGAAAGCGATCTCCCATGCGTTCCGACGAGGTACAGGTGGGTGTCTTGTAGTGGTGGCTCACTACATCGCCATTCTTAGTCTTCAGTGTGTACATGAACTCCTCATCGGGCAGCAACAATGGGAGAGACTCGTATTTTCAGTGGAAAAGACGTGTCTTGACTGGGTTCAGTCCAGCCAAAGTCAGACGGCATGGCGTCGTCAACTTCATCGGCGTTCCTCGAGGGGAGAGCGACCGGACAACGCTACAAGGTGTAGGGCTGCGCCCGCACGGTGACGTTGTAGGAGGGATCATGGCAAGGGGCTTGACATCGATCACCATGACGGACTCCACGGCGAGGGAAGTTTTGTCGTTGGCCGGTGTAATGTCCCCGCTCAGGTTGAATGTTGAGATGAAGGAGGCGTGAGGCACAATCTTCTTGTCGTTCATGACGAGGACGGGAGGAAGATTATGATTCAATGAGGTGTATAACTTTCCTCTCTGTTTCCATCCTTTAAGTAGGCGGGGAACGACGCGTTTCACCGAGGATTTTGTGGAGGATATCAAGGAGGACCAACACGATAAAACGGAATGCAAACGGCACGAAGGGAGATTCGGCCGACCCTAGGGTTCGGCCGACCCCCTTCTGGCTCCGTTCGGGCAACATTTTGTCGGGTCGATTAAATGGGCCTCATAGATGAAGAATTGGATGGGCCCATTAGTTGGACGTGGAGAATCTAAATAGAATTGAAAGAAATGGCATGGAAATCGATTAGATTTACAACATCAAATTCTTTTTCTGTATCCTTTTGGGAATCGAGAAATAATCTGAGTCAGTACCCATTCACTTTCAATAGTTGACCGTCATCACCTTGGAGTGTGATTGCTCCATGGGATGAAGTCTCTACTATAGTGAAGGGTCCTTCCCATTTACTATTAAGCTTCCTAGATCCAAAGAATTTAACCCTAGAGTTAAAGAGTAAAACTTTATCTCCAGGTTTGAACTATTTTGGCGTAATCCTCTTATCGTGCCATCTTTTAGTTCTCTCTTTATAAATTCTTGCACTGTGGTACGCCTTATCTCTCCATTCCTCCAACTCAGAGATTTGCTTCAATCGGTGATTTCCAGCTTCGTTAAGATTCATGTTCCACCGCTTGATGGCCCAATACGGTCTATTTTCCAATTCTACGAGAAGATGGCAAGTCTTCCCATAGACAAGTTGGAAAGGAGACATGTCGATAGGTGTCTTGTAGGCAGTATGATATGCCCACAATGCGTCGGGCAGCTTTTGCTTCCACCCCGTTCCCATTTCCAAGACAGTCTTTTGCAAAATATTCTTAATTTGCGTATTAGATGTTTCTGCTTGACCATTTGTCTGTGGGTGGTATGAGGTAGCAATGTTATGCTGGACTCCAAGTTCCCTTAAAAAGTTTCGGAAGGTCTTATCTATGAAATGAGGCCCTCCATCACTTATGACCATACGGGGAGTTCCAAAGCGTGGGAAAATTATCTCATGGAACACTTTCCTTGCTTGCTTGGAATCAACATTTTTGCATGGCAATGCTTCTACCCACTTTGACACATAATCGATGACAACCAGAATATATCCGCAATCATAAGACCTAGGAAAAGGTCCCATGAAATCAATACCCCACACATCAAATAATTCCACTTGGAGATTGTATGTAGGGTCATCGTATCACGAGCAGGGATTCCTCCATGCTTCTGGCATTTCCAACATTTGCGGATGAATTCCTTGGTATCTTCATACATTGAAGGCCAATAGAAGGCCAATGAAATTTCTATATTGAACAATGCTTTATGTTCTCATGAAGTTAAATATTGCTCCAATTGCAAACTAAAAGGAAAAACTTCATTTGCAAACTGCCTAGACTTGTCTAAGAGACTTGATGACATGAATAGGACACTAGATCGGTTTTGTAATGGGAATAAGAACCTAAACTTGCTGCTGAATTCTTCCAAGTCTTGCAAAGATAAAACTGGTTTAGGTTTTGATTCTCATGCTCATGCTAAGGCACATCCACCTAAAATTGTAAAGTCATTAGCAAGTGGTTTGATTCAAACAGTTCCTAAACAAAAAGAAGTGGTTTTCAAATCTGCAGGAGTGTTGTCTCATTCGGGTTCAAATAAAAATATTGTTTGCTCATCTAGACATGAACACAAAGTTAAATTTCATTGTACCTACTGTGGTAGAGATGGTCATGTCATAGATTTTTGTTATAGACTAGCTAAGCAATAGAAAAAGGAAAGCGTGATTGCTAGATCTTATAACTTTCATGCAATTAGAAAAACACAACCTGCTTTACTGAGTCAGAAATTTAAAAAGGTAGCTTCCGGACCTTCTGGTAAGAAATCCGCAATAGCAGCTCCGGTAGTTCCAATAGCTCCGAGAGCTCCCAGACCTTCTGTTGTTTCCTTTGGAACTTCAGCTTTTGCTTCTGGAGCTTCAGCCTTGTCTTTTGGAACTGCTGCTTTTACCTCCGGAGCTACTGGTTTTTGTGCTAAACGAGTTAAGAATAGAAAACCTCAAACTTTGACTCATAAACCTGTTGTTTTGTCTCAGCTTTCGTGTGTTTTTCCTGCTACACGTCGCGTGACTCAGTACTGGATTCCTAAATGCCTTTTGACTAACCCCAGTATTGAGTCATCGACGTATTGTGCTTCTATGTAGGTTACATGCTTAAGGAAGGAGAACAGTTGGATTGTGGATTCAGGTTGCTCACGCCACATGACATGTAACAAAGAATGGTTCTCCACCCTCTCTTTTGTGTCACGTGTAGAGAATGTTACTTTTGTCGTTAATTCTTCAACTCCTATAATTGCTAAAGGTTCGGTTAGAGTAAATGATCACTACATTTTGAAAGATGTGGCACTTGTCAAAAATTTGAAATACAACTTGCTTTCTGTTTCACAATCGGTAGATGAAAATTTGGAAATTATTTTCAATAAAGACTGCTGCAAAGTTGTAGGTTCACATAGTGAGCTTATTTTTAACATGTCACTGTTTGGAAGAGTTTTTAAAGCTGATTTTGATATTTCTTTCTCTAAGCATAGGTGTCTAGTTGCTAATGATTCAAATGACTTATATTTTTGGCATCGTAGACTTGGTCACGTAGGCTTTGATCATCTAACACGTGTTAGTGCTCTTGATCGCATACGTGGGCTGCCTAAGCTTAAAGGGGACAAAGAAATTGTGTGCTCTTCTTGTAGACATGCTAAGATGGCTGCAGGTTCACATACTCCTCTCACAATGATCATGACATCTGAACCGGGTCAACTTTTGCACCTTGACACCATAGGACTTTCACGTGTTCAATCCTTCGGAGGTAAATGGTATGTTCTTGTTATTGTTGATGATCATTCTAGATACTCTTGGGTTTACTTTATGGCGTCTAAGAATAAAGTTTTTAGTCACCTTAGAACTTTATTTCTTAAATTATCAATTGATTACCTAGGATCTTTAAAAGCAATTAGAAGTGATAATGGAACTGAATTTAAAAATCAATCTTCTGATCACTTTCGTGCTGAAAATAGAATAGATCATCAATTCTCTTCACCATATGTACCTCAACAAAACAGTGTTGTAGACAGAAAGAATAGAACTTTGGATGAGATGGCTAGGACTATGCTTGATGAATATCAAACTCCTAGTAAATTTTGGACTGATGCGTTAGCAACCGCTTGTTATGTCTCAAATCGTGTTTTCTTGCGTGCTAAGCTAGGTAAAACACCATATGAGCTCCGGTTTGGACATAGTCCTAGTGTTACACACTTTTGGGTCTTTGGTTGCAAATGCTTTGTTAAGAAACATGGTAATCTTGATAAATTTGAACCTAGATCCATTGATGGCATGTTTCTTGGTTATCCATCTCATACTAGAGGCTACCGTGTGCTTTTACTTGACACTAACAAAATTCTGGAGACTTGTGAAGTGTCTTTTGATGAAGCTAGCCCAGGTACTAGCTCAAACATTGCAGGTCCAGATCCATATCCGTAGGGGGGGGGAGCATTTTCGTTGAAGATGAGGAAGAATTGGAGCTGCTGCTCGAAAATTCAGCAGCTAAAGATTTTGGTTCAGCTCCGGATGTTAATTCTCAACTAGCACCGACAACCATCAATGATATTCAAATCATCCTCAAGTCACAAGCTCATCGATTTGTGATGAACATGAAGAAGAAGAAGCTTGTGAGACATCTGTTCCCCTACGGTTTTACAAAGATTATCCCCCACAACAGATGATTGGAAGCTTGCACGAACGAGTCACACGGTCCAGGTTTTGCGATCCAAACTCTTATGCTCATTCTGCTTGTGTTGCTTCTTTTGAACCCAAAGATATATCACACGCACTCACTAATGAATCTTGGATTATTGCCATGCAAGAAGAGTTAGAAAAATTTGAAAGAAATAATGTTTGGAAACTTGTACCTCCACCTCAAGGTCACACTTTAATTGGAACTAAATGGGTATTTAAAAATAAACAAAGCGAGGATGGGGTTGTGGTTAGGAATAAGGCTAGGTTGGTTGCTCAAGGTTTCACTCAAGTTTAAGGTATAGATCTTGATGAAATTTTTGCTCCTGTTGCTAGATTAGAAGCCATAAGAATTTTGTAAGCTTTTGCCACATCTATTGGTTTTAAGCTATATCAAATGGATGTTAAAAGTGATTTTCTTAATGGCTACATAGATGAGGAGGTTTATGTGAAACAACCACCGGGTTTTGAAAATCCAGATTTTGCTAATCATGTTTACAAACTGTCCAAAGCCTTGTACAGTCTCAAACAAGTCCCTAGAGCAGGTATGATAGGTTAAAAACATTCTTACTTGAAAAAGTGTTTACCATGGGCAAGGTTGATAAAACTCTATTTGTGCTTAAGCATGACAATGACTCATTATTCGTTCAAGTGTATGTGGATGATATTATCTTTGGTTGTGCTTCTCATGATCTTGTGTCCAAGTTTTCAGCAATGGTGAGTTCCAAAATTTGAAATGAGTATGATGGGTGAACTCACTTACTTTTTGGGGCTGCAAATCCAGCAAACAAAGAA
This sequence comes from Tuctoria greenei, assembly GCA_036927565.1. NCBI lineage: Eukaryota > Viridiplantae > Streptophyta > Magnoliopsida > Poales > Poaceae > Tuctoria > Tuctoria greenei. Next base: position 177,378,739 of record JAYESD010000004.1, on the reverse strand, counting down.
GGGTACCTTTGTGCATCAAACGAAGTATACATAAGATATCCTAAGGCGCTTCAACATGGACAAAGCAAGCCTCTTCAGACACCAATGGGAACAACAACAACACTCAGACTTGATGAATATGGTGAAATCGTGCATCAAAAACAATATAGAAGCATGATCGGATCACTTCTGTACCTCACGACATCAAGACCAGACATACAATTCAGCGTATGTCTTTGTGCACGGTTTCAAGCCTCCCCACGTGCTTCACATCATCAAGCCGTCAAAAGGATTCTCAGGTACTTACATGGAACTCAAGAATTTGGAATTTTTCTTCCTTCTTCCTCAACCGTTACTTTGAAAGCTTTTTCGGATGCTGATTTTGGGGGTTGTAGGATTGATAGGAAAAGTACTTCCGGTGCTTGTCATTTTCTTGGTAATTCTCTTGTTGCTTGGTCCTCTAGAAAACAAATTTCAGTTGCACAATCCACAGCCAAATCTGAATATGTAGCTGCTGCAAGTGCTTGCTCACAAATTCTTTGGATTGTTCAAACACTTAAGGACTATGGGGTTGATCTAGATAGTGTTCCACTATTCTGTGATAACACTAGTGCAATTTGCATTGCTAAAAACCCCGTGCAACATTCTAGAACTAAGCACATTGACATTAGGTATCACTTTCTCCGAGATAATGTTGAAAAAGGAAACATTGTGCTTCACCATGTAGATACCGAACAACAATTGGCTGACATTTTTACAAAACCTTTGGATTTCACTCGTTTTTGTTACATTCGTAGTGAAATAGTGGTTATGCATCCTCATGGCTTAAATTGAGGGGGAGTTTTGAAAATTGGGAAGTCTATGTGGGAATCTGAAATTAAAATAATACGAGCATAGTATTTCATACATATATGACTTTGTGATTCCTTTTACATGCTGAAAGCTCTTACTACATTACTCGTGTTATACATTTTGTATTTTTTGCCATGTCTAGTAATTGGAATAATTACTTACACTAAAACTAGTCATGGTCGAACTTTCTTGCTGTTTTGAACTTGTTACATGTTCACAAGTGCTTTTAATCATTAAGAATTAATCAATTAATCAACTCACATGTTTAGTTTTTATGAACAAATATAAATTGAGAAAAGATCAAGAGAATATGCATGCATCGCACTTCTTCTTTTGAAATGGCTTATCATTGCACTTAGATATGAACTTGGAAGAAGTTGTGTATGACTAAAACCATGTCCTTAAGCTTCTAATTGTCAAATGACATAGACTTGGCTTGGTTGGTTAGAATAAGGCAGATGCGCATATAATCTGTTGCAAATATCATATGATCTAAATTTATGCTTTGAAAAATAATAAAATGCAGCAACTAGTGTCATGATTTCAGGTTTTGAAATAGTTAAGTTTGTGAGATCATGACTTACTTAAAATTGAAAATTATATTTGATCTCTAGCATGGCTTACACTACTTTATGTATTTCATTGATGTGATAATGTAAGATACTTGATATTGTGACTTGGATGAGCTTTGTTTATATGTATATGTTATAATATGCTCATAATAACTAAAGGGGGAGAGATAATCTGTTTACATGCTCATGACTTGCTGAATACATTGTCAAACGGGGAGAGATAAGCATGAAGAGAAATAGAATATGTGCATAAGGAGAGATAATAAAGGGGGAGAGATAATATGGGATAATTTTTGGATTTTCTTCTCATTTTACTTTTGATTTACAATGGGGGAGAAATTGCCTTCAAAACTTTTATGTGAATAAGCCAATGTTCGAATTTTAAATGGTGTTGCCAATGCATTCATCAAGGGGGAGATTGTAAGACCTATGTGTGCTGAATACATTGGCTTGTAGTGAATACACTTGCTTTGATGATAAAAGTTTTGAATATCACCAAAACACCTTTTTATCAAGGTCCGACTCTAGCTCCGAGCTACAACAAGGTTCGACTAGCTTTGGTCAGCTCCGGTGAAGTTTTGTTTTTAGCTCCGGCATGTCTTTGATAGCTCCGACATGTTTTTGATAGCTCCAGCGCTAGGTTCTACTAGCTTTTGTTAGCTCCGGCTCAAGGTCCGGGTTGCTCTGGCAAGGTCCGGCACTTGACCGCAGTGCTTATGCTTTTCATTTGCAATGTTTTGTACTTGCTTTACATTGTTGGAAAGATTTCTTAGTATTCATTTGCTATGTTTTTGGTGCATTTTGGTTGATATGGATAATATCGTGTTACTGTGGTTTTGCAACATGCTTATGTGAGGTGCTCACATAAGGTGTTGTGTTCGGAACTAACTTGAGTCAAGTCGAGGACTTGGGCTCGTATGGATTGGTTGTTTATTCGTGTGCAGGTGTTGCTTGAGTTCAAGACATGGCTGGTTGCGGGATTCATTGGACTAGTTTAGGGAGGAGATGAGGTTCCAACAACCAAATTCAGGAGGAATTGTGGTTGAGCTGATCAGGAGGTTGCGCAGCATGATTGAATCAAGAACAATGCATGTGATGGTATCGTGGACATCATTGGAAGATGTTTGCATGTGTGCAAGGAGTGCATGGACGTGGATACATGGTTTTGAGACGTGATGAAGAGATGTGGACGTAAAGAGTTGGTCGGAAAGGTCCAACCGACTAGGTTATGCACTCAGGCTGCGGCTGAGTCGGGTTTGACTCAAATATGGAAAGATTTGTGTTGGTTATGATAGAATTTTGTGCGGGTCACGAATTTGAGTTGTTTAGGAATGTAGGATACGTTCCTAAGGTGTTTGGAAGTCTTAAGATTGCTTCTATCTGCGTATAGAAGAATCCTAAGCAGTTATGGAAAGTTACGATTCGTGAACAGAGTAGGATTAGTTTCTTGATTTGAGTTGAGTTGGCTTTCGAGCTGGTTATATAAGCAAGGGAGCCCAGAGCTCGTGGTGCACGACTTTGAGGCTGTTCCTCTTGTGTTCTATTGAATGAAATTCGTAGTTTGAAGGAACTTTTGAGCCTTGTTCGTCCGACTTGTTCCAGACAAGTTTTACTCGTCGAGTTTCTGGACAGCACTACCTTTCGTCGGTGGTTTTATCATAACTCGAGTTTTACAGATCCAATTGACGTGATATTTTTTGTTTTGTCTTCACAACTTGATTATATATCATATGTCAAAATTTCACGGTCATTGGATTTGTGGTTTTTGATCTACACGAGTTTCTTTGCAGCATTCCAGAAACTGTTTTTCTCGGGTAGGTCAGTTTGACCTTTGTTCGATATTTTGATCATAACTTGAGTTTCTCTCGACGGAATTGAGTGATTCTTCTTGTGTTTTCTCCGTGACTTGAATCGATGAGGGGCAATGGAAAATGGTCTTTCCTTGTTGCCTTGTTAAGTTTTCAGTAGTCAATGCACATCCTCCATCCCGTGACGGTCCGTTGAGGAATTAATTCATTCCTCTCAATTTAAACGACCATCATACCTCCCTTCTTATGCACTACTTGAACCGGACTTACCCATTCACTATGAGGAACAGGGTAAATAATCCCGGCATGCAGAAGTTTCAAGACTTCTTCTTGACAACTTCCTGCATCACATTATTCAATCGCCTTTGAGGTTCCCTTGAGGGGACACTCTCAGGGTCAATAGAAATATGATGGGTGCATAACGCTGGACTAATTCCCTCGAGATCCTGAAGTGAATATCCAAAAACAGCTCTATGCCAATCTAACATGGCTATGAGTTTGAGCGTTTCATCATCTGAAAGCTTGTCACTTATGATGACAGGGGCTTCCAAATCGCCATTTAGAAAGGCATAACATAGGCCTAGAGGTAGAATCTTGAGCTCAACAGAAGGTTTTGAGAAGGGCTCTTCTTTTGGCAATTCGATTTCCTCCTAAAATTCATCCTCCTCTTGGACAAAGTCTTCTTCTCCTTCAATTTCAGGGGGTTCTAAAAATTGAAGAGTCCTAACCTCCTCCATTGGCTCAGATTGGATGGGAGATTTTGTAGATGTGTTATTTGAATGCAGAATAGGCGTGGAGAAGTTTCTCCCTTCAAGATTTATATTGAGGCTTCCTTCCAAAGGAACTTCGATGAGAAGTTTCTCTATGGGAATCCCTATCATTATGTCAAAATCTTGGATTTCGAACATGTGAAAATCTACGAGAGCCTCAACATCTTTGTGTCTAACAGAGACTTGTTGCAGAACCCCACATCCTTCAAGAATGGTTCCGAATGAATCTCGGAAGGATTTGCATGTTGGTGCCAATGGCACATCGCCAATAATGGTGAGAGCACAAGAATCAAAAATAAGATTTGCTCCAACAGTAGGGTTGTATAGGATTGTCATTGGTGTTCCTCTAATAGAACATAAAATGCTAGCCAAAGGTGAGTTCATCCGAAGAATTTTGGGTGAATTCACGACTTCAGCTGTCCACTCCCTGCTTAGGATAGAGGTCAACTCCTTGACGGTCTGACGGACGAACACCCTGTCAGGTGGTTCAGGTGGAGTTTGTGGCAATGAAAGTTTCCTATAGCAACAATACTTTGAGGTATTTCCATAATCTTCAAAAAGCTCTTCCTTGAAGAAAAATGGAAACTGCGAGGGTTGAATTTCTTCTACCTTCGTAGTCTCAGGTTTGGGAGAGGATTCCTCTGGCAAGGATTGGGGTAAACAAGAAATGGTTTCATCCTTGTCCAATAGTGTATCCTCCGTTCTTGACATGACTTCCTCTTGGGGAGGCTCATTAAGACCCATAATGAAGAAAGAATTTTCTGGATATCTTTCTAAAAGATCCTTGCCTTCTTCTGTAGTCTTATGGAGGAAAGATCCTCCAGCCGTAATGTCAAGATATAGGGCAGACTCTTTGTTCAATCCCATGAATAAATGTTGCAAGAGCATCGGATCAGGGATTAACAAATCAGTGCCAGAATATTTCAAAAGAGAAAATCTGTCCCAAGCTGCACCTATGGATTCTTTCTCCATCTGTTGGAAGCATAGTACTTCCCTTCGTAAGGAAACAATTCTGGCAATTGGAAAGAAAGCAAGACAAAACTTGTCTCGTAATTCACTCCAATCACCGTTTGTCTTCCCAACGTAGTGGTTGTACCATTGTTTGGCTTTTTCCTTGAGGGGAAAAGGAAACAACTTCCATTTGAGATTTTCCTGTGTCATACCTTTGATTAGAAGGCATGAACACAGTTGTTCAAACTCTCATAGATGGTGGTAAGGGTTTTTACAATCCGTTCCTGAGAAGGATTGTTCCCAAACCATGGCTATAAAGCCAAGGTGAAGTTCATAGCTAGTTGAACAAATAGGTTCTGCCGAACACGGTGGCTCACAGAACTTGCCCTTTGGAGCAAGAGTAAGAAAGAATGGTGGGTTGCTCCATTTATATGGTGGTGGTAAGGTAAGAATAAGAAAGGTAAGATGATAGATAAGGGGGATATGATACGAGGGTGATCTTGGTTTGAATATTAACAGCAACCGTTCCCCGGCAACGGCGCCAAAAATGCTTGTTGTTATTTCTTAACACCATAGAGTTATATGCAAGCGCATGGAGATACCATTGTAGCACTTCCCTTAAGGAGTATTCCCAAGGATATCGAATCCAAAGAACGTGTGTGCTAATCTTTCAAACTAGCTCACCCAAGGACACAAAGTTGTTTGGTAGGCAAGGAACAGAGAGGAATTCAAAGTATTGATCCTAATTCAAGGTAGTTTTCCGTAGATGCTTGCTTCGGGCACGGACTTACTCCTAGCAATACTAGGACAACTCCCACCAAGAGCCTATGGCATAGCCGAACGTGGAGGATTACGAAGGACAAATAGGGCTGTCACCACCTACAACCTACCTCGTCAATCCGTGGGTCTACGAGATATCCACTAATGATTTATAACCTAAGCACCACACTTACGTTCTAAATCACTACTCTAGTTGTTTCGAACACAAAGCTACAACTAGAGCCTCTAATGAATTAAAGTAGTGAACCCACAAGTAACTACTTGTGCAAACTACTAAGAATAAAAGATCAAACTTGTTTTGAATTCACAAAGGCTTACTTGATTGAGTAAAACCTTCTAGGGGTACAAATTTAGATGAGGGACTTGACAAGCCCAAGCCTCCTTCTCCTAGACTCTTCACCACACTCTCCTTCTACTTTGGTAGCCTCTAGGACTACTCTAAACCTTTGGAGTGTAGCACTATTCTCAACTTTTGGTGTGTGTGAGAAGTGAGGTGAGGGGCTCTATTTATAGGTGGAGAAGGGTCGGTTCCCGCCACAATTAACGCACGAATCAGTCACCATTGACTCCAGGGAGCCAGGAGGAGCCAACACGTGTCATTTGTTCGGGTTTGGCGCCACGAAGGGGTTCAGTCGACCTGGTCAAGCCTCCCCTCGGCGAGTGCTTCCTCCAGGTGGCTTCCAGGTGGGCCCCCTTGATATATATGGGTGCAACACCGTTGGATCTCCTCATATTCTTCTGTTTATGGGCCATTTCATCCATGTGTTGCCATGTGTCATCGCCTGATTCGTTGAAATCCATTTTCATGGATTCATCCCTGGCTATTTTGGTATTTTGGGTAATAATTCACCTACATACAAATAAACACCAACACTTGTGGAATTGGGTTAGTGTATAGCCCTACCACTATGTTTTGTGTTTCTATTATGCACATTATGAGGTGAATTGACTGTCAAAATATTGTACTAAAGGACTGTCAATAGTGGCGCCCCAACTACTCTGCCGACCAAAACCCCATTGGCATTTTGCAGCTCTGCGTTGGCTGCCGCTGCCTCATCTTCCAGTTCATCCACACTGACTACTTCCCCGACGAGCTAGAAGATTTTCTCAGCGATTCGGACTACCGCTTCATTAGCGTGGGAGTGGCGGGTGACGCCGAATGACCCTGTAAGGACTGGTAGCTGAAGGTGACCAAAACGATGGACCTGGCCGAGCTCGGGGTAGAGGAGATGGACCGCCCAGACCTCCACCGTGTGGGTGGAAGGACATCATGAGTGTTGTGATGGGCGTCGACATGGAGAAGCCTTATCGGGTGAGGATGATCCACTGGAACACGTGCAATCTCTCCGTCGAGCAGATCAACTATGCCTGCATCGACGCCTTTGTCTCCTTCGAGGTCGCTGCTATCTGGCAACTACTGATCTAACCACCAAGTTTGTAAATCGGCGGTCATCAGTCATCCTGGCAGGGAATTCGCAGGTGCAATGCTCAAGTTCTAGCTTTTCTACTTGTGCGCTCAATCTCTCTTATAATCATTTTTTTTCTTTAGGAAACACTATGTTGGGTTCATATCACATGTTTGCCCCACTGTTGTAGGGTCCACATGTCAGCTGCAGTAACTGCAGGACAGAGGATTTCATCGCCAATGTCTTGGCATTTAAGTTAATGTTTTAGTAGTTTCTGTGATGATTGTTCGAAAAAGAGTAGTTTTGTGATGGAAGAATTATATGAAGTAGATTTTTATCCATTCAATTTGTCAGGTGTCTGAAATTTGAGAAAATTTTAGGCACAAGATCATTAGAAGGTAATTATTGTCATTATTCACTAATTTTGCTATTAATCAGTAACCCTTAATTTTATAGGTTACACAATTACAAATTTCTTTGTGTGATTATTATACAATTATTCTAGTCCTTTTACGAAATTACAACTACATATTAATAATTTCAAATTAATAAGTAAGAAACTTACTTCACCTTATTCCGGCCGGTCGGCCAGCGGCGGCGCCGCCACTACGAGCTTCGGGCGCTGCAACCCAGAGCTCCACGCGCCACTGCCGTGCACCTCCGCGCTCCACTGTGAGGCCATAACTTCGATCTACGGTCGGTGTCGCCACACCGCCATCGGTCCGGCCTCCGCCTCGCTGTCACCTCAGCGTGCCACCGTCTCGGCATGCTGCCTTCAGCCTCCGTGCCGCCGCCAGTTAGATTAGCAGCGTGGGTCGAGGCGAGGGCTTTTAAACATGCATGTTATTTCACATGCATCAAGGTCTTTCACATGATCGATGTCTTTCACATGCATGTTAGTTGTCCATGGATGCTACGCTCTAAACATGATCAACGAGCCTCAAACATGACGATCTCTCAACAAAAAGATAAAATACATAACATCATCAAACATGATCGAGGTCTTTGACATGCATGTTAGTTTTCCATGCATGGTACGCCCCAAATATGATCAACGAGCTTCAAACATGACGACGTCTTACAACAAAAAGAGAAAACACGTAACATCATCAAACATGATCAAGGTCTTTCACATGCATGTTAGATGTCCATGCATGCTATGACCTAAACATGTATTCCAATAATATAATATTTCCTACCATGCATGTATATATATATGTCTATGTTTATCATATTCTCTACCATGTATACCCTAAACCTATATGGCAATTTATCTACCACACTAATGAATAATAATATCCTGTCATCAATAGAGATAACATACTTTGTTTCACAGGAAGGATGTTCCCTCGAGGGTTCGAGGATAGAATGTACTACCATCTAGGCACAGCTCACTACGTGGTTCATCAAATTAATCGCTTGCTGTCAGTACAGTATATTCTCCAACATGCTGTACTCGCCCTTTCGAAGAAACGACAGCCGTAGGCGCTAGCCGCTATGTATTCTGATTTTAAGAACAAATGAACATAGTTGTGAAAACAAGTACGCCGCATCCGATCCTCAATGTCATCTTTAACATGATCCTCAACAAGGGGCACAAAAAATCCTCAACACGTGATCAAACATGTATGATCGCGAGCTCTCTTTCACATGCATTCATGTCCACCATCATACATGATCACGAAAATTATCATGGGTTCGATATGGACTCTCGGCCACTATTGATTATAGGGGCTTGTAATAAAACTTTATTTTGGTTTCCATCTCACTTATTAATATATGCCGGAAACAGTCGGATCTTTAAAAAAATATATGGACTCTCGGTCGATTGCCACGCGCGTTCACGTCAATCTTTCTCACCTCGTCAAAATCGTTCGCACGAAATGTTGCAGACACCGCGGGACAGACCTAAAAGTATGCTAGGTGGGCCATTGCATACCCTGGGCCTTTTGCGTATCAAATTAAAAAACAGCCAGTGAAGCCGATAGGACGCGTTGAGCCGTTGCGATAACCAAGAGGAGGCAAACCTTGGTTTGGAGTAACTCCGACCAACCCACCAGTTCAAAAGCATAGTTTTCGAGGCGTTCGATCATCTCCACTCGCGCGCTTAGACGATGACCCCCTATAAAGGAACACCGTCCTCTCGCTTCTCCATCGCACCACTCCAACAATCATAGCCTCCAAACTTCTTCTCTTGCTTCTCCACTGCACATCCGTCGACCACCTCTTGCTCACCTCCATCGCCACACAAATGGGTGGCCCCGCACCCAAGCGCTCTCTAGGCCATCGATTTCCTCCGAACCTCCTTCTCCGTTTCCATCGCTGCCAATGCCTGTGGAACTTGAGGCGGCACCCGCACCTCCTGCGCTTCTGTCTTCGCCCGCGGCACCTTCACCTCCTCCGCCAGCAGCGCCCGCATCTCCTTAGCTCGACTGGGTTGATGAGATTGTCTGCCTCTTCACCGATCGGATCGATGAACTCAAGCGCCAGCTTAAGGAGGTCATCGATGACAAGTCCGCCACTGAAAAGAGCGCAAGAGCGCTCAAAAAAATGGCACGAGATGTATTTAACGATACATCTCACTCCTGTCGCCGTTTGAGTCTGGGAGCCTTCCCCACCACACTAGCATGGACTCCGTCGACTAATACTGCTTCATGTTAAGCTTTGTGACCGCTCGTCTTGATGCCCTCTACCAGACAATCAGGGAGGAGTCTAGGGTGGAGTCCCGCCGGCAACTACTGAACGCTGTCGCCCGAAAGTTCAGTCTGATGATGGAGGCGAAGGACGCACCACCGGTGGATGCGGCGGAGAAGGAGGTGGCACTGGCGGATGGGGCAATGGAGGAGGACGCGCAACCGGCGGATGCGGCGGTGGTGGAGGAGGTGCCACCGACGGATGTGGCAGCACAGGTGGAGGAGGTGGAGGCGCCGTGGGCGGAGGTGCCACAACAGATGCAGCAGCGGCGGAGGAGGTGCCACTGACAGATGCGGCATAGACGGAGGAGGAGGAGGTGGACGAGTACTCCGAGTAGAGTAGGATTAGGAGTATTTTTTTTCTTGTTTTCTATGTGTCTTTCTTTTATTCTTGTTTGTAATATATGTGTTGTTTTTATGTTAATGAAATTTTTTTATGTTCATGAACAATGTGTCCCATGCATTATACAAAAACGTCTTTTATCAAAAAACAACTCCTTTAACCGTCGTGGTGTGGGAACCGAATTCTCTGTGGTAAGGCCACACAGTTGTCTCCGTGTGACCCTGCCCAGATAGTTGCCACGTACGTTCATGCTCCGAATCTCACAGTAATACAGCCGCGGGCGTACTGCACGATTCCCTCGACTTTGCAACCCTGCCCCGATGATTGCCGCGTACACCAACGCCCCGAATCTTGCCGCGCGCACGGGCACAATGCAGGGGCAGACCCAAATGGTATGTCAGGTGGACCTCGGCATACCCTGAGCCCAGTAAAAAGTCTTGTGTTTACTTGTGGTCTCTGTGTAGTGACCAGCCATAGCAATTACCACTCGATAATGGTTCTGCGTGCAAGTGGCTCCGACCCACAAACAAGCGACTTGCCTGCAGGTGAATCAGCAATTCTTGAAGGGCATTGTAACACCCTCATTTTCATCCATCACGCATTGAATACATTCTTATACATGTTTAACATTAAGCAACATAAAAACGAACAAGTTTAAAATGAATTAGAAGCAAAACAACATTTAAAATCCTGAATAGGTGCGGACTTGTCTTGTTTTGATGCCTGGACTAGTCCCGTTGACTTTCTGTTGTCCTCCGAACTTATCCGCTTTTGGCCCGGATTAGTCCAAAACTGCTTCTGATGATTGTCCGGACTTGTCCATTACACTGTACGGACTAGTCCATTCTTCGCTACTGGAAGTCTTCGGAGTTGTCTGGTAATCCCTCTTTTTGTCCTATTTTGGAAAATCTGTCAAGCCTCTGAACTTGTCCAACTTCATACCGGACTTGTCCGTTTAACTATCTGGAACTTTGATTTGCCTACGATCGGACTTGTCCAGCTTATACCAGACTTATCCATCCAACCTTCTAACTTTCAACGGATTGGTCCGACCCCTAGCAGACTTGTCTAATATGCCCGACTCGGATTCAATCTTTTCCACAACGATATGTTATTGGGTATTTGCCTTAATTGGTCCCAAGAATGTCGTGCCCAACCCCTCTGGAGCCCATGTGGGATCCCTACACAGCCTCCACCACGTTGGACTCGAAATCCAACGAACCTTACCATCTCCACCTATATATAAACACACCAACACCAACCCCTTCACCTCTTTGCCACAATTGAAGAAACCCGAAACCCTAGTTCGTGAGAGCCGCTGTCAAGAGGAGTTCATCGCCAATTCTCCATCAATTCTCCATCTTCTTTGGACCTAGGCTGAAGATCTCGGGCTTCATTGAATTCACGATCCTTGAGTTGTTGAATTCACGGTAATTACCTTAGATCAACCTTTGTACATAAGATATGATCCTATATTGACTTTAACCATGCTCTAGTTAGAAATACGCCAAAAAACCCTAGCTGAGCGGACTTGTCCGGCCCTGTGCAGACAAGTCCACTCGACTTTCTGGTCCAGGGTGTACTAGTTCGGTCCCCAGTACGGATCCAGCCACCTAAATCTGAAGTTGCTGAATTAATCCCAATTTGCTTCAAATCAGTTCGAAGGCTGTTGAAACTTGTCGAAAACCATTATAACTACTTAGTGAACATTAGTACCAACTCATGATCAAGTTTTACCTCATATTTGCATTAATAATGTATGTCATGGTATATTGAGTAATATATGGGCATTTATTAATTTTTATGTTTTTTGTATGTTTATTGCGCGGAATAGAAGGTGTTGCTCTAAAGTGTTCATGCTATTGAGGACCTCCAGCACGAGAACTTCAAAGCTTTTGATCCTAATCAGTCTCAGGAGCAAGACAAGTGTCCTTGATCATTTTGATCCTATTTTTAAATGTTTATTTTAAAAATTGCATTCTTGTGTCAAAATGATGGTGAACCCAAGATAGGAGCTTACTAGTCTTGTTGACCAGCTTTGTCACTTGGAATATATTATAGAGAGTTGAGAAGGGCTTTTTACCATTTTGCTTCGCTCTAATTGATTGGGATGGGAAAACAACCAAATGTATTAACTAAGAATAAATGAATTTGTGGATGATATGAATTGATGAACATGATTAATCAGTAACATGGGACTTGGGAGTTCTAAGCAAGAATGGTTTGTGGATTGGGTTGAATGATATGGAGGTCTGCTTGCCTTGGATATATGGATCGGTTCATGCGAGAATATGCCAGGACAACAGTGCCACCACAAGGCCAAGTATGGGTGCAACTTAGCCAATTAATTAGGTGTATTGTTAGCATTGTTCGGATAATTTGGGGGAGTGGGGAATGGAAGTCAGTTGGATTTGCAATAGTGGCGGGACTGCCCTGGGATCCGAAGATACAAGAGGGGGCCCTTGGATGGATGTGCTCAGTTGGAGGTATCACCACCGGTAAAATCTCAGTGGGTTTGAATATGCTGGTAGTCACTTTGTAAAGGCTATTTTGTGATCTCTTGGCGATACACCTAAGGAAGTGTAATTGGCATAAGGGAGGTTTCTTTAGTCGCTGACGAGTGACAAAATCATGAACTTGTGGGTAAAGTGGTACAACCTTTGCAGAGTTTTAAAAACTATCATGATAGTTATGCTCCTAGTTAGGAGCACCTGGATGACCTACATGATTAGATTGGAACTTGGGATTTGGGATGGTCATGGTATTGGTTATGGTTGAGCTGTGATAATTGAATATGGTTAATGTTGATGGTAAGAATTTTGCTTTGGATGGATAATTATTGATGGATGTTATATAATGGTAATTGATGATACTAGACTCATAATTGGTAATTATTGGGATATGATGGGTTTACTTCACATAGACAATGTAGGATGCTATTTTCATGTTTATTATCAGCAATTAGCCATTGTTTGTTGTCATTCCTTGTTTAAGCTACATGTCATTATTTCCTACACTTGCTGAGTACGACATGTGCTCACCCTTGCAATTCCCCCACCAACAGTTTCAGATGATGTTTGGGAGTACCCTGAGGATAATGGGGAGTACTAGGCTGTAGGCTGCTGTCGACTTACTTGTGGTGTTGCTTGGAGCCGAGCTATCCCTTATGCTTATTTTGCTTAGTTTGCTTAGTTGCTTAATTAGATTATTTTTGCTGCAGTTATTGTTCCATATTGATCATTAGAGTTTGTAATTTGAGGATTATTTGAATATTGTAATAAAAGTACCCTTTTTAATTAACTTGTGCTGTGGTAATTTTTTGTATATCGTTTGCGATGCACTCGTGTATGTGTGTTGAACATCCTGGGCACACATATGCGTCGCACTTGGTTCTTTTTCGGAATTGGATGTCACAAATTGGTACAAGATCCACAGGTTGACCGTAGGACGCAACCTTGATAGAATGGACACTTTAGAGCACATAGGAACAATTAGGAATGGTTGCATTTTGCTTGGTGTGCTGATTACTATGTAATGTTGCTTGTATGCTTGTGTGCTTAGTAGAGGATTGTGAGATGCTTTAGCGTTTGCCACATCCATATAGGCTAGTATAGATAGTTGCTTAGTTTCATATGACTTGATGCATATAGTTGGGGACGTTTTCTAAATTCTTTTATCTCTTGCCCTTTCTTTAGATGCCGAGGACTCGCAACCAAAGGGATTCCAATGAGAATAAGGAGAACAATGGAGCACCTTAGAACAACAACAATGGACCTAGACCAGAGGTTGTCAACCTTTAGCGGTTGTTGGCTATGCAGAATCAATTTATGCGGACGATGATGCAAACCTTGGGACAGCTGCAGGCCAACAATCAAAACCAGCCCCATATGCCACCACCACCCCCACCACCTCATAACAGGTTGGGAGAGTTTATGAGGACTAGGCCACCCACCTTTGCTCAAGACAATGATCCTATGGAAGCCGATGATTGGCTGAAATCTATGAATAAGAAGCTTGCTATCGTCCAGTGCAATTATAGGGAGAAGGTCCTTTTTGCTTCCAATCAGCTAGTTGGACCAGCTACGGATTGGTGGGACTTGCTATGCAATTCCCATGAAAATCAAGAGAGGATCACTTGGGCTGAATTCAAGAGAGCTTTTGTTCTCATTATGTTTTTGAGGGTGCTATGATCTTGAAAAAGCAAGAATTTGAGAACCTAAGGCAAGGAAAGTCAAGAGTGAGTATCTCAATAAATTCACTGAACTCTCAAGCTATGCTCTAGAGGATGTCAACTAGGATAGCCGCAAGCAATATTTGTTCATGAGAGACCTAAACAATGAGATTCAAGTCCAATTACTCAATTGTGACTAAGCCAATTTCCAGAAGCTGGTGGACAAGACCATTGTGGTTGAAAACAAGGTTCGGTAGATGGAACAAGATAATAAGAGGAAGATGCCATACCAAGGGCAGCCGCAGGGGAGCAATGTACGTCCTCGCCTTGTGCCGCCAAATGCGCCATATTACAACCCATCCGCTCCTGTTTATCGAGCTGCTTATCCTCCACGCCAAAACCACCAGCAGCAGCGCCCTATTATGCAAGCCCCTCGCAACCTTGCGCCGTACGCACCGCGCCCTAATATGATGGCTGACTCTTATAATTAGCAACTCCTGAATTTCCCTACTAATTCGGGCAGCAAGACATGCTATGCTTGTTGAGAAGATGGACACTTTGCAAGTAAGTGCCCCAAGAGAAGCTATGGACCAATGAACAGTGCACCAAAGAAGAATCCACGGTCGAATGGAGGAGCACCACAAGGCAACCGTGGGAAGCAGAATGTCATTCATGGCAATGTGAAACACGTCTCAACTGAGGAGGCCTAGCAAGCGGATGACGTCGTGATTGGTATGTTGCTCACAACTCCAACCCCTCAACCATTTTATTTGATTATGGAGCATCTCATTCATTCATATCATTGAAGTATGTTGCCAAGTATAATATGCCTATAGCTCATTTGGAACACACTATGTTAGTAAAATCTCCTGGAGGAGAGATGAGGACAAATATAGTGTGTCCAAAAGTAAGTATCAAAATAAGGGGGGTAGACTTTCTTGCAAATATCATTGTCATGGATTCCCAAGGGATATATATAATACTTGGTATTGATTGGTTGAGCAAGTATAATGGAGTGATTCAGTGTGCTGAGAGGATTGTGCAATTGACAAGTTAGCGTGGCACCCGTATTGAAGTTGAGACAGCCCAACCTCCAACGGATAAAGTGACGTTGAGTCATGTGGAAGGTGTGACATTGGAGAGTATTCTGGTTGTTCGCGAGTATCCAGATGTGTTCTCGATTGAGTTGTCATGTATGCCGCCTAATCGTGATATTGAGTTTGTTATTGATTTGATACATGGAACTACACCTATAGCTAAGAGGCCATATAGGATGCCTCCTATGGAGTTAGCGGAGATTAAGAAGCAAATTCAAGAGAAGCTACAGAAGGGTTTCATCCACCCAAGCTCTTCAACTTGGGGAGGGCCGGTGCTTTTCGTGGATGAGAAGGATGGATCTCAAAGAATGTGTGTGGATTACCGAGCTCTTAACGAGGTGACAATCAAGAACCTGTATATATTGCCCCGTATAGAGGATTTGTTCGATCAAATGAAGGGTCCATGTATTTTCTCCATGATTGGTTTGAGGTCAGGTTATTTCCAAATGAAGATTAGATCGTCGGATATACCCAAGACAGCTTTCCGTACACGATATGGATCTTATGAGTATACCGTTATGTTTTGTTGATTAACAAATGCACCAGCATACTTTATGAACCTCATGAATAAGTCTTTCATGGAATACTTGGATATATTTGTGATGGTGCTCATTGATGACATTATGATCTACTCGAAAAGCGAGGCAGAGCATGAGGAGCACTTGGGCTCACATTGCAGAAATCGAGGAAACACCAATTATATGCCAAAATAAGCAAATGCAAATTTTGGTTAAGGGAAGTTTAATTTTTGGGACAAATCATCTTTGGAGGAGGAGTATCAGTTGACCCAGGAAAAGTGAGGGATGTGTGAAATGGGAACCGCCGCAAAACGTAAAGGAAATCCGGAGTTTCCTCAAAATGTCATGATATTACCGTCGGTTCATCAAGGACTTTTCTTAAATAGCCAAGCTATGGCTGAGTTGCTAATGAAGGGAAAAGCATTCCAATGGACTCAGGCTTGTCAAAACAGTTTTGAGGAGTTAAAGAAGAGGTTAACCACCGCGCCACTTTTGGTTTTTCTAGATGTTAGCTAACGTTTTTATATCTATTGTGATTTATCAAGACAAGGACTTGGATGTGTGCTCATACAAGAAGGTCAAGTGGTAGCTTATGCATCGAGGCAGTTGAAGAAACATGAGCAGAACTATCCTACTCATGATCTCGAACTTGCAGCCGTAGTGCATAATTTGAAGATATGGAGACATTACATTCTTGGTCATAGGTGCGAGATTTACACGGACCATAAGAGCCTCAAGTACATATTCACGCAAATGGACCTAAATTTGAGGAAATGAAGATGGTTGGAGCTCATTAAGGATTATGATGTGGGAATCAACTATCACCCGGGGAAGGCTAATGTGGTGGCCGATGCTTTGAGTCAGAAAGGAGTAAACCACCAACTCACGGTTCAGTAATTGCTATCTGAGCTATGGCAGGAGTTTAAACGGTTGAATCTTGGATTTATGAATGAGATGGGGATAATGGAGTTAAATCCAACCTTGGAGTAAGAAATTCGAGAAGGTCAGACCAAGGATGAGGAAATACAAGAAATCAAAGAAAGGACCCAAGAAGGGAGATAATTCAGATTTGAGAGGATGACCAAGGTACTCTATGGCTTGGGAAACGGATTATTTTGCCTAATGTAAAACATATTAAGGAACAGTTATTAAAGGAGGCACATGACTCACCTAGCTCAATTCATTCTGGCTGTACAAAGATGTATAATGACTTGAAGACATGTTATTGGTGGGCTAGCATGAAAAAGGACATAGTTGAATATGTAGCTTTGTGTGATGTGTGCCAATAGATCAAAGCGGAACATCAAAAGCCAACTGGATTGTTCTAGCCATTGAAGATTCCGGAATGGAAGTGTGAGGAAATCGGTATGGACTTCATAGTTGGATTACCTCGAACCTTGTCCGGCTATGACTCAATATGGGTTATTGTGGATCGGTTGACCAAATCAGCTCATGTCATTCCTTTCAACACCAAGTACACCATTGCACAGTTAGTTGAGTTGTACATGGAGAAAATTGTATAACGACACATAGTACCCAAGAAAATATCCTTGGACCGAGGTTTTTAATTCACCTCTAGGTTCTAGCAGAAACTGAATGAATCTATGGGTACAAGATTAAATTTTAGCTCTGCATATCACCCTCAAACGGATAGACAAACCGCGAGGACCAACCAAATATTAGAAGACATGTTGAGAGCTTGTGCCTTGAAGCATGAACGCAGCTGGGACAAGAGCTTGCCGTTAGCGGAGTTTTCCTACAATAATAGTTACCAAGCCAGTTTGACGATGTCGCCATATGAAACAATATATGGAAGGAAGTGTAGGACACCCTTGTTTTTGAATGAGACAGGAGAGAACCAAGTGTTTGGACCAGATGGTTTGCAAGAGGCTAAAAAGCTAGTTCACATAATTTGCGGGAATTTGAGGGCCGCTCAAACAAGACAAAAGGGTTATGTGGATAATGGGCGGAGAAACATAGCGTTTGAAGTGGGAGACTTTGTATACCTTAAAGTTTCACCGATGCAAGGTCATAAGCGGTTTAATGTCAGAGGCAAGTTGAAACCTCACTATATTGGGCCACTCAAGATTTTGAGCAAACGTGGAGAAGTGGCATATAAGATGGAGATGCCAGCACATCTTTCCGATATGAATGATGTGTTTCATGTTTCTGAGCTCAAAAAGTGCTTAAGGGTACCAGAAGAACAAGTGCTAATGGACGATTAGGAATTAGAGGCAGATTTGACTTATGCTGAGCAACCGGTCAAAATCTTGGAAACCAAGGAGAGAGTCACAAGAAACAAGGTGATTCGATGGTGCAAAGTGCAATGGAAGCATCATACAGAATCGGAAGCAACTTGAGTGCTGGAAGAAGACCTCAAGGGGGAATTTCCATACCTATTATCTTCTACATAAATCTCGAGGGCGAGATTCATTTTAAGGGGGGTAGGTTTGCAACACCCTCATTTTCGTCCATCATGCATTGCATACATTCTTATACATGTTTAACAATAAGAAACATAAAAGGAACAATTTTAAAATGAATTAGAAGCAAAACAACATTTAAAATCCTTAATAGGTGTGGACTTGTCCGGTTTTGATCCCTGAACTAGTCCGTTTGACTTTCTGTTCACCTCCGGACTTATCCGCCTTTTGCCCGAATTAGTCTGAAATTGCTTCTAATGATTGCCCGGACTTGTCCGTTACACTGTACGGACTAGTCCGTTCTTTGCTACTGGAACTCTTCGGAGTTGTCTAGTAATCCCTCTTTTGGTTTGGTTTCTGGAAACTTTGTCTAGCCTCCAGACTTGTCCGGCCTCATACAGACTTGTCCGTTTAACTCTTTGGAACTTTGATTTGCTTGCGATCGGACTTGTTCGGCTTGATCTCGAAATTATCCATACAACTTTCTGACTTCCAACGGACTAGTACGGCCCCTAGAAGACTTTTCCGGTATGCCCAACTAGGATTCAATCTTCTCCTCCACAATATGTTATTGGGTATTTGCCTTAATTGGGCACAAGATCATCGTGCCCAACCCATGTGGATCCCATGTGGGACCCCTACTGCCTCCACCACCTTGAACTCGAAATCCATCGATCCTTACCACCTCCATCTCTATATAAACATTCCAACACCCACCCCTTCAACACTTTGCCACAATTGAAGAAACCCCAAACCCTAGTTCATGAGAGCTGCCATCAAGAGGAGTTCATCACAGCCAGGAGGAGGGAAGGAGGAAGGGGAAGGATCAAGCAAGATCAATCTTCATCAACTCTTCGACGATATCATTAATTCTCCACAAATTCTCCATCTTCTTTGGATCTAGGCTCAATATCTCAGGCTTCGTCGAATTCACAATCCTTGAGTGGTTGAATTTATGGTAATTACCTTATATCAACCTTTTCCAAAAAATATGATCCTATATTGACTTTAACCATGCTCTAGTTGGAAATTCGCCAAAAAACCCTAGCCGAGCGCACTTCAGTGGCCCTGTGCGGACTAGTCCGATCGACTTTCAGGTCCAAGGCCGACTAGTCTAGTCCCCAATACGGACTTGTCCGGCCACCTAAATCAAAAGTTGCTGAATTAATCCCAATTTGATTCAAATCAATTCGAAGTCTGTTCAAACTTGTTGAAAACCATTGTAACTAGTTATTAAACATTAGTAGCAACTCATTAACAAGTTTTACCTCATAATTGCATTAATCATGCATGTCATGGCATATTGCGTAATATATGGGTATTTATTGATTGTAATGTCTGTTTTGTATGTTTACTACACGAAATTGAATGTGTTGCTCTAGAGGGTGCTATTGAGGACCTCCAACACCAGAATTTCGAAGCTTTTGTTCCTAATCAATCTAAGGAGCAAGGCAAGTTTCCTTGATTATTGTGATCCTGTTTTTAAATGTTTTGTTCAAAAATTGCATGCTTGTGTCAAAATGATGGGGAACCCAAGATAGGACTTTACTAGTCTTGTTGACTATCCTTGTTGCTTGGAATATATTATAGAGCGTCAGGAAAAGTTTTTTACCTTTTTGCTTCGTTCTAATTGATTAGCATGGGAAAACAACCAAATGTGTTAACTAAGAATTAATGAATTTATGGATCATATGAATTGATGAACATGATTAATCAGTAACATGGAACTCGATAGATCTAAGCAAGCATGGTTTGTGGATTGGGTTGAATGATATAGTGGCTTGCTTGCCTTGGATCTAAGGACCGGTTAATGCGAGAATATGCCAGGAAACCAGTGCCACCAGAAGTCCATGTATGGGTGCGGCTTAGCTAATTAATTATTTGTATTTCCAGCATTGTTCGGATCATTTGGGGGAGCGGGGAATGGGAGTCGGTTTGGTTTACAATAGTGGCGGGACTGCCCTGGGATCCGAATGGCACGAGAGGGGGCCCTTGGTTGGATGTACTCAGTTGGAGCCATCACCACTGGTGAAACCTCATTGGGTCTGAATATGCTGGTAGTCCCTTTGTAAAGTCTATTTTGTGATCTCTTGGTCATACACCTAAGGAAGTGTAATTGGTATAAGGGAGGTTTCTTTAGTCACTGACGGGTGACAAAATCACGAACTTGTGGGTAAAGTGGTATAACCTCTACATAGTGTTAAAAGCTATCATGATAGTTGTGCTACCGGTTAAAAGCACCTAGATGACCTACATGGTTAGAGTGGAACTTGGGATTTGAGATGGTTATGGTATTGGTTATGGTTGAGCTATAATATTGAATATGGTTAATGTTGATGGTAAGAATTTGGCTTTGGATGGATAATTATTGATGATTGTGATATAATGGTAATTGATGGTATGGGACTCATAATTGGTAATTATTGGGATATGATGGGTTTACTTCACATAGTCAATGTAGGATGCTCTTTTCATATTTTAAATGTACTTTTCAGCAATTAGCCATTGTTAATTATCATTCCTTGTTTTAGCTACATGTCATTATTTCCCACACTTGCTGAGTATGACATGTGCTCACCCTTGCAATTCCAACAACAGTGTCAGGTGATGTTTGGGAGTACCCTAGATCATCAAGATCGAAGTGTTGTCTCCAACATCCTTGATTCATTGGATTCCTAAACACATGGTATACCTTCCATTTCCTTTTCCTTACGTGAATTCAACCCCTAATCTTCAAATTCACGTCGATCTAGAAAACCCTAATCTGCTGATCTCGCAAAGTGCGGACTTGTCCGGTCCCTAGCAGACTAGTCCGATTTTCCTAGTTAAATTGTGTTGAATTAATTCCAAAATTACACATAATCAAATCCAAACCTGTATAAACTTGTTAAAATCTATTAGAACTAGATAGTGATCATTTAAAAGCAATCTATTAACAAGTTCTACGTTGCATTTGCATTAATCATGCATGTCATGTCATATTGAGTAATATTTTAGCACTCTTTGATTGTGTTTCTTGTTTGTATGTTTATTATGTGGATTAGACAGATTTGCGCTAGAGAGTGCCACAGAGGATCTCCAGCACCAAGAGTTTGAAGGCTTTGACCCAAACCAATCCCAAGAGCAAGGCAAGTGTCCTTCAAGCATATTGATCCTGTTTTGAAATAAATGTTTTGTTTGCAAAATTGCATGCTTGTGTCAATTTGATGGGAATCCTATGATAGGAAGTTAACTAGTTTTGTTTGACCACCCTTGTCACCTGGAATTTATGGTAGAGAGTCGGGATGGGTTTTTTACCTTTTTTCTTCGCTTAATTAATTGGGATGGGAAAACAACTATACTATTTAATTATGCATTAATGAGATTATGATCAACATGAACTGGTTAATATGATATGGTAATGAGTGATCTAAGCAAGCCTGGTATGTGGATGGGTTGGAAGTTATGATGGTTTGCTTGCTTTTGATCTAAGGACCGGTTCATGCGAGAATAAGCCATGACTACAGTGCCACCATGAGGCCAAGTATGGGTGCAGCGTAGCTGATTAATTATGGTGTTGCTAGTGCTGTTTGGACCATTAAGGATGCTCGGGGAAGGGGTAGTCGGATTGGGTTTGTTGATGATTGGTGGGACTACCTTGGGATCCGAATGGCTCAAGAGGGGGCCCTTTGTTGAAGATGTGCTCAGTTGGAGGCATCGCCACCGGTGAAACATCAATGGGGTCTAAATAGGCTAGTAATCCCTTTGTAATGGCTATTTTATGATCTCTTGGCCACACACCGATGGAAGTGTGAGACAACATAATAGAGGCGACAATGATGGGAGAGACTCATCTTTTCCGTGGAAAAGACGTGTCTTGATTGGGTTCTGTCCAGCCAAAGTCAGACGGCATGGCGTCATCAACTTCATCATTGTTCCTCGAGGGGAGAGCGACCGGACAACGCTACAAGGTGTAGGGCTGTGCCCGCGCAGTGACATCGCAGGCGGGATCATGGCAAGGGGCTTGACATTGATCGCCATGGCAGACTCCAAGGCGAGGGAAGTTTTGTCATTGGCCGGCGTAATGTCCCCGCTCAGGTTGAAGGTTGAGCTGGAGGAGGCGTGAGGCACAATCTTCTTGTCGGCCATGACGAGGACGGGAGGAAGATTATGATTCAATGAGGTGTATAACTTTCCTCTTTGTTTCCTCTTTGTTTAAGTAGGCGGGGAACGACGCGTTTCACCGAGGATTTTGTGGAGGATATCAAGGAGGATCAACACGATAAAATAGAACGCGAACAACGCAAAGGGAGAGTCGACTGACCCTAGGGTTCGGCCGACCCCCTTCTGGCTCCGTTCGGGCCACATTTTCTCGGGTCGATTAAATGGGCCTCATAGATGAAGAATTGGATGAGCCCATTAGTTGGACGTGGAGAATTTAAACAGAATTGAAAGAAATGGCATGGAAATCGATTATATTTACCACATCAAATTCTTTTTTTGTATCCTTTTGGGAATCGAGAAATAATCTGAGTCAGTGCCCATTCACTTTGAATAGTTGACCGTCACCACCTTCGAGTGTGATTGCTCCATGGGATGAAGTCTCTACTAAAGTGAAGGGTCCTTCCCATTTACTATTAAGCTTCCCAAAGAGTTTAACCCTAGAGTTAAAGAGTAAAACTTTATCTCCAGGTTTGAACTCTTTTGGCGTAATCCTCTTATCGTGCAATCTTTTAGTTCTCTCCTTATAAATTCTTGCATTGTGGTACGCCTTATCTCTCCATTCCTCCAACTCAGAGATTTGCTTCAATCGGTGATTTCCAGCTTCGTTAAGATACATGTTCCACCGCTTGATGGCCCAATACGCTCTATGTTCCAATTCTACGGGAAGATGGCAAGTCTTCCCATAGACAAGTTGGAAAGGAGACATGCCGATAGGTGTCTTGTAGGCAGTGCGATATGCCCACAATGCGTCGTGTATCTTTTGCTTCCATCCCGTTCCCATTTCCAAGATAGTCTTTTGCAGAATATTCTTAATTTGCTTATTAGATGTTTCTGCTTGACCATTTGTCCGTGGGTGGTATGGGGTAGCAATGTTATGCTGGACTTGAAGTTCCCTTAAAAAGTTTCGGAAGGTCTTATCTATGAAATGAGGCTCTCCATCACTTATGACCATACGGGGAGTTCCAAAGCGCGGGAAAATGATCTCATAGAACACTTTCCATGCTTGCTTGTAATCAACATTTTTGCATGGCAATGCTTCTACCCACTTTGACACATAATCGACGGCAACCAGAATATACTCGCAATCATAAGACCTAGGAAAAGGTCCCATGAAATGAATACCCCATACATCAAATAATTCCACTTTGAGATTGTATGTTAGGGGCATCGCATCGTGAGCAGAGATTCCTCCATGCTTCTGGCATTTCCAACATCTGCGGATGAATTCCTTGGTATCTTCATACATTGAAGGCCAATAGAATCCACTCTGTAAGATCTTTGCCTGAGTACGGTAAACACCGTAATGACCACCATCGGTGCCAGCATGGCATTTCTCTATAATTTTGGTGCCTTCGATTGATGGGACGCACCTTCTAAGAAGGCTATCAGCACATGGTCGATAGAGGTAAGGGTCATCCCAAAGGTTTCTACGACTCTCATAAGTGAGTTTCTTTTTTTTTCTCCCCTGGTGGTACGTATCATATGACCATAAAGTTCACGATATCCGCATAACAAGGGTGAGAGTCTGTCACCTTGAGGAGCATATCATCTCGTAGGAAGTCATTGATAGGTATGTCCATAGTTTGTGTGACTTCCATACGTGAAAGATGATCTGCTACTGAATTCTCTACTCCTTTCTTATCTCTTATTTCCAGATCAAATTCTTGGAGTAGAAGAGTCCATCGAATCAGCCTGGGTTTAGCATCCTTTTTGGTAAGCAGATATTTCAAAGCAGCATGGTCTGTGTAGACTATGACCTTTGCTCTAGTCAAATAGGATCTAAACTTGTCGATAGCAAAAACTACTGCTAGGAGCTCTTTCCTAGTTGTGGCATAATTGAGTTGGGCTCCTGTCATAGTTTTGCTAGAGTAGGCTATTGAGTGATGCTTATTATCTTTGGTTTGGCCTAATACCGCACCAACAGCAAAGTCACTAGCATCACACATGATTTCGAATGGCAGTGTAAAATTAGGAGGTTGGATAATTGGAGCTGAGATGAGTGCCTTTTTGAGTATATTAAATGATTTAAGGAATTCATCATCAAAATCAAAGGGAGCTTCTTTAGCTAATAGGTTGGTGAGGGGTCTAGCGATTTTGGAGAAATCCTTGATAAATCGTCGGTTGAACCCCGCATGACCTAAAAAGCTGCGGATTCCTTTAACATTGATAGGAGATGGAAGTTTTTCAATAACTTCAATTTTAGCTTTGTCCACCTCTATCCCTCTCTCGGACACCAAGTGTCCAAGAATGATGCCTTCCCGAACAATGAAATGGCACTTTTCCCAATTAAGAACAAGGTCCTTCTCCTGGCATCTTTGTAAGACCCTGTCTAAATTTTCTAGATAATGATCAACTGTTTTTCCATAGACGAAGAAATCGTCCATGAAAACTTCGATGATATCCTCAATCATGTCTGAAAATATAGAAATCATGCATCTCAGGAAAGAGGCAGAAGCGCTACATAGTCCAAAGGACATACGCCAGTAGGCATAGGTCCCGTAAGGACATGTGAACGTGGTCTTACTTTGATCATTGGGATGGATAGGAATTTGATGATATCCTGAATACCCATCAAGGAAACAGAAGTAGGAGTGTTTTGCCAATCGCTCTAACATCTCATCGATGAAGGGCAATGGAAAATGGTCTTTCCTTGTTGCCTTGTTAGGTTTTTGGTAGTGAATGCACATCCTCCATCCCATGACGGTCTGTTGAGGAATTAATTCATTCCTCTTGTTTTGAACGACCGTCATACCTCATTTCTTAGGCACTACTTGAACTGGACTTACCCATTCACTATGAGGAACAGGGTAAATAATCCCGGCATGCAAAAGTTTCAAGACTCTTATTGACAACTTCCCTCATCGCATTATTCAATCGCCTTTGAGGTTCCCTTGAGGGGACATTCTGAGTGTCAATAGAAATACGATGGGTGCATAACGCTGGACTAATTCCTTTGAGATCCTGAAGTGAATATCCAAAAATAGCTCTATTCCTTTCTAACATGGCTACGAGCTTGAGTGTTTCATCATCTGAAAGCTTGTCACTTATGATGACAGGGGCTTTCAAATCGCCATTTAGAAAGGCATAACGTAGGCCTGGAGGTAGAATCTTGAGCTCAACAGGAGGTTTTGGGGAGGGCTCTTCTTTTGGCAATTCAATTTCCTCCTAAAATTCATCCTCCTCTTGGACGAAGTCTTCTTCTCCTTAAATTTCAGGGGGTTCTAAAAATTGAAGAGTCCTAACCTCCTCCATTAACTCAGATTGGATGGGAGATTCTGTAGATGTGTTATCTGAACACAGAATAGGCGTGGAGAAGTTTCTCCCTTCAAGATTTATATTGAGGCTTCCTTCCAAAGGAACTTCGATGAGAAGTTTCTCTAAGGGAATCCCTATCATTATGTCGAAATCTTGGATTTCGAACATGTGAAAATCTATGAGAGCCTCAACATCTTTGTGTCTAACAGACACTTGTTGCAGAACCCCACATCCTTCAATAATGGTTCCGAATGAATCTCGGAAGGATTTGCGTGTTGGTGCCAATGGCACATCACCAGGAATGGCGAGAGCACAAGAATCAGAAATGAGATTTGCTCCAACAGTAGGGTTGTATAGGATTCTCATTGGTGTCCCTCTAATAGAACATAAAATGGTAGCCAAAGGTGAGGTCGTCAAAAGAATTTCGGGTGAATTCTCGACTTCAGCTGTCCACTCCCTGCTTAGGATAGAGGTAAACTCCTTGACGGTCTGACGGACGAACACCCCGTCAGGTGGTTTAGGTGGAGTTGGTGGCAATGAAGGTTTCCTATAGCAACAATACTTTGAGGTATTTCCATAATATTCAAAAAGCTCTTCCTCGAAGTAAAATGGAAACTGCGAGGGTTGAATTTCTTCTACTTCGTAGTCTCAGGTTCGGGGGAGGATACCTCTGTCAAGAATTGGGGTATACAAGAAATGGTTTCATCCTTGTCGAAGAGTGTATCCTCCGTTCTTGATACAACTTCCTCTTGGGGAGGCTCATTAAGACCCATAATGAAGGAAGAATTTTCTATAATTCTATCTAGAGGATCCTTGCCTTCTTCTACAGTCTTATGGAGGAAAGATCCTCCAGCCGTAATGTCAAGATATAGGGCAGACTCTTTGTTCAGTCCCATAAGAAATGTTGCAAGAGCATCGGATCAGGGATTAACAAATCTGGGCCAGAATTTTTCAAAAGAGAAAATCTGTCCCAAGCTGCACCTATGGATTCCTTCTCCATCTGCTGGAAGCATAGTACTTCCCTGCGTAAGGAAACAATTCTGGCAATTAGAAAGAAAGCAAGACAAAACTTGTCTCGTAATTCACTCCAATCATCGTTTGTCTTCCCAACGTAGTGGTTGTACCATTGTTTTGCTTTTTCCTTGAGGGAAAAAGGAAAAAACTTCCATTTGAGATTTTCCTGTGTCATACCTTTGATTAGAAGGCATGAACACAATTGTTCGAACTTTCATAGATGGTGGTAAGGTTTTCCACAATACGTTCCTGAGAAAGATTGTTCTCGAACCATGGCTATAGAGCCAGGGCGAAGTTCATAGCTAGTTGAACAAATACGTTCCGCCGAAGGCGGTGGCTCACAGAACTTGCCCTTCGGAGCAGAGTAAGAAAGAATGGTGGGTTGCTCCATTTATATGGTGGTGGTAAGGTAAGGATAAGAAAGGCAAGATGATAGATAAGGGGGATATGATATGAGGGTGATCTTGGTTCGAAGATTAACAGCAACCGTTCCCCGGCAACGGCACCAGAACTGCTTGTTGGTATTTCTTAACACCATAGAGTTATCCGCAAGCGCACGGAAATACCTTTGTAGCACTTCCCCTTAAGGAGTATTCCCAAGGGTATCGAATCCAAAGAACGTGTGTGCTAATCTTTCGAACTAGCTCACCCAAGGACACAAAGTTGTTTGGTAGGCAAGGAACAGAGAGGAATTCAAAGTATTGATACTAATTCAAGGTAGTTTGCAGTAGATGCTTGCTTCGGGCACGGACTTACTCCTAGCAATACTAGGATGACTCCCGCCAAGAGCCTATGGCATAGCCGAACAAGGAGGATTACGAAGGACAGATATGGCTGTCACCACTAATGATTTATAATCTAAGCACCACGCTTACATTCTAAATCACTACACTAGTTGTTTCGAACACAAAGCTACAACTAGAGCATCTAATGAATTAAAGCAGTGAACCCACAAGTAACTACTTGTGCAAACTACCAAGAATAAAAGATCAAACTTGTATTGATTTCACAAAGGCTTACTTGATTGAGTAAAACATTGTAGGGGTAAAAGTGTAGAAGAGGGACTTGACAAGCCCAAGCGTCCTTCTCCTAGACTCTTCACCACACTCTCCTTCTACATTGGTAGCCTCTAGGACTACTCTAAACATTTGGAGTGTAGCACTATTCTCAACTTTTGGTGTGTGTTAGAAGTGAGGTGAGGGGATCTATTTATAGGTAGAGAAGGGTCGGTTCCCGCCACAATTAACGCGCGAATCAGTCACCATTGACTCCAGGGAGTCGGGAGGAGCCAACACGTGTCATTTGATCAGGTTTGGCGCTAGGAAGGGGCCGACCGAATCCCTGGTTCAGTCGACCTGGTCAAGCCTCCCTCGGGGAGTGCTTCCTCCAGGTGGCTTCCAGGTGGGCTCCCTTGATGTATATGGGTGCAACACCGTTGAATCTCCTAGTATTCTTCTGTTTGTGGGCCATTTGATCCATGTGTTGCCACGTGTCACCGCCTGATTCGTTCAAATCCATTTTCATGGATTCATCCCTGCCTGTTTTTGTATTTTGGGTAATAATTCACCTACATACAAATAAACACCAACACTTGTGGAATTGGTTTAGTGTATAGCCCTACCACTATGTTTTGTGTTTCTATTATGAACATTATGAGGTGTATTGACGGTAAAAATATGGTACTAAAGGACTGTCGATAGTGGTGCCCCAACTACTCAACCGACCAAAACCCCATTGCCGTTTTGCAGCTCTACGTTGGCTGCTGCTGCCTCATCTTCCAGTTCATCCACAATGACTACTTCCCCGACGAGCTAGAAGATTTTCTCAGCGATTCGGACTACCGCTTCGTTGGTGCGGGAGTGGCGGGTGACGCCGAATGACCCTGTAAGGACTGGCAGCGAAAGGTGGCCAAAACGATGGACCTGGCCGAGCTCGCAGTAGAGGAGATGGACCGCCCAGACCTCCACCACGTGGGGTGGAAGGACACCATGAGTGTTGTGATGGGCATCGACATGGATAAGCCTTATCGGGTGAGGATGATCCACTGGAACACGTGCAATCTCTCCGTCGAGCAGATCAACTATGCCTACATCGATGCCTTTGTCTCCTTTGAGGCCAGCTACAAGCTACTATCCGGCAACTACTGATCTAACCACCAAGTTTGTAAATCGGCTGTCATGAGTCATCCTGGCAGGGAATTTGCAGGTGCAACGCTCAAGTTATAGCTTTTCTACTTGTGCACTCAATCTCTCTTATAATCATTTTTTTCTTTAGGAAACACTATGTTGGGTTCATATCACATGTTTTCCCCACTGTTGTAGGGTCCACATGTCAGCTGCAGTAACTGCAGATAGAGGATTTCATCGCTAATGTCTTCACATTTAAGTTAATGTTTTAGTAGTTTATGTGATGATTGTTCGAAAAAGAGTAGTTTTCTGATGGAAGAATTATCTGAAGTAGTTTTTTTATCCTTTCGATTTGTCAGGTGTCTGAAATTTGAGAAAATTGTAGGCACAAGATCATTAGAATGTAATTACTGTCATTATTCACTAATTTTGCAATTAATCAGTAACCCTTAATTTTATAGGTTACACGATCACAAATTTCTTTGTTTGATTATTATACAATTACTCTAGTCCTTCAATTACGAAATTACAACTACATATTAATAATTTCGAATTAATAAGTAAGAAACTTACTTCAACTTATTCCGGCCGGTCGGCTGGTGGCGGCGCCGCCACTACGAGGTTCGGGTGCTGCAACCCAGAGCTCCACGCGCCACTGCCATGCACCTCCGCGCTCCACCATGAGGTCATAACTTCGAGATATGATCGGTGTTGCCACACCGCCATCGGTCCGGCATCCGCCTCGCTGTCGCCTCAGCGTGCCGCCGTCTCAGCATGCTGCCTTCAGCCTTCGTGCCGCTGTCGGTTAGATTAGCAGCGTGGGCTGAGGCGAGGGCTTTTAAAAATGCATGTTATTTGACATGCATCAATGTCTTTCACATGATCGATGTCTTTCACATGCATGTTAGTTGTCCATGCATGCTACGCCCCAAACATGATCAACGAGCCTCAAACATGACGATCTCTCAACAAAAAGAGAAAATACATAACATCATCAAACATGATCGAGGTCTTTCACATGCATGTTAGTTGTCCATGCATGGTATGCCCCAAACATGATAAACGAGCTTCAAACATGGCGACGTCTTACAACAAAAAGGGAAAACACGTAACATCATCAAACATGATCAAGGTATTTTACATGCATGTTAGATGTCCATGCATGCTACGCCCTAAACATGTATTCCAATAATAGAATATTTCCTACCATGCATGTATTAATATATATTTCTATGTTTATCATATTCTCTACCATGTATACCCTAAATCTATATGGCAATTTGACTACCACACTAATGAATAATAATATCTTGTCATCAATAGAGATAACATACTTTGTTTGACGGGAAGGATGTTCCCTCGAGGGTTCGAGGATAGAAAGTACTACCATCTAGGCACAGCTCACTACGTGGTTCATCAAATTAATCACTTGCTGCCATGTAGAATATATTTTCCAACATGCTGTACTCGCCCTTTCGAAGAAACAACGGCCGTAAGCGCTAGCCGCTATGTATTCTGATTGTAGGAACAAATGAACATAGTTGTGAAAACAAGTACGCCGCATCTGATCCTCAATTTCATCTTTAACATGATCCTCAACAAGGGGCACAAAAAATCCTCAACACCTGATCAAACATGCATGATCGCGAGCTCTCTTTCACATCCATTCATGTCCACCATCAAACATGATCACGACAATTATCAAGGGTTCGATATGGACTCTCGGCCGCTATTGATTACAGGGGCTTGTAATAAAACTTTATTTTGGTTTCCATCTCACTTATTAACATATGCCGGAAATAGTCTGATCTTTAAGAAAAATATATGGACTCTCGGTCGATTGCCACGCGCGTTCACGTCAATCTTCCTCACCTCATCAAAATTGTTCGCACGAAATGTTTCAGACACCACGGGATGGACCTACAAAGTATGCTAGGTGGGCCATTGCATACTCGGGACCTTTTGCATCTCAAATTAAAAAAAGCCAGTGAAGATGATGGGACGCGTTGAGCCATTGTGATAACCGAGAGGAGGCAAACCTCAGTTTCGAGTAACTCGAACCAACCCACCGAATCAAAAGCACAGTTTTCGAAGTGTTCGATCATCTCAACTCGCGCGCTTAGATGATGACCCTCTATAAAGGCACACCGTCCTCTCGCTTCTCCATCGCACCACTCCATCGATCATAGTCTCCAAACTTCTCCTCTTGCTTCTCCACTGCACATCTGTCGAGCACCTCTTGCTTTTTCTCCTCACCTCCATCGCCACACAAATGGGTGGCCCCGCACCCAAGCGCTCTCTAGGCCATCGATGTCCTCCGAACCTCCTTCTCTGTTTCCATCGCTGCCAATGTCGGTGGAACTGGAGGCGGCACCCGCACCTCCTCTGCTTCTGTCTCCGCCCGCGGCACCTTCACCTCCTCCGCCAGCAGCGCCCGCCTCTCCTTAGCTCGATTGGGTTGATGAGACTGTCCGCCTCTTCACTGCTTGCATCGATGAACTCAAGCGCCGGCTTAAGGAGGTCATTGACGACAAGTCCGCTGCCGCAAAGAGCGCAAGAGCACTCAAAAAAATGGCGCGGGATGTATTTAATGATAAATCTCACTCTTGTCACCGTCTGAGTTTGGGAGCCTTCCCCACCACACTAGCATGGACTCCGTCGGCTAATACTGCTTCAGGTTAGGCTTTGTGGCCGCTCGTTTTGATTCCCTCTACCAGACGATCGGGGAGGAGTTTAGGGTGGAGTCCTGCCAGCAACTACTGAACGCTGTCGCCCAAAAGTTCATTCTGGTGATGGAGGCAAAGGACGCACCACCGATGGATGTGGCGGAGCAGGAGGGGCCACCGGCGGATGCGGCGATGGAGGAGGAGGCGCCACCGACGGATGTGGTGGCATAGGTGGATGAGGTGGAGGCACCTTGGGCGGAGGTGCCACGGGAGATGCGGCAACGGCGGAGGATGTTCCACCGACAGATGCGGCGTAGACGGAGGAGGAGGAGGTGGACGAGTGCTCCGAGTAGAGTAAGATTAGGAGTATTTTTATTCTTGTTTTCTATTTGTTTTTCTTTTTTTCTTATTTGTGATATATGTGTTGTTTTTATGTTAATGAAAATTTTTCTATGTTCATGAACAATGTGTCCTATGCATTATCGGAAAACGTCTTTTATCGAAAAACAACTCCTTTAACCCCTGTGGTGCGGGAACCGAATTCTCTGCGGTAGGGCCACACAGTTGTCTCCGTGTGACCCTACCCAGATAGTTGCCACGTATGTTCATGCTCCAAATCTTACAGTAATACAGCCGCGGGTGCACTGCATGGTTCCCGCGACTTTGCAACCCTGCCCCGATGATTGCCGCGTACACCAATGCCCCAAATCTTGCATCGCGCGCGGACACAACCTAGGGGCAGACCTAAATGGTATGTCGGGTGGACCTCGGCATACCCTAAGCCCAGTAAAAATTCTTTTGTTTACTCGTGGTCTGTGCGTAGTGACCAGCCATAGCAATTATCGCTCGATAATGGTTCTGCGTGCAAGTGGCTCCGACCCACAAACAAGCGACTTGCCTGCAGGTGAATCAGCAATTCTTGAAGGGCGTTGTCACACCCTCATTTTCATCCATCATGCATTGCATACATTTTTATACATGTTTAACATTAAGCAACATAAAAAGGAACACGTTTAAAATGAATTGGAAGCAAAACAACATTTAAAATCCTGGATAGGTGCGGACTTGTCTTGTTTGGATGCCTGGACTAGTCCCTTTGACTTTTTGTTGTCCTCCGAACTTATCCGCTTGAGGCCCGGATTAGTCCAAAATTGCTTATGACGATTGTCCGGACATGTCCATTACACTGTACGGACTAGTCCATTCTTCGCTACTGGAAGTCTTCGGAGTTGTCTAGTAATCCCTGTTTTGGTCCTGTTTTTGGAAAAATTGTCAAGCCTCTGAACTTGTTCGACTTCATACCGGACTTGTCCATTTAACTATCTGGAACTTCGATTTGTCTACGATCGGACTTGTCCATCTTATAGCAGACTTATCTATCCAACCTTCTAACTTTCAATGGACTGGTCCGACCCCTAGCAGACTTGTCTGATATTCCCGACTCGGATTCAATCTTTTCCAAATGATATGTTATTGGCTATTTTCCTTAATTGATCCCAAGAACGTCATGCCCAACCCCTGTGGAGCCCATGTGAGATCCCTATACGGCCTCCACCACCCTGGACACGAAATCCAACGAACATTACCATATCCACCTCTATATAAACACACCAACACCAACCCCTTCACCTCTTTGCCACAATTGAAGAAACCCCAAACCGTAGTTCGTGAGAGATGCTGTCAAGAGGAGTTCATCGCCAGTTCTCCACCAATTCTCCATCTTCTTTGGACCTAGGCTCAAGATCTCGGGCTTCATCGAATTCACGACCCTTGAGTTGTTGAATTCACGGTAACTACCTTAGAGCAACCTTTTCTACGTAATATACGATCCTATATTGACTTTAACCATGCTCTGGTTAGAAATTCGCCAAAAAACCTTACCTGAGCGGTCTTGTCCGGCCCTGTGCAGACAAGTCCACTCGACTTTCTGGTCCAGGGTGCACTAGTTCGGTCCCCAGTACGGACTTGTCCAGCCACCTAAATCTGAAGTTGATGAATTAATCCCAATTTGATTCAAATGAGTTCGAAGGCTGCTGAAACTTGTTGAAAACCATTATAACTACTTAGTGAACATTAGTACCAACTCATTAACAAGTTTTACCTCATAATTGCATTAATCATGTATGTCATGGCATATTGAGTAATATATGGGCATTTATTGATTTTAATGTTTTTTTGTATGTTTATTGCACGGAATAGAAGGTGTTGCTCTAGAGTGTGCATACTATCGAGGACCTCCAGCACGAGAACTTCAAAGCTTTTGATCCTAAGCAGTCTCAGGAGCAAGGCAAGTGTCCTTGATAATTTTCATCCTATTTTTAAATGTATATTTTAAAAACTGCATTCTTGTGTCGAAATAATGGGGAACCCAAGATAGGAGCTTACTAGTCTTGTTGACCATCTTTTTCACTTGGAATATATTATAGAGAGTCGAGAAGGGCTTTTTACCATTTTGCTTCGCTCTAGTTATTTGGGATGGGAAAACAACCAAATGTCTTAACTAAGAATTAATGAATTTGTGGATGATATGAATTGATGAACATGATTAATCAATAACATGGGACTTGGGAGTTCTAAGCAAGCATTGTTTTTGGATTGGGTTGAATGATATGGAGGTTTGCTTGCCTTGGATATATGGATCAGTTCATGCGAGAATATGCCAGGACAACAGTGTCACCACAAGGACAAGTATGGGTGCGGCTTAGCCAATTAATTAGTTGTATTGTTAGCATTGTTCGAATCATTTGGGGGAGCAGGGAATAAAAGTCGGTTGGATTTGCAATAGTGGCGGGACTGCCCTGGGATCCGAAGGCACAAGAGGGGGCCCTTGGATGGATGTGCTTAGTTGGAGGTATCACCACCGGTGAAATCTCAGTGGGTCTCTTGGCGATACACCTAAGGAAATGTAATTGGCATAAGGGAGGTTCCTTTAGTCGCTGACGGGTGACAAAATCATGAACTTGTGCGTAAAGTGGTACAACCTTTGCAGAGTTTTAAAAACTATCATGATAGTTGTGCTCCTGGTTAGGAGCACCTGGATGACCTACATGATTAAATTTGAACTTGGGATTCGGGATGGTTATGATTGAGCTGTGATAATTGAATATGGTTAATGTTGATGGTATGAATTTTGTTTGGATGGATAATTATTGATGGATGTGATATAATGGTAATTGATGGTACTGGACTGATAATTGGTAATTATTGGGATATGATGGGTTTACTTCACATAGACAATATAGGATGCTATTTTCATGTTTATTATCAACAATTAGCCATTAGCCATTGTTTATTGTCATTCCTTGTCTAAGCTACATGTCATTATTTCCCACACTTGCTGAGTACGAAATGTGCTTACCCTTGCAGTTCCCCCACCAACAGTTTCAGGTGATGTTCAGGAGTACCCTGAGGATAATGGGGAGTACTAGGCTGTAGGCTGCCGTCGACTTACTTGTGGTGTTGCTTGGAGCCAAGCTATCCCTTATGCTTATTTTGCTTAGTTGCTTGATTAGATTATTTCTGCCGCAGTTATAGTTCCATATTGATCATTAGAGTTTGTAATTTGAGGATTATTTGAATATTGTAATAAAAGTACCCTTTTTAATTAACTTGTGTTGTGGTAATATTTTGTATATCGTTTGCGATGCACTCGCGTATGTGTCTTGAACATCCTGGGCACACATGTGCGTCGCACTTGGTTCATTTTCGGAATCGGGTGTCACAAATTGGTACAAGATTCATAGGTTGACCGTAGGACGTAACCTTGATAGAATGGAAACTTTAGAGCACATAGGAACACTTATGAATGGTTGCGGATTGCTTGGTGTGCTGATTGCTATGTAATGTTGCTTGTATGCTTTTGTGCTTAGTAGAGGATTATGGGGTGCTTTAGCGTTTGCCACATCCATATAGGCTAGTATAGATAGTTGCTTTGTTTCATATGACTTGATGCATATAGTTGGGGATGTTTTCTAAATTCTTTATCTCTTGCTCTTTCTTCAGATGCGGAGGACTCGCAACCAAAGGGATGCCAATGAGAATGAGGAGAACAATGGAGCACCTTAGAACAACAACAATGGACCTGGACCTGAGGTTGTCAACCTTTAGCGGTTGTTGACTATGCAGAATCAACTTATGGAGACGGTGATGCAAACCTTGGGACAGCTGCAGGCCAACAATCAAAACCATCCCCATATGCCACCACCACCCCCACCGCCTCATAACAGGTTGGGAGAGTTTATGAGGACTAGGCCACCCACCATTGCTCAAGACAATGATCCTATGGAAGCTGATGACTGGCTAAAATCTGTGAAGAAGAAGCTTGCTATCGTCCAGTGCAATTATAGGGAGAAGGTCCTTTTTGTTTCCCATCAGCTAGTTGGAGCAGCTATGGATTGGTGGGACTCGCTATGCAATTCCCATGAAAATCAAGAGAGGATCACTTGAGCTGAATTCAAAGAGAGCTTTTGTTCTGATTTTGTTTTTGATGGTGTTATGATCTTGAAAAAGCAAGAATTTGAGAACCTAAGGCAAGGAAAGTCAAGAGTGAGTATCTCAATAAATTTACTGAACTCTCAAGGTATGCTCTAGAGGATGTCAACTAGGATAGCGACAAGCAATATTTGTTCATGAGAGACCTAAACAATGAAATTCAAGTCCAATTACTCAATTGTGACTATGCCAATTTCGTGAAGCTGGTGGACAAGACCATTGTGGTTGAAAACAAGGTTCGGTAGATGGAACAAGATAATAAGAGGAAGATGACATACCAAGGGCAGCCGCAGGGGAGCAATGTACGTCCTCGCCTTGTGCCGCCAAATGCGCCATATTACAACCCATCCGCTCCTGTTTATCGAGCTGCATATCCTCCACGCCAAAACCACCAGCAGCAGCGCCCTATTATGCAAGCCCCTAGCCAGCTGGCGCCGTATGCACCGTGCCCTAATATGATGGCTAACTCTTATAATTAGCAACTCTGAGTTTCCCTACTACTTCGGGCAGCAAGACATGCTATGCTTGTTGATAAGATGGACACTTTGCAAGTAAGTGCCCCAAAAGAAGATATGGACCAATGAACAGTGCACCAAAGCAGAATCCATGATCGAATGGAGGAGCACCACAAGGCAACCGTGGGAAGCAGAATGTCATTCATGGCAATGTGAAACATGTCTCTACTGAGGTGGCCTAGCAAGAGGATGACGTCGTGATTGGTATATTCCTCACAACTCCAACCCCTCGACCATTTTATTTGATTATGGAGCATCTCATTCATTCATATCATCGAAGTATGTTGCCAAGTATAATATGCCTATAGCTCATTTGAAACACACTATGTTGGTAAAATCTCCTGGAGGAGAGATGAGGACAAATATAGTGTGTCCAAAAGTAAATATCAAAATAAGGGGGGGTAGACTTTCTTGCAAATATCATTGTCATGGATTCCCAAGGGATAGATATAATACTTGGTATTGATTGGTTGTGCAAGAATAATGGAGTGATTCAGTGTGCTGAGAGGATTGTGCAATTGACAAGTTAGCATGGCACTCGTATTGAAGTTGAGACAGCCCAACCCCCAACGGATAAAGCGACGTTGAGTCATGTGGAAGGTGTGACATTGGAGAGTATTCTGGTTGTTTGCGAGTATCCAGATGTGGAACTGCACCTATAGCTAAGAGGCCATATAGGATCCCTCCTATGAAGTTAGTGGAGCTTAAGAAGCAAATTCAAGAGCAGCTATAGAAGGGTTTCATCCACCCAAGCTCTTCAGCTTGGGGAGGGCTGGTGCTTTTTGTGGACAAGAAGGATGGATCTCAAAGAATGTGTGTGGATTACTGAGCTCTTAACGAGGTGACAATCAAGAATATGTATACATTGCCCCGTATAGAGGATTTTTTCGATCAAATGAAGGGTCCATGTATTTTCTCCATGATTTGTTTGAGGTCAAGCTATTTCCAAATGAAGATTAGATCGTCGGATATACCCAAGATAGCTTTTCGGACACGATATGGATCTTATGAGTATACCGTTATGTCTTTTTGATTGACCAATGCACCGGCATACTTTATGTACCTCATGAATAAGGCTTTCATGGAATACTTGGATATATTCATGGTGGAGCTCATTGATGACATTACGATCTACTCGATAAGCGAGGCAGAGCATGAGGAGCACTTGAGGCTCACATTGCAGAAATTGAGGAAACACCAATTATATGACAAATTAAGCAAGTGCAAATTTTGGTTAAGGGAAGTATAATTTTTGGGACAAATCATCTTTGGAGGAGGAGTATCAGTTGACCCAGGAAAAGTGAGGGATGTGTGAAATGGGAACCGTCGCAAAACGTAAAGGAAATCTGGAGTTTCCTCGAAATGTCTGGATATTACCGTTGGTTCATCGAGGACTTTTCTAAAATAGCCAAGCTATGGCTGAGTTGCTAATGAAGTGAAAAGCATTCCAATGGACTCAAGCTTGTCAAAACAGTTTTGAGAAGTTAAAGAAGAGGTTAACCACCGCGCCACTCTTGGTTTTACCAGATGTTAGCAAACGTTTTTATATCTATTGTGATTAATCAAGACAGGGACTTGGATGTGTGCTCATACACGAAGGTCAAGTGGTAGCTTATGCATCGAGGCAGTTGAAGAAACATGAGCAGAACTATCCTACGCATGATCTCGAACTTGCAGCCGTAGTGCATACTTTGAAGATATGGAGACATTACATTCTTGGTCATAGGTGCAAGATTTACACGGACCTCAAGAGCCTCAAGTACATATTCACGCAAATGGACCTAAATTTGAGGCAATGAAGATGGTTGGAGCTCATTAAGGATTATGATGTGGGAATCAACTGTCACCTAGGGAAGGCTAATGTGGTGGCTGATGCTTTGAGTCAGAAAGGAGTAACCACCAACTCATGGTTCAGTAATTGATATTCGAGCTATGCCAGGAGTTTAAACGGTTGAATCTTGGATTTATGAATGAGATGGGGATAATGGAGTTAAATCCAACCTTGGAGCAAGAAATTCGAGAAGCTCAGGCCAAGGATGAGGAAATTCGAGAAATCAAAGAAAGGACCCAGGAAGGGAGAGAATTCAGATTTGATGAGGATGACCAAGGTACTCTATGGCTTGGGAAACGGATTATTTTGCCTAATGTAGAAGATATTAAGGAACTATTATTAAAGGAGGCACATGACTCACCTAACTCAATTCATTTCGGCTGTACAAAGATGTACAAGGACTTGAAAACATGTTATTGGTGAGCTAGCATGAAAAAGGACATAGTTGAATATGTAGCTTTGTGTGATGTGTGCCAATAGATCAAAGCGGAACATCAAAAGCCAACTGGATTGTTCTAGACATTGAAGATTCTGGAATGGAAGTGGGAAGAAATCGGTATGGACTTCATAGTTGGATTACCTTGAACCTTGTCCGGTTATGACTCAATATAAGTTATTGTGGATCGGTTGACCAAATCAGCTCATTTCATTCATGTCAAGACCAAGTACACCGTTGCACGGTTAGTTGAGTTGTACATGGAGAAAATTGTATGACGACACAGAGTACCCAAGAAAATAGTCTCGGACCGAGGTTTTCAATTCACCTCTAGTTTCTAGCAGAAACTCCATGAAGCTATGGGTACAAGATTAAATTTTAGCTCTGCATATCACCCTCAAACGGATGGACAAACCGAGAGGACCAACCAAATATTAGAAGACATGTTGAGAGCTTGTGCCTCGAAGCATGGACGCAGCTGGGACAAGAGCTTGCCATTAGCGGAGTTTTC
This sequence comes from Tuctoria greenei, assembly GCA_036927565.1. Lineage (NCBI taxonomy): Eukaryota > Viridiplantae > Streptophyta > Magnoliopsida > Poales > Poaceae > Tuctoria > Tuctoria greenei. The sequence continues at coordinate 177,339,328 of JAYESD010000004.1, read as the reverse complement.
CTACAATAATAGTTACCAAGCCAGTTTGACGATGTCGCCATATGAAACAATATATGGAAGGAAGTGTAGGACACTCTTGTTTTGGAATGATATGGGAGAGAACCAAGTGTTTGGACCAGATGTGTTGTAAGTGGCTAAAAAGCAAGTTCACATAATACGCGAGAATTTGAGGGCCGCTCAAACAAGACAAAAGGGTTATGTGGATAATAGGCGGAGAAGCATAGCGTTTGAAGTGGGAGACTTTGTATACCTTAAAGTTTTACCTATGCAAGGTCATAAGCGGTTTAATGTCAGAGGCAAGTTGAAACCTCGCTATATTGGGCCACTCGAGATTTTGAGCAAACATGGAGAAGTGGCATGTAAGATGGAGATGCCAGCACATCTTTCCAATGTTCATGATTTGTTTCACGTTTCTGAGCTCAAAAAGTGCTTAAGGGTACCAGAAGAACAAGTGCCAATGGAGGATTTGGAATTAGAGACAGATTTGACTTATGCTGAGCAACCGGTCAAAATATTGGAAACCAAGGAGAGAGTCACAAGAAACAAGGTGATTCGATGGTGCAAAGTGCAACGGAAGCATCATACAGAATCGGAAGCAACTTGAGAGCTGGAAGAAGACATCAAGGGGGAATTTCCATACCTATTCTCTTCTACGTGAATCTCGAGGGCGAGATTCATTTTAAGGAGGGTAGGTTTGCAACACCCTCATTTTCGTCCATCATGCATTGCATACATTCTTATACATGTTTAACATTAAGAAACATAAAAAGGAACAAGTTTAAAATGAATTAGAAGCAAAACAACATTTAAAATCCTTAATAGGTGTGGACTTGTCCATTTTGGATCACTGGACTAGTCTGTTTGACTTTCTGTTGTCCTCCGGACTTATCCGCTTTTTGCCTGAATTAGTCTGAAATTGCTTCTGATGATTGTCCGGACACGTCCGTTACACTGTACGGACCAGTCCGTTCTTTGCTACTAGAACTCTTCGGAGTTGTCTGGTAATCCCTCTTTTGGTTTGGTTTTTGGAAACTTTGTCAAGCCTCTAGACTTGTCCGGCCTCATACAGACTTGTCCGTTTAACTCTTTGGAACTTCGATTTGCTTGCGATCAGACTTGTTCGGCTTGATCTCGAAATTATCCATCCAACTTTCTGACTTCCAACGGACTAGTACGGCCCCTAGAGGACTTGTCCGGTATGCCCGACTCGGATTCATTCTTTTCCTCGATGATATGTTATTGGGCATTTGCCTTAATTGGGCCCAAGATCATCGTGCCCAACCCATGTGGAGCCCATGTGGGACCCCTACTACCTCCACCACCTTGAACTCGAAATCCATTGAACCTTACCACCTCCATCTCTATATAAACATTCCAACACCCACCCCTTCACCTCTTTGCCACAATTGAAGAAACCCCAAACCCTAGTTCGTGAGAGCTGTCATCAAGAGGAGTTCATCGCAGCCAGGAGGAGGGAAGGAGGAAGGAGAAGGATCAAGCAAGATCTTCATCAACTCATTGACGATATCATTAATTCTCCACAAATTCTCCATCTTCTTTGGATCTAGGCTCAATATCTCAGGCTTCGTCGAATTCACGATCCTTGGGTGGTTTATTTACGGTAATTACCTTATATCAACCTTTTCCGTAAAATACGATCCTATATTGACTTTAACCATGCTCTAGTTGGAAATTCGCCAAAAAACCCTAGCCGAGCGGACTTGAGTGGCCCTGTGTAGACTAGTCCGATCAACTTTCTGGTCCAAGGCCGACTAGTCTAGTCCCCAATACGGACTTGTCCTGACACCTAAATCAAAAGTTTCTCAATTAATCCCGATTTGATTCAAATCAATTCGAAGTCTGTTCAAACTTGTTGAAAACAATTATAACTAGTTATTAAACATTAGTAGCAACTCATTAACAAGTTTTACCTCATAATTGCATTAATCATGCATGTCATGGCATATTGCATAATATATGAGTATTTATTGATTGTAATGTCTGTTTTGTATGTTTACTGCACAGAATTGAATGTGTTGCTCTAGAGGGTGCTATTGAGGACCTCCAGCACCAGAATTTCGAAGATTTTGATCCTAATCAATCTAAGGAGCAAGGCAAGTGTCCTTGATTGTATTGATCTTGTTTTTAAATGTTTTGTTTAAAAAACTGCATGCTTGTGTCAAAATGATGGGGAACCCAAGATAGTAGTTTACTAGTCTTGTTGACCATCCTTGTGTCTTGGAATATATTATAGAGAGTCGGGAAGGGTCTTTTACCTTTTTGCTTCATTCTAATCAATTAGGATGGGAAAAAAACAAAATGTCTTAACTAAGAATTAATGAATTTATGGATGATATGAATTGATGAACATGATTAATAAGTAACATGGGACTCTATAGATCTAAGCAAGCATGGTTTGTGCATTGGGTTGAATGATATAGTGGCTTGCTTGCCTTGGATCTAAGTACCGGTTCATGCGAGAATATGTCAGGAAACCAGTGCCACCAGAAGGCCATGTATGGGTGCGGCTTAGCCAATTAATTATGTGTATTTCCAGCATTGTTCGAATCATTTGGGGGAGCCAGGAATGGGAGTCGGTTTGGTTTACAATAGTGGTGGGACTGCCCTGGGATCCAAACGGCACGAGAGGGGGCCCTTTGTTGGATGTGCTCAGTTGGAGCCATCACCACCGGTGAAACCTCAGTGGGTCTGAATATGCTGGTAGTCCCTTTGTAAAGTCTATTTTGTGATCTCTTGGTCATACACCTAAGGAAGTGTAATTGGTATAAGGGAGGTTTCTCTAGTCGCTGACGGGTGACAAAATCACGAACTTGTGGGTAAAGTGGTATAACCTCTACAGAGTGTTAAAAGCTATCATGATAGTTGTGCTACCGGTTAAGAGCACCTAGATGACCTACTTGGTTAGAGTGGAACTTGGGATTTGGGATGGTTATGGTATTGGTTATGGCTGAGCTGTAATATTGAATATGGTTAATGTTGATGGTAATAATTTGGCTTTGGATGGATAATTATTGATGATTGTGATATAATGGTAATTGATGGTATTGGACTCATAATTGGTAATTATTGGGATATGATGGGTTTACTTCACATAGACAATGTAGGATGCTGTTTTCATGTTTTAAATGTACTTTTCAGCAATTAGCCATTGTTTATTATCATTCCTTGTTTAAGCTACATGTCATTATTTCCCACACTTGTTGAGTATGACATGTGCTAACCCTTGCAATTCCCCCAACAGCAGTATCAGGTGATGTTTGGGAGTACCCTAGATCGTCAAGATCGAAGTGTTGTCTTCAAGATCCTTGATTCATCGGAGTCCTAAACATCTGGTATACCTTCCATTTCCTTTTCCTTACGTGAATTCAACTTCTAATCTCCAAATTCACGTCGATCTAGGAAAACCTAATCTGCTGATCTCGCAAAGTGCGGACTTGTCCGGTCCCTAGCGGACTAGTCCGATTTTCCTGGTTAAATTGTGTTGAATTAATTCCAAAATTACAACTAATCAAATCCAAACCTGTATAAACTTGTTAAAATCTATTAGAACTAGATAGTGATCATTTAAAAGCAACCTATTAACAAGTTCTACTTTGCATTTGCATTAATCATGCATGTCATGTCATATTGAGTAATATTTGTGCACTCTTTGATTGTTTTTCTTGTTTGTATGTTTATTGTGTGGATTAGACGGATTTGCGCTAGAGAGTGCCGCAGAGGATCTCCAACACCAAGATTTTGAAAGCTTTAACCCGAACCAATCCCAATAGCAAGGCAAGTGTCCTTGAAGCATATTGATCCTGTTTTGAAATAAACTTTTTGTTTGGAAAACTGCATGCTTGTGTCAATTTGATGGGAATCCTATGATAGGAAGTTAACTAGTTTTGTTTGACCACCCTTGTCACCTGGAATTTATGGTAGAGTGTCGGGATGAGTTTTTTAACTTTTTGCTTCGCTTAATTAATTGGGATGGGAAAACAATTATACTATTTAATTATGCATTAATGAGATTATGATTAACATGAGCTGGTTAATATGATATGGTAATGGGTGATCTAAGCAAGCCTAGTATGTGGATGGGTTGGACGTTATGGTGGTTTGCTTGCTTTAGATCTAAGGACCGGTTCATGCAAGAATAAGCCAGGACTACAGTGCCACCACGAGGCCTAGTATGGGTGCGGCGTAGCTGATTAATTAGGGTGTTGCTAGTGCTGTTTGGACCATTAAGGATGCTCGGGGAAGGGGTAGTCGGATTGGGTTTGTTGATGATTGGTGGGACTACCCTAGGATCCAAATGGCTCAAGAGGGGGCCCTTGGTTGAAGATGTGCTCAATTGGAGGCATCGCCACCAGTGAAACATCAATGGGGTCTAAATAGGCTAGCAATCCCTTTATAATGGCTATTTTATGATCTCTTAGCCACACACCAATGGAAGTGTGAGACGGCATAATACAGGTTCTAGTCACTGCAAGGTGATGAAATCACGAACACGTGGGTAAAGTGTCACAAACTCTGCAGAGTCTAATATAAACTATCATGATAGTCGTGCTCCCGCTTATGAGCACCTAGACAACTTCCATGATTAGAGGGAAATTGGGATTTGGTTATGGTTATGGATGTTTATGAATTATGGATATTGGTAAATGATGATGGATATGGAATATGGACTGGTATTATGATAACTACATGGCTTATGATGGGTTTATTTCATATACATATAATATATTGCTTTTCAAATGTTTTAATGTACTTCTCGGCACTTAGCCATTATTATATTCGTCATTTGTATTAGCTACATGTCATACTTTACACACTTGATGTGTACGACATGTACTCACCCTTGCAATTCCCCCACCAACAGTTGCAGGTCAGGATTGGGAGTTTAATGATGATAATGCGGAGTTCTAGGTCGTGTGTTCCGTCAGCTTGCCTGTGGTGTTGCATGGAGCTGCGCTATACCTATTGCTTAGCTGCACAGTTGCAAATTTAGTTTATTTCCTGTAACGCCCTCATTTTGATGCATCATGCCCTATATAAACTCATATACATGTTTGACATTAACCCACAACAAGAGGATCGAGTTTAAAATTGAGTTGGAGCATTTAAAATTTATTTGGAACAAAACCGCACTTAAAATGCAGGAAAGTGCGGACTAGTCTGATTTTGCTAAGGACTAGTCCGATTTCCCTCTGACTAAAAACGGTCTTGTCCGTTTTTGCTGCAGAATAGTCCAATTTTGCCTCTGGAAACTTTCGGACTTGTCCAATTTTGCGGGGACTAGTCCGATATTCCAAGAATCCTTGAAAAATTGCTAAGTCCTTGGACTTTTCCGGACTAGTCCGGTGTTCCAGCGGACTTGTCCGATTTCCTCTCTAATTAAAGTCGGACTTTTCTGATTTTTTGCCAGACTTGTCCGATTTTCTCTCTGGATGACTTCGGACTAGTCCGGTCCTTTCCGGACTTGTCCGATATTTCGTGACTCTGAATTGATCTTTCGTTTTACGACATGTTTCTTGGGTTTCACGTTAAGTGGGCCTAGGGACGTCGTGCCTAACTCTATTAGAGCCCATGTGGGACTCTAAACCGGCCTCTACTCCTCTCAAACTCGAAATCCATCTAACCCTAGCCTCCACCTCTATATAAACAACCCCACCCCTTGGTTTGCCATCTATTTTCCACTTTTCCACCCCACCCAAACCCTAGTTCGTGGAGAGCCACCATCAAGGAAGGAGGAGGAGATCCCAAGCAGGAAGAAGAAGAGGAAGGAATGAAAGAGGATCAATATATCCAAAAAGTTTCGCCCTTCACCACCAATTCATCTCCAAGTTCATCACCAACCCTAGAGCACCAAGATCCAAGTGCTACCTCCAAATTTCTTGATTCATTGGTGTTCTGAACACCTGGTATACCTTCTATTCTCTTTAACTTACGTGAATTCAACCCCTAATCTGCAAATTCACATCGATCTAGAAAAACCTAGTCCGCTGATCTCGTAAAGTGCGGACTTGTCCGGTCCCTAGCGGATTAGTCCGGTCTTCCTGGATAAATTGTGTTGAATTGATTCTAAAAATTTGATCTAATCAACTCCAAACCTGTATAAACTTCTTAAAATCTATTAGAACTAGTTATTGACTATTAAAGCAATCTATTATCAAGTTCTACCTTGCATTTGCATTAATCATGCATGTCATGTCATATTGTTTGTGCACTCTTTGATTGTGTTTCTTGTTTGTATGACTATTGTGTGGATTAGACGGATTTGAGCTTTAAAGTGCCGCAGAGGATCTCCAGCACTAAGAGATTGAAGGCTTTGACCCTAATCAACTGCAAGAGCAAGGCAAGTGTCCATGAAGCATATTGATCCTTTTTTTTTGAAATAAATGTTTTGTTTGCAAAATTGCATGCTTGTGTCAATTTGATGGGAACCCTATGATAGGAAGTTTGCTAGAATTGTTTAACCACCCTTGTCACCTGGAATTATGGTAGAGAGTCAGAAAAGGGCTTTTTACCTTTTGCTTCGCTTATTTAACTGGGATAGGGAACAACTATACCGCTCAATTTAATTATGCATGGATGAGATTATGGTTACCATGAACTGGTCGATATGATATGGTAATGGGTGATCTAAGCAAGCCTGGTATGTGGATGGGTTGGATGTTATGGTGGTTTGCTTGCTTTTGATCTATGGACCGGTTCATGCGAGAATAAGTCAGGACTACAGTGCCACCACGAGGCCACGTATGGGTGCGGCGTAGCTGATTAATTAGGGCTTTGCTAGTGCTGTTTGGACCATTATGGATGCTCGGGGAAGGGGTAGTCAGATTAGGTTTGTTGATGATTGGTGGGACTACCCTAGGATCCGAATGGCTCAAGAGGGGTCCCTTGGTTGAAGATGTGCTCTGTAGGAGACATCGCCACCTGTGAAACCTCAGTGGGGTCTAAATAGGCTAGTAATCCCTTTGTAAAGGCTATTTGTGATCTCTTGGCCACACACCGATGGAAGTGTGAGACGGCATAATAGAGGTTCTAGTCATCGAAAGGTGATGAAATCACAAACACGTGGGTAAAGCGGTACAAATGCGGCGTGGGGAGTAAAAACCGAACGGGAACTCGACGTCGGTGACCAGGGGGTATAAATAGGCATAGTGGGATGAGGGGAGCTTGCCACGGCGCAAGCAAGGAGGCAGCTCGGTGGCTTGCATGCCGGGTGTGTCGCCACCGAGTGCCATCGTGAAAACAGAGGGGGCAGCTCGAGTGTGAGTCACTAGAAAGTGGGTCCCACAACCCTTTAAGCCTATCCTCTCTGGAACTTCAATTCCCCTACTAAAATTAATCCAAAAATCCTAGATTTTCGTAGAGAGGCTCAAATAAATATCTGGAATTTCATTATTAAATCAAAACTTCAAATTTATCAGGTTTCATTTGAAATTCAAATTTGAATTTGAATTTGATTTCAATTCAATGGAGCCACTGAATTAAATAGAAAATGAGTTTCAAAAATTGTGAAACTTCTTGGATAAGTCAAGCAAGTCATGCTGATCATGATGGTGTTTTCAAATTTTATGTTCAAATAAGTTTGAACAGTATTTAAAATTTAAACTTAAATATGGCTTGAGTTTGTTAAGCATATCACATAAAATAGCAAATCGAACTCAAAAATCATTAAACATTGCAGGAGGGCTATTTGGAATATTATGAGGCAATGGGAAATGTATAGCCTTAGATTTGAATATTTTGACAGAGCCTAAATGTATAATGATATATTAAAATTTATTTGAATATATTCAGTACTGCATAGTGTTTTTCCCTAGCAAAATCAATTCAAGGAAATCCGAAATTTGTAGGGAGGTCACTTGAATTATCCTAGGGTCATTGGTGAAGTCCATCCCTAATGTTAATAAATTTTTGAGTATGAGGGAAAGAATTATGCTTGATGATATCAAGTTCTTGTGCACAACCATAATTGGCCTTTACTATGGTTGAAAATAAACTAGTAACTGAACTTCATATGAAGGAAAAGTTGGGATTTTACATTCCCCCTTCCTTAAAAGAATCTTGTCCCGAGATTACAAAAGGAAGGATAACTGAAAAATATCTAATGAACATATGCTGCTAACAAGTCCAGATTGTTCGTTCTAAGGTATTCTCACTTTTCCACATTGCTTCTTCAGCGGTGTGGTTGCCCCACATGACCTTGTAGAAATGCAAGGTGCAACTTCTTGTGGTGCGAGTCTTCTCATCGACTATCTAGGTTGGATGCTCAGAGTAAGTTAGATCTTGTTGGTGAGTTTCCAAATATTCAATACGGACGGCAGTTGGGGCCTTGAGACATTTCTGCAACGGTGAAATGTGAAATACATTGTAGACCCCTGAAAGCGACGCTGGTACCTATAGCCGATAGGCCACCGGTCCGCATTGTTCAATTACTGCGAATGGCCCAATGAAGCATGGAGCTAGCTTCCCTTTTACTCCGATGCGATGAATCCCTTTCATTGGGGATACACATACGTAAATGTGATCCCTGACATCGAAGTAAAGAGGTTGACGTCGTTTGTCCGCATAGCTTTTCTGACGAGATTGAGCAACCTTGAGATTGAGAAAAGGTTTGGAAGATGGTGGCGACGATGGACCGATGAGGTGAAAACCGAGGGTTGGGGAAAAACGCTATTCCGGCTTGATTACCCAATGAAACTCAATGACTATTCTTCGAGGTGACACGCCTAGTTGGGTAGAACAACAAAGCACACGTGCAGAAGAAATAATCAAACGTAGAAATGAAATTTCGCGCGTGACCTAGCTTGGCTCCTAACCGAAGCTCATCTGGAAAATCACTAATACTCGAGCTAGGAGGGATGCACTACAGGAAACGCGATCATTTGCGATGGCATCTCTGTGTCCGTCGCAAATAAGAACGCCGTCGCAAATAAGGACTAATTTTCGACGGCCAATCCTAGGGCCGTCACAAATAAGGACTAATTTGCGACGGCTAGCCCTAGGGCCGTTCAAATCAAGAAGCCGTCACAAATAAGAACTTATTTGCGATGGCTGCAAAAGTACTATCGCAAATAAGTTCAATTGCGACGACCATAATATAAGGTCGTCGCAAATAAGGGCTAATATCGGCCCCATCGACCCCCGACACCTCATTCTCCTCCACGCCCCCGAATACATCGCCGCTGCCCTGCCACACCCCCGCCGCCCTGCAGCGCCCCCACCGCCGGCCACCGCCGGCCCCGCTCCTGCCGCCGCCCCCGGCCCCCCGCCGCCCCCGGCCCTGCCGCGGCCCTTGCGCCCCTGACGCTGCCCCACCCCCTCCACCGACCCACCGCCCTTGCCGCCAGCCACGCCCCCACCACCGGCCCGCCGCCCCACCGCCAGCCGCGCCCTCGCCGCCCCCAGCCCTGACCAGTTCGCGCCACCGAACAGCAGCATCCGCCGCGCCCGCACCGCGACCCCTGCGCCCCCAGCCCCACCACGCCCCCCGTGCCTGACGTTGCCATGCCCCCGGCCACGGACAGCAGCGCCGTCAGTCTCCTCCAACGCCTCCGCCGTCCGTCGGACGCTGCCGGCCCGCTACTCCACACCGCACAAGTAAAATATGCATTTAGTTTTTAATGTATAGATAATTAGTTGTTATATGTTAATTGATGATTAGTTGTTATGCTATTTAGTTGTTAATTGTTCTTGATGATTAGTTGTTATGCGAATTAATTGTTAGGTTGTTGTTAATTAGTTGTTAATTCCAATTATTTGTTAGTAGTTGCTAATTAGTTTTGAATTGCAATTAATTGTTAGTTAGTTGTTAATTAGTTGACCATTATAATTAATTATTAGTTAGTTGTTAATTGGATCTTAATGTTACTATATATGCTCAGGTTTTATTTAATAATGTCTAAGATTTGTATTATTGCTCTCGTTTATTGTTTTGTGATTAAAATACAGTTGCTTATGTTTTTGTTAATATTTTTGATGCTTATGTATTATATATAGAAACGGCTAAACAAAATGGCCGTTGTACGTAAAGTAGGCATCGTATATGTGGCGTATATAAGGCCCATCGGGCCCAACCCTAACCTTCATTCTAGGTCGGGCAAAGAGAGAACGACGCCACTACAGTGTGGGTCACGATCGTGACCCTAACTGGTGACATGAGGTGAATCGTTAGGGTTAAGTGTATATGGGTTGGGCGACCCATTACTAACTCTAAAAGTCTGTAACCAGGTATCTCTCCGCCGCATGACCCCCTGTTCACATCGCGTGTGTTTGTGAGTACGTATAAGACGGTGAAAACTCCGAAAACGTATGTTGCGAGTATGTGTCCTTGACTCGCAACATCCGCAAGGCAACAGGTTTCCAAGCTAACCAGTTGCCCCCCTTTGTACTTTAAGAATTGCATCGAATAGGGGGGTGTAGTGTTAAATAGGCAGCGTTATGCTGCCGAAATTTTGTGATTTGTGAGACGGATGATAATCAAACATTGATGAATCATTAGGGTTAAGTGACCAACCCGGAATGGCACGACACGCAATAAGTGTGATCGTGCCGTGTAGACCATTGTATTGGTATCGTATGCATCAAGGCGACACGGAAGCGAACGGGTTGGTAAGGACGTCAACGACCCGCGATTGCGTGGACGGTGGAAATGGATGTGGAATTGTCATCTAAGACAACTTTCCTCTCACTCTTTCTCTAGTTCTTTCCTCTCTGTTAAATGACAACAAAATGAAAATGAGCAATGTAACCTATCCTTTATACATTAATGACAAATTATTTCATGTTAAACTGCAGAGCCAAACATGGGTGAATACCGTTGGATGTATACTGGCTGGAAGAGCAGAACTGATGGTCACTCGGATGAGTGGTACATCAAGTTAGATAAATTTTTGGATCAAGCATTTTCTTTGTCAACGGAAGATACTGTGCAGTGCGCATGTACAAAATGCCGGAACACCAAGTTTTTGAGAAGATGGGATCTTTGGTTTCACTTATGTCTTAACGTTTTCACTCCACATTATGAAGTTTGGACCTTTCACAGTGAGAATAATTCTCGAGTCATAGCAGAAGTGGATGAGGATGATGATACAGAAGAAGTTGATAGGATGGATGAGATGCTAGAAGCTCTAGAAGCGGAGCATCCTCTTACAAATGAGGCAAAGGAGTTCTTGGGGGAGCTGAAGAAATCACAAGAGCCATTGCAAGAACACACGGTTGTGATTGTACTTTCTTTCTTGACAGATTTATGGATATTAAGTCCAAGTACTTTTTTTTTCCATCAACTGCTACAATGATCTCATGAAATTGATCTGCGATATCCTTCCACAACCTCACAAAGCGCCACCAGATATGTATCAGTCAAAGATCAAGATATCTGGTCTCGGTATGAAGTATGAGAAAATCGATATGTGCCCAAACAACTGCATGCTATTCTGGAAAGAGCACGCCAATGAGGAGATGTTCTTGAATTGTGGTAAACCGAGGTATGACGAAGTGGCTAATGACGATGGCGATAATGTGATGACAGATGTCGCACATAAGTAGCTTTGTTACTTGCCTGTGACACCTCGGTTGAAATGGTTGTTTTTTTTTCAAAAAGAACAGCAAGACACATGAGATGACACAAATAAGGTAAACATGATAACAAAGAATTCTTGACGCATCCGTCCGAGAGTGATGCATGGAAGGCGCTAGACTGTTTCGATCCAGTCTTTTCTCGTGATGCGAGGAATGTTCACATTGGATTAGTGATAGACGTATTCTCACCGTTCAGTACGAACGCCACACCATACTCATGTTTATTCGTGGTTCGTCTATGATTTGCCAGCATACGACATGTTTTCCGGATTGAGCACTCACAGTCGTCTGACGTGTCCGATATGTGCTTCAGACACAGATTGCTTTCGACTAAGTCTTGGAGGCAAAATATATTACTTCAATTGTCACAAACGTTGGCTGCCCTCAAATCACATATTTAGACAGCAAAGGCATGTCTTTCGAAAGAACACTGTTGTGACTAAAGGACCACTGAAGCATCTCAACGGGTCAGAAATTTCTGATATGTTGGACAAACTAGTGCCTAATGAAGGTCGTCCTGGATATTTTGTTGGTTATGGAGAGGAACACAATTGGACTCACATATGTGGCCTTTGGGAGCCACCGTATGTGAAGTCATTGATTCTAATGCACAACAATGATGTCATGCATGAGGAGCATAACATGAGCGAAAGTATCATAAGCACTTGCATGGATATGCCTGGCAAAAGGAAAGACAATTACAAAGCTAGACTAGATTTGGCAGACATTTGTCACCGTCCAACTCTTAAAAATTTTGAATGTGGTGGGAAGCCCCATGCTTCTTTCTGTCTTCGATTGAAAGAAAAGAAAGAAGTTATGAAATGGATATAAACTTTGAAATTCCCAGATGGTTACGTAGCTAGCTTGAAACGAGATGTAAATGTGAACACAGGAAATCTCACTGGGTTGAAGAGTCATGATTATCACATTATAATGGAAAGACTCTTACCTGTTATGTTTTGAGGATATCTAGATGATGCGGTCTGGAAGGTTTAAGCCGAGCTCAACTATTTCTATAGACAGCTTTGTGCTAATGAAATCAAGATAGGGATGATAGGTAAGTTAGAGAAGGAGATACCCATACTTTTATGTAAGATGGAAAAAAAATTTCAACCGGGTTTCTTCAATCCAATGCAACATCTCCTTATCCATCTTTCATTCAAAACTAAAGTTGGCAGTCCTGTGCAATACAGATGGACGTATCACATTGAAAGAGAGCTACGATATCTGAAACCAATGGTTGGCAACAGGGCAAGGGTGGAAGGGTGCATCGCTGAAGCATATGATCTTAAGGAAGTAGGATACTTTTCAAGTGTCTACTCTGCGGAAGAAAACAATAACAATACTTAGGCGATGCGGCAAAATGTGGACGAAACACCCCCTTTAAGCGACCTTTCCATTTTTCAAACGAGAGGCACTACCGTTGGTAGCTACACGACCTACGTGCTATCTGAACATGACAGGACTTTTGCTTTACTCTACATGTACGCAAATATAGAAGGCATGCAGGAATACTTGAAGTAAGTGTTTGTCCTACATTTATGCTAATCAACATATTTTGCTACAAATGTATTCTAAAAGATGTTTTTTCACGTTGAGCGAGTTCCACAAACAATGTTGGCCACATAGGCATCAACCTACAACCAAACAAGTAGAAGGGATGCGAAAAGAAGGAATAAATGGAGGGCCGAGTTTACTATCCTGGTTTAGAGGTTATGTAATACTCTCTCGTCTTCTATGTATTATAAGTTACTATTATTAAAGAAGTGTTATTTTAACTTACGATCATTTTTGATAGTGTCGGGCTCACAATGTCCATGAAGATTTGCAGCAGGTATTTTATGAATTGGTGAATATTAGAAGCTATGGTCGATATGACGTAAATGGCTTCCGATTCCGTACAACTCATTTTAAAGCTCTTCGTCCTCGCGCTGCAACATCAAATTCCGGTGTTGTGACGAGAGCAATTGACACTCAAGGGAATTTAACCTATTATTATGGTGAATTTACTTTTACCGGAAATAAGACCCTTCGAGTTGTCTTCTTTGACTGTGACTGGTTTGGTCGCACTCATGGAACTCGAGAAAATAAATTTGGAATTGTGGAAGTGAAATATAAGGACCGACTACAAGGTTACGATACATTTGTTCTTGCACATCATGTGGAACAAGTTTATTATCTACCTTATCCATGCACGAAGCTTAGTGCTTGGTGTCTGGTATATAAGGTGAATCCTCGTGAGCGATTATATACTCCTGGTGATGATGGTTACCATGATAGCGAAGACGTTGAAGAAGTGTACCAAGAAGTAGAGTTGCTAGATACTTTTATCGTCGATCTTGGTGCCGGACTCGATCAATTAGTTGGAGATGTTGAAGATGTAGAGCCAGATGATATGCGAAAACGAAAATTAGAACAGGCCACGATGGAAGATTGTTGGGCCGGTTTAAGGAGTAGGGCACAGGATAATGATGTTGATGAATTTTGAAAGTGATTCTAAGTAATGTTTTCTTGAAGATAGTAACATGAATTTTGTATATCTTATTTGCATATTTACTAATTATCTATTAAAACAGAATGGCATCAAAGAAGGGTAAGAAGATGCTGCCGACGAGGGGGTTCTACCCCTCTAGACCAAAGGATGCTTTCGCTAGTGCCTCGTCGACCAGGAGCAGACGCTCTCAGCTGTTGGGGCACGTCTTGAGAAGCTCTAGAGTTTTATCACAGGTAAATTTCACTCGTTTTTGACAAATTATTTAAATTCAATTTCACATTAAACTTACTTATGAATCATTTTAATGTTGTAGTCCTCACTGGCTGACACAGAGCTGCAGCGCTAGTTGACCTTGGCTACCCTTCGGTGAGCCAGCCCTCGGCTGGTGAGCCTTCTGTTCCTCAGCCCTTTGATTCGGCTGGTGACGAGCCATCTGGTTCACCTGACATGGCGCCCCATCAGACGCGGAGGACGAGGAGGACTCACTTTATCAGTCTTCCTGCAGTCCTTTCACAGAGAGTCATGATTTGTCCAGTCAGGGACAGGTAATAAAAATTATAGTGTTCAATTTTAGTTTCTTTTAGTTACTTAAGTAATGAATCAATAAATATCTTGTAGGGTTTGGGACGACACGTCTTTCACTGGTGAGAGACACAAAAGACTGGTGAACGGTGTCCTTGGGTCCTTAGTGCGTTTGCACTATCCCGAGGTCATCGACGGGGTGCCTGCTCTTTCGTGGGAGCACGACAACCTTCAGGAGGCCGTATGGGCCGATTTTATGGTAAGTATGTTAAAAATAGTTTCTAAGTTTTAACTCTTAAACTCTTTTAATGAATATCTCTTCAATATATTCTTTATCACAGGCAAGGTATACTTTAGAGGACCCGAACGACCCTTGCTTGGTTGAGGATGCGAGGGGAGTGTTTCACTACAACGCTGCCAAGGCGCTTCGACAAGCTTTGTCGAATGCTCGTGTTTAAATTATTAATAAGCACTTGAAGGTGAACCAGCACCACGTGCTACACTTCTGTCAAGAGAGTGAGCGGAACCTGACGGGGGAGGATGTAAGACCTATGTGTGCTGAATACATTGGCTTGTAGTGAATATACTTACTTTGATGATAAAAGTTTTGAATATAACCAAAACACCTTTTTATTAAGGTCCGACTAATTTTGGTTAGCTCCGGTGAGTTTTGTCTTTGATAGCTCCGACATGTTTTTGATAGCTCTGCCGTGTTTTTGCTAAGTTCCGAAGTTGATTTTTCTAGCTCCGGCTTTTGGGATTACTAGTTCCGACTAGTTCTGGTTAGCTCCGGTCCTAGGTCCTGCTAGTTTTGTAAGCCCGGCGGGAGCTTGGTTGTACTAGTTTTGGTAAGCTCCGGCGCTAGGTTCTACTAGCTTTTCTTAGTTCCGGCTCAAGGTCCGGGTTGCTCTGGCAAGGTCCGGAACTTGACCGTAGTGCTTCTGATTTTTATTTGCAATGATTCTTACTTGCTTTACATTTTTGGAAAGATTGCTTAGTATTCATTTGCTAAGTCTTTGGTGCGTTTTGGTTGATATGGATGATATCGTGTTAATGTGGTTTTGCAACATGCTAATGTGAGGTTCTCACGTAGGGTCTTGTGTTCGGAACTAACTTGAGTCATGTCGGGGACTTGGGCTCGTATGGATTGGTTGTTTATTCATGTGCAGGTGTTGCTTGAGTTCAAGACATGGCTGGTGACGGGATCCATTGGACTAGTCTCAGGGAGGAGATGAGGTTCCAACAACCAAATTCAGGAGGAATTGTGGTTGAGCTGATCAGGAGGTTGCGCAACATGATTGAATCAAGAACACTGCATATGAAGGTATCGTGGATGTCATTGGAAGATGTTTGCACGTGTGCAAGGAGTGCATAGACATGGCTACATGGTTCCGAGATGTGATGAAAAGATGTGGACGTAAAGAGTTGGTCAGAAAGGTCCAACCGACTAGGTTATGGACTCAGGCTGCAGCTGAGTCGGGTTTGACTCAAATATGGAAAGATTTGAGTTGGTTATGATAGGATTTCGTGTGGGTCACGAATTTGAGTTGTTTAGGAATGTGGGATACGTTCCTAAGGTGTTTGGAAGTCTTAAGATTGCTTCTATCTGCGTATAGAAGAATCCTAAGCAGTTATGGAAAGTTACGATTCGTGAACAGGGTAGCATTAGGTTCCTGATTTGAGTTGAGCTGGCTTTCGAGTTGGTAATATAAGCAAGGGAGCCCAGAGCTCGTGGACACGACTTTGGGGGCTGTTCCTCTTGTGTTCTATTGAATAAAATTCATAGTTTGAAGGAACTTTTGTGCCTTGTTCGTCCGACTTGTTCCAGACATCTTTTACTCGTCGAGTTTCTGGACAGCACTACCTTTTGTTGGTGGTTTTGTCATAACTCGAGTTTTGCAGATCCAATTGACGTGATTCTTTTTGGGTCGTCTTCACAACTTGATTATGTATCATATGTAAAAATTTCACGGTCATTGGATGTGTGATTTCTGATCTACACGAGTTTCTTTGCAGCATTCCAGAACTGTTTTTTTCTCGGGTAGGGCAGATTGACCTCATTTGATCATTCGATCATAGCTTGAGTTTTTCTCGACGGATTTGAGTGATTCCTTTTGTGTTGTCTTCGTGACTTGATTCTCTCTGATATCCATCACTTTTGTACGGTGAAACACATTTAGATTAGTCTCACACACGATTTCTTTAATAGATCACTTTTCTGCTGAATGGGTTGGAGTTTAATTGTTTCCGCTGCGTAAGATTTTTAAATCTACCATTCACCCCCCCTCTGGTAGGTTTTCACATGATCTTCAATCCTACAATTGGTACCAGAGCCACGGTGCTCTAATCTTTGTGATTTGCGCGTGTTTTTGACTAATCATCATGGAGAAGTACTCTGCCAAACCTTGTGTGTTCGCTGGTATTGATTTTCAGGTTTGGAAGGCACGCATGGAGGCTTTCATCCAGGCACAAGGATTTGCAATATGGGAGAAGGTATACAAGCCTTACGAAGTGCCATCAAACGATCAAGTTACAGCTACAAATTTGAGAGATGTCGACAACTACAACAAGGCTCGGAACTTGATCATACAAGGATTAACACAAAGCGACTTCGACCGTGTTGCACACCTCCGATCTGCATACGATGCGTGGAAGGCACTTTGTGACTACCACGAAGGATCCAACACGATCAAAGAGGTAAGGCAAGACATGTTCACAAAAGAATACATGCGCTTCGAGATGCAACCCGGTGAGTCTATTGATGACCTTTTTGCTCGCTTTAATAAGATTCTCATCAACTTGCGTAGTGTCAATGTTAATTTTTCAAATGCTGAAAATGCTAGGCAATTGCTAAGTGCATTAGATATGTCAATTTGGGAGATGAAAGTCACATCTATTCGTGAATCTACCGTCATGAGTTCACTTACTTTAGATGTGCTATATTCCAAATTAAAAACTCATGAAATTGACATAATCTCACGTAAGAACCCCAATAAGTCTATTGCATTTGTTTCACAATGTGATATGTCTAGCTCCAGCCAATCATCATCCTGCAATACTCTTGCTTTGTTGTCCTCACTAACCCTGGAGCAGATCGAAGAATTTCCAGAAGAGGAGTTGGCACTCATCTCTACTAGATTCTCAAAAGCATTGCAAAATGTGAGAACTAGAAGGAGAGGAAGCTCCGGACCTCAACGCTGTTTTGAATGTGGTAAAACAGGACACTTTCGTACAGAATGCCCTAACCTTTCAGGTCTGACCACCCGGGAAGAAAAACAAAGCAAGCTTCGGACCTCCTCTGGAAATTCCAACCAGAAGAAGAAAGGTACCATAGGACGCAAGATGATCAACAGTTTCATCACCGCACTTAAAGAGTTCAGTTCAAGCGACGTGGACATTGGAAGTGATGAAGATGAAGATGATTTGGCAAACTTGTGCTTCATGGCGGGCAAGTCAAGATCAAGTATGGAGGAGGCAGAACACAATAGCGACAATGAAGAGGTATGTCCTACTTGCGAAGAAATGTGTGATGATATTTCTCGTGCCACTATTATTGTTAAGAAAAAGGACAAAAAGCTTAGGGATAGTGCTGCTAAAATTGAATCACTAGAATCTGAAATCAACCGTTTAAAAACTTTGATTCCTAGTGATGATGCATGTTCCTCATGTGATTTAATATATGAACAATTGTCCTCATTAAGAAGTGTGCACACCTCCACACTTGATAAACTTGAGTTAGAAATTGAAAAGAACAAAGAGCTTGCTGCACTTAATGATAGAAACTTGAAAGATGCTAGCTGTTCTACAATTGATTTGCATTGTTCTACTTGTGATGATCTTAATAAGAAACTACAGGATGCTATGAATGAACTTGCTATATTGAACAATGCTTTACGTTCTCATGAAGTTAAATTTTGTTCCAATTGCAAACTAAAAGGAAAAACTTCATGTGAAAATTGACTTGATCTGTCCAATAAACTTGATGACATGCATAGGACATTAGATCGGTTTTGTAATGGGAATAAGAACCTAAACTTACTGCTGAATTCTTCCAAGTCTTGCAATGATAAAACTTGTTTAGGTTTTGATTCTCATGCTCATGATAAGGCACATCCACCTGAAATTGTAAAGTCATTAGGAAGTGGTTTGATTCAAACAGTTCCTAAACAAAAAGGAGTGGTTTTCAAATCTATAGAAGTGTTGTCTCATTCGGTTTCAAATAAAAATATTGTTTGCTCATCTAGACATGAACACAAAGTTAAATTTCATTGTACCTTCTGTGGTAGAGATGGTCATGTCATAGATTTTTGTTATAGACTAGCTAAACAATAGAAAAGGGAAAGAATGGTTGCTAGATCTCATAACTTTCATGCAAAATTTGCTGCACACATTGAACCGAATGTACAACCTGCTGTTTTGAGTCAAAAACATTCAAAGTTTACCTCCGGACCTTCTGTTTTTGCCTCCGGAGCTACTGATTTTTGTGCTACACAAGTAACACCTTATAGGTCAGTAGTCAAGAATAAAAAATCTCAAACTTTGACTCATAAACCTACTGTTTTGTCTCAGCTGTCGCGTGTTTTTCCTGCTGCATGTCGCGTGACTCAGTACTGGATTCCTAAATGCCTTTTGACTAACCCTAGTATTGAGTCATCGACGTATTGTGCTTCTATGTAGGTTACACGTTTGAGGAAGGAGAACATTTGGATTGTGGATTCAGGTTGCTCACGCCACATGACCGGTAACAAAGATTGGTTCTCCTCCCTCTCTTTTGTGTCACGTGTAGAGAATGTTACTTTTGCCAATAATTCTTCAACTCCTATAATTGCTAAGGGTTCGGTTAGAGTAAATGATCACTACACTTTGAAGGATGTGGCACTTGTCAAAAATTTGAAATACAACTTGCTTTCTATTGCACAATTGCTAGATGAAAATCTAGAAATTATTTTCAATAAAAATTGCTGCAAAGTTGTAGGTTCAAATAGTGAGCTTATTTTTAACATGTCTCGGTTTGGAAGAGTTTTTAAAGCTGATTTTGATATGTCTTCCTCTAAGCATAGGTGTCTAGTTGCTAATGATTCAAAGGACTTATATTTTTGGCATCGTAGACTTGGTCACGTAGGCTTTGATGACCTAACGTGTGTTAGTGCTCTTGATCGCATACGTGGGGTGCCTAAGCTTAAAGGGGACAAAGAAATTGTGTGCTCTTCTTGTAGACGTGCTAAGATGGTTGCAGGTTCACATACTCCTCTCACAATGATCATGATAACTGAACCATGTCAACTTTTGCATCTTGACACCGTAGGACCTTCACGTGTTCAATCCTTCGGAGGTAAATGGTATGTTCTTGTTATTGTTGATGATTATTCTAAATACTCTTGGGTTTACTTTATGGCGTTTAAGAATGAAGTTTTTAGTCACTTTAGAACATTATTTCATAGGTTATCAATTGATTACCCGGGATCTTTAAAAGCAATTAGAAGTGATAATAAAACTGAATTTAAAAATCAATCTTTTGATCACTTTTGTGCTGAAAATAGAATAGATCATCAATTCTCTTCACCATATGTACCTCAACAAAATGGTGTTGTAGAAAGAAAGAACAGAACCTTAGTTGAGATGGCTAGGACTATGCTTGATGAATATTAAACTCCTAGGAAATTTTGGGCTGATGCGTTAGCAACCGCTTGTTATGTCTCAAATCGTGTTTTCTTGCTTGCTAAGCTAGGTAAAACACCATATGAGCTCCGGTTTGGACATAGGCCTTGTGTTACACACTTTCGGGTCTTTGGTTGCAAATGCTTTGTTAATAAACATGGTAATCTTTATAAATTTGAACCTAGATCCATTGATGGCATGTTTCTTGGTTATCCATCTCATAGTAGAGGCTACCGTGTGCTTTTACTTGACACTAACAAAATTGTGGAGACTTGTGAAGTGTCTTTTGATGAAGCTAGCCCAGGTACTAGCTCAAACATTGCAGGTCCAGATCCGTATCCGCAGGGGGAGAGCATTTTCGTTGAAGATGAGGAAGAGGTGGAACTGTTGCCCGAAAATTCAGCAGCTAATGACATTGTTCGAGCTCCTGATATTGATCCACAGCCAGCACCGACGAGCATCATTGCTGGTTCAGATCCTCCTCAAGTCACAAGCTCATCGATTTATGATGAACATGAAGAAGAAGAAGCTTGTAAGACATCTGTTCCCCTACGATTTTACAAAGATCATCCACCACAACAGATGATTGGAAGCTTGCACGAACGAGTCACACGGTCCAGGTTTTGCGATCCAAATTCTTATGCTCATTCTGCTTTTGTTGCTTCTTTTGAACCCAAAGATATATCACACGCACTCACTAATGAATCTTGGATTATTGCCATGCAAGAAGAGTTAGAAAATTTTGAAAGAAATAATGTTTGGAAACTTGTACCTCCACCTCAAGGTCACACTTTAATTGGAACTAAATGGGTATATAAAAATAAACAAAGTGAGGATGGGGTTGTGGTTAGGAATAAGGCTAGGTTGGTTGCTCAAGGTTTCACTCAAGTTGAAGGTCTAGATTTTGATGAAACTTTTGCTCTTGTCGCTAGATTAGAAGCCATAAGAATTTTGTTAGCTTTTGCAACATCTAAAGATTTTAAGCTATATCAAATGGATGTTAAAAGTGCTTTTCTTAATGGCTACATAGATGAGGAGGTTTATGTCAAACAACCACTGGGTTTTGAAAATCCAGATTTTCCTAATCATGTTTACAAACTGTCCAAAGCCTTATACGGTCTCAAACAAGACACTAGAGCATGGTATGATAGGTTAAAAACATTCTTACTTGAAAAGGGGTTTACCATGGGCAAGGTTGATAAAACACTTTTTGTGCTTAAGCATGGCAATGATTCATTATTCGTTCAAGTGCATGTGGATGATATTATCTTTGGTTGTGCTTCTCATGATCTTGTGTCCAAGTTTTCAGCAATGATGAGTTCCGAATTTGAAATGAGTATGATGGGTGAACTCACTTACTTTTTGGGGCTGCAAATCAACAAAACCAAGGAGGGTACCTTTGTGCATCAAACGAAGTATACCAAAGACCTCCTAAGGCGCTTCAACATGGACAAAAGCAAGCCTCTTCGGACACCAATGGGAACAGCAACAACACTTGAACTTGATGATGATGGTGAACCCGTGGATCAAAAAGAATATAGAAGCATGATTGGATCACTTTTGTACTTCACGGCATCAAGACCGGACATACAATTCAGTGTATGTCTTTGTGCACGGTTTCAAGCTTCCCCACGTGCTTCACATCGTCAAGCCGTCAAAAGGATTCTCAGGTACTTACGTGGAACTCAAGAATTTGGCATTTTTCTTCTTTCTTCCTCAACCGTTACTTTGAAAGCTTTTTCGGATGCTGATTTTGGGGGTTGTAGGATTGATAGGAAAAGTACTTCCGGTGCTTGTCTTTTTCTTCGTAATTCTCTTGTTGCTTGGTCCTCTAGAAAACAAAATTCAGTTGCACAATCCACAACCGAATCTGAATATGTAGCTGCTGCTAGTGCTTGCTCACAAATTCTTTGGATTGTTCAAACACTTCAAGACTATGGGGTTGATCTAGATAGTGTTTCACTGTTCTGTGATAACACTAGTGCCATTTGCATTGCTAAAAACCCCGTGCAACATTCTAGAACTAAGCACATTGACATTTGGTATCACTTTCTCCGAGATAATGTTGAAAAAGGAAACATTGTGCTTCACCATGTAGATACCGAACAACAATTGGTTGACATTTTTACAAAACCTTTGGTTTCACTCGTTTTTGTTACATTCGTAGTGAAATAGGGGTTAGGTGTCCTCATGGCTTAAATTGAGGGGGAGTTTTTGAAACTTGGGAAGTCTATGTGTGAATCTAAAATTAAAATAATATGAGCATAGTATTTCATACATATATGACTTTGTGATTCCTTTTACATGCTGAAAGTTCTTACTACATTACTCGTGTTATACATTTTGTAGTTTTTGCCATGTCAAGTAATTGGAATAATTACTTACACTAAAACAGGTCATGGTCAAACTTTCTTGCTGTTTTGAACTTGTTACATGTTCACAAGTGCTTTTAATCATTAAGAATTCATCAAGTTATCAACTCACATGTTGAGTTTTTATGAACAAATATAAATTGAGAAAAGAACAAGAGAATATGCATGCATCACACTTCTTCTTTTGAGATGGCTTTTCATTGCACTTAGATATGAACTTGGAAGAAGTTGTGTATGACTAAAACCATGTCCTTAAGCTTCTGATTGTCAAATGACATAGGCTTGCCTTGGTTGGTTAGAATAAGGCAGATGCGCATATAATCTCTTGCAAATATCATATGATCTAAATTTATGCTTTGAAAAATAATAAAATGCAGCAACTAGTGTCATGATTTCAGGTTTTGAAATAGTTAAGTTTGTGAGATCATGACTTACTTAAATTGAAAATTACATTTGATCTCTAGCATGGCTTACACTACTTTATGTATTTCATTGATGTGATAATGTAAGTTACTTGATAGTATGACTTGGATGAGCTTTGTTTATATGTATATGTTATAATATGCTCATAACAACTAAAGGAGGAGAGATAATTTGTTTATATGTTCATGACTTGCTGAATACATTGTCAAAGGGGGAGAGATAAGCATGAAGAGAAAGAGAATATGTGCAAAAGGAGAGATAATAAAGGGGGAGAGATAATATGAGATAATTTTTCTCTTTTGATTTACAAAGGGGGAGAAATTGCCTTCAAAACTTTTATGTGAATAAGCCAATGTTCGGATTTTAAATGGTGTTGCCAATGCATTCATCAAGGGGGAGATTTTAAGACCTATGTGTGCTGAATACATTGGCTTGTAGTGAATATACTTACTTTGATGATAAAAGTTTTGAATATAACCAAAACACCTTTTTATTAAGGTCCGACTAATTTTGGTTAGCTCCGGTGAGTTTTGTCTTTGATAGCTCCGACATGTTTTTGATAGCTCCGCCGTGTTTTTGCTATGTTCCGAAGTTGATTTTTCTAGCTCCAGCTTTTGGGATTACTAGTTCCGACTAGTTCTGGTTAGCTCCGGCACTAGGTCCTGCTAGTTTTGTAAGCTCCGGCGGGAGCTTGGTTGTACTAGTTTTGGTAAGCTCCGGCGCTAGGTTCTACTAGCTTTTGTTAGCTCCGGCTCAAGGTCCGGGTTACTCTGGCAAGGTCCAGAACTTGACCGTAGTGCTTCTGATTTTTATTTGCAATGCTTCGTACTTGCTTTACATTTTTGGAAAGATTGCTTAGTATTCATTTGCTAAGTCTTTGGTGCGTTTTGGTTGATATGGATGATATCGTGTTAATGTGGTTTTGCAACATGGTTATGCCAGGTTCTCACGTAGGGTGTTGTGTTCGGAACTAACTTGAGTCAAGTCGAGGACTTGGGCTCATATGGATTGGTCGTTTATTCATGTGCAGTTGTTGCTTGAGTTCAAGACATGACTGGTGACGGGATCCATTGGACTAGTCTTAGGGAGGAGATGAGGTTCCAACAACCAAATTCAGAAGGAATTGTGGTTGAGCTGATCAGGAGGTTGCGCAGCATGATTGAATCAAGAACAATGCATATGAAGGTATCGTGGACGTCATTGGAAGATGTTTGCAAGTGTGAAAGGAGTGCATGGACGTGGCTACATGGTTCCGAGACGTGATGAAGAGATGTGGACGTAAAGAGTTGGTCAGAAAGGTCCAACCGACTAGGTTATGGACTCAGGCTGCGGCTAAGTCGGGTTTGACTCAAATATGGAAAGATTTGAGTTGGTTATGATAGGATTTCGTGTGGGTCACGAATTTGAGTTGTTTAGGAATGTGGGATACGTTCCTAAGGTGTTTGGAAGTCTTAAGATTGCTTCTATCTGATTATAGAAGAATCCTAAGCAGTTATGGAAAGTTATGATTCGTGAACAGAGTAGGATTAGGTTCCTGATCTGAGTTGAGTTGGCTTTCGAGCTGGTTATATAAGCAAGGGAGCCCAGAGCTCGTGGACACGACTTTGGGGGCTGTTCCTCTTGTGTTCTATTAAATAAAATTCATAGTTTGAAGGAACTTTTGTGCCTTGTTCTTCCGACTTGTTCTAGACAAGTTTTACTCGTCGAGTTTCTGGACAGCACTACCTTTTGTCGGTGGTTTTGTCATAACTCGAGTATTACAGATCCAATTGACGTGATTCTTTTTGAGTTCTCTTCACAACTTGATTATCTATCATATGTCGAAATTTCACGGTCATTGGATTTGTGGTTTCTGATCTACACGAGTTTCTTTGCAGCATTCCAGAACTGTTTTTTTCTCGGGTAGGGCAGATTGACCTCGTTTGATCTTTTGATCATAGCTTGAGTTTTTCTCGACGGATTTGAGTGATTCCTTTTGTGTTGTCTTCGTGACTTGATTCTCTCTGATATCCATCACTTTTGTCACGGTGAAACACATTTAGATTAGTCTCACACACGATTTCTTTAAGATATCGTTTTTCTGCCGAATGGGTTGGGGTTTAATTGTTTCCGCTGCGTAAGATTTTTAAATCTGCCATTCACCCCCTTCTGGTAGCTTTTCACGTGATCTTCGATCCTACAGAGGAGTACGCGCAGGTATGTGGGGTGCAATAAGTATTTTTTCTGATAATTTCTTTGATGGTATTTTTAACGATCTACAACAATGTGCAGGGCCACGTGAGCTCGTTGTAGGGTGGGTCCGATGCATTTCGGGCCCTTTGTCGGTAATGGGCTAGCGATGAGTTTAAGGCTAAGTCCGGGAAGGCTCGAGAGTGCAGAAGGGTTGAGGGGAAGAGCAGGCACGGTCAAGATAACCACTTGCGTTTAGCTAAACGCATGGTAAGTGTATGTAACTTATGTTTATATATTCATAATATATTGTTCGTACTAACACGTATTGACAGGAGCGCAAGACGGGGGTGCCGCCGACCCCTGCTGAGATCTGGAAGAGAGGTCACAGGGACCCTTCTCGGCCTCAGGGGTGCAGTCAGGCTGCAGTCGAGCGATCGGTAAGTTTAGAGATCATTGATATTAAATATAACTATATGGATTGTTGAACTTACACGATTTCCTTGTTTTGCAGGCTAAGTACGGGGAAGAGGCTAGGAAGATTCACGGCGAGGATTTCGGATGGGAACGTGAACCAATCGATCCTCAAGCCGCATATGCAAGCGGAGGTGGAAAAGCACACGGAAGGTGAGTTTATAAGTCATTTTATCATTTTAAATTCAAAGTATTCAATATATTTAATTTCATATTACTGACTATATTTTTTATAGGCTCGCCAAATTCGACGGAGTTGTCAACTCGAGGGCGGGGAGACCTGCAAGAGGCAGCTCCACGCAGGCTTCTTCGGTGGGCACGGCAGATCGCCGCGTCTCGCAGAGAGACATTGACATGCAGTCCCTTCGACAAACTGTAGAAGAGAACCTCAGGCGACAAGAGAAAGGGAGATGTAGATTGAGATAGAGGGAAAATGATAGCAATAGAGATATAGAGAAAGGGGAATGAAAGAAGAGAGGAAGAGAGGGGATCTAGATGGAGATAGAGGGAGGGAGAGCGAGGGAGATATGTTGATGAATTTATATTCTAACCCTAAGTTTCATTAATTGCAAGGATCTGTGATGGCTGCACAAACTCCGTCGTTGTCGCTACCGCCACCTGGAATGAGGCACGACAACGACTTTGACTTTGGATGTGTCTTCGGAGGTCAGACGGGAGAGTGAGCCCTTGTTTGGTTTTTTGATGGTGATGCGATGTATCAACGATGTGTTGTGATGTGTTTTGTGACTGTTATGATGTGTTCTGTGACTGTTGTTATATATTGTTTGTTCTGTGATTCTGGCCATCGAGCCGGGTAGTTTTTTCAGTTTTTTAAAAAAATAAAAAACCTTATTTGCGACGCCTTTTTATACAGTACCGTCGCAAATAATGTTCCAGACCGTCGCAATTAAGCCTCTAATATTTTTGACGGCCTGGCCGTCGCAATTTAGAATTAATTGGGACGGCCAGGCCGTTGCAAATAGCCGCGTTGGTCCCGTAGGAGGACACGTGGGGCCCTTCCGGCTGAAATTATTTGCGACGACCTGGCCGTCGCAAATATGAACTAAATTGTGACTACCTGGCCATCACAAATACATGGGTGGGGCCTACTAGCCCCCGGGCAATAACTTGCGACGACTTTCGCAGTGCGTCGCAAATAGCCTTAATTGCGACGGTGGCTGTCGGAAATAATCTTAATTGCGACTATTTATTTGCTAAAGGCCGAAAACCATCGCAAATAAGAGAAGTCGTTGCAAATAGCTTATTTGCGACGGTATTTGCCTTATTTGCGACGGCCCTGGCCGTCGCAAATCATCAGGATTCCTATAGTAATGACAAGGGCTGAAACTTTAGGAGCATGTTCTACAGATAATTGTGCACCTTTTTCCTTCAAGGACCGAGGTGAGAAAGAGCTTGTATCGCCAAGTCGACGATGATCAGAGAGGCGGCAAACAGGGGAACTTTTCTAGCGGCCTCGGTTTCAAAATTAGCAGCTTCGGGGATGGCCTAGATGCGCATGAAAATGATTACAAGGCTGTGCAAGATGTTGGGGAGTGAGGAGAGGCAAAGAAAAGTGATCAAACCTGAGTACCTTTGCTCCAATTCGGCTGGACAACGAAGATTTATGGAGAGGAGCAGAAATGGCACGGTAACTTCAAGGGATGAGAAGTGGTCGAGTCAGAGGCGTGGAGGGGGACAAGGAGGAATCTTGGCCTTGCTGTAGGCAGCTAGAAGCAGGCAGGCAGCTCTGTGGCATTTGCATGTTGTGTGGTCTCACATGGAGAGAAGGAACAACACATTTCTTAGGATGACAAGTGGGTCACACCTCTCTCCCTCATCCTCATTCTTTCTTAATAAATTCTAGCACCTAATTCAGCTAAAATTTGCTAGGTATTTGTGGGGAGGTTGGATTAATCGTGTAGAATTTGATTTTGAATTCAGATTGTTGATTTCACAAAGTTTCAATTGAATTCAAACTTGAATTTGAATTTGAGTTGAATTCAATGTACCTATTGAATTAAATAGCAAACTTGCTTCAAAAAATATGAAAGTTTGCTGGGAGGCTACTTGAAATATTGGAATCCAATGGTCAACTCAAATCTTCATGTTAATTTCATTCGAACAATAGCTAAGTTTATTTTTTTGAATTCCCTCTTTTGGAGTTTGAATTAATTTGTTTTTCTCATTTCCTTTTTATTTCTTTTTATCATTCAAAATTTTTAGTCCTAACTGAAGTTTTCATTATGAAAATTAGGGATTTTACACCTGAGTCAATTACGGACCGTACCTTGTGCGGCCCTGCTGCACAAGTTTAAATCTGTACTGGATGCATACTAGATATATGGGACCTGGGAAATCGATGTAACATGTTAACCTGGATGTTGAGGCAAACCCCACCGTCATAGACACCATGCACGTCATGAGGAGAGCAGAGGCCACTGCGGCATAGGTCGTCATGTGAGTCTTGCTTCCAGAACGGTAGAGACCGATCCAATGCTTGGGTGTCTTGTTAAAGGTTGTTGTGTACAACATTAACGGTGGAGGTTGTACACCTCTTTTGGACAGGTGTACGTGACATGCAAGCCTGGTGTATCTTGATTCAAATTATTGTCGCTCACGGAAGGGAGCATACTTGTTCATTGAGTTGTGACGTAGTAACAACTGGAACAGGGATTAACCTGTTGGATGATTAAGCAACTTGGTTGAAGTAGCTGATAGAAGATCTAAAGTTATGATTCTAAGCAACTACACCTGTTATTATATACCTGAAACAAGGATCTACTGATAGTCAACATTTGCTTTCTGCAGTTTAAATCAAAGACTTGCATTCCCAGCATGTAGAGTTTCATGTTCTTTGGTAAGCCAGTTATGTCTTGCCGAGCCTAGTGTTCATGGTTGCATTTATATGAGTTTTGCAGGTATATAGCTATGACGGATTCCTAGGCTTTGCCCTTGTCGGGGTATATAGCGAATGGATGCCTTGATTTCTTCTATGATGCTAGAGTGGAATATCCGCGAGATGGATACAACCGCTACTGCTGTAGTGTAGGTTCGAGAGAGTAGTATGAAGACTTCCGCTGATGTAAGCTATTTTGTATAAAACTCTAAGATTAATGTATGTTGCTCACATATGTTATGAGTTCTTTGTTCTTTTCTATGTTGTGCTATTATGTGTTGCATCGCACAACACTACCCAATGTGATTCCTGGTTTCTTTGGACCCTGGTCCTCTTTGCGTGTTATCAGAGCTACATTAGGAATAATGCACTTGAAAAGAAACATATTTTTGAAAACTATGGACTTACGAGTGACAATTCGTTATTAGGACCACGTAAGGACGGATAGCATAGTTACTTAAGGTGGCAAGCTAACATATGTGTTATTAAATCTGTAACGATGCACCTAAGCTCAGGTAAGAGTAAGGTACGCCACCGCAAGCTGATCAATTCCGGTAAGCTCACCATATGAGAAGTGGTATGTGATTGTTCCCCATGGCTTGGAATGGGAGTTAATATGAGTCTTTTAACCTCTTCATTGTTCTGAGAGCATATGCAAACGATGACCCCCAGCGTGCTTCTGGCAAAAGTATTGATACCCCATTGTGTGGTCAAAAATGCGATAGTATGTAACTCTTGGACAATTCATGTTCAATAAGCCATACGCAGCGCTCGCCATCGGCGTGCCACTGTGAGGTAGGGGCAGTAGGTGGTATCTATTGGGTTGATAAAATTCCCAACTATGACGAACCGTTTGGGCTTTACTGAGGTCCACCGTCGTGTGGTGTGGAAACACTATCATGTTTCTCGAGACGTGTTCTCCTCGAGGACGGCCTGTCTGGAATGATACAAGGCGTTAGATTGGAAACTATTATATTATATTGTGACTGCCTATAGTGCTGCCCATGTGGCTCGCCCTTGTGGTGCATTTTGTGAAATGGACATTGTGTGTCTTTTGCAGATACATGAACCGCGCTAAACGTATTGCGAGTAGAACACATTTGCAAGTGTCCAATTCTAGTGCCACCTATAAAACGTATATGGCGGAGGTAATCCGGTTTGGATTTTCTATTTGGTGAGGAACATAGTACCGACATGTCATTTAAGTTAGATCGGACACGTTGACATCTCAAGTCCGTGTCCAGGATGTGACTCTAATCTAAAAGTTTTTGGTTAAATCCAATGAAAAAGTTCCATAATTGAAGTATGAAATAAATTAAATACACCATCTAGCAAATTTGCATTTTGCTGCCTGGCTCTGGCAGCAAGATGCTGAACTTTGGACGTTCATATCTCTTAGTAGGTTTGGCCATTTTAGTTGTAGTATAGTATACATGGATGGAAACAGGAAGCGGTCGTCTACAAATATTCTATTGACCTCCAGACCAGAAAGCCATTGTAAGAATATGAAAATGCACAGTAATTAAAACTGATACAACTCTGAAGCTTAATGGACCAGTCTCTATATTTTACCGTATCTCTACGTAGAAACTTCCTCTAGAGTAGTGTGATACATTTCCGGAAAGGGGAGATGTGCTACAACATTTAAATTTAAAGTTTGTTCAAATTCAGCTCAGAAGAAATTGGAACTTTGAGTTCAAACTGATGCATATGCATTGGTGCTATCAGGATAAGCCAGAAAATAGTTGAACTTTGAACAGCCATATCTTCTAAGTTAGAAAAGTAACATAGGCATATATCTATGCCTTTCTGAAAACATTAAGAGGTCCCCTATCAGGTTTCTATTCATCAAACAAGCTAAAACTCGCTGTAACAAGGTGTAATTCAAAGAATCGTTGAAGCTATGCTGGCAGTCCAAAATCTGGACACTTTTGAGCACCATGTGTCATTTGCGAGATGTAACATGTATAAATGTTGTAAAGATGAAAAGGTGAGCATTTCTTGGAAGGTAAAATGTGGTTTGACAAAGTTGTAATTGAAAGATTTTTCAAATTGTGAAATATTAAATCTGTTTGCATTGTGGCCAAAAAACCCAACTTTAGGGGAGGTTCTGCCAAATTTTATCCAGAAATCTGTCATCTTTGCAACTTAATAATTTGCAAATCAGAAATCCAATGGAGTCACATGAGTATTATTTGGAAAGGTGGGAGAGTCAGATACAACTTTTCTAATTGGATCATGTCACGAAAATGACATTTGCATTGTCAAATTTGAATTTGAGTACAACGTGGTCAGGCTGGACAGAAGACAAACAATTACATGAGGAAAGTTTAGGACAGTGTTGCAACATGTTTGGATTCAGTATATTGCTTGATATTTGACATTTTATTTACTACGGGTTTATACATTTGACTTGGTTCAAATGCACGTCCACAAATGGATTCCCTATTCCTGCAGATGGAAGATACTAGGCTGACACTTAAGGGAGAAGGAGTGCACCCTAGTAACCAAGGTGTTACATCAACACCCACCAATGAGTTGAAAGATTATCTTCAAGTGAGCAAGAATAGGTACGGCATCGACTTATCAGACCAATGAGAAAGGACAAACAAAGAACTGTTACTAAGAATCACTCTAGTGTCTTTGAACCTAATGCTTAGTGATACTCAACAATTAAGTTAAGGCAGTTGTATTTTTTTTCACGCTGGAAAGCCTCGATGCTTCAGCTTTTAGGACAATGAACCATGGGTATGTAGTGTGACTTTAAGTTTTTTCAGTGATAACTTAGGTTGTTAACCCTGACCATTGCTCAAATACAGTCCCTTGTCAACCACCTATTGAAACTTACTGTTGTGGATGTTAGATACTTGCTCTTCAAAGGTTCCTCTCTTTTCCACTTCAGAGGGTAACCCTCCTCACCTACTTAAAGGTAGATATAGTAGGTTAAGAACACATCAGGATAAGAAACCTGAACCTTTGCTAATACACCACAATTCTTTTTTCTAAGTTGTGATTAGAAGGTCTCAGTGAACCCTTTGCTAAAACTTTTATCTTGACATCATTGAACTTGGTCGAGACATGAAAGTAGCATTTCTTGTCTAGCACCTTTCATGACCAAGTTACTCAATCATTGTGTATCTGGGATACTTCTTGTCATCTTTGAATGTCTTACGTGTTCTTGCTCTAACTACAAAAATGACTGCACGATACCTTATGCATAATTCCCCGAGAGATTGCGTTGTGTGTGCATAACATCATCCGATTTGTGATGCATCATGAAATATGAGTAATATTAACTTTTGAGCAAAAATGTGTAGCCCCGTTCAAATACTTAAGTAGTGTCTAATATTCTTGAGATGTGAACAACATTATCATTCGCAACGCCACCCACTTGCTTTGTTATCTTGAGTGGTACAAGGGAAACCCTTACTTGACAACCTTGTGATCAAACACTAGTTGAGTCTCTATTCCTTAACTTGTTGAGACTAAAGTACATTGATTGTTTAAAATTAATGTTTTCTAGTTTGCGAAGAGTTTCCTTGTGACTTCTCAAACTCGCGAGCACCTTAAATTCTCTCAACTAGCGAGACTGTTGCTTGCTTCCCAAGCAAATGGAGCTCCTTGACTTGTAATGCATGGTGACATTGCTCTGTCCAACAACCTTGTAGTTATCATGTATTGAATGTCTTTGTATTTTGATGACATGACGGAACGAGACCTTAAATGTCTCATATGTCAGTGCAAAGCAATTCCTCTATAACCTACTTGTTGAATACCCATTCATTGCAAGTTAATCATTCCTTGTTTGAAGCTCACAATACACCTTGATGCTTCCTGGAGAAAAATACCCAGTCAAATCCGTAAAGGCTCAGTCAGAATAAAGTAAGTAGCAAGGATAGTTACACCTTCTGTTATAAGTCATCATTGAGATGAAGAAACATCAAAGAACAAAGATGGAATACTGGAACCAAGGATAGGAAAGTAAATTCTTCAAGAAAGATCTTAAATATGACCGAAGCCAAAGACTGTAGAGTTGAATGATTTTTTTTCCTTATGGAAAAGGATACGTCTTTAAAGAGTAAAGAAGAAGACTTTAGAATATCGTCAAAGATCCACGTGGAAAAGAAATAGACGCTACAGTCCAGTCTCGCCTAGTTCAGTTATTTGAATTCAAATCACTCAGAAGAAGAATCATATCACAAGAAGCAGAAGAGGTGGTGCAGTAGACTGTTATGGATTAACCACATCGTTAAGGAACTTGGATGAGGATGCAAAGAGTTCTTTCGTTTGAATATTTGATTAGTTACGGTTATCTCACCAATAACTCACCCTACCTCTATCAGTTGACTAAAATCTCGGGACGATATTTGTTTAAGGAGAAAGGGTTTGCAAAATCCCACATTTGGAAGAGAATAAGAAATTGCCAGAATACGAACTTGAAAATTTTGAAGTGAACTGAAATGTCAAATCCAAAGAATTATGTTAATTAATAAATAATTCTCAAAATTTGAACTTTTAAGAACTAAACATAGTTGGAAAAATGATTAGTGTATCAGTGAAAGAAAGTATAAAAGTAGTCAAGTTTAAATTTATATGTGGTTCAAAAGCCAAAGACATTGCTAGGGCATTGTTATTAAATCAAATACACATGAGTGAAATAATCAAGCTGAAACAAGTAATGGAATCTCTCTTTTTGTCAAAAGTTTGGTTAAACATAAGAGGTTTTGAATTCAAACCAAAAATGTAAATTTCAAACATAATCTAGGCCAAGAATCTAATGGGTAGCCACAAAAATGATATTAACACTCAATCATCTGAACTTTCAGAAACTTTACAATTGTTGTTACAATATGTACTAGTCATGAAAAACTACAAAGCAAAGTAAGAAGTTGGATTGAAATTTAAAATAATTTCAGCTTGGACTTAAGCAAGATCAAATATGATTTATGTTGCAAAAGAAAGTAAATCTGGACTGCAATTTATTTTTAAAATCTGAATCAGTCGAATAGCAAAATAATTTGCACCATTGTTTTCTTTATGTTCAAATTGGCTATACTACAAATTTTGGTGAAAACTGAACTTTGTCTGGTATTTTATTTTGAATTACAAAGGTGCTGCAGGGTTGTGTCTATGTTAGGTGGGACCCATCTAACAGGGTCTCAAGCTTGATACTGACTTGTCTGTTTCATGGGAGAGCGACACCGCACAGCATGCAGTCGGCAGTCCTCCACGCAGCTGTTTCGACCGCTCCACGTCCTTAACTGAAGATCGTCCTTATCCTGCTCCTCTGCGTAATCTTTCATGGCACAACGGCAAGGCTTTGTCTCCTCTCTATTTTCAGCTCTGTTCCGGTGCCTAGCGCTCTGCTTGGTCCTCTGCTCGTCGCCTCCGTTTGCAGTAAGGAGGCTTGCCATCGCGAGCGTCGTCCGGCCCTCACTTGCTCCACCACGGCGCAAAGGAGGCGCGTTACCCTGCCACCATAACCCTACTGCTCGGTCTTTGTGTTCCCTCCGTGAAGCTCCCCTGTTCCGGGTGTTTCTCGCTGCTCAACAGCAATGACGTTGTCCGGCCATCCCCGTCGCTCCCCTGCCCCAACAGAGCCACCAGGAGCAGCGCCATGCTCCACTTCATCTTTTTTACTAGCCCTGGTCGTGCCCTCTTCTTCCTCATGCTGCACCAATCCAACTTCATCACTTCTGTTTGACACTGCCACACCAGGACGTTCCACCGTCGTCCAGCTGCCTTGAGGCGCTTTTCCTCTCAACTGATCAAACAAAAAGGTCTGCCCTAAAATGTTTTTCAAACTCCCTAAGCCCCTCAGGCCGCCGTTTTAGTCTTCCACTGAATTTAAAATTTTCCCTCGGCCATTAGTTAGAAACTGTGCTGTTCAAACTCGCAAATTCGTCTTGCACACTTCATTAATCACCGACCCATTAGAAATAATAACCTAGGAACACTTATGAAGCTAGTCAAGCAAACCAATCGGAATCAAATCAAGAAAATAACGTGGAATGCCAATTTTCCACAATTTTCTGTCCAACCCTAGGTCATCCGTGAACACCATTCTGAAGTCCATATCCTTGCAATTAGAGGCCATAATTGAGTTCAGCGCAAGGAATCTTTAGGATCAAAAGCCGAGCTCATTTGCCCCTTTTACCTGCCATGTCCATGCCACCGCCGGACTCATAGCCGCCGCCGCCATTGCTGTTGTCATTCCGCTCATTTTCGGGTGCCACCAAGTTGCCCACGTCGATTCCAAGATCCGTAGGTCCTTTTCGAACAAGAATGTAGATCATTCCACAAGATTTGGCGCAGGAACGGCAGCGCAATGCCACTGACCCGGCACTCTTCTGCCTCTCTGCCAGAGGTTGAAGAAACATGGCCCCACTTGTCAACCTCATAGGTTAGCTCTTCAATATCCTCTGCGCCCAATAGATCTGATGTGGTCATTAGCGTTGAACCATATGGTCCTAGGTGAGGCTTTGCTCTGCTTAGTGGATTCAAATTAGTGGGCCCCCTTTGCCAGCCAAATGTTAAATTGTCCAATAAAAGAAAAATGCAGAAATTACTTACAACTTCTAAAAATGACTATAAATAGTAGAAATGTCCTAAAAATGTGAAATAAATTTCTACAGACTCCTTAGGAGCTACACTTTGCAGTAGACCAGTTGAATTGACATGAGACACCACATAAAATTCTGTAAAACTCTAAGTAGCATAGATTTTGGGAAAAGTCTTCTGCAGGCTCCATAACATAGAAAATTATGATAATTTGCTAGTAATTCCTTTATCATATCGAGAGAGCACAGTAAAATTTCCAGGTCAGTTTGACTTGAAATACTTGAACAATAAGTCAATAAGTTTTCTCTATTAATTAAATTGCAGATAACTGAAAACAGCTCTACTAATCTTAAAAATTAGTAGTACAGTTCGTTGTCATGTCATACATCTCCAGTAAATCCCTCATGACCATTAGATGATCAGAACATTGTAATCTTAGTTAATCAAGTGTTCTTTGTATATTGATTCAGCATAGTGAATTCCATAATTTATACTCATTGATCTTAATCCTCCTCTTAGCAACACTAGGACTTCTAAACCTGATTAGTTCACTGTTCTGTACATGAGCATTATTCCTGCATCTTAACCATTTGGCTAAAAAGAAGCATTAGCACCCCAAATCCACCTCCTTAAGTATATTAGAAACACATATGAATGAATTCCTTCCTAATCAATTTTAGCCAAATGAACATTCATACCTCCTGTTAGAACTCAGCAGCAACCTCTTATTAATTTGCTTACTGGTTTGTCAGTTTTCCTTTAATTGATAAGCATCTTTAAACGCAAAATAGTTAAGTAAATTTTGCAATGCATATTCATACCGGTAGGACCCAGGACGAGGATGATAGACAACGAGCACGACTTGGAGGATAAAGACTGGCGTGGACCCCGAACCAAGGACAAGATTTGCCCATGCAACAGTAAAGACGAGGAAGAAAGAAGAACGGTGAGGAGCTTCATCGAGATGACCAAGGACTGACTTGTTGACATTTACCCAAGCAGCAGCCTAATGCAAGCCTCAATTTGCATTTAGGTTATTAATATGTTTTTTTTATAATCTATATTATGGTAATTGAGCATTAAGTCCAGGGATGTATCATACTCCACATGCATGACCCAAGAATCCCTAGAGCTTGGGTGGAATAGGACTTTATATGACTAGAGATGCTATATTAAAGTTGAGGAATGTGATGGAATGAGATTGAGGAAAATGGATGGAAGAAAGTGAGGAAAGGAATGGAGATGGGATGGTTAATCTAAGACCGGGTAGGTGGGTAGGAAGCGACAGACCGAAGATCTGTGTGCATAAGACTGCCTTTGTCAATTAAGGACTGTACCTTGTGCGGCCCTGCTGGACAAGTTTGAATTTATACGGATGCATACTGGATATATGGGACCCAGGAAATCGATGTAACATGTTAGCCTGGGTGTTGAGGCATACCCCACCATCCTAGACACCACAGACGTCATGAGGAGAGCAGAGGCCACTGCGGCATAGGTCATCATGTGAGTCTTGCTTCCGGGACGGTAGGACCGGTTCAATGCTTGGGTGTCTTGTGAAAGGTTGTTGTGTACAACGTTAACGGGTGAGACCATACACCTATTCTAGACGGGTGTACCTATCATGCAAGCTGGGTGTATCTTTGTTCAAATCACCGTCGCTCGCTTAAAGAGTCCTCAAACCGCGCGCGCATACTTTCCTTCTTAAGTAAGCCTTTGCGACGCTTGGATGGAAACCGCAGCGAGAGCGGAGTCACTTATCAAAAGTCTACCCCATCAGTGATGAATGGGCCCGGGGCCACCTGAACAAAGTAATCGAGGTTTTACACCAGGCAAACCATTGTCATGATGGGTGGCGGGAAACCCAATGTCGGCACCTTGACAAGGTGCTCGGAACCGTTATGGTTTTTGTATTCGGAACTGGCAAACTTCAATCGCATGAGATCCGCACTCAAAGATCTCATATGTCACATTCATAACAAGCCACGCGACGACGGTTTAATCCCGGACCATCACACCAACGCATCAGAAGACTTTTGAAGCCGAAGCGCGGGAATCAAGGATGGACCCACCTCTGGTAGAATAACTTAACCCAAAGGGTTTCTCCCAGAGGTGGGCCTGGGGGCCACTATCAGCACCTTGCATACTGGGTACCCCACGGTTCCGCAAGAAGTGCAAGAGAGCTCTACCTGTCAAAGTTGAAGGTTTCCTCAGGCCCCACGTGTTCCCGACCCGCATCCCTCATATGGGTATCTTCGGGGATTGACATGTGTAATGTAAATCCGGGGCTAAACTCTCAACACAGGAAGCTCTGCGATTTACATGTGTATAGCGACTCCAGACCTAACCCCCAGTAGAGGGAAGCTCCGGTGCCGACACGTGTATAGCGATTCCGGAGCAACCTCCCGCAAGGGGAAGCTCCGAAGCTGTCACGTGTGGAGCCTCTAGATTTTCATCACCAACGAATACACTGGCACATCTCCTCCAGAGCGGACATTCAAGGGACAGTTAAAGCGGCAGTTACAAGACCTGATTATGTGTCATTAATGTTGTATTAATGACACACGATCAGAGTAGTGTTAATAGAGATAACGCAGCTATTAAGGCACGTTATAACACTATTAACCATGCTTAATGCTCATAGACAGTGTATTAGGCTATTAAATATGCAAGGGCCACATGTCGGGCCAGGCAAATGATGTAACGGTCAGTTCTTGGACTATAAAAGGATAGAGCCGCACGATACAAAGACTCCAAGCTGAGCCATACACTACGCATACTAGCGACACTCAATACAACAACACAAACCCATGGAGTAGGGTATTATGCTCAGGCGGCCCGAACCACATAAATCTCTCGTGTCACTATCTTGATCCTGATTTCTGCGTGCCCCAACCGAAAGAAGAACCTCCGCGGGCTAAACTTTAGTAGTACAGGGGGAGGTGTCGTTGTCACACTTCGACACATGGTGACATTGCATTGTCCAACAACCTTGTAGTTACCATGTATTGAACGTCTTTGTATTTTGATGACATGATGGAACGAGACCATAAATATCTCTTATGTCAGTGCAAAGCAATTCCTCCTATAACCTACTTGTTGAATACCCAATCGTTGCGAGTTAATCATTCCTTGTTTGAATCTCACAATACACATTGATGCTTCTTTGAGAAAAATACCCAGCCAAATCCTTAAGGGCTCAGCCAGAACAAAGTAAGTAGTAAGGATAGCTACACCTTCTATTATAAGTCATCATTGAGATCAATAAAAATCAAAGAACAAATATGGAATACTGGAATCAAGAATAGGAAAGTAAATTCTTCAAGAAATAACTTAAATGACCAAAGCCAAATGCTGTAGAGTTGAATGATTTTTTTTTTTTGCTTATGGAAAAGGATATCCTTTGAAGAGTAAAGAAGAAGACTTCAGAACACCATCAAATATCCTCATAGAAAAGAAATAGACGCTACAGTTCAGTCTCGCCTATTTCAGGTATTTGAATTCAAATCACTCAGAAGAAGAATCATATACAAGAAGCAGGAGATGTGGTTCAGCAGACTGTTATGGATTAACCACATCATTAAGGAACATGGATGAGGATGCAAAGAGTTATTTCATCCAAATACCGGATTAGTTACGGTTATCTCACCAATAACTCAACCAACAGCTATCAGTTCACTAAAATGACGGGACGAGATTTCTTTAAGGAGGACGGGATGTAAAATCCCACATTTGGAAGAGAAAAAGAAATTGCCAAAATACGAACTTGAAAATTTTGAAGTGAACTGAAATGTCAAATCCGAAAGAATTATGTGAATTAATAAATAATTCTCAAAATATGAACATTTAAGAACTAAACATAGTTGGAGAAAATGATTAGTGTATGAGTTAAAGTAAGTATAAAATTATCAAGTTTAAATTTATATGTGATTCAAAAGCCAAATTCATTCCTAGGGCATTCTTATTAAATCAAATACACATGAGGGAAATAATCAAGTTGAAAATTAAATAATGGAATCTCTCTTTTGGTCAAAAGTTTGGTTCAACATAAGAGGTTTTGAATTCAAACCAAAAATCTAAATTTTAAACATAATTGTAAAAGCCCTAATTTCCATATTGCAAACATCAGTTAGGACTAAAAATTTTGAATGATAAAAAGAAATAAAAGGGAAATGAGAAAAACAAATTAATTCAAACTCCAAAAGAGGGAATTCAAAAAAATAAACTTAGCTACTGTTCAACTGAAGTTAACATGAAGATTTGAGTTGACCATTGGATTCCAAATATTTCAAATAGCCTCCCTTCAAACTTTCATAATTTTTGAAGCAAGTTTGCTATTTAATTCAATAGCTACGGTTAATTTTTCTCAAATTCAAATTCAAGTTTGAATTTAAATGAAACATTGTCAAATCAACAATCTGAATTGAGAATAAAATTCTCCATAATTAATCCCGTCTTCCCACCAATATCTAGCAAATTTAGGACTAAATTAGGTGGTAGAAGTGAATGAGCAAAGATGAGGATGAGGGAGAGAAGTGGGACCCACTTGTCATCCTAAGAAGTGCTATGTCCTTTTTCTCCAGGCGACACCACACCGCATGCATTGTCCACCGAGGTGCTTGCTTGTCTGATTGCTTCCAGCTGCCTACAGCAAGGCAAAGACTCCTCCTTATCCCCCTCCACGCCCCCGAGTCGACCACTTCTTCATCTCTGAAGTTCCATCGCCATTTTTACTCTCCACCAGAAATCTTCTCTGTCCAGCCGAATTACAGCCAAGGTACTCGGGATTGATCATTTTTGTTTGTCTCTACTTCCTCATAAACATCTTGCGCACCTGTATGATCAATCTCTCGCACAGTTTGAGCCTCCCCAACGGTGGACAAAGCAATTTGCCGGCCGCCGTTTTCCCCTGTTCTTCACCGCGCCTCTGCTCCACCGTCGGCGCAGCGATACAAGCTTCTTCTCACCTCGGTCCTTGAAGGAAAAAGGTGCACAAATATCTGTAGAACATGCTCGTAAAATTTCAGCCATGCCATGCCTCCTCGCCCCCGTATTTTCATTTCTTCTGACGAGCTTGGGTTATGAGCAGAGCTAGGTCGCACACGAAATTCCCTTTCTGCGTTTGTTATTCCTTGGGCACGTGAGCTTTGTTGTTCTACACGACCAGGCGCATGACATCGAAGAAGAATCATCGAGCTTCATCGAGTAATCAAGCCGGAATAGCATTCTTTCCCCAACAGCCTATTTTCACCTCATCGGTCCATCATCGCCAACTTATTCCAAACCTTTTCTCTCCTTCTTATGCCCAGAATCATGTTCCCTATGCTTCCATGAAGCTTTCTGAAGTTTTCCTGACCGATTTAGCCCACCGTAGGGCCCGGCCGACATGGCCAAAACCCTAGGTTCCGCCGCCGCCGTCGGGTGCCTCTTTCCGGCCACCTATCGCCATCGAGGGCTGCACCACCGAGTTTCTCATTGGATTTTACATCGGGGCGGCGAGGGTGGAGTGCTGCCGTGCCCTGGAATGGGCTGCAATGAGTAGCTGCCATCAGGCGCCGCCACGCGCCGCGCTCAGCATCGGTGGCGCGAGGAAGACGAAGACCAGGTGAGACCCGGCCGTCAGTCGTAGAAGCGCGTTGCTCGGATCTGGTGCGACTCAAGGATCGGATGCGGCTACAACCCTGAACCGTGTGGTCCCGTGTGGCTTGAATGCCACTGGTCAATTTTAGACCCGTGGGGCCCACTGTCTAATTCAAACTATTCTATTTAGATTTAATTCTAGATTTTGCTCCAAATTTGAAAATCCATATCTCCCAGAATACTTTTCCAACATTTACCGAATAAATTTTGTTAGAACCAGGATGATCTGTACTTTCTGGTAGTGCACTTGAATCTGTATGTAAATCCATAAATTATCCTTAATAATTCCGTGAAACAAAATGCCTTTGGAATTAATTACTGGTGCTCTAATCATTCCAAAATTCTCAAATTTGTCCAAATCATTTCAAATAATTCCCTTGAGTTTCAGTAAAAATATCAGGTCCATTTGAGTTCAGTTGTATAGCCAAATTGTGTTTCCAATCTCTATGTACCTAAAACTTCCAAAATGTCTAGAAACATTTCACCAAATTGTCCAAACTTCTAATTTCAATATCTCACAGCAGAATGCTTATAAAATTATGAAACCAATTTTGTTGAGTCACTCTTGACCTCCTCTAAACAGAACACAAACTTTTGGCCATGTTAAAAAGTCCCAGATTTTCCATGAAAATTCTGGGAAGGGTTTATATACATTTAATTTTATACAACAGAGACTTCCGTCAACTTAGCCCATTTTGTCCATAACCTCACCCATGGTACCTGGTGTCCTATGGCAAATTTCGAGAATTGGTGGCCATCATTTTATATACCTAACTGTGTTTCTTTTCAGTTATGTAATAATACCAATATTGATTCACTTGCATTATTCTTTGCATATCGAACAGTTGCCGAGCTCGGGGAGACCCCGGAGACACTGGAAGTCATCAACCTGGAGGCTAGCTTTAATCCCGTCTCGCAGCCAGGCAAGCCCCAATTTGCATTTAACAACATTTTAAACA
Source organism: Tuctoria greenei (assembly GCA_036927565.1). Taxonomy (NCBI): domain Eukaryota; kingdom Viridiplantae; phylum Streptophyta; class Magnoliopsida; order Poales; family Poaceae; genus Tuctoria; species Tuctoria greenei. Next base: position 177,297,568 of record JAYESD010000004.1, on the reverse strand, counting down.
TTGATTTGTATCATACTATATGGGTTAGCATATATGTGCATTAAGTCTAAGTTTTCCTGGAGTTTTGCACTTGCATGAAAAGAGAACACATGAGAGAAGGTTAGTTGGTTATGTCCTTGACGTGTCCATGCTATGCTTAATGTTTTAGTTGCTTTAGTAGAAGTCGAGTAGTTGGAATCTACTTGCGAGTTCAGGAATTGGGTTCACACGTGGTTGGTCGAGTGAGAGATTTACCATTTGGTTAAATATGAGACCCAGCATGGATTAGGAGCAGCAGGACATAGGGGCCTGTGAGCTGTAGTTGTGCTTGTGTCGGTCAAGGACCGATCCATGTGTGGGCCTGTTGAGCAAGTTTGAATGTACCGAAGGCATACTGGATATATAGGACCCAGTAAACCGATGTAACTTGTCCACCTTAGCGTCCAGGCATACCCCACTGCCTTATAGGTGCGGGTTGAGAGCAGCAAGGTGTAAACCTGCCAGCGGGTACGACGTACTCCATGTGGGGGCCTCCTGCTCTTAGCGGTGGGACTGGTTCGGCGTGTAGGTAGCGGGTGAAAGGTTGTTGCATACAACATCAGTGGAGTGTGCCTTTGCAGCTCCGAGTGTGGGTGTATGTCTCGTGCTATTCGGGTATCTGTGCAGGTGTATATCGATTCGAGTCACCGTCCCTCGCGGTTATTGAGTACTGCTTCTTCACTGAGTCGTGACGTAGGTAATGATTTGGAGCCGAATATTATTCAATCATGCTTTATGGAATAATTATGTATTGATACTTGTATGCTTAGATCAGGTTGCTCACTAAATTTCAGATTCATGAAGCCTTAATTTGCTGCTAAAAGCTGAAAGTAAGGACTAACATTTAGCTGAGTCTTTCCTTGCAAACTGCTGTCCTATCTTACGTATATCCTGCATATAGAGTTCCATTCTTAGTGGAGACGGTTAAGTCTTGTTGAGACTTCGTGCTCATGGTTGTTATTTTAAGTTTTTGCTGCAGATGATTACTTATATGATGAAGGGTTCACCGGTGAGGCGTTGCCCCCATTGGGGTACATGGCCGAGTGGGAACCATGCACGCCGCTGTGATGTGACTTGTGTGTTGCTAGTGTGATTCCGTTCGCGGGCTGAACGGAATATCTTTTGCATAGCTTAGGCTTGAGTGTCAAGAGCTGTGAACTTATCTTCTGCTGTAGTGTATTTTACTGTATATTATTTGTAAAAGACAAAGCTTGCATAATATTATGTTGTTGTATGTAATACGATGTACCTTTTTATGTGTGTTGTTGGGTGCCGCATCACACGACACCACCCAATTGCGATTCCTGGAATTTTGGGACTCAGGTCCCCCAACCTGGTATCAGAGCCGCATTGGTTATAGAACAGTTAAAAAGGATCGTATTGTGGGGGAATTTAGGTTTACGGTGAGGAATCGATAGTAGCCCACATAAACACTATTATTAGCTTAGTAACTTAAGGTGGCAAAGCTAACCTATGTGTTATTATATTCTGTAATGATGCTCCGACATTAGATAAGAGGTAAGGTACACCACCACAAGCAGATCAATTACGTTAAGCTCACCATGCGAGAGGTAGCATGTGATTGTTTCCGTGGCTTAGCACGTAAAGTCAATATGAGTCTCTAAAACTCTTCATGTTTCTGAGAACATATGACACACGGTACCCCAGCATGCTTCAAAATTAGTGGGAGCCCCCGTCAGGTGGGACATAAACTGATGTGCATCCTTCTGGTGCAATATTATGCAAAGACGTGGGACCCCGTCGGGTGGTAGAAAACCCGATCATATACCTCGAGACATGGATTAGCTCGAGGCGGCCCGTATGGAATGATACGGGACAAATGTTTTTACTTTCATATATATTATTGTGACTGCCTGAAATGATCGCCCGTGCGGGCTGTGCCGTTCGGCACCATAATAAGTGTTTTGTGAATTGTGTCTCTTATGCAGCACTGACCACGTGATCGTATTGTGAGTAGAAATCGTTTGTGAGTGAACGTCCTTAAGGCCACCGTTGAGATGTTTGCCGGAATACCGGCTTAGAATTTTCACTTTTGTGAGGCATGTAGTACCGACATGTATTCAATTGATGCATTAACCACTTCAATGTAAAAAGGAACTGAGAAGGTGTAAAAATACTTATATTAGCTATCGAGCTCTGATTTTGAACTAAGTTTTCAAGATTGGAGTAGGTTTTGAAGTCACCAATTCAAAAACTGAGTGTTCTGTTTTCTACCAGAAAAAGACCTTATGTTGAGAAACCATATCTCCCAGTAGAAAACACCAATGAAGGTGTATCGTACATGGACGGAAATTTTGGGAAGTCCTTTAAAACTGTTATGTTAAACTCCAGAACTGAATTCACTTCTAATCTGTTCAAAATTTCAATGATCCAAAATCTTCCAAACTGGACAGAAACTGGAACCCTCTCTGGACTCCTTACTGATCTGACCATATCTCCCTTTCGAAAATTCGAAACGGGCCATGCAAGACAATTTTGGAATCCTTGTAATTTGTATTACAATTTTGTAATCTGTGGCTGTTGTAAATTGTGATGTTTTATATCTGAAAATTGTGGCCCAAAATCAGCATAAACAAAGTAGATGCTGTCAAAATTTCCAGCAAAACTGTCAGGTTTACAATGCCCTATCTTCTCAACCAGAAATTATCTGGAGGCAAACCAATACTTTTTTGAAAGGTCTTGAAGTTTAATTCAACTTTGTAGTTCACCATAAGATCTGATTCATCCATTTACTGGGTTAAATTTGTGTTTGAGTACAGGCTGGTCAGGTTTCAACAGAAACTTCATCGGCTTCGCATAATTTGGTCTTGCTATAAATCCTTTCCTCGATTTCACTTCGAGAAGCATCATAACGGACCAGTTGTCAATACTCAGCCATTTACCAGTGGAATTGAGGATTTGACTCACTCAAACCTCTTTTCTTTTTATGACCATGTTTGTGTCATATTGAAGATAATAAAGTGTATTCGCACAATAACGCGCATAACGTCCCGTTGCGACCAACGATAGTTGAAATGAACTTTGATCCATGGTTTCATTATTTTCTAACTCGCTATTGTAACATTGGTCCAGGGAGGATGTATTTTGTATAAAGTCTATACTTTATCAATATATGTTACCGTTATGCAAAATTGGTTATTAATACGCACACTATTGTTTTTCCCTTTGTGTGATCTTTCAATATCACGTCTCATGTTGGATTCATGGTTGTGACTGCAGAATGGTGCGCACCCATAACATGGTTGAGATTGGTGGCTCAAGCCAGGGAGGTGATGACTCACAACAACAGAGAACTCAAGCTCAACAACAGCCGACACCGCCACCGCCACCGCCACCTCCTCCTCCGCTTACATTGGCAGATGTGATTGCAGCAATGGTGGGTTTGCACGACAAGCAGACCGAGCTGCTGCGAACCCTAGTTCAGAATATGTCCTGTAAGCGGGAACATCCAGACGGAGGCAATCATCAGCCTCAACACACCACTTACTCGGATTTCTTGGCGACTCATCCACCGGTCTTTACAGAGGCCGATGAACCTCTTGAGGCGGACAACTGGCTCCGCACTACTGAAGCAAAGTTCGGATTGCTCCAATGCACCGAACAGCAGAAGGCGCTCTTGGCAGCGCAGCAGCTTCACGGCTCCACCAGCGCATGGTGGGCCAATTACATCGCCTCTCTGCCGGCTGATCACGCCGTGATATGGCCGGAGTTCCGGGAGGCGTTCCACGCCTATCACATACCTCCCGGAATTATGTAGAGAAAGCATCAAGAATTTCTTGAACTCAAGCAAGGCGGGAGGAGTGCTCACGAGTACTCCAAGGCTTTCAATCACTTGGCATAATATGTGCTGGATCATGCGAACACTGAAGAAAAAAAACGGGACTGCTTCTATCGAGGCTTGAATGCAAAGGTGAAGGACAAGCTCGCTTTGTTCAATCGCAGCATGTTCAATGATTTTGTCAACGCGACGATTGTACAAGAGGATGCAACACGAGAGCTGGTTACTGAGAAGAAAGAGGAGTGCTCCGCAGGGCAGCAGTGGTGGAGCTCCAGAAAAATACCGAATGGTGTACCGATCACCGTCCGGTCAAAGATGGCAGCCACCGGCATGACCGCCAATGTTCCGTGGCCGCCCGTTCAACGCACCAAGTTTCCAACCACCCCTGCCACAGCAGCAACAACAGCAGCAAAAGAGGATGATACCTCGTGGACCCCCACAACAGAAGCGTGTACCGGGTTTCCGTCCTCCGGTCTATGGTGGTCCGACACAATACACGTGCTACAACTGTGGATGTGTCAGACATCTTTCCTACAACTGTCCGGACAAGCAAACCAATGGACAAGCATCATATCAGGGTGCCAATCAACCCCGCAACCAGCCCAAGAAACCAAATTTCAAACCCGGCAACGTCCACCACATCGCCATTGAGGACATACCGGAAGGCGAACCTGTCCTCGCGGGTACGTTCACTCTCATCGATCACCCCATTATCATACTTTTTTATTCTGCAGCCACCCACAATTTTGTTAGTAGTTCATATGTTGTCAAGCACCCACTACAAATATTTTCTACAAAATATCCTTAGAGAGTTGTTCCCCGAGCGGGAAAATATCAGCTCACTCCTAAAACACCACTGTGCATGGGTGAAAAAATATATCCAACCACTCTCATGATCTTAGATGTCCAAAAGATCAATGTCATATTAGGTATGTTGTGGTTACATCACCATGGTTCTGTTTCAGACATCGTTCCTCGAAGTGTTCATTTGGATTCTCCACTACATAGTCCACATACTCTCATTCTTGATCGACCCGTTCAAGAAGTTGCAGCAGCGTACCACTTTGAATCCATTAAGTTGGAAGATATTTCGGTGTTCCGTGAATACCCTGATGTGTTTCCTGATGATCTACCGGGCATGCCGCCCGAATGTGATGTGGAGTTCAAAATTGAACTTGCACCGGCAACCACACCGATCTCTCAAAGACATTATCAAATTGCGCCCAATGAGCTAGCTGAATGAAAGGAACATCTCAAGGACCTGCTGGAAAAAAGTTTTATTCGCCCAAGATCCTCACCATGGGGCTGCTCAGCGCTGTTCGTTAAGAAGAAGGATGAAACATTTGCAGTTATGTGTAGACTATCGTCCGCTAAATGTTGTGACTATCAAAAAAAATATCCACTACCTCACATCGATATTCTCTTTGATCAATTAGTGGGTGCTAAGGTATTTTTCAAGATGGATCTTCCGTCCGGATATCATCAAATCAAAATTCGGACGGAAGATATACCGAAGACAGCATTCTTGATGCGATATTGACTATATGAATACCTCGTCATGTTTTTTGGTCTCACCAACTCTCCGGCCCACTTTATGTATCTTAAGAACTCAGTGTTCATGCCAGAGTTGGATAAGTTCATCGTGGTCTTCAACGACAACATATTGGTTTATCCCAAATCGGAAGAAGAACACACCGAACACTTGCATATCATGCTCCAATGATTGCGAGACCATAAGCTCTATGCAAAATTCTGCAAGTGTGAATTTTGGATCAGTCAAGTGCAATTTTTGGGACACATTATTTCAGCAGAGGGCATCGCTGTGGACCCAGGTAAAATTGTTCAAGTGCTGAAATGACAATCTCCAAAGTTCGTACATGAAGTCTGAAGCTTCCTTTGTTTAGCGGGATATTATTGAAGGTTCATCCCATACTTCTCAAAAATTGCTAAACCAAAGACGGAGCTGTTGAATAAAGGTACCAAATATATTTGGGGTGAAGCATGTGAGAAGGCATTTCAAACACTGGTGAAGCATCTCACAACAGCCCCGGTTTTAGCTCAACTGGATATGACAAAACCATTCGATGTTTATTGTGATGCATTCAGCATTGGTCTGGGCTGTGTTCTTATGCAAGAAGGACGTGTGGTCTCTTGTGGATCATGGCAGCTCCGCAATCATGAACAGCACTATCCTACTCACGACTTGGAGCTCTCTGCTGTGGTGCTTGCTCTAAAAATGTGGAGGCATTATTTGCTTGTAAATTTGGTTCACCTCTACACCAATCACAAAAGTTCGAAGTATATCTTCACTCAGAAGGAGCTGAACATGAGGCAACAAAGGTGGTTAGAATTGATCAAGGATTATGAGATCGAGATTCACTATCATCCCGGCAAAGCTAATGTTGTTGCCGATGCGCTTAGCTGCAAATCCCATGTCAATAACTTGACCATCACACCTATGGTAGAGGAAGAACCGAGTTTATACTTGGTTCCATATGGAGCTTTATACAATATTGCTCTTTTTCCCACAATCCGAGATGAGATTATTGAAGCTCAAAAGAAGGACAAGGGTATGTCTCACATACTCAAGGGAATGGACAGCGGTTAGATAAAGTGTTTTCAAAGAGATGAACATGGTGCTCTATGGTTCAAAAATCGGATTGTAGTGCCCTGTGACATGGAACTTCGAAAGAAAATTTTGGTCAAGGCTCACTTGTCCAAATATTCTATTCATCCGGACAGCGATAAAATGTATCAATACTTAAATACTATGTTTTGGTGGACACGGATGAAGCGTGAGATTGCTAAGTACATATTCAATTGTGATACATGTCGGCGAGTGAAGGTCGACCATATGAATAAAGCGGGACAGCTGCAACCGCTGAATATTCCAACATGGAAATGTAAGGACGTGAGTATGGATTTCATCGTCAGACTTCCACTCACATTTCGGAAGCATAATTCGATTTGGGTGGTAGCCGATCGACTAACCAAATCAGCACACTTCATTCAGGTAAATGTCAGATTCAATGCGAAGAAATATGCAGAGTTGTACATATCAAGAATCCTGTGCCTACATGGCATTCCTCGCACGATTATTTCAGATCGAGGCTTGCTGTTCGTTGCTCGTTTCTGGGAGCAATTGCATGCCTCATTGGGTACTAAACTGACTAGAAGCTCCGCATATCACCCGCAGACCGATGGACAAACTGAGAGGGTGAACCAAGTACTTGAAGGCATGTTACGCGAGTGTGCCATCCACCATGGTAAAAATTGGGATGATCATTTGCCGTTGGCGGAATTCTCGTACAACAATGGTTATCATGCGAGTATCAAGATGGCACGATACGAAGCTCTCTACGGTTGGAAATGCCGCACACCGCTAAATTGGTGTGAGTCCCGTGAAAGAGTGACATTCGGGATTGATCTATTCAACGAAGCCAAGGAACAAGTTCGAATCATTCAAGCGAACTTGAGAGCGGCTCAATCTCGACAGAAGAATTATGCGGACAAGCGGCATCGCCCGGTGCACTTTGATGTCGGGGACCACATATACCTACGCGTGTATTCGATGAAAGGAATTCACCGGTTCGGATTAAAAGGAAAGCTAGCTCCCCGGTTTATTGGTCCATTTGCTATTACGGAAAAGTGCGGACCTGTGGCTTATAAATTGGAATTTCCGGCATCTCTTGCTGATATCCGCGACATTTTCCACGTATCTCAGGTCTGGAAAATGTCTCAAATCCACAGCTGCAGCCCACAAGGATGAAATCGGCGAGTTGCAACCGAATCTCACAGACTCCGAACATCCGGTTCAGATTCTCGACGAGAAGACCCGAACAATGCGGAACCGCACTCCGTGGTTCTATAAATTTTTATGGGGAAACCATACCACTGAAGAAGCGACATGGGAATCCGAAGAATATCTCCACTCCAACTATCCAGATTTCTTATCGTCTCATATCCGGTAATTTCTCTCCTACTTTCCTCAATTCATTGTAATCTCAGAACAAGATTCTTTTAAGGGGGGCGGGGAATGTAAAAGCCCTAATTTCCATATTGCAAACTTCAGTTAGGACTAAAAATTTTGAATGATAAAAATAAATAAAAAGGAAATGAGAAAAACAAATTAATTCAAACTCCAAAAGAGGGAAATTCAAAAAAATAAACTTAGCTACTGTTCAAATGAAGTTAACATAAAGATTTGAGTTGACCATTGGATTCCAAATATTTCAAATAGACTCCCTGGAAACTTTCATAGTTTTTGAAGCAAGTTTGCTATTTAATTCAATAGCTGCATTGAATTAATCTCAAATTCAAATTCATGTTTGAATTTAAATGAAACTTTGTCAAATCAACAATCTGAATTCAGAATGAAATTCTCCATAATTAATCCAGCCTTCCCACAAATTTCTAGCAAATTTTGGACTGAATTAGGTGGTAGAAGTGAATGAGCAAGGATGAGGATGAGGGAGAGAAGTGAGACCCACTTGTCATCCTAAGAAGTGCTCTGTTCTCTCTCTCCAGGCGACACCACACCGCATGCATTGTCCACCGAGGTGCTTGCTTGTCTGCTTGCTTCCAGCTGCCTAAAGCAAGGCCAAGACTCCACCTTATACCCCTCCACGCCCACGAGTTGACCACTTCTTCATCTGTGAAGTTCCAGCACCATTTTTACTCTCCACCCGAAATCTTCTCTTTCCAGCCGAATTACAGCCAAGATACTCGGGTTTGATCATTTTTTCTTCGTCTCTACGTCCTCATTAAAGTCTTGCGCACCATTATGATCAATCCCTCGTGCAGTTTGAGCCTCCCCAACGGTGGACAAAGCAATTAGCCGGCCGTCGTTTTCCCCTGTTCTTCACTGCGCCTCTGCTCCACCATCGACCCGAAGATACAAGCTTCTTCTCACCTCGGTCCTTTGAAGGAAAAAGGTGCAAAAATATCTGTAGAACGTGCTCGTAAATTTTCAGCCCATGCCATGCCTCCTCGCACCTGTATTTCCATTTCTTCCAACAAGCTTCGGTTATGTGCGGAGCTAGGTCGCGCGCGAAATTCCCTTTCTGCGTTTGATTATTCCTTGTGCACATGAGCTTTGTTGTACTACGCGACCAGGCACGTCACCTCGAAGAAGAATCATCGAGCTTCATCGAGTAATCAAGACGAAAGAGCATTTTTTCCCAAACCGCCAATTTTCACCTCATCGGTCCATCGTCGCCACCTTATTCCAAACCTTTTCTCTCCTTCCTATGCCCAGAATCATGTTCGCCATGTTTCCATGAAACTTTCTAATGTTTTCCTGACCGATTTAGCCGACCGTAGGGCCCGGCCGACATGGCCAAAACCCTAGGTTCCACCGCCACTGTTGGGTGCCTCTTTCCGGCCACCTATAGCTGTCGAGGGCTGCACCACCGAGTTCCTCATCGGATTTTAGGTGGGGACGGCGAGGGTGGAGTGCCACCGTGCCCTGCAACGGGCTGCGGTGAGTAGCCACCGTCGATCGCCGCCGCGCGCCGCACCTCAGCGTCGGTTGTGCGAGGAAGACGAAGATCAGGTGGGGCCCAACCGTCAGTCATAGAAGCGCGTCACTCGGATCTGGTGCGGCTCAGGGATCAGATGCGGCTACAACCCTGAACCGTGTGCCCCGTGTGGCTTGAATGCCACTGGTCAATTTTAAACCCGTGGGGCCCACTGTCTATTTCATACTTTTCTATTTAGATTTTATTCCAGATTTTGTTCCAACTTTTAAAATCCATATCTCCTACGATACTTTTCCAACAATTCCCAAATAAATATTTTTAGAATCAGGATGATCTGTACTTTCAAGTGGTGTGCTTGAATCTTTATGAAAATCCATAAATTATCCTCAATAATTCCATGAAGCGAAATACCTGTGGAATTAATTACTGGTGCTCTATTCATTCAAAAATTATCAAATTTGTCCAAATCATTTAAAATAATTCCGTTTAGTTCCAGTAAAAATTTCTGGTCCATTTGAGTTCATTTGAATAACCAAATTGTGTTTCCAATCTCTATTACCTAAAAATTCAAAATGTCCAGAAACTTTTCAGCAAATTGTCCAAACTTCTAAATTCAATATCTTACAGTAGAATGCTTAGAAAATTATGAAACCAATTTTGTCGAGTCACTCTTCAGCTCCTATAAACAGAACACAAACTTTTGGCCATGTTAATGTCCCATTTTTTCCATGAAAACTTTGAGAATTGTTTATATACATTGAATTTTATACAACAGAGACTTCCATGAACTTAGCCCAATTTTGGCCAGAACCTCACCCATAGTACCGAGTGTCCTATGTAAAATTTCAGAACCAGCGGCCATAATTTTAAATACCTAACTGTGTTTCTTTTCTGTTATGTAATAATACCAATATTGATTCACTTGCATTATTCTTTGCATATCAAATAGTTGACGAGCTCGAGGAGACCCCAGAGCCACTGGAAGTCATCAACCCGGAGGCTAACTTTAATCCTGTCTCCCAGCCAGGCAAGCCCAGGTTTGCATTTAACAGCGTTTTAAACTTTGATTTGTATCACACTATATGGGTTAGCATGTATGTGCATTAACTCTAAGTTTTCTTGGAGTTTTCCACATCTATGACCAGAGAACCCAGGAGAGAAGTTTAGTTGGTTAAGTCCTCAATGTGTCCATGCTATGCTTATTGTTTTAGTTGCTTCGGTAGAAGTCGAGTAGTTGGAATCTACTCTCGAGGTCAGGAAATGGGTTCACACGGGACTGGTCGTGTGAGAGATTCACCATTTGGCTAAATATGAGACCGGGCATGGATTAGAAGCAGCAGGACATAGGGGCATGTGAGATGTAGTTGTGATTGTGATGGTCAAGGACCGATCCATGTGCGGCCCTGTTGAGCAAGTTTGAATGTACCAAAGGTATACTAGATATATGGGACCCAGTAAACCGATGTAACTTGTCCACCTTAGCGTCGAGGCATACCCCACCGCCTTATAGGTGCGGGTTGAGAGTAGCAAGGTGTAAACCTGCCAGCGGGTACGTCGTACTCCGTGTGGGGCCCTCCTGCTCGTAGCGGTGGGACTAGTTCGGCGTGTAGGTAGTGGGTGATAGGTTGCTGCATACAACATCAGAGGAGTGTGCCTTCGTAGCTCTGAGTGTGGGTGTATGTGTCGTGCTATTTGGGTATCCATGCAGGTGTATATCAATTCGAGTCGCCGTCCCTTGCGGTTATTTTGTACCGCTTGTTCACTGAGTCATGACGTAGTTAATTATTTGGAGCTGAATATTATTGAATCATGCTTTATGAAATAATTATATATTGATACTTGTATTTTTAGATCAGGTTGCTCACTAAATTTCAGATTCATGAAGCCTTAATTCACTGCTAAAAGCTGAAAATGAGGACTAACATTTAGCTGAGTCTTTCATTGCAAACTGATGTCCTATCTTACGTATATCCTGCATATAGAGTTCCATGCTTAGTGGAGACGGTTATGTCTTGCTGAGCCTTCGTACTCACGGTTGCTATTTTATGTTTTTCCCGCAGATTATTTTGTATATGATGAAGGGTTCACCGGTCAGGCATTGCCCCCGTCAGGGTACATTGCGGAGTGGAAACCCTGCACGCCGCAGAGATGTGATTTGTGTGTTGCTAGTGTGATTCTGTTCGCGGGCTGAACAGAATGACTTTTGCATAGCTTAGGCTTGAGCTTCGAGAGCTATGAACTTATCTTCTTCTGTAGTGTATTTTACTGTATATTATTTGTAAAAAGCAAAGCTTGTGTAACACTATGTTGTTTTATATAATATGATGTACCTTTTTCTGTGTGTTAGTTGGGTGCTGCATCGCACGGCACCACCCAATTGCAATTCCTAGAATTTTGAGACTCCGGTCCCCACAATAATCTAGGCCAAGAGTCTAATGGGCAGCCACAAAAATGCCATTAATACTCAATCATTTGAAATTTCAGAAACTTTACAATTGTTGTTACAATATGAACTAGTCATGAAAAACTACAAAGCAAAGTAAGAAGTTGGATTGAAATTAAAAATCATTTCAGCTTGGATTTAAGCAAGATCAAATATGATTTATGTTGCCAAGGAAACTAAATTTGGGCGGCAATTTTTTCAAATCTGATCAGTCGAATAGCAAAATAATTTGCACCATTGTGTTTTTTATTTTCAAATTGGCTGTCCTACAAATTTTAGTGAAAACTGAACTTTGTCTGGTATTTTATTTTGAATTACAAAGGTGCTGCAGGGTTGTGTCAATGTTAGGTGGGACCCACCTAACAGGGACTCAAGCTTGATACCGACTTATCTGTTTCATGGGAGAGCGACACCGCACGGCATGCAGTCGGCAGTCCTCCACGCACCTGCTTCGACCGCTCCACGTCCTTAACTAAAGATCACCCTTATCCTGCTCCTCTGCGTAATCTTTCACAGCACAATGGCAAGGCTTCGTCTCCTCTCTATTTTCAGCTATGTTCCCGTGCCTATCGCCCTGCTTGGTCCTCTGCTTGTCACCTCTGCAGCATGGAGGCTTGCCATCGCCAGCGTTGTCTGGCCCTCTCTTGCTCCACCACGGCGCAAAGGAGGCGCGTTACCCTGCCACCACAACCCTGCTGCTCAGTCTTCATGTTCCCTCCATGAAGCTCCCCTGTTCCCGGTGTTTCTCGCCGCTCAACAGAAGTGACGTTGTCGGGCCGTCCATGTCGCTCCCCCGCCCCAACGTAGCCACCAGGAGTTGCGCGATGCTCCACTTTATCTATTCGACTAGCCCCGGTCACACCCTCTTCTTCCTCAAGATGCACCAAGCCAACTTCATCACCTCTGTTGGACACTGCCACACCACGATGTTCCACCGTCGTCCAGCTGCCTTGATAATGAGGAGTTTAGGCCCGATCTGCCGAAAGGTAAACCGATTGGGGTGGAGAACTCAATGTTGATGATCCACGGCACTCAAGCAGTTCGAATACCCCTGCAATCACTAAACCACTACTCCGTTGGTTATCAACCGTGCTGCACACGCTTGACCTCGCCAAGAAGGCTAATCCCTGCAAGTGCAACCGAGAGAACAAGCAAGAACATCGAAGACACGATTGGAATTCGCGAAGATGGGGTCTCACAAACCATAGAATGGCGATATTATTGACCTAAGCAAAACCCACCGAATATGACTGGCGGCTGTAGTATTTAAAGGCTAGGGTTCGGCCAAAATATGATTAGACGCGTCCCTAATAGACTCTTATGGGATACAAGGCCCAAAGGCCCAATTCGGTGGCGCAGCACTGGACAGAAATCTGGACTCCACTTGTTTCGACGATTCTCAATGACTCCGGAATAATTTTGTGGTGGGACCAGAGCCATTGGAAATTTTATCTTCTCCTCTTTCTGTGCATACGTGGAACGTTGAAAACGGAGTCTGTATGCATCCTGAGCATCAGTTTTAAGGTGGACTGCTCCTGGACTCCGAGTTGACCTCGAGTCCGAGTTATAAACTGATTCCATCAACTTGTGGACGTCCTAGCTGGTTCTCCATGTTCCCAAGGCTTCTTCTCTTCACTTGTTGATCTTCTCCATTGTTCCTAATAACAATTAAATCGTCACATAACAATCTATTCTAAAACTCACATGCAAAGGAAGTTAGGAGCGAGTTCACCTGCTGATTTATTGACCGTGCTCGTGTTCTTATGATTGGTCTTTGCAGTTTAATGTGCGTCTCCGCTGTTGTGATGTCCTCATCATCCTCCCCCTCTTGAATTGGAGTCTTCCTCGAGTCATGTTCATCTTCTTCTCCCATGTACGGTCACAAATCTGATATGTTAAATGTAAGACTAACCCCAAAATTGGGAGGCAACTCAAGCTTATATGCATTATCATTAATCTTTTCAACAATCTTAAAAAGAAAAGCAGGTCGTGGCATAAGTTTAAATTTTCTAAAGTTAGGGAATCGCTCTTTTCTCAAATTTAACCACACCAAATCACCCGGTTCAAGTTTTACTTCTTTTCTACCTTTACTACCTGCAATCCTATACTTCTCATTCATCTTTTCAATATTTTTCTTTGTAGTTTCATGCATCTTAAGAATGAATTCAGATTGTTGTGTAGCATCCAAATTTATAGTTTCAGAAGGAGGCAAAGGTAGTAAATCAATAGGAGCACGGAGATTTAAACCATACACTACCTGGAATGGACTTAACTTTGTCGTGGAGTGAACGGATCTGTTGTAAGCAAATTCTATATGTGGTAAACACTCCTCCCAAAACTTCAAATTTGTTTTCAAGACAGTCCGCAACATAGTGGATGAAGTACGATTAACTACCTCGGTTTGTCCATCAGTTTGCGGGTGATATGTAGTTGAAAACAACAACTTGGTTCCCGATTTATACCACAAAGTTCTCCAAAAATGACTTAAAAATTTTGCATCACGATCAGAAACTGTCGGTACCATGTGTACCAGGTACCCTATGATACCGCAAGAAGTGCAATAGAGTTCCACCTGTCAGAGTTGAAGGCTTCCGCAGGCCCCACATGTCACACGGCACTGGACCTACCTCTCTCATATGGGTAGCTCCGGGAGCGCCACTTGTAATATAAGACCGGAGCTAAACTCCCAACATAGGGAAGCTCCGGGGTTGAAACATGGATAATGACCCCGGACCTAACCCCCCGTAGAGGGAAGCTCCAATGCCGCCACGTGTATAACAGCTCCGGACCCATCTCACTGCGAAGGAAGCTTCGGAGATGCCACGTGTGGACTCTCCGGATCTCACAACCAACGGGAATATGGCGGATCTCCAACAGCACGAGCATTCAAGGGACAGTTAAGACGACAGTTACAAGATCTGATTACGTGTCATTAATGTTGTGTTAATGACACACGATCAGTGGGCAATTAATGGGGGTAACACTGCTATTAAGGCACGTTATCACATTATTAATCACTCTTAATACTCATAGACCATGTATTAGGCTCTTAACATGCGAGGGCCACATGTCGGGACAGGAAAATGTTGCAACGGTCGGTCCTTAGACTATAAAAGGACTGTGCCACAAAGTACAGGTGGCTAAGCTGATCTGTTCCAAGCTCAGATGCACACAAGCTATACTGAAACACTCAATACAAAACACACACACCCAGTGGAGTAGGGTATTACACTCAGGCGACCCAAACAATGTAAATCCTACGTGTCATCATCTCGTTCCTGATCTTCGCGCACCCAAACCGATACAAGAACCTCCACGGGCTACATTTAGTAGTACTGGGGGAAGTGTCGCTGATACACTTCGACGTTTGGTGCGCCAGGTAGGGGGAGCGTCTGAGATTGCAAGATGGTGAACTCCACCGCAGGTTCTTCCAACAGCAACTACGCTGAATAGCTCGCTGGAGGCAATCCCTCCAACATGCAACAACCAGCAGGCACCGTTGTCACGGCGGGTGTCATGCCACCACCACCACCATCTGCCCCAGCAAACAATGCTGGACAGCAGGATGGGATACTTGTGTCGGTCACAAAATTTGCAAACAACAACCTCAAGAACACGCTAATTGTTGCGCGAACTCTATTGGAGCGCCCACTAGCGCCCGGAGTACCTCAGGGTGCAATGGAACAGTGGCGCGCTAATGTGCAGCATCTAGTTATAGCCGTAGCCGATGCCATCAGCAACCAAGGTCCTCCCCCTTCGGGGCAGGCAATAACTCAATGTAGGAACTTGTCTAGAAGACTTGGTCCTCACGTGTCACAGCACCGATGGCGTGCTGCATCCCAGCAGGTGACTTTGCTGCCTTTCAGGGCACGACACACCCACACCATCACTAGCATTCCGACTCATGACATGTGGTCAGAACTTGATCGCCGCTACCAGCAGCAGGACAACCGCGTCCATCTCGAGCGTGCTCGTTAGAGACGAGAAGCACGAACAACCCTGCTCCTCAGGGAATAGGAGGAGGCTATGCTGCCCTGGCGATGCACTTACGCATGGTCAGATGGCCACCGAAGTTCCGGCCTTTTTTGCCAGAGAAGTTCAACGGGACTGTCAACCCCGCCGAGTTTCTTCAAATCTACTCCACTGCTATACTTGCGGCGGGGGGCAATGAGGTTGTGAAGGACAACTACTTCCCAGTGGCTTTAACTGGGACTGCTAGGTCCTGGTTTATGAGCCTCCTGCCTGACTCCATCAACAGTTGGGCGGAACTATGCCAACAGTTCACTGCCAACTTTGGGAGTTCTTACACCCGGCCCGGAACTAAACTGGACTTGTTTGCTATGAACCAAACAACGAGGGAATCGCCACGATCCTTTATCCAGTAGTTTTCTCAGGTACGCAATACCACCCTCTCAATCTTGAGCACTTCTGTTATCTTTGCATTCAGACAGGGCATTCGAGACAAAAAGATGCTGGAGAAGATGGCGACCAAAGAAGTCAACATTGTCACAGAACTCTTCAGCTTAGCACATAAATGTGCCAAAGCTGCAGAGGGCCGTGAGATGCATTCAAAACCACCTCCGGAGGTTAACAAGAAATCCTCCAAGGCTGAAGCTACTACTTCCGGAGGTGGCAAAAAGAAAAAGAAGTCCAACGGCAAAAAGAAGTTGTCGGGCGGTGCACCTACTGCTGTGGCTGCCGCAGCTCCGGGTGGCCGGGGGCCACACCTCGAGAAACAACCTCAGCCTTCGTCAGAAGACGGCGGCGGCTCCAAAGTGTGTTGTTCGATCCACAAGACGGACAAGCACAATCTGGAAGAATGCTGAGAGGTCCGGAACCTTGTCGAGCACTACAACAAGCACTGAGAAGAAGCTCCTTTCCGCCAGTGGGAAGGAAAACAAAAAGTCGATGAAGCTCCGACTGAAGAGGAGCTAGGCTTTTAGGACCTCAAGACGGTTCTGAAGGCTGTCTACAACACTAATGACGACGACTCCAACGTCTCTGACAACGAGCGTTGGAAGACCCTAAACACCATTTATGGTGGTTCTTGGGACATCACCTCTCGCCGCATGCTCAAGAAAAAGCAATAGGACATGACTACTGCGGCTCCCACCGATAGGGCGGAACCTCATCGGAAGTGGATGGACACTCCCATCACTTTCGATGCTTCGGGCTGCCCTCGTAACATGATCAGAGCTGGCCAACTCCTGTTGATGGTGTCTCCGACCATTAACAATGTTCAACTCCACCATGTATTGGTGGACGGAGGTGCAGGGCTAAACCTCATAAGCTTTGAATCCTTCGTCAAGCTCCAGCTCCGACCTTCGGACCTTCGCCCCTATCGACCTTTTTCTTGGGTAGGTCCGGGGCCCATTACCCCTCTCGGCTCCATCACACTCCTAGTGACCTTCGGGACTCTGGAGAATTACAAAACCAAGAAGCTTGTCTTCGACATGGCGCAGATTAGTTTACCGTTTAACGCCATACTGGGCAGGCTTGCTTTGTACAGGTTCACTGCCGCCGCCCACTATGGCTACATGGTGTTGAAGATGCCAACACTTTGGGCGTTCTCCGGATCCGCGAGGATCGCACTGCAGGAATCACTGCATTGGAAGAACTCCACGCACTTGCTACAGTGCAGGAGGAAGCATCCAGTAAGGACCTAGCTCCGAAACCTTCGAGCTCTCGTCATTGAGGCTCAACCTTCGCACCTCGTGTGCAACCAAGCGGTGACACCGATGTTCCCATCAAAGTCATCCAAAATTATTCTAATGCTGCTCAGACCACCCGTATATCGGGAGGTCTGAACAACAAATCGGAACTCGCGCTCGTCACTTTCCTCCGGGCAAATGTCGACGTGTTTGCCTGGCAAAAGTCACAAATGCCTGGGATCCCTAGGGAAGTGATTGAGCACAATCTGAAGATCCATCCTGACACACGGCCTGTACACCAAAAGCCCTGGAAGCAGTCAATTGAGCTGCAAAACTTCATCCAACAGGATATCAAGAAGTTGCTCGAAGTTGGTTTCATCTGGTTGGTCTTTCATCCAAAATGGATGACAAATCGAGTCGTTGTACCAAAGGCCGACGGGAAGCTTCGGATGTGTATCGACTACACCACTTTAAATAAGGCATGCCCGAAAGATCCATTTCCAAAGATCCATTTCCAGTACCTAGAATAGATCAGATAGTGGACTCCACCTACGAGTGTGAGCTATTGTGTTTCTTAGATGCATATTCTGGATATCATCAAATCCAAATGTCTAAAGAAGATGAAGAGCGTACTGCCTTTATAATAGTAGATGGGTTATATTGTTATACCGCCATGCCCTTTGGTCTCAAAAATGTTGCTTCAACCTTTGTGCGAGCAATGTACAAAACCTTTGGAGAGCTAATTAGAGACTTAGTTGAGGTGTACGTCGATGACATCTTTGTGAAGATAAAGAACAAGGAATCACTCCTTGACAATTTACAAGCTGTCTTTGACAAGCTGCGCATCAGCGCACCAAGCTGAACCCAGACAAGTGTGTCTTCGAGGTTAGCTCTAGGAATCTCCTTGGTTTCATGGTGACTCACCGAGGGATTGAAGCAAAACCGGTGAAGATCAAAGCCATTGAAGATATGCGCCCCCCCTACTCGCATAAAAGACGTCCAGAAGTTAACTAGGTGTCTAGCTGCGCTCAGCCGGTTAATCTCAAGAACATGAAAGCGGGCGCTACCCTTCTTCAAACTCTTGAGGAAGTCCGGACCATTTCATTGGCCTGAAGAAGCAGAAAAGGCATTTCAAGAGCTGAAGCAGCTCCTCACCACCCTACCGATCTTGGTAGCTCTGAATCCTAGTGATCCCTTACTGCTTTATATTTCTGCAACTATAGAAGTTGTCAGCATGGTCCTGGTCACAGAAAGACCGAAGTTACATCCAGTTCAAGAGCTTGGACCACTCAGGGAAGGTCCAAAGCTACCTGTAGGCAAGTGTGGGTCCCAGCCTCCAAATACGGATCTTCAAGACAGAGTACTAGAAGATCAACCTCTCTCATCTTAGGGAGTTTTAATGGCTGTTCAAGAAGATCTGAACCCATCAGGGAAGGTCCAAGTTGAATACGAAGAAGATCCAGATCCCTCTGGGAGGGTCTGAAAAGCTCAAAAAGAGGGCTCGGACCTCTCTGGGAGGGTCCGGGTAAATGAAGAGTAAGCTTCGGGCTCTTATGCAAGAGTCTGGACAGTCCAGCGACCAGAGTACTTCATCAGCAAAGTACTCCACGACACCAAGACACGCTACATTGAGGTGCATAAGCTGCTTTACGCAGTTCTTATGGCCCCAAGGAAGCTTCATCACTATTTCTGAGCCCACAAGATATCAGTGGTAACCTCCTGTCCACTGCGTGCTATTTTGCATAACCCTAGTTCTACTGGGAACATTGCAAAGTGGGTACCAGAGCTGGCCAAGTTCGATATCGAATTTGTGTCAAGACAAGAAATCAAGAGTCAGGCTTTGGCTGATTTTATGGCGGAGTGGACTTCCTCTCCGTCAAACCCTGGGGGCCCCAGTGAGCAGAAGCCGGAACCTAAGGTCTCGGTATTCACCAAACCTCACTAGACCCTCTACTTCAACAGCTCCGTGCAAAAGCTGGGGGCCAGAGCTGGAATCCTTCCCCTCGCTACAACCAGGGAGAAGGTCAAATACATGGTTAACCTTAACTTCAAGGCAACCAATAACATGGCGGAGTATGAAGCTCTCATCTATGGGCCCAAGGTGGCACTATCCTACGGTGTCAAACAACTGTTGGTGAAGGGCTATTCGCAGCTCATCATAAAACAAGTCAAAGGTGAATGCTGATGCAACAATCCCCAACTAGCCGCTTATCTCCTTGAAGTCCAGAAGCTCCAGAAAGACTTTGAAGTCTTGGATCTCCACCAAGTTCAACGTCTTCACAACACTAAAGCTGACGAACTCTCGACGAGGGCTTCAACCGGAGCTCCAGCTCTCAACAGAATCTTCGTCCGGAGATTATCAAGACCAAAATCTCAACCTGCCGAACTGAGCGAAGGGGGCTAGACCAGCACCTCGAAGCTGGCGGTCCCGGTGGCCCTGTTACCATGGCGTCCACCAAGGGTCGTAGGTGCTCTTGGGAGCTCCGAGCAACCCAGCACGCAAGACTCAGAAGCTCAAGTTAGCTCCGATGCATGGATCTTGGAGATTCGAAGCTACATGAAAGACAACATCCTTCCTGATGATGGTGTATCCGCTGACCAGATCATCAAGTTGGCCAAAAAATACACAGTAGTAGAAGGGGATCTCTACCGGCATGGTGCCAACGGCGTCCATATGCGGTGCATTGCAAGGGAAGAAGGACGCAAGATTCTCGCGGAAATCCATGGATGCAAAAGTGGGAACCACACATCTTCCTGCGCATTGGGTGGTAAAGCCTTCTGACATGGCTTTTACTGGCCTACAACACTCCAGGATGCAGTCGAGCTAGTGAAAAAATGTTAAGTGTGCCAGTTCCATGCAAAACAAATTCACACACCGGCTCAATCACTGCAAATGATACCTCCTACATGGCCATTCACTGTGTGGGGTATGGACATCTTGGGACCTTTCCCAAAATCCGTCGGAGGTTGTTCATGTATGTCGCCATCGACAAGTTCACCAAGTGGTCGGAAGCTACTCCAGGAGTGACAATCAACAAGCAATCATCAATCATGTTCTTGAAGTCCATAATATGCAGATTTGGAGTTAAAGTCATAATTGACAATGGAACTCAATTTACAAGTGCTGCATTTCAAGAATATTGTAAAGATCTCGACATACAAGTCAGCTACACATCAATAGCTCACCCAGCAAGCAATGGCCAAGCCAAAAGAGCAAATGCAGAAATATTAAAAGGACTCATGACGCGCACATATGAGCGCCTAGAAAAGCATGGAGCCAATTGGATTGAAAAGATTCCGTCTACATTGTGGGCGAACAGGACAACACCTAACCGGTCAACTGGAGAGACACCTTTCTTCTTAGTCTACAGAGCTGAAGCGGTCTTTCCTCCGGAGATCACCATGGGGTCGCTCTGGGTCTGGACCTACGATGAAGCCGCACAGGACCAGCTCCGGCGTGAAGACCTTGACCTCGTCGACGAGGGAAGGTGCCAAGCAGCTGTTCGCAATGCTCTCTATCGCCAAGCATTACGGCGCTACCATCAAAGGCATGTGTTGCTGCATATTCTCAGCAACTTGCTTTTTGCGGTTGGTTAGCTCCGTCTCCCGGAGGTGGATACGGTTCTGCCGTTCGGCCGGGTCCTTCTCCCTGCCCCTCACTTTCCCTTCTCTGGCGGCAATATCATATCTCTTTTCGAGGGCTCCTGCACCAGCTTCCAGTACTTCTCCTTTTCTTCCGTGCTCGACAGATCCAACTTCTTAGTGTGATCTTCCAAATTATGCTCAGCCAGAGTCAATTTCTAGATGAGCTCCTCCTCTCTCTTCAAAACATACTCCTGCTGTTCCAGGAGCTTCTCTTCTCTTGTATCAAGGTCTGCTCGACGCTTCAGGAGGACCCCGTTTAATTCATTTAGGCTTTCGTGACGCTCATCAGTAGCATCACGCCCTTCCTTGGCTTGTTCAAGGATCTCCCCAGAATTAGCGTCAAGTGCCCTGATGGTGGCTTCCTTCTCTTCCAGCAGCTTGCCCCAATATTTCATCTGAGCCGTTTCCCTCTTGACCCACTCCTTCTGATCAGCAAGCCTCGTCTCTGCAAGCCTGGTCTCAGAATGGAGCCAGTTGTGCCAACACCTCAAAGTGCGGTGCTCCTCTTCAAGGACCTTGCTCTCGTGATCGAAGGCAAGCCGAACTTGTCGGAGGCTCGAGCAGGCATTGTTTATGGACAACGCCAAGGGGATACACTTCGGACCTGCTGGGGTCATCTTGCTAGTTCCAGGAGATTCTCCATAACAAAAATAGGGTCCCACTCTACAAGTGAGGTACCCTTAGCTCTTGCAGCACTAGGGCCACCCTTCGGTAGCTCATCGGCAGCAGCAGAAGAAGAACATAACTCCTACCTTCGAGGCCGACACTGAAGTTCCGGCCGCAGGAACTTCAATCGCTGGCTCCGCGGGTAAAGATCCTACCTCCGCCTCTTCATGGCGCTCTGCCTTGGACATGGGCACCTCTGGAGCAGTAACTTCTGGGGTGGTCGTCGGGGCTTCACCCGAAGCCATTCCCACCACCGGATCAGGTGCTGGTGCATCAGCTACTTCCGACTCAACTGTCAGAGCTTCAACAACTTCTGGCCTGAGGGCTAGAGTTTCAGCTACCTTCGGCTCAACTGTTGGGGCTTCAGCAACTTTCAGCTCAAGGGCCGGAACTTCAAGTACCACCGACTCGGTTGTCGGGGCATCAACGACCTCCGGCTTAAGGGCCAGAGCTTTTGAACCACCATCCCCGCAACAACCTCTGGTGCAGGAACATGATCCTCGGTAACCTCTAGCTCAGACACCAGAGCTTCTGACATCTCCAACTGCCGCACTTGAGCCTCAACCTCCAATGTTGTTGTCGGCGGTGCATCTTCAACTTCTTCCCCGTGGTCTGGCGCTACCACAGGAGTCTCTGGCGACGACTCTGTAAGACCTATGTGTGCTGAATACATTGGCTTGTAATGAATACACTTGGATTTGATGATAAAAGTTATGAATATCACCAAAACATCTTTTTATCAAGGTCTGACTCTAGCTCTGAGCTACAGCAAGGTCCGACTAGCTTTGCTCAGCTCCGGTGAAGTTTTGTCTTTAGCTCCGGCATGTCTTTGATAGCTCCGACATGTTTTTGATAGCTCGAACATGTTTTTGATAAGCTCCGAATAGTTTTGCAAGCTCCAGCGGGAGCTTGGTTGTACTAGTTTTGATAAGCTCCGGCGCTAGGTTCTACTAGCTTTTGTTAGCTCCGGCTCAAGGTCCGGGTTGCTCTGGCAAGGTCCAGAACATGACCACAGTGCTTCTGCTTTTCATTTGCAATGTTTTGTACTTGCTTTACATTGTTGGAAAGATTGCTTAGTATTCATTTGCTAAGTCTTTGGTGCGTTTTTGGTTGACATGGATGATATCGTGTTACTGTGGTTTTGCAACATGCTTATGTGAGGTTCTCATGTAAGGTGTTGTGTTCAAAACTAACTTGAGTCAAGTCGAGGACTTGGGCTCGTATGGATTGGTTGTTTATTCATGCGAAGGTGTTGCTTGAGTTCAAGACATGGCTGGTGACGGGATCCATTGGACTAGTCTCACGGAGGAGATGAGGTTCCAACAACCAAATTCAGGAGGAATTGTGGTTGAGCTGATCAGGAGGTTGCGCAACATGATTGAATCAAGAACAATGCATGTGAAGGTATCGTGGACGTCATTGGAAGATGTTTTCACGTGTGCAAGAAGTGCATGGACATGGCTACATGGTTCCGAGAAGTGATGAAGAGATGTGGACGTAAAGAGTTCGTCGGAAAGGTCCAACCGACTAGGTTATGGACTAAGGCTGCGGCTGAATTGGGTTTGACTCAAATATGAAAAGATTTGAGTTGGTTATGATAGGATTTTGTGTGGGTCACAAATTTGAGTTGTTTAGAAATGTGGGATACGTTCCTAAGGTGTTTTGAAGTCTTAAGATTGCTTCTATCGGCATATAGAAGAATCCTAAGCAGTTATGGAAAGTTACGATTCGTGAACAGAGTAGGATTAGGTTCCTAATTTGAGTTGAGTTGGCTTTCGAACTGATTATATAAGCAAGGGAGCCCAGAGCTCATGGTGCACGACTTTGGGGATGTTCCTCTTGTGTTCTATTGTATAAAATTCGTAGTTAGAAGGAACTTTTGTGCCTTGTTCGTCCGACTTGTTCCAGACATGTTTTACTCGTCGAGTTTCTGGACAGCACTACCTTTTGTTGGTGGTTTTATCATAACGTGAGTTTTACAGATCCAATTGACGTGATTCTTTTTGGGTTGTCTTCACAACCTGATTATCTATCATATGTCAAAATTTCACTTTCATTGGATTTGTGGTCTGTAATCTACACGAGTTTCTTTGTAGTGTTCCAGAACTGTTTTTCTCGCGTAGGACAGATTGACCCTTGTTTGATCTTTCGATCATAACTTGAGTTTTTCTTGATGGATTTGAGTGATTCTTGTCGTGTTGTCTTTGTGGCTTGATTCTTTCTCATATATATCACTTTTGTCATGGTTAAAAACATTTAGATTAGTATCTCACACGATTTCTTTAACAGATCGTTTTTCTGCCGAAGGGGTTGGGGTTTAATTCTTTCTGCTGCGTAAGATTTTTAAATCTACCATTCACCCCCCTCTGGTAGCTTTTTCACGTGCTCTTCGATCCTACAATTTGTATCAGAGCCACGGTGCTCTAATCTTTGTGATTTACGCGTGTTTTTGACTAATCATCATGGAGAAGTACTCTGCCAAACCTTGTGTGTTCGCTGGTATTGATTTTCAGGTTTGGAAGGCACGCATGGAGGCTTTCATCCAGGCACAAGGCTTTGAAATATGGGGGAAGGTATACAATTCTTACAAAGTGCCATCAAACTATCAAGTTACAGCTACAAATCTGAGAGATGTTGACAACAACAACAAGGCTCGGAACTTGATCATACAAGGATTAACTCAATGCGACTTCGACCGTGTTGCACACCTCCGATCTGCATACGATGTGTGGAAAGCACTTTGTGACTATAACAAAGGATCCAACACGATCAAAGAGGTAAGGCAAGACATGTTCAAAAAGGAATACATCCGCTTTGAGATGCAACCCGGTGAGTCTATTGATGACCTTTTTGCTCGCTTTAATAAAATTCTCAGCAACTTGCGTAGTGTCAATGTTAATTTTTCAGGTGCTGAAAATGCTAGGCAATTGCTAAGTGCATTAGATATGTCAATTTGGGAGATGAAAGTCACATCTATTTGTGAATCTACTGTCATGAGTTCTCTTACATTAGATGTAATCTATTCTAAACTAAAAACTCATGAAATTGACATCCTAGCACGTAAGAACCCAAATAAGTCTATTGCATTTGTTTCACAACGTGATATGTCTAACTCCGGCCAATCATCATCTTGCAATACCCTTGCTTTGTTGTCCTCACTAACCCTGGAGCATATCAACGAATTTCCAGAAAAGGAGTTGGCACTCATCTCTACTAGATTCTCAAAAACATTACAAAATGTGAGAACTAGAAGGAGAGGAAGCTCCGGACCTCAACGCTGTTTTGAATGTGGTAAAACATGACAATTTCGTACAGAATGCCCTAACCTTTTAGGTCCGACCACCTGGGAAGAAAAACAAAGCAAGGTTCGGACCTCCTCTTGAAATTTCAACAAGAAGAAGAAAGGTAGCATAGGACGCAAGATGATCAACAGTTTCATCACTGCGCTTCAAGAGTTCAGTTCAAGTGACATAGACTTTGGAAGTGATGAAGATGATGTTGACCTGGCCAACATATGCTTCATGGCGGGCAAAACAAAATCAAGATCAAGACAGGAGGATGCAGAACACAACAATGACGATGATGAGGTATGTTCTACATGTAATGAAATGTGTGATGCTATTTCTCTTGCAACTGCTATTGTCAAGAAAAAGGACAAAAAACTTAGGGATAATGATACTAAAATTGAATCACTAGAATCTGAAATCAATAGGTTAAAATCTCTAATTTCTAGTGATGATGCATGTCCCTCTTGTGACTTGATCTATGAACAATTGTCCTCCCTAAGAAGTGCACATTCCTCCACACTTGATAAACTTGAACTTGAAATTGAAAAGAACAAAAAGCTTGCTGCACTTAATATTGGAAACTTAAAAGATGCTTCTTGTTCTACAATTGATTTGCATTGTTCTAGTTGTGATGATCTTGATAAGAAACTGCAAGATGCCATGAATAAAATCTCTATATTGAACAATGCTTTACGTTGTCATGAAGTTAAATATTGTTCCAATTGCAAATTAAAAGGAAAAACTTCATGTGAAAATTGCCTTGATCTGTCTAATAAACTTGATAACATGCATAAGACATTTGATCGGTTTTGTAATGGGAATAAGAACCTAAACTTGCTGCTGAATTCATCCAAGTCTTGCAATGATAAAACTGGTTTAGGTTTTGATTCTCATGCTCATGCTAAGGCACATCCACCTAAAATTGTAAATTCATTAGGAAGTGGTTTGATTCAAACAGTTCCTAAACAAAAAGAAGTGGTTTTCAAATCTGCAGGAGTATTGTCTCATTCGGTTTCAAATAAAAATGTTGTTTGCTCATCTAGACATGAACACAAAGTTAAATTTCATTGTACCTACTGTGGTAGAGATGGTCATGTCATAGATTTTTGTTATAGACTAGCTAAAGAACAGAAAAGGGAAATAATGGTTGCTAGATCTCATAACTTTCATGCAAAATTTGCTGCATATATTGAACCGAATGTACAACCTGCTGTTTTGAGGCAAAAACATTCAAAGTTTACCTCCGGACCTTCTGTTTTTGCCTCCGGAGCTACTGATTTTTGTGCTACACAAGTAACAGCTTATAGGTCAGTAGTTAAGTATAAAAAATCTCAAACTTTGACTCATAAACTTGCTATTTTGTCTCAGCTTTCGCGTGTTTTTCCTGCTGCACGTTGCGTGACTCAGTACTGGATTCTTAAGTGCCTTTTGACTAACCCCAGTATTGAGTCATCAACGTATTGTGCTTCTA
Source organism: Tuctoria greenei (assembly GCA_036927565.1). NCBI lineage: Eukaryota > Viridiplantae > Streptophyta > Magnoliopsida > Poales > Poaceae > Tuctoria > Tuctoria greenei. Next base: position 177,271,108 of record JAYESD010000004.1, on the reverse strand, counting down.
TGTAGGTTACACGTTTGAGGAAGGAGAATATTTGGATTGTGGATTCAGGACCTTCATGTGTTCAATCCTTCGGAGGTAAATGGTATGTTCTTGTTATTGTTGATGATTATTCTAGATACTCTTGGGTTTACTTTATGGCGTCTAAGAATGAAGCTTTTAGTCACTTTAGGACTTTATTTCTTAGATTATCAATTGATCACTTTAGGACTTTATTTCTTAGATTATCAATTGATCACTTTAGGACTTTATTTCTTAGATTATCAAATGATCTTTAAAGGCAATTAGAAGTGATAACGGAACTAAATTTAAAAATCAATCTTTTGATCACATTTGTGCTGAAAATGGAATAGATCATCAATTTTCTTCACCATATGTACCTCAACAAAACGGTGTTGTAGAAAGAAAGAATAGAACCTTAGTTGAGATGGCTAGGACTATGCTTGATGAATATCAAACTCCTAGGAAATTTTGGGCTGATGCGTTAGCAACAGCTTGTTATGTCTCAAATCGTGTTTTCTTGCGTGCTAAGCTAGGTAAAACACCATATGAGCTCCGGTTTGGACATAGGCCTAGTGTTACACACTTTTGGGTATTTGGTTGCAAATGCTTTGTTAAGAAACATGGTAATCTTGATAAATTTGAACCTAGATCCATTGATGGCATGTTTCCTGGTTATCCATCTCATACTAGAGGCTACCGTGTGCTTTTACTTGACACTAACAAAATTATGGAGACTTGTGAAGTGTCTTTTGATGAAGCTAGCCCAGGTACTAGCTCAAACATTACAGGTCCTGATCCATATCCGCAGGGGGGGGAACATTTTCGTTGAAGATGAGAAAGAATTGGAGCTGCTGCCCAAAAATTCAGCAGCTAAAAACTTTGGTTCAGCTCCGGATGTTAATTCTCAACCAGCACCGACAACCATCAATGCTGATTCAAATCGTCCTCAAGTCACGAGCTCATTGATTTGTGATGAACATGAAGAAGAAGAAGCTTGTGAGACATCTGTTCCCCTACGGTTTTACAAAGATCATCCCCCACAACAGATGATTGGAAGCTTGCACGAATGAGTCACACGGTCCAGGTTTTGCGATCCAAACTCTTATTCTCATTATGCTTTTGTTGCTTCTTTTGAACCCAAAGATATATCACACGCACTCACTAATGAATCTTGGATTATTGCCATTCAAGAAGAGTTAGAAAATTTTGAAAGAAATAATGTTTGGAAACTTGTACCTCCACCTCAAGGTCACACTTTAATTGGAACTAAATGGGTATTTAAAAATAAGCAAAGTGAGGATGGGGTTTTGGTTAGGAATAAGGCTAGGTATGTTGCTCAAGGTTTCACTCAAGTTGAAGGTCTAGATTTTGATGAAACTTTTGCTCTCGTTGCTAGATTAGAAGCCATAAGAATTTGGTTAGTCTTTGCTGCATCTAAAGGTTTCAAGCTATATCAAATGGATGTTAAAAGTGCTTTTCTAAATGGCTACATAGATGAGGAGGTTTATGTCAAGCAACCACCAGGTTTTGAAAATCCAGATTTTCCTGATCATGTTTACAAACTGTCAAAAGCCTTGTACGGTCTCAAACAAGCACCTAGAGCATGGTATGATAGATTAAAAATATTCTTAATTGAGAAGGAGTTTATCATGGGCAAGGTAGATAAAACTCTTTTTGTGCTTAAGCAGGGCAATGACTCATTATTCGTTCAAGTGTATGTGGATGATATTATCTTTGGTTGTGCTTCTCATGATCTTGTGTCCAAGTTTTCAGCAATCATGAGTTCAGAATTTGAGACGAGTATGATTGGTGAACTCACGTACTTTTTGGGGCTGCAAATCAAGAAAACCAAGGACGGTACCTTTGTACATCAAACGAAGTATACAGAAGACCTCCTGAGGCGCTTCAACATGGACAAAAGCAAGCCTCTTCGGACACCAATGGGAACAGCAACAACACTTCAACTTGATGAAGATGGTGAACCCGTGGATCAAAAAGAATATAGAAGCATGATCGTATCACTTTTGTACCTCGCGGCATCAAGACCAGACATACAATTCAGCGTATGTCTTTGTGCACGGTTTCAAGCCCCCCCACGTGCTTCACATTGTCAAGCCATCAAAAGGATTCTCAGGTACTTACATGGAACTCAAGAATTTGGAATTTTTCTTCCTTCTTCCTCAACCATTACTTTGAAAGCTTTTTCGGATGCTGATTTTGGGGGTTGTAGGATTGATAGGAAAAGTACTTTCGGTGCTTGTCATTTTCTTGGTAATTCTCTTGTTGCTTGGTCCTCTAGAAAACAAAATTCAGTTGCACAATCCACAGCCGAATCTGGATATGTAGCTGCTCCTAGTGCTTGCTCACAAATTCTTTGGATTGCTCAAACACTTAAGGACTATGGGGTTGATCTAGATAGTGTTCCACTGTTCTGTGATAACACTAGTGCCATTTGCATTGCTAAAAACCCCGTGCAACATTCTAGAACTAAGCACATTGACATTAGGTATCACTTCCTCCGAGATAATGTTGAAAAGGAAACATTGTGCTTCACCATGTAGATTCCGAACAACAATTGGCTGACATTTTTAAAAAACCTTTGGATTTCACTAGTTTTTGTTACATTCGTAGTGAAATAGAGGTTATGCATCCTCATGGCTTAAATTGAGGGGGAGTTTTGAAACTTGGGAAGTCTATGTGTGAATATGAAATTAAAATAATATGACCATAGTATTTTATACATATATGACTTTTTGATTCCTTTTACATGCTAAAAGTTCTTACTACATTACACGTGTTATACATTTTGTAGTTTTTGCCATGTCTAGTAATTGGAATAATTACTTACACTAAAACTGGTCATGGTCGAACTTTCTTGCTGTTTTGAACTTGTTACATGTTCAAAATTGCTTTTAATCACTAGGAATTAATCAAGTAATCAACTCACATGTTGAGTTTTTATGAACAAATATAAATTGAAAAAAGATCAAGAGAATATGCATGCATCGCACTTCTTCTTTTGAGATGGCTTATCATTGCACTTAGATATGAACTTGGAAGAAGTTATGTATGACTAAAACCATGTCCTTAAGCTTCTGATTGTCAAATGACATAGGCTTGGCTTGGTTGGTTAGAATAAGGAGGATTCACATATAATCTCTGGCAAATATCATATGATCTAAATTTATGCTTTGAAAAATAATAAAATGCAGCAACTAGTGTCATGCTTTTAGGTTTTGAAATAGTTAAGTTTGTGAGATCACGACTTGCTTAAATTGAAAATTACATTTGATCTCTAGCATGGCTTACACTACTTTATGTATCTCATTGATGTGATAATGTATGGTACTTGATAGTATGACTTGGATGAGCTTTGTTTATATGTATATGTTATAATATGCTCATAACAACTGAAGGGGGAGAGATAATTTGTTTATATGCTCGTGACTTGCTGAATACATTGTCAAAGGGTGAGAGATAAGCATGAAGAGAAAGAAAATATGTGCATAAGGAGAGATAATAAAGAGGGAGAGATAATATGGGATAATTTTTGGATTTTCTTCTCATTTTACTTTTGATTTACAAAGGGGGAGAAATTGCCTTCAAAACTTTTATGTGAATAAGCCAATATTCGGATTTTAAATGGTGTTGCCAATGCATTCATCAAGGGGGAGATTGTAAGACCTATGTGTGTTGAATACATTGGCTTGTAGTGAATATACTTGGCTTTGATGATAGAAGTTTTGAATATCACCAAAACATCTTTTTATCAAGGTCTGACTCTAGCTCCGAGCTACAGCAAGGTCCGACTAGCTTTGGTCAGCTCCGGTGAAGTTTTGTCTTTAGCTCCGGCATGTCTTTGATACCTCCGACATGTTTTTGATAGCTCCGGCGTGTTTCTGCTAAGCTCCGAATAGTTTTGCAAGCTCCGGCAGGAGCCTGTTTGTACTAATTTTGATAAGCTCCGGCGCTAGGTTCTACTAGCTTTTGTTAGCTCCGGCTCAAGGTCCGGGTTGCTCTAGCAAGGCCCAAAACTTGACCGCAGTGCTTCTGCTTTTCATTTGCAATGTTTCGTACTTGCTTTAAATTGTTGGAAAGATTGCTTAGTATTCATTTGCTAAGTCTTTGGTGCGTTTTTGGTTGACATGGATGATGTCGAGTTACTGTGGTTTTGCAACATGCTTATGTGAGATTCTCACGTAAGGTGTTGTGTTCGGAACTAACTTGAGTCAAGTCGAGGACTTGGGCTCGTATGGATTGGTTGTTTATTCATGTGCAGGTGTTTCTTGAGTTCAAGAGATGTCTGGTGACGGGATCCATTGGACTAGTCTCAGGGAGGAGATGAGGTTCCAACAACCAAATTCAGGAGGAATTGTGGTTGAGCTGATTAGGAGGTTGCACAACATGATTGAGTCAAGAACAATACATGTGAAGGTATCGTGGACGTCATTGGAAGATGTTTGCACGTGTGAAAGAAGTGCATGGACGTGGCTACATGGTTCTGAGATGTGATGAAGAGATGTGGACGTAAAGAGTTGGTCAGAAAGGTCCAACCGACTAGGTTATGGACTCAGGCTGCAGCTGAGTCGGGTTTGACTCAAATATGGAAAGATTTGAGTTGGTTATGATAGGATTTCGTGTGGTTCATAAATTGGAGTTGTTTAGGAATGTGGGATACGTTCCTAAGTTGTTTGGAAGTCTTAAGATTGCTTCTATCTGCGTATAGAAGAATCCTAAGCAGTTATGGAAAGTTACGATTCGTGAACAAAGTAGGATTAGGTTCCTGATTTGAGTTGAGTTGGATTTCGAGCTGATTATATAAGCAAGGGAGCCCAGATCTCATGGATAAAATTCGTAGTTTGAAGAAACTTTTGTGCCTTGTTCGTCCGACTTGTTCCAGACAAGTTTTACTTGTCGAGTTTCTGGACAGCACTACCTTTTGTCGGTGGTTTCATCATAACTCAAGTTTTACAGATCCAATTGACGTGATTCTTTTTGAGTTGTCTTCACAAATTGATTATCTATCATCTGTCAAAATTTTACGGTCATTGAGTTTTTGGTCTATTATCTACACGAGTTTCTTTGCAGTGTTCCAGAACAGTTTTTCTCGCGTAGGACAGATTGACCCTTGGTTGATCTTTCGATCATAACTTGAGTTTTTTTCGACGGATTTGAGTGATTCTTGTCGTCTTGTCTTCGTGACTTGATTCTCTCTGATATCTATCACTTTTGTCATGGTGAAACACGTTTATATTAGTCTCACACACGATTTCTTTTACAAATCATTTTTCTGCCGAAGGGGTTGGAGTTTAATTGTTTCCGCTGCGTAAGATTTTTAAATCTACCATTCACCCCCCATCTGGTAGCTTTTCACGTTCTATTTGATCCTACAGACTCTGAATCGAGATCCACGATAGCTGGCGCTAGAGTTGTCATGATCTCAGCCACCATTGGAGGAGGCACCGGGCTTGAAGCAGGAGTTTCCGTCCGCACTGTTTCAGCCGATGCGATGGAAGACGGAGCTTTAGACCCCCACTTTGACGCCCTACAGTAAAAAAATTGAAATATTCAACAAAAATAAGAGTGGCAAATCAAGGTGAAAAAGCAAAGCTTACCTTGGGAAGCTACCGCTCCAATCAGCACGGAACCTCTTCGCCGAGGGCTCGGAGTCGGAGCTTGTCGTGGTTGGCACGGGAGGAACTCCGGAATGTTGCCCGGAGCCTGCAGTCGTCATTGGCGATGCCCCAGCTGGGGTCTCCCTTGGCCGGTAATAACGTCCGGGCATAAAGCCCCTTGATGGCACTGAGACCGGAGTCGACTGTCCGGAGGTGTCGCTTCTATAAGACGCTTGCCCCGGAGGAGGTGTAGCCGCAGAAGAACTCCCTCGCCGCGGAGAAGGTGCTGTTGTAGATGGAGCATGCCTAACGGACCTCCCATCAGTATGCTTCAGTTTCCTCTTCTGGCTGGAAGATTCGGCTGGCTCCTTGCCCTTGCCAATGTATTCAACCCTGTGGCTTGGAGTAGGGGCGGCCACCTCCTCGGAAGCTCCGGGGATTACAACCCTGGAGGTCCGGCATTTTTCCACTTCACCAAGCTCATCTAGTGCTGGCATCTTCCTACGGAGCTCCCTGCTGATCTTTGGAATCATGTTTAAAGGCAGGAAAGTAGCCGGCGGAGCTAAGGCGTCTTCGTCGACAAGCCCATGTTGAAATCTCTTGAGATGAAGCTTCAAAGATTTGCCATCTGAGTTGGATTTCAAACCGGTTTCAATCCGGTTATCATCCATTATGCTGTTAAAAGCCCAGGCAAGCTTCTCCCTCCTCCTCAGCGGGGCCCACCTTTTCACCGAGAAATTTCCAAAGACCATCTGGGGGGTCACTCCACCCTCCACACACTCTCAGATCCTGGTCTGACAGGGTTGATTGCATATGACTTCAGAACTACATTACAGGCATCAGTGTCGACGTTGGGGAGTCCTTGAGGCAGCTCCGACCTGTAATGCTCATCCATTGCAATGATGACCAAATCCTTCTTCGATCATCCCACTTGCCGGAGGGGAACGACTTAAAGTACTTGAAGAGGCAGTTCTTGCACTTCATGAAGTAGTAGAAGCCAATCAACTCAATCCCTTTGCAAGTGGAATGGGCTGTGAAGAAGGTACGGAACAAGTCGACGAAGGGAGCCACGCCCACCCACATCTCGCAGAAGTGGACGAAAGTGGCCACGAGCAGAAGGGAGTGCGGGCCGAGGTGATGCAGTTGGAGGTCGTAGAAGTCTAGCAGCATCAGGATGAAGCTTGAGAATGGTGGGATTAGTCCCACCATGGCATAAGCCGAGAAGTCCACCATCTCCCCGCGGCGCACTTACTTGAAGGGGAGCTTGCCAGCACGGACCAGGTGGTTCAAGGAATTGTTGGACCATCCCACGAAGGTCTCGACCATCATCAGATTGTCCTTGCTCTATATGCGGCCCTTGGGAAGACCTAACTCCATCGCAGCAAGGTGGAGCAAAAGAGGAGTAAGCTAGGCAAAGTTTGGGAGGCTCTGAGCGCGAGTTTGATTGAAAGCGCAGAGAGTCCTCATACCACATGTGCATTCCTTCTTAAGTAAGCCTCCACGACGCTTGGATGGCAACCCAACAAGAGCAAGTCCACATTACAAAGAACCTACCCTGTTAATGACGAATGGGCCTGGGGCCATCCTGACAAAGAAGTCGAGGTTATTGCCCCAAGCGAACATTTGTCATGATGGGCGGCGAGAAACCCAAAGGCGGTAGCCTGACAAGGTGCTCGGAACTGATACAATTTTCGTATTGAGAAGTGGCGACCTTCAATTGTGTGAGATCCTCAATCAAAGACCTCATCTGGCGCATTTTAGACAAGCCATGTGGCCATGGATTAACCCCAAACCATCGCTGCAATGGTACATCAGAAGACCTTTGAAGTTACAATGCGGGAATCAAGGATGGCCCCACCTCCGGTAGAATAACTTGACCCAAAGGGTTTCTCCCAGAGGTGGGCCCGAGGGCCACTGTCGGTACTTTGTGTACCAGGTACCCTATGATACCGCAAGAAGTGCAAGAGAGTTCCACCTGTCAGTGTTGAAGGCTTCCTCAGGCCCCACATGTCACAAGGCACTAGACCTACCTAGCTCATATGGGTAGCTCCGGGAGCGCCACGTGTAATATAATACCGGAGCTAAACTCCTAACATAGGGAAGATCCGGGGTTGACACGTGGATAATGACCCCGGACATAACCCCTCGTAGAGGGAAGCTCAGATGCCGCCACGTGTATAACAGCTCCGGACCCATCTCACTGCAAAGAGAAGCTGCAGAGCTGCCACGTGTGGACCCTCCGGACCTCACAACCAACGGGAATATGGCGGATCTCCAACAGCATGAGCATTTAAGGGATAGTTAAGACGATAGTTACAAGATCTAATTACATGTCATCAATGTTGTATTTATGATACACAAGCAGTGGGCTCCTAATAGGGGTAACACTGCTATTAAGGCACGTTATCACACTATTAATCACTCTTAATAGTCGTAGACCATGTATTAGGCTCTTAACACGCCAGGGCCACATGTCGCGCCAGACAAATGTTGTAATGGTTAGTCCTTAGACTATAAAACGATTGCGCTGCACGGTACACGAGGCTAAGCTATTCTGTTCCAAGCTCAGACGCACACAAGCAATACTGAAACACCCAATACAAAACACACACACCCCATTGAGTAGGGTATTGCGCTCAAGCGGCCCGAACCACGTAAATCCCATGTGTCATCATCTTGTTCCTGATCTCCACGCACCCAAACCGATCAAGAACCTCCGTGGGCTATATTTAGTAGTACCGGGGGAAGTGTCATTGATACACTTTGACAAAAACAATAGTATTTGGCACACCATGTAAACAAACAATTTCCATCATAAATAAATCAGCAATGTGTCAGGCATTATCATTCTTATGACAAGGTATAAAGTATGCCATTTTGGAGAAATGATCAACAACTACAAAAATACTATCCCTCCCCCTCTTAGTCCAAGGCAATCCCAGAACAAAGTCCACAGAAATATCCTCCCAAGGTACACTAGGAAAGGGAAGAGGCATATAAAGACCATGTGGGTTAAGGCGAGACTTAGCTTTATTGCAAGTAGTGCATCATGACACGTAGCGCTCGACATCATGCCTCATCTTCGGCAAAAAGAAGTGTGCAGACAGCGCGCCTTCAGTTTTCTTCACTCCAAAATGTCCCATCAAACCTCCTCCATGTGCTTCCTGCAAATGTAGAGGATGAACGGAGCTAGCTGGAACGCATAGCTTGTTGGCACGATTGAGGAGACCCTCTCGCAGCACATATTTATTCCATGTTCTTCCTTCTCTATAATTTTTAAAAGCATCTCTGAAGTCCAAATCAGTAGGATATAATGCTTTTATTGTTTCCAAACCAAATATTTTATGATCAAGTTGGGACAGCATGGTATAACATCTAGATAATGCATCGGCATTGACATTTTCGTTCCCTTTCTTATGCTTAATGATGTATGAAAATGACTCTTTGAACTCAATCCATTTAGCATGTCCTTTATTCAGATTGGTTTGACACTTAAGATACTTCAATGATACATGATCGTAATGTATGACAAACTCCCTAGACCAAATATAATGTTGCCAAGTTTGTAATACTCGCACTAAGGCATACAATTCCTTATCATAAGTAGAATAATTCAGAGAAGGACCATGAAGTTTTTCACTAAAGAAAGCAATGGGTTTACCTCCTTGTATGAGAACGCCTCCAATACCAATGTCGCTTGCATCACATTCTAGCTCAAATGTCTTGTCAAAATCAGGAAGTTGTAGCAATGGTGCTTGTGTAAGCATCGATTTGAGAACATCGAAAGCTTGTTGCTTCTGTTCACCCCATCGAAACGACACTCCCTTCTTTGATAGCTCATGTAGAGGTGCTGCAATGGTGCTAAAATCCCGCACAAAATACTGATAAAAACTTGCAAGACCAAGAAAACTACGAACCTGTGTGACAGTTGTTGGTGCTTGCCAGCTAGTGATCGCTTCAATTTTTTCCCATCCATCTCAATTCACTACGAGGAAACGATATAGCCAAGAAACAAGACTCGATTAAAAGACGCACTTTACGAGGTTACCAAACAAACATGCATCTCTCAAAACAATAAAAACAGCACGTAAATGATCAAGATGTTCATCATATGACTTGCTGTAAATGAGAATATCATCGAAGTAAACAACCGCAAATTGTCCAATGAAATCACATAAAACCTCGTTCATTAATTGCATAAAGGTGTTGGGTGCATTAGTTAAACCAAAAGGCATGACTAAACGCTCATAAAGTCCAAACTTGGTTTTAAATGTAGTTTTCCATTCATCTCCTAGTGCCATTCAAATTTTGTGGTAACCACTACGCAAGTCAATTTTTGTAAAGATGATCGCACCACTCAATTCATCAAGCATGCCATCTAAGCGAGGAATAGGACAACAATATCGAATGGTGATGTTATTAATCTCTCGACAATCAACACACATGCGCCAACTACCATCTTTCTTAGGAACCAAAAGAACAAGAATGGAACAAGAGCTAAGGCTTTCACGAATGTACCCGCGGTCCAAAAGATCTTGGACTTGTTCTGAATTTCCTTAGTTTCATCTGAATTCTCCCTGTATGCTACACGATTTGGCAAACTAGCTCCTGGAATCAAATCGATCTTGTGTTCAATGCCTCTCATGGGTGATAAACAAGGGGGTATCTCGGAGGGAAACACATCCTCAAACTTCTGCAAAAGTTTAGCAACAGCACGGGGTAATGCAATAGACAATTCATGAAGTGAAAACATGGTTTCTTTGCATACTAAAGCATAGCACACCCCCTTAGAATCGAATAAATCAGCAAGGTCAGACTTAGTTGCGAGCAATGATGGTGATTTTAACTTAATGACTTGCTATTTTTTATGTTATAGTTTTGTTGCTTTGCCATCACGAATTTTACTCTTCTCAAAATGCACAATTTCAGCAGGAGTAATGGGAAGCAAAGTGATTTTCTATCATTTATGCATGAGAGTATATTATTAGTTCTACCATGATGAATACCATATGTATCAAATTCACAAGGACAACCCAATAAAAGAGAACAAGCATCCATAGGCATGACATCAAAATCAGAAAAATCATGGTACCAACCAATTGAAAAATGCGTTCTCGCTGTTTGTGTTACCCGAACCTTACCGCTGTTGTTGAACCATTGAATGTGATATGGATGAGGGTGTGCTCTTGTTGTCAAACCAAGTTTCTTGACGACGTCCATGTTCACCAAATTATTGCAGCTATGTACATCAATTATAGTGTGTATACGGCAGTCCTTGACGATGAGAAACATGTGGAAGAGGTGGTGTCGTTGTAGCTTGTCGTCGGCCTCCACTTTGGATCTCAAGGCACGCTGCACAATGATGTTTCTATAGTTCTCTGTCGCTGCTGTACCAAGAACCTCTTCTTCGGTGTGTTTGTCATTTGAATCTGTAAAGTCAGTAGGAAGAGAATATTCATCATCAACATCCGAAGTACTATCATACCCACCATCATCGCGTGCTATGTATGCTCATTTGCTCGGGCAATCTCTTGTCATATGACCATGTCCCTGGCAGCGGTGACACTTAATGTCGGAAGTACGACTCATAGAAGGAGTGGACGATGAAGGCTTGAAGGATGTTGACTTGCTGCCCTCCAACACGCGAGAAGGTGGAGCGGCAGGTGTAGATCATTGGCCGCCATTGTATGGTAGTTGCTGCACGGAGGGGGAGGGGACGAAGATGGTGCTGTTTTGGATGGTGTAGACGTCAAACGCGGCGTGAAGTTACCCCTCGTGCGTTTTTGCTGTTGTTGTCGACCCTGCAATTCTTTTTCTGCCAACATAGCAAGTTGAAACATTCTGTTAACAATATCATATTCCTTGTCATCAACAATGTTTTGAATTTCACGCCTTAATCCCCCATAAAAACGAGCGATTTTATCATCCATGTCCTCTACTACCCCACAACGCAGCTTATCCTTCTGTAACTCTTGATAATACTCCTCTACGGACATGTTACCTTGGTCTGAGCGCTGCAATTTTTTGCAAAGGTCCCGCTGAAAAGATAGAGGAACAAATCGAACACGCATAGCTTCTTTTATGCTATCCCGTGTTGGAGGATCAGTTCTAATTTTAACAAGTTCATTCCACCATATCATAGCAAAGTCCTTAAACTCACTAGTGGCTTGACAAACTCTATGTTGTTCAGGAACAATATGGGCATTAAATTGTTGCTCTACTGTCATCTCCCAATCAAAATAATCCTCGACATCATAAGCACTAGAAAAAAGGGTATAGTAAATTTCACTTTAGAAAAAGGATCATCAGGAGGATGATTATAATTGTTATGATGATTATTACCTCCCATACCTCGATGATAAAGTGGCAGTCTTGGCTGATTGTTGTGATCTTCCATATCGTCATAACCATTGTCTTCATGTCTTCCAGCGAGAGGCAACCGAGCCTCAAGAGTATTCATCCGAAGAGCAAGGTCATCAAGTTGGAGATTCAAGTTCGCCAATGACTCCTCCATTGATGTGTTGTATTTGGCGAACATATCTGTCATGGCATTCATCATATCACGTAACTCAGCATGTTGAACAAATTCGTCACCATTGTTTTCTCCTGCCATTGTTAGTAGGAAACAAAAGACAACAAAAATATGTTATCCCTATCGGCTACAGCGACAATGTGAAAGGTGGAAGAATACAATCTCTCTCGTTCAAGTTCCTTACCACACTCCTACAAGTGTTCTTACTAACACAGTAGGTGGTGTGGACAGTGAGATGAACCAATGAAGCATGGGGTTATTGCAAAGGTACTTGTTCTACTCAAGAGAAAGGTGGAGCTTGGATGGCATAATATGGTGGCTAATAAGCAGAAAATCGTTAACAGGTAAACAAAGTTGAATAAGTATTCAATATAGGAAACTATTGCTGGTCAACCAAGTTCTCTAGGGCCTAGCACAACACAAGGAAGTAGCAAGGAAAAAGAAAGACATAATGATATAACCAACAAAACAACACCAAGTGGTATAGGCCAATTGCTTTAATATGTGTGCTCTTCACTGTTTTTATTTTTGTACTATTTTTTTGATATTTTTCATTACTCAGGAGCACGAAAACAGGAAGCACACAAATTTGCAGCTCAATTGGATGTAATATGCGGCCTATAGAAAATCAAGAAAATTCTTTAAAATTCATGCTGAAACTTCAGAGGTCGAATAGCCTATCTTCCAAGAGGAATTTGGGCAATCTAATTTCACGGATCACGGTCGTGCCGCTGAAAATCAGATGAAAAATTTCGAGTAGATCAATCTGAAAAAGAAATTGCCTAATTTCGAGTTCGTATGCAAAAGTTATGACCGTTTTAAGGTAGGTTGTCTGAGTTACGGTTTTTTGATGTTGATTCCAACTCAGTTTGAGAACAGAACTCGCAATCGGGTATGAAAATGATCGGGAATTTGCACAACAACTAGTTGGGTGGTGTGTGATGATTCAAGGATGAATGGCACAAAGGTGTGTCACCTAATCTAGGGCTGGCGATGCGGGAGTTCACGCAAGGCGGCTAGCTAAGGCAAACCGATGAATGTGGTGGATCGGTTTGTTGTTTAGGGATTGTGAATAGGTGTCGAACAGTAAGAAAACAAGGACGAAACATGATAACTAGGACCCAAAACAGAATGCTAAACCAGCAACAAGACTCGACCACACGAATGCAAACTCAACAATGCAAATGGAAAAGCGAAAATACAGACACTATAGTCTAGGGAGCGGTAAAAACGATTTAATTTTTTTTTGGCTTTTCTGTGACCTCTAGGTACGAAACAAAACCGATCTAATGGAATGAAAACAAAGATACCTCACGGGCAACATGGAAATCTAATACTAATTTATGAAGAGTTTAGGCCCGATCTTCTGAAAGGTAAATCAATTGGGGTAGAGAACTCGACGTTGATGATCTGCGGCACTCGAGCAGTTCGAATATCCCTGCAATCACTACACCACTGTTCCATTGGCTATCAACCATGTTGCACATGTATGACCTTGACAAGAAGTCTAATCTCTGCAAGTGCAACCGAGAACACAAGCAAGAACGTCGAAGACACGATCTGAATTCGCGAAGATGGAGTCTCACAAACCGTAGAACAACGATATTATTAATCTAAGCAAAACCCACCAAATATGACCGGCGGCTGCAGTATTTAAAGGCTAGGTTTCAGCCAAAACATGTTTAGACGCGTCCTTAATTGACTGTTATGGGATACAAGGCCCAAAGGCCCGATTCGGTGGCGCAACACTGGACAAAAATCTAGACTCGAATTGTTTTGACGATTACCAATGACTCCGGATGAATTTTTTGGTGGGACCAGAACAATTGGATAGTTTATCTTATAATATTTCCGTGCATATGTGGAACGTCTAAAACAGAGTCCTTATGCGTACTGAGCGTCCGTTTTAAGTTGGACTGCTCCTGGAGTCCGAGTTGAACTCGAGTCCGAGTTGTAAACTGATTCCATCAACTTGTGGACGTCCCAGCTGGTTCTCCATGTTCCCAAGGCTTCTTCCCTTAACTTGTTGATCTTCTCCATTATTCCTAAGAACAATTAAATCATCACATAGAAATCTATTCTCAAACTCACATGCAGAAGAAGTTAGGAGCGAGTTCACCTGCTGATTTATTAACCGTGCTCGTGCTCTTCTGATTGGTCCTTCCAATTCAATGCGCGTCTCCACTGTTGTGATGTCCTCATCACTTGAGGCCCTTTTCCTATCAATGTATCAAACGAAAAGGCCCCCCCCCCCTAAAATGTTTTTCATACTCCCTAAGCCGCTCCGGCCGCCATTTTACACTTCCACCGAATTTGAAATTTTCACACATCCATTAGTTAGAAACTATGCTGTTCAAACTCGCAAATTCGTCTTGCACACTTCATTAATCGCCAAACCCATTAGAAATAATAATCTAGGAACACTTGTGAAGCTACTCAAGCAAACCAATCTGAACCAAATCAAGAAAATTACGTGGAATGCAAATTTTCCCCAATTTTCCGCCCCAAACCCTAGGTCACCCGTGAACACCATGCTGAAGTCCATATCCTTGCAATTAGATGCCATAATTGAGTTCCCCATAGAGCAAGGAATCTTTAGGATCAAAAGCCAAGCTCGTTTGCTCCTTTTCCCTGCCATGTCCATGCCATCGCCGGACTCATAGTCGCCGCCGCCGTTGTTACTGTCATTCTGCTCATTTTTGGGTGCCGCTAAGTTGCCCACGTGTGTTCCAAGATCCCTAGGTCCTTTTCCAACAAGAATCTAGATCATTCCTCATGATTTGGCGCGGGAACGACAGCGCAAAGCCACTGACCCAACGCCCTTGTGCCTCTCTATCTCGAGGTTGAAGAAACACCTGTCTCGTGGTCCCACTTGTCAACTCCATAGGTTAACTCTTCAAGATCCTCTGCACCCAATAGATCTTTTGTGCCCATTAGCATTAAACCATATGGGCCTAGGTGAGGCTTTGCTCTGGTTAGTGGATATAAATCAGTGGGTACCCTTTGTCAGCCAAATGTTCAATTGTCCAATAAAAGAAAAATGCAGAAATTACTTGCAACTTCTAAAAATGACTCTAAATAGTAGAAATGTCCTAAAAATGAGAAATAAATTTCTACAGACTCCTTAGGAGCTACACTTTGCAGTAGACCGGTTGAATGGACATGAGACACCACATAAAATTCGGTAAAATCTAAGAAGCATAATTTTTGGGAAATTCTTCTGCTGGCTCCATAACATAGAAAATTTTGATATTTTGCTAAAATTTCCAGGTCAGTTTGACTTGAAAAAATTGGACAATAAATGAATAAGTTTTCCCTATTAATTAAATTGCAGATAATTCAAAACAGCTCTACTAATCTTAAAAATTAGTAGTACAGTTCCTTGTCATGTCATACATTTCCAGTAAATCCCTCACGACCATTAGATGATCATATCATTGTAAACTTAGTTAATCAAGTGTTCTTTGTATATTGATTAACATAGTAAATTCCAAAATTTATACCCATTGATCTTAATCCTCCTCTTAGCAACACTAGGACTTCTAATCCTGATTAGTTCACTGTTCTGTACATGAGCATTATTCCTTCATCTTGACCATATGCCTAAAGAAGCATTAGCACCCCAAATCTACCTCCTTAAGAATATTAAAAAAACATATGAATGAGTTCTTTACTAATCAAGTTTAGCCAAATGAACATTCATAACCTCCTGTTAGAACTCAGCAACAATCTTTTTATCATTTGCTTACAGGTTTATGAGTTTTCCTTTAATTGATAAACATCTTTAATTGCAAAATAGTTAAGTAAATTTTGCAATGCATATTCATACTGGTAGGACCCAGGATGAGGATGATCGACAAGGAGCACGACTTGGAGGAGAAAGACTGACGTGGACCCCGCCGCAATGACAAGATTTGCCCAAGCAACAGTAAAGACAAAGAAGAAAGAAGAATGACAAGGAGCTTCATCGAGATGATCAAGCAATGACTTGTTGACATTTACACTAGCCGCAACCTAAGGCAAGCCCCAGTTTGCATTTAAGTTGTTAATATATTTTTCTTTTATAATCTATATTAGTGTAATTGTGAATTAAGTCTAGGGATGTATGATACTCCACATGCATGACCCAAGAATCCCTTGAGTCTAGGTAGAATAGGACTTTATATGATTAAGGTTGATATATTGAAGTTGATGAATGAGATGGAATGAGATTGAGGAAAATATATGGAATAAAGTGAGGAAAAGAAGTGTCGATAGCCTGCATACTAGGCATCCCTTTGTACTAGAAGAAGACGTGTCGAGTTCCAATGTCGGTACCCTGCGTACTGGGTAGCCCCTGACACTGCAAGTAAAGTCGAAGAGTTCATATGGCTAAGTGGCACACGTATGAAGGGGATACACATCCCGTGTAACCGGACCTACCTCCCTCCTTAAGGTAGCCCTGGAAGAGCCACGGGTCTAGAAGAGCCGGACCTACCTCCCTCATTAGGATAGCTCGCTTTCTGCCACGTGTCCCCCAAAGCTGGACCCGCCTCCCTCCTCGGGGAAGTTCCGCCAGTGCCACGTGTCCAACAACATCGGACCTATCCCCTAGTAGAGGGAAGCTCCAGAGCTCTCACGTGTCAAGGCTCGGACCTACGTCAGCAACGGGAGGACAGCAGAATATCCAACAACGCGGACATTAAAGGGCTATCAATTAGCCATTACAAGACCTGGTTAACGCATCATTAATTCCTTATTAATGACGCACGATCAGGGGAAAATCAAGACCGGTAGCCCTACTGTTAAGGCACGTTGTCACACAATTAACCCCTCATTACACTATAGATCATGTACACGGTAGTTAATACAGTAAGGGGCACTTGTCGGGCCGGGCTGGAACTATAACAGCAAGTCCTTAGCAAATAAAATGGTTGCGCTGCACGGTAAAAGGCATCAAATTTTTACACACACACAAGCTCATACTCGCTAATACAATCAACACACCCCCCATGGAGTAGGGTATTACGCTGAGGCGGCCTGAACCACGTAAAATCTCCTGTGTCACCATCTTGTGCTGGATTTAGCTTTTTGCCCCAACCAAATACGAACCTCCGCAGACTACTTCTTAGTAGTACCAGGGGAAGTGTCCTAGTGCACACTTCAACATTTGGCGCGCCTGTAGGATCGAAGATCATGTGAAAAGCTACTGGAGGGGGGGTTAATGGTAGATTACAACTTTTCAGCGGAAGCAACGAAAACCCCTCGGCAGAAAATTGATTTGTTAAAGAAATCTTGTGTGCGACTAATCTAAACATGATCAATTGTGACAAAACCAGTATAGATTATGGAGAATCATGCCACGAATGTGCCACAACAAGAATCACAAAAATTCGTCGAGAAAAACTCAAGTTACAATTGAAAGATCGAACAAAACTCAATCTGTTCTACCTGAGAAAAGTCAAATCTGCAACACTGCAAATAAACTCGTGTAGATCAGAAACCACAAATCCAATGACCGTGAAATTTTCACAAATGATAGATAATAAAGTTGTGAAGACAAAACAAAAAGAAGCACATCAATTAGATATGTAAAACTCGAGTTATGATAAAACCACAGAAGCAAGGTAGTGTTGTGTAGAAACTCAACGAGAAAATTTGTCTGAAACAAGTCGGACGAACAAGGCATAAAAGTTCCTTTAAACTACGATCTTTACTTAATAGAACACAAGAGTAATAGCCTAAAATCCGTGCACCACGAGCTCTGGCCTCCTTTGCTTAAATAACCAGCCATGAGGCCAACCCAAACCAAACTAGGAATCGTATCCTACTTAGTTTCCACTAAAACTTTCCATAACTGCTCAAGACTCTTCTATACACAGATCGAAACAATCTTAAGACTTCCAAATTCCTTATGAACATATCACACATTCCTAAACACTACTACAATAAGTCTCATAGCAAGCGGCTCCAAACGTATTATCACACGCGGTTTCTAAAACCGTTTGAAACGAAGAGCATGTGATGATCTGCAATTTCACAGGCGGAGAAGTGAATTCGCCTGTGAAGACAAATTATCACTGGCAATTCTGTACTTATGCTAGCCACCTGTAACGACATATTATCACAGGCGGGTCGTGCAGCATATATATAATCGCCTGTGATAATTGTGTTATCATAGGCGGATCTTTACCAACGACAAGCAGCCTGTGAAGACAGTTTATCGCAACCGGTTTGTACCATAACAATAACCGACTGTGATAATTAGGTTGTCATAGATGGTTCTTTACCTATATCTAGCCGTTTGTGATAATGATATTTCACAGGCAGGTCTAGCCGTAGGTAAATAACCGCCTGTGATAATGTATAACCTATGCAGTACTAGCTGCTTTTATTTCCAATTTTCAGGTCAATTCAGTATAATCACATAAAGCAACAATATCATCACAGAAGTCAACAATATCATCACAGAAGTCTACAATATAATCACAGAAGTCAATTTCACTAAAACAATATAAATATGTACAAGTTACACATACAAGTCATCTCATAGTTTACAAGTTTCACTAAAAGCTGTTTCTATTGGCATAGTCGGAAAGTTCTGGCACATCAGCTATGACACCATGCTCATCAAAGAACTCTCCTCTTTTGTGAAAAATTTCGCGATGCATGGATTGACACAGTTCAGAAGCAATCTTATCGGCTCCTCCACCAGGAATACTTCTACAAACCGGCCATTCTTCGTTCACATTCTTCGTGTGCTGCAATTAAACACATAACAAGGTTTAAAATGTGTTGGTTTGAATAATCTCAAGGTATATATCAAAGTGAGAGTATACAGGAATTTATTTGGTATTTTTGGAGAAGTTGTACTATGAGAATTTTAATTTTGAAGTTGGAACCAAAATTTGAAAATAATGAAACTGAAAAGTAAGAAAATAAGGTATCGACATTAAGGATAACTTACATCCTCACTATTCACTCTATATTCGCTGGCGGTCCAAAGATGCTCGCATACATAATACCCGCATAAGACACTCCCAGGAAGCTGCTTCAGACAAGCATACTATGTTTTAATGTCCAATGCATTCTTATTAGGAGGTCTCTGACCGTCAAGTCATTCTGCGTAAAACCGCCAAGCGTTGTAATGCAAGAAATGTCATATAAAACTTGTCAACACAATCTAAATGTGTGTAAATTGAAAGTATCAAATAAACGTATAGTTTCAAAACAGAAAGGAAATCTTTGTAATGATCTGGTGGGTAATTGGCTGAGTCCAAGACTATTGTCAAATCCTGTGTTGGCTTGATGAAGATCATTATGTAGTGGTTACTGCACACATACAAAAGCACGTGTTAAGTTAACAATTAGCAATAATTGCTATTTCAATGTCATGTGTCGAACTTACTCAAAGTGGTACAGAGCCTTTACGAGGTCCTTGTCGTCTTTGACAAAGTTAAACATTGCATGCCCTATGTAAGATGCAACTTCTGTCCTTCTATCCTTCTTAAGTTTTGCGATTGATTTTTCAAATTCTTTTTTTATCATGTGCTTGAATTGCAATGAGTTATGATCCACCTTGACGTCGAATAGCGTCTTCGCAATCTGTGTAAGGTCAAGGATACCTATCTTGCGTTTCATATTTTCATTATCCATGTATTGCATCCTATTGAAGAAGACCAAAATTGTTATAATCTCATGACATGTGTATGCGTGTAGTAGGAAAAGCAAATGCAAATTATTAGAGGCACATACAAGCACCATACGAGTAGCAGGTTGATTTCGAGCATGCCCTGATGGAAAAGAGTATACAACTCTTCAAATAAAATGACTCGTTTATTTTCTCTAGTGCTCCAGAATGCTTCTATTGGAATACAAAATGTGACGCAAGAAAGATCATATTTTGTGCTAGCAGTGATGTACCACTCGTGAATTCTTTTGAGCAGGGTAGGTTGTTTGCTAAGTGGTATGAATGTCATGAACGGCTTCCCATTCTCAAATTTAGGAGGAACATCCTCAAGCTTATCTGTTGGAACTCCTGGCTTAAGTAAAGTCGTCTGTTGATTATACATGACACCATATTCTTCCCACTCCTCAACATCTTCTAATGCTGGCTCATGAGAAGAATGAGAAGCACTCGATTTTCTAATATTTTCCTTAATATTTTCCAAATACTATGACACTTCTGATGAAGGTTTCTTAATTTCATTTAAGCTAACTTTGACAGGCACTGATGATTGAGGAGTAGTCGTTGGATGTTGGACACTGGCTTGTTGTTGAACCTGTTGTTCAACTGACTGCTCTTTACTCTGAGCAACTGGCTCTAGTACTACTTCAAACCGTTGCTCAACTGGTTGCTCTTTACTAGCAACAGGTTGCTCTGGTACTGCTTGAAGCTCTTGTCCAACTTGTTGCTCTTGGTTATCTTTACTAGCAAGGTTACTATCATCCTTGCTGAGACATAGGGGGAGTGGATCTTCTTGGACTCGAAGTGGATCTTCCTGGACTTTCGCCTTAGAAGACGGGGTTGCAGTATTTTGAGATGCGAAGGGGCTAGAAATCGTCTCATCGTCCAACACAATATCGCGTCGGTGCCAAAGGATTAATTGGTTGACAGCCTGCCCCAGAGTTGTGATCCCCTCCTGTGTGATGTGGTCTATTTTTTCATAATCATTATCAATGATCTGAAGAACTTTCACCACAGCATAATACAACAAAAGTGGATTGCTGTTGAGGTCACAATCAGGATTTGCCATAGCAGTGACAACCTATTTAGTTTTGTTCTCTGCTCTGCCGATCAGGACAAGACAACAAGGTCTGTCCTTAGCAATATCATCGACAAAGAACTTATGGGTTGACCCTGAGCCTGGCATTGAACCTACGCTGCTAGGATAGGCAGTTGGAGATACCAATTGCTTCTTTGGCATGGGAACCATTGTTGTACTAGATGCCACTAATTGTCCCGATTGTCTAAGTTGTTCCATTATTTCTTGCACATTTTCCTTGACCTTTTGAGCAGTCGTTTCATCAACTGTTTTCTTGAACTTCTCACATCTTATATATGTCTCTTTATCTTTCAGTAAAACATCTAGCCAAGACATTTGAGAAGAGATTGCTCGAACCTGTCCACTATGTTTAGGGTTTCCTAGGATAGCGGTAAGTTGGTCATTCTTCCTTTGTGGCTTGAAGAGACCCTTCTGTTGCTTTCCAATTACTTCTTTCATTTTTTCCTCTACATCATTCATAGAGTCGGGCTTTTCAATTTTTCCCTCACTGGTCAAACCTGACCGAACGTAGACCCACCATTGAGTTCTCTCATAGCAGCCTTCTAAGGGGTGAGGATTGCCCTTACTGGTAATTTCATCTAATATATTATTCCATTTCTGAACTTTAAGGGCATATCCGGCAGACCCCAAGCGATGATGGTATTTGTTCTTTTTGGCAAGCTTTGACCTAGTTTCACTTAGGGCTATAGCATCAGGTGTGGTCTTTTGACGAACAAATTCTTGCCACTGAGCTTGTGTGATTTTTCCCATCTTCCTCGGGCTAGGGACCTTATCGGCCTTAACATATGCATTCATTTCGCTCTTGCAGCCACAAAACTTCTTGCTGCAGGAGACCAATGTTTATTTCTTTACAGCTTCTTCCGTGCCTTCTGGGGACTTAAATTGTTTCTTTAACCTTTCCCACAACTCATTCTTGGTCTCCTCGGGTACTTTCCTCCAATTCTCAATTGTGATCGCCACGAGCTCTCTAACAAGAAAATCGCATGCATTTCGGTACTTGCTAACTGAATCTAGTGGTTCTTCGGGAAGCCCACCTATACAGAACCTTGTTATGTACATGATGCGGTCCAATGGACCCTTATTGGGACCTCGCTGCCCTCGTTTCCGCTTGAGTGAACCTGAGGATTCATCCATTGGAGAACCTTTTGCGATTTTAGGAGCCGAGGTCACCTCGTTGTCTCCGCGATTAATTCAGGTAGAAAAGAATTATAAGACTTCGTATACTTGACAACCAACATTAACTTGAACTACTGAAGTTAAGATTCGTGATCCATACCTCGTCGACAGGATCATATTCCGGGTCTAGATCCTCTGAAGTATTTATAATTTTTATATTCAGAAAAGGATCTGATGGACTGTGAAAGGAGCCTGAACTGCTGGAGTTAGTAAACTCCATGTTGTCTTCTTTATTGTTACTACTAGCACCAGTCTTGTTAGGGCTTCCCATGCTAGAACTAATAAGACAAAAAATGTAATGAATGGCATATTAACTCTACATGAAGTGTCCAACAGAACCATCAACCACTTGTGCGTGTCAAACAATTTATGAAGTGAATATTGAGTTTTCCTTTATATGAAAGCTAGCACCAAAAACATATAATGGCTATGTGTTCTCTTCCTCATTTGGGGCTTCTGGTGCAATTCTAGATGGATGGAATACTCTATTAATTTGGGGAGAACAAATTCATAATGAATGATATAATAGTATGAACGACATGACCCAACTACCCTCTCCAGGCTCCAGCCAGCTCCTTTGGTGCTGTGACTAGATTATAAAAAGCGACTTATTGGTTCTCCTGTATCCAAGCAGGGTCTACAACATCGTCTCCCAAAACATAGTATCCACACAACACTTTCCCAACTTTGCTCTCTCCAACCTAAGAAACTCATTTCATGGCATGGTCTTCAAGCACCAAAAATGGCAGTACTACAGTTAGAATATCTAACAAGTTCAACAAACTAGGCCCTTTTTGGAATGCGGAAACAAAAACGTAGGAACAGGAAAAAATGCAGGAACGAAGAAAACATAGGAATGAGGAATGTAACAAAACCACGGGAATTATAAACAATGGAATAGACAACTTAGTTGTTTGGATTGTAGAAATTTGTAACACATGAATTAGAAAAATAAAAATGTATTAGAGCTAATTCTAAATAAGATAATTATATAACAATTTATGATTAGTGAAAATAATATTTATTAAGTCACAAACAAAATTTATTAAACTACATATATGACCATTTGTGAATAAATATGTATATATGCTTGTTTTACAGTATGACACTTTGTTAACTAGAGAATGTGAGAGATAACAGGTGAGTACAAAGGCATGGCAGTTAATTGAGAGAGCAAGCAAATCTTGCATTCCTTTGATCGGACTAAGCAAAGCTTGCATTCCTTTAATAGGACTGGAGGTTTTGAATCCTTTGAAATGACCATGGTCTGTTTCCTTCCCACTGGAAAGGGATGATGTTTCCTAACCAAGGAACCCTAAACAACAAGGGAGGTGGCACGAGGATGGAGGAGGGAAGGTCGAAGGGTTTAGGGTTTACCGTGAAGCTCTTGGCGGTGACGGCAAGGGCTTCGCTAGGCATACCTGGAAGTGGCGAGGGCGAAGCTCGGCGGTGATGGTGAAGCTCGGCGGTGAGAGCGGCAAAGACTTGGTGGCAAACGAAATTTTGGCAGCCTGACGACATCTAAGTGATTTCACCCGGGTTAGGTTTTTCCAATGCAGCCGAGGGGTATATATAGACGCCTATCTTCTCAGGCGGATTTTAAGTTCCAACTGCCTGAGAAGAGGGTTATCTCAGGCGGGTGAGAATTATAAACTGCCTACAAAGATGCAATTATCTCAATCGGTTGGTAAGTAATACACGTCTGAGATAATCTTTTTCTCAGACAGTTATTCAGTACCAACTGCCAAAGAAGATATTTATGTAATCTTAATAAATATTATTTTCATTTATTAATATTCTTTTTCTTAGGCGATTATTCGGTACCAACCGCCTGAGAAGATCTTTATTTCTTGTTAATTTATATTCTTGATTAAATGTGGGGCCTTTCAAAAGCCCAAAATCCACTTTCTTGTAATATGATTGATTATTAAAGGTTACCTTTAAATTTCACTTCATAAAGCCTTTGAAATTGGTCAGAACTTAAAAAACATATAACAATTGCTATTTGTCATTTTTCTATCTTCATGAATATAATGATTTTTTCATTTATTTTTCAATGGACATATTTAGTCATCATACCAACCTCTATGATTTTTTTCAGATTTTTTAAATTTTTTTGAATCAATGTGTGTTCAAAATTTGATGAATGCCTCATATGTACATGAGCAATTAGTTACAATGGTAAATAATTTGAATTTTGACATGTTGGAATGCTTTAAAAAAATTAACAAAATTCATACATGTATAAATAATACAAATATGTTCATACAAAACCAATTTCAGTGAAGGATCCTTTTTTAGGAGATATACAAATGTGAATAATATGCGAGTATAAATTAATTTGATATTTACAAAAGCATTACAATGTCGGCTATACAAGTTTTAAAATATTTGGTTCAGGTGGTAGATGTTAATTTTTGAAAAATATAGAAGAAAGAATCATCGAGTTTGCACTCAATTTGTAGAATCTATACATGTTTGAGTATTTATATTGGAATATAAATAAAAAAGAAGCAAGGGAAAAGAAAACTAAAGAATAGGCTTGGGTAATTATCTTAGGCAGTTGGTAAGTAATAACCACCTGAGATAAACGTTTTCCCAGGCAGTTATTGAGTACCAACCGTTTGAGAAGCAGTTAAAAACCGCCTGTGAAAATGGACGCCTATATAAAGACCCCTCGGGCACCACAAAAAACCTAACCCTGGAGAATTTCCATCGACGCCGCCAGGATGCCAAAATTTTCCACCGTGCAGCGGCCGATACTGCATTCATCAGTTGATCAACCTTCGAATAGAGAAAAGGTTAGAAGAGACATACTCTTCACTATCATGTTTTTAATTTGTTCTTTTTTCACAGTTTCATTTTTTTGTGCTTGCATATGCGTCCAGCCCCCCTCCCCCCCCCCAACCACTTGAGATTTGTAGTAGATTTGAATGATTATAGGTTGAAAGATGTAGTTTAGTCTCCCCTTGATCTCACCCATGAATTTTACAGAACAATATCTAGATTTGAAGGATTAAAGGTTGAAGATGAATACAAGTACATCACGTGTTTGATGAATTGTTTCAATGAATAAGCCTAACTTTGAGCTCTGATGATAAGTCTCTGTTCCTCCAATGATGCTCTCTCCTTGCTCTGTTATTGCTCTGGTTTTTACCAATATGAAGCATGTAGCGCTGTTTTTCACATGTTTAATTCAATCTAGGAGCATATAACAATATATAGTTATATACTAGCTATATATGTACATATATATACTGTCGACTATTTTTTTTTCCATATGAAAGTAGTGGACGACTAGTGGATGACTAGGGTCGACTAGAGGGCGATTAGTCACCCTAATCGACGACTAATCGACCTAGTCGTCCTTATCGCACCTTAGGCAACTAGGGTTGACTAGGCGACTTGAAAACATTGCTTGGAACCCTTATGAATAGACCTACATGATACTAGTATTCACTCATATGATACAATCTTGTTATGTCTCTGTAAATTCATTTTATACAAGTCCTTTATGAAATATTTGTGGCCCAATTTTGTAAATATTACAAAAAATTTGTTATTGAAGCATGGACCGTCGAGCGTGGATGTATAACATGCCAAGACCAGAAACTATGTACATTCATAATGTTGCAAATTTTATTGAAGCATCCAGGAGACATGAGAAGTTGCAAAAGATAGATGACATATTATGTCGATGTATCGACTGCGAAAATAAGATTGCTTGGACAGATACTATAGTAATCCAATCTCATTTGGTGAAAAGAGGTTTAAAAAACTACACAATATTGACAGAGCATGGTGAGTTAGATACACATGATATGGATAAGATGATGAGAGAGGTTCAGATGACAATAATATTCATATAGATGATGGTAGTGACAATCAAGATGGTGATGATGATGAGTTCGATTGGGAGGAGATGTTACGTCACATTGAACCATATGTATTGACTTCTATGGGAGCAAGCAAAGGTTTAATTAAAATGGAGACATTGCATAATGCGGCGACGGAGCTTTTATATGATAAATGAAACGGTTGTGATAAAGAGTTTACTACATTGCGTGCAGTCCCAGAACTACTAAAGTTGAAAGCCACACACGCATGGTCCGATTGTAGTTTCTCTAATATTTTGAATCTTTTGAAAAAAATTCTTCCAAATCCAAATAAACTGCCCAGAAGCACTTATAAAACAAAGAAACTTCTTTGCCCGATGGCACTACGTGTGACAAAAATACACGCTTGTGTGAACCATTGTATTCTGTAGCGCAAAGAGCATGAGCTCACAACTAGATGCCCTATCTGTGGTGTCAGTAGATATAAGAAGGATTACAATCACAAGTATGTTCCCAACATGAAAAAGTCTCAAAAGAATAAGAAGTTTATTCTTAGTCCTGAAGGTGACGATGAAGATACTTCAAATGATGTAGGCGGGAAGAATAAGAGAAAATTCCTACCTTGGTGATGTCGTAACTTCTGGTAATTGATCGCTTGAAGCATTTGTTCTCAAATCCTAGGGAGGCTGAACTTATGCGTTGCATCCCGAGCAACGCATGAAGAATGAAAAACATATTCGACACCCTGGTGATGCAACATAGTGGAAAAATTTTGATATCTAGTATCCAGAATTTGCAAAGGAAATAAAAAATGTGAGGTTTGCATTGGGTACGGACGGAATGAATCCGTTTTGTGAAAAAAGGAGCATACACAGCACATGGCCCGTGGACTTAAAGATGTACAACCTACCGACGTGGTTGTGTCACAAAAGAAAATATATCATGTTAACTGTTCTTATCCAAGGTCCGAAACAACCCAACATCAAAATTGATGTGTTCTTGGAACCTTTAATGGAAGATATGGAGAAATTGTGGAATGAAGGGGTACGTACATGGGATAAGTACAAGCGGGAGTATTTCACGCTAAGAGCAATGATATTCGTTACCGTGCATGATTACCCCGGACTGTTTACATTATCGGGAAAAATGAAAGGGAAGAAAGGTTGTGTAAGGTGCGTGGATAGAACTGGATTTCTATACCTCACTTCATCCAGAAAGACGGTGTACATGAGACACCGACGGTTCTTGATAGATACACACAAGTATATGAAGATGAAAGAACAATTTGATAACAAAATCGAAAAAGATACTGCACCAAAACCTTACAGTGGAAAACTTGTGTTCGAAATGGTCAAGAACATTCATATTGCTTTCATTAAGGGCAAAAAAATGTAAAGGAATAAAAAAAAAAAAGAAAAGTACATCTTCAGGTGATACAACTGACATGGCATTCAAGAAACAATCAATTTTTTCAAGTACATTCCGTATTGGAAGAATCTGGAATTTTGCCATAGTATTGATTTGATGCACATTACAAAGAATGTATTTTACAGCATTATTGGTACCTTGCTGGACATGCCGAGGAAAACAAAGGACGGATTAAATTCACGTATGGACCTAGTAAATCATGATTTGAGACCAGAGCTTCATCCAGTAAAAAGGGAGAACAGGAAGCATTACCTTCCCCCAGCCAGCTACAACTTGATGCTAGAAGAGAAAAAAGCAATTTGCAAATGCTTGTGTGGGATCATAGTGCCCACGAGTTTCTCATCCAATATCTGCAAACTAGTCTCGATGAAGGACTTGTCTTTATTTGGTTATAATTCTCACGAATGTCACATGATGATGACAGTGTTCCTTGCCATTGCAATAGAGTCATCAAACCTGAGCATATAAAAGTTTTCATCACACGTTTGTGTTAGTTCTTCAATGCATTATCGCAAAAGGTGATACCACGTGAAGATTTAGACTATCTGAAAACATACATCGTCGAGACTATGTGCAAGCTTGAGATGTGTTTCCCACCATCCTTTTTTGATATGGAAGTACACGTAATCATACATCTTGTTGACCATATAAAAGCATTGGGGCCACTATATTTACATCATATGTTTTCATTGGAGAGATATTTAGGAGTATTAAAAGGTTATGTGCAGAACCGTGCTCACCCAGAGGGTTCAGTTATAGAAGGATGCACCACTGAAGAAGTGATTGAGGGTTGCGCCGATTACATCAAAGATGGAAACTGATAGGTGTGCCTATACAAGTACATGAGGGTAGACTACGTGGGAGAGGCAAAGTGGGTAAGAAAACTTTTATCGTTCAAGATTACAAGAATGTACACCGTGCACATTTTGGTGGACTACAATAACTCGCAATAGCTGAGTCGTACATCTAGGAACACCAAATTGAGCTTCGCGAAAGAAACCAAGACCGCACAAAGGATTGGATCATGAAAGAGCACAGAAGATGTTTCACTGAATGGTTAATGGACAAAAAGATACCATACAGAAACTCTATAGAAGAGGCAACAATGAAGAAGTTAGCTTCTGGCCCATCTGCTTTGGTGACATAATGGCAAGCATATGACATGAATCGCTACACATTTTACACTAAAGAAAAAGACTATAATAGTGTTGCACAAAAATAGTGGTGTTCGTATTGAGGCTTATGATTCACAAGGGCAGAATACCAGATACTTCAGGTTCATAGAGGAAATATGGGAACTCGATTATGGCGAAAGAATGGTAATGCCCGTATTTAAGTGCCAATGGGTCAAACATCCTGATGGTGTGAAAGTGGACAATTACGGGCTGGCACTGGTAGACTTGAATAAAGTGGGTTATAAAGATGACCTGTGGGTACTCGCCGATAGTGTTGCACAAGTTTTTTATGTACAAGATCCAAAAACTGAGAAGATGCACGTAGTTGTTTCTGGAAAGCAAAATATTGCTGGGGTTTAGAATGTGGGAGATAATAAAGAGGAATATAATTAGTACGAAGAGATATACCTTTTCATTGGACAAGAAAACATCAAGCACGTAGAGAGAAGCATTAAAAAAGGATTTGAAACCCTATATGCGAGAAGATGTCAATTCTGAAAAAAAATGTATGATATATATTGTATATATTTGTATCCTCTGAAATCAACTTAGAACAATGTTTTATTCTAGATTTATATAGCATGTTCCGAACATTACTAAATTTACCTTTTGTAGAGAAGACTAATTTTGACAAGTGATCCTTTTCGTCTTGTTGACTATCATATTTATCACCTTCACCCGTTCCATAATTTATCAAATTGTATGTGTATATAAATTTCTTTTGATCTATGATGATCAGGCTTGCCTTCCAACAGCTTGGTTCCAAACAACATCTAGAAGCACAACTCTTGAAGCTCTTGTCAAGCTAATCCTTTCACAACAAGCTCTTGTAGATGCAAGTAACACCTGAGACTCATCATTTGGATTGTTAAAAGCTTCAATTGAAGTATGACGATACTTTCCATCCATTTGATGGCTTGTTTGGATAGGAGTTGATCCACTTCAATATAAGTGGTTTGAGGTGGATTGAGGAGAAAATTAGTTCATTCGCCACTTCAATCTACTTCAATCCAATTAGATTGAGTACACCCAAACAAGGCCTGAAAGATTTCTTTCTCTTCTCTCCATTTTAAAAACTTACAAATATGCTACTTTATGAGTTCTAATGGCTGAATATATGACTAAATATCAGTACCATCTCTCTTAGTGCTTCACACAAGCGACGAAGCGAAGAACTTCAATCACAAATCTTGTTTTTACCCTTTTCATATAAATTTGACCTTAATCTTTCAAGCATAGATTTATCAATAAATGAAGCTTCCTCATTAGACATGTTAATGGCAGTTAAAAGTGAATAGTGTGTCGAAGCTAACGAAATCTCAACGGGACTGAAGACAAAGAGATGCTGCATATGAGTGACAATGTCCAGGTTAGACAACATGAAGCTATGATGGCAGCCTTCAACAACATGAAAAGTGGTGCCAGGCTTATGCTGGCATCAACCAAGGAATGTTGTGAGGGCATAACACTTGTTGGAAAATCACGGTTATGCTTGCCCCAACAAGTGTTATACCCTCATAACATGCCTTGGTTGATGGAGGCATAACCTTAGCATCACTTTTCATGTTGTTGAAGGTTGCCATCATAGCTTCACGCTGTCCAACCTTAACATTGCCACTCATATGCAGGATCTCCTTATCTTCAGTCCGATTTAGATTTCGTTAGCTTTGGCACATTCTTCACTTATAAATGTCATTAACATGTGTGATAAGGAAGCTTCACTTATTTGATAAATTTATGCTTGAAAGATCTAGGTTAAATCCCTATGACGAAAGTGTAAAAACAAGATTTGTGATTGAAGTTGTTCGCTTCCTCGCTTGTGTAAAGTACTAAGAAAGTAGGTACTGATTTTTAGTCAATATATTTAGGCATTAAACTGAGAAAGGAGCATCTTCCTAAGTTTTCAAATGGACAGTAGGAAAAGAAATCCTTCAAACGGATGGGAAAATCCTTCCATGGATCGTCAGGCTTGAAATTGATGCTTTCAATAATCCATATAATGAGACACTGGTATTACTTGCATCTACAAGAGCTTGTTGTGCAGGATTAGCTTGACAAGAGCTTATCAGCATCATATGCGGTTCTTAATTAACAAGCAGCCTGTGAAAACAATGACTTTCCCAGGCAGTTCTTCAATAAAAACCGCTTGTGATGATTGAACTAGTACATACGGTTCTTAAACAATGACCGCTCGTGAAAATCATGTATTTACCCAGGCATTGGTTAATTAAGAACCGTCTGTGATGTTTGCTACATCAAAGGCGGTTCTTAATTAATAACCGCCTGATAAAATATTGTATTTACCCAGGCGGTTGTTATTAAAATCCGCCTGTGATGTTCTGTCATCACAGGCGGTTATTGTATCATTCGTCATCACAGTCGCATTTTTTTATGGACTGTTTGTGTTTGAAAAATCTAGACGCTTGTGAAAATGCTTTTTGTAGTAGTGAAAAACAACTCAACTTCGTGACCCACATGAAATCTAACCAAAACAAACTCGAAACTTTCCATAAACGAACCATAACCACCTCAGCCGCAGCCTGAGGCATATTCCAGCCAGTTGGACCTTTCTGACCAATTTTTTACGTCCACTTATCTTCATCGCGCCTTGGAACCATGTTGCCATGTCCATTCACTCCTTGCACACATGCAAACATCTTCCAACAATGTCCATGATACCTTCATATGCATTCAAATACCACTACAAGGATTCCGCCCTATTGCAACAATTGTACTGCAACGAATACTAAATCATTGCAGGAAGCTTAGTCTTTTGCTACGATTTACTAGTTTGTGGCATTAGCATCTATCACCATGGAATACGATCGTTGCATTAGGATCTGTTGCCACGATTCACTGGTTCGTGGCATTAGGATCTATCGCCACGAATCTGTTGCCACAATTAACTAATTCGTGGTGTTAGCATCTATCGCCATGGAACATGATCATTGCGTTAGGATCTGTTGCCACGATACACTAGTTCATGGCATTAGGATCTATCACCACGAATCTGTTGCCATGATTCAATAGTTCGTTGCATTAGCATCTGTCGTCACAGAACACAGTCGTTGCATTAGGATCTGTTGCAACGATTTAATAGTTCGTGGCATTAACATCTATGGCCACGGAACACGATCGCTGCATTAGGATCTATTGCCATGATTCATTAGTTTGTGGCATTAGTATCTATCGCCACGATAAACAATCATTGCATTAGCATCTGTTGCCACGAATTACCGGTTCATGGCATTAGGATCTATCACCATGGAACATAATCATTGCATTAGGAAATTTTCCCACGAATTACCAGTTCGTGGCATTAGGATCAATCGCCTTGGAACACAATCGTTGCATTAGGAAATTTGTCACAATTCACCACTTCGTGGCGATAGGGTCTATCGCCATGAAACACAATCGTTGTATTAGGATCTATTGCCACGAATTACCGATTTATGGCGTTAGGATCTATAACCAAAGAACAAAATCGTTGCATTACTAAATGTTGCCATGATTCACAAGTTCATGGCGTTAGGACCTATCGCAACAAAACACAATCGTTGCATTATGAACTTTTGCCACGATTCAACAGTTCGTGGCGTTAGGATCAATCGCCACGAAACAGAATCGTTGCATTAGGATATGTTGCAACGATTCACTAGTTCGTGGCATTAGGATCTATCGCCACGGAACATAATCGTTGGATTAGGAACCTTTGCCGCGATTCATCAGTTCGTGGCGTTAGGATCTATTGCCATAGAACACAATCGCTGCATTAGGACCTATTGCCACGATTCACCAGCTCGTGGTGTTAGGATCTATCACCACGAAACAAAATCATTGCATTAGGATCTGTTGCCTTGATTTACCAGTTCGTGGCGTTAGGATCAATTGTCACGAAAGACAATCGTTGGCCTCAAGATATATTACAAAACGTTGGCCACTGTGTGAAAGAATGAATGTGTGGTGTGTTCATCGTGTTCCTCAGGAATCATAAGGACGGATTTGTTTATTTTCTGTACAAGTGAATGATTCAGTTATCAAGTGAATGTGCTATAAGTTCAGTGATGTGTGATATCAACAGTGAAATGAAGCAAATGTAAAAAATCACGAAGCTAAAACGAGACGTCGTGGGGAGGACACACTTTACATATAAGAAATGCACTTCGCTGCTAATTAACCTCGTCTCCATTTTGCTTGTACAGTCGTTGCATTAGGATCTGTTGCCATGATTGTACTAGTTCGTGGCCTTAGGATCTATCGCCACGGAACACACTCATTGCATTAGGATCCGTTGCCAAGAATCACTAGTTCATTGCATTAGAAATTTCTGCAGGAGCGTCATTTCAAATTCTGGGTATCTTCTAAAGAGTTTGGATTATTCAAGATCGGCTTGCTTCTAAGCTTGCTGCTAAATAGAAGAGTGGCTTCTATCTGTTAAAAAAATCAAATAGTTCACATACAGCTAGCTCACATAGTACTTATATAAAAAAAATCATCATCTTCGCTGCCCCCCCATTATTGGAGTTACAATACCATCATTGATATATGTATCATCATCGTCATTGTCATCTTCATTTCTCGATGAAACTATTTGTGCCTCAAACTGATCACATGTTCTCATCTGAAGAGCAGAAGCATCAATTGCTCCCTCAATGTCATTCCTAGCCCATGCGGTCCTATCCCTATTTATATCAGTAAGTCTTTGATCATCAAATGTCTCAGCCTCCATTGTCTCAGTGATATTATTTTCACTGTCTCCGGGGGACATGGCAAAAATGTTGCGTGGCTTCGTTTTAACATTTGTAGCCCATTTATGTTGCTTCACACTTTGAACGTAAAAAACTTGTGCTTCTTCGATGGCTAGAATGTAAGGCTCATACTTAATTTGAGAAAGAGTAGTGTCAACATCTAGCATTTCGTATCGACCCATTTTGTAGCCTCTGCTTTGGCTCTAACCGTAACAGGGCCGATCAAACCAGTCACAGTCAAATAATAGAACCTCTTAATTTTTTTCAAAATCAACAGAGATCATTTTCTTGATTACTCAAAACCACTCATGATCACCATCCCGAACAACAACACCACTGTTTTGCATCCGTAGATCTTTTTCCACCTCTACAGTTCGAAAGAAGAAGCCATTTATCAATGATCGACTAAAAAAACGTGCCTGATGATCACGTCCTCTAG
This sequence comes from Tuctoria greenei, assembly GCA_036927565.1. Lineage (NCBI taxonomy): Eukaryota > Viridiplantae > Streptophyta > Magnoliopsida > Poales > Poaceae > Tuctoria > Tuctoria greenei. The sequence goes on along the minus strand of JAYESD010000004.1, from coordinate 177,237,394 downwards.
ATAATGCATACAAATAATCGGTTACATTGCCCTCTTTGTGTAATGTTGTAATCTGTACACATTAGTATAAAAGGGGTCATCGATAAATCAACTTCAGAGCACATATTTGTTCAATGTTTCATCAAAGTAAAAACTTGCATGCACTTACTCATTTTTGAAACCAATAAACAAACACATCTCTATGGCGTTTTTCAACATCACAAAAATGAACCTTTTTCAGCTCTTCAAAATGCTCATCGAAAAGGGTACAAAATTAAATTATCCATCTGCAATAAGCATGATACCATATATTATAGAACATCTGAGTTATACGTATTGATCCATGGAGCAGCCTCTTCAACATTAGAAATAATATAATGCCTGATGTTATGTAGTTCCACCATAGTAAGTTGGCCCCATTTAAACCCTTTTTTAGAATTATCAACTTCTGTAAATATATTAGACTTGAGAGAAGGTTCATTCCTAGCTGTAGCTTCATGACATTCTGGCCTATTAAGCTTGATGCTGATGTTATCCAAAAACTTACTACAAAAGGTCATGCACTCTTCCATAATATATCCCTCAGCTATAGAACCCTCTGGGTGAGCTCTGTTGCGAACATACCTTTTCAATGTACCAAGGTACCTCTCAAATGGATACATCCATCTGTAACAAACATGTCCACCCAAATGAGCTTCTTCGGCAAGATGGATTGGAAGATGTACCATGATATCAAATAAAACGAAAGGAAGCAACATCTCAAGCTTACAAATTATTTCAGAAAAATGTTTGATCATCTTATCCAAATCTGGTTCCGCCAATTCTTTAGAACAAATTCCAGAAAAGAATCTGCTAAAGTCAATTAAAGGTGCAACAACCTTTTCTGGCAATATGTCACGTATTGCAATAGGAAGGAGCTTCTAAAATATAATATTGCAGTCATGAGTTTTTAGACCTGATATCTTACGTGCTTTTATGTGCACACATCATTTGATGTTTGAGGCATAACCATCAGGCATCTTCACATCCCCCAAAAACTTGCACAAGTTGGTCTTCTCATCTTTATGCAAAGTATATGATGCCGATGGACAATCATACTTCCCATTCATATCCACCGTATGTTACTTTGGCCGTATACCGACATCTTGCATATCAAGACGAGCTTGTAGACTATCTTTTTTTATACATTCCATATTAAGCAATGTCCCCAATATGCTATCACAAATGTTTTTCTCATTGTGCATGACATCCAAGTTATGACTTATTAGCAATGTCTTCCAATATGGGAGCTTAAAAAAATATAATATTCTTCTTCCAACTATGCCACCTATCTTCCTCATTGCGCTTTCTCTTATTATTCGTGAGTCCAAAACTCACTTGATCGAAAGTCTCATATTGTTGGAGTACTTCGTGACCAGAGAGTGATGTTGGAGCCTCTCTATTCTCTATCTTGTTGTTGAAAGAATCTTTGTCTCGACACCACCTATGATTCTGAGGTACGAAACGACGATGACCCATGTAGCAATACTATGGCGTCCATGTTTCAACCACAAGGCGTCAGTGTTTACATGGCAGTATGGACATGCTAGCTTACTTTTTGTGCTCCATCCACATAGAATTGCATATGATGGAAAATCATTTATTGTCCACAATATAGAAGTTCGCATGAGAAATGTCTCTTTCTTTGAACTGTCGTATGTTTCAACACCATCACACTGTAATTTCAGTAGCCCATCAATCAAAGGCTGCAGATACACATTAATGTTGTTTCCAGGTGACTTTGGCCCAGGAATTATCATTGACATCAACCAATAAGGCTACTTCATACACAACCAAGGTGGTAGATTATAAGGGATTAGAATCACAGGCCACATACTGTAAGAAACATTCGTTATTCCAAAAGGATTGAAACCATCAGATGCTAGCCCAAGTCTTATGTTGCGAGGATCACATGAGAAATTTGGGTGAATGCTATCAAAATGCTTCCATTCTTTCAAATCTGCAGGATGGCGTAATATTCCATCATCAATACGTTCTTCTTTGTGCCAGCGCATGTTCGATGTTGTTGATTCTGCCATATAAAACCTTTGAAGATGGGGAATAAGAGGGAAGTATCATAGAATCTTGCGTGCTAAAAGCTTCTTGGCTTTTCCACAAGGTAAAGCCTCTCTTACATCCCCACTAGTACTATTTTTCCATCTTAATTCACCACATTTTGGGCATCGATCCAGCAGAGAATAGTCCTTCCGGAATAACACACAGTGTTTGACACATGCATCAGTCTTTTCGTAGCCCAGCCCGAGGTCACGAACAACCTTCTGAACTTCATCAAGTGTATTAGGAATGCAGTGGCCCTCTGGAAGCACATATGAGAACAGTTCAAGGATCAACTCACACACTTTTTTGCTGAAACCAGTTAAACACTTTATCTGGTACAACCTGACAATGAAGGATAATTGGGTCACCATCTCACAACCTGGATACAACTCCTTTTGTCATCATTTAATAAGTCACAGAATTCCTTTACACACTCAGTTGGCTCTTGCTAGTTTATAACATTCACTGGATCATCAACCACAAATGATCAGTGCCTCTAAGTAGTATGGACAACATATTTTCCATAGCAGCATCATCAGAAATTATCTCCTCATTATTTGCTGCTTGCCAAGCAATATTTTTCTCAACTCGTTTTTCTCCATGGTGTACCCAACAAGTATAATCAAAATGACATCCCATTACGAAGCAAGTTTAGATGAACTACCTTGCGTGCCCTGTTGAAAATATTACGACATTTCATGCAAGGACAAGGCTTAGTTTTTTCTTCACGAGTGCCCTGGAATGCTAAATTTAAAAATGACTTCATTCCATCTTGCCACTCCTTCGTACGCCTGTCTTTTACCATCCATGTCTTATCTTCTGACATCGCTTCCTACAATTCAATCAGCGTATCCATAAGAGGATAGAACTACAATAACATTATGTGAGCAATTGTACCTAGCGCTGTTGCTCCTCCACGTGCGTGGCCGGCGGATGCTCCTCCACGCCGGTGGCCGGCGGATGCTCTTCCAAGAGCGTGGTGGCCGGCGGATGCTCCTCCAAGAGCGTGGCGGCCGGCGGATGCTCCTCCAAGAGCGTGGCGGCCGGCGGATGCTCCTCCAAGAGCGTGGCGGCCAGCGGATGCTCCTACAAGCGCGTTTCATACAACCGGGAGAGGGGCTGTTGTGGATCGCAGGGTCCCGCAGGCAGACAGCCAGGATAGAGCGTACGTGAAGCTATTAGAGTAGGCCCAACACTGTGATGGGCCGCTTGTTATTCGTGGGCAGAAACTACGTTGAATCACTTTGTATTCGTGGGCCGAAAATGCACTAGGATGCTTGGTGTTCGTCCCTATGATGCGTGAGCCCACCTACGGGCGCGCCTCTGGCTCTGGCAATTTGTTATATAAATAAGTTAAAGTAGCAATGGGGGTGGTATTCCGATCAAAATAAGGCATACGCATAAAATCTCTCAAATCGTAGCAACACAGTGATATAAACAAGGATTAAATACTACAACAGATATAAACATCAATGGAACCAGACATTAGTGTTCAACGTACTATTCCAAGCAACAAACTAATCAACAGAACTAGCTGTTACGTAATCTCCAATAAACACAAAATAAACTAATCGGCACATCTAGTCTGCAACACTTCCCTTCAAGCAGTTGTAATAACTTCTGACCGCGCATAGGAGTAGTGGTAATGATGACACCGCGTATAGGGGCATTGGTCCAGTGGTACGTTGGAGTTCTACCTATCTTTTTCTAACATTTTCTCGTCCTTTCTTTTCTTTTCTCTCTGTTCATTGTCTTCACTTTTCTTTCCAATCGTCGCCACCTGTTGTGTTTTTCTGTTACTGCATACTAGTATTGTCTACTACTTTATAGACCGATTTGCAGGCCCCCGTACGGGTGATCTTTTCTGGCACCTCCAGCAGCTAAAGTACCGTACCGACCACTTTAGAGGCTACCAGCGGTGTGGAGGGTCGTTTATTAACAGAGAATACAGATAGAATAGATAGTTCACTAAACAAATAGATAGAAAACAAAATAACAGTTGGAATAGATGAACAACATCGAGTTCATCAACATAAAACATTACTACAAAAAAAGAAAAACGACATCATGAAACAAGAAAAACAACATCATAGACTTATAAGTATATAGCCCATACCGGATAACACCTCACGGCAGAATGCGAAATGCTTGTGTCTAATCCTACAGTCTTCACTACAGAAGACCCTGCAGTCGCTCCAACCTTGCTTCCCGCAGCCGGCTGCCGTACACGGGTCAACATCCTTGTTGGGCAACGACACCATCAGCGGTATCGGAGGCGGGCACGGATGCACCCATGTCAGATTACGGATTTCATCCAGGAATTGAATCCAACACCGCCTGCACTCATTATTGGTTCTCATGATGGCGACGGACCCGACCGCTTTCTCACCAACGTCGATCGCGCTTTCGACCCGCTGGATATACTTGACGGCGTCGCAGGCCCCACGGTTGGCATCGTAGTGGAGGAGGACAAGGATGTAGGCCGCCTCCATGTGGCTAGCCCTGGCCGCCCGGGTGAGAAACTGGGAGTCCTGCTACGCGCGATTGACCATGAAGATGAGCTTGAGCCTGGTGACGTAGCACGCGTGAGGGTGGACGACGATTTCCAGGTTCTCCACCAGGGCTTTGTACCGCCCCGGTTCGAGCAACATCCTCCGGGTCACCCGATCCAGCACCACGCGCCTGCCCACATCACCATCCCGACACACCGCATGCATGGCCTTACAGGTGGCACGCAGACTGTAGAGGTCATCCAAGGGTCGCATGGAGCTTTCGGCGACGCACCCCGCGTTCTCGACCGCAATATCGTGCGTGAAAGACAACTCCATAGGGTTTGGCGTCACCGTGCTGCGAAGGGACACAATGAGGGTGTGCTCAGCGGAGACAATGAGGAAGCTAGAGTACGTGCAGAGAAGACGGTTGTGTGTTTATAGAGTACGCGCAAAGAAGACAATGGAGACATTATATAAAGATACACGCCATCGTCTTCACTACGCGTACTGATAGGGGTCACACGCAGTGATGGTTCGGCTTCTGGCGGTGGTGGATTCCACATCCTCTGCAGTACTGCAGGTGCATTAAGGGTGGCTGACATGTGAACCCACAACCTATAGGACCCACGCCTCTCGCATGCACTGATGGGATGCGCGAAGTAATGGAACCACTCTGTTTTCAACATCAGCACAAGAATTATATCCTGTCATCAATAGAGATAACATACTATGTTTGACAGTAATCTGCGCCAAACATTTCTTGTTTTACATTGTGGTTCTCCACGCTCTTTCAACATAATTCGTACGTACGTACTAGCTATCTTTTCCTATCATTTTTCTCATCCTTTCTTTTTTTTTTCTCTCTGTTCATTGTCTCCACTTTTCATTCCAGTCGTGGCTAATTTGTGAGACCTATGTGTGCTGAATACATTGGCTTCTATAGTAAAAGTTTTGAATGCTGCCATAACATCTTTTCAGCAATGTTCGACTCTAGCTCCGAGCTTCTGCAAGGTCTGACAATAGCTCTGACTTTCTTTGTCTAGGTCCGACATGTTTTTGGGAAGCTCCGGTGAGCTTTGTCTTTAGCTCCGGCATGTCTTTGATAGCTCCGACATGTCTTTGTTAAGCTCCGATATGTTTTTGCTAGGTCCGACATATGTTGGTTAGCACCGACATGTTTTTCTAGCTCTGACTTTTGTCTTGACTAGTTTCGTCTAGTTTTGGTTAGCTCCGGCGCTAGGTGATGAGGACATCACTTCTATGGATACAAACAACACTCTATTGAACATACAAGATGCAATCAATAGAGTTCATACACAACAATTAATTTCAGAGGTGAGCTCGTTCTTATATATTTCCTTATATGTTTTTGAGCATAGATTGCTACATAATGATTTAATTATGCTTAGGATCCATGGAGAGGTTCAAGGAGTACTTGGAGGAAGTATTAGGGACGTGGAGGACCAGAGAATTCGTTCAAAGAAGATGGAAACCGAGCCAAACTCAAAATCACGTCCAACTCGGAGTCCAGGAGCAGTACGCACAAAAACGGACGCCCAGGACGCATACGAACTCCGTTTTGGACATTCTACATTTGAACGGAAAGGGGAGAGGATAGCATTTCCAATGCAATTGGTCTCATGTCAAAATACCTTTGGAGTCGACGGGAATCTTCGAAATAAAATCGAGTTTAGAATCTGTCAAGGTGTTGCGCCACCGTATTGGGCTATTGGGCCATGTATCAAGACTAGGTACATTATTTTTGTATCTTAGAATTAGGTCACGACCCCAACACCCTCTTGTACATCCTCCCACCTATATATACTCTATTGTAGCCACCATTAACAATTGGGTTTTGCTTAGATTAATAATATCGCCGTTCTACGGTTTGTGAAACCCCAACTTCTCGATTTCAGATCGTGTCTTCTACGTTTTTGCTTGTGTTCTCAGTTGCACTTGCAGGGAATAGCTTTCTTGGCGAGGTCAATCGTGTGCAGCACGGTTGATAACCAACGAAGCGGTGGTGTGTTGATTGCAGGGGTTTTTCGTGTTCTACTCGAGAGCCTCGGATCATCAACGTCGAGATCTCCATCAATCGACTTATCCATTACCTTTCGGAAGATCGGGACCAATTTACTATCAATTGGTATCAGATTTTCAGGTTGCCCGTTAGGTAATTCATCTATCCATTACATTAATTTTGTTTTTCATACCTAGAGTCCACAAAAAAGCTACAAAAAACTTGCAGTTTAGTAGTTCTATTTATTACTTTGTCCAAACCACCATTGAGCCTTTGCAACTTTCATTTTTAGTTTAGTTTTGTTGAGTTTGTGTCCGTTGTTGAGTCATATTTCTGGTTTAGAAAGTGTTTTTGGTCTTAGTTTGAGTTTTGCATTGTGTGATTCATCCTTTTGAATCACGTCATCACGTCCAAATTAGATTCGCCTCTATCCAGTTCGGTATTTTCATCATATCTCGCTCATACGTACATGTATTTTGGTTTTCTTGTACTTTATGGAAAGCTTAAGAATTTATCTATAACTTCCGTATTCATCATTGTCCCGGAAAATATAGTTATCAATGTCGAAATTGCATTAGATCCGAATCTGTTATTGACCTAGAAATTCTGAATAGTTTGTATTTCAGAGGCAATATCAACTATTGTTCTTTTCCAAAATAGGTATTCCATATATTGATATTAAAAGGAGATATATATCTACAATCTTGCTGTTGTTAGTTTTTCTATTTGGAGCCTCTAAGTATGCCTATTTGTCCTTGGAAGATTGAGCAGAAAATCTGCGACAGACACACAAGATATCTTTGATTACATTTTATTGTGTTCTTCTTTTGCAGCACATTCTGAGAAAAGGAAGAAAAAAAGGCAAGTGAAAAACAAGATACAAAAGTCGCACAAAAAAAAGAGAAGAAAAAAAAAACAACAACAAAAAAATAGAAGTGCTTGCATTCTTTGTGTCATCTAGTTTTGTCTCATGTCTTGCTTGCTTGAACTACTAGGAACACATTCAGGGCAGCAACTTTGACAAGTACTTTGGACACTTATTCAATTTTACTATCTGATTGTATTGTTGCTAATCCTTGCTACATATAAAGTGCCATCCAAGCTACACCTTACTCTTGAGCAGAATCGATACACCTTTGCAGTTATCCCACGCTTCATTGGTTTCTTCATACCGGCCACCTGCAGTGTCGTTAAGAACACTTGTAAGAGCGTGGTAAGACGCTTGAGAGTGTGAAATTCAACTTCCACATTGCCATTATCCTTTGTAGTTGATAGGATAACATATTTTTTGTTGTCTTTTGTTTGCTACTAACAATGTCAGATAAAAGCAAGAATCCTGCATTATATACTGAGATGATTGACATGATGAAGACGACGATGGAGTTGCTCACTAAAAATCAAACATCAACCAAGGTTGCACATGACGTTCAGACCACCTTTACAACTCCTTCAACAATAAGTAATTACATTCTCCCATCTTTTCCTCCTTTTGATGGTCTTTGTTATGATGAATATATTGCTTGGGAAATAGAGTTGGATAAAATTTTTGGAAAATGTCATATGTGTGAGAGGAGGAAGATTAGAAATGTTGCAAGTGCATTAGTAGGTTGTACATTAACTTGGTGGAACAATTTAAATGATTTAGTAAAACCTTGAACATTGAAGGATATGAAAATTTGTATGCGAGAAACTTTTATGAATGTATCTAATTGTAAAGATGAAGTGCAACAATTTGAGGAGAAATTTCTTGTTGTACCTACTTTTGTGTATAACGTTTTGCAGGACAATATAGAAAATAATATAGATGATACAAAAGAGAACGAGGCTTTCGACAACACTTGTGAAATTTTAGATGGATCAACTCATAATGCACTTGAAATCACTGCTGAATATGGTAAGGCAAAACATTCTACAAATACAGAAGGTGAGAAGTTTTTGGATGTTCTGAAATTTTTCCACCAATCATGCTATTTTCGAGGAGCAACTATTAGAATCGTTTATGTATATACCATTGTCACATGTTGATTTTCCTGCTGATCGTTGCACTAAGAAAGAGTTGTGTGCTAATAACTCTATTATACATATGCAAAAACAAGTTAATGTATTAGATGATTGTGCTTTGGATTCACCTACTTGTGCTGAAGTTCATAATTTGATCACCACTACTGCTGAAAATGATGAGCTGAAATTTTTGTCTTCTCTAAATACTTTGGGTTATATTGAATTTGACACTCTTTGTCATCTAGATATAGTAGAGAAGAGAATATTTTTCCAATCTGAATTTCCTTTGTTAAGTATAAATTTTTTTCATGCAATAGGCAAATATGAACATAGTGGTGTGTTTATGGTGCATAAAGTTTACGTCTGTCCAATGAGAAAACTCCTTTTGTGCTGCAGCAACATTCTAAAGTAAATGAATGCACTAACGCTAATAATGGTTTGTCAAGTTTTTCTAGTATTTTTTTCTTGCAGCAGGGACAACAAATAAAAGAGAAGCATTGTTTGCTGCAGTTGTGCAATATGGACAGTGTTCATTCTACCCCCAAAGCAACCCTTTTTCCTGGACATACGAGCAAGCCGAGGACGGCTTGTCATAAAGAAGGGGAGAATGACGAGATCATGCACATTATCATGGCACCTACAAATATGGTACAAAGTTTATTTGTTTGAGATCCTGGCTCAAGTGAATGTGCGCTCTTGTTTGGACAAGATCAAGATGGTGCACTATGTAGTCCACCACCTTGGCCTCCTCCTTTCATGCTTACAAGAAGATTTGATGGCGTTGCACATATGGACCCACACATGATAGAAGATGAACTTGAGTCGAGGACGACTCCAATTCAAGAAGGGGAGGATGATGAGGACATCACTTCTATAGATACAAACAACACTCCATTGAACATACAAGATGCAATCAATAGAGTTTATACACAACAATTAATTTCAGAGGTGAGCTCGTTCTTATATATTTCCTTATATGTTTTTGAGCATAGATTGCTACCTAATTATTTAATTGTGATTAGGGTCCATGGAGAGGTTCAAGGACTACTTGGAGGAAGTATTAGGTACGTGGAGGACTAGAGAATTCGTTCAAAGAAGATGGAAACCGAGCCAAACTCAAAATCATGTCCAACTCGGAGTCCAGGAGCAGTATGCACTAAAACGGACGCCCAGGACGCATACGAACTCCGTTTTGGACATTCTACATATGCACGGAAAGGGGAGAGGATACCCTTTCCAATGGCACTGGTCCCATGTCAAAATACCTTTGGACTCGACGGGAATTGTCGAAACAAAATTGAGTTCAGAATCTGTCAGGGTGCTGCGCCACCGTATTGGGCTATTGGGCCATGTATCAAGTCTAAGTCCATTTTTTTGTATCTTAGGGTTAGGTCACGACCCCAACACCCCCTTGGACGTCCTCCCACCTATATATAATCTATATTAGCCGCCATGAACAATTGGGTTTTATTTAGATTAATAATATCGCCGTTCTACGGTTTGTGAAACCCCAACTTTGCGATTTCAGATCGTGTCTTCTACGTTCTTGCTTGTGTTCTCGGTTGCACTTGCAGGGAATAGCCTTCTTGGCGAGGTCAATCGTGCGCAGCATGGTTGATAACCAATGGAGCGTTGTGTAGTGGTTGCAGGGGTTTTTCGTGTTCTACTCGAGAGCCTCGGATCATCAACGTTGAGATCCCCATCAATTGACTTATCCATTACCTTTCGGAAGATCGAGACCAATTTCCTATCACTAGGTGCGACTAGCTTTTGTTAGCTCTGGCGCTAGGTCCGACTATCTTTGGTAAGCTCCGGCGCTAGGTTGTACTAGCTTTAGTAAGCTTCGGTTAGCTTTGGCAACGTTCGAAGCTTGATCGCAATGTTTCTGCTTTTACTGCGTATTGTCTCGAACTTGCTTTACATTGTTGCAAAGATTGCATAGTATTATTTGCTAAGTTTTTGGTGCATTTTGGTTGATATGTCTGATATCATTTTACTGTGGTTTTACAACATGCTTATGTGAGGTGCTCACGTAAGGTGTTGTGTTTGGAACTAACTTGAGTCAAGTCGCAGACTTGGGCTCGTACGGATTGGTTGTTTTTTCATGTGAAGGTGTTTCTTGAGTTCATATCATGGCTAGTGACAGGATCCTTTGTACTAGTCTCAAGGAGGAGATGAGGTTCCAACAACCAAATTCAGGAGGAATTGTGGTTGATCGGGTCAGGAGGTCGCACAGGATGACTGAATCAAGGGCAGTGCATATGAAGGTTACTGGATGTCGAAGGAAGGTGTTTGCACGTATGCGTGCGGTGCATGACGTGGCAACATGGTTCCAAATATGGTTTATGAATGAGAAGATCTGGTTGGAAGGATCGGATCGTATCGGTTGATGACATTGGCTGCGGCGGAGTCGGTTATGGCTCGGTATGGAAAATATCGAGTTGGTTATGTTAGGATTTCGTGTGGGTCACGAATTTGAGTTTTTAGGAATGTGGGGTACATTCCTAATGTGTTTGGAAGTTTTAAGATTGCTTCTATCTGCGTATAGAAGAGTCTTAAGCAGTTATGAATAGTTTCGCTTCGTGGATGGAGTAGGATTAGAGTCCTGATTTGAGTTGAGTTGGCTTTTGAGCTGGTTATATAAGCAAGGGAGGCCAGAGCTCGTGGTAGACGACTTTGGGGGCTGTTCCTCTTGTGTTCTATTGAATAAAATTCGTAGTTTGAAGGAACTTTTGTGCCTTGTTCGTCCGACTTGTTCCAAACAAGTTTTACTCGTCGTGTTTCTGGACAACACTACCTTTCGTTGGTGGTTTTATCATAACTCGAGTTTTACTGATCCAATTGACATGATTCTTTTTGGTTTTGTCTTCACGAATTTATTATCTATCATCTATCAAAATTTCACGATCATTGGATTTGTGGTTTCTGATCTACACGAGTTTCTTTGCAGCGTTCCAAAACTGTTTTTCTCGGGTAGGACAGATTGACCTTTGTTTGATCTTTTGATCATAACATGAGTTTGTATCGACGGATTTGAGTGATTCTTCTTGTGTTTTCTTCGTGACTTGATTATCTCTGATATATATCACTTTTGTCCTGGTGAAACACGTTTAGATTAGTCTCACACATGATTTCTTTAACAGATCGTTTTTCTGTCGAAGGGGTTGGGATTTAATTGTTTCTGCTGCGTAAGATTTTTTAAATCTATCATTAAAGCCCCCTCTGGTAGCTTTTCACGTGCTCTTTCATCCTAGAATTGGTATCATAGCCACGATGCTCTAATAATTGTGATTTCCACGTGCTTTTGACTAATCATCATGGAGAAATACTCCACCGAACCTTGTATGTTTGTTGGTATTGATATTAAGGTTTGGAAGGCATGCATGGAGGCTTTCATCCAGGCCTAAGGCTTCCCCATATGGGAAAAGGTGTAAAAGCCTTATGATGTGCCGTCAAACGATCATGTTACGGCTACGAACGTATGGGATGTTGACAAAAACACAAAGCCCGGAACTTGATCATCCAAGGACTCACTCAAAGCGACTTCGACCGCGTTGCACACCTTCGATCGGCATATGATTTGTGGAGAACGCTTTGTGACTATCACGAAGGATCCAACACAATCAAGGAGGTGAGACAAGATATTTTCAAAAAGGAATATAAGCGTTTCGAGATGCAACCCGGTGAGTCTATCGATGACCTTTTCACTCACTTCAATAAAATTCTCAGCAATCTGCATAGTGTCAATCTTAACTTTTTTGATGCTGAAAATGCTAGGCAACTTCTTAGTGCATTAGACATGTCAATCTAGGAGATGAAAGTTACATCTATTCTTGAATCAACAGTCATGAGTTCTCTTACATTAAATGTGCTTTACTCTAAACTAAAGGCTCATGAAATTGACATCTTATCACGTAAGAATCCAAACAAGTCTATTGCTTTTGTTTCACAACGTGATATGCCTAGCTCCGGTCAATCTTCATCTTGTGGTACACTTGCTTTGTTTTCCTCTTTAACACTTGAACAGATTGAGGAGTTTTCAGAGGAGGAGCTAGCACTTCTCTCTACTGGGTTCTCGAAAGCATTGCAAAATGTGAGAACTAGATGGAGAGGAAGCTCCGGACCACAACGATGCTTCCAATGTGGTAAGACAGGACACTTTCGTACAGATTGTCCTAACCTTTTGGGTTCTACTTTCCGAGAAGAAAAAAAAATCAAGGACGAAGCACTCCTCAACAAATGATAAGAAGAAGAAAAAGAAGGGCTTTTTAGGTCGTCAACTGGTGAACAGTTTTATCTCAACACTCCAGGAATTTGGCTCAATCGATGTGGATATTGGAAGTGACGAAGATGAAGATGATTTGGCAATCTTGTGCTTTATGGCGGGCAAGTCAAGATCAAGTATGGAGGAGGCAGAACACAACAGCGACAATGAAGAGGTATGTCCTACTTGCAAAGAAATGTGTGATGCTATTTCTCGTGCCACTATTATTAATAAGAAAAAGGACAACAAACTTAGGGATAGTGCTGCTAAAATTGAATCACTAGAATCTGAAATCAACCATTTCAAAACTTTGATTCCTAGTGATGATGCATGTCCCTCATGTGATTTAATATATGAACAATTGTCCAAATTAAGAAGTGCGCACACCTCCACACTTGATAAACTTGAGTTAGAAATTGAAAAGAACAAGGAGCTTGCTGCACTTAATGATAAAAACTTGAAAGATGTTAGCTGTTCTACAATTGATTTGCATTGTTCTACTTGTGATGAACTTGATAAGAAACTACAAGATGCTATGAATGAAATTTCTATATTGAACAATGCTTTATGTTCTCATAAAGTTAAATTTTGTTTTAATTGCAAGTTAAAAGGAAAAACTTCATGTGAAAATTGCCTTGATCTGTCCAAGAAACTTGATGACATCCATAGGATATTAGATCGATTTTGTAATGGGAATAAGAACCTAAACTTGCTGCTGAATTCTTCCAAGTCTTGCAATGATAAAACTGGTTTAGGTTTTGATTCTCATGCTCATGCTAAGGCACATCCACCTAAAATTGTAAAGTCATTAGGAAGTGGTTTGATTCAAATAGTTCCTAAATAAAAAGAAGTGGTTTTCAAATCTGCAGGAGTGTTGTCTCATTCGATTTCAAATAAAAAAATTGCATGCTCATCTAGACATGAACACAAAGTTAAATTTCATTGTACCTACTGTGATAGAGATGGTCATGTCATAGATTTTTGTTATAGACTAGCTCAACAACAGAAAAGGGAAAGAACGATTGCTAGATCTCATAACTTTCATGCAAAATTTGCTGCACATATTAAACCGAATGCCAGGAACATGCAACCTGCTGTTATGAGTCAAAAACATTCAAAGATTATCTCCGGACCTTCTGTTTTTGCCTCTGGAGTTACTGATTTTTGTGCTACACAAGTAACACCTTATAGGTTAGTAGTTAAGAATAAAAAACCTCAAACTTTGACTCATAAACCTGCTGTTTTATCTCAGCTTTCACGTGTTTTTCCTGCTGCACGTCGTGTGACTCAGTACTGGATACCTAAATGCCTTTTGACTAACCCCAAAATTGAGTCATTGACATATTTTGCTTCTATGTAGGTTACACGCTTGAGGAAGGAGAACATTTGAATTGTGGATTCAGGTTGCTCACGCCACATGACCGGTAACAAAGATTGGTTCTCCTCCCTCTCATTTGTGTCACATGTAGAGAATATTACTTTTGCTGATAATTCTTCAACTCCTATAATTGCTAATGGTTCGGTTAGAGTAAATGATCACTACACTTTGAAGGATGTGGCACTTGTCAAAAATTTGAAATACAACTTGCTTTCTGTTTCACAATCTGGAAATTATTTTCAATAAAAACTGCTGCAAAGTTGTAGGTTCAAATAGTGAGCTTATTTTTAACATGTCTTGGTTTGGCAGAGTTTTTAAAGATGATTTTGATATGTCTTCCTCTAAGCATAGGTGTCTAGTTGCTAATGATTCAAAGGACTTATATTTTTGGCATCGCAGACTTGGTCACGTAGGCTTTGATCACCAAATGTGTGTTAGTGCTCCTGATCGCATACGTGGGCTGCCTAAGCTTAAAGGGGACAAAGAAATCGTGTGATCTCCTTGTAGACATGCTAAGATGGTTTCAGGTTTACATACTCCTCTCACAATGATCATGACAACTGAATCGGGTCATCTTTTGCACCTTGACACTGTAGGACCTTCACGTGTTCAATCCTTCGGAGGTAAATGGTATGTTCTTATTATTGTTGATGACTATTCTAGATAATCTTGGGTTTACTTTATGGCATCTAAGAATGAAGCTTTTAGTCACTTTAGAACTTTATTTCTTAGATTATCAATGGATCACCCAAGATCATTAAAAGCAACTAGAAGTGATAACGAAACTGAATTTAAAAATCAATCTTTTGATCACTTTTGTGCTGAAAATGGAATAGATCATCAATTTTCTTCACCATATGTATCTCAACAAAATGGTGTTGTAGAAAGAAAGAACAGAACCTTAGTTGAGATGGCTAGGACTATGCTTGATGAATATCAAACTCCTAGATATTTGGGCTGATGCGATTGCAACCGCTTGTTATGTCTCAAAACGTGTTTTCTTGCGCGCTAAGCTAGGTAAAACACCATATGAGCTCCTGTTTGGACATAGGCCTAGTGTTACGCACTTTTGGGTCTTTGGTTGTAAATGATTTGTTAAGAAACATGGTAATCTTGATAAATTTGAACCTAGATCCATTGATCCCATGTTTCTTGGTTATCCATCTAATACTAGAGGCTATCGTGTGCTTTTACTTGACACTAACAAAATTGTGGAGACTTGTGAAGTGTCTTTTGATGAATCTAGCCCAGGTACTAGCTTAAACATTGCAGGTCCAGATCCATATCCGCAGGGGGAGAGCATTTTCGTTGAAGATGAGGAAGAATTGGAGCTGCTGCCTGAAAATTCATCAGCTAAAGACTTTGGTTCAGCTCTGGTTGTTAATTCTCAACCAGCACCAACAACCATCAATGCTGATTCAAATTGTCCTCAAGTAAGTAGCTCACCGATTTTTGATGAACATGAAGAAGAAGAATCTTGTGAGACATCTGTTCCCCTACGGTTTGCAAAGATCATCCCCCGCAATAGATAATTGGAAGCTTGCACGAACGAGTCACACGGTCCAGGTTTTGCGATCCAAACTCTCATGCTCATTCTGCTATTATTGCATCTTTTGAACCCAAAGATATATCACACGCACTCACTAATCAATCTTGGATTATTGCCATGCAAAAAGAGTTAGAAAATTTTGAAAGAAATAATGTTTGGAAACTTGTACCTCCACCTCAAGTTCACACTTTAATTGGAACTAAGACCATCCGCGCTAGCGTACTCTAAAGCATACTTTATACACTATTTTCCTTCAGCTTTTACAGTACGTACTCTAAATTACACTGCGAAACAATGTATCCAATATGCTTTACAGTACGACACTGCAGATGGTCTAAATGGGTGTATAAAAATAAACAAAGTGAGGATGGGGTTGTGGTTAGGAATAAGGCTAGGTTGGTTGCTAAAGGTTTCACTCAAGTTGAAGGTCTAGATTTTGATGAAACTTTTACTCCTGTTGCTAGATTAGAAGCCATAAGAATTTTGTTAGCTTTTGCTGCATATAAATGGTTTAAGCTATATCAAATGGATGTTAAAAGTGCATTTCTTAATGGCTACATAGATGAGGAGGTTTATGTCAAACAGTCACCGGGTTTTGAAAAATCAGATTTTCCTAATCATGTTTACAAACTGTCCAAAGCCTTGTACGGACTCAAACAAGCCCCTAGAGCATGGTATGATAGGTTAAAAACATTATTACTTGCAAAGGGGTTTATCATGGGCAATGTTGATAAAACTCTTTTTGTTCTTAAGCATGGCAATGACTCATTATTCGTTCAAGTGTATGTGGATGATATTATCTTTGGTTGTGCTTCTCATGATCTTGTGTCCAAGATTTCAGCTTTGATGAGTTCAGAATTTGAGATGAGTATGATGGGAGAACTCATGTACTTTTTGGGGCTGCAAATCAAGCAAACCAAAAAGGGTACATTTATGCATCAAATGAAGTATATAAAAGACCTCCTAAGACGTTTCAACATGGACAAAAGCAAGCCTCTTCGGACACCAATGGGAACAACAACAACACTTGAACTTGATGAAGATGGTGAAACCGTGGATCAAAAAGAATATAGAAGCATGATCGGATCACTTTTGAACCTCACGGTATCAAGACCGAACATACAAATAAGTGTATGTCTTTGTGCACAGTTTCATGTCTCCCCACATGCTTCACATCGTCAAGCCGTCAAAAGGATTCTCAGGTACTTACATGGAACTCAAGAATTTGGTATTTTTCTTCCTTCTTCCTCAACTGTTACTTTGATAGCTTTTTCCGATGCTGATTTTGGAGGTTGTAGGATTGATAGGAAAAGTACTTCCAGTGCTTGTCATTTTCTTGGTAATTCACTTGTTGCTTGGTCCTTTGAAGAAAATTCAATTGCACAATCCACAACCGAATCTGAATATGTAGCTGCTGCTAGTGCTTGCTCACAAATTCTTTGGATTATTCAAACACATAAAGACTATGGGGTTGATCTAGATAGTGTTCCACTGTTTTGTGATAACACTAGTGCCATTTGCATTGCTGAAAACCCTGTGCAACATTCTAGAACTAAGAACATTGATATTAGGTATCACTTTCTCTGTGATAATGTTGAAAAAGGAAACATTGTGCTTCACCATATAGATACCGAACAACAATTGGCTGACATTTTTACAAGACCTTTGGATTTCACTTGTTTTTGTTTCATTCGTAGTGAAATAGGGGTTATGCATCCTCATGGCTTACATTGAGGGGGAGTTTTCAAACCCTAGAAGTCCATGTGTGAATTTGAAACTAAAATAATATGAGCACAAAATTTCATACATATCTGACTTTGTGATTCCTTTTACATGCTGAAAGTTCTTACTACATTACTCGTGTTATACATTTTGTAGTTTTTGCCATGTCTAGTAATTGGAATAATTACTTACACTAAATCTGGTCATGGTCGAACTCTCTTGCTGTTTTGAACTTGTTGCATGCTCACAAGTGCTTTTAATCATAAAGAATTAATCAAGTAATCAACTCACTTGTTGAGTTTTTTTATGAACAAATATAAGTTGAGAAAAGATCAAGAGAATATGCATGCATCGCACTTCTTCTTTTGAGATGGCTTATCATTGCACTTAGATATGAACTTGGAATAAGTTGCGTATAACTAAAACCATGTCCTTAAGCTTCTGATTGTCAAATGACATAGGCTTGGCTTGGTTGGTTAGAATAAGGCAGATGCGCATATAATCTCTTGCAAATATCATATGATCTAAATTTGTGCTTTGAAAAATAATAAAATGCAGCAACAAGTGTCATGCTTTAAGGTTTTGGAATAGTTAAGTTTGTGAGATCATGACTTGCTTAAATTGAAAATTACATTTGATGTCTAGCATGGCTACACTACTTTATGTATCTCATTGATGTGATAGTGTAAGTTACTTGATAGTATGACTTGGATGAGCTTTGTTTTATATGTATATGATATAATATGCTCATAACAATTAAAATTTGTCTTATAAACCTTGCTGAATACATTGTCAAAGGGGGAGAGATAATATGTGAATTTTTAAAGATAATTATGCAAGAGGGAGAAATTGATTACACATTGCACATATTCACAATTGTTTTTGGCACTTTCTTCTCAAAAGGGGGAATTTCTTTTTATCATTTTATTTCTATTTTACAAAGGGGACAAAGTTGTTTTCAAAACTTTTAATGTGAATAAGCCAGTGTTCGGATTTTATGTGGTGTTGCCAATGCATTCATCAAGGGGAAGATTGTGAGACCTATGTGTGCTGAATACATTGGCTTTGACAATAAAATTTTTGAATGCTGCCATAATATCTTTTTAGCAAGGTCCGACTCTAGCTCTGAGCTTCTGCAAGGTCCGACAATAGCTCCGACTTTCTTTGTCTAGGTCTGACATGTTTTTGGGTAGCTCCGGTGAGCTTTGTATTTAGCTTCAGCATGTCTTTGATAGCTCCGGCATGTCTTTGTTAAGCTCTGTTATGTTTTTGCTAGGTCCGACTTATGTTGGTTAGCTCTGACATGTTTTTCTAGCTCCGACTTTTGGGTTGACTAGTTCCGACTAGTTTTGGTTAGCTCTGGCGCTATGTGCGACTAGCTTTGGTTAGCTCCAACGCTAGGTCCGACTAGCTTTGGTAAGCTCCGGTGCTAGGTTGTACTAGCTTTGGTAAGCTCTGGCTCAAGCTCCGGTTAGCTTTGGCAAGGTTCGGAGCTTGATGGCAATGTTTCTGCTTTTACTGCGTACTGTCTCGAACTAATTTACATTGTTGGAAAGATTGCTTAGTATTAATTTTCTATGTTTTTGGTGTGTTTTGGTTGATATGGCTTATATCGTTTTACTGTGGTTTTATAACATGCTTATGTGAGGTGCTCACATAAGGTGTTGTGTTCGGATCTAACTTGAGTCAAGTCACGGACTTGGGCTCGTACGGATTGGTTGTTTGTTCATGTGCATGTGTTGCTTGAGTTCAAGTCATGGCTGGTGACAGGATTCTTTGGACTAGTCTCAGGGAGGAGATGAGGTTCCAACAACCAAATTCAGGAGGAATTGTGGTTGAGCGGATCAGGAGGTCGCTCAGGATGATTGAATCAAGGGCAGTGCATATGAAGGTTACTGGACGTCGAAGGAAGGTGTTTGCACGTATGCATGCGGAGCATGACGAGGCAACATGGTTCCAAAGATGGTTTATGGATAAGAAGATCCGGTTGGAAGGATCGGATCATGTCGGTTGATGACTTTGGCTACGGCGGAGTTGGTTATGGCTCGATATGGAAAATATCGAGTTTGTTATTTTAGGATTTCGTGTGGGTCACAAATTTGAGTTGTTTAGAAATGTGGGATATGTTCCTAAGGGATTTGGAAGTCTTAAGATTTCTTCTATCTGCGTATAGAAGAGTCTTAAGCAGTTATGGAAAGTTTCGATTCGTGAACGGAGTAAGATTAGAGTCCTGATTTGAGTTGAGTTGGCTTTCGAGCTAGTTATATAAGCAAGGGAGGTTAGAGCTCGTGGTAGACGACTTTGGGGGCTGTTCCTCTTGTGTTCTACTGAATAAAATTCGTAGTTTGAAGGAACTTTTGTGCCTTGTTCATCCGACTTGTTCCAGACATGTTTTACTCGTCGAGTTTCTGGACAGCACTACCTTTTGTCGGTGGTTTTATCATTACTCGCGTTTTACAGGTCCAATTGACGTGATTCGTTTTGGGTTGTCTTCACAACTTGATTATCTATCATCTGTCAAAATTTCACGGTCATTGGATTTGTGGTTTCTGAGCTACACGAGTTTCTTTGCAGCATTCCACAACTGTTTTTCTCGGGTAGGACAGATTGACCTCTGTTTGATCTTTTGGTCATAACTTGAGTTTCTCTCGATGGATTTGAGTGATTATTCTTGTGTTTTCTTCGTGACTTGATGATCTCTGATATATATCACTTTTGTCCCGGTGAAACACGTTTAGATTAGTCTCACACATAATTTCTTTAACAGATCATTTTCTACCGAAGGGGTTGGGATTTAATTGTTTCCGCTGCATAAGATTTTTTAAATCTACCATTCACCCCCCTCTGATAGCTTTTCACATGCTCTTCGATCCTACATAATCGACAGAACTAGTTGTTACATAATCCCCAATAAACACAAAATAAACTAATCGGCATATCTAGTCCGCAACACTTCCTTTCAAGTAGCGTTAATAACTTCTGCCCGCGTATAGGAGTAGTGGTAATGATTACACTGCATATAGGGGCATAGGGCCAGTGGTATGTTAGAGTTATACCTATCTTTTTTCTAACATTATTCTCGTCCTTTCTTTTGTTTTCTCTTTGTTCATTGTCTCCACTTTTCTTTTCAGTCGTCGCTACCTGTTGTGTTTTCTGTTAGTACTGTATACTACTTTACAGATTGTTTTGCAGGCTCCACTGCGGGTGATCTCCTGGCACCTCCAGTGGTTAAAGAATCATACAAACCACTTTAGAGGCCACTGGCGGTGTGGAGGGTCATTCATTAATAGAGAATACAGATAGAACATATAGTTCACTAAACAGTAGATATAAAACAAACTAACAGATGGAACAGACGAACAACATTGAGTTCATTATCATAAAACATTACTCCCTCCTTCCTATATTACTTGTCGTTATAACAAGTTTTTTAGTTCATATTTGAACTAGAAAACTTGTCCTATTTATTAGCGACAAGTAATATGGGAAGGGGGAAGTACAAAACATGAAAAACGGCATCACGAAACAAGAAAAAAATAAAACATCACAAAAAAAAGAAGGGAAAAACATCACGACAGGATTAATCTGTGTCAAAAGATTTCCTGTTTTAAAGTTGGGTTCAACTAGAATGTAATCAGATGTTTGGTGCAATCGTGCAATCAACCATCTTCAACCGTTGGATCGATCTACATTACTGCCGTTGAATCTTTTTATTTACCCCCCCTCCACCTGGTGGAGGGGTGGTGGTGGTGGTGGAAGTGGTTAAATGAAAAGATGTAATAACCGTAAGATGTAGATCCAAATGATGAAAATCTTTGATTACTAAATTGCACCAAAACTTTAATTGCATATAGGGCTGTCAACGAGTCAAACTCGAGTGAGCTTGTCTTTCTAAGCTTGAGTTTGATAAAACACCGAGTCAACCTCGAGTCGAGCCAATAATTCATGTATATATAATAGAATCTACTAAATAATTTAGGTTCACAACTAATTAATGGAGTAAGAAGGAGAATGATGTTGCACATTTTTTGTTTCTATCATATATAAAAATTGTGTCACATAAAACATTTTTAATGGAATTGTATAGTTTAGTTAATCAAACGTACATATCATAGATGACAACAATAAACGATCTTACTCGAACTTTTCGAGCATGTGCTGATCAAGCTAGCAAGCTCAAGCTTGGCTCATTTAGAATTGGCACAATACTCAACTTCATCCTAAAACTTTCGATCAAAACTAAGTTTGGTCCTGGAACTTTCAAATGGGTCAATTATTTAGTCCATCAACTTGAAACAACCGTTTCACTTTCATACTTAGTCTGAGTTGGACATCCACATTAGCAAGCCATATAAGCTATTATGCCATCTACATCATCTACACCAGCCACCTCACTTAGAAAAAGATAATAATTTTTTATCATCTTAAAAAATAACTAGCTAATTAATTGTGGTGGATTTATGCAGCTTCATGGATATACATATTTCTCCCCCATTATATTTTTTTTGCAGAACCATCAAGTGATATATCCTATGTCATATTACATATGTAAAAATATTGTACAATATAAAACTTTTAAGCCTAGGGAAGAGCAAACAGAGCCAACAGAGAGGAAGAGCAAAATTTTAAGCCCATGGAATAAAATATAAAATGAAGCTACGCGACCGGCCGGTCACACATACAGTTCGGGCCGGTGTGCTGGTGCAACTTAACCCCCGTCGTGCGTCCCCGGTGGTTGTTGGGAAGACCCTTGCAGGCAGACCAGGATCACCTGACGTAGTAAATTTTACTGTATCCTATCTTCAGGAGTCTTTTTAAATATGGTATTTTTAATTAATTATTGCGGTCGATCTATACGACACTTCATGCTCTAGGCAAAAAAGAAAAAAAGTTGTACTTCATGCTGATGCAAACAAGAGGCAATTAAAATAAAAACTCTTGAGTTCTTGTCAAGTTTACAAAATGAAAGCATTGGTACCCTCCCTAATGTCCTGATAGTTAATTTGTTTTTAATCCTGTTATTTTGTTCTAGAAGTTTATTTTATTTAGATGTTTGAAGTATGCATCATTATATGCATGTAAACTCTTTCTCATGTTGAAGCAAGCAGACAATAGTTTAATAAATGATTTGAATGGACCCTTAGTTGGATAGCATGGAAATACAACCGTTGGATCAAAACAACCGGTGGATGCAGTCTTTACTGCACGCTTGCAGTAAAATGACACTACGTCAGGCGATCCTAGTCCAGGCAGGTATGCTCTGGTTCCTGTCCTCCAACTCCATCTAGGCTTCTGATGACGCAGGCGGTTGACCACCTAGGCTTTGCTGGTTTGTCTAGTGGTTGACCACCATAAAAAAACTTGCATGTCGCTCATCACCGAGGCATTGCTGGTTTGTCTAGTGGTGATCCGCAAGTGTCATCGGAAACCTCGATGGAGTTGGAGGACAGGAATCATAACATACCTGCAGGGGTCTTCCAACCACCACCGGGGACACACTGCGGGGGTTAAGGTACAACAGCACACCCGGACCGTATATGTGCTGGTGTAGATGGAACTCAGCAGTCTCACGGTTACGGATAGAAAAAAGGAAGAAGAAAAAGGATGGCGCGCGTTTTGATCCATGAACCGTGAGACTGCTGACATCCATTTTAATTGGCCAATTCTCGATTCCGCTGATCTCTCCAGCATGCATTCACACTAGCTACTCTCTGGTGGCTGGACCCAAGGTATGTCGTGGCCCACCCGGCATACCTAGTGGGTGCGCCTCTGAGAAAAGTTGTTGTTGTACGTCGTGTTTGGTCGAGATAATGCGACTTGTGGTCATAACGATAAGAATTAAAAATAGGGGTACATAATATTGAAAAATCTTCATTACTTTCTTTACTCGGGGCTCGGACCCATCAAATCGGAAACTCCTCCACTCATAATGTAACTGCATTAGTTATGTATCCATGCCCGTTTTCAAAATCCAAACTAGAGGTATAGACAAAGGTTTTGCACAAGAGAGAAGTTGTGCCGCACCGTGATCACCACCACCATAACGTCCTCCGGTGAGGCTGTGGAGGACTGGCTCGACGAGGTCCTCTCCGTCCACCGTCGAACAAATAATATGTTGCATATTACTTGTTACTATCATATATAAAAATTGTGTCCCATAAACATTTTTAATAGAATTATATTGTTTAGTTAATCATACATTCGTACATATCATAGATGAGATATGCATGTTAGTTTTGTCAACCATGGCCGATAGCTTTTCTATGTCTAACATGCATGCACCCCAAATATGATCAACCAATATGTACGTGTTTTGTCTTTTTGATGATGGATATCGTCAAAGTTTGAGGCCTTGTCCATGCATGCTACGCCCCAACGATGCATGATCAACGAGCCTACAACTCTAGTTGATATCCAACATCAAAAGTGAAATTACACTTAGTATATAATTCACATCGACATGAAACATATATGATCGAGGTCTTTCATACTCTGCTAGTTGTCTATGCACATGCTATGCGCCCCAAACATGATCATCGAGTCTCAGACAATAAAATATAAGATAAAATTAAGATGTGTACGACACACATCCGAGCATAATTGCATTATTTGTCGTGATCATCATGTAGGATTTGTTTGGGTAACTTCAATCCACTTGTATTAGAGTGGATTGAAGTGGAAAATGATCTAATTTTTATCTCAATACTCTCCAATCCACTTAGATTGAAGTGGATCCACTCCTATCCCAACGAGGTCGTATGATGGCCGGACATGACTAGGATAATGCTAGGATTAATTCCAGGAATCGTATCCTCGTCACTTGCAATCTATGTTGGTACCTGGGCCCAGGTCGTGCATGGTCACCTGGCATATTCCCTACGTCTGCCCCCACACGCGGTGTCTGTAACCAATTCGTGTGAGCGATTTTGACATGGTTTGATCGATTTGTCCCATCTCGGAATGTTGAGTTTGTTGCTACGAGAGTATAAGGCAACACACGCTATTGTAGTTACACATCTGATTGAAAAAGATGTGGTACAAGACTTGGCCCCACTGCGTTCGACAGTGTCCGCTCGCCCGGTCACTATTGAACGGAACGTGGAGGAGGCATGTACGGGGCGGACGTCTTTTATATAAGCCCTGGTCCCTTTCTGTGTCAAATTAAAAAACTGTCAGTGAAGCCGATGGGACACATCAAGCCATTGCGATAACCGAGAGGGATGCAAACTGCGGTTTTTATAAGCATAAATTGTTTTTCCTCGCATACGCTGGCCCTTTGTATGTCAAATTAAAAATTTCTCCTTCTATGAAAAAACGTCTCCTTTAACGACACCAAATTTTCCCCTTTAACCCACTTTCTATGTGAATCAAATTGTGTGACCCTCCACACCGGGGCCTCTAGAGTGGAGACAATGAACCCTGGAAATGAAAAGAAAAGTTGTAACAATGAACTCCAAAAAAGAAAAGTAAGGAAGAGAAAAATGTTAGAAAAAAATAGGTACTACGTACGAAATTTAAGGTGAAAGAGTCTGGAGAACGAAACTGTAAAATAGGAAATCGATTGACGCACATTAATCCAGTCATGATGCTATTTTTCTGTTATTATTTTTTGATGCCTTTTCTTTTCACGTTTTGTCATGTTGTTTTCCTGCCAAAATCTGAACAGTCGTGATGTTGATATTGCAAGGACTGGAACAGGCCGAAAGTTTTACCACTGGCCCTATTCCCATATACTTGGTGTCATCATTACCACTACTCCTATAAACGGCGGTTCCATACGGTGTACCCTCTAGCTACCATTACTCATGTTGTGGGATAAAATTTCTTTGGATATGGTATGCACCGGAGAGCAAGTGCATACAGTTCTCAGATGGTGCCACGTACTTCCTTTGTGTTTTTAATCGCCGTTCCCTGATCATGGAAGTTGAGATATTTTAGCTTCCGTTTGAGCTCAGAAGAGCGCTATTGAGGATCATGGACGGTAGATTGAACTGGCAGAAATTGGTGGCACCATCTGAGAATGGTATGCACTTGCTCCTAGGTACATCCCGTATCCATGTTGTGTCGCTTTATAGTATAATACCCCGGAGACTCCCAAGAAACCGCAACATCCAAATACTAGTAGTACAACCTTTGTTCCTCTCAGCCAGATTTGTTCTTCGCAGCTCGTTGCTCAAGTATGGCATACTTCTACATCGACCCTTGTCGGTTTTGTCTACAGCTGATGATCTCAGAAGATGGTGGTCCGCTGAGAAGGACCAGAAGCGTGTGCCACATATCTAGCGAAATCGCAAAGAAAAATGAGGAATATGCGGTTGCGGTCACAAATGAGGTACTAACTCCTGCCCAGCGTAATGAATTTATGTACCAGATAGTAATGTACATCCAAGATCAGGAAAGAATGCACGTAGATACTTACGATGCACATCCCCATGGGATAGGCATGTAGTACAAGTTAAGAAATAAACTGGAGGGAGATGCTTTGGTTCGATCAAAACCCCATGCGGTCGGGAATCAGGAGTTCTGATTTGAAAAGCATGATGAGGCAAGTCTTAATATGTGTTGTGCTCAGTTTACTAGAAGGTGTTGGATTTTGCTACTTGATTCTCCTCTAGATCTAAAGGAGTGAAGGTTTTTTTGAACAAACCTGCTCTAGTTTTGCCAGTTGGGGATGAAAGTGATCCAAACCCGACTTGGGTCATTCTGCTAGTGATGGTGGATAATCCACTTGACAATCCTCGAAGTCTTGTTCTCGGGAGAGGCAGCCAAGTCGGTAGGGGAAGGACGTTCATGGAATGTACCAGTTTACGTCCTAGGTCTTGATTTTGTGGACCACCTTCCTGGTGATGAGGAGGAGCCTCTGCCTTTCAATGGCAACCCCCACCCTTACAATGGACCAGTCTTGCCTGGCCCTTATCCTGATGATCAAGATCCTCCGCCTGCTGCCCCAGATGACTACGGGCAGAATGATCCTGGCGATCAGAATGAAGTGTTGGATGTGTTGTCCACGGCGCAGGTTTATTCAACACAAGCAAAAGGTAGCATATCCTAATCTTTCTCCTCATATATAGCATAACTAATTTTTCGGCCCCAAATGATCTAGAAAAAATACTCCAGATTTGATTAAGCCATAAACTAATCGCTGATCAAAACAATGATGGTCGTCCAAGCAAGGTGGTGATGCAGGATGGAGCTAGGTCCTTCCAAAGAAACGACTGCCGTAGACGCTAGCCGCTACGTGTTCAGATTTTAGGAACAAATGAACACACTTGTGAAAACACGTACACCACATCCAATCCTCTCAGTCATCAAATTCAACAAGGGGAGCAATGTCTCTCCATGAAGTTCCGCCTGGTGTTGCACACACGACTCTTGCCTCACGTCGGCCATGTATCCTGATCCAACCGTACAACTTCAAATAAAGCAGGGCTAGAAGATTGGTGGAAAAATAATACGTATAAGAAAAAAGGGAAGAAGAAAAAGGACGGCGCACGTTTATCCGTGAGACTGCTGACTTCCATCTTCATTGGCCAGTTCTCGATTCCGCTGTCTTCTCCAACATGCATTCACACTAGCTACTCTCTAATGGCTAGATCCCGTGGCCCACCAGGCATACCCAGTGGTTGCGCCCCTGTGAAATGTTGTAGTTGTTGTACGTATTGTTTGGTTGAGACAATGCAACTTGTGTTCATAACGATATGAATTAAAAATTAGAAAGAATATATCAGATTCAAAAATATTTATTACTTTCTTTACTCGGGGCTCGGGCCTATCAAATTCAGAAATTCCTGCGCTCATGTCGTATCTACATCAGTTAAATATCCACGCCCGTTTCCAATTAAAATCCAAACTAAAGGTGTAGACGAAGGTTTGCACAAGAGAGAAGTTGCGCCGCGCTGCGCCGCCGCAGACGGCAACCATAGGGACAACAAGGAGAGAGGACCCAATGGCGGGGACTCAGGTGTACAACATGACATTCGAGGAAGACGTGATCACCACCACCGTGACGTCCTCCGGTGAGGCCGGGGAGCACTGGCTCGACGAGGTCCTCTCCGTCCACCATCGGCGCCTTCGCAAGCTCGTCGTCAAGCTCGACGTCGAGTGGTGTGGGGACCGGGGTCCCGATGTGCAAGGATCTAATTGGGTGGTGCCATGCGATGCGACACCTAGCAGCCCACACCATAAGAATGAAAAACAAGCAACGTTTTTATTTCACAATAAGAAGAGTTTACAAAACAGTATACAACAGAGGTACAAACGCAACGGAAAATACATACTCATAATCTCACTTAACTAAGCAGGAGAGAAGACATTCATGCCCTAGGATGCTACTCACTAGCAACATGAAGAATATTCAGCAGCGGCGTGGTTCAAATGAGATTCATCTCGACACCTCGAGGTCTCATGTACAACCTGAACAACAGAAATAAACCTAATACCTGCAAAAATCATTAAAGCGCAAACATGAGCATAAGGCTCAGCAAGACTGACCCGTCTCACTATCTATGAGATACTACATGCAAGGGGACAGTAATATAGGAAAGTTGAATTACATAAAAGACTCACCTAATAGTAAATCCTTATTTTTTCTAGTTTTAAATAGAAAATGACATTCCTTGGGCACGACACATCATAAACACCACAATCAAACAAGAAACGCTTCATCAGTGATATGACATGCCCAAAGCACATAAGCCGTAGACAGGTTAAGTGTTCAAAAGTTATAAACTTTAATTTTGCTACAGCTAAGTCATACATGGTTGCAATACAACAATATATAATTATCAATAGAGAATTTTTATCATGTTCCAATTACTCTTATTTACAACGTCATGAAACGGTGAACAAGTGGTACTCTATTACCACGAGGGACGGTGATTGCAATTAGGACACACCCGGTCAACACGACACATACGCACTTTCAGAAGCGCCAATGAGTACTTACAACAGTACCTACATAGCACTTCAGTACTAGTCGTATATGGCCACCTTTTAGCTAACACTAGAATGTCGAACCGGTCGATCCGTCACGAGCAGTAGGTCCCTGCGTGGGGCATACTCTGACGTGTCCACCAGCTGATTTACACCATGCTGCCCTCAACCTACGCCTATAAAACGGAACGGTATGCCTTGACAAATGGGTATCAAGCTACTTCATTTTGCTGGAGCCCATTTCTCCAGTATGTCGCCGGTACAATTCAAGCTTGTCCAGCAGGGCCACACACGAATTTGTCCTCAATTGACACAAGCAGGGCTACGCACGTGAGACCACGTCTCGTTGCATCCTATCCTCTGCTCGGTCTCAATTTAGTATTCATAAACCATTTCTTGATCCAATTCATCCCGTGTGATAAAATCATATCTCGCGAGTAGATTCCAACTACTCGACTTCTATCGGATTCCTATGAATTTAAGCATGGCAGTTTCTACTCATCGGGCTGTAGATCAACCCAATACTCCATGGGATTTGTGGGCCATGCATGTGGATATCAAACACCTTAAACATAATGCACAAACATCTGAAGACGTAAGGTGAATGAAAACTGCAAAGACACTGTAAGGAACTTGCCTTGTTTGCGACTCTATAGCAATGTCAGTTGTTGTGGCTTGGTCTTCCTCCGGAGAATCCGCCATGGAATCTTGAAGTTGGAACTCCACGGCCTTCTCCTCCGAGAGAAGCTTCTCGTCGATCATCTATCATCACGTTCCTATCGACATGATATGCATATAAGTAATTAAGGTAACTTAATAATAGACTCTAAGAGGTGGTGTAAACTTTAAGAACAAGGAGTTTGACTAGGAAGGACAGGTATGCCTCTGTTGTGTGGGTAATCAGAGGATGAGTCAAGGTGGACATAGTAGTGTCGGTATGAACGGAAAGGTACAATGTAAGGCTACATTACAACTTAGTAGACCACACGTGAAGCTATGCCACTTAAGAGGTATAAGATTGAAGGACGAAGAAGTACCGAACTGAGTGATGTAAGTAGGACTAAGCGATCAAGGTGGAGCATTGAAAGCTTAAGGCATGAGTGAATTGTGCAACAAGAGGTTGTGACTAAGAAGTC
Organism: Tuctoria greenei; assembly: GCA_036927565.1. NCBI lineage: Eukaryota > Viridiplantae > Streptophyta > Magnoliopsida > Poales > Poaceae > Tuctoria > Tuctoria greenei. The sequence continues at coordinate 177,207,824 of JAYESD010000004.1, read as the reverse complement.
GACCAAAGAAGTTGTCTCAAATCATAAAGGAGTAAACCTTGTTAAATGACAAGTGTGGTCGCATGGTTCTAAATTAGGATGAATCGACGTGAAACCCTAGCGACACTTGGAAAAGAAGTGAGACCGGCATTGCTCGGACTCAAAGAGTCAGGACAAGCACTGCTAACCTAACATGGGTACCAAGACAAGGTTCAAATGACCTTTCGGTAAATCAGTCGCTACGACTATCTTTTCAAACATTGTCCAAGTTCTTACATGACACTATTGGAGTGTCCTTTGCAAGAATGTCCAGATGAGCTCGGTGAACTCCTGGAACTCGAACATAAGGCATTACTATGTTGCGACGACGTGCTTTGCCATCTCAGGAAGATCATCTCGTCGACGTTCACATAGAAAAGGACTTGTCCATGGTGGTCAGCAGAATCCCGAACACCACCTTATGAGTCACAAGGTTAGTGATGTCGATTCGATCATCGGCAAGCGACTCGACGAACCTGTTGTCAATGAAACGACACACCTAGTTAAGCAATTCTGCGAATGGTTAGGAAACATCGTCGACACGATCAAGAAACTCTTATCCAAGGTTCCCCTTGGTCCATTTTTCCTTGTCCGTCGCAACGTTCTCGCATTACAAACAACAGATTACCAACAACCTTGGTTTGAACTGGAAGGCATTTTATTGAGCACCTTGGCTACTCCTAGGACTCGATCACCCTCACATGACTAAAACCTAATTTGGCTTGACAAACATTGTCTGACGAGTCGTTCTTGTGTTCCAGCACTACACACATCACATGCATCCTTCGTCTCGGGCACGATGACGGCTCGGAACGTCACGACGACATCGACACGGCTCAGGGTGGAGCATCACGAGCACGCACGGACAAGCCAACGGGATACAAAAGACAAAGAAGGTCAACTTGGGGATTTCAATAGGAATGATATCAATGCGGAACATGAATGCACGACTTAATGACACATGAGTACCCTTAGCGGTCACCAGGAAGGGACTTAGGCAGCGTCAAGCAAGGCATTTTAGGGCAAGGCTCACTAGCGCAGCATTGCAGCATGACACGGACACGGCGAGAACATGGAATAGAGGGGCAAAGGACGATGCCAGTGACGGACCTGGCACGCGATGATCGTAGCACGACGTTGGGGATGAAACGGGGCATCGCCGAGAGCCATGTTGCTGGCAGGCAAGGCCCTGGCGACTAGGGGCATGACATGAGCAGTGGCGGACGACCATTGCCGTGGATAGAGCGGCGAGGCAAGGAGCAGGACAGTGCAACGCGGGTGACCAGTGCTGCTACGGCCGAGCGAGGGGGAACAAGGGCCGTCGAGCAGTAGGGCCAGCACATCCGTGCTGTGCCGGCATGGAGCAACAGGCGGCCATGGGCCGACTGAGCAGGGCGCGGCAAGGGCGCGCGCGACCGGCACAGGGAGCAGGACGTCGGTTTGCCATGGCGTGCGGCGGCGGCCGATACGCGAACGTGAGGAAGGCGGCGAGGCACTCGGCTAGGGCGCAACGCGAGCAGCAGCAGGGGCGGCATGCTGCATGCGGGCGGAGCAGAGATGCAGGGGGTGCGGCGGTGGCATGGGGCACAGGCGAAGCGCGGTCAACACCGTGGCGGCGCGGTGTCAAGCGGGTAGAGGAAAGTGGAGCGCTGTGGCGGGCTGGGACGCGGGCCAGCGGCGGGCGGCGAATGTGAGCAGGGGATAAGCGCGGTGGCCAGAAGCGCGGGTCGGCGAGCAGGAGCATGGCACGAAGGGGGGCTGCAGGCTTGGGCATGGTGGGGAGGCGAGCCGAGTGTCAGCATGGGGCGGTGCTGCAGGCGGCCGGGAGGTGAATCGCACGGCCAGGAGGGAGTTGGGGTGCTGCGGAGCAGAGCCGAGGGAGGAGGAAGCAAAATGGCTTTTCTAGTACTGAGGATAGATATGACAAGTGAGCCCCACCACTTGATCATATCCCCTCTCCCTTTCGAACAATGAGTAAAAATGCCCTAAAATAAGTCAAAAGTGGGAGTATGAGTGGAGAAGCCAAAAGTAATTCAGATTGGACTTTTGACTAATTTTAGTTTGAATTCTGAATTTAATTTTTTAATTCCAATCTTTATGTAAAGAATTGCACTAATTCGAATGAATAAACTTGCTGATCTCTCATTGATGACATTATGGTTTAACTTTCTACACGTAATTTGAATTATCGTTTTATGTGTTTAATCAAGTTTCCTTTTCGCTTTTTGGGGTTACATTTGAAATCCTGTTTTGTAATCCTTTTTCCTTGAAATCAATACTAACACTCCAAAGAGTGTTTTAAGTCTTAACAAGTTCATAATTTAACATCATTTGTTAGCTATTATACTTCATGTAAGCATGAATTTCCAATTTAACTTAAATTTTTAAGTTTGCATTTTTGTTTTCTTGCTCTTCCGAAAAGCGGGCTTTTACAAGTGGCACCCCTGCAACTCCGCCGACCAGAACCACGTCACCTTTTTGCAGCTCTGCATCGGCAACCGTTGCCTCATCTTCCAAGTCATCCACACTGACTACTTTCCCGACGAGCTGGAAGATTTCCTCGGCGATTCTGACTACCGCTTCGTTGGTGTGGGCGTGGATGGTGACGTCGATGGACTTTGGATGGTCTGGCAGCTGAATGTGGCCAAAACGGTGGACCTGGCCGAGTTTGCAGCATAGGAGATGGATCGCCCGATCCTCCACCGCGCGGGGTCGATGGACATCGCAAGCGCCGTGATGGGCACCGACATGGAGAAGCCTTACCGGGTGCGGACGAGAAACTGGAACGCGTAAAGTAGATCAACTATGCATGCATCGACACCTTCGTCTCCTTCGAGGTCAGCCGCAGGCTGCTCTCCAGCGACTACTGATCTAACCACGGAGTTTGCGGATCGGCTGCCGTCGATCATACTGGCATGGAATTCGAAGGTGCAGCGCTCATGTTCTACCTTTTCTGCTTGTGCGCTCAATCTATCACAAAATTAGTTTTTCACGAGTAAACACTATATCTTGGGTTGGTATCAGATGTGTGCCCCACCGTTGTCAGGTCCACATGTCAGCTGCAGTAATAACTACAGGGTAGAGGATTTAATTGCCACTGTCTTGGCATTTATGTTAATGTTTTAGTAGTTTCCGCGGTGATTGTTCAAAAAAAAAAAGAATAATTTTTGTGATGGAAGAATTAGCTAGAGTCTATTTGTCATGTTTCTGAAATTTGAGAAAATTTTAAGCAACAGATCACTAGAAGTTAATAATTACTGTCATGAGTCACTTATTTTGCAATTAATCATTAACCATTAATTTCATAAGTTAAGCAATTACAAATTAACATAGTCCTTACAATTACGAAATTACAACTACTAGCTCCCTCCATCCCAAATTACTTGTCACAATTTTTAGTTCAAAATGAACTAATTAATTAAAGATCGACAAGTAATTCTGGATATGGAGAGAGTACATATTAATAATTTCAAATAAGTAAGAAACATACTTCACCCTTCTTACGACCGTTCGGCTGGTGGTGGCATCGCCTCTGCGAGCTTCGAGAGCTGTTGCTGCGAGCTCCACGCCACTGTGCGCCGTGCCCCCGCCCGCGTCCGCCTCGCCGTCGCCTCGGTGTGTCACCGTCTTGGCGCACTGCCTTCAGCTTCCGTGCCGCCACCGTCGGTTAGATCAGCAGCATGGGCTGAGGCGAGGGCTTTTAAAAACATGTATGTTATTGCACATGCATCGAGATCTCTAACATGCATGTTAGTTGTCCATGCATGCTATGCCCCAAACATGATCAATGAGCCTCAAACATGACGATCTCTCAACAAAAAGAGAAAACTCGTAACCTCATCAAACATGATCTAAGTCTTTCATATGGATGTTAGACGTACATATGCATGCTACGCCCCAAACATGTATTCCATGAATAGAATATTTTTATATCAATGCGTGTGTATGCTCTCAACCATGCATGTGTATGCTCTCAATGCGTGTGTATGCTCTCAACCATGCATGTGTATATATATTTTTTTATTTATCATACTCTCTACCATGCATGTGTATGATCTCAACCTATATGGCAGTTTATCTACCACACTAATGAAGAATATTGTCCTGTCACCAATAGAGATAACAAATTTGACACAAGGATGTTCCCTCGATTGTATGAGGATAGAATGTGGACTACTATCGTCTAATAAGCACACAGCTCTCACTAAGTACGTGGTTCATCAAATTAATCAATTGCATGCTGCCATTATGTATCGTTGTACTCGTCTTTTGAGGAAACAATAGGCGTAGGCACTAGCCGCTACGTGTTCCAATTTTAGGAACAAATGAACACACTTGTGAAAACACGTACGCCAAATCCGATTCTCAATGTCATAACATTAACATGTTCCTCAACAAGGTGGCACAAAAATCCTCAACACGTGATCAAACATGCTTGATCGCGAGTCTCTTTCACATGTATTATATTCATGTCCACCATCATATATGATCACGAAAATTATCATTTGTTCGATATGGACTCTCGGTCGGCAACGGTCAGATCCTTCGAAAAAAAGATATGGACTCTCGGTCGATTGCCACCCGCATTCACATGTCCATCATCCTCACCTCGTTGAAATCATTCACAAGAAATGTTATGAACACCGCGGGAAGGACCTACAAAGTATGCCATGTGGGCCATTGCATACCCTGGATCCTTTGCGTCTCAAATTAAAAAACGGTTGATGGGACGTGTCGAGGCGTTTCGAGAGGAGGCAAACTGCGGTTTGGTGTAACTCCGTCGATTAAAAAGCACAATTCTCGAGGCGCCCAATCATCTCCACACGCACGCTCAATGACGACCTGCTATAAAGGATCACCATCCTCTTCTTCTCCGCTGCACCTCTTGATCAATTTTAGCCTCCAAACTTCTCCTCTTGCTTCTCCGCCGCACAAACGTCGACCATCTCTCTCTCTTTGTTCACACCTCCGTCGACGCACAAATGGGTAGCCCTGCACCGAAGCACTCCACGTCATCGACGTCCTCCGAACCTCCTTCTTCGTTTCTGTCGCCGCCAATGCCAGTGGAACTGGAGGTGGCACTTGCACCTCCTCCACCCCCGTCTCCACCCGCTATTCCCGGACCTCTTCCATTTGACTATGATGATACTGTCCACCTCATCGAGAAACGCATCAACAAACTCAACGACAAGCTTAAGGAGGTCACCGGCAACCTGTTCGCAACTGACGTGCAAGCAAAAGCGCTCGACAAAATGGCGTAGGATGTATTTGACAATACATCTCACTCCAGTCACCGTCTGGGACTTGGGATCCTTCCTCACCACACCAGCATGGACTCTGCTGGCTACTACATCATTGGGTTAGGCTTTGTGGTCGCTAGTCTCGACTGCCTCTATGAGACGATTGGTGAGGAGGCTGGGGTGGAGTTTCGGGAGCATCTTGTGAACGTCGTAGGTCGAAAGTTCGATATGTTGTTGGAGGATGCGCCGCAAGCGGATGCGTAGGCGGCGACGAAGGAGGTGGACAAGTCCTCCTCCGAATAGAGTAGAATTAGTAGTAGTTTTTTCTTTTGTTTTCCATGTGTTGTTTTCTAGTTTGTAATATATGTGTTGTTTTTATGTTAATGAAAAATATCTTTTATGTTCTCGAACAATGTGTCCTACAGTAACTGCATTAACAAAAAACTCCTCATTTTATCAAAAATTATCACATATGGAAATTAACACATTAGTAATATTATATCTAATAAATATTAAACACATTAGGACGTACGTAGTTGTATTATATTTCAAAAATTACAAAAATAAAAAAGCTGGACCATGTAACTGTACATCACACACGGATGATGCAAATACTAATTAATTTTATTTCTTTTCTCTTTACTAGCTGTCATCGTGCCCCCCCCCCCCAACCTACCTGGCCCTAGGCGGTAGCCCCTCCCGCCTAGGCCCAGAGCCGGGCTTGCCTTTAAGACCATCAACAGTGGTTCACCGTAAAGTTTACTGAACTATAAATATAGAGTAGATTACTGGAAGTATAGAGGTGTCCGAGTGAAATGCTCGATGTATAGAGGATACACTGGAAGTATAGAGGGATAGAGACATAAAGTTTTAGATGAAACCACTGCGTCCTGCGCATCAGATGGTCTTATCTCTTAACCCCTTGGTGCGGGAATTGAATTCTCTACAGCAGGGCTGCACAGCCGTCTCCGTGCGACCCTGCCCAGATGGTTGCCACGTACGTTCATGCTCTGAATCTTACAACCATACATCCAAGGGCGCACTACACAGTTCCCACGATCGTGCCACCCTGCCCGGATGATTGCCACAAACGCCAATGTATCGAATCTTGCAGCGCGCACGGGCACACAAACTCCACGTCCGAATTTTGCTCAGTGATCCGAATAACTTGGCGCTCGGTGTGCACGATCCATCATCATGCACGAGCACGACGCAGCCAAAAAGATATGTGTTTGGTTGCTTGTCTTGGATTCAATTAACTTGGATTAATTGGATGGTCCAATCATGTGTTATTTGTTTCGTGGTTAGACGGACAGGGTGATCAAGGATCGAGGAATAAAAAATATTCCTCGCAGATGCTGGATGAGATGGTCCAGGATATTTGGTTGGATGTGAGTCCATCCACCTTATCTAATTATGCTTCTTAGTAATGTAATTAGTGATAATTAACTTCTCTATTATTGATTAATAATTATAATTATGATATTAACATTAATATTTGCTAGTAATATGATAATTAGTATATAAATAATTAATATTATGAAATTATCAACTTAATGATTCAATAATCCACCCAAGTTTCATCCAACTTACCAAACAAAAAATTGGGTCGTCCAGTCCATCCAACCAAACGTTAATTTGGATGATCCAATACATAAAGAAATGGATGATCCTATATCTCCAATCCAACTTTGACGTCAAACCAAACACAATTGATGATTGAGCACTTTGTCACATGTCACTCGAGTGTACGCACATACACGGCCTCAACACTGGGTTTAGGGTGCATCGTGGACTAACCACATGACCCAGCCAAACACTCATGTAATTAGCATACACCTCCAAGAGGAACTACCTGGCCGCATCCTTCGCGTACGAACGGCAACGCCAACCAACTTGTACTTTGTACTACGTACCTAATAATGAGCACGTGATCAACAAGCCTCAAAGTCTCTCTCTCTCTCTCTATATATATATATATAAATATATATATATAGATATATATAGATATATATAGATATACATATACATATATATATATATAGATATAGATATACATATTACATATATATATGTATATACACACACACACACACACACACACACACACACACACACACACACACACACACATATATATATATATATATATATATATATATATATATATATATATATATATATATATATATATATATATATATATGACGATATTTCAACAAAGAAGAGAGAAAACACGCGTAACGTCATATCTTACATGATCATCGACGTCTCTCTCACATGCATGTTATAGTTGTCCATGCGTAAATATGCTACGCCTCGAACATATGATCATATATATATATATATATATATATATATATATATATATATATATGACGATCTTTCAACAAAAAAGAGAAAAAACACGTGTAACGTCATCATACATGATCATCGACGTCTCTCTCACATGCATGTTGTAGTTGTCCATGCATGCTATGCCCCAAGCATATGATCAATAAGCCTCAAACATGACGATATTTCAACAAAAAAGAGAGAAAACACACGTAACGTCATATCTTACATGATCATCAACGTCTCTCTCACATGCATATTATAGTTGTCCATGCATAAATATATGCTACGACCTGAACATATGAACATATATATATATATATATATATATATATATATATATATATATATATATGACGATCTTTCAACAAAAAAGAGAAAAAACATGCATAATGTCATCATACATGATCATCGACATCTCTCTCACATGCATGTTATAGTTGTCCATGCATGCTATGCCCCAAGCATATGATCAACGGGCCTAAAACTATATATATATATATATATATATATATATATATATATATATGATGCTCTTTCAGCAAAGAGAGAAAACTATATATATAACATGTTAGTTGTCATACATATGCTACGCCCCAAACATGGTCAATGAGCCTCAAAACTATATATGACGATCTTTGAACAAAAAGCAGAGAAAACATGTAATAATGTTGTCATCAAACATGATCGCGAGGTTTTCAAGTGCATGTTACTTATCCATGCTTGCTACACCCCAAACATGATCAACGAGCCTCAAATATGACGATCTTTCAACAAAATTAGAAAACACCTAACGTTCTCAAACATTCATGATCGAGGTCTTTTGCATGTCAAACTGAAAAACAAGAACGAGGATTTGTGATATATATTGTGTTAATGAATGAATGTGTGGTATGTTCATCGTGTTCCTCTGGAATGATAATTCATAAGGAAGGATTTTATTATTTTTTGGACAATTTATAAGGAGGAGGAGAAGAATTTAGGTTTTCTTTTGATGTTTTTCATTTCTTGTTTCTTTGTAGGATCGAAGAGCACGTGAGAAGCTACCAAATGGGGGGTGAATGGTAGATTAAAACTTTTTAGCGGAAGCAACGAAAAACCCCTCGGCAAAAAACCGATATGTTAAAGAACCAGTGTGTGCATCTAATCTAAACGTGTTCAATTGTGACAAAACTAGTATATCTTATATAAAAATCAAGTCACAAAGTTGATAAAACAAGACTCCCTCAAATCCGTCGAGAGAAACTCTAGTTATTATCAAAAGATTGAACAAAGGTCTATCTGTCCTTCCCGAGAAAAACAGTTCTGCAACACTGCAACGAAACACGTGTAGATCAAAAACAACAAATACAATGACCGTGATTTTTTAACAGATGATAGAAAATTAAGTTGTGAAAACAAGCCAAAAAGAATCATGTCAATCGGATCTGTAAAACTCGAGTTATGATAAAACCATCGAAGAAAGGTAGTGCTGTGCAGAAACTCAATGAGAAAGACTTGAAGAAAACAAGTCAGACGAACAGGGCGCAAAGGTTCCTTTCATCTATGAACTTTACTCAATAGAACACAAGAGGAACAGTCCAAAAGTCATTTGCCATGAGCTCTGGTCTCCCTTGCTTATCTAACGAGCCCAAAGGCCAGCTCAACTCAAACGAGGACTCTAATCCTACTCAAATCACGAATCGAAACTTTCCATAACTGCTCAAGATCTTCCTATTCGCAGATAGAAACAATCTCGAGACTTCCTAACAAACCAGGAATATGTCCCATATTCCTAAACAGTTTACCTTTCATGCAGCACACAAAAACTACCATAACCAACTCAATACTTTCCATATTGAGCCATAACTGACTTAGCCAGCAGCCGAAGTCAACATCCGATACGATCCGATCCTTCAGATCTTTCTTTCATAACCCATCTTTAGAACCATGTTGCCACGTCATGCAGCACATGCATACGTGCAAACACCTTTCTTCGACGTCCTGTAACCTCCATATGCACTTTCCTTGATTCAATCATCTTGCGCAAGCTCCTAACCCACTCAACCACAATTCATCCTGAACTTGATTGTTGGAACCTCATCTCCTCCCTGAGACTAGTCCAAAGGATTCTGTCACTAGCAATGACTTGAACTCAAGCAACACTTGCACATCATCAAACAACCAATCCGTACGAGCCCAAGTCCGCAACTTGACTCAAGTTAGTTCCGAACACAACACCTTACGTGAGCACCTCACATAAGCATGTTGCAACACCACACTAGAACGATATCAGCCATATCAACCAAAACGCACCAAAAAATTAGAAAATGAATACTAAGCAATATTTCCAACAATGTAAAGCAAGTTTGAAACATTTGACAGGAAAATTAGGAACATTGCGATCGAGCTCCGAACGTTGCAAAAGCTAACTAGAGCATTACCAAAGATCGCAAGACCTAGCGTAGGAGCTTACCAAAACTAGTTAGACCTAACGCTGGAGCTTACCAAAGCTAGTCGGACCTAGTCAACCTAAAAGTCGGAGCTAGAAAAAACATGTAGGAGCTTAACAAGGACATGTCGGAGCTATCAAAGACATGTTGTTGCTAAGGACAAAGCTCACTGGAGCTACCCAAAAAGATGTAAAAGCTAACCAACATAAGTCGAACCTAGCAAAATATCGGACCTAGAGTCAGACCTATCTAAAAAGGTGTTTTGGCATAATTCAAAACTTATTTTTATCAAAGCCAATGTATTCAGCACACATAGGTCTCACAGTCTTGTACTTTTTTCTTTGTTTTGTGATGATCTTACAACTATATATGATGATCTTTCAACAAAAAGACAAAACACGTAACGTCATGAAACATGATTGAAGTCTTTTGCGTAATAAACTAAAAAAACTGAAACATTGCATATACCTTGAGTCAGTGGGCCCTTTGTGTGTAAAACTTAAAAACTAGACTGAAAAAACTAAAACACCACGGGACGAACCTACAAAGTATGCCAGGTGGGCCATTGCATACCCTGGACCCTTTGCGCGTCAAATTAAAAAACTGTCTGTGAAGCGGAGATGGGACGCGTCTAGCCGTTGCGATAACCTAGAGGAGGCATACTGCGGTTTGGATTAACTACGACCCACCCACCGGTTCGAAAGCACAGTTTTCGAAGCATCTGATCATCTCCACTCGCGCCCTTAGACGAAGACCCGCTATAAAGGCACACCCGTCCTCTTGCGTCTCCGCCGCACCACTCCATCGACCGTAGACTCCAAACTTCTCTTGCTTCTCTGCCGCACCATCACCGACCACCTCTCGCTCTTTCTCCGCACCTCTGTCGGCGCACAAATGGGTAGCCCCGCATCAAAGTGCTCCAGGCCGTCAACGTCATCCGAACCTCCTTCTTCTCTGTTTCCGTCGCAACCAATGCCGGTGGAACTGGAGGCGGCCCCCGCACCTCCTCTGTCCCCTTCTCCGACTGCGGCGCCCGCACCTCCTCATCCCATTTGGGTTCGGTACACAGTCTGCCACCTCGAACACCACTTCAATGAACTCGATCGGCGCCTGAAGTAGGCCACCGAGCACCTTTTCTCCACCGCCGGTCGCGCAAAAAAGATCGACAAATTGGCGCGGGATGTATTTTCCGATACATCTCTCTCGTATAACCATCTGGGTCTTGGGAAACTTCCTGTCTGCACCACCATGGACACCACTGGCCACTACTCAAGGTTTGTGGCCGGTCATCTCAATGTCCTCTACGGGACGATCGGGGAGGTGGCTGGGGTGGAGGGCCGCCAGCATCTTTTGCAGACCATTGCCCGGAAGCTTCAAACTTAATTACCAGAGGAGGCGGCAGCAGCGGCGGCAGCGGAGGAGGCGGCGGTGGCGGTGGCGGCGGAGGAGGAGGTGGCGACAGCAGCGGAGAAGGATGTGGAGGAGATCTCCTCTGACTCCGAGTAGAGTAGTATTTGTAGTTTTTCTTTTTCTTGTTTTCTATGTGCTTTTGTAGTTCTTGTTTGTAATATATGTGTTGTTTTTATGTTATTGAAAAATGTCTTTTCTGTTCATGAACATTGTGTCCTATGTAGTATCAAATAACAACTCCTTTCCGAAAAAGGGACGAGATAACTATTGTTCAATGTCTAGCCAAGAATTCCTTGTGTTGCGGCAATCGGTGACTCTTGGTTGAAACTCCATTGAGATCGTGGTTGAGGCTGCGTTTCTCCTCTTTTTTTTTTTTCATTTGTAGTTGGCACATGTGAAAATGTATTTTTAGTAGTAGTATATACTACATGTTATCATTTCATTGTGATTAATGTTACAGAATGCTGATTGTTTGCCATCGTCCTTTTGTGGACTCGGGTGTTCTGTATTTGCATATCGTTTGCATTAGCACATATACATTTGGCGATTCATATTTTTCTTCGTATTTTTTTGGAATGCCCCACTAGCTAGCAGATGACTGCTTTTAGATTTTGATCTCCATGCATGGCAACAAAGATGAATTGAGAAGTAAGCAAGTTGTCCGAAGAAGTCTACCCCTCTAGCTACAATCACCATGTGCAGGAACCGACGTGACATGACATGTAATTAATCACGATTGCATGCGTGCACAAGGGCATGGCTAGCATCAAATTATCCATGCCCGCAAATTTTTTTTTGTTCCTGTTGGCGCGCCACAATTGAGATTTTGACAATTCAATTTTTACTCCATGCGCCTCCAATTTCAGTCCTGCCCATTGTAACCCTATTTAAGCCACGAGGATTATAAATGGAAACACTGGCCTCCGTTCTCAACACACTGCTGCCCTGCCCTTCCGGTGATCTTGCAGTACTTCAAACCTGTTGTGTCTCCGTCCTGTGTTCCAAACTTGTATTCCTAAGAAATTCGCGTGTTTTCATTTCCCAGGTTTTTACAATTTTTCCCCAATGGATCTCGCAGTGACACATTGAAGCTCTTGGTGGTGGTGACTCTTGGGTACAAGTCCGGGTGACCAAGTCTGACAGGCTCTACCGAACCTTTTCATCGCTGACTCCTCCCAGCGACATCGCATCCCGAACTCCAATTGTGCTAGGTATGTTCTACACGATCCATGCCGTCTTTTTATAGAGCTATATTGGCTTGGTTCTACACGATCAATGCAGTTTTGGGCTAGTTAAGTTATACACGATCCATCCTGATATACGAAGATTAAATAAATTAACAAAGAAGAAATATTTTCTTCTGTTTCACGAATTTAGTTATATATATATATATATATATATATTTATATATATATATATATATGTTGTATACTACATCTCTCCCGAAATAAATGTCGCTTCGACAGCTTATTACGGTAGTGTATTTCTAGTTCAATTCCTAGTCAGGAACGACAAATATTAAAAACCGAAGGTAATATGTAATTTCCGGATTTAGAAGTAAATGACACATGGGTTATCTAATAAACCACTCAAAATGTTCTACACTCATTCCTATTTTACAAATTTGTATTCCTAAGATTTTCAGTTCCCACGGCTTTTACACTTTTTTCTTTCTTGTGGCTTTCTTGGATCGTACATTTTTTTCTATTTCTTAATTTCTAATTCCTCTGTTCCAAACAAACACTATAGTTTATAGAAACCACACCTTCCGATCCAAAATCTACGTCGGTCATGTAATCTGCTGTTATCACTGTTATTTGGAATGACTACTTACAATGGTCTTTACATTAGGAATAATACATCAAACTATGATGTTGTCTACAAGCATTCATGGTGGCCAACAATTACATGGTATAACTATAAATGTGTTTACTATCAAATTTTTTTTTAGAAAACATTAATTCCTTTGCATGGTATGCAGAGAATATTGCAGTACACGATGTTCAGGAACCCCGAGATTCTTCACTCCCTGATACTATGATGCATGAACCAACAGAAGGTGTAGATATACAAACCAGAAATACTCCTTCCGCCCCAGCGTAACTTTACTTTTGGAGCTTAAAAATGTCCCAATCAAACTCTATCGGTAGCTTCCAACTACCCATATCACATCACATTACTACGTGCCACTCTACCGTGCCATTTGTTTTGGCATAGCATGTTAGTTTTTTTACTCCTATGGCATTGAATTTGGAGCATTTTGAGAGACTGCGTCCTGTCCTTTAATTGTATTGATGATTGGTGTATCATGGTCATTTGCATTCTTTCCTAGGCTCAACTAATTGTTTTAGCATGCCATGCGATTCTACTTTCTTAGTCTTTATAGTTAACAGTTCATCATCCTGTGTGATGGCGTGATTTTTTTATGCCTCCACGATGTGCTCTCTCACCGCAGGCCACTCCGGCCGACACCGGCACCCATGCACTGCTTCTGGTCACTTCAGTGTCCTCCCCGATGCGTCTCCCTCATCCATCGCCATGTCCCATCCTTCTCGTTCCATGATGACCCAGTCGCCTATAAATCTCTGGTCATTACTGGCCCTGCCACCAATCCTCCTCGAGAGTTGCTCCTGGTGATCTCGCCCAGACCGAACCCTCGCTTTTTTAAGAGTCGCAAGCTGGGACTATGCAGTACTGCACCTGCAGTAGCCACCACTGATAAATGGGCACGATGTCTCATGGGCCCAGTTGTCAGTGGCAGCTACTGCAGGTGCACTACTGTAGAGGATTTCAGTCCCGCAAGCTGCATACGTTTATATGTCTTGCATTCACCACCTCCTACCGCTGGCATTCATTACTCGCCCTGCAACGAATAATTCTCTTCGAAACACGCTCTGACTGATGTCAGTCAGACTGAACCGGCGAACCCTATCTTTGTCTAGTCTAGCATTACCAGCTGCATTCACGCCCCCTCAGTCTTGCTGGATTGAAAATCCTCTGCAGTACTACGAGTGCAGTAGCGCCACTGACATGTGTACCTGATGGCTCATTTTAGGGTATGAACAGCAACAAGAAGTCAACAATCTACTCCCCCCGATCAAAATAGTTGTCGTTCAGACAGTCCTAACTGGTTCATTTTTAATTCATTTGTTGGTCTGAGATGACAATTAATATAAACCAGGAGGGAGTAATACAGAACAAAATGTTGCTGGGACGCGGTCGTCCCGTGCTCGTATTTGCCGCACTCATCCTGAAGATGGTATTAACATCAGACTTTTCTTCTTTTTACACTATTTGTACATGATACTAAACTTGGTTAGGTGGTAGTTTGCTTTAATCATTTACTATTTGAATCAATATACCAGAAGGAAAGAAGTTAGGAAGAAGTGTGGCTAAAGGACATAAGGATGCCAAAATACGCTATGCATCCCAGGTTAGTAGAACGGAGCATGTGAAACTAGAAATTCAGTTCTACGCTTGGTTGAGTGCTGCAGTTGGTATTAATCAGTGGTACATTGTCGATGATGTGGTTATGTTTACAAAAATACATGCATCCCTCAGCGGTGCTAGTAAGTGAGCAGAGGTTGGCGATAGCAACAAGAATGATATAGTACGAGACATTCTGGTTAGTGTTGTCACATCCCACACAAGTATTTTTTTCTTGCCATCTCCATCTTGTACGTTCACAACAACTTGTTATACAATGTACAGTTTTCCTGGGACATGGAGGACACACCAGAGAGCGCAAGAAAAATTTTGAAAATTGCTGGTGAGCGCTACAAGGGGTGGCGCTCGACTTTGCATGCCACCTATAAGAGTTACTCTACAGATGAAGAACATATACGAAACAAGCCAGCTCACAAACCGCCGCCCGAGTCGTTGCACCTAATAGAATATTTTCAGTCTGAGTGATTCAAGGTCAGCTAACCTTTTAATAGCTTCGCGTCATAAAAAAACTATTTGACTGACATTCATTTGTGGAATTAATTCTTAAAATTATTGCAGTCAATAAGCAGGTCCAATTCTCAAGATCGAAGAAGACAAAAGGTGAGTCACTTGCTTAGCTCCAAATCCTACACCCAACTTAGTTACGAGAAGGTATGAAAAATATATCATGCTTTTACTTTGCGCTGCAATCAATATGTATACTTACATGTTGAATTTTACTTGTATTCTATGTAGCAAGACCCAGAGGTTGGAGAAGAACCCGATGACATACAACTGTTGGACGCAAGCCATTTGTTGAAGAATGGTGACTAGGCAAACAAGCAGGCAGAAGCTGTACATCTGACTAACACTTCAAACAATCCCCAATTAAATAAATAATTGCAGTTTACTTCTGACTTTTATTTTCATATATAGATCCAGGCACGAGCCCAAGTGGATGACATGGAAGCTGAGCAGGGAGGCCCAATTCCAAGAGGACAGAAACCACATCTTCCAGCGTTGTTATAGATCCTCAATCGGTTGTGCAGGATCACAGGTTCAGGGGCGTAGTTATATAACTAACCCCACTGGTCCTCGATGTGAACATATTTGTATCCAGATAGCTGAACACCTCAATGACCAAGTCAAAACTTAGAAGATAGAAAAGCAGGCCTGAATCACCATGTGCAGGAGTTGGAAGGAAGAAATGATAGCTTAACCACCCAGATGGACTCCACAAACCAGAAGAATGAAGAGTTAAACATGCAAGTCCATAACTTACAAGGTCAGATAGCAGCTCATCTTGAACAGAGAGTTAAAGAAATGCAGGACATGCGCGTCTCAATAGCTGAAATGCACAAAATGATGATGGAGACCAGTCCACAAAAGGTCCAACAAAGGAACCACCAAAAGCCAACTGCTACAAGAATTAGTCCTGGTCAGCTTAGGCAAAATTACATCCAAACACATCGCGACCGTAATACTTGAGTGTTGTTATGCGTGTTGCAATATCAATTGATGGATGTTTATAGTTAAACTCATGATCTGGTTGCCACTAATTTTCAAACCTGGTGCATTAGGATTCTACTGCCACAAATTATAAAATGTGGTATTATGAATTTCTTGTCATGAATGGTAAATTGTTCCAATAGGAAGCTATTGCCATGAATTACAAAATGTTGCAGTATAAAAATTTGGCCACGACTCAAAAAATCTTACACTAGACTACTATTGCCACCATGCAGAAAATGTTGCAATACAACACTATTGCCACGGATGAGAACATGTTGCATTACACCTCTATCACCATAAATCATTAAACGTTGCATTACACCCGTACTGCCACAGATCAAAAAATGCTGCATTACAAACCTATTGCCACAGATCAGAAAACGTTGCATTAGAAACCTATTGCCACAAACCAGAAAATGTTGCATTATTAACCTATTTCCATAGATAACAAATCATTGCAATACCAAACTATTTGCCACAGATGTAAAACCGTTGCTGTACCATACTATTTCCCACGGATCTGCAATCGTTGCGATACAATACTATTCGCCACGTTTGTGAAGTCGTTGCAATAACATACTATTTGCCACGAACGTTAAACCATTGCAGTACCATACTATTTCAACCACCATGGGGTGGTCCAGTGACTTCTTCAACTACCAGGTCCGCGCCGGCAAGCTTCCGTTCAAGAAGGAGCACGCCGATGACATGGTGTACTTCTCCTTGTATGCCATGGTGTGACTGATCCCACCCTTCTCCACTTTTCTCCTAATGCTGCCAGACTTCTATGGTCTGCAGCTGTACAACCTTGGCCCCCACTCCATTCTTCTGGTGTCGATCTATGTCCACTTCTGCGAGATGTGGGAGAGTATTCCTCCCTACGTCGAGCTCTTCTGCACTTTCTTCACCACCCATACTACCGGCAAGAGTGACGAGTACCTTGGCTTCTATTATTTTGTGAAGCGCAAGAAGTGCCCGTACAAGTACTTGCGCCGTTCCCTTCTGGAAAGTGGGATGACTGGAAGAAGGATTGGATTGTCATCAGGGTGGAGGAGCATGAGAAGCTGAAGCTGCCCGAAGGCCTCCCCAACATCGACACTGAAGTGTGGAGCGAAGTTCTTGTGTTATCGGACGCCTTCAACCCTGCTCTGACCAGGATCCGCAAATGTGTGGAGGGAGAGGTGACTTCCCAGGCGGTATTCTGCAACTTCCTGGTCAATAGGTGGGCTCCGCTGAAGAAGAGGGAGAGGCTCGCTTGGGCCCTCAACAGCGTGATGGACGACGATCGGATCTAGACCGGTTTGAAGTCCAACCTGGAAGGGCAGCTTTGGAGTTTCACCTCAAGAAGTTCTAGCACGACATCGACGTGGAGGGTGAAGACTTGACTCCGCTGGCGGATTTCCTCCCTCTGAACATGGAGGCGGAGTTCAGCAGGGAGCTCCGGCGGAAGATGTCGGTGCTTGATGACTTCGGTGAAGTTGAGATGCGTTCGACCACCGGTTGGCGATGCCCAGAGCTTCCGAGGGTGGTCCCCCTTCCGCCCCTAGACAGAGAGTTGAGGTCGTGGGCAAGGGCAAAGAGTTGGCCGATCCCTCGAGCTGTAAGAGGAAGTTGAAGCACTCTGACAGGAGGTCCATCAGAACTACTCCTTCCGTAGCGGCTATTTCTCCCCGGAGGGGAATGTCTTCAATGGCGGCAACCACTCCAGCATCGACATCTCCCGAGGGAGCTAGCTCCGGCCATGTGACTCCAGTACCAGGGCCATCTGAAGGCTCTGGGTCCGGAGGTCCTTCCTGGTCGAGGGGGCCTCCACCAATGTGACGCTGACGGCAGCAACAAGCTCCAGGAAACCTTTCGGAGCTACCACGCCAATGACGACAGGGTCCGGCTCCGAGCGTCCGGGGGAGAGATTCCGCGCTAGCTGGAGCGGAAGGCTTCCAAGGTAATTTTTGTATTTTTTTACCTCAGTTGGTTTTTTTTGTTGTAACTGCATTTTAAGTGTCTTCGTCCTTCATCCACAGGGTACCCAAGAAATGGGTTGAAGCTCATGTTCTAGCAGTAGTGGCTGAGGCTGTGTAAGCGGAGGATCTGGCTCCAGTTCCAGTGCCGCCCCAAGAGGTGGCTGAGACTGCTGTAGCTTCGGCGCGAGCTGTCGTGGTCCTTGACCTCGAATCATCTCCTGATGCTCTCGTGGAAGCGCCAGACCACAGGAAAGAAGATGTACCACCGGCACCAGCCCCAGAGGTTGAAGCTCCGGGTTTGGATGCTGAGATGATGGACGCTCTGGCCTCAGAGCCGGAGGTAGCTGCGGTTCCGGCCGTAGAGCCCGTTGTTGATGAAGCCTCGGCAGCGGAGTCGATGATTGATGAAGCCCCGACGATAGAGCAGGGTGTTGATGAAGGCCCGACCATAGAGCCGGTGGTTGATGAAGTTCCGGCGCCTGGGTCGGTCGTCAAAGAAATTCCGGCGCCTGAGCCGGTTGCTGCAGAAGTGTTGGTGCCCAAGCCCTTGACCGTCGAAGCGCTAGCGCCTGAGCCGGTTGTGGAGGAGGCGCTAGCGTTGGAGCCAGAAAAGGCTTTAGCTCCAACCAAACCTTCAACACCTGACCCGGAGGTGGTGGTCCCGGAGGTGCCCACGCCTGAGCCAGGGTGCCAAGATGAAGCTGCCAACCCCCTGCCCGAGGGGCTAGTTGTTGATCACCTGGCGGCGAGACCTTTGGAGTCAACTCCGAAGGTTGAAACTTCTGTTGCAGGACCTTCCTTGGCGGCGGATGAGGCTATCTTGGAGAGCGGACCTAGTTACGTGGAAGCCTAGGGGACCTCTCTTTTAGAGTGGGACCTGATTTTTGTTATGGAGAACCCGCTGGAGCTAGCGGAGAGGACCCCAACAGGCCCGGAGCTGATCCCTCTGTCATTGTCTATCGACAACTCCTGCTCAAGCCTTCGTCAAACCCTTAGGAGCTGGCCCTCTTCCACGACAACAAGGCCCTCGAGGAGGAGCGCCAAACCCTTAGGAGGTGGCGCAATCAACTCCAATTCGAGACCAAGCTGGCTGACGAAAGGGAGAGGGTGAAGAAGGAGAAGGCCCGGATGGAGTACTGGGGCCAGCTGCTGGACGAGAGGGAAAGCATGCTGCGATCCCTCGACAACCAGTCTCAGGCCATCCATGAACAGGACATAGCTGCTAATAATGTCGGGAATGATCGCGAAGAGAGGCTCAGCGCCATCCACGACAGCCTCGTCAAGCGCCGGGAGGCTCTTGAAGAGGTGGAGAAAAAGCTCGAAGATGAAGAGCAAAAACTACTGGAGCTGCAAGATGACCTTGTGAAGAGGGAGGAGGAGCTCACTCAGAGGGTGACTCTGGGTGACAAGAGTCTCACGGAGCGCACCAAGAAGTTGGAGGAGCGCTGTAAGAAGGAGGAGAATAAGGCCTGGCAACGAGGATAGGACCTCCACAAGAGGGAGGATGAAATCGCTGCCAGGAAGAGGAAAGTGCAGGGCCGGTAGAAGGAACTGGTCGAATGCTAGAACAAATCCACCTCCGGTAGGAGGAGCTCAGTAAACTCGAAAGGCAGGTTGCTGAAAAGATTCAGCGGAAATCCAAAGAGGTTGAGCGTCTTGCCCGGGAGAATTCGGAGCTCGCGGCGACCAGAAGATCCTTGGAGGAGATGCGAGGCTCGAGGACTGCGTAGTCTCAACAAGTTTGGGACTTCTTGGGCAAAGCCAACGATGCGCTGACGCCGATGGGTTTTAGTCCCGTGCGTCTGGATGATTCAGAGCTTTAGCTTGACTTGGCGTTGCAAGCTTTGAGCTCGACGGGCAACAAGCTCACCAAGATGGGTGATGTCATCGCGGACCAGCTGGAAACCGAAGGGCAATCCCTGGCAAAGAACGTCGCTTAGATCATGCTGATGTGCTATTCAAGCCAGGACCCTAACTTCCCACTGGACCCGGTGCTTGAATGCCCCATCGACGGAGAGGGAGAAGCCGCCAAAGCCAGCGTGTCGGAGGTTGCCCAGAAGGTTGCCTCGTTCTTCCATAGGGTCTAGGACTCTCTTTTTGTAGCTCCGGCTTGTATTCTCTCTTCTTTTTCTCCAATTTTGTAATCTCTTGTCTCCTAATGAATGAAATCCACGTTTTTATGAATTTCATTTTTTGTCTTCAATATCTTTTTCTCACTTGGCCCCCTGGTGGATGTACACAATTTGATTGTGAACATGTACCAAGAGGATGTAACAGTTGTTGAGGACTTGCGTGCTTCGAACTTGTAGAGCGTAGGTCTGATGTCTTCAATAGTAGAGGCCTCCTGAGGTTGTCGGAGCTTAGTAGCTCCGGTAGTGACCATCGTTGGATCTTAGTAGCTTCGGCAGCAGTCTCCATCAACACGTAGAGCGTTGATAGCATGTCCTCTGGGGTTGTCGGAGCTTGGTAGCTCCGGCAGCGACCACTGTCAACACGCGGTGCGTCGACAGCAGACCCCATTATGGAGTCTTCCCACCATCTTTTCTTCACGTTGACGGCTGGCCCCTTGGCTTTACCGAAACTTAGTAGTTCCAGCGACGCTTGCTGTTAATGTTAAAACATTGACAACAAGCCACCATAGGGGATGTTGGAACTTTAATAGCTCCGGCTTAATTCACCATCACCATGAGATCTTTATTTTTCCTGCACACTGAAGTCAAGAAAAATAGTAAAATCCATTTTCTATCTATAACTCAATTGCGACTTACTATTCCCGAGAAAGTTTTTGGTCAAACATAATTCTAAATACAATCAATTGCACTGGCTTGTTTTCTCCAGGTCCGATCGTTTCTGGACTCGCCTTACTTCGGCCCGTCGGGGTGTAGGTAGAGTGGTGTACTTAGGGTGCATGACCAAGCTAAGTCGATAGCACACTCAAGCCCTAGATTGGATTGGTGGCATTCAGACAAGTACACCATTAACAATTTTTAGACCCCGAAAAAATTGACAATGCGTCTTGAATTATATATGAACTGGTCGAGCTAAAGTTTCTTAAGAATTGCACAACTTTGTTATAGACAAGAAAGAGAAAAATAAAAAATATTGAGCCTGTACATGCACGTGGAGTCTATTTTCACACAATGATGTCTTTCATTATAGGTCTGGGGTACAGGGGAAACAAGTACACTCTTAGGGTACGAAACCAGGCGAAGTGTGTTTCGTTTTTCGTTTGACCCAAGGTAGCTAGCTACACTTTTAGTTCTGAGACTGTGACAAGTGTTGCCTGAACTTTGTGGACCTTCTGGGGAAGGTCCGGCTGTTCTCCTGGAGGAGCTATCCGACTCTGTACAATGACTCTATAACATACATCACATGTAACTACAGACTCACCTCCATGATATTAAGCGTAGAACTTACGGAAGTGCTCAATGTTCCAAGGATTAGGGAGCGGTGTCCCATCCTCGGTTGCCAAGCGAACGCATACGGGACGGGATACTTTGATCACTCAGAAGGGTCCTTCCCAGCTGGGGGATAGTTTCTTTAACCCTTCTCGAGTTTGTATTCTCCGTAGCACCAGATCGCCTTCCTCGAGCTGTCAGCTGTGAACATGCCATTGGTGATAGCGCCAAAGAGCTTGGTGGTATCGGCCATTCCGAACAGCTGCTCGGCACCTTCCCTCTTCAAGGAGGTCAAGGTCTTTACGCCGGAGCTGGTCCGACGTGGCATCATCAAAGGTCCGGACCCAGACCGACCCAAGGTGATTTCCGGAGGAAGGACTGCTTCAGCTCCATACACCAGGAAGAAGGGTGTTTCTCCAATTGACCGGTTTGGAGTTGTCTTGTTGGCCCACAGTGTGGGCGGAAGCTCTTCGATCTAGTTGGCTCCATGTTTTTTTAGGTGCTCATATGTGCGCGTCTTGAGTCCTTTTAGGATTTCTACATTTTCTCTCTTAGCTTGGCCATTGTTTGCCGGGTGAGCTACAGAAGCGTAGCTGACCTGAATGCCGAGGTCTTCGCAATATCCTTGGAATGCAGAGCTTGTGAACTGGGTCCCATTATCAGTTATGATCTTGTTTAGGACTCCAAATCTGCATACGATGGACTGCGAGAAGTTGATAGCTGATTGCTTGTTTATTGTCACAACTGGAGTTGCTTCTGGGCATTTGGTGAATTTGTCAATGGCAACGTACAGGAAATTGTAACCCCTGACGGCTCTTGGGAAAGGTCCCAAGATATCCATCCCCCACACAGCGAATGGCCATGTAGGACGTATCATTTGTAGAGACTGAGCTGGTGTGTGAATTTTCTTTGCATGGAACTGGCATGCTTCACATTTATTCACTAGCTCAGTTGCATCCTGGAGCGTTGTAGGCCAGTAGAAGCCATGCCAGAAGGCTTTACCGACCAGCGTGTAGGAAGACGCGTGGTTCCCACACTCGCCTCCATGGATTTCTGCGAGGAGCTCGCAGCCTTCTTCCCTTGTAATGGACCGCATTAGGACGCTGTTGGCACCACGCTAGTAGAGATCCCCTTCTACCATTGTGTATCTTTTAGCCAATCTGACTATCCGGTCAGCGGATACATTATCTTCAGGAAGGAAATTGTCTTTCAAGTAGCTCCGGATCTCCGAGATCCATGCATCGGAGCTAACTTGAGGATTGGAGTCTTGCGTGCTGGGTTGCTCAGAGCTTCCGGCAGCACCTACAACCCTTGATGGACGCCATGGTAACAGGGCCATCGGAACCGCCAGCTTTGGGGTGCTGGTCTTGCCCCCTTTGCTCAGTTCGGTGGGCTGAGCTGTAGGTTTAGACAACCTCCGGATGAAGGTTCCGTCGGGAGTCGGAGCTCTTGTTGAAGCTTTCGTCGAGAGTTTGTCAGCTTCATCGTTGTTGAGACGCTGGACATGGCAAAGATCCTGGACGTCGAAGTCCTTCCGAAGCTTCTGGACTTCAAGTAGGTATGTAGCTAGTTGAGGGTTGTTGCAGCAGCATTCACCATTGACTTGTTTTACAACAAGCTGAGAATCACCCTTTACCAACAACTACTTGATGCCATACGTTAGTGCCACCTTAAGCCCATAGATTAGTGCTTGGTACTCCGCCAAGTTGTTGGTCGCCTTGAAGTCAAGGTGAACCATAATTTGACCTTCTCCCCGGTCGGAGCGAGGAGAAGGACTCCAGCTCTGGCTCTCTGCTTCTGCATGGAGCCGTCGAAGTAGAGAGTCCATTGAGGCTCGATGATGACCGAATTCTTGGGTTCCAGCTTCTGCTCACTGGGTCCCCCAGGATTTGATGGAGAGGGGGTCCATTCCGCCACGAAATCCGTCAATGCTTGACTCTTAATCGCTTGCCTTGGGACGAATTCTAGGTCGAACTCGGCCAATTCTGCTGCCCACTTTGCAAAGTTCCCAGTAGAGTTGGGATTATGCAAGATTGCACGCAGTGGATAAGAGGTTACCACTGAAATCTTGTGAGCTTGGAACTAGTGTCGGAGCTTCCTAGAAGCAATAAGAACTGCATAAAGCAGCTTATGCACCATCAGGTACCGTGTCTTGGTGTCATGAAGTACTTCGCTGATGAAGTACACTGGGCGTTGGACTGTCCGGACTCTCGCGAGGGGGCTCGAAGCTTCCTCCTCATCAACTCGGACCCTCCCGGAGGTGTCCATACCTTGTTCGGGGACCTCCGGGTTCTTGCTGGAGGAACCCGGAGCTTCTTCTGCAGCGATGTAGACCTTCCCGAAGGGGTCCGGATCTTGTTGCTCAACAAGAATGACTTCTCGACTTGAAGGAGGTGGCTCCTCTGGCATCTCACCTTGAGGATTCGGGTCTGGGAGCTGGGACCCAGAATCGACTTCAGGTAGCTCTGGACCCTCCCAAAGGGGTCTGGATTCCTGAACTAGAGATGATTCTGGTCTTTCCGCAACCAGGACCATACTTACAACTTTGTCAGTTTCGAAAATGTAAAGCAGTAATGGCTCACCAGAATTCGGAGCTACCAAGGTTGGTAGAGTGGTGAGGAGCTGCTTCAGCTCCTGGAATGCCTTTTCTGCTTTTTCAGACAATTGGAATGCTCCGAACTTCCTCAATAACTTGAAGAAGGGTAGCGCTCGTTCTGCAAGTCTTGAGATGAATCGGCTGAGGGCACCTAGACATCGAGTCAGCTTCTAGACGTCCTTTATGCGGGCTAGTGGTCGCGTGTCTTCAATAGCTTTTATCTTCGTCAGGTTTGCTTCTTTTCCTCGGTGGTTCAACAGGAATCCAAGAAGATTTCCGGAGCTAACCCCAAGTACACACTTTTCCGGGTTCAGCTTCGTGCGTGTGACCCGCAACTTGTCAAAGACAGCTTGCAAGGTGTCAAGGAATGACTCCTTGTTATTGATCTTGATGACGATGTTATCAACGTACACTTCCACTACGTCTCTGATAAGCTCTCCAAAAATTTTGTACATTGCTCATACAAATGTTGAAGCAGCGTTTTCGAGACCGAATGGCATGGCAGGGTAACAATATAATCCATCTACTGTGATGAAGGAACTATGCTCCTCATCTTCCCTAGACATTCTGAGTTGATGATACCCAGAATACGCGTCTAGGAAACACAGTAATTCACACCCGGAGGTGGAATCCACTATCTGATCTATTCTATGTAGTGGGAATGGATCTTTTGGACATGCCTTATTCAGTGTAGTGTAGTCGATACACATCTGAAGCTTCCCGCTAGCCTTGGGTACAACGACTGGGTTTGCCAGCCAATTTGAATGGAAGACTTCTTGGATGAATCTAGCTTCGAGCAACTTCTTCACTTCTTGACGTATGAAGTTTTGTCGCTCTACGGATTGCTTCCGAGGCTTCTGGTGTATAGGTCGGGCGTCGGGATAGATCTTCAGATTGTGCTCGATCACTTCCATAGGGATCCCAAGAATTTGCGACGATTGCCAGGCAAACACGTCGACATTAGCTCGGAGGAAAGTGACGAGCGCGAGTTCCTATTTGTCGTTCAGACCTCCCCATATGCGGGTGGTCTGAGAAGTGTCGGAACCGATTTGGACGACTTTGACGGGGATGTCGGTGCCACCGCTTGGTTGAACAAGAGGTGTAGAGGTTGAGCCTCGATGACGAATGCTCGGGGGTTTCGGAGATTGCTCCTTTCCAGATTCTTCCTCCTGCGTTGTAGCAAGCGCATGGAGTTATTCCAGAGCAGTCACTCCGGCAGTGCGATCTCCACGGATCAAGAGAACACCAACTGGTGTTTGCATCTTCAACACCAAGTAGCCATAATGGGCGGTGGCCATGAAATTGTACATGGCTGGTCTGCCCAAAATGTCGTTGAATGGTAAGCTGATCTGCGCCGCGTCGAAGACCAACTTCTTAGTGCGGTAATTCTCCTGGGTCCCGAAGGTCACCGGAAGAGTAATGGCACCGAGTGGGGTTATGGCCCACGGACCTACTCTGGAGAAAGGTCAAGACGGGCGAAGATCCAAAGGTCAAAGCTGAAGCTTGACGAAAGCTTCGAAGTTTATGAGGTTCAACCCCGAACCTCCGTCCACCATCACATGGTGGAGTGGGATGTTGTTGATGGTAGGAGATACCATCAGTGGAAGTTGTCAAGCTCCGATCATGTTCTGAGGGCAGTCAGAAGCATCGAAGGTGGTGGCAGTGTCCATCCACTTCCGGTGCGGCTCCTCCCTGGCATTAGGAGCTACTGAGGCCATGTCCTGCCGCATGGTCTTGAGGACACGATGGGAGGTGATGTCCCACGAACCACCAAAGATGGTGTTCATGGTTTTCCGACGTTCGTTGTTCGAGACATCGGAGTCATCCTCGACGGAGGTGTAAACAGCCTTCAAGACCTTTTTAGGGTCTTGAAAGCCTAACTCCTCTTCAACCAGAGCTTCGTTGACTTTCTGTTTCCCTTCACTTTGACGGAAATGAACTTCTTCCCGGCGCTTGTTGTAGCGCTCGGCAAGGTTCTGGACCTCTCGGCAGCCTTCCATGTTGTGGCTATTTGTCTTGTGTATAGGACACCACATCTTGGAGCTGCCTCCGTCTTTAGACGACGACTGAGGTCGTTTCTCGGGGCGTGGCACCCGACCACCCGGAGCTGCGGCAGCAGCTGCTGTAGGTGTGCTGGCCGACGGCTTCTTTTTGCCGTTGGACTTTTTTTCTTCTTGCCACTCCCGGAGGTAGTGGCTTCACCCTTGGAGGAATTTTTGTTGTCCTCCAGAGGTGGTTGGGAGTGCATTTCACGGCCCTCCGCATCTTTGGCGCACTTGTCCGCCAAGCTGAAGAGTTCCGTGAAACTGGTGACCTCCTTGGTCGCCTGCTTCTCCAGCATCTTCTTGTCTCGTACGCCCTGTCTAAATGCCACAATGAAAAAAGCGCTTGAGAAAGAATGTATAGTGTTTTGTACCTAAGAGAACCTCTGGATAAGGGATCACAGGGACTCTCCCCCCTTCTGCTTGACAGCAAAAAGGTCCAGTTTGGTGCCTGGTCGGGTGTATGAACTCCCGAAATTGGCGATGAACTGTTGGCACAGTTCTGCCCAACTGTTGATGGAGTCAGGTGGAAGGCTCATAAACCAAGACCTGGCGGTCCCAGTTAAAGCCACGAGGAAGTATTTGGCCATCACAGCCTTATTGCCTCTAGTCGCAAGGATTGCGGTGGAGTAGATTTGGAGAAACTCAGCGGGATTGACAGTCCCGTCAAATTTCTCTGGAAGGTGAGGCTGGAACTTCTGCGGCCATTTGACCATGCGTAGGTGCATGGCCCGGGCAGAACAGCCTCCTCCTACTACTTCGGGAGCAGGACTGTCCCGAGCCTCTCGCCTTTCGTGAGCGCGTTCGATATGGACGCGACCATCCTGTTGACGCTAACGGCGATCAAGCTCCGCTCGGAGGCCGTAAGTTGAATGATGGGTTACCGTATGGGTACGTCGCGCCCCGGAAGGCAGCGACGTCGCTTGTTGAGACACAGCACGCCTCCTTCGTTGGGAAGCGTGTAGACCAAGTCTGCCTGACACGGTTTAATGCTGCGACGGGGCCTGCCCCTAGGGGGGAGGACCTTGGTTGCTGATGCGATCGGCTGCTGCTGCAACCAGGTGTTCTACATCAGCCCTCCACTGCTCCATTGCACCTGGGATGCTCCTAGAGGTGGTGGACGTTGGAGAAGAGCATGCGCGGCATGGAGCGCGTGTTCAAGGTTGTTGTTCGCCGATGCCGTGACCGACGCAGACGCCCCATCTCGCCGTCCAGCTTGATTTGCCGCTCCGGACGGTGGCGGCGGTGGCATGACTCCTGCTGGAGCCACATAACCTGCTGGCTGCTGCATGTTGGAGGGATTGCCTCCAGCAGGTTGCGCAACAGGGTTGCCATTTGACGATCCAGCAGTGAAGTCCACCATCCTTGAATCTCGTGCGCCCCTTCCTGCCGCGCCAACTGTCGGAGTCTTGTTTTGGCAATTCTCCTGGTACTACCGTTGGTAGCCCGCGGAGTTCGTAGTTTGGTATTGGGCGCGCAGAGATTCAGAACACGATGGCGAATAGACACGAAGATTTACGTGGTTCAGGACACCTAAGCGTAATACCCTACTCCACGGGGTGTGTAGTTGTTGTATTGAGCGTCTGAGCACTTGTGAGTGTGTGTCAGAGCTGAGTATCCAAGAGGTCTAAAAGTCGAGAAAGAGAGCCCCTGTGTATTGCTCAACCAGTCCTTTTATAGTACAAGGACTGGACGTTACATCGCTAGCCTGGCCCGACATGTCGCCCTGGTAGTTACTGATGCTTAATACACAATTAATGAGGTTAATTACCCTTAATAGTGTTGTAACGGGCCTTGATAGTGCCGTTACTGGTATTAAGGGCCCTCAAATCGTGTGTCATTAATATGGTATTACTGACACTTAATTGGTTCTTGAAGTCTTTGATTTCCCCTTGAGGGTCCAAGCCGTTGGGGGTCCTCCTGTCTTGCTCATTGAAGTTGAAGGTCCGACGGCAGAACACGTGGCAGCTCCAGAGCTTGCTGTTTGGGATAGTAAGTTTCAGTGCAGTTGTACACGTGTCAGGACCGGAGCTTTCCTTTGTCGGGGGTTAGGTCCGGAGGTGCCACACTGGTATTTAGCCCGGAGCTTTCCCATGTGTGGGACGTAGCACCGGTTGCAGTATACACGTGGCAGCACCGGGACTAACCATAGATGGGAGGCAGGTCCAGCCCCATATGACACGTGGGGCCTTCGAAGGTCTTCAACTCAGGCAGGTGAAGTTCCATTGGTCTTTTTGCAGTCCCAAGGGGTATACGGTACGCAGGGTACCGACAACCATGATCAGCCAAAACGCATCAAAAACTTAGTAAAAAAATACTAATCAAACTTTCCATAAGTGTAAAGCAAGTTCGAAACATTGCAAGTTAAAAGCAGAACCATTGCAATCTAGCACCGGACCTTGCCAAAGCTAACTGGACCTTGAGACGAAGCTTACCATAAGCTAGCAGGACCTATCGCCAGATCTTACCAAAGCTAGTTGGACCTAGTGCCAGAGCTTATCAAAGCTAGTCGGACCTAGCACTGAAGCAAACCAAAGATAGTCGAACCTTGCGCCGGACATAGCGAAAACAAGTCGGACCTAGCCAAAATAAGTCGGACCTAGAAAAAGAAATCAGACCTAGCCAAGGCATGTTGTCCTTACATTGGACCTTGCCGGAGCTACCCAAAAACAAGCTGGACATATCGTCGGACCTTGCAGGACCTCGGGACTAGAGTCGTACCTTGTTAAAAAGGTGTTTCGGCAGTACACAAAACTTTTATCTTCATAGCCAGTGTATTCTGTACACATAGGTCTCACAATCTCCCCCTTGATGAATGCATTGGCAACACCACTTAACATATGAACATTGGGTTATTCACATGAAAAGTTTTGAAAACAATTTTATCCCCAAAATATTTCTCCCCTTTTGTAAATAAGAAATAAAATGAGAAGAAAAACGAAAATTCTCCACCTGAGAAGAATCGTGCCAAAACTCTTGTGAATGTGCAATGTGTAATCAATTTCTCACCCTTTGACAATGTATTCAGCAAGGTGCAAAAGAGAAATTTTAATTTGTTATGAGCATAACATGACATATACATATAAAACAAAGTTCATCCAAGTCATACTATCAAGTAACTTACACTATCACATCAATGAGATACATAAAGTAGTGTAAATCATGCTAGAGATCAAGTGTAATTTTCAATTTAAGCAAGTCATGATATCACAAACTTAACTATTTCAAAACCTGAAAGCATGACACTTGTTGCTGCATTTTTATTATTTTTCAAAGCACAAAGTTAGATCATATGACATTTGTAAGAGGTTATATGTCACATCTGCCTTATTCTAACAAACCATGCCAAGCCTATGTCATTTGACAATCAGAAGCTTAAGGACATGGTTTTTGTCATACACAACTTCTTCCAATTTCATATCTAAGTGCAATGATAAGCCATCTCAAAAGAACAAGTGTGATGCATGCATATTCTCTTGATCTTTTCTCATTCATTTTTTTATTTGATCATAAAAACTCAACATGTTAGTTGTTTACTTGATTAATTATTCATTATCAAAAGCACTTGTGAGCATGCAACAAGTTCAAAACAGCAAGAAAGTTCGATCATGACCAGATTTAGTGTAGTTAATTATTCCAATCACTAGTCATGTCCAAAACTACAAAATGTATAACACGAGTAATGTAGTAAGAACTTTCAACATAAAAAAGGAATCACAAAGTCATATATGTATGAAATATTATGCTCATATTACTTTAAATTTGGATTCACACATATACTTCCCAAGTTTGAAACTTCCCCCTCAATGTACGCCATGAGGATGCATAACCCCTATTTCACTATGAATGAAACAAAAACGAGTGAAATCTAAAGGTTTTGTAAAAATGTCAGCCAATTGTTGTACGGTATCTACATGGTGAAGCACAATGTTTCCTTTTTAAACATTATCACGGAGAAATTGATACCTAATGTCAATATGCTTTGTTCTAGAATGTTGCACAGGGTTTTTAGCAATGCAAATGGCATTAGTGTTATCACAAAACAGTGGAACACTATCTAGATCAAACCCATAATCCTTAAGAGTTTGAACAATCCAAAGAATTTGTGAACAAGTGCTAGCAGCAGCTACATATTTAGATTCGGTTGTGGATTGTGATTTGAACTTTATTTTCTAGAAGACCAAGCAATAAGGGAATTACCAAGAAAATTACGAGCATCCGAAGTACTTTTACTATCAATCCTACAACCCCCAAAATCAGCATTCCAAAAGGCTTTAATAGTAATGGTTGAGGAAGAAGGAAGAAAAATGCCAAATTCTTGAGTTCCATGTAAGTACCTGAGTATCCTTTTGACGGCTTGCCAATGTGAAGCATGTGGGGAAGCTTGAATTCGTGTACAAAGACATACGCTGAATTGTATGTCCAGTCTTGATGTCGCGAGGTACAAAAGTGATCCAATCATGCTTCTGTATTCTTTTGATCCACGGGTTCACCATCTTCATCAAGTTCAAGTGTCATTGCTGTACCTATTGGTGTCCGAAGAGGCCTTATTTTGTCCATGATGAAGCACTTAAGAAGGTCTTTCATATACTTCGTTTGGTGCACAAAAGTACCCTACTTGGTTTGCAGCCCCAAAAAGTACATGAGTTCTCCCATGATACTCATCTGAAATTCTAAAATCATTATAGCTGAAAACTTGGACACAAGATCATGAGAAGCACAACCAATGATAATATCATCCACATACACTTGAACGAATAATGAGTCATTGCCATGCTTAAGCACAAAAAGAGTTTTACCAACCTTGCCCATGGTAAACCCCTTTTCAAGTAATAATGGTTTTAACCTATAATACCATACTCTAGGGGCTTGTTTGAAACTGTATAAGGCTTTGGACGGTTCGTAAACATGATTAGGAAAATTTGGATTTTCAAAACCCGGTGGTTGCTTGACATAAATGTACCCATCTATGTATCCATTAAGCAAAGCACTTTTAACATCCATTTGATATAACAAGAAACCTTTAGATGCAGCAAAAGCTAACAAAATTATTATGGCTTCTAATCTAGCAATAGGAGCAAAAGTTTTATCAAAATCCAGACCTTCAACTTTTGTTAAACCTTGAGCAACCAACCTAGTCTTATTCCTAATCACAACCCCGTCCTCACTTTGTTTATTTTTAAACACCCATTTAGTTCCAATTAAAGTGTGGCCTTCAGGTGGAGGTACAAGTTCCAAACATTATTTCTTCCAAAAATTTCTAACTCCTCTTGCATGGAAATAAACTAAGATTCATTAGTGAGTGCGTGTGATATATCTTTGGGTTCAAAATAAGAAACAGAAACATAATGACCGTAAGAGTTTGGATCGCAAAACCTAGACCACGTGACTCGTTTGTGCAAGCTCCCAATGATTTGTTGCAGAGGATGACTTTTGAGGATTCGGAGCGGAGTAGACACTTCACAAGCACCTTGTTCTTCATGTTCATCATAGATAGAAGAACTTGTGGCCTGAGGATGATCTGTACCAGCTGCAGTAGTTGTTGGTGTTGGTTGTGGTGCAAAATTAGCAGCATGATCAATGCCATTTGCTTCTGAATTTTTGGGCAGCAGCACCACTTCCTTTTCTTCTTCGATGAAAATACTCTCCCCCAGCGAATATGGATCTGGACATGCAATATTAGAGCTAGTATATGGGCTAAAGAAACCTCACAAGCCTCCACAATTTTGTTAGTGTCAAGTAAAAGCACACGCTAGCCTCTAGTATGAGATGGATAACCATGAAACATGCCATCAATAAATCTGGCTTCAAATTTATGAAGATTACCATGTTTCTTAACAAAGCATTTACAACCAAAGACTCAAAAGCGTGTGACACTAGGCCTATGTCCAAACCAAAGTTCATATGGTGTTTTTCCTAGCTTAGCATGCAAGAAAACACGATTTGAGACATAACAAGCGGTTGTAATTGCATCTGCCCAAAATTTTCTAGGAGTTTGATATTCATGAAACATAGTCCTAGCCATCTCAACTAAGGTTCTGTTCTTTCTCTCTACAACGTTGTTTTGTTCAGGTAAATAAGGTGAAGAAAATTGGTGATCTATTCCATTTTCAGCACAAAAGTGATCAAATGATTGATTTTTAAATTCAGTTCCGTTATCACTTCTAATTGCTTTTAAAGATCCTGGGTGATCAATTGATAATCTCAGAAATAAAGTTCTAAAGTGACTAAAAGCTTCATTCTTAGATGCCATAAAATAAAACAAAGAGTATCTATAATAGTCATCAACAATCACAAGACCATACCATTTAGCTCCGAAGGATTGAACACGTGAAGGTCCTATGGTGTCAAGGAGCAATAGTTAAATCGGCTCAGTTGTCATGGTCATTTTGAGAGGAGCATGTGAGCTTGCAACCATCTTAGCAACTAGACACCTATGCTTAGAGGATGACATATCAAAATCATCTTTAAAAACTCTTCCAAACCGAGACATGTTAAAAATAAGATTACAGTTTGAATCTACAACCTTGCAGCAATTTTTGGTGAAGATAATTTCTATATTTTCATCTACTAATTGTGAAACAAAAATCAAGTTGTATTTCAAATTTTTAACAAGTGCCACATTTTTCAAAGTGTAGTGATCATTTACATTAACCGAACCCTTATCAATTATAGGAGTTGAAAAATTATCGACAAAGTAACATTCTCTACACGTGACACAAAAGAAAGGGAGGAGAACCAATCTCTGTTAC
The DNA here is from genome assembly GCA_036927565.1 of Tuctoria greenei. Lineage (NCBI taxonomy): Eukaryota > Viridiplantae > Streptophyta > Magnoliopsida > Poales > Poaceae > Tuctoria > Tuctoria greenei. The sequence goes on along the minus strand of JAYESD010000004.1, from coordinate 177,174,703 downwards.
CAGTCATGTGGCGTGAGCAACCTGAATCCATAATCCAAATGTTCTTCTTACTAAAACGTGTAACCTACATAGAAGCACAATACGTCGATGACTCAATACTGGGGTTATTCAAAAGGCATTTAGGAACCCAGTACTGAGTCACATGATGTGCAGCAGGAAAAACTCACGAAAGCTGAGAAAAAACAGCAGGTTTAGGAGCCAAAGTTTGATAATTTTTGTACGCAACTATTGACTTACGATGTGTTACATGAGTAGCACGAAAAACAGTAGGTTTGGGAGCAAACTTTGCATGTTTTTGACTCATAGCAGCAGGTTGCATGTTCTTGATATTTGGTTTAGCATGTGCAGCAAATGTTGCATGAGAGTTATGAGATCTAGCTTGCATTATTTTATTTTTCTGTTGTTTAGCTAGTCTATAACAAAAATCTATGACATGACCATCTCTATCACAATGGGTACAATGAAATTTAACTTGGTGTTCATGTCTAGATGAGCAAGCAACATGTTTATTAGAAGCTGAATGAGACAACAATCATGCAGATTTGACAACCACTTCTTTTTGTTTAGGAACTGTTTTAATCAAACCACTTCCTAATGACTTTACAATTTTAGGTGGATGTGCCTTAGCATGAGCATGGGAACCAAAACCTAAACCAGTTTTATCATTGCAGGATTTAGATGAATTCAACAACAAGTTTACATTTTTGTTCCCAATACAAAACTGCTCTAGTGTCCTATTCATGTCATCAAGTTTCTTAGACAATTCTAGGGAATTTACACATGAATTTTTTCCTTTTAGTTTGCAGTTGGAACAATATTTAACTTCATGAGCATGTAAAGCAAGTTAGAGATGAGGGCATGTTCTTCCTCTGGAAACTCTTCAATTTGTTCAAGGGTTAGAGAGGACAACAAAGCAAGTGTTCCACAAGATGAAGATTGGCCGGAGCTAGGCATTTCATGTTGTGAAACAAATGCAAGAGACTTGCCGGGGTTCTTACATAAAATTATGTCAATTTCATAAGTTTTGTATTTAGAATACATAACAACTAATGTAAGTGTACTCATGATAGTAGATTCACGGATAGATGTGACTTTCATCTCCCAAATTGACATGTCTAATGCACTTAGTAATTTCCTAGCATTTTCAGAATCTAAAAAATTAACATTGACATTACGCAAGTTGCTCAAAATTTTATTAAAGTGAGCAAATAAATTATCGATGGACTCACCTGGTTTCATCTCAAAACACATGTATTCCTTTTTGAACATATCTTGCCTTACCTCCTTGATCATGTTGGATCCTTTGTGGTAGTCACAATGTGTTTTCCACACATCGTATGCAGATCGGAGGTGTGCAATACCGTCGAAGTCACTTTGAGTTAATCCTTGTATGATCAAGTTCCGAGCCTTGTTGTTGTCGTCGACATCTTTTAGATTGTTTGATGGCACTTTGTAAGGCTTGTACACCTTTTCCCATATTGCAAAGCCTTGCACCTAGATGAAAGCCTCCATGCATGCCTTCCAAACCTGTAAATCAATACCACTAAACACACAAGGTTTGGCGGAGTATTTCTCCATGATTATTACTCAAAACATGTGTCAGTCACAAAGATTAGAGAACCGTGGCTCTAATACAAAATGTTCGATTGAAGAGCACATGAAAAACTATCAGAGGACGGATGAATGGTATATTACAACTTTTTAGTGGAAGCAATGAAAACCCCTTGGCAGAAAATTGATCTATTAAAAAAATTGTGTGTGCGACTAATCTAATTCAGATCTGGAACACTGCATAGAAATACATGTAGATCAGAACCCACAAATCCAATGACCGTGAAATTTTCACAAATTATAGATAATAAAGTTGTGAAGACAACCCAAAAAGAATCACGTCAATTGGATCAGTAAAACTTGAATTATGATAAAACCACCAAAGCAAGGTAGTGCTATGCAGAAACTCGATGAGAAAACTTGTCTGAAACAAGTCGGACGAACAACGCAAAAAAAATCCATTAAACTACGATCTTTACTCAATAGAACACAAGAGGAACAGCCTAAAATACTTGCACCATGAGCTCTTACCTCCCTTGCTTAAATAACCAGCCATGAGGTCGACCCAAACCAAACTAGGACTTGTATCCTACTCAGTTTCCACCGAAATTTTTCATAACTACTCAAGGCTGTTCTATACGTAGATCGAAGCAGTCTTAAGACTTCCAGACACCTTAGGAATGTATCCCACATTCTTAAAAACAACTCAACTTCGTTACCCACACGAAACCTAACCAAAACACACTCTAAACTTTCCATAAATGAATCATAACCTCCTCAACCGCAGCCTGAGGCATATTCTTGCCAGTTGGACCTTTCCGACCTATTTTTTACATCCACTTCTCTTGATCACGCCTTGGAACCATGTCGCCACATTCATGCACTCCTTGCAAATGTGCAAACATCTTCCAACAACATCAATGATACCTTCATATGCATTATTCTTGATTCAAACATGCTGCGCGACCTTCTGACCAACTCAACCACAATTCCTCCCGAACTTGGTTGTTAAACCTCATCTTCTCCCTAAGACTAGTTCAATGGATTCTGTCAAAAGCCGTGTCTTGACCTCCATCAACACCTGCACACGAACAAACAACCAATACTTCCGAGCACAAGTCCTCGACTTGACTCACATTAGTTCTGAAACCACAACACCTTATGTGAGCACCTCACATAAGCATGTTTCAAACCATAGAAAAAACATTAACCACCATGATTAGCCAAAATGCATCAAAAACTTAGTAAAAGAATACTAAGAAAACTTTCCATAAGTGTAAAGCAAGTCCGAAACATTGCAAGTTAAAAGCAGAACCATTGCAATCTAGCACCGAACCTTGCCAAAGCTAACCGAACCTTGAGACAAAGCTTACCAAAGCTAGTAGGCCCTAACGCTGGAGCTTACCAAAGCTAGTCAGACCTAGTGCTGGAGCTTATCGAAGCTAGTTGAACCTAGCGCCGAAGCTAACCAGAGCTAGTCGAAAATCGCGCTGGACTTAGCAAAACCAAGTCTGACCTAGCCAAAATAAGTCGAACCTAGACAAAGAAATTGGACCTAGCCAAAGCATGTCAGACCATACATCAGACCTTGTCGGAGGTACCCAAAACAAGTTGGACCTATCGTCAGACCTTGCAGGACCTCGGACCTAGAGTCGGACCTTGTTAAAAGATGTTTTGGCAGTATACAAAACTTTTAACATCATAGCCAATGTATTCAGCACACATAGGTCTCATAGCGCCAAGTAGGTCGGCTCGGCTTTCAAGATTTAAGATGGTGAATTTCGCTCCCGCTTCATCCAATGGACCGTCTATGTAGCCTACTGGAGGAAAACCCTCCAACGTGCAGCAGCCGACCAACATTGTGATTCCGACAGGTGTTGTTGCATCACGACCTCAACCATCTCAGTAGGATGTAGTGTTCGCGTCGGTCTCTACATCGACAAACACCCTGAGAACGCATCGAATGCAGCTCGAACTCTTCTCCAGCTCCTCCTGCCATGCTGAAACAGTGGCGCACTGATGTCGAGCATTTGGTTGCAGCTGCAGCCAATGCCATTGGCAACCAAGGTCCACCCCATGATGGCCAGACACCTTCAAAGAACAGGACCTTGTCTGGTAGACTTTGTCCTTAGATGTCATAACACAAGAGATGTGCACCCTCCTAGCAAGTGATGTCATTGCCCTCCGAGGGCTCGCTGCACTCATACGGCATTGAGGCTTCCCACGCAGGACCTCCGGTTGGAGCTCGACCACTGCAACACGAGGGAGGATGGTTGCGCTCACGAGAGACGAGTTGCTCGAGAAAATCCTTCTACCCTTGGAGCGGGGAAGGATGTTCAGCTCTGGTCATGCATCTTCGCATGTTCGAGTGTCCACCTAAGTTTTGGCCTCATCTGAAGGAGAAATACGACGGGGCAGTCAACCCCATTGAGTTTCTTCAGATTTACTGCAATACCATCCACACAGCTGGAGGCAATGAGGCCGTGATGGCCAACTACTTCCCTGTGGCTATAACCGGGACTGCAAGGTCCCGATTCATGAGTCTATCTCATGAATCCATCTACAGTTGGGAGAAGCTATATCGCCAGTTCACCGCCAACTTCGGGAGCTCCTACACCCGACCAGGCACAGAGCTGGACCTGTTTGCCGTACAACAGAATGCGGGAGAGTCAATGCGACTGTTCATTTAGTGGTTTTCTTAAGTACAGAACACCATCCCTTCAATCTCAAATGCTTATGTCGTCATTGGGTTTCGACAGGGTGTTCGAGATAAGAAGATGTTGGAGAAGGTGGCAACCAAAAACATCAGCAGCGTCACATAGCTCTTCAGCCTGGCAGATAAATGCGCCGAAGCTGCCGAGGGCCATGAAATGCACTCCAAACAAGCTGTGGAGGCTGGTAAATCTTCCTCCAAACTGAAGGTACTACCTCAGACAGTGGAAAAAGGAAGATGTCCAGTGGCAAAATGAATTCACTGACCATAACACAAACCGCTGCCACTGCTGCAGCACCTGGTGGCCAGGGGCCATGCCTCGACAAGAGACCTCAACCATCGTCTGAAGAGAGCAACTCTGAAAAGATGTGTTGTCCGATTCACAAATCGACAACCCACAATCTTGAAGACTGTCACGAGGTCAAAAGGTTTGTTGAATGCAGCAACAAGCATCAAGAAGAACCTCCTTTCTGCCAACAGAAAGGAAAGCAAAAAGTTGGTGAAGCTCCATCTGATGAGAAGCTATGCTTCCAAGATGCCAAGAAGGCGTTGAAGGTGGTCTACAACACTATTGACGACTCCAACAGCCCCAACAATGAGCATTGAAAGTCTATCCATATGATATATGGAGGGTCTCGGGATATCACCTCTCGGCGCATCTTGAAAACCCGCGTCGGGAGATGGCTGCTGCAGCCCCTACTGCCAAGGCGGAGCCTCACTGGAAGTGGATGGACACTGCCATCACTTTTGATGCTTCGGACTACCTGAAGAACATGATCGGAGCTGGCCAGTTACACTTGATGGTCTCTCCGACTAAATAACATCCAACTCTATCATGTCTTAGTGGATGGAGGTGCAGCTCCCGTCACTTTCCTCCACGAAAATGTCAACGTGTTTGCAGGGCAACCATCATAGATGCCTGGGATCCCAAGGGAGGTCATCGAGCACCATCTGAAGATCTTCCCCGACGCACGACCAATACAACAGAAGCACTAGAAGTAATCAAGTGAGCGTCAGAACTTCATCAAACAAGAGGTCAAGAAGCTACCTGATGCCGGATTCACTCAGGAGGTTGGTCATCCATGGTGGATGACAAACCTAGTTGTCGTACCAAAGGCCAGAGGGAAGCTTCGGATGTGCATCGACTACACCACCTTAAATAAGGCATGCCCAAAAGAGCCATTTCCACTACCTAGAATATATTAGATAGTGGATTCTACCTCCGGGTGTGAATTTTTGTGTTTCTTAGACACAAATTCTGGATATCATCAAATTCCAATATCTAAGGAAGATAAAGAGCATATTGCCTTCATAACAGTAGATGGGTTGTACTGTGACACAGCTATACCTTTTGGTCTTAAAAATTCTGCCTCAACTTTTGTGCGAGCCATGCACAAAACCTTTGGGGAGATGATTAGGGACCTGGTTGAAGTCTACGTCGATGATATTGTCATCAAGGTGAAGAACCAGGATTCACTCCTGGACAATCTCCAAGTTGTCTCCGACATGCTGCACCTGATGCGCACGAAGCTCAACCCGGAGTAGAGAAGGCGTTCCAAGAGATCAAGCAACTCCTCACGACACTGCCAATCATGGCAGCTCCGGAACCTGGTGAGCCTCTTCTTCTTTACATCGATGCAACTACAGAGGTTGCCAGCATGTTTATGGTTGCGAAGATACTCGAAACATCTTCAACTCAGGAGCCTAGACCCCTCCGGGAGGGTCCGGAGCTACCTGAAGAAGAGTCTGGGTCCCAGCTCCCAGGCACGGATCCAAAAGGGAAGGTGCTTGTGGATCAACCTCCCTCATCCAAGGGGGTTTCTACTAGAGAAGAAAGAGATGGTCCGAACCCCTCCGGGAAGGTCCAGGTTAATGAAGAAGAAGCTCTAGACCCCTCTGAGAGGGTCCGAACTATCCAACGACCGGTGTACTTCATCAGCGAAGTACTGCACGACGCTAAGATTCAGTATATTGAGGTACATAAGCTGTTGTACGCAATGCTTATTGCCTCAAGGAAGCTTTGTCACTACTTCCAAGCCCACAAGATATCAGTGGTAACCTCCTATCCACTGCGCTCTATATTACATAATCCTAATTCTACTGCGAACATCGCCAAGTGGGTTGCAGAGCTGGCAGAATTCGATCTCGAATTCCTGCCCCAACATGCTATTAAGAGTCAGGCGTTAGCTGACTCTGTGGCGGAGTGGACACCTTCTTCATCAACTCTAGGAGGCCTCGACGAGCAAAATTTGGAACCCAAGGTCCCAGTATTTCACCAAGCCTTACTGGATTCTCTACTTTGATGGATCCATGCAGAAGTAGGGGGCCGGAGCGGGAATCCTTCTCCTCGCTCTGACTGGGGAGAAGGTCAAGTACATTGTATGCCTTTACTTCAAGGCAACCAACAACATGGCGGAATATGAAGCACTTATCTTTGGACTAAAGGTGGCACTATCATATGGCACCCGACAGCTTCGGGTGAAGGGTGGCTCGCAACTCATCGTCAAGCAAGTCAAAGATGAATGCAGTTGCAACAACCCTCAACTTGCTGCTTATTTACTTGAAGTCAAGAAGCTTTAGAAGGACTTCCATGTCCTCGATCTCTGCCATGTCCAGCGTCTCAACAACGCTGAAGCTAAGGACATCTCGACGAAAGCTTCGACCAGAGCTCCGACACCAGAAGGAGTTTTTGTCAGGAAATTTTCATCACCTACCTCTCTGTCAGCTGAATTGAGTTATGTGGGCGAGACCAGCACCCCAATGCTGGTAGTCCCGGTGGCCCTATTACCATGGAGCCCACCAAGGATCATAGGTTCTACAGGAAGCTTCGAGCATGGGTCCAAAAGCTCATGAAAGGTCCAATGCATGGATCTCGGAGGTCTGGAGCTACTTGAAAGACACCATCCTTCCTAAAGATGGTGTATCCATTGAGCGAATTATCAGATTGGCTAAAAGATACACATTGGTAGAAGGGGATCTCTACCGATGGGGTGCCAACGACATTCTAATGCGGTTCATTTCCTGGGAAAAAAGCTGCAAGCTCCTCGCGGGGATCCATGGCGACGAGTGCAGGAACCACACATCTTCTCGCACATTGGTCGGTAAAGCCTTTCGGCATGGCTTTCACTGGCCTACAACTCTCCAGGATGCAGTCGAGCTGATAAATAAGTGCAAAGCGTGCAAGTTTCACGCGAAGTAGATTCACACACAGGATCAATCACTGCAGATGATACCTCCCACGTGGTCGTTTGCGTTTTGGGGGATGGACATTTTGGGACCTTTCCCAAAAGCAGTCGGAGGTCACCGGTTCTTGTATGTCGCCATCGACAAGTTCACGAAGTGGTCGGAAGTTACTCCAGTTGTGACTATCAACAAGCAAACAACCATTAAGTTTTTGAAGTCCATTGTCTGTAGATTTGGATTTTTGAACAGAGTCATCACTGACATCGGAACCCAATTCACAAGTGCAGCATTCCATGAGTACTGCAAAGATCTCGGCATACAAGTCAGCTAGGCCTCAGTAGCACATCCAACAACTAATGTCCAAGTCAAGAGAGCAAATGAATACTCAAAGGACTCAATACGTGCACTCATGAGCTTTGGAGAAGCATTTTGCCAACTGGATAGAGGAGCTCCAATCTACTTTGTGGGCGAGCTGGACAACACCCAGTCGGGCTACGGGGGAGACACCTTTCTTCCTGGTGCACGGAGATGAAGCAGTGCTTCCTCCAGAGATCACCATGGGTTCTCTTCGGGTCCAGACCTTCGATGAAGCCACACAGGATCAGCTCTGGCGTGAAGACCTAGACCTCCTCGATGAGTCAAGGTGCCAAGTAGCTGTTTGGAAAGTGCGATACCGTCAAAGCTCTGGCGCTATCATCAAAGGTTCATGTGCAACCGGCAGATAGAAGAAGGCGATATGGTGTTGCGGCGAATATTGACTAGAGAAGGGATGAACAAACTCTCCCCCAACTAGGAAGGTCCTTTTTGGGTTATCAAAGTTTCCCACCCCAGATGCGTACGCTTGGCTACAGAGGATGGAATACCACTTCCCAACCCCTGGAACATCGAACACTTTCATAAGTTCTACACGTAGTTACACGGAGGTGAGTCTGTATTTTGTAAGTTGTATCTCTTAGAGTCTATGGACAGAGTCGGGAGGGTCCTAGCACACTTAAATCGGTCCTGTACTTTAGGTGTGCACTTACCATCCATAGGATGGATCAAGATGAATAGCACACTTAACTTGGTATTGTAATTTAAGTTTGTCCTTGACTTCCCCTTTTAAATGGACCTTAATGAGAAACAGTTTATACAGACAAATTCCACGTGTATTTCATTTTTACAAGCTTATTTCATTTTATACCTTTTTGTCAATAGTGATGTTGTGCAATCCGAGTGAAGCAAGGTCCTAAAAAATCATGAAAAATATGCAAGTCTTTTTGAGGATTTTCCATTTAATCAGAATACTTATGTTTTTCAAAGAATTAGTTGAGACCTAAAGTTCAAACAAAGATAGTAAGCTGCAATAAAACTATTGACAAGAGGACGAATTTTACTTCTTCTCTTTTCTCATATATGCAGAAAAAATGAACAAGTGACGGCAAGCGACATCGGTGATGGTGGACGATGCCAGTGCAAATAGCTCTGACAACCCCCATGAGGCTCGCCATTGATGTTCTATGCTTAAAAATGGGCGCCGTCAAAGCTACCAAGCTCCAACAATGTCTAGGGGCCCGCCGTCGGGGTTCTACACATTGACAGTGGGCTCCCTTGAAGCTACCAGGCTCTGAGAACCCACAGGGGGCCCGCCGTCAGCGTTCTACGCGTTTGCAGTGGGCGCTGTCGAAGCTACCAAGCTTTGACAACCCATAGGGGGCCCATCGTTGACGTTCTATGCATTGACATTGGGTGCCGCCAAAGCTAACAAGCTCCTACAATTCCCAGAGGCCCTGCCGTCAATGTTCTACGCGTTGAAAGTGGGCGCCATCGAAGCAACGGAGCTCCTACGCCTCCCAGTGGGCCCGCCGTCGATGTAACAAAGGGTCCTTGAAGCGTACGGAAGCAAATCTCAGATCTCGGAGCTATCCTAGTGGCTACGAGTTTGGAGCAAACAAGTTTTCAAGACATTGTAAAGTTCCTCATGGTAGATGTCCTCAATCAATTGAACACATCTACCAAGGGGTCAACAAGATAAAAGGGCAATGTATTGAAGACAAAAATGGAATTCAAAAGTATTTCATTCATTCATTCAAAATTGGGTATTTACAAGTTGAAGGTACAAAGTGGAAAGTTGTAAAATCCCAGCTTTTCCTTAATACGAAGTTCAGTTACCAGTTTATTTTCAACCATAGTAAAGGTCAATTATGGTTGTGCACATGAACTTGATATCATCAAGCATAATACTTTCCCTCATACTCAAAATTCTGTTAACATAAGGGGTGGACTTCACCAATGACCCTAGGATAATTCAAGTGACCTCCCTGCAAATTTTGGATTTTCTTGAATGGATTTTGCTAGGGCAAAACACTATGCAGTACTAAATACTTTCAAATTAATTTGAATATAGCACTGTACATTTAGGCCCTGTCAAAATATTCAAATCAGAGGCTATACATTTTTCCATGGCCTCATAATATTCCAAATAGGCCTGCTCAATGTTTAAAATTTTTTTGAATTCCATTTGCTATTTTATTTGAGACGCTTAACAAACTCAAGCCATATTTAAGTTCAAATTTTAAATACCGTTCAAACTTATTTGAACATAAAATTTGAACACACCATCATGATCAGCATAACTTTCTTGACTTATCCAAGAAGTTTCACAATTTTTGAAACTCATTTGCTATTTAATTCAGTGGCTCCATTGAATTGAATTCAAATTCAAATTTGAATTTCAGCTGAAACTTGATCAATTTGAAGTTTTGACTTCAGAATTAAATACCAGATAATTATTCGAGCCTCTCGACAAAAATCTAGGATTTTTGGATCAAGTTTGATAGGGGAATTGAAGTTCCAGAGAGGATAGGCTTAAGGGGCTGTGGTACCCACTATCTAGTGACTACCACTCGAGCTGCCCCTCTGTTTTCACGATGGCGCTCGGTGGCGACACCTCAGGCATGCAAGCCACTGAGATGCCTGCTTGCTTGCGCCGTGGAAAGCTCTCCTCGTCCCTCTATGCCTTTTTATACCCCCCTGGTCACCGGCGTCGAGTTCCCGTTCAGTTTTTACTCCCCACGCTGCATTTCTGCCCCGCTCGTGCGCTGCCGACTTTCCCTCGGGATTCCGATGATAACTTGCCGTCAATCCAACGATCGATCATGAGTTATTTATCAAACTTGTGCACAACTTACATGTGCACCTTCTCCATCTTGTGGTTCGGCGGTTTCTCAACCCGTTGCGTGGTATTCTGCACTTTTCCGATGACTGCCGTTGAAGGAGACAAAAGACCGGCTCTGTCCACCGTCGACAAGCGGAGGAAGCCTCTACAGGCCACTATAAGAGAAATGTGCGTAATCGCGCCTTACGCATGCTCACCAAGTTTGAAGCCATGCCATGCTTTGTAGCGTTCTTATTTCCATTTTTCTCGATGATAGTTCATACCTATGTCTCCAGGTTAGGGATTTAATTTATTTTCTACGTCTAATAGTTAAGGGATAGTTTTCCTATCGCCCTGCGAACACTCCGGATCAAAAAGATTTGAAAACCATCGAGTATTGACAGAGATAGCCGAGTTTTGGCCGCCGCCGGTGAAGAAGCCGCAGTTCACCGTCGAACTCATCATTGCCGACCATTCCACGGCATTTGCACCTCCAAATCAGCATCCCCATGCTGCCAGAAATGTTTCTAGATTTTCCCGAGCCTTTTTCGCCATCCCATGCGTTTCCGACAATGGCCGAAACCCTAGCTCCGCCGCCGTCGTCGCACCGCCATTTCCGGCCGTCGCCGCCGTGATTGGACCTCACCATCGTGTTGTGCGGTCAATTTTATGGCTAGCCGGTTAGGACCGAGTCAAATGGTGGTCGACACAGTTATCGCGGCGAGATCGCCGGCGCCGCGCTGCCGCGGCCGAGCGGAGCGTCGCGAGGTAGACGAAGGTCGTGGGTCCCGCGAGTCAGCGACGCGTGCGAGCGCGCGGATCAGCTACGGCTCCGGATCCAGTGCGGTTGTGCGGGTTAACCCCGTGGCCCCGGTGTGGCCCAGTTGCGATTGGCCTAATTAAATGAAGTGGGACCGACTGCTTTATTTAAATGTTTTTTGTTGGAAAATAATTCCAGGATTTACCCAAACTTCTAAAAATTATTTCTCCTAGTGGAATTGCTCAAAAATTTCCAAATAAATTTTGGTAGGCTCATCCCAATCTCCACTTTGCAGTGATGTAATTTATTAGACGTGAAAATCTCAGAATTTTTATAATTAATTACATTGAGCTAACTGTTTGGGAAATTAATTACTCCTGATCTGTAAATTGGAAAATTCCCAATTTTGGTCAGAACACTCTTCATAAGAAACTTGATCTCCAGTAGAAATTTCAAGTCCCTTAGACTTCAGTTACTGGGTTGATTATGGTTCCAAATCTCTATGTAGTTAAAAATTGAGAAAAATACAAAATCAATTACAGAAATTTCCCCAAACTTGTAAAATCAGTTTCCCCATGTAGGAAGCTTAGAAAATTGTGAAACCAATTTTCCTAGAACCAGTGAGACCCCTCTACATGGTACAACCAGTGGTAGCCATGATAGACCTCCAGAATTACATCCAAAATTCAGAGAAGGCTTATACTTGTAGGAATTTTATGACAACAAACTTCCATGATCATCTCCTGTTCTTAGCGAGAGTCTACCTTATAGTCCCTAGTATCTACCATGAAAGTTACAGAGACATTTAAGATCATAATCTTATTTGATTCACAAGATATTAGCTTCTGACCTTAAACATATTATTTATTTTTCAAAGTCATTCATATATAGTATTTGCATAATGTGTAGTAACTGAAGTGAGGAGCGGTCGGAAGCTTTTGAAGTCCAGCTGCCGGAAACTATAATAGACTCGGACTCGCATTCAGGAAAGCCCCGGTTTGCATTTAAGTTCTTTATAGTGTTTTTGCAGTTTTCATTCACCTTACGTCTTCAGATGTTTGCGCATTACAAGGTGTTTGACATCCACTTGCATGACCAAAGAATCCAGGGAGTGGTTAGAATAGCTCACATACTCGTGTAGTAACTGCCATGCTTATATTCATAGGGATCCGGTAGAAGACGAGTAGTTGGAATCTACTCGCAAGATAGGATTTTATCGCACGGGATGAATTGGATCAAGAAATGGTTGATATATATGAAATTGAGACGTGTCAGAGATGAGTAGGAAGCGACAAGAGGTTGTCTTGGCCGCATAGCTCTGACTGTACTGATTAAGGCCCATGCCGTGAGCGGCCCTGTTGGACAAGCTTGAATTGTACTAGCGACATACTTGAGAAATGGTCTCCAGTAAACTGACGTAGCTTGATACTGGTCTGTCGAGGCATTCCGTTCCATTTTATAGGCGTGGGTTGAGATCAGCAAGGTGTAAATCAGCTGGTGGGCATGTCAGAGTACGTCCCACGCAGTGACCTCCTACTCGTGACGATTGACCAGTTCGACATTCGAGTGTTGTGTGAAAGGTGGCCATATACGACTAGTACTAAAGTGCTATGTAGGTACTGTTGTAAGTACTCGCTGGCATTTCCGAAAGTGCGTTTGTGTCGTGTTGTCCGGGTGTGTCGTGATTGCAATCACTGTCATTTTGTAGGTACTTGTTCACTGTGTCGTGACATAGTAAATATCGAAGAAATCAAGAGAATATGCTGTATTGCATTATAACTGTTTTGGAACCTTGTATGGCTTAGAGATAGTACAATTAAAAGTTTACAGCTTCCCCATACTTTACCTGTAATAGCATTATGTGCTTTGAGCATGTCATATCATCGGCAAAGCGTTTCTTGTATGATTGTGGAGTCTATGATGTGCCGTGCCTGAAGAATGTCATGTGCTACTTAAAACATGACTATAAGGATCCACATGTAGGCGTGTCCTTTATGCTATTCCTTACCTATGTTTAGTATTCACCCCTGCATATGTCTTGTGAGACGGGTTAGTCTTGCTAAGCCTTAAGCTCACATTTGTAGTTAACAAGTTTTTGCAGATTGTACGATTGGTGATGGGTTCTATTATGAGGTTGCACCCCCTCCTGGGTTTACAGCTGAGTGGGAACCCTACATGCCGCCGTAAGTTGGGTGTTGCTAGTGCGAAGTATCCAGGGCATGGACGAATTTGCTTTTGCATAGCTAGTGCCGAGAGCGTATCTATGATGTATAGTTCTCTTTCCTTTTCACTTAGAATTGTAAAACTTCCGCTGTGTTTATAAATAAAGAAATGGTATTGTAATTTGTTCTCGTTCATTTCTTGTATACTATTGGGTGTCGCATCGCATGAAAGCACCCAATGATATCCTTGAACGTCGGGATTCCAGTGCCCACAAAAGTCCAAGCTATTGGAGTTCCTAACAAAGATTGAGGCAACTGCAACTATGTGGGCAGTTTCTTGGACCCTGGCCTTGGTAGCTTCTTCCTCTTCGGCAATGGGTCCTTCGACCACCGGAGCTAGAGGCATCTTTGGGTCCCAACTCTTGAAGCACATCAGCACATACTCAGCAATGATCTTGGCCATGGACTTTCCTTCTGTCTCTAGTTGGTCGACAATTACGTCTTCCATAGCATCCAGCTTATTGCCAACAGAGTTCAAGCCACCGGGGCCTTGTCCATATCTGGCTCTGGGTCATCTGGACGAACCAGACTAAACCCCAAAGACACCATAGATTCATTGGCTCTCCCGAGGAAGTCCTAGACTTGCTGAGGCTCAATTGTTCTTAAGATATAGAGCTCCTCCAGCGACCTCCTTGCTGATGAAAGCTCCGCAGGGCCCTCTTTTGAGAAGCACTCGACCTTCTTAGCATGATGATGAATTTGTTCAGCCCACAGCTTCTCTTGGTCGGCGACTTGTTTCTCTCGGAGGTGTACTCGGCTTCGCCTATGTACAAGGTATTTCTCTTTCACCTTCATCTAGTCCTCCCGGGTAGAGACAACAATTTCTCTTTCGCTGACATCTTGGCCTGTCCGCCACAGTCGGTGCCTCTCTTGTTCGCACCAAGATTCAAATTCTTTCACAGGGTTAGCCAAGTCTTGTTCACCGTGTGCCAACTTTTGGGAGAGTTCATCCTCCCTCTGCTGGACCTTATCTTCTTTTTTCTTGGAGGCTAACCTCCTTATTATCGAGCTCATCTTGGCGCTTGACGAGAGTTTCCCTCAACTCTTCGAGACTCTCCAAGCGGTCGTCGGCCATTTCACGGGCCTTGTGTGCATGACCATAGATCTCTTGATTATTCCTGTCTAGGGCCTTAATAGCGGCCTCTCACTCATCTAGCGCCCCATTCAGGTGCGACTACCAGGCTTTTTCCTTTGCCACCCACTGCTTATGGTCTGCCAGCCGAGACTGCATCAACTTTTTTTCAATGAGTAGCCCATTGAGCCAACACCTCAGGGTGTTGCGCTCTTCTTCGAGAAATTTGTGGTCGTAGTCAAAAGCAAGATGGACCTGTCAGAAGCTTGAGCAGGCATTGTCAATTGACAACCTCAGGGGAATTGGCTCCGAGCCTGCCTGTGGTGCCTCTACGGGCACCAACGGTTCTTCTAAAATAACATTAGGATCCCATGACGCAAGCGTGGTCTCCAAAAGCTCAACGTCGCTGGGGCCGATCTCCGAAGCTCATCAATCTCCAATGCGGATGAGGAAGGTCCCGCGGCTGGAACTTCTACCTCCAGAGCTGGCGAGGAGGGTCCAGTCCTTGGATCTTCTACTCCCAAAGATGATGAGGAGGGTTTCACAACCGGATCATCAGCCATCGGTTCAAAAGTCGGCGGGCCAGCAGTCGGATCCTCTTGTGCAGGATCGGGCATGGCCACCTCTTTTGTTGCCACCTCTGGGACCGACGCTTGGATTTTCGCTAAAGCTCCATTGATTTTGCAATGATGTCAGGGCCTCCGTGGCTGGCTCTGAAACAAATGGAGTCTGCTTGAACACTTCTTCCACGTGGTCCGACGCTACCACGAGTTCTTCGCTCGATAGAACTGGACTTGTCTCCACGACATCCGAAGCCGGAGCTATCGGGTCATCCACCGCAACCACCGGGGGAGGGGTTGGAGCCACGGCAGGAGCTTCCATTCGGATAGCCTCCGCAGTTGCTGCAGGCACCAGAGTTGTAGCCTCTTTCCTCGACACTCTGGAAATGGAACATAGAGAATTCAAAATAAAGCAAGAAACAAAATTGAAACAAATGTTAAAAGTTCGTCCCTTACCTAGGGACGTTGCCGCTCTAGTTGGAACAAATATTCTTCCTTGGGTGCTTGGAGCTACAACCCGCCGTCATCGTTGTGGCAGATGCTCCAGGCCCTGAACCAGGTGTTGAGGCAGCCGTTGGCGCTGCCACATAAGGTACCTCCGTCGTAAGAGGACTTTCTCCAGACCCAGAGCCCTCTACTGGCACCGGGGCCGGAGTTGACTTGCCAGAACTAGCGCCTGATGTTGGCACTGGAGCTGAAGGACCAGCTGAAGCTGGAAGCATGACCACCACAGACTTTAGCTGAGGATGAGGGGTCACTTCTTTTGGAGCTTCCCTCACACTGCTTTCGTCGCTTCTTGTCAGCTTCCTCTTGCGACTTGGAGCATCGACGGGAGCTTTCTCCTTTCCTCGGCTTGAGGTTGATTTCTTAGGAGGTGAAGCTACGGGACCTTTGCCTTTGTCGCTGACCGGCGTAGGCCCAGAGCTTTCACGAGGGCAAGGAGCTCTATAGATTACAATCCCCATCGGAGGAGTGCTCTGACACCTATCCACAAGGTCGAGATCATCAAGTCCTAGCATCTTCTTCCGCAACCCCCTCCTGAACTCTCGAACCATGTTCAGGGGCAGGAATTGCGCTGGAGGTGTCAGATCATCGGGGTGGATGGCTCCATGGTGCAAGTTATGGAGACGAATCTTCAAAGCCTTTTCATCTAAATTGGATCCAATACCAGTATCAATTTGGTATGGATCCATCTCTCCATTGAATACCCACGTAGGCCATTCCCTTATCTTCAGCGGGTCACATAGGTTGGTCAGAAAGTTGGCAATCACCATCAGGAGAGTCACTCCTCCTTAAACGCACTCCCAGATCTTTGCAAGATGGGGTCGTATACCTCCGACAGCTCCGGAAACACCTCCTAGACATCAGTGTCAACAACGGGGAGCCTATCAGGTAGCTCCCGCATGTCATGGTGATCCACCCCAATGATGATCCAATACTTCTTCCAGTAGTCCCACTTCCCCGAAGGGAACATCTTCAAATACTTGAAGGGCGAGTTCTTGTGCTTCACGAAGTAGTAGAAGCCGATAAGCTCATTCCCTTTCCAAGTTGTGTGGACCTTGAAGAAGGTCTAGAATAGCTCGATGTAGGGTGGCACACCCACCCACATCTCAAAAAAGTGGACGAATGTCGCCATTAGCAAGAAGGAGTGGGAGCCGAGCTGGTGGAGTTGCAAGCCATAGAAGTCTAGCAGCATCTGCTGGAGGCTGGAGAAGAGCGGGATGAGCCCCACCATGGCAAACGCTGTGAATTACACAATCTCGCCATGGCTTTCCTTCGTGAAGGGGAGCTTGCCAAGGCAAATCCAGTTGTTGCGGGAATCACTTGACCACCCCATTTAGGTGTAGACTCTCAACATCTCTACGTCGCTCTTGATCCGACTGCGAGGAAGTCCCAACTCCATTGCAGCAAAGTGGAGCAGAAGTGGAAGAAAGGTTGCAAGGGCGGAGAGCTCTAAGCGCAAGATAAGATGGAAGCGTAAAGATCCCTCTAAACGTGCAGACTTTCTCGCTTTAGAAGCCTCTGCAACGCTTGGATGGATACTACCTCCAGACCTGAATCTCAAATGACCTTGGCAATGATAAGGGGGCCCAAGTCCACTTTGTTAAAAAAGTTGCACCAGGCGAACCGTTGTCATGATGAGAAGGTGGAAGCCCGAGTGCAATATCCTGACAGGGCTACAAAGATTACACTGGGAATCGATACAAAATTTGTATAGGGAACCGATGACCTTCAATTGTGTGAGATCCGCATGCCAGGATCCGCCTCACCATATCAAGAAGGGCCACACGACGATGGCATAACTACGTGTCGCTGTCCCAACTACCAAGGAAAAGATTTTGAAGCAGCAGCATGGGAATCGATGATGGCCCAACCTTCGGTAGCATAACCTATACCTGAGGACCTCTCCTTGAGGTTGACTTGGGGGTCACTGTCGGTACCCTGCGTACGGGGTACCCCCTGACACCGCAAGCAAAGTCGAGGAGTTCCTATGTCCAAGTGGCAGTGTGAGACCTATGTGTGCTGAATACATTAGCTATGATGATAAAAGTTTTGAATACTGCCAAAACGCCCTTTTAACAAGGTCTGACTCTAGGTCCGAGCTCCTGCAAGGTCCGACAATAGGTCCGACTTGTTTTGGGTAGCTTCAGCAAGGTCCGATGTAAGGTCCGACTTGCTTTGTCTAGGTCTAACTTGCTTTGGCTAGGTCCAACTTCTTTGTCTAGTTCCAACATATTTTGGCTAGGTCTGAGTTGTTGGCGCTAGGTCTGACTAGCTTTGGTAAGCTGGACCGCTAGGCCTGACTAGCTTTGTTTAGCTCCGGCGCTACGTCCTGCTAGCTTTGGTAAGCTCCGGTTCAAGGTCCGGTTAGCTTTGCCAAGGTCCGGTGCTAGATTGCAATGTTTCTGCTTTTAACTTAAATTGTTTCAAACATGATTTTTTGATTATGGAAAGCTTCCTTAGTATTCTTTTACTATGTTTTTAATGTATTTTGGTGGTTATGGTTGATATTATTTTGCTATGGTTTGCAACATGCTTATGTGAGGTGCTCACGTAAGGTGTTGTGATTATCAGAACTGACGAGAGTCGGGTCGAGGACTTGTGCTCGGAAGTATAAGTTGTTTATTCATGTGCAGGTGTTGCTTGAGTTCAATACATGAATGGTGACGTCATCCATTGAACTAGTCTTAGGGAGAATATGAGGTTCAACAACCAAGTTCGGTAGGAATTGTGGTCTAGTTGATCAGGAGGTTGCGCAACATGTTTGAATCAAGAACAATGCATATGAAGGTATCGTGGACGTCGTTGGAAGATGTTTGAACGTGTGCAAGGAGTGCATGGACATGAGTACATGGTTCCAAGTAAGAGATGTGGAAGTAAAGAATTGGCCAGAAATGTCCAACCAACTAGGTTATGGACTCAAGCTGCGGCTGAGTCGTGTTTGACTCAAATATGGAAAGATTTAAGTTGGTTATGAAAGGTTTCCGTGTGGGTCATGAAGTTGAGTTGTTTTAGTAATGTGGGATACGTTCCTAAGGTGTTTGGAAGTATTAAGATTGCATCTATCTGTGTATAGAAGAGTCTTGTGCAGTTATGGAATGTTTCGTTCGAAACTTAGGAGGATACGAGTCCTATTTTAGTTTTGGTTGGCCTCATGGCTGGTTATATAAGCAAGGAGGCCGAATCTCATGGTGCACGGATTTTGGGTTGTTCCTCTTGTGTTATATTATATTAAGATCATATTTTAAAGAACTTTCGTGCCTTGTTCGTCCGACTTGTTTCAGACAAGTTTTTCTCGTTGAGTTCCTGCACAGGACTACTTTGCTTGGTGGTTTTATCATAACTCGAGTTTTACAGATCCAATTGACATGATTATTTTTTCCTGTCTCCAGAACTTTATTATCTATCACTATGAAAATTTCAAGGTCATTAGATTTGTGGTTTCTAATCTACACGAGTTTCTTTGCAGTGTTGCAGATTTGTTTTTCCTCGTGTATGACACATTGACCTTTGTTTGATCATTCGATCGTAACATGAGTTTTTCTCAACGGATTTTCGTGATTCTTGTTGTGACATCATCGTGACTTGATTCTACAAAATTTATACTGGTCCTGTCACAATTGATCACGTTTAGATTAGTCACAGACATGATTTCTTTAACATATCAAGTTTCCGCCGAGGGGTTTTCATGCTTTCGCTAAAAAGTTGTAATCTACCATTCACCCCCCTCTGGTAGCCTTTCACGTGTTCTTTGTTCCTACAATTGGTATCAGAGCAATGGTGCTATAATCTTTCTGATTTGCATGTTTTTTGAATAATCATCATGGAGAAATACTCCGCCAAACCTTGTGTGTTTAGTGGTCTTGATTTTTAGGTTTGGAAGGCACGCATGGAGGCTTTCATCCAGGTGCAAGGCTTTGCAATATGGGAATAGGGCTAGAAGCCTTATGAAGTGTTGTAAAATGATCAAGTTGCAGCTACAAATCTAAGAGATGTCAACAACAACAAGGCTCGGAACTTGATCATACAATGACTAACTCAAAGCGACTTCGACCGTGTTGCTCACCTCCGATCTACGTATGATATTTGAAAAGCTCTATGTGATTACCACGAAGGATCCAACACAATCAAGGAGGTAAGGCAAGACATGTTCAAAGAGGAGTACATGTGCTTTGAGATGCAACCAGATGAGTCCATCGACGACATCTTTGCTCACTTTAATAAAATTCTCAGCAACTTGCATAGCATCAGTGTTTTTTTTTCAGATGCTGAAAATGATAGGCAGTTAATAAGTACATTAGACATGTCAATTTTGGAGATGAAAGTCACATATTTTCATGAATCTACTGTCATGAGTACACTTACTTTAGATGTTCTATATTCTAAATTGAAAACTTATGAAATTGACATAATCTCACGTAAGAACCCCAGCAAGTCTCTTGCATTTGTTTCTCCATGGGACATGCCTAGCTCTGGCAAATCTTCATCTTGTGGAACACTTGCTTTGTTGTCCTCTCTAAACCTTGAACAGATTGAAGAGTTTCCAAAGGAAGAACTTGCACTCATCTCTACTCGGTTCTCAAAAGCATTGCAAAATGTGAGAACTAGAAGGAGAGGGACTGCAGGACCTCAATGATGCTTTGAATGTGGTAAGACACATTTTCATACGGATTGTCCTAACCTTTCAGGTACTACTTCCAGTGATGAAAAGCAAACAAGGACGAAATACTCTTGTGCAAGCAACACAAGAAAAAAAGGGTTTTACAGGACATAAATTGGTGAATAGCTTTATCTCCGCACTTCAAAAACATGGCTCGAGCGATGTGGACATCAGAAGTGACAAAGATGAAGATGATTTGGTAAACTTGTGCTTCATGGCGGGCAAGTCAAGATCACGTATGGAAGAGGCAGAACACAACAGTGACAATGAATAGGTTACTCATTTGAGGAAGGAGAACATTTGGATTGAGGATTCAGGTTACTCACGCCACATGACTGGTAACAAAGATTGGTTCTCCTCCCTCTCTTTTGTGTCACGTGTAGAGAATGTTACTTTTGCCGATAATTCTTCAACTCCTATAATTGCTAAGGGTTCAGTTAAAGTAAATGATCACTACACTTTGAAGGATGTGTCACTTGTTGAAAATTTGAACAACAACTTGCTTTTTGTTTCACAATTACTAGATGAAAATCTGGAAATTATCTTCACTAAAAATTGCTGCATGGTTGTAGTTTCAAACAGTGAGCTTATTTTTAACATGTCTCGGTTTGGAAGAGTTTTTAAAGCTTATTTTGATATGTCATCCTCTAAGCATAGATGTCTAGTTGCTAATGATTGAATGTACTTATATTTTTGGCATCGTAGACTTGGTCATGTAGGCTTTGATTATCTAACGCGTGTTAGTGCTCTTGATCGCATACATGGGCTGCCTAAGCTTAAAGGGGACAAAGAAATTGTGTGCTCTTTTTGTAGACATGCTCAGATGGTTTCAGGTTCACATGCTCCTCTCACAATGACCATGACAACTGAACCGAGTCAACTTTTGCACCTTGACACCGTAGGACCATCACGTGTTCAATCCTTTGGAGCTAAATGGTTTGTTCTTGTGATTGTTGATGACTATTCTAGATACTCTTTGGTTTACTTTATGGCATCTAAGAAAGAATATTTTAGTCACTTTAGAACTTTATTTCTTACAGTATCAATCGATACCCAGGATCTTTAAAAGCAATTGAAAGTGATAACGGAACAAAATTTAAAATTCAATCGTTTGATCAGTTTTTGTGCTAAAAATGGAATAGATAACCAATTTTCTTCACCTTATGTACCTCAACAAAATGGTGTTGTAGAGAGAAAGAACAGAACCTTAGTTGAGATGGCTAGAACTATACTTGATCAATATCAAACACCTAGAAAATTTTGGGCAGATGCAATTGCGACCACTTGTTATGTCTCAAATCGTATTTTCTTGCTTGCTAAGCTAGCAAAAACACCATGTACTTCGATTTTGACATATGCCTAGTGTCACACACTTTTGACTCTTTGGATGCAAATGCTTTGTTAAGAAACATGGTAATCATGATAAATTTGAACCTATATTCATTGATGGCATGTTTCTTGGTTATTGATCTCGTACTAGAGGCTACCGTGTGCCTTTGATTGATACTACAAAATTGTGGAGACTTGTGACGTTTCTTTTTATGAAGGTAGCCCAGGTACTAGCTCTAATATTGCAGGTCCAGATCCATATCCACAGGGGGAGAGTATTTTCATCGAAGAAGATGAAGAAATGGTGTTGCTGCCAAAAAATTCAGAAGCAATGACATTGATCATGATGCTGATTTTGGACCACAACTAGCACCAAAAACTACTGCAGCAGGTACAAATCATCCTCAAGCCAGAAGTTCTCTGATCTGTGATGAACGTGAAGAACAAGGAGCTTGTGAAGTGTCTACTCCTCAAAAGTCATCCTCCACAACAAAACATTAGGAGCTTGCCCGAACGAGTCACACGGTCCAAGTTTTGCGATCTAAACTCTCATACTCAATCTGCTTTTGTTGCTTCTTTTGAACCCAAAGATATATCACACAGACACACTAATGAATTTTGGATTATTGCCATGCAAGAACAGTTAGAAGATTTTGAAAGAAATAATGTTCGGAAACTTGTACCTCTCCACCTCAAGGTCACCTTTTAATTGGAACTAAATGGGTGTTTAAAAATAAACAAAGTGAGGATGGGGTTGTGATTAGGAATAAGGCTAGGTTGGTTACTCAAGGTTTCACACAAATTGAAGGTCTAGATTTGTATGAAACTTTTGCTCCTGTTGCTAGATTAGAAGCCATAAGAATTTTGTTAGCTTTTGCTGCATCCAAAGGTTTCAAGTTATATGAAATGGATGTTACAAGTGCTTTTCATAATGGCTATATAGATGAGGAGGTTTATGTCAAGCAACAACTAGGTTTTGAAAATCCAGATTTTCCTAATCATGTTTACAAACTGTCCAAAGCCTTGTACGGTCTCAAACAAGCCCCTAGAGCATGGTATGATAGGATCAAAACATTCTTACTTGAAAAGGGGTTTACCATGGGCAAGTTTTATAAAACTCTTTTTGTGCTTAAGCATGGCAATGACTCATTATTCGTTCAAGGATATGTGGATGATATTATCTTTAGTTGTGCTTCTCATAATATCGTGTCCAAGTTCTCAGCTATGATGAGATCAAAATTTTAGATGAGTATGATGGAAGAACTCATGTACTTTTTGGGGCTGCAAATCAAGCAAACCAAGGAAGGTACCTTTGTTCATCAAACGAAGTATACAGAAGACCTTCTTAAGCACTCCAACATCGACAAAAGCAAGCCTCTTCAAACACCAATGGGTATAACAACGACACTTGAACTTGATAAATATGGTGAACCCATGGATCAAAAAGAATATAGAAGCATGATTGAATCACTCTTTGTACCTCACGACATCAAGACCGGACATACAATTCAGTGTATGTCTTTGTGCATGGTTTCAAGCTTCCCCATGTGCTTCACATTGTCAAGCCGTCAAAAGAATTCTCAGATACTTATATAGAACTCGAGAATTTGGCGTTTTTCTTACTTCTTTCTCAACTGTGTGGGACCGAAATCCCGACATCCAAGGATCTCATTGGGTGGTGTCGTGCGATGCGACACCCAACAGTATACAAGAAAAGAACAAGAATATAATACAATACCAAGTCTTTATTTATAAACACAGCGGAAGTTTTACAATACTGAGTGAAAATGAAAGAGAGCTATACATCATAGCTACGCTCTCGACACTAGCTATGCAAAAGCAAAGTCATCCATGCCCTGGATGCTTTGCACTAGCAACAGCCAACTTACGGCGGCGTGCAGAGTTCCCACTAGGCCGTAAACCCTGGAGGTGGTGCAGCCTCGTCATCAAACCCGTCATCAGTCGTATAATCTGCAAAAACTTGTTAACTGCAAACGTGAGCTTAAGGCTGAGCAAGACTAACCTGTCTCACTAGACATATGTAGGGGTGAATATTAAGCATATGTAAGGAATAGCATAAAGGACTCGCCTACAAGTGGATCCTTATTGTCATGTTTTAAGTAGCACATAACGTTCTCCAGGCACGGCACATCATAGACTCCACAATCAAACAAGAAACACTTTGCCGATGATATGACATGCCCAAAGCACATAATGATATTACAGGTAAAGTATGGGGAAACTATAAAATTTTATTTGGGCTATCTCTAAGCCGTACAAGGTTGCAAAACAATTACAATTTAATACATCCTATTCTCCTGACTTCTTCAGTACTTACTACATCATGACACGGTGAACAAGTGGTACTCTATTACCACGAGGGATGGTGATTGCAATCAGGACACACCCGGACAACACGACACATAGGAACTTTCGGAAGTGCCAGCGAGTACATAAAACAGTACCTACATAACACTTCAGTACTAGTCATATATGGCCACCTTTCACCCCACACTCGAATGCCGAACCGGTCGATCCGTCACGAGCAGGAGGTCACTGCGTGGGGTGTACTCTGACGAGCCCACTTGCTAATTTACACATTGTTGCCCTTAACCTACGCCAATAAAATGCAACGATGTACCTTGACAAACCAGTATCAAGTTACGTTAGTCTGCTGGAGCCCATTTCTATTGTATGTTGCTAGTACAATTCATGCTTTTCCAGCAGGGCCGCACACGAATCGGTCCTCAATTGACACAAGGAGGGCTACGCACATGAGACCACGTCTCGCTACAGCCTACCTGCTGCTCGGTCCCAATTTCATATTCATCAGCCATTTCTAGATCCAATCGGTCCCATGTGATAAAATCCTATCTCGCGGGTAGATTCTAGAAGTTTGGACAATTTTCTGTACAATTTTTAAATGAATTTGGCTATTTATATGTGCATAGAGAAAACATAGGTGACAAGACCATGTAAATGAAGTCTAATCACCCTTAAATTTTTACTGGAGTTCAAGGCTACTCAAATGAAGGTTATGGAAAATTTTGGTAATTTTCCAAAGAGCAGAACTATAGGAATTAATTCTATAAATATTTTTGTTATGTGAATTATGGACAAATAGCTATAGACTTTCATACAAATCCAAGTGAAACACTAGAAAGTATTCTTCATGCTGGTTCTAACAAAATTTATTTGGGTATTTTTGGATAATTGTATTAGGAGATATGGATTTTCCAAGTTGGGGCAAAATCTGGAATAAAATTCCAATTGAAAACATTTGAATGAAGGGTTGGGCCCACATATATGAAATGGCCAATCGGGATGAAGCCGCACGAGGGCCACAGATTCAACCTGCATAGCTGCACGCGATCCTCGGACCGCACCAGATCTGACGCGCGCTAGTTAGACTGACGAATGGGGCCCACCCCGAGTCGTCTTGAACCTCGCGCCGGCGGCGGTCGGGTGGCGCACGACGGCGACCCCTCGCCGCAGCACGTTCCAGGGCACAGTGGCCCTCCATACTCGCCGTCCCCACCTAAGACCCGACGTAGAACACGACGGTAAGGTTCCCGACGGAGATTGGCGGCCGGAGATGAGGTCTCAACGGCGGCGATGGCGGTTAGGGTTTCGGCCAACACAAATTTGCCTCACCAAGGGCCTAAATCACTCGATACATGATCGAAAAGCACCCTGGAATCAACGAGGATGGCCAAAATGAACTCCTATTTAGATGGAAATGGCCGCAAAGACAAGTTCGACGGTGACCCGCAGATTTTAAACCGGCGACCGCAAGAACTCTGATTTCTATGCGTGTGGTCGATAACTTTTGGGCCTTTTTGGCAAGGGTGTGCGCGAGGATGAGTATAAGCTACTTGCTAAGCAAATCGAAGAATTACTGCACGTGCAACCAAAATTTGGGTGAAGAACCACGGCGTGCAAAAGAACTAAGCGTCGGTTCTTTAAGGAAAACCCGAGCTACAAGCTATGAAAAAAGCTAAAACTTTGCGAACATGAACTAGGCATGATTGCGAACCTTTTTTATTAAAGGATCGAAGCTTGCTAGTGGCCGTAGCTATGGCTCCAAGGAGCAGCAGAGGCGGCAGAACAGAGGAGTTCACCGGCGGCCCGAAAATCTTCAAGCCCTTCAATTGGGAGCCTCGAACTGTGAAGGAGAATGATCAAGGAGCTGTGCAAGAGGTTGGAGAATAACCCAGAGTGAAGAAACTGGAGCCATACCGTTGCTCCTTGGTGGATTTCGAGGGAGAGGGGAAAAACTCACCGGGAGTAAACTTTGTGCCCCAGGGATGGAATGGGGAGGACGAACTCGACTTGGGGACTTAGGAGGTGATAAGGAGGAGCCTGGGGATGAGCTGGAGGCAGCTGGAGTCCAAGCAAGGAGGCAAGCAGCTCTGTGGAAGCTGCATGCCGGGAGGTGGGGCCCTGAGAAGAACAGGGGCAAATTTGTCCCACTGACGAGTGTGTCCCACCTCCTTCTCCAAGCTTATCTTCTCTGTACACTGAATTCACCCACCAATACTTGTCCAAAGTTCATTCCAAGTGTATAGGCTCAACTAAATATCTAGAATTTGATTCTGGAATCAAAACTTCAAATTGATCAAGATTCGATTGAATTTCAAAATCGAATTTGAATTTGAATGAAATTCAATGGAGTCCCTGAATTAAGTAGCAAAGGAGCTTCAAAATTTATGAAACTTTATGGATAAATCAAGCTAGTCATGCTGATGATGAAGGTGTGCTCAAATTTTATGTTCAAATAAGTTTGAACAGAATTCACACTTTGAACCTAATTATGGCTTGAATTTGCTAAGCGTCTCAAATATAATAGCAATTGGAATTCACAATTCTTGAAACTTGGTAGAAAGGCTATTTGGAATATTATGAGGCCTTGGAAACATGTATAGACTCGTATTTGAATATTTTGACAGGGCCTAAATGTACAGTGCTATATTCAAATAGATTTGAATTTATTTAGTACTGCATAGTGTTTTGCCCTAGCAAAAATCCCTTCAATAAAATCCAAAATTTGCATGGAGGTCGCTTGAATGATCCTAGTGTCATTGGTGATGTCCAATCCCCATGTTAATAACATTTAACATGAGTAAAAGAATTATTTTTGATAAGATCATGTTCATGTGTATAACCACAATTGATCTTTACTATGGTTGAAAACAATCTGGTAACTGAACTTCATATTGAGGAAAAATTGGGATTTTGCATTCCTACCCCCTTAAAAGAATCTATTTTATGTGAGTACTAAGTGGAAAGTCATGAAAGCTATTAGATCGAAACATAAGGGGGGAGAAGTACACCCGAGTTAATCAAGATGTTCGATCAACTGATATTGTACATCGGGGTATGTTAACACCAAGTGACGAAATGGAATTGCGTCTTCAAATAATACAAGTCTGAGCACAAGATTAGTTCTTCATGAAGAGAATTGTAGTTTCAACCTCAGTGTCATGCACACACAAATGTCTATCACAATTACAAGACCGATGAGAATAAGATATACAAAATCAATGTTAGAGTCAACTCTAGTAACCATGACCCCAATGCCTCGTCCTACTCTATCGTTGAGTTAGAAATACGTAATTGATTTCTCATGTTGTAGTACTCTAATGATTCATCATGTGCAGCACGAGGCCGTGGATGTTAGTTTACTGCTCATCAAATGTTACTCTCTTTGGCACTCAGAAAGCAATCTAAGGGCGTCCACTAAAATGTTGGGATCATCGTGAGCTCTACATCCATGACCAGTTCAAGTACTTCGATTAAAGATCTTATGCTTAGCTCAACGACCACAGACTTAAGAGCTTGACAAGTTACATGGACCGTCATGAAAGTACGAAAATCAAGATAACTGTTTTACTACTCTAACTGGAGGAAAAGTCTAGAAATAAGGTAGGCAAAGAAATAGATAAGACAATTAGAGTAACCACAAGTTTTGAAAGATTAAGATTTTGTTGTGTATTTCCCATCATTCTTGCCAACAGTCTTAACTTCGGTTCATCAAACTCATCAGAGTCATGAAAGTAGCTAGCGAAGTGTTTTTGCGACACTTCGCCAGAGCTGCTAAGGAGCAACCCCTTGACGTTCTTTTTAGGAGGGGCGAATTTCCTGGACCTACGAGCTAGACGAGCACGAAGGATTTATGTGGTTCGGGCCGTCGAGAGGCGTAATACTCTACATCCACAGGGTGTCTGTTGTATTGCGTATACTCAGCTTGTGGCGAGGATGAGTCTAGATGAGATTGTGTGTGAGAGATTGATGAGAAGGTCAATCTCCGGATAGGTAATGGATAAGTCAATTGATGGAGATCTCAACGTTGATAATCCGAGGCTCTCGAATAGAACACGAAACACCCCTGCAATCACTAAACCACCGCTCTATTGGTTATCAACTATGCTGCACACGATTGATCTCGCCAAGAAGGCTAACCCTGCAAGTGCAACTGAGAACACAAGCAAGAACATAGAAGACCCAATCTGAAATCGCGAAGTTGGGGTTTCACAAACCGTAGAACGGCGATATTATTGATCTACGCAAAACCCAATTGTTCATGGTGGCTACTATGGAGTATATATAGGTGGGAGGACGTCCAAGTGGGTTTTGGGGTCGTGACCTAACCCTAAGATACAAAAATAATGGACATAGACTTGATACAAGGCCCAATGGCCCAATACGGTGGTGCAGCACCTTAACAGATTCTGAACTCTATTTTGTTTCGACGATTCCCATCGACTCTGAAGAAATTTTGACATGGGACCAGCCCCATTGGAAAGGATATACTCTCTCGTTTCCGTACATATGTAGAATGTCCAAAACGGAGTTCGTATGCGTCCTGGGCGTCCGTTTTAGTGCGTATTGCTCCTAGACTCCGAGTTGGACACGATTTTGAGTTGGGGTCGGTTTCCATCTTCTTTGAACGTATCCTCTAGTCCTCCACGCCCCAAAACCTTCCTGCAATTACTCTTAGAATCACTCCATGTATCCTAATCACAACTAAATTATTAGTTAGCAATCTATTCTCAAAAATATATATGAAAACATATAAGAACGAGCTCACCTCTGAAATTAATTGTTGTGTGCGAATTCTATTGATTGCATCTTGTATGTTCAATGGAGTGTTGTGTATATCCATAGGAGTGATGTCTTCATCAGCCTCCCCTTCTTGAATTGGAGTTGTCATCGACTCAAGTTCATCTTCTCTCATGTGTGGGACCATATGTGCAACGCCATCAAATCCTCTTGTGTGCATCAAAGGAGGAGGCCAATGTGGTGGACGACATAGTGCACCATCTCCATGTTCCTCATCAAATACGCATGCACATTCACTCGAGTTTGGATCCCAAACAAATAAACATTGTGTCGTGCTTGTATGTGCATTGACAATGTGCTTGATCTCATCATTCTCCCCTTCTTTATGACAAGCCATCCTCGGCTTGCTCGTATGTCCAGCAAAGATGCTTGATTTGGAGGTAGAATGAGCGTTGTCCATATTGAACAACCGCAATGAACAATGCACCTCTATTATATGTTGTCCCTGCTGCAAGAAAAAAAAACTAGAAAAACATGACAAAGAACTATTAGTGTTAATGCATCCATTCATTTCACCATGTCGTTGTACCACAAAATGGGATTTCTCATTTGAGCATATGTAAACTTTATGCACCATAAATTCACCACTATCTTCATAGTTTCCTATAGCATGAAAAATATTTCTACATAAGAAAGGCAACTTAGATTGGGAAAATATTCTCCTCTCTACAATACCTAGATCACAAAGAGTATCGAATTCAATATATCCCAAGATATTTAGAGAAGAAAACAATTTCAGTTTATAATTTTCACAAGTAACGGGAATCAAATGCTTAATTTTAGAACATGCGGGTGATAACGTATCAAGCTCATTCACTTTTTATAGCATACATATAACAAAATTATCAACACCGAAGTTCTCTTTATCACAAAGACTAGTAGGTAACTTAACTTGTGACAAAGGTAAATCTATAAAAGCTTTCATAAGTTGTTGCTCTACAACAGCGTGATTCGTCCAAAAATCTAGCACATCTGAAAATGTCATACCTTGGTTAACTATAGAGCATTGTCCATTAATATTACTCTCATTTTCAGCAAGAAATTCAAATGCATTATGAGTTGATTCATCAAAAAATTCAGAAGAGTTGTTCAACACCTCATTCTTATTTGCATCTACATTTATTTGTTCATGTTCCTGCAAAAGGTTAGGCATAGGAGGAGGTACAACAAGAAAATTCTTCTCAAGTTCATTTATTTTATCTTTGCAATTAGATGTATTGGCAAAAGTTTCCCGCATAATAATTTTCATATCTTTCCATGTTCATGGTTTTTCTAAATCACTTAAGTTGTTCCACCAAGTTAATGCACAATCTACTAATGCACTCGCAACCTTTCTAATCTTTCTCCTCTCACACATATGACATTGTCCAAAATTTTTATCAAACTCTATTTCCCAAGCAATATATTCATCATAACCAAGACCATCAAAAGAAGGAAAAGATGGGAGAATGTAATTACTTATTGTTGAAGGAGTTGTAAAGATGGTCTGAACGTCATGTGCAACCTTGGTTGATGTTTGATTTTTAGTGAGCAACTCCATCGTTGTCTTTATCATGTCAATCATCTCAGCATATAATGCATGATTCTTGCTATTACCTGACATTGTTACTAGCAAACAGAAGACAACATAAAAATATGTTATCCCTATCAACTACAAAGGATAATGGCAAAGTGGAAGTAGAATCACACACTCTCAAGCGTCTTATCATGCTCTTACAAGTGTTCTTACCGACACTGCAGGTGGCAAACAGTGGCCGATATGATGAAATCAATGAAGTGTGGGATGATTGCAAATGTGTATCAGTTCTGCTCAAGAGTAAAGTGTAGCTTAGATGGCACTTTATATGTAGCAAGGATTAGCAACAATGAAATAAGATAGTAAAGTTGAATAGGTGTCCAAAGTACTTTTCAAAGTTGCTGGACTAAATGTGTTCCTAGTAGTTCAAGCTAGCAAGACATGAGACAAAACTAGATGACACAAAGAATGCAAGCACTTCTGTTTTTTTTGTTGTTCTTTTCTACTTTTTTGTGTGGCTTTTGTATCTTGTTTTGCACTTGCCTTTTTCTTTTTTCTTCCTTTTTTTTCAGAATGTGCTGCAAAAGAAGAACACAATGAAAAGCAATCAAAGATATCTCATGGGTCTGTCACAGATTTTCTGCTCAATCATCCAAGGACAAATAGGCATACTTAGAAGCTCCAAATAGAAAACTTAGAACAGAAAAATTGTAGATATATCTCTACTTTTTAATTTCAATATATTAATGAACTATTTTGGACACAAACAATAGGAGATATTGCCCTTGAAACACAGACTGTTCAAAAATTCTAGGTCGAGAACAGATTCAGATCTAATGCACTTTTGACCACGATAATTCCATATTCTGGAAAGCTTATGAATCTAAAGTTGTAGAAAACTTCATCAGATTTACAGAAAGTAGAAGAACTCCAAATTCCAAGTTTGTATGTGTGAGATATGATCAAAATACCAAACTGGACAGAGATGAATCTAATCTAGACATGATGACGCGATTCAAAAAGATGAATCGACACAATGCAAAACTCAAACTAATACCGAAAACACTTTCTAAACCAGCAATATGAGTCAAAAACGGACACAAATTCAACAAAACCAAACTGAAAAGCAAAAGTTGCAAAGGCTCAATGGTGGTTTGGAGAAAGTAATGAACAGATCTACTAAACTGCACGTTTTTTATGGCTTTTTTGTGGACTCTAGGTATGAAAAACAAAACTAATCTAATGGATAGATGAATTACCTAACAGGCAACCTGGAAATCTGATACCAATTGATGAGAAAGATGAGTCCCGATCTTTCGGAAGGTAATCGATAAGTCGATTGATGAAGATCTCGACGTTGATGATCCGAGGCTCTCGAGTAGAACACGAACAACCCCTGCAATCACTACACCACCGCTATGTTGGTTATCAACCATGCTGCACACAATTGACCTCGCCAAGAAGGCTAATCCCTGCAAGTGCAACCGAGAACACAAACAAGAACGTAGAAGACACGATCTGAAATCACGAAGTTGTGGTTTCACAAATCGTAGAACGGTGATATTATCGATCTAAGCAAAACTCAATTGTTCATGGCGGCTAATATGGAGTATATATAGGTGGGAGGACGTCCAAGCGGGTGTCGGGTTCGTGAACTAACCCTAATATACGAAAATAATGGACATAGACTTGATACAAGGCCCAATGGCCCAATACCATGGCGCAACACCCCGACAGATTCTGAACTTGATTTTGTTCCGACGATTCCCTTCGACTCTGAAGGGATTTTGACATGGGACCAGTGCCATTAGAAAGGATTTCCTCTCCCCTTTCCGTGTATATGTAGAACGTCCAGAACGGAGATCGTATGCGTCCTGGGCGTCTGTTTTAGTGCGTACTGCTCCTAGACATCGAGTTGGACACAATTTTGAGTTGGGGTCGGTTTCCATCTTCTTTGAACGTATCCTCAGGTCCTCCACTCCCCTAAACCTTCCTGCAATTACTCCTTGAATCACTCCATGTATCCTAATCACAATTAAATTGTTAGGTAGCAATCTATTCTCAAAAATATATAAGGACACATATAAGAGCGAGCTCACCCCTGAAATTAATTGTTGTGTGCGAATTCTATTGATTGCATCTTGTATGTTCAATGGAGTGTTGTGTATATCTATAGGAGTGATGTCTTCATCAGAGATTAGGCCCTGTCTAAGTCAGGGGCTGCCCGATCCTTTTATATGCCAAGGGCCGACAACTTATATTATGACCGGGGCCCGACAGGTAGCCCCAAATTAATTAGTCATGAAAACTCATTAACGTGCCTTGATGACACATTAATAGATCTTGATGGTGCACTAACATGTCTTGATGACATGTTAATGGGTCCTGATGGTGCACTAATATGTCTTGATGACACGTTAATGGGTCCTGATGGATCTTGATGGTGCACTAAAGTGTTTTGATGACACGTTAATGGGTCCTCATGGGTCTTAATGGCATCCTGAAGGATGTGCGATTAGCAGCCCATTACCGCGGGACACGCGGCATCACCGGACTTTGCCTCAGCGAGGAGGCTAGGTCCGGAGCCGCAGAACACGTGGCAGCACTGAACCTTGCCTCAGTGGGGAGGCCGGGTCCGGAGCCGCAGAACATGTGGCAGCACCGGACCTTGCCTAAGCAGAGAGACCAGGTCCGGAGCCACGGAACACGTGGCAGCATCGGACCTTACCTCAATGGAGAGACTGGGTCTGGAGCTGTGGGACATGTCATGTAGTTGTGTTGGTGCCCTCCACGGTGGGGAGGCGGGACCCGACGTCTTTTCTTCCATATATGCAGGGGTACCTGGTCCGTAGGGTACCAACAGTAGCATTCCTTGTTCAACCCCTTTCATGACCAAGTTATACACACCATACGAGGTTTGAGATATTTCTTAATTGTGTTGAATGATCATACTCATTCTTGTTTGCAACCTAAAAGATAATGCACCATACATATGCATTATTGTGCACCATACATATGAACCATTTGCACCATACCATGTGCATATGCATACAACATGTGATGCATCATGAATCATTATGATTAATGAAATAACCAAGATATGATGCATGATTAATACCAAAATTCTAGGCAAGATTGTCTACTTTCCTTCAAACAATCAAGTAGTCTCTAATGACCTTGATCCTTTGAGAATCCTTGTGTTAGTCACAATATTCTTATTTCTTTCTCATTGAGTAATACAAGGGGAATGAAGTACTCAACATCTCTTGTAGCTAAACAAAAGATTGAACCTTCATCATTTACTTGTATAGGTTTGAGTACCTTGACTGTTGAAATATATCATCCTCCACTGTTAGATCATTAGTAAATGGATCAACCTTGTGAAACCCTTTATTTTGTCTACTTGCGAGGGTAACATTTGATTGTCAACCTAGCAAAACTTCTCGGGTTCCATCTGAACTCTTGAATTAATATATGGTGACATTGAACATATGGTAACCACAAGGTTGCTTCTGTTGATCACCTTGATAACTTTGAATTAACAATGCAACGGTTCATGTCTCCTTGTTTTGTTACCATCTGAACCGTTGCATTGTTAATTCAATGTTATCAAGGTGATCCACAGAAGCGAAGAGTAAGTGCTGATTCTTCAAGTCAAGATTAGGACAGTAAGAGATATCCTACCAGTGTAAGAGTAATTATTGCAAGACACTGATGGAGGTTTGTTAAAACACATAGAATCTTTTATGACATGATATCATCATGTAGAGCACTTCTAAATATAAGGACTAGCAAACGATCAGGTGTTTAGGCCGGAACACGAGTTTTTTTTCTATCATCACCCATTCTCGGCCATCTTCGCAGCTCTTTGGTCAGTTCACTGTGTCCATGCATTATCACGTACCCCAGTTCAAATCATCACGACATGAGGTGAGCCGTTGGAATGTTTTTCTGGCAGGGTGCTGCCAAGCACTACTGTCAGCTCACCGTGAGTGCAGGTTAAGAGAATCTCAATCTCCGATTTAACGGTCTGTTCGATATCGTGAAGAAATGCGGACGCGTGACGTATCGGTTGGAGTTACCAACATTGGTATCTGGAATTCATTACATTTTTCCATGTACCTCCAATTACAAAAATGTCTTTGGTCCACCCTTACGGTCCGCATAGAAGGCCTTCAAAAGTTGAAACTGAACATTATCTACGCCACGTGTCCGATCCATATCATTGTTAAGAAGATTCATGTTACAAGGATTTTGAAGAGGTGGTTCTACAAGGTATTATGGACCAACCACACCGTCGAGGAAGCTATATCAAATGTGGGATGTATCTCCAGTCCATGTTTTCAGTTTCTTATAATCATATCTCCGATAACATTCCCTACCTTACCTTTTAATTAAATCTTAGGACGAGATTCCTTTAAGGGGGAAGGATTGTAAAAGTCCACATTTTAGGCACTCAAATTCCAATGCACAAAATGAGGCAATTAAGAAATTTCAGTTGAATGAATTCCAGGTTAACACATAGAGCTTTGATATAAAAGTCATTTGAAATGTTGTTAATACACCATAGGACAAATAAAATCTCGAAGCCACAAAAATGTTCTTCTTTATTTAGATGTCCTTACAATTTTTTGTGAATAAAGAATGCATATAAACATCAATACTATATTGATGGGTTTCATATTGAAAACTAGAGTTGCAATTCAGTTTCATCAAAATCGAGATTTGAATGCACATTTGGATTTGCCATATTTAAAATAGCCAACTTACAAATCTCAAAATTTTAGGAACTTATTTATTATGTGAATTAAAGGCACTCATAAAGGGGATTTAAATTTCAAATTAAAATTTAAATCTCAAAATATTCAAATGCAGGTTTTGAAATCACCAATGTTTCCTCATGTTTACTTTAGTCACCCTGCCAAATTTGGTGATTTATGGATCGGAGCAGGTCTACTATTTTCTTTTGAATTTTCAACTTGCTAAATGGATGAGGGGATAACAAGGGGGCCCCACCTGTCAGTTCAGGGCATCAGGCTCTGTTTCGAGCTTTGCTGCTGCGCGCGCCACCGAGCTGCTTGCATGGCCACGTAGATGCTTCCTCCCAACATTGAATCCAGCTACTGCTCTTTTGCATTCATCCTCTCCACACTCTCTTATTCTCTCCTGGCCAAAAATATGGAGCCTGGATCTGTTCTTGCTTCAACTGAGCGTCCGTTCATCCATCGATGATTTCTCTACATGTTCCCGGTGAATCATTGTAAACCTGTTTGTTTTGATCCAATTTCTTCGCATGTTGTGATTTGTTGACCCCTTGCGCAGCTCACTAATTCATTCATTTTCCAGCTCATGTCACTCCAGTGAAGAAAACTGCCTTTTCCTAGCGCAAGGAGTTCACCCACTGGTATGTTCTTCAGTTCACCATCGTTTCAGCCCAACACGGTGTGTTTGATCATCCTTCATTGTGCCTTGATTTTCCTTGCCATTTTCCGCGGCCTTCTGATCCTTCCTTTGACAGTTCAAGCCTCACTAGTGCCCTACTCAGTGTTTCCGTGCTTGCCGTGCACTGACAGGCTCTGCTTCAGAGTTCTTGACCACATTCCTGATGACTCTATTATCTTCGAAAGTGAGGACACCATAAGGTGCATGCCTATGTGTTATACATATTTGTCATTCACTTTGTTCATGTTAGTTCTTGTAGCTGATGGATTGGGCTAGTTCTTGCAGTTCTCTTGGAACAGCAAGCTGTAATCCTCCAAATTCTTCGTGAATCATCCATATCATGCCTTTCCTATTAGCGTATGCTTCCATGCTCTGTTGTGCCTCGGCAGAAGCAAACCAATCAGAATTTAATGATCTCTCCATGCCGGATGAGCGAAATTCCCCAATTCCACCGCTTAAACCCTAGATCACTAGCAAATTCATCTTTGTAGTAAATTTGACCTTGAATTACATCCACATTCTTGTTCCTGAGGTCCAGGTGGTGCTCCTCGTGCTTTTTTCGATTGTAATGGCTCACTCTCGAGGGGGAACCACAGCGCTGGCATGCCATTTGCCGCCTCCGCTGTCACCGGCCACATTTGGGCCACCGCCGGACAAATCTGAGGCCACCAACATATTTCCCATGTTGCATTAGCCACAAGAGGCCATTTTTGTGGAGGTTGGAGCATGGAGGAAGACACCTGGCTCTGGCTCGAGGTAGAGGACGACCTCCTGTGCTGGATCATTCGTGGCCGGTTGATCCCGTGTGCCTACACACCTCCCACTCTGTAGCTGTGAGACCTATGTACTGAATACATTGGCATTGATGTCAAAAGTGATGGTTTACATGCAAAGTTTTGAATATATCTGAGATATCCACTTTGGATTGTTTGAACTTGCAGGAACTCGCTTCGCACTATCTGAACTTATCGCACGTTAGTTGCACCTGTTTTTCATTTTAGATTGTCCGAACATTTCCATGTATATTGCATAGCTGCTGTTTGGACCGTTCGAACTTTCTATGTGCTGAAATATTTGTACAGCTGCTATGTTTTAACATGCAATGTTTCAAACTTGCTTTTTGGCTTATGGGAACTTTGCTTAGTATTCTTTTACTAAGTTTTTGATCTGTTTTGGCTGATCATGGTAGACATTATCTTGCTATGTTTGCAACATGCTTATGTGAGGTGCTCACATAAGGTGTTGTGGTGATCGGGCTAACGTGAGTCATGTCGAGGACTCGTGCTCAGAAGATTTGGTTGTTTATTCATGTGCAGGTGTTGCTGAGGTCAAGACATGGCTGGTGACAGTTATCCATTGAACTAGTCTTATTGATAAGATGAGATTTAACAACCAAGTTTTGGAGGAATTATGGTTGAGTTGATCGGAAGTCACACAGCATGTTTGGGTCAAGAACAATGCATATGAAGGTATCGTGGATATTGTTAGAAATTTTTTGCATGTGTGCTACGGATGACATGGAAACATTGTTCCAAGGCACAGTGAAGAGATATAGACGTGAACATATGGCCGGAAAGGTCCAACCGGCTAGTTTATGAATCAAGCCAGCGGCTGAGGTGGTTATGGTTTGTTTATGGAAAGTATCGAGTTGGTTTTGGTTAGATTTCGTGTTTGTCATGAAGTTTAGTTGTTTTAGGAATATTTTGGACGTTCCTAAGGTGTTTGGAAGTCCTAATATTGCTTCTATCTGCTTAAGGAAGAACTTGAGCACTTAAAGAAAGTTTCGGTTGAAACTGAGTAGGATTAGAGAGTCCTAGTCGGATTGGAGTTGCCTTAGGGCTGGTTATATAAGCAAGGGAGACCAGGGCTCATGATTAGACGTAATTGGGCTTTTCCTCTTTTGTTTTGATCAATAAAATTTGTAGTTCTAGAGGAGCTTTTTTGCCTTGTTCATCCGACTTGTTTTCGTCAAGTCTTTCTCGTCGAGTTTCTGCGCAACACGACCTTTCTTTGGTGTTTTGATCATCACTCAAGTTTTACATATCCAATTGACGTGATTCTTTTTGCATTATCTTCATAACTAAATTATATATCAGATGTGAAAATTTCACAGTCATTGGATTTGTGCTTTTTGAGATACACGAGTTTCTTTGCGGCACTGCATATCTGTTTTTAACTTGGGTAGAACAGATTGACCCTTGCTCAGTCTGTTGGTCATAACTTGAGTTTTACTCAACATTCTCTCATGATTCTTGTTGTCGTGTCTTGGTAACTTTATTTTATACAATTAATACCACTTTTTTTCACAGTTTATCACATTTAGATTAGTCGTACACATTTGTTTCTCCAACAGATTGTTTTCGAGAGGTTTTTGTAGCTTCCACTGAAAAGTTTTAATCTACCATTCACCCCCCCTCTGGTACCTTTCATGTGCTCTTTGATCCTACAGTATCCCGTCACTACAACAATCGCGATAATAGACGACGGCCAGGAACCGTCGTCTATAAGGCCTTCACCATCGTCTATAAGTTATAGACGACGGTATAAGCTTATAGACGACGGTAACAGGCCGTCTACGATTATTTGTCGTCTATAAGCTTATATACGACGGTTACCGTCGTTAATTAACTAATTGACGACGGCCAACTTTAGCTGTCGTCAATAAGTTAGCTCCACCACGTGGCAGGATAGAAACCTTATAGACGACGGTAACCGTCATCTATAGGTGTAACTTATAAACGACAGTTGTTGAGGTGCCGTCGTCTATATTGAACCGAAAAGATGACAGTTTCTCTTCGTGGCCGTCGTCTATAAGTGTTCCTTATAAACGAGGGCCAAAGATACACCGTCGTCTATTAATTTTGTGTTTAAAAAAAAATTAGGTATTATACAGGTTTTGCAAACACACAAATATTATACAGAACCACATAACCAGATATTATACAGAAACACATCACACTTCGAAACACCACAGAAACACTAGAAATTTGTATTGTTCAAAATAGAAGACTGCTATGGTTTTTTTTTTGCCAACCTCCCGCTGCCTTGCCTTCTGAAAACATTCTCGACACCGTCAGCAGACCATCTGAAATTTGCCATGTTCAAAACATTCTCGACACCATCAGCATACCATCTGAAAAGACCCAACCTCCTGAAAAACAAAACAGAGACGACGAAACGTTTAGTCCAAATACCAATGCCAAAATATCAAATGAAACCAACACAAAAACCAATCACACATGTACTATTGCCTTTTAAGCCATTTGAATTGCACTGCTTAGGCCCTAAACAAACGACGTTTTATCCACGGCGAACCTAAAAGCTTCAGATCTGCGTAAAGCTCAAAAGCTCACCACGTCAGTGTTGTGAAGAGGCGCCTGGATGCCTAGGCGCCAGCCGGGCGACTGGACGCCTAGGCGCCTAGGCGTCCGCCTAGGTGTCGTCCAGGCGCCCAATTCAAATGCAGACTTCAGACTTGTTTCAGACTGACAGACTTATTCAGATTCAGACTTTGTGGCGACAATAGAGGGTTCAGATTCAAACTTTCAATGATGTATTTGGATGTAACATTGTAATAGATCATCAGCAATGTAAATATGTAAAATGTAATAGATTTTCAATGTAAATGTGTATAACTAACAGTGTAACAGTACAGTACAATGTGATATTGTGATGAATGATGATAAATTGATAAAGACAATGTTCAGTTCAGATTTTAGTAAATTGTGGCGGCCTCGAGCGCGAACGATGGAGAAGCCAAATGAGGACTTAGTCGCGCGGGTGCTGGAAATAGTCCCTAATAGACGACGGTAAAAGGACACCGTCGTATGTTACACCTTATAGACGACGGCCTGTGGTCACCGTCGTCTATAACGACTTAAAGCGGGCCCTATTCAGCACGTTATTGACGACGGACAGTAATAGACGACTGCCCACCATCGTATTTAAGTTATTGACGACGGTTCTAGGTCAACCGTCGTCAATTACGGGATTATTGACGACGGCTAGAAAGTACCGTCGTCTTTTAATTTAAAGACGACGGTCCCGTCGTCTATTAACCTGGCCGTCGTCTATTGTCGCAATTCCTGTAGTGCGTGTGGCTTTATCCCATTGGCTAATACAAAAGTGGTAGACCCACTAGTCAGTGACTGCTAGGTTAATTTCCCAGTCTGCTGTTCAAAGTAAAACGCAGAAAATACCAGATGTTGTAAAAATCATAGCAATCAGTAGAAAAATCCTAAAAATGTCAAATAAATTTTGCCAGATTCCTTGTGACCTATACGATGCATTTGATCATTTAAATTTGTATGAAATGCCTTTTATTTTTCTGATAAATTCTTTTATCTAAACAACTTAGGAATTATTTCCATGAGCAATTGACATTATAAAATTCCCAATCTTTGCCAGAATAATATTCATAGTATTGTCTAAACCTGGTAAAACTTTCAGCCTCATTAATCTTGATTAAGGTGGTTGATTCTGGAGTTTTGTCTTGAGTTAATTGAAAGGTCAATAAAAGTCTAGAATCATTTTTAGAAAATGACAAAACATTGTAAAATCCATAGATCCCTGTAGAGAGCTTGAAAAATTGTGAAACCAATTTTATTAGATTCATAACTAGCCTACCTGTTTGTACAATCTGCTGATATGATAAAACTGCAAGTTTTATCTGTAAATTCATAGATTGGTAAATATTCAAAGATTTATTGAGACCAGATCTAACTGATAGAATTCTGGAAATTTTATGCTGAGTCTCTTAGCTCGTATAAGTTATAC
Source organism: Tuctoria greenei (assembly GCA_036927565.1). Taxonomy (NCBI): domain Eukaryota; kingdom Viridiplantae; phylum Streptophyta; class Magnoliopsida; order Poales; family Poaceae; genus Tuctoria; species Tuctoria greenei. The sequence continues at coordinate 177,134,160 of JAYESD010000004.1, read as the reverse complement.
ATTAAAAATCTCAAGATTTTTAGTAATACTATTCACAATGAATTAAATATGTTACGCCCCTTAGTCCATAAATCACTATATTGATGTGTGTTTGCATTTGATTTTCATATCGATTAGACGAAGGACCCAATGAGGATTTAAAGACTACCGAATTTGAATCTTCTTGACAATAACAGTATTGCGGAACAACAATGTGGCATGCCTTGGTTTGCATTTAAGTGCTTTTTAAAGTATTGTTTTATACACTTCATTGAATAGTATTGCTATGTGCATGAGGTCTATGTTGGATGGAATCCAAATGCATGGCCAAATATGACCAGATGGTTGGGTAGCCACGTGACCCATTGGTCGAGAGGCTTTGCTTAACTTTAGGATGGAAGGATCGGTAGAAGACGAGTAGTTGGAATCTACTCGCGAGATGGTCACCTTTTATCGACCAAAAGTCAAGTAGTTGAATTTTACTTGGGAGAGGAAGTCAAGTAGTGAAGTCTAGTTGCAAGATGAAATTTTGTAGCTCACTCTTTAATTAAGTGAGACGTGGATGGGGAATTCAGTTCCTGTAAGTGGGACAATGCTCGTGACAACATTGGGCCTAGTTCGGTAATGGTGATGCTGATGTTGGAGGGTTCAAATGTAGCCCCATATGTGTCGTTTAAGTACCACGGTGTGTGTGGCGCCGCTCGACAAGTATTGAGATGTACCAGTTGCATATTGGATTTATGGGGTCCAGTAAACCGACGTAACTTGTTAATATTAGTGTGGAGACTTTTTTGAACGCCTCAGGATGGCGGCTGACTGTACATTAGATGTAAACTCTCTCATGTACTCTGTCACTCCATACAGATGGACCCTGAGAGAGGCTACTAACCGAGGCGATTGAACCAATTCAACATGTAGGTGTCTTGTGAAAGGGTTCCACATACGACAAGTATTAAGGGTGACAACACATCTCTTTTGTAAGTGTGTTTGTGTCATGCAAGTCAGTTTTGAATAATTCGAATCACCATCCCTCGCAGATATGAGTATCGCTTGTTCACTGAGTCGTGACATAGTAATAAAGAGTAGTTGGAACTTATGTTATATGCTGATATGAATAATCTCTTGTATTGCAAGAATGAATGTATTAGAGATATTGCAAACTTAATTTATGATTCTTGAACCAAGTAAATTGATGTTTAAAGATGAAAATGAAGGACACACGTGTAGTTGAGTTTATTTATGCAACTTCAACTTTCCTATTATGTTAGAGTCCCTGCATATAAAGTTTCATATATAAATGAGACGGTTATGTCTTGTTGAGCCTCTGTGCTCACATTTGAAAAGTTGTTTTTTATGCAGGTAAGATTATGACGTGTTTCCAAATGTGGCATTACACCTTCAGGTAGCTCGCAGAGTGGAAATTCTACGCACGGCTATATTATCTTCGTGTTGCTTGTCCAAAGCATCCGTGGGCATGGATGACTTTTCTTCTGCTTAGATAGGCTTGATGGTATGAGTTATGTGTATTCCACTACTTTTGTACAAGTCTTGTGATTAGGACATCACAACAGCAGAGACGCGCATTGAACTGCAAGGACCAATCACAAGAGCACGGACACAGTTATTAAATCAGCAGGTGAATTCGTTCTTAACTTCTTTTGCATGTGAGTTTGAGAATAGATTGCTATGTGATGATTTAATTGTTATTAGGAATAATGGAGAAGATCAACAAGTGAAGGAAGGAGGCCTTGGGAGCGTGGAGAACCACCTGGGACGTCCACAAGTAGATGGAAACAGTTTACAACTCGGACTCGAGTTCAACTCGGAGTCCAGGAGCAGTCCACCTTAAAACAGACGCCCAGGAGGTATACGGACTCCGTTTTTGACGTTCTACATATGCACGGAAAGAGGAGAAGATAAACTTTCCAATGGTTCTGGTCCCACCTCAAAACTCCTCCGGAGTCATTGGTAATCGTCGAAACAAGTCGAGTCCAGCTTTCTGTCCGGTGCTACGCCACCGAATCGGGCCTTTGGGCCTTGTATCCTGTAAAAGTCCATTAGGGACGCATCTAATCGTGTTTTGGTCGAACCCTAGCCTATAAATACTGCAGCCACCGGTCATATTCGGTGGGTTTTGCTTAGATCAATAAAATCGCCGTTCTACGGTTTGTGAGACCCCAACTTCGCGATTTCCGATCATGTCTTCTACGTTCTTGCTCGTGTTCTCGGTTGCACTTGCAGGGATTAGCCTTCTTGGCGAGGTCAAGCGTGTGCAGCACGGTTGATAACCAACGGAGCCGTGGTGTAGTGATTGCAGGGGTACTCGAACCGCTCGAGTGCCGCGGATCATCAACGTCGAGTTCTCCACCCCAATCGACATACCTTTCGGAAGATCGGGCCTAAACCTACTCATCAATTGGTATCAGATTTCCAGGTTGCCCATGAGGTATCTTTGTTTTCCTTCCTTCCATTAGATCGATTTTTTTTTGTACCTAGAGTCCACAGAAAAGCAACAAAAAAATTAGATCGATTTTACCGCTTCCCAGACTTTAGTGCCTGCAGTTTCGTTTTTCAGTTTGCATTGTTGAGTTTGCATTCGTGTGGTTGAGTCTTGTTGCTGGTTTAGCTTTGTGTTTTTGGGTCCTAGTTATCGTGTTTCGTCCTTGTTTTCTTGCTATTCGACACCTATTCCACAATCCCTAAATAATAAACCGATCCGCCACGTTCATCGGTTTGCCCTAGCTAGCCGCCTTGCGTGAACTCCCGCATCACCAGCCCTAGATTAGGTGACAAATCTTTGTGCCATTCATCCTTGAATCATCACACACCACCCCATTAGTTGCTGTGCAAATTCCCGATCGTTTTCGTATCCGATTGCGAGTTCTGTTCTCAAACCAAGTTGGAATCAACATCTAAAAAATCGTAACTCGGATAGCCTACCTTAAAACGGCCATAACTTTCGCATACGAACTCGAAATCGGGCAAATTTTTTCTTCAAATTCATCTACGCGAAATTTCGCATCTGATTTTCTGCTGCGTAGCCGCGTTCGGCGAAATTAGATTGCCCAAATTCCCCTCGGAAGATAGGCTATCCGGCCTCCGAAGTTTCAGCACGAATTTTAAAGAATCTTCTTGATTTTCTATAGGCCGCATATTACATCCAACTGAGCTGCAAATTTGTGTGCTTCCTATATTTGTGCTACTGAGTAAAGAAAAAATATCAAAAAAATATTACAAAAAAAGAAAAAAAATAGTGAAGAGCACGCATATTAAAGCAATTGGCCTATACCACTTGGTGCTATTTGTTTGGTTATATCATTCTGTCTTTCTTTTGCCTTGATACTTCCTTGTGTTGTGCTAGGCTCTAGGGTACTCAATTGACCAGCAACAATTTCCTACATTGAATACTTATTCAACTTTGTTTAGCTGTTAACGATTTTGTGCTTATTAGCCACCATATTGTGCCATCCAAGCTCCACCTTTCTCTTGAGCATAACAGGTACCTTTGCAATCACCCCACGCTTCATTGGTTCATCTCACCGTCCACACCACCTGCTGTGTCGGTAAGAACACTTGTAAGAGCGTGGTAAGACGCTTGAGCAAGAGAGATTGTTTTCTTCCACCTTCCACATTGTCACTGTAGTTGATAGGGATAAAATTTTTTGTTGTCTTTTGTTTCCTACTAACAATGGCAGGAGAAGAAAATAATGACGAATGTGTTCAACATGCTGAGTTACGTGATATGATGAAGACCATGACGAATATGTTCGCCAAATACAACGTAGCAACGGAGGAGTCATTGGCAAACTTGACTCGCCAACTGGATGACCTTGCTCTTCGGATGAATACTTTTGAGGCTCGGTTGCCTCTCGCTGGAAGACAAGAAGACAATGCTTATGATGAACTGGAAGATCACAATAATCAGCCAAGACTGCCACTTTATCGTCGAGGTATGGGAGGTAATAATCATAACAATTATAATCGCCCTGCTGATGATCCTTTTGCTAAAGTGAAATTTACTATACCCTCTTTTTCTGGTGCTTATGATGCTGAGGCTTATCTTGATTGGGAGATGACAGTAGAGCAAAAATTTAATTCCCATCTTGTTCCTGAACAACATAGAGTTCGTTAAGCCACTAGTGAGTTTAAGGACTTTGCTATCATATGGTGGAATGAACTTGTTAAAACTAGAACTGATCCTCCAACATGGGATAGATTAAAGGAAGCTATGCGTGTTCGATTTGTTCCTCCATCTTTTCAGCGGGACCTTCGCAAAAAATTGCAGCGTTTAGACCAAGGTAACATGTCCGTAGAGGAGTATTATCAAGAGTTACAAAAGGGTATGCTGCGTTGTGGGGGTAGTAGAGGACATGGATGATAAAATAGCTCGTTTTTATGGGGGGTAGAGGCGTGAAATTCAGGACATTGTTGATTACAAAGAATATGATACTATTAACAGATTGTTTCAGCTTGCTATGTTGGCAGAAAAAGAATTGCAGGGCCGACAACAACAGCAACAACGCACGAGGAGCAACTTCACGCCGCGTGCAGCAACTACACCATCCAAAACAGCACCATCTTCGGCCCCCCGTGCAGCGACTACACCACCCAATGGCGGCCAACGAACTATACCTTCTGCTCCACCTTCTCGCGTGCCGGAAGGCAGCAAGGCGACATCATTCAAGCCTTCGTCGTCCACTCCTTCTACGGGTCGTACTTCTGACATTAAGTGTCACTGCTGCCAGGGACTTGGTCATATGATGAGAGATTGCCCGAGCAAACGAGCATACATAGCACGCGACGATGGCGAGTATGATAGTACTTCGGATGTTGAAGATGAATATTCTCTTGCTACTGACTTTACAGATCCAAATGACGAACACACCAAAGAAGAGGTACTTGGTACAGTGGCGACGGAGAACTATAGGAGCATCATTGTGCAGCGTGCCTTGAGCTCCAAAGTGGAGACCGACGACAAGCTACAACGACACAACCTCTTCCACCTGTTTCTCGTCATCAAGGACTGCCGTGTACACACTATAATTGATGGAGGTAGCTGCAATAACTTGGTAAACACGAACGTCGTCATGAAACTCGGTTTGACAACAAGAGCACACCCTCATCCGTACCACATTCAATGGTTCAACAACAGCGGTAAGGTTCGGGTAACACAAACAGCGAGAATCCATTTTTCAATTGGTTCATACCATGATTTTGCTGATTTTGATGTTGTTCCTATGGATGCTTGTTCTCTTTTATTGGGTCGTCCTTGGGAATTTGATACAGATGCTATTCATCATGGTAGAACCAATAAATATACTCTAATGCATAAGGGAAATAAAATCACTTTGCTCCCCATGACTCCTGCTGAAATTGTGCATTTTGAGAAGAGTAAAATTCGTGAGGGCAAAGCATCTAAATTAGAATCTGAAAAACAGCAAGTTATTAAGTTAAAATCACCATCATTGCTCGCAACTAAATCTGAACTTGCTGATTTATTCGATGCTAAGGGGATGTGCTATGCTTTAGTTTGCAAAGAAGCCATGTTTTCACTTCATGAATTGTCTATTGCATTGCCCCCTGCTGTTGCTAACCTTTTGCAGGAGTTTGAGGATGTGTTTCCCTCCGAGATACCCCCTGGTTTACCACCGATGAGAGGCATTGAACACAAGATCGATTTGATTCCAGGAGCAAGTTTGCCAAATCGTGCAGCATACAGGGCGAATCCACAAGAAACTAAGGAAATTCAGCGACAAGTCCAAGATCTTTTGGACCGCGGGTACATTCGTGAAAGCCTTAGCCCTTGTTCCGTTCCTGTTCTTTTGGTTCCTAAGAAAGATGGTAGTTGGCGCATGTGTGTTGATTGTCGAGCGATTAATAACATCACCATTCGATATCGTTATCCGATTCCTCGATTAGATGACATGCTTGATGAATTGAGTGGTGCTATCATCTTCACAAAAATTGACTTGCGTAGTGGTTACCACCAAATTAGAATGGCACTAGGAGATTAATGGAAAACTGCATTTAAAACCAAGTTTGGACATTATGAGTGGTTAGTCATGCATTTTGGTTTAACTAATGCACCCAGCACCTTTATGCGATTAATGAACGAGGTTTTACGTGCTTTCATTGGACAATTTGTGGTGGTTTACTTCGATGATATCCTCATTTACAGCAAGTCATATGATGAACATCTTGATCATTTACGTGCTGTTTTTACTGCTTTGAGAGATGCACGTTTGTTTGGTAACCTCGAAAAGTGCGTTTTTTGCACCAATCGAGTCTCGTTTCTTGGCTATGTCGTTTCCTCACAGGGAATTGAGATGGATGAGGCAAAACTTGAAGCAATCACCAGCTGGCCAGCCCCAACTACCGTCACACAGGTTCGTAGTTTTCTTGGTCTTGCAGGATTTTATCGGCGCTTTGTGCGGGATTTCAGCACCATTGCAGCACCTCTACATGAGCTAACGAAGAAGGGAGTTCCATTTCGATGGGTCGAACAGCAGCAACAAGCTTTTGATGCCCTCAAATTGAAGCTTACACAAGCACCATTACTACAACTTCCTGATTTTGACAAGACCTTTGAGCTAGAATGCGATGCAAGCGGCATTGGTATTGGAGGCGTTCTCATACAAGGAGGTAAACCCGTTGCTTTCTTTAGTGAAAAACTTCATGGTCCTTCTCTGAATTATTCCACTTATGATAAGGAATTGTATGCCATAGTACGTGTATTACAAACTTGGCAACATTATCTTTGGTCTAAGGAGTTTGTCATACATTCCGATCATGAATCATTGAAGTATCTTAAGTGTCAAACCAATCTGAATAAACGACATGCTAAATTGATTGAGTTCATAGAGTCGTTTCCATACATCATTAAGCATAAGAAAGGGAAGGAAAATATCATTGCCGATGCATTATCTAGGCGTTATACCATACTGTCCCAACTTGATCATAAAATCTTTGGTTTGGAAACAATTAAAGCATTATATCCTACTGATTTGGACTTCAAAGATGCTTTTGAAAATTGTAGAGAAGGAAGAACTTGGAATAAATATGTGCTGCGAGGGGGTCTTCTCTATCGTGCTAACAAGCTATGCGTTCCAGCTAGCTCCGTTCGTCTATTGCTTTTGCAGGAAGCACATGGAGGAGGTTTGATGGGACATTTTGGAGTGAAGAAAACTGAAGATGTGCTGTCCACACACTTCTTTTTGCCAAAGATGAGGCGTGATGTCGAGCGCTACGTGCCACGATGCACTACTTGCAACAAAGCTAAATCTCGCCTTAACCCACATGGTCTTTATATGCCTCTTCCTGTTCCTAGTGTACCTTGGGAGGATATTTCTATGGACTTTGTTTTGGGATTGCCTAGGACTAAGAGGGGGAGGGATAGTATTTTTGTATTGTTGATCGTTTTTCCAAAATGGCACACTTTATACCTTGTCATAAGAATGATAATGCCTCACACATTGCTGATTTATTTATGACGGAAATTGTTCGTTTACGTGGTGTGCCAAATACCATTGTTTCTGATCGTGATGCAAAATTTTTAAGTCATTTTTGGAGAACTTTGTGGTATAAATTGGGAACCAAGTTGCTGTTTTCAACTACATGTCACCCACAAACGGATGGACAGACTGAGGTAGTTAATCGTACTTTATCCACTATGTTGTGGGCTGTCTTGAAAAAAAATTTGAAGTTGTGGGAGGAGTGTTTACCACATATAGAATTTGCTTACAACAGATCCGTTCACTCCACGACAAAGGTAAGTCCATTCCAGGTAGTGTATAGTTTCAATCCCCGTGCTCCTATTGATTTACTACCTTTGCCTCCTTCTGAAACTATAAATTTGGATGCTACACAACGATCTGAATTCATTCTTAAGATGCATGAAACTACAAAGAAAAATATTGAAATGATGAATGAGAAGTATAGGATTGCAGGTAGTAAAGGTAGAAAAGAAGTAAAACTTGTACCGGGCGATTTGGTGTGGTTACATTTGAGAAAAGAGCGATTTCCCGACTTGAGAAAATCTAAACTTATGCCACGAGCTGCTGGTCCATTTAAGATCGTTGAAAAGATTAATGATAATGCATATAAGCTTGAATTGCCTCCCAATTTTGGGGTTAGTCCTACATTTAACATTTCAGATTTGCGACCGTACTTGGGAGAAGAAGATGAACTTGAGTCGAGGACGACTCCAATTCAAGAGGGGGAGGAGGATGAGGACATCACAACAGCGGAGACACGCATTGAACTGCAAGGACCAATCACAAGTGCACGGGCACGGTTATTAAATCAGCAGGTGAATTCGTTCTTAACTTCTTTTGCATGTGAGTTTGAGAATAGATTGCTATGTGATGATATAATTGTTATTAGGAATAATGGAGAAGATCAACAAGTGAAGGAAGGAGGCCTTGGGAGCGTGGAGAACCACCTGGGACGTCCACAAGTAGATGGAAACAGTTTACAACTCGGACTCGAGTTCAACTCGGAGTCCAGGAGCAGTCCACCTTAAAACAGACGCCCAGGAGGCATACAGACTCCGTTTTTGACGTTCTACATATGCACGGAAAGAGGAGAAGATAAAATTTCCAATGGTTCTGGTCCCACCTCAAAACTACTATGGAGTCATTGGTAATCGTCGAAACAAGTCGAGTCCAGCTTTCTGTCCGGTGCTGCGCCACCGAATCGGGCCTTTGGGCCTTGTATCCTGTAAGAGTCCATTAGGGACGTGTCTAATCGTGTTTTGGTCGAACCCTAGCCTATAAATACTGCAGCCACCAGTCATATTCGGTGGGTTTTGCTTAGATCAATAAAATCGCCGTTCTACGGTTTGTGAGACCCCAACTTCGCGATTTCCGATCATGTCTTCTACGTTCTTGCTCGTGGTCTCGGTTGCACTTGCAGGGATTAGCCTTCTTGGCAAGGTCAAGCGTGTGCAGCACGGTTGATAACCAACGGAGCCGTGGTGTAGTGATTGCAGGGGTACTCGAACCGCTCGAGTGCCGCGGATCATCAACATCGAGTTCTCCACCCCAATCGACATACCTTTCGGAAGATCGCGCCTAAACCTACTCATCAATTGGTATCAGATTTCCAGGGTCCCCATGAGGTATCTTTGTTTTCCTTCCTTCCATTAGATCGAATTTGTTTGTACCTAGAGTCCACAGAAAAGCCACAAAAAAATTAGATCGTTTTTACCGCTTCCCAGACTATAGTGCCTGCAATTTCGTTTTTCAGTTTGCATTGTTGAGTTTGCATTCGTTGTTGTCGGTACCCTAAAAACCATACACCCCCTGAGTTTACAAAGATCTCAGGGGAAGGACGACTACTCGAGTTGAATACCCTCGGAGGCCTACTTGTCAGACATGACCGGACCAGCTTTTCCAACATGGTTAGTCCCTAGGTCGCCACGTGTACTACCGAACCGGAACTACCACCCACAAAGGGGGAAGCACCGGACTGAGTACCGAAACGACACCTCCGGATCTAACCCCTGACCGAGAGAAGCTCCGGACCTGACACGTGTCAAGTAGCACCGGAGCTTCTTGCTTCCCGCAGCAAGCTCCGGAGCTGCCACATGTCTAAACATCGGAGCAAGCCACCTTTAACCTCCGGGAAACCTTGTAACTGCTCCGGATCTTCAAAGGAAAGCAGAGGGTTTCATTACCCGTTTAAATGTCATTAATGCCATATTAATGACACTTAAACGGACGATCTTAATGCCTGTAACGGCACTGTCAAAGCCCGTTACAGGCTCATTAACAACAATTAATCATGTATCAATACTAGTAACCGCCAGGGCCACATGTCAGGCCAGGTAGCTTGTAACGGCCTGTCTTTGTACTATAAAAGGACAGGCCGACGATACACAAAAGGAGGACAGACGGTAGATCATACGTGATAAGCCAATACAACATCAACAACCCCGTGGAGTAGGGTGTTACGCTCAGGCGGCCCGAACTACGTAAATCCTAGTGTCTCCAGTGTTATATCGCAATTCACCTTCTTGAGTCTCCGTGCGCCCACACCGAACTACGAACTCCTTCGACACTTTAGCTGTGTCAGGAGATCTGCCGACTCCAACAGTCGACAGTTGGCGCGCCAGGAAGGGGGGCGCCTCAGATTTTCGAGAATGGTGAACTCCGCGGCTCGATCATCTAATGGCCAACCTGCTGTTCAAGCTGTTGAGGGCAATCCCTCCAACAGGCAACCACCAGCAGGAGCCACTCTCCCACCACCACCGTCTTCTCCGGTGAATCGTGCTGGACAACGCGATGGTGCTCCGGCGTCACTGACTGCGTCAGCAAGTCATGACAACCTGGAACATGCGCTCCATGCAGCGCGTGCTCTTCTCCAACGACCACCACCTCCGGACGCATCTCGAGATGCAATGGAGCAGTGGAGGGACGATGTGGAGCATTTGGTCGCAGCAGCGGCCGAACGTCTCAACAACCACGGACCTCCTCCTTCCGGACGAGCCCCGTCGCAGCGGCGGACTTTGTCTGGGAGACTTGGTCCGCACGTCTCCAACAATAGGAGACGTTCTGCGTCACAGCAGGTGACATCGTTGCCCTCCGGGGCACGACGTACCCATACGGTATCTAGGCTTTCAACTCATGACCTCCGGGCAGAGTTGGATCGCCGATACCGCCAACAGGATGGCCGTGTCCACATCGAGCATGCTCGTGAAAGACGGGAAGCTCAGGACCTTTCTACTCTGGAAGGAGTAGGAGGAGGCTGTCCAGCCCTAGCCATGCACCTGCGCATGGTTAGATGGCCACAGAAGTTCCGGCCACACCTGCCGGAAAAATTCGACGGGACTGTTAATCCCGCTGAATTCCTTCAGATATACTCCACTGCAATCTTGGCAGCTGGAGGAAACGAGGCTGTAATGGCCAACTACTTTCCAGTGGCCTTAACCGGGACTGCCAGGTCCTGGTTTATGAGCCTTCCACCCAACTCTATAAACAGTTGGGAAGAGTTGTGCCGTCAGTTCACTGCCAACTTCGGGAGTTCATACACCCGACCAGGCACTGAACTGGATCTTTTTGCTGTCGTGCAAAAAGGGGGAGAATCTTTGCGGTCCTTCATCCAGAGGTTCTCTCAGGTACGCAACACAATCCCTTCTATCTCAAGTGCTTCTGTCATCGTGGCATTCAGACAGGGCGTACGGGACAAGAAGATGTTGGAGAAGCTGGCGATCAAAGAGATCACCAGCGTCACGGAACTCTTCAGCCTGGCAGACAAATGTGCCAGAGCTGCGGAGGGCCGTGAAATGCACTCCAAACCAGCCTCGGAGGATCACAAGAAATCATCTAAAGAAGAAGTTGCTACCTCTGAGGGTGGCAAGAAGAAAAAGAAGACCCACGGCAAGAAGAAGCCGTCGGCCGGCGCATCCAACGTTGCAGCTACTGCAACTCCTGGTGGCTGGGGGCCACGCCCTGAGAAGCGACCTCGACCGTCTCCCGAAGATGGTGGCAAACCCAAAGTGTGGTGTCCCATTCACAAAACGGGCAGCCACAGTTTGGAAGACTGCCGGGAGGTCCAAAACCTTGCCGAGCGCTACAGCAAGCGCCGGGAAGGATCTCCTTTTCGACAGAGGGAAGGAAAACAGAAGGTCGACGAAGCTCCGGCTGAAGAGGAGTTAGGGTTTCAGGATCCCAAAAAGGTCCTGAAGGCCGTCTATACCTCGGTCGACAACGACTCTGACGTCTCTGACAACGAGCGTCGGAAAACCATGAACACCATTTTTGGTGGGTCATGGGACATCACTTCCCGTCGCGTCATTAAGACTATGCGGCGGGATATGGCCGCTGTAGCTCCTACAGCTAGACCGGAGCCACATCGAAAGTGGATGGACATATCCATCAGTTTTGATGCTTCGGATTGTCCTCGAAGCATGGTCGGAGCTGGACAGTTACCTTTGATGGTATCTCCTACCATTAATAACATCCAGCTCCATCATGTTATGGTGGACGGAGGTTCGGGGCTGAACCTCATAAGCTTTTACCAAGCTTCAGCTTCGACCTTCGGATCTCCAGCCCTCTCGACCTTTCTCCGGAGTAGGTCCGGGGGCCATTACTCCACTCGGAACTATAACTCTCCCCGTTACCTTAGGGACACGGGAGAAGTACCGCACCGAGAAGTTGGTCTTCGACGTCGCTCAGATCAACTTACCATTCAACGCCATCTTGGGTAGACCTGCCTTATACAAATTTATGGCAGCTGCTCATTATGGATACTTGGTGTTGAAGATGCCAACACCAGTAGGCGTTCTCCGGATCCGCGGAGATCGCACCGTCGGGGTAACTGCTCTAGAGGAGCTACATGCATTAACCACGGCGCAAGAGGAGGACTCCAGACAGGAGCAAGCTCCAAAACCCCCGAGCATTCGTCAACGGGGTTCAACCTCTGCACCATGTGTGCAGCCAAGCGGCGACACCGACATTCCCGTCAAGGTCGTCCAAATTGGTTCCGATGCTGCTCAAACCACCCGCATATCGGGAGGGTTGAACGACAAATAGGAATTCGCGCTCATCACTTTCCTTCGGGCTAATGTTGACGTGTTTGCCTAGCAACCGTCACAAATGCCTGGGATCCCTAGGGAAGTGATTGAGCACAATCTGAAGATTTACCCCGATGCTCGGCCTGTTCATCAGAAGCCTCGGAAGCAATCCGTAGAGCGACAGAACTTCATCCGACAAGAAGTGAAGAAGTTGCTCGAAGCCGGATTCATCCGAGAAGTCTTCCATCCAAAATGGCTGGCAAACCCAGTCGTTGTGCCCAAGGCCGGCGGGAAGCTTCGAATGTGCATCGACTACACCACACTGAATAAGGCATGTCCAAAAGATCCATTTCCACTACCTAGAATAGATCAGATAGTGGATTCCACCTCTGGGTGTGAGTTACTGTGTTTCCTAGACGCATATTCTGGGTATCATCAAATCAGGATGTCTAGGGAGGATGAAGAGCATACTTCCTTCATCACAGTAGATGGATTGTATTGTTACACAGCCATGCCATTTGGTCTCAAGAATGCAGCTTCAACTTTTGTATGAGCTATGTACAAAACTTTTGAAGAACTCATCAGAGATATAGTGGAAGTGTACGTCGATGACATCGTGGTCAAGGTCAAGAATAAGGAGTCCCTATTGGACACCTTGCAGGCTGTCTTCGACAAGCTGCGGGCCACCCGCACGAAGCTAAACCCAGACAAGTGTGTCTTCGAGGTTAGCTCCGGAAAACTTCTGGGGTTCCTGGTAAGTCACCAGGGCATAGAAGCAAATCCGGCGAAGATAAAAGCCATTGAAGACATGCAGCCACCAACCCGCATCAAAGACGTTCAAAAGTTAACTGGGTGTCTAGCTGCCCTCAGTCGGTTCATATCAAGACTGGCGGAACGGGCGCTCCCCTTCTTCAAGTTGTTGAGGAAGTCTGGACCATTCCAATGGTCCGAAGAAGCAGAGAAGGCATTCCAGGAGCTGAAACAGTTCCTCACTACCCTACCAATTCTGGTAGCTCCAAACCCTGGTGAGCCCTTGCTACTTTACATTTCAGCTACTGACGAGGTTGTCAGTATGGTTCTGGTTGCGGAGAGACCAGAACTATCCCATAATCAGGAATCCAGACCGCTTCGGGAGGGTCCGGAGGTCCCTGAAAGTGAGTCTGGGTCCCAGCTCCCAGACTCAAATCCACAAGAAGTCACTTCAGAAGACTTAGACCCCTCCGAGAGGATCCAAGTCATTTCTGAAGAAGCTCCAGGTTCCTCCAGCCAGAACCCGGAGGTCCCTGAAGAGAATCTGGACTCCTCCGACAGGGTGCGGATCAATGGAGAGGAAGCTTCGGACCCCTCCGGGAGGGTCCGCACCATTCAAAGTCCGGTATACTTCATTAGTGAAGTATTACATGATGCCAAGACTCGATACCTAGAGGTGCATAAGCTGCTTTATGCCGTTCTTATTGCCTCTAGGAAGCTCCGACACTACTTCCAAGCTCACAAAGTCTCGGTGGTGACCTCTTATCCACTTCGAGCGATCCTGCATAATCCCAATTCAACTGGGAATATTGCAAAGTGGGCAGCGGAATTGGCTGAATTCGATCTCGAATTCATTTCAAGACAAGCAATCAAGAGTTAAGCGTTGGCAGACTTCGTGGCGGAATGGACTCCCTCTCCATCAAACTCTGGGTGCCCCAGCGAGCAGAAGATGGAACATCAAGTTCCAACCTTCACCGAGCCCCATTGGACTCTTTACTTCGATGGCTCCATGCAGAAGCAGGGGGCCGGTGCTGGAATCCTTCTCCTTGCACCGACTGGGGAGAAGGTAAAATACATGGTACACCTTGACTTCATGGCAACCAACAACATGGCGGAGTATGAAGCACTCATCTGCGGGCTAAAGGTTGCACTGTCATACGGTGTCAAGCAACTGCTGGTCAAAGGAGATTCACAGCTCATCATCAAGCAGGTGAAGGGTGAATGCTCCTGCAATAATCTCCAATTAGCTGCTTACCTCCTTGAAGTCCAGAGGCTTCAGAAGGACTTTGAAGTCCTAGACCTCAACCATGTTCAGCGTGCCCACAACGCTGAAGCTGACGAACTCTCGACCAAAGCGTCAACCGGAGCTCCAGCTCCTGACGGAATCTTTGTCCGGAGGTTGTCAAAACCGACAGTTCAGCCTGCTGAACTGAACGAAGGGGGCGAGATCAGCATCCCGAAGCTAACGGTCCCGATGGCCCTGTTACCATGGCAGCCATCAAGGGTCGTAGGTGCTGCCGGAAGCTCCGAGCAACCCAGCACGCAAGACTCAAATACTCAAGTCAGTTCCGATGCATGGATCTCGGAGATCCGGAACTACTTGAAAGACAACATCCTTCCTGACGATGACGTATCCGCTGACCGGGTAGTCAGATTGGCTAAAAGATACACACTGGTAGAAGGGGATCTCTACCGGCGCGGTGCCAACGGCATCCTAATGCGGTGCATCACAAGGGAAGAAGGTTGCGAGATTCTCGCAGAAATCCATGGAGGCGAGTGTGGGAACCACGCATCTTCCCGCACGCTGGTCGGAAAAGCCTTCCGGCATGGCTTCTACTGGCCTACAGCACTCCAGGATGCCACTGAGCTGGTAAAGAAATGCGAAGCATGCCAATTTCATGCAAGGCAAATTCACACACCCGCTCAGCCCTTACAAATGATACCTCCTACATGGCCCTTCGCTGTGTGGGGGGTGGACATCTTGGGACCCTTCCCAAGAGCCGTCGGAGGTTACAAGTTCCTGTACGTCGCCATCGACAAGTTCACCAAGTGGCCGGAAGCTACTCCAGTTGTGACGATCAACAAGCAATCTGCTATCAACTTTCTACAATCCATTGTAAGCAGATTCGGAGTTCCAAACAAGATCATCACTGATAATGGGACTCAATTCACAAGCTCCGCATTCCAAGGGTATTGCGAAGACCTCGGCATACAGGTTTGCTACGCTTCCGTAGCTCATCCCGCCAGCAATGGCCAAGCTGAGAGAGCAAATGCAGAAATCCTTAAAGGACTCAAAACGCGCACCTATGAGCGTTTGAAAAAGCACGGAGCCAATTGGATCGAAGAGCTTCCGCCCACTCTGTGGGCCAACAGGACTTCTCCAAACCGGTCAACCAGAGAAACACCCTTCTTTCTGGTGTACGGAGTTGAAGCAATCCTTCCTCCGGAAATCACCATGGGTTCGCTCCGAGTCTGGACCTTCGACGAAGCCGCGCGGGACCAGCTCCGGCATGAAGACCTAGACCTCCTCGAGGAGGGAAGGTGCCAAGCAGCTGTTCGGAATGCCAGATATCGCCAGGCTCTACGGCGTTATCACCAGCGGCATGTACACAACCGACAGCTCAAGGAAGGCGATCTGGTGCTACGGAGAATACTATCCAGAGAATGGCTAAACAAACTTTCCCCTGGATGGGAGGGGCCCTTCCGAGTGATCATAGTATCCCGTCCCGGAAGCGTTCGCTTGGCTGCTGAGGATGGGACACCTCTCCCAAATCCTTGGAACATCGAGCACCTCCGTAAGTTCTACACTTAATTTCACGGAGGTGAGTCTTGAGTAACTTGAGATGTATGTTATAGAGTCATTGTACAGAGTCGGGTAGTTCCTCCGGGAGAGCAGCCGGACCTTTTCCGAAAGGTCTGTAAAGCTCAAGCAGCACTTGTTACAGTCCCCGGACTAAAAGCGTGGCTAACTACCCTGGGTTAAACGAGAAACCAAGCACACTTGGCCTGGTCCCGTACCCTGAGAATGTACTTGTTTCTCCTGTACCCCGTACCTATAATGAAAGACATCTTCATGTGAAATAGACTCCACATGCATTCATTTTGTGCAGGCTCGATATTTTTATTTTTCTCTTTCTTGTCTATAACAGAAACGTGCAATTCTTAGGAAATTTTAGTTTGACCGGTTTATATACGACTTGAGTTGAATTGTCAGAACTCTTGGATTTAAATATCGTTTATGGCCAACTCGCCTGAAAGCCGCCAAGCCAATCTAGGGCCGGAGTGTGCTATCGACTTAGCCTGGTCAAGCACCTTAAGTACGCCACTCTACCTACACCCCGACAGGCCAAAGTAAGGCGGGTCCATGGATAGTTGGATCTAAGAGAAAAGACAACGCTTCCAGTTGTATTTAAAATCGCGTTCAATTTAAAATTTACTTGAGAATCGTAAGCCGTGATGAAATTATAGACAAGGAACAAATTTTATCGTTTTTCTTGGCTTAAGTATGCAGGAAAAACAAAATGTACGTTGATGGAGAAAAGCCGGAGCTAACCAAGCTCCGACCCCCTCAAGGGGGTCTACCATCGGCGCTGAGTAAAAGATGGTGAGAAGACCCCGTACATGGAGTCCGTTGCCAACTTACCAAGTGATGCTAAAGGTCATTGCCGAAGCTACTAAGCTCCGACACCTTGGAGTACTAACTATCGACGCTCTAAGTGTTGATAGAAGCTATTGCCGGAGCTACTAACCTCCAGCGATGGACAGTACCGAAGCTTCTAAGCTCCGACAACTTCAGGGGACCTTCACTATCAAAGACTTCGGAACCAAATTCTACAAGTTCGAAGCAAATTCGTCTTCAACAAAACTCAGTATCCTTTTGGTACATGTTCACAATCAAATTGTGTACATCTACCAGGGGGCCAAGAGAAGATAAAGATGTTGAAGACAAAAAATGAAATTCGCAAAAATTTGGGGATTTCATTTATTTGGAGACAGGAGATTACATCTGGAAACAAGGGAGTACAAAATTGAGGAAAAAGAGAAAATACAAGCGGAAGCTAAAGAAATGATCCTAGACCCTATGGAAGAACTCGACGACCTTCTGGGCGACCTCCGATACGCTGGCTCGGGTAGCTTCGCCTTCTCCTTCGACGGGGCCTTCAAGCACCGGGTCCAGAGGAAATTGAGGGTTCCGGCTGGTATAGCACGTCAACACGTATTTTGTGACGTTCCTCGCCAGGGATTGCCCCTCGACCTCCAGTTGGTCCGCGATGACGTCGCCCACCTTGGAGAGCTTGCTGCCTGCTGTGCTCAACGCTTGCAGCGCGAGGTCCGGCTCCGGCTCCAGATCATCCGGGCGCACGGGGCTGAAACCCATCGGCGTCAGCGCATCATTGGCCTTACCCAGGAACTCCCAAATCTGCAGGGAGTCCACTGTCCTCAGGCTCTTCACTTCTTCCAAGGATCTCTTGGCCGCCGTCAGTTCGGAATTCTCACGGGCGAGGCGCTCAACTTCTTTGGCGTTTTGCTGAATCTTTGCAGCAACCCGCCTCTCAAGTCTTCCGAGCTCCTCCTCCCGGAGGTGGATCTTGTTCCGACGGTCGACCAGGTCTTTCTCCCTAGCCTCCACTTTCTTCTCTCGGGCAACAAGGGCACACTCGTATTCGTAGAGTTCCTGCCCTCGCACCCAGGTCTTCTCCTCTTCCTCGAGGCAGCGCTGTTCCAACTTCTTAGTGCGCTCCTCGAGACCCTTGTCCGCCAGAGCTGTTTTCTCGGCGAGCTCCTCTTCCCTTCTCAGGATGTCGTTCCGCAGCTCCAGGAGTTTTTGCTCTTCGTCTTCGAGCCGTCTCTCCCTCCCTTCGAGCACCTCTCGGCGCTTGATGAGAGCTGCGTTGATGGCTTCAAGCTGCTCGAACCGAGCATTGGCCGCGTCATTGGCAGCCTTGGCCTGATCATGGAACTCCCGAGAATGAGCGTCGAGGGCATGGGTCATGTTCTGCCTCTCATCCAGCAGCTTCTCCCAACACTCCAGGCGGATCCTCTCCCGCTTGATCCACTCCTTGTCAGCCGCATGCCTCGACTGCGCCAGCTTAGTCTCGAAGTGGAGCCGATTACGCCACTGCCTAAGGGTTTGGCGCTCCTTTTCAAGAGCCTTGCAGTCGTGGAAGAAGGCCAGTTGGACCTGACGTAGACTGGAGCAGGCGTTGTCGATAGACATCGACAGTGGGATGGGCTCCGGACCTGCTGGGGTCTCCTCCGCTGGTTCTAGCGGGTCTTCACGTACAAAAATTGGGTCCCACTCTACGAGAGCGGAACCCTGAGCTTCCTAAGCGCTAGGGCCTTCCTCCGGGATGGCCTCAGTCGCCATCGAAGAAGGCCCCGCCGCCAAGTCTTCATTCGCCCCCTCAGGCAGGGGGCCGGCGACTTCGTTTAGGCACTCTGGCTCTGCCACAGGTACCATCGATGTCGTCGCCCTCGGAGCAGGAGCTACTGTTGGCTCCGATCGGTGCACCTCTTCTGAGGGAGACCCGAGCTCCCTCGCCTCTTCAACCGCCAGCTCTGCGACCGGCGCTCCAACAATAACCGGCTCAGCGACCGGAGCATCGGAGGTAACCGACTCAACTGTCAGAACTACCTCGACTTCCGGCTCGCACGCCGGAGCTTCAATCACCTCCGGTTCAATCGCCGGAGCTTCAACAAGTTCCGGCCTAAGACCGGGACTATCACTTCTTCCGGCTCTACAGCCGGAGCTTCCATTACTGCAGCACAAGGACCCAGAGCTTCAATCTCCAAGACAAGTGCCGCCGGCATGTCTTCACTCCTGTGGTCCGGCACTACCACGGGAAGTTCTGGGGACGAGTCAAGGTTCATAACCACGACAGCCGGCGCCGGAGCTGTCGCAGCCTCAGCCACCATTTGGGGCGGAGCCGGGACAGGAGCGGAAGCTCCCACGGCTTCAGAAACTGTGGCGGGGGTGGAGCTTCACCCCCTTTCTTAGGGACGCTGCAGAGGATGGATAAAGAGAATTAACAAACAATCACTACAACTAAAAAGTTAACCAGGGTGAACATCAAAAATTACCTTGGAAGGCTCCCGCACCAGCTTGCGCGGAACCTTTTACCCGGACGTTCCGGGCTGGCCAGAGTTGGCGTAGGAGCTCTAGGAGGCCCCCCAGAACTTGCCGCAGCCACGGGAGATTCCCTAGTTGAGGCTCTCCCCGATCGGGAGGAACCCCTGGACCTGGAGACTCCAACCGCCCCGGGGGCCGGAGCCGTACACCCGGAGCTAGCACCACCAGAGGGCTCTACCACAGAGACGGAAGCGCTTCGGGAGGATCCCACTGCAGGAACAGTCTCGTTCCGGGAGGACCCCACCACGTGGACAGTTGCCACGGCACCAGAAGATCTTCCCCCTTGTGGAGAAGGAGCCAAGGTAGAAGCAGCGGGCATGACGGACCTTCCGTCGACATGCCGCAACTTCCTCTTCCGACTCTCCGGCTCCTCCGCCAGCTCCTTGCCCTTGCCGATGACTTCAACCCTCGGCTGTGGAGCAGGGACTGAGCCATCTTCGGGCACCCCAGGGATCGCCACCCGGGTGGTTGGTCTCCTCTCGACGACGCCAAGGTCGTCAAGCGCAGGCATCTTCCGCCGGAGCTCTCTGCTGAACTCCACTTCCACATTCAGAGGGAGAAAAGTCGGCGGCGGAGTCAAGTAATCTCCGTCGACGTCGATGCCGTGCTGGAATTTCTTGAGGTGGAACTCCAGGGTCTTCCCCACCATGTCAGACTTCAACCCGGTTTCAACCCGGTCCTCATCCATCACGCTGTTGAGGGCCCAGGCGAGCTTCTCCCTCCTCTTCAGCGGCGCCCACCTGTTGGTCAGGAAGTTGCAGAATACCGCCTGGGGAGTCAATCCTCCCTCCACACATCGGCGGATCCTGGTCAGGACAGGGTCAAAAACTTCCGCCAGCACCAGGACTTCACTCCATATCGATGCGTCGATGCTGGGCAGACTGTCTGGCAGTTCCAATCGCTCATGCTCTTCCACCCTGATGACAATCCAATCTTTCTTCCAGTCATCCCACTTCTCGGAAGGGAATGACCGGAGGTACTTGAACGGGCACTTCTTGCGCTTCACGAAATAGTAGAAGCCAAGATACTCGTTGCTCCGGCCGGTGGTGTGAACGGTGAAGAAGGTTCGGAAGAGCTCGACGCAGGGGGGGATGCCCACCCACATTTCGCAGAAGTGGACAAAGATGGACACAAGGAGAATGGAGTGAGGACCAAGGTGGTATAGCTGCAGACCATAGAAGTCTAGCAGCATCAAGAAGAAAGAAGAAAATGGTGGGATCAGTCCCACCATGGCGTACGAAGAAAAGTACACCATCTCGCCAGCGCGCTCCTTCTCAAAGGGGAGCTCTCCGCCGGCGCGAACCGAGCGGCTGAAGAAGTCTGAGGACCACCCCATAAGGGCCCGAACCTTCTTCAAATCGTTGTCGGTCTTCAGGCGACTCTCGCGCAGACCCAACTCCATCGCAGCACAGCTAGGCAAGAGAGGAAGAGCAAAGTACGAGTCGGGAGTTTGAGAGCAAGATCAGATGGGAGGCGTAAAGAACTCCCGACGGTACGCCCTTTCCTTCTTAAGTAAGCCCTCGCAACGCTTGGATGGAAACCGCAGGGGAGTCAAAAATACTACTCAAGAGTTCAATTCAGCCGATGACAAGGGGGCCCGGGACCACCCCGACGATCAAGTCGAGGTTCTCACCCAGGCGAACGGTTGTCATCACGAGGCGGGAAACCCAAAGGCGGCGGCCTGACAAGGCGCGCGGAACCGATACGGTTTTCGTATCGGAAACCGGCGACCTTCAATTGCGTGAGATCCGCACGCCAAAGATCTTATCTGCCGCCTGAGGTGTGCCACGCGTCGGGATTTAACTGTAAAATCCTGTCAACGGCACCTCCGAAGACCTTTGAAGACCCAGTTCAAGAGTCACAAAGGTGGACCCACCTCCGATGGAACGACTTCACCCCGGTGACCTTCCTCGGAGGTAGGTCCAGGGGGCCACTGTCGGTACCCTAAAAACCATACACCCCCTGAGTTTACAAAGATCTCAGGGGAAGGATGACTACTCGAGTTGAATACCCTCGGAGGCCCACTTGTCAGACATGACCGGACCAGCTTTTCCAACATGGTTAGTCCCTAGGTCGCCACGTGTACTACCGAACCGGAACTACCACCCACAAAGTGGGAAGCACCGGACTGAGTACCGAAACGACACCTCCGGATCTAACCCCTGACCGAGAGAAGCTCCGGACCTGACACGTGTCAAATAGCCCCGGAGCTTCTTGCTTCCCGCAGCAAGCTCCGGAGCTGCCACATGTCTAAACATCGGAGCAAGCCGCCTTTAACCTCCGGGAAACCTTGTAACTGCTCCGGATCTTCAAAGGAAAGCAGAGGGTTTCAAGACCCGTTTAAATGTCATTAATGCCATACTAATGACACTTAAACAGACGATCTTAATGCCTGTAACAGCACTGTCAATGCCCGTTACAGGCTCATTAACAACAATTAATCATGTATCAATACTAGTAATCGCCAGGGCCACATGTCGGGCCAGGTAGCTTGTAACGGCCTGTCTTTGTACTATAAAAGGACAGGCCGACGATACACAAAAGGAGGACAGACGGTAGATCATACGTGATAAGCCAATACAACATCAACAACCCCGTGGAGTAGGGTGTTACGCTCAGGCGGCCCGAACCTCGTAAATCCTAGTGTCCCCAGTGTTATATCGCAATTCACCTTCTTGAGTCTCCGCGCGCCCACATCGAACTACGAACTCCTTCGACACTTTAGCTGTGTCAGGAGATCTGCCGACTCCAACAGTCGACAGTTGTGTTGAGTCTTGTTGCTGGTTTAGCTTTGTGTTTTTGGGTCCTAGTTATCGTGTTTTGTCCTTGTTTTCTTGCTATTCGACACCTATTCCACAATCCCTAAATAACAAACCGATCCGCCACGTTCATCGGTTTGCCCTAGCTAGCCGCCTTGCGTGAACTCCCGCATCGCCAGCCCTAGATTAGGTGACAAATCTTTGTGCCATTCATCCTTGAATCATCACACACCACCCCATTAGTTGCTGTGCAAATTCCCGATCGTTTTCGTATCCGATTGCGAGTTCTGTTCTCAAACCAAGTTGGAATCAACATCTAAAAAATCGTAACTCGGATAGCCTACCTTAAAACGGCCATAACTTTCGCATACGAACTCGAAATCGGGCAAATTTTTTCTTCAAATTCATCTACGCGAAATTTCGCATCTGATTTTCTGCTGCGTAGCCGCGTTCGGCGAAATTAGATTGCCCAAATTCCCCTCGGAAGATAGACTATCCGGCCTCCGAAGTTTCAGCATGAATTTTAAAGAATCTTCTTGATTTTCTATAGGCCGCATATTACATCCAATTGAGCTGCAAATTTGTGTGCTTCCTATATTTGTGCTACTGAGTAAATAAAAAATATCAAAAAAATATTACAAAAAAAGAAAAAAAATAGTGAAGAGCACGCATATTAAAGCAATTGGCCTATACCACTTGGTGCTGTTTGTTTGGTTATATCATTCTGTCTTTCTTTTGCCTTGATACTTCCTTGTGTTGTGCTAGGCTCTAGGGTACTCAGTTGACCAGCAACAATTTCCTACATTGAATACTTATTCAACTTTGTTTAGCTGTTAACGATTTTCTGCTTATTAGCCACCATATTGTGCCATCCAAGCTCCACCTTTCTCTTGAGCATAACAGGTCCCTTTGCAATCACCCCACGCTTCATTGGTTCATCTCACCGTGCACACCACCTGCTGTGTCGGTAAGAACACTTGTAAGAGTGTGGTAAGACGCTTGAGCAAGAGAGATTGTTTTCTTCCACCTTCCACATTGTCACTGTAGTTGATAGGGATAACATTTTTTTGTTGTCTTTTGTTTCCTACTAACAATGGCAGGAGAAGAAAATAATGACGAATGTGTTCAACATGCTGAGTTATGTGATATGATGAAGACCATGACGAATATGTTCACCAAATACAACGCAGCAACGGAGGAGTCATTGGCGAACTTGACTCGCCAACTGGATGACCTTGCTCTTCGGATGAATACTTTTGAGGCTCGGTTGCCTCTCGCTGGAAGACAAGAAGACAATGCTTATGATGAACTGGAAGATCACAATAATCAGCCAAGACTGCCACTTTATCGTCGAGGTATGGGAGGTAATAATCATAACAATTATAATCGCCCTCCTGATGATCCTTTTGCTAAAGTGAAATTTACTATACCCTCTTTTTCTGGTGCTTATGATGCTGAGGCTTATCTTGATTGGGAGATGACAGTAGAGCAAAAATTTAATTCCCATCTTGTTCCTGAACAACATAGAGTTCGTCAAGCCACTAGTGAGTTTAAGGACTTTGCTATCATATGGTGGAATGAACTTGTTAAAATTAGAACTGATCCTCCAACATGGGATAGATTAAAGGAAGCTATGCGTGTTCAATTTGTTCCTCCATCTTTTCAGCGGGACCTTCGCAAAAAATTGCAGCGTTTAGACAAAGGTAACATGTCCGTAGAGGAGTATTATCAAGAGTTACAAAAGGGTATGCTGCGTTGTGGGGGTAGTAGAGGACATGAATGATAAAATAGCTCGTTTTTATGGAGGGTTGAGGCGTGAAATTCAGTACATTGTTGATTACAAAGAATATGATACTGTTAACAGATTGTTTCAGCTTGCTATGCTGGCAGAAAAAGAATTGCAGGGCCGACAACAACAGCAACAACGCACGAGGAGCAACTTCACGCCGCGTGCAGCAACTACACCATCCAAAACAGCACCATCTTCGGCCCCCCGTGCAGCGACTACACCACCCAATGGCGGCCAACGAACTATACCTGCTGCTCCACCTTCTCGCATGCCGGAAGGCAGCAAGGCGACATCATTCAAGCCTTCATCGTCCACTCCTTCTACGGGTCGTACTTCTGACATTAAGTGTCACCGCTGCCAGGGACTTGGTCATATGATGAAAGATTGCCCGAGCAAACGAGCATACATAGCACGCGACGATGGCGAGTATGATAGTACTTCGGATGTTGAAGATGAATATTCTCTTGCTACTGACTTTACAGATCCAAATGACGAACACACCAAAGAAGAGGTACTTGGTACAGCGGCGACGAAGAACTATAGGAGCATCATTGTGCAGCGTGCCATGAGCTCCAAAGTGGAGACCGACGACAAGCTACAACGACACAACCTCTTCCACCTGTTTCTCGTCATCAAGGACTGTCGTGTACACACTATAATTGATGGAGGTAGCTGCAATAACTTGGTAAACACGGACGTCTTCATGAAACTCGGTTTGACAACAAGAGCACACCCTCATCTGTACCACATTCAATGGTTCAACAACAGCGGTAAGGTTCGGGTAACACAAACAGCGAGAATCCATTTTTCAATTGGTTCATACCATGATTTTGCTGATTTTGATGTTGTTCCTATGGATGCTTGTTCTCTTTTATTGGGTCGTCCTTGGGAATTTGATACAGATGCTATTCATCATGGTAGAACCAATAAATATACTCTCATGCATAAGGGAAAGAAAATCACTTTGCTCCCCATGACTCCTGCTGAAATTGTGCATTTTGAGAAGAGTAAAATTCGTGAGGGCAAAGCATCTAAATTAGAATCTGAAAAACAGCAAGTTATTAAGTTAAAATCACCATCATTGCTCGCAACTAAATCTGAACTTGCTGATTTATTCAATGCTAAGGGGATGTGCTATGCTTTAGTTTGCAAAGAAGCCATGTTTTCATTTCATGAATTGTCTATTGCATTGCCCCCTGCTGTTGCTAACCTTTTGCAGGAGTTTGAGGATGTGTTTCCCTCCAAGATACCCCCTGGTTTACCACCGATGAGAGGCATTGAACACAAGATCGATTTGATTCCAGGAGCAAGTTTGCCAAATCGTGCAGCATACAGGGTGAATCCACAAGAAACTAAGGAAATTCAGCGACAAGTCCAAGATCTTTTGGACCGCGGGTACATTCGTGAAAGCCTTAGCCCTTGTTCCGTACTTGGGAGAAGAAGATGAACTTGAGTCGAGGACGACTCCAATTCAAGAGGGGGAGGATGATGAGGACATCACAACAGCGGAGACACGCATTGAACTGCAAGGACCAATCCTAAGAGCATGGGCACGGTTATTAAATCAGCAAGTGAATTCGTTCTTAACTTCTTTTGCATGTGAGTTTGAGAATAGATTGCTATGTGATGATTTAATTTAGGAACAATGGAGAAGATCAACAAGTGAAGGAAGGAGGCCTTGGGAGCATGGAGAACCACCTGGGACGTCCACAAGTAGATGGAAACAGTTTACAACTCGGACTCGAGTTCAACTCGGAGTCCAGGAGCAGTCCACCTTAAAACAGACGCCCAGCAGGCATACGGACTCCGTTTTTGACGTTCTACATATGCACGGAAAGAGGAGAAGATAAACTTTCCAATGGTTCTGGTCCCACCTCAAAACTCCTCTGGAGTCATTGGTAATCGTCGAAACAATTCGAGTCCAGCTTTCTGTCCGGTGCTGCACCACCGAATCGGGCCTTTGGGCCTTGTATCCTGTAAGAGTCCATTAGGGACGTGTCTAACCGTGTTTTGGTCGAACCCTAGCCTATAAATACTGCAGCCACCGGTCATATTCGGTGAGTTTTGCTTAGATCAATAAAATCGCCGTTCTACGGTTTGTGAGACCCCAACTTCGCGATTTCCGATCGTGTCTTCTACGTTCTTGCTTGTGTTCTCGGTTGCACTTGCAGGGATTAGCCTTCTTGGCGAGGTCAAGCGTGTGCAGCACGGTTGATAACCAACGGAGCCGTGGTGTAGTGATTGCAGGGGTACTCGAACCGCTCGAGTGCCGCGGATCATCAATGTCGAGTTCTCAACCCCCAATCGACATACCTTTCAGAAGATCGGGCCTAAACCTACTCATCATCTTGTACATTATATTATAAAAGAGAATCATATTGTGAAATAAAGCTTTGTACATCTATTTTAAGTATTCTTTTCATTTGTGTTGTTGGGTGTCACCTCACACAACACGGCCCAATTGCGATTCCTGGAATGTTGGGACCTCGACCACCACAGCCTGGTATCATACAACATTGGGAATAGCACGCGTGAAAAGATCATATTTTCAAAAACTTAGAAGGATACGAGTGAAATTTAGTCTATATGCACTAATAAGGTCTATATTAGCATAGTTATTAAGATGGCAATGCTAACATACTTGTTATTATATTATGTAAGGATGCACCTACGTTCAGGTAAGAGGTAAGGCGCCACCGAAAATGGATAAATTTTAGTTAGCTCACCATAAGAGGAAAGTGGTATGTGAATGTCCCCCGTGGTTTGGAACGGGAGTTAATACGAGTTTCAGAAACTGTTCATGTTTTTAAGAACATATGAAACGCTGGTCTCTGGCATGCATTAGGCAAGAAAGTGGAAGTTCCATCTTGTGGTCGGTAATGTGATAGTATGTACCTCTTGAACTTCTCATGTTCAATGAGCCATACGCAGCACTCGCCATTGGCATGCCTCTCAAGTCCCCAGTCGTGTGGTGCAAAACACAATAACATTTCTCATGATGTGCGCTCCTCGAGAATGGCCTGCATGGAATGATATGGGGCGTTAGTTTTATTGATAAATATATGCATATGTGGCCTCGATCATGTGGCGCTATAATCCATGAATTATGATTGCGTGTCTTTTGCAGGTACATAAACCACATTATACGTATTTCGAGCATAACACATTTGGGAGTGACCATATTCTTTGCTTGTGTGCTTTTGGGGGTTGCATCGCAGGACACCACCCAGTTTTGATTCTTGGGATGTCGAGACCCCGAACCCCACATTGTAGCCTCCTTGAAAGAAAGGGCATGGTTAGTTGCTACAATAAGCCTCATCTCAGCCGGCTCCAAACGTATTATCACACGCGGTTTTCAAGACCGCTTGAAACGAAGAGCCTGTGATAATCTGCAATTTCACAGGCGGAAAATAATACCGCTTGTGAAATGAATTTATCATAGGCGGTTCTTTACCTATGACTAGCCGCCAGTGAAGACGCTTTGTCACTGGCGGTTTGTACTGTAATAGTAATCGCCTATGATAATGGAGTTATCACAAGCGGTTGTTGTTTACCTATGACTAGCCGCGTGTGAAGACACTTTATCACACCCGGTTTGTATTGTAATAGTAGCGTCTGTGATAATGGAGTTATCTGAGGTGGTTCTTTATCTATGAATAGCCGTCTGTGATAATATATTTTCACAGCCAGCTCTAGCCGTAGGTAAAGAACTGTTCTATGATAAAATATACCCTATGCAGTACTACCTGTTGTTATTTCTGATTTCCAGGTCAATTTCACTAAATCAATATAATCACAGAAGTCATCTCATAGTTTACACTAAAACAATATAATCACAGAAGTCATCTCACAGAAGTCAATTTCACTAAACCAATATACATATGTACAAGTTACACTTTCAATTGACATACAATTCATCTCATAGTTTACCCCAAATGTCATCTCATAGTTTACATGTTTCAGTAAAAACTGTTTCTATTTTCATACTCGCAAAGTTTTGGCTCATTAGCTATTACACCTTCATGATTGAAAAAAAGCCATCTTCGGTGGAAAATTTCGCGACGCATGAAATGACACAGTTCACTCGCAATCTTCTCGGCTCCTCCACCAGGAATACTTCTAGAAACCGGCAATTCTTGGTTCATATTCTTTGTGTGCTGCAATGAAAGACATAACAAGGTTTAGAATGTGTTGGTTTGAACTACCTCAAAGTTTAGATCAATTGAGTATACAGGAATTTATTTGGTATTTTTGGAGCAGTTCTACTATGAGCGATTGAATTTTAAAGTTGGAATCAAAATCTAGAAATAATGTTTCTAGTAATATTGAACAGCAGAGATAAAATTTGAATCTAGGAATTTTATATAGGTGAAATGGCCATTAACATTTTACAGGCTGTGAGGACCACCTAACTTGAGGTTCTGATAAATTTTGGTGAATTTCTAGTGAAGGAATCTACTGCAAAATTCTATGAGTGTTTGAGGTAAATGAATTATACAAATATCTATATAGGCTTTCATGGCAAACCAATTGCACTACTGGAAACTAGAGTTTAATACCTTTCTAACAAAATAATATAAGTATTAAAATATGCTAGTTATAATGAAAATGAAACTCAAAATTAAGAAAATACAATATCGACATTAAGGATAACTTACATCCTCTTGATTCGCAATATATTCGCATGCGGTCCGAAGATGCTCGCATACATAATACCCGCGTAAGACGCTCCCAAGAGGCTGCTTGGGACAAGGATAATATATTGATTTGTGCAATGCATCCTTATTAGCAGGTCTCTGACCGCCAAATTTTTCCGCATAAAATCGCCAAGCACTGTAATACAAGGAACGTCAGATAAAACTTGTCAACACATTCTAAATGTGTGTAAATAAAAAGTATCGAATAACCGTACATTTACAAAATGGAAAGTAGATCTTTGTAATGATCTGGTGAGTAATCCACTCAGTCCAAGACCATTGCCAAGTCTTGTATTGTCTTGAAGAAGATCATTATGTAGTGTTCTTTGCACAGGTAGAAACACACGTGTTAAGTTAACAATTAGCAATAATTGCTATCTCAATATCATGTGTCGAACTTACTCGAAGTGATACGGAGCCTTGACAAGGTCCTTGCCATCTCTGACAAAGTTAAACAAGGCATGTCCTATGTAAGCTACAACCCTTGTCCTTTATCCTCCTTTTGTTTTGTAATTGATTTTTCAAATTATTTTTTTTTTCAGGTGCTTGTACTCTTCTGAGTTTCGTTCCACCTTAAAGTCGAAAGTTGACTTTGCAATCTTTGTAGGGTCAATGATATTTGTCTTGGTGTTCAGCTTTTCATTGTCCATGTATTGCATCCTGTTGATGAAGTACGGAATTGTTATAATCTCATAACATGTGTATGCGTGTAGTAAGAAAACCAAATACGAAATATTAGAGGCACTTACAAGAACCAGATGTGTAGCAGGTTGATTTCGAGCACGCCTCGATGGAAAAAGCTATGTAGATCTTTAAAGAGAAGGGCTCGTTTATTTGCTCCAGTGCTCCAGAATGCTTCTTTTAGCACATGAAATGTGACATAAGAAATATCATATTTTGTGCTTGTAGTGATGTAGCACTCGTGCATTCTTTTGTGCCGGAAAGCTAGTTTGCTAAGTCGTACCGATGTCATGAACGACTTCCCATTCTTATATTTAGGAGGAATATCCTTAATCGTGTATACTGGAACTCCTAGTTTAAGTAAAGTTATCTGCCGATTATTTATGACACCGTCTTCTTCCCCCTCCTCATCATCTTCTAATGATGGCTCATGTGAAGAACAAGATGCATTCGATTTTCCAAAATTTTCCTTCAGGTTTTCTAAATATTTTGACACTTCTTTAGAAGGTTTCTTATTTTCGTATGAGCTAACTTTCATAGGCACTGATGATCGAGGAGTAGTCATCGGAAGTGGGACACTGTCTTGTTTTCGAACCTGTTTTTCAATTGATTGCTATTTACTACCACCATCTTGCTCTAGTACTACTTCAAGTTGTTGCTCAAGTAGTTGCTCTTTACTACCAACATCTTTCTCTGGTACTACTTCAAGCTATTGTTGAACTGGTCCCTTTTAGTTTTGTTTACTAGCAAGGTTACTATCTTCCTTGCTGAGACATAGTAGGAGTGATCTTCCTGGACTTTTGGCTTAGAAGACTGGGTTGTAGTTTTTTGAGATGCGACGGGCAAGACATCGGCTCATCGTCCAACACGATATCACATTAGTGACAAAGGATTAATTGGTTGACAGCATGCCCTAGAGTCATGATACCCTCATGTGTGATGTGGTCGATTTCATAATCTTCATAATAATTATCAATGATCTGATTAACTTGCACCAAAACATAATACAATGGAAGTGAATTACCGTTGAAGTCACGATCAGGCTTTACCATAGCAGTGCCAACCTGTTTGGATTTGTTCCCAGCTCTGCCAATCAGGACAAGAAGACGACAAGATCTGTCCTTAACAATATCATGGACAGCGAACATATGGGACCCTGAGCCTGGCACTAAACCTACGCTGCTAGGGTAGGCAGTTGGAGAAACCAAATGCTCCTTTGCCACGGGAACCGTCGTTGTACTTGATGCCACTAATTGTCCTGATTCTTTAAGTGTATCCATTATTTCTTGCACATTTCCCTTGACCTTTTTAGCAATCATTTCATGAAGTGTTTTCTTTAACTTCTCATGCCTTCTATATGACCCTTCATCTTTCGGGAAACCATCTCTCCAGGACATCTTAGAAGAGATTGCTCGAACCCGTCCACTGTGTTCAGGGTTTCCTAGGATAGCAGTAAGTTGGTCATTCTCCCTCTTCGGCTTAAAGATACCTTTCTGTTACTTTTCAATTACTTCTTTCATTTTTCGCTCTTCTTCAGTCACAGAGTCGGGCTTTTCAAATTTGCCATCGCTGGTCAAACCTAACCGAGCAAAGACCCACTGCTAAGTTCTCTCATCGCAGCCTTCTAACGAGTGAGGATATCCCTTACGGGTAATTTCCTCTAATATCTTATTCCATTTATGAACTTTGGGGGCATATCCAACAGACCCCAACTGATGATGGTATTTGTTCTATTTGGCAAGCTCTGACCTAGTTGCACTTAGGGCTTTAGCACCAGGTGTGGTCTTTTGATGAACAAATTCTTGCCATTGAGCTTGTGTGACTTTTCCCATCTTCTTCGGGTTAGGGACCTTATCAGCCTTAACATAAGCATTCATTTCACTCTTCCAGCCACAAAACTTCTTGCCGCAAGAGACCAATGTTGCTTTCTTTACAACTTCTTTCATGCCTTTCGGGAACATGAATTGTTTCTTTATCCTCTCTCTCCTCAGGTAATGTTCTCGAATTATCGGTTGCGATCGGCACGAGCTCTCTATCAAGACAACCGCATGCATTTCGGTACTTTGTAAGTGAATCCAGTGGTTCTAGGGGAAGCCCACCTAGACTGATACTTGTTATTTATATGATGTGGTTTAGTGGACCCTTATTGGGACCTCGTTGCCCACATTTTCGCTTGAGTGAACCTGAGGATTCAACCATTGGAGATCCTTTTGTGGTTTTAGGAGCCGAAGTCACCTCGTTGTCTTCTTAATTAAGCTAGGTATAAAAGAATTATAAGACTTCATATACTTGACAACCAACATAAACATAAACTGCTAGAGTTAAGATTTTTGATCCATACCTCATTGGCAGGATCATACTCCGGGTGGAGATCCTTTGAAGTCTTTTTAATTATTATTTTGGAAAAGGATCTCATGGACCGTGAAAGGAGCCTAAACTGCTGGAATCACTAAACTCCATATTGCATTCTTCATTGTTACTTGTAGCAGCAGTCTTCATAGAGCTTTCCACGCTAGATCAAAATTATTTTGAAACGGAGGGAGTATCGGGGAACATTCAAAATTCAATTATAAATGTTTACGCTAAGATCCTACTACCAATCTACTATTTGAATTATTTTCACTGAAATAGAAACTAATCATGTTAAACAACACACTAGCAATCATAAGAGATTAAATACATTTTAGCTTTGGCACATTTCTGCTATCTGTTTTGAAAACCTGTATATGTAACGTGCTGTAAATACATCCAATAATGAAATAATAGCTGCAAAACTTAAACCTTAAACTTCTTGTGACTCTCGAATAGTGTTCATGATGGTTTAGGTTACCAAAACCCTCATGAACTTAATTTGGATCATCAAGCTCATGAACTTAAATAAGATTAGGTTTCAAAAAATCACATACCATGGAACATCAAAATTGGAAGTGGAAATGGAAATTTGTCTATCGATGTCCTTTTTCCAATAATTTCAACCATTTTATTGTAGACTAATCAACACAACACAACAATGCCTACATAATCATGGTTGCCTAATGTTCGAAGGATAAGTAGTAACAGCATGCATTCAGGCATAAAACATTCATTCATTTGATTCGAACCTTGCAAACCCTAGAGGTTCCTAACAATACCAAATCAAACATAGAAAATCTAAGAATAAACAATCCATTACACTATGCGCGGTCGGTAGGAGAAGGTTGGGAGGGGGAAGCACACGATGGGGGCAGATGTCGGCAAGGAGGAGGTAGCGCGGGGAGTGCAGGGGTGTGGCAGCAAGGACACTCAACCTGCGGCAAGGGCGAGGAGGGAGGCAACACGGGCACAGAGGAGGGAAGGAAGCGGCACGGGGGATAAAGAAGGGAGGAAAGAGGCGGACGTATTGGCAACAGCGATGGCGACAAAGGCGAAGCTCGACAGCGAGGGTGCATGGCGAGGTCGAAGGTCTGTGGTGAGGGCGAAGCTCGGCGGTGAGGGATGCGAAGACTTGGCGCCAAACAAAATTTTGGTAGCTTGACGGTGTCTAAATGAATTCGCCCATGTTAGGTTTTTCAGAGGATGCCGATTGCTCTTATATAGTCGCCTATCTTCTCAGGCGGTTCCTAATAAAAACCGCCTGAGCAGAGGACTTCTCTCAGGCGATTATTCCTTACTAACCGCCTCAGAAGATGTCTTTATCTCAAGCGGTTATTCAGTAAAAACCGTCTGAGCCTTTCTGTACTAAGTCTAGGCTTAATTAATATTCTTCATTAAAATGAGGGTCCTTTTAAAAGCCCAAATTCCACTTTATTATAATATGCTTCAGGATTATAGGTTCCCATTAAATTTCAATATGCGTTCAAAATTTGAAGAATGCCTCCTATGCATATGAGCATTTGATTAGAATCATGGATGATTTGAATTTTGACATGTTGGAATGCTTTAAAAACTAACAAAATTCAAACATGTATAAATAATACAATATGTTCATACAAACCATTTTCAATGGAAGATCCTCTTTTTTGAGGAGATATAAAAATGTGAATAATATGTGAATATAAATTAATTTGATATTTACCAAAACATTACAATGTTAGCTATACAGGTTTTAAAATATTTGATCCAGTTGGTAGATATGAATGTTCAAAGTATATAAAAAAACTATCATCAAATTTAGTCTCAATTTGCATAATCTGTACATGTTTGAGTATTTATATTGGAATCTAAATAAAAAAGAAGAAAGGGAAAAGAAAATTGAAGAACAAACTCGGGCCTTTATCACATGCGGTTTGTTAGTAATAACCGCCTGTGCAGTAGTTAAAAACCTTCCGTGAAAAGATGTACTAAGTCTAGGCCTAATTAATATTCTTGATTAAAATGAGGGGTATTTGAAAAGCCCAAATTCCACTTTCTTGTAATATGCTTTTGTATTACAGGTTCCCATTAAATTTCACTTGGGAAAACCATTGAAATTTATTACAAAAAACAAATAACACATGTTACTTGTCATTTTTCCATCTTGACGAATATAATGATTTTCTCATTGAATTTTTCTATGGAACTTTTTAGTCCTCATACCAACCTCTATGATTATTTTCAAATTTTATAATTTTTTTGAATCAATGTGTGTTCAAATTTTGAAGAATGTCTCATATGTTTATGAGCATTTGATTAGAATGATGGATAATTTTAACTTTGACATGTTGAAATGCCTTAAAATTTTTTTAAAAAAATTCATAAATTTATAAATAAGATAATATGTTTGTACAAACCAATTTCAGTGTAAGATCATTTTTTTAGGAGATATAAAAGTTGAGTAATATGTGTATAAATTAAATTGATATTTACCAAAGCATTACAATGTTAGCTATACGAGTTTTATAACATTTGATCCAGGTGGTAGATTTTAATTTTCGAAGAATATAGAAAAAGTGTCATCGAATTTGGATACAATTTGCAGAACCTATACATGTTTGAGTATTTATATCGGAATCCAATTAAAAAGGAAGCAAGGGAAAAGAAAACTGAAGAGTAGACTCAGGCCTTTATCACAAGCAATTCTTTAGCAACAACCGCCTAAGAAAAATCTTATCACAGCCTAGAAAATCCGCAAATGAAAATGGACGACTATATAAAGGGCTCCTCGGGCACCGAAGAAAAGCTAATCCGGGAGATTTTACATCCACGGCGTGAGGCTGCCAAAATTTTCTCTTTTTCGCCGCTCCTCTGCTTCCAGCGTGTGCGCACCGTTCCTTTCATCAGTTGATCAATCTTCAAATGGAGAAAAGGTTCACAAAGGCTTTTTCTTGCACCGTCAAACCACATTCATTGTTTGTTGTCCTGTTCTTCAGTTTGGTTTTGTTGAGTTTGGCTACACCCCCCGCCCCCACTCCCCAAGATGTAGTTGAGCCTCTTCATGAGCTCCTCCATGAATTTTGTAGAAAAAG
The DNA here is from genome assembly GCA_036927565.1 of Tuctoria greenei. NCBI lineage: Eukaryota > Viridiplantae > Streptophyta > Magnoliopsida > Poales > Poaceae > Tuctoria > Tuctoria greenei. The sequence continues at coordinate 177,099,438 of JAYESD010000004.1, read as the reverse complement.
AAGTAGATTTGAAGGATTAAAGGTTGAAGATGAATACAAGCACATCACATGTTCAATGAAATGTTTCAATGAATAAGCCCGAATTAAAAAATCCATTGTGGCCACTAGGAAGCTGAGAAAATTATGAAAAATATTTTCTTGGAACCCTTATGAACTGACCTACATGATACAAGTATTCACTCATATGATACGGGCTGGTTATGTCACTGTAAATTCATACCATAATCCAGCGACGGAGCTTTTATATTATGAATCAAAGTGTTGTGATAAAGAGTTTAATACATTGCATGCAGTCCTAGAACTATTAAAGTTGAAAGCCACACACGGATGCTCCGATTGTAGTTTCTCTGATCTTTTGAATCTTTTAGCAGAAATTCTTCCAAATCCCAACAAACTGCCCATAAGCACTTATAAAGCGAAGAAAATTTTTTGCCCAATGGCACTATGTGTGACAAAAATACACGCTTGTGTGAATCATTGTATTCTTTACCGCAAAGAGCAAGAGCTCACAACTAGATGCCCCATCTGCAGTATCACTAGATATAAGAAGGACACCAAACACCAGTATGTTACCAACATGAATAAGACCAAGAAGAATAAAAAGTTTACTATTGGCCCTTAAGGTGATGATGACGATACTTCTGACGATGCAGATGGGAAGCATAAGACAAAAATTCTTTCCTTGGTGATGACAACCTTCTAGCAATTGATCACTTTAAGCGTTTGTTCTCAAACACTAGGGAGGCTGAACTTATGCATTCACGTTTTGAGGAGTGAAGGAAGAATGAAAAATATATTTGACACTCTGGTGATGCAACCCAGTGGACATTTTTGATATTCAGTATCCAGAATTTGCAAAGGAAATCAAAAATGTAAGGTTTGCCTTGGGTGCAGATGGAATGAATCCATTTGGTGAAAAAAGGATTATACACAGCACATGGCCCGTGGTATTAACGATGTACAACCTAACAATGTGGTTGTGTCACAAAAGGAAATATATTTTGTTATCTGTTCTTATCCAAGGTTCAAAACAATCCGACATCAAAATTGATGTGTTCTTGGAACCTTTAATGGAAGATATGGCAAAATTGTGGAATGAAGGGGTACATACATGGGATGAGTATAGGCGGGAGTATTTCACTCTAAGAGTAATGATATTCGTTACCATGCATGATTATCACGGGATGTTTACATAATCAAAACAAATGAAGGAGAAGAAAGGTTGTGTAAGGTGCGTGGATGGAACTAGATTTCTATACTTTACTTCATCCAGAAAGACAGCCTACATGAGACACCGGTGGTTCTTGATAGATACACACAAGTATAGGAAGATGAAAGAACAATTTGATAAAAAAATGAAAAAGATACTGCACCAAAACCTTATAGTGAAAAACTCATGTTCGAAATGGTCAAGAACATTCATATTGCTTTCGGTAAGGGCAAAAATTTGTAAAGGAACGAAGAGAAAGAAAGGTACATCTTCGGGTAATACAACTGACATGATTTTCCAGAAACAATCAATTGTTTCAAGTATCTTCTGTATTGCAAGAAACTAGAATTTTGCCATAGTATTTATTTGATGCACGTTACAAAGAATGCATTTGAAAGCATCATTGGGACCTTGCTGGACATGCCATGGAAAATAAAAGACGGAATAAAATCACGTATGGACCTAGTAAATTTTGATATGAGACCAGAGCTTCACCCGGTAGAAAAGGAGCACCGAAAGTATTACCTTCCCCAGCCAGCTATATCTTGACACTACAAGAGAAAAATGCAATTTGCAAATACTTGCGTGGGATCAGAGTGCCCACGAGTTTCTCATTTAATATCCGCAAACTAGTCTCGATGAAAGACTTGTCTTTATTCGGCTATAATTCTCATGACTGTCACATGATGATGATAGTATTCCTTGCCATTGTAACAAGTGTCATCAAACATGAGCATATAAAAGTTGTCATCACACGTTTGTGTTACTTCTTCAATGCAGTATCACAAAAGGTTATAGCACGTGAAGACTTGGACTATTTGAAAATATACATCATCGAGACTATGTGCAAGCTTAAGATGTGTTTCCCACCATTCCTTTTTGATATGAAAGTACACCTAATCATACATCTTGTTGATAAGATAAAATCATTGGGGCCACTATATATACATCATATGTTTCCGTCGGAGAGATATTTAGGAGTATTACAAGGTTATGTGTGGAACCGTGCTCACCTAGAGGGTTCAATTATGGAAGGACACACCACTGAAGAAGTGATTGAGGGTTACGCTGATTACATCAAAGATGGAAAGCAGATAGGTGTACTTATACCAGTACATGAGGTTAGACTACATGGGAGAGTGAAAAGTGGGTAAGAAAACTTTTATCGTTCAAGATTACAATAATGTAAACCGTGCATAGTTTGGTGTACCACAACGGCTCATAATAGCTGAGTCGTACATCGAGGAACACCAAATTGAGCTTCGGAAAAAAACCATGGCCGCAAAGAGGACTGGATCATGAAAGAGAACAGAAGACGTTTTACTCATGGTTAATAGACAAAAATATACTATAAGGAAACTCTATAGAAGGGGCAACAATGAAGAAGTTAGCTTCTGGCCAATCTGCTTTGGTGACATCATGGCAAACATATGACATCAATGGTTACACATTTTACACTAAGTAAAAATATGGTAAGAGTGTTGCACAAAATAGTTGTGTTCGTATAGAGGCTTATGATCCACAAGGGCAGAAGACCACACACTTCGGTAAATAGAGGAAATATAGGAACTCGATTATGGCGAAAGAATGCTAATTCCCATATTCAAGTGCTAATGGGTCAAACATCCTAATGGTGCAAAAGTAGACAACTACAGGCTGACATTGGTAGACTAGAACAAAGTGGGTTATAAAGATGACCCTTGGGTTCTCACCGATTGTGTTGCACAAGTTTTTTATGTAAAAGATCCAAGAATTGAGAAGATGCACGTAGTTGTTTGGAGAAAGAAAAATATTGTTGGGGTTGAGAATGTGGGATATAATGAGGAGGAATATAATCAACATGAAGAGATGTACCTTTTCACCGAACCGGAAAACATCAAGCGTGTAGAATGAAGCATTACAAAGGATTTTAAACCCTATATGTGAGAAGATGTCAATGCTGTAAAGTTATGATATATATTGTATATATTTGTAATATTACAATGAAGCTTTAATATTTTAATTTGACATTTTTTCTTTTATTAATTTGTCTATATATGTAGGTATGTGTATATATTATATGTATATATAGTATAATATATATGTATATAGTATATTACTATAAAATGCTCTAAAAAGTATTATTGGTTTTATTCTTTTAATCCCCTTCGCAGTCGGTCAGTAAGCAAAATCCATTTGTGAAAACATAGGGGGTATCACAGGCGGTCCGTATAAAAGACCTCTTGAAATATATGCATCAATACATGCAGTTCTTTATTAATAGCAGCCTGTGAAAACAAAGTCTTTACCAAGGCGGTTTTTTATTACAAACCACTTGTGATGTTTGAACCAGTATAGGTGATTCATAATTAATAGCCGCCAGTGAAAAGATTGTATTTACTCAAAAACCGCATGTGATGTTTGTAACAGTTTAGGCGGTTTTTATTAATAGCTTCCTGAGAAAATCATGTATTTACCCCAGGCGGCTGTTTATGGAAGACCGGATGTGATCTTTAATCATCACAGGCGGTTATTGTTTCATTCGACGTCACAACCGTATTTTTTTATGGACCGCTTGTGTTTGAAAAACGAGGCGCCTGTAATAATTGGTTTTGTAGTAGTGGTTGGTCCCACCATTGACCTCCTAGATGGTAGCCATTGTTGAAATTTCTGTTGTTCGCCAAGTACAAGGCATACTCATGAGTCTAGGGCAGTCAGTATCCATTTGACCTGTGTTGCTACAAACCTCACATGTCATTTGAGCATCTATGGCCTTATATCAGCCTCTTTCAAGGTGTGCATGTCTTCCTGTCAGGTAGGGATGAAACAAATCGATATTTTCTGATCCGTTCGAGTATCGGATCCAAAAATATCGGGTCGATATCCATTTTTTCAAATCTTAATTGGATATGGATTGAATATTTGAATTCGGAAATCGGATCGGAAATGGTATAACTTAATATATATCCGAAAGGTAAGATCCATGTTTCATTGGATATATCCAAATCTAAATCCTAATAATATCTGAATCATTTTTTTGGCCCATATGGCCGGCCATCTGGCCAAAATCGAAATCTAGAAATCCTAACCGCCCATCCATTAAAAGGTTTGGAGAAGGTGGGAATCAAACCCATGTGCCTATGCATGCAAGGTTGGAGTCCAACCACTAGACCAAACAACCACTCTTGGATGAAGCCAGTTTTTCTCCTTGCTTATCTTCAATATTGTAAAACATATGATTCACACTGTGGATGAAGCTTATGTGATTCATAAGCTAGGAATATTTCACAATCTAGAATATGAATTTGTAGATTAAGATCCTGATTCATACATCAAGTCATTATCATATGGTTTTAAGTGGAGATCGTTGAATACTTGTGGTAACAGTTAATGACTTATGTGTTATAAAATTACGTGTATGAACTACGACTTATATGTTATTTTTTTTAAATTTTAATTACACGTGATATGTGAAATATTAATTACATTGTTATGTGTATGAACTACATATTTCTTTCAATGTCTATCATTTAATGATGTGATATGGGAAATGTTTTTTTTGGAGTAAATATCCTAGTCCGTCTGATATGCATAACTTTTTGATCCGATGAACCCGTTTCAGATACATTTGACATATCCGATACCAAATCCGTATCCGACAACATCCAATCCGAATCCATTTCCGTAACTATTATGTGAATATGGATATGAAAAAGCATTTTATCCATCCATATCCTTCAGTTTTCATCCATACTGTCGTGGATGGAGGTACTCGTCACTCCAACAAAGGTTGGACACCATATTCTCAATTAGTTCTTTTGCTTTGGTCACCGTTAGTGAGAAGAAGGAACCTCCAGCAGCAGCGTCCACATGATCATAGGTCGACGAAGTCAACTTGTTATAGAAGTTTTGAATGATGATTCAATCATACATCCCATGATGCCCACAGACCAGGATGTATTCTTGAAGCCTTCCCCAAGCCTCGTGAATAGATTCCATGGGCTCTTGCTGGAAGCTTGATATTTTTCCACATAGGACATTGGTCTTGCCCAGTGGGAAGGATTTGGCGAGGAATGCTGTAGAACACTTTTCCAGTTTATAGCATTCGGTTCACATAGAACCACTGCTTTGCTCTCCAAGGAGGGAGAATAGAAATAGTTGAAGACGGATGGCATCTGGAGCGACATCTTTGATTTTGAAAGTACTACAATTGTTGCAATTGAGCACTTGCATCCTCGTTGGCTTTCCCACAAAAAGGATTAGCCCGAACCATAGTGATTAAGTCAGTCTTGATTTCAAAGTTCACGTATCCTTTGTTGACATTGGGCCTAGTAGGCACATTGCAGACAGAGGGAGCCGAAAAACTCATGAAGGGTCTTCTGGTCCATTGGCTTGCAGTGTGATGGTGCGGAGATGACTGGTTTTTGTGACATCCTGGCTCAAGGCTTAATGGGATTTATAGAATAACTCATACCACCAAGGTATACCTTCTTTTTCGGGAGCCCACCTGCAAAGAACTCTGAGGTTCAGCGTGCTTGGCCTGGAGCAATTGCAGATAGGTGACCGATTGGGAAGTCTTCACGGGTGCGCATGAGTGAGGAGAAAATGCACAGGAAAGACTAGTGTTGGTATGTGGGGCTAGTCTGTGGTCCTAAAGAACTGCCAGAAGTAACAACCGCTAGGCCCGTAGTGGCTGCGGTGTTACAGAATGGTATCAGAGCCGACCCTCGCGGTTTCACAGGTGCGTACGGGTCAGGGACGTGGGTACGTACGCATGACGCGTGAGTCCTCTAGGAGGGACACGGTATGGTATGTATGCCAGTACTGAACATATGGACGTGGCCAAGAGGAGACGTTCCTGGCTTGTGAGTTGACCGACGAGGACGTCGGTCTTCTATGGGGTGTGGATTGTGACATCCTAGCTCAAGCCTTTATGGGATTGATAGAATAACTCATACCACCAAGGTATACCTTCTTTTCCAAGAGCCCACCTGCATAGAACTCCGAGGTTAAGCGTGCTTGACTTGGAGCATTTTGCGGATGGGTGACCGACCGGGAAGTCTTCCTGGGTGCACACGAGTGAGGACAAAATGCGCAGAAAATAATAGTGTTGGTTTGTGGGGCTAGTCTGTGATCCTAGAGAACTGCCAGAAGTAACGACTGCCAAGCCCGTAGTGGCTGGGGTGTTACAGTTTTCTTGCTAATAGGACCACCTGAGGAGAAATTAAATGAGGTGAGGTCGAACTCTTCGCAACAATGATTTGAGATCTTCAACGTAGTTTGCCGGCAAGTGAAAAACAAACATACACTACCCTATTTTCACATAGAAGAATGTGAAAACAAAGCAAGGCTATCCTACTAGAAACCTACTAGAGTTGTATCTATCACATAATCATGCAATACTTTGAGCCTTTCCCGACAATGAATGCTAGACATGCTTGTTGGCACTAGGCTATCCTAAGGCCAAGGCAAGATGAGTTCCGCAAGCCCACATAAATTACCACTATATAATTTCACCCGAGAGTATTTTATCCCAAAGAGAGTCGAGTGAAGTCTTGCAAAACTATGGGCAGAGTAGGATTTTCTAGTTAGGGTTCTAGTAGGATGGATAAATGATGGATTGGAGGTAGTGTGACACACACCTAAGAAATCTACTCTAAGGGGTAAAATGGTCGTAGTGGGGTTAGACTACAAGAAGGGCTACACCTACTGTGCTCCAAATAAACATATTCATAGCCTAAGAATTTATACAAGAACATGTTGGTGGTGAATAATAGGAATTCATGGTCCAACACATCGAGCACAGTTGTGTGGCGCAGTCGAACATGGAGGAGTACAAAGGGCAGACAGGCGTGTCACCACCTACTGCGCACCCTACAACCTTTGGGTCTACTAGACATCAAACGTTACCTAGCTTTCCAAGCACCATGCTTGCATGCTAAGTAAATGACTTAAGATCTGCATTACAAGTACCTTCCTAGGACAATACAAACCTAAACATCATTGAACCAATGTTGGAACCAAGCACTAACTTATTCATACCAACATCTTCATGTTATTACCTACTTTTACTAGTGGAGGTGTATGGTGTTTATGATAGCACAATAACTACATTACTATGGGATCATAATGATATCTACACCTGATGAGTACTTTAGGCCCGATCTTCCGAAAGGTAAGTCGATTGGGGTGGAGAACACGATGTTGATGATCCGCGGCACTCGAGCAGTTCGAATATCCCTGCAATCACTACACCACTACTCCGTTGGTTATCAACCGTGCTGCACACGCTTGTCCTCACCAAGAAGGCTAATCCCTGCAAGTGCAACCGAGAACACAAGCAAGAATGTCGAGGACATGATCTGAAATCGCGAAGTTGGGGTCTCACAAACCGTAGAACGACAATATTATTGATCTAAGCAAAAAACCACCAAATATGACCGGTGGCTGCAGTATTTAAAGACTAGGGTTCAACGAAAACACGCTTAACACGTCCCTAATGGACTCATACGGGATACAAGGCCCAAAGGCCCGATTCGATAGCGCAGCACCGGATAGAATTCTAGACTCGACTTGTTTTGACGATTCCAAATGACCACGGAAGAATTTTGAGGTGGGACCAGATCCATTGGAAAGTTTATCTTCTCCTATTTCCGTTCATATGTGGAACGTCAAAAACGGAGTCCGTATGCATCCTGGGCATTCACTTTAGGTGGACTTCTTTTGGACTCCGAGTTGAACTCAAGTCTGAGTTGCAAACTGATTACATCAACTTGTGGACGTCCCAGCAGGTTCTCCACATTCCCAAGGCCTCTTCTCTTCACTTGTTGATCTTCTCCATTGTTCCTAATAACAGCATAGCAATTTATTATTCTCAAACTCACATGCAAAGGAAGTTAGGAACGATTTCACCTGCTGATTTATTAACCGTGCTCGTGCTCTTGTGATTGGTACTTGCAGTTCAATGTGCGTCTCCGCTGTTGTGATGTCCTCATCATCCTCCCACTCTTGAATCAGAGTCATCCTCGACTGAAGTTCATCTTCTTCTCCCAAGTACGATCGCAAATCTGAAATGTTAAATGTGGGACTAACCCCAAAATCGGGTGGCAACTCAAGCTTATATGCATTATCATTAATCTTTTCAACAATCTTAAAAGGACCAGCAGCTCGTGGCATAAGTTTAGATTTTCTCAAGTCAGGGAGTGGCTCCTTTCTCAAATGTAACCACACCAAATCACCCGGTTCAAGTTTTACTTCTTTTCTACCTTTACTACATGCAATCTTATACTTCTCATTCATCTTTTCAATATTTTTCTTTGTAGTTTCATGCATCTTAAGAATGAATTCAGATCATTGTGTAGCATCCAAATTTATAGTTTTAAAAGGAGGCCAAGGTAGTAAATCAGTAGGAGTGCGGGGATTAAAACCATACTGTACCTGTAATGGACTTACCTTTGTCGTGGAGTGAATGGATCTGTTGTAAGCAAATTCTATATGTGGTAAACACTCCTCCCAAAAATTCAAATTTATTTTCAAGACAGCCCACATAATAGTGGATAAAGTACGATTAACTACCTCGATTGGTCCATCCGTTTGTGGGTGACATGTAGTTGAAAACAGCAATTTGGTTCCCAATTTATACCACAAAGTTCTCCAAAAATGACTTCAAAATTTTGCATCACAATCAGAAACAATAGTATTTGGCACACCATGTAAACTAACAATTTCCGTCATAAATAAATCAGCAATGTGTGAGGCATTATCATTCTTATGACAAGGTATAAAATGTACCATTTTGGAGAAACGATCAACAACTACAAAAATACTATCCCCCCTCTTAGTCCTAGGCAATCCCAAAACAAACTTCATAGAAACATCCTCCCAAGGTACACTTGGAATAGGAAGAGGCATATAAAGACCATGTGGGGTAAGGCGAGACTTAGCTTTATTGCAAGTAGTGCATCGTGACACGTAGCGCTCCACATCACGCCTCATCTTTGGCCAAAAGAAGTGTGTGGACAGCACGTCTTCAGTTTTCTTCACTCCAAAATGTCCCATCAAACCTCCTCCACGTGCTTCTTGAAAAAGTAGTAGACGAATAGAGCTAGCTGGAACGCATAGCTTGTTAGCACGATAGAGGATACCCTCTGGCAGCACATATTTATTCCAAGTTTTTCCTTCTCTACAATTTTCAAAATCATCTTTGATGTCCAAATCAGTAGTATATAATGCTTTTTTTTGTTTCCAAACCAAAGATTTTATGATCAAGTTGGGACAACATGGTATAACGTCTAGATAATGCATCGGCAATGACATTTTCCTTCATTTTCTTATGATTAATGATGTATGGAAATGACTCTATGAACTCAATCGATTTAGCGTGTCATTTATTCAGATTGGATTGACACTTAAGATACTTAATGATTCATGATTGGAATGTATGACAATCTCCTTAGACAAAAGATAATGTTGCCAAGTTTGTAATACTCGCACTAAGGCATACAATTCCTTATCATAAGTAGAGTAATTCAGGGAAGGACCATGAAGTTTTTCACAATAGAAAGCAACGAGTTTAACTCCTTGTATGAGAACGCCTCCAATACCAATGCTGATTGCATCGCATTCTAGCTCAAAGATCTTGTCAAAGTCAGGAAGTTGTAGCAATGGTGCTTGTGCGAGCTTCAATTTGAGAGCATCAAAGATTGTTTCTGATGTTCGGCCCATCAAAATGGCACTCCCTTCTTCGTTAGCTCATGTAGAGGTGCTGCAATGGTGCTGAAATCCCTCACAAAACAACGATAAAAACTTGCAAGACCAAGAAAACTACAAACCTGCGTGACGGTTGTTGGGGCTGGCCAGCTAGTGATCGCTTCAATTTTTGCCTCATCCATCTCAATTTCCTGCAAGGAAATGACATAGCCAAGAAACGAGACTCGATTGGTGCAAAAGACGCACTTTTTGGGTTACCAAACAAACGTGCGTCTCCCAAAACATCAAAAATAGCACATAAATGATCAAGATGTTCATCATATGACTTGCTGTAAATGAGGATATCATCGAAGTAAACAACCACAAATTGTCCAATGAAAGCACGTAAAACCTCCTTCATTAATCGCATAAAGGTGCTGGGTGCATTAGTTAAACCAAAAGGCATGACTAACCACTCATAAAGTCCAAACTTGGTTTTAAATGCAGTTTTCCATTCATCTCCTAGTGCCATTCTAATTTGGTGGTAACCACTACGCAAGTCAATTTTTGTGAAGATGATAGCACCATTCAATTCATCAGCATATCATCTAAGCAAGGAATAGGATAATGATATCGAATGGTGATGTTATTAATCGCTCGACAATCAACACACATGCGCCAACTACCATCTTTCTTAGGACCAAAAGAACAGGAACGGAACAAGGGCTAAGTCTTTTATGAATGTACCCGCGGTCCAAAAGATCTTGGACCTGTCGCGGAATTTCAGTAGTTGCCTCTGGATTCACCCTGTATGCTGCACGATTTGGCAAACTTGCTCCTAGAATCAAATCGATCTTGTGTTCAATGCCTCTCATGGGTGGTAAACTAGGGGGTACCTCAGAGGGAAACACATCCTCAAACTCTTGCTAAAGGTTAGCAACAGCAGAGGGCAATGCAATAGACAATTCATGAAGTGAAAACATGGCTTCTTTGCATACTAAAGCATAGCACATCCCCTTAGCATCAAATAAATTAGCAAGGTCAGATTTAGTTGCGAGCAATGATTGTAATTTTAACTTAATGACTTGCTGTTTTTCGGATTCTAGTTTTGTTGCTTTGCCATCACGAATTTTACTCTTCTCAAAATTCACAATTTCAGCAGGAGTCATTGGGAGCAAAGTGATTTTCTTTCCTTTATGCATGAGAGTATATTTATTAGTTCTACCATGATGAATAGCATCTGTATCAAATTCTCAAGGACGACCAATAAAAGAGAACAAGCATCCATAGGCACGACAACAAAATCAGCAAAATCATGGTAAGAACCTATTGAAAAATGTATTCTCGCTGTTTGTGTTACCCGAACCTTACCGCTGTTTTTGAACCATTGAATGTGGTATGGATGAGGGTGTGCTCTTCTTGCCAAACCAAGTTTCTTGATGACGTTCGTGTTCACCAAGTTATTTCAGCTACCTCCATCAATTATAGTGTGTAAACGGCAATCCTTGACGATAAGGAACATGTGGAAGAGGTTGTGTCATTGTAGCTTGTCGTCGGCCTCCACTTTGGAGCTTAAGGCACGCTGCACAACGATTCTCCTATAGTTCTCTGTCGCCGCTGTACCATGTACCTCTTCTTCGGTGTGTTCGTCCTTTGTATCTGTGAAGTCAGTAACAAGAGAATATTCATCTTCAACATCCGAAGTACTATCATACCCGCCATCGCCGCGTGCTATATATGCCCATTTGCTCGGGCAATCTTCATATGACCAAGTCCCTGGCAGCAGTGACACTTAATATCGGAAGTACGACTCATAGACGGAGTGGACGACGAAGGCTTGAATTATGTCGCCTTGCTGCCCTTCGGGACACGAGAAGGTGGAGCAGCAGGTGTAGTTCGTTGGCCGCCATTGGATGGTGTAGTCGCTGCACGGGAGGTAGAAGATGGTGCTGTTTTGGATGGTGTAGACGTCGAACGTGGCGTGAAGTTGCTCCTCGTGTGTTGTTGTTGTTGTTGTTATTGTCGGCCCTGCAATTCTTTTTCTGCCAACATAGCAAGCTGAAACAATCTGTTAACAGTATCATATTCCTTGTAATCAACAATGTCCTGAATTTCACGCCTCAACCCCCCATAAAAACGAGCTATTTTATCATCCATGTCATGTACTACACCACAACGCAGCATACCCCTTGTAACTCTTGATAATACTCCTCCACAAACATGTTTCCTTGGTCTAAGCACTACCATTTTTGTAAAGATCCCGCTGAAAAGATGGAGGAACAAATCGAACACGCATAGCTTCCTTTAATCTATCCCATGTTGGAGGACCAGTTCTAGTTTTAACAAGTTCATTCCACCATATGATAGACAAGTCCTTAAACTCACTAGTGGCTTGACAAACACTATGTTGTTCAGGAACAAGATGGGCATTAAATTTTTGCTCTACTGTCATCTCCAAATCAAGATAAGCCTCAGCATCATAAGCACCAGAAAAAGAGGATATAGTAAATTTCACTTTAGCTAAAGGATCATCAGGAGGATGATTATAATTTTTATGATGATTATTATGTCCCATACCTTGACGATAAATTGATAGTCTTTGTTGATTGTTGTGATCTTCCATATCATCATAAGCATTGTCTTCATGTGAGAGACAACTGAGCCTCAAAAGTATTCATCCGAAGATCAAGGTTATCAAGTTGGCGAGTCAAGTTTGACAATGATTCCTCCGTTGATGCATTGTATTTGGCGAAATATATGTCATGGTCTTCATCATATCATGTAACTCAGCATGTTGAACACATTCGTCGTCATTGTCTTCTCCTTCCATTGTTAGTAGCAAACAAAAGACAACAAAAATATGTTATCCCTATCAACTACAGTGACAATGTGAAAGGTGGAAGAAAACAATCTCTCTCGCTCAAGTGTCTTACCACGCTCTTACAGGTGTTCTTACCGACACAGCAGGTGGTGTGGACGGTGAGATGAACCAATGAAGCGTGGAGTGATTGCAAAGGTGCATGTTATGCTCAAGAGAAAGGTGGAGCTTGGATGGCACAATACGGTGGCTAATAAGAAGAAAATCGTTAATAGGTAAACAAAGTTGAATAAGTATTCAATGTAGGAAATTGTCGCTGGTCAACAAAGTGCTCTAGGGCCTAGCACAATACAAGGAAGTAGCAAGGCAAAAGGAAGACAAAATGATATAACCAACAATCAAAACACTAGTAGTATTGGCCAATTGCTTTAATATGCGTGCTCTTCACTATATTTTTCTTTTTTAATATATATTAGATATTTTTTCTTTACTCAGGAGCACAAATATATGAAGCACACAAATTTGCAGCTCAATTGAATGTAATATGCGGCCTATAGAAAATCAAGTAGATTCTTTAAAATTCGTGCTGAAACGTCACAAGCCGCATAGACTATCTTTTGAGGGGAATTTGGGCAATCTAATTTTCGTCGATTGTGGCAAAGCCGCAGAAAACTAGATGCAAAATTTTGCATAGATCAATTTGTAAAAAAAATCGCCCGATTTCGAGTTCGCATGCGAAAGTTATGGCCGTTTTAAGGTTGGCAGTCCGAGTTATGTTTTTTTGGATGTTGATTCCAACTCGATTTGAGAACAGAACTCGCAATCGGATATGAAAACGATCAGGATTTGCACGACAACTAATGGGGTGGTGTGTGATGATTCAAGGATGAGTGGCATAAATGTTTGTCACCTAATCTAGGGCAGGCGATGCGGGAGTTCACGCAAGGCGGCTAGCTAGGGCAAACCGATGAATGTGGTGGATCGGTTTGTTGTTTAGGGATTGTGGAATAGGTATCGAATAACATGAAAACAAAGACCAAACACGACAACTAGGACCCAAAACACAAAGCTAAACCAGCAACAAGACTCGACCACACGAATGCAAACTCAACAATGCAATCTAAAAAACGAAACTGCAGGCACTATAGTCTAGGAAGCGGTAAAAACAATTTAATTTTTTTGTAGCTTTTCTGTGGACTCTAGGTATGAAACAAAACTGATCTAATGGAAGGAAAACAACGATACCTCATGGGCAACCTGGAAATCTGATACTCTGATACCAATTGATGAGTAGTTTAGGCCCTATCTTCTGAAAGGTAAGTCGATTGGGGTGGATAACTCGACGTTGATGATCCACGGCACTCCAACAGTTAGAGTACCTCTGCAATCACTACACCACTGCTCTGTTGGTTATCAACCATGCTGCACATGCTTGACCACGCCAAGAAGGCTAATCCCAGCAAGTGCAACCGAGAACACAAGCAAGAACGTCGAAGACACGATCTGAAATCACGAAGTTGAGGTCTCACATACCGTAGAACGATGATATTATTGATCTAAGCAAATCCTATTGGTGATGTGCCGAAGAGGCAATCATAACAATTCGGGTTAAGGCCTATTGGATATTTGATCCATAAGCAATTAGGGTACTAATGGGCCTGCGACCTAAAAGCCCATTAGTACGCCTATAAATATGAGAGGTAGGGTTAGGGGGCTAATGATCCCACCACGTGACATCCCTAGCCACCACCCCTCGAAGGCCTCACGCCGAGACCCTTGCTGCGCGTGCGGTGCTAGCACACTGGCGCACGGCATTCCTCTCTGTACATGTGGACTTTGTGGAGGCGCTGCTGCTACTGTTGCGCTGATCGGCTATGACGATCGTGATCGTCTACCTGCTGCCGTGACGAGGACGAGGAGGAGATGAACAAGATCGTCTACTTCCCTTACACTGACACGCATCTATGTTCCGCTGCGCTGCGCGTCTAGTGGTAACGATCCATGACCTCTGTACTCGCATGTTTCCTAGGTGATGCGATAGAGTTGCTAGAGTAGCGTACTGCCAATTTCCTAACAGTGGGATCAGAGCCGACTTGCGTAGTTTTTGGTCTGGATCTTCTTAGTAGATGGGATTTACTGCAGACATGTTCATACGATGAATTTTTCGCACGGTTTTTGGGGTTTGGAATTGGTTAGATTAGATTGGGATCGTATATTACTAAGGCAGCGACTGCTGTGCAATCTGGACTCATGTGCATGCGTGCAATCCGCGAATCTCAGCCATTTGACAGACATCCAAGGGTGGCTGACATTTTACACATAAATCCTTCCACCTGCCTGTGTAAAAGGGAAGGATCTATGTGTAAAATGTTAAACACCCTTAGATATCCATTCAATGGCTGAGATTCACGGATTGCACACTTGCACAAAAGTTCAGATTGCATAGCAGTCGTTGCCTATTACTAAAGGGTCAATTCGTGCTCCTTCTCCGCTGTGTGCGCAACCTGTCCGTACCGGCTGGAATAACCATCGGGACTAATCGCGTACATAGCTAACAGATTGAGCCAACAGACCACGTTCATGAGTCGCGATCTACTCATGAATAACCAATCACATTGAAAATTGAGGCATTCTGAATGGCTCGGATTCGGGTTGATTTGATCAATCTGATGAGATTTTCATAGTGATTTCATAGATGCGATCTATGTAATTCCGTTTGGCTGTCTGCTATAGCGATTATTTAATATAGTTTCTTGCTAGAAATTGTTCTACGCTTAACTCGTTTTTGCAGAGAGTGATGTGAATGGTATGGCCTTAATGCGATGTGATGACCTATGTGTAAATTCGTGCAGCCTGCATGTTGCAAATTTAACACAACTGGGTTGAGGCTGTCACATAATTGTATAACAACCTGCGTGTCGACCTGTGATGCTTGATCTCTCATGTAATTTATTTGGTAGCTATTAGTTGTATTAGCTTCTTTTATTATCATGGAGATGTCATCAAGCATGGTGGAGATGGAGATCACCACAAGAAGGGATGCATGGCAGATCAGATCTTGATGGAACCATGGCGATGGAGACCATTATGATTCTAAAGGCCATACTATTCACAATCTGATATGATCATATGCCTGTGATGCTTATTACTATTCTTTTCATACATTTCATATGGTGGATGTTTTTTCATGATAGAATACCTTCCCTCACAAAAGTTGAGCATTTGATGCCATTTACCAATAGCTGCACCTATGCTATTTTGATCGTTGTGTGATAGGTTTGCCAAAGCAAAGTACCATCATCTATCATACTTCATAGGGTGAATGTTGGACATTCACATGCATAGTGTTGGTTTACTCAACAAAGCTATCAAAACGGTTTTGGTCTTTATGGCATAGAGTTGGGAGCCGGGGCATTGGATGTCACCCAACAAACAAGAGTCATATAGAGATATGATTAACAATGGTTGTTTACCTATGTCACTAATTTCCTAGCAGTGAAGCCAAAGCGCACTAGGAATTAGTGAATATGGATCTTGAACCACTATATGTCGTTAGAAGGAAGACAATGATCATATAGTGGTGATATCTTTTATTAAACTGTTAATAGAAGATTGGTATATAACATAGTGCTAAACCTTGCATATTTATTTTCTATTGTAGATAATGTCTGCTAGTAACAGTTCCGGTTTCAATTTGCGATCTGTGCTTGAAAAGGAAAAGCTCAATGGAGCTACCGTTATCGATTGGTACCACAACCTGAGAATCGTTCTCAGGCAAGAGAAGATCAAGTACATTCTTTTGCAGCCTTACCCTGATGACCTCCCAGCTGAGGCAACTAATGCAACACGTATAGCTTATACGAAGCACTGCGATTATGCGCTTAATGTAAGCTGCCTCATGCTCGCCACTATGTCCCCTAATCTGCAAAAACAGTATGAACATACAAATGCTTATTCTATGATTGAGGGACTGCGTGGAAAGTTTGAGAATCAAGCAAGTGCTGAGAGATACAACATCTCAAAGTCCTTGTTCTCATGCAAGCTAGCGGAAGGTAGCCCGGTCAGCCCTCATGTAATCAAGATGATTGGTTACATTGAAACTTTGGGCAAACTTGGTTCTGAACTCAAGGATGATCTGGCTATTGACGTTGTTCTCCAGTCGCTCCCACCAAGCTACGAGCCATTCATATTGAATTTTCAAATGAATGGCATGGAGAAAACTTTGGCTGAATTGCATGGGATGCTTAAAACAGTCGAAGAAAGCATTAAGAAAAATGCCACTCATGTGTTGATGGTACAAAAGGAGAATAAAAAGAGGAAGCGTGTGACGCATCCTAAAGGCAAAGGCAAGGGAAAGGCTCCCGATGAGCCCTCAAGCTCAAAGTCTAAGCCAAAGGGCAAATCTGGCCCTTCTCCTGATGATGAATGCTTTCACTGTCATGGTAAGGGGCACTGGTCTAGGAACTGCAAGAAGTACATGGAGGATATGAAGAAGAAGAGGGGAAGTGAGACTTCCGCTTCAGGTATAAATGTTATAGAAATTAACATTGCATTATCTTCTAGTGAATCATGGGTATTTGATACCGGATCGATGATTCACACTTGCAAATCGTTGCAGGGTCTAAGTGAGACTAGAAGATTTGCAAAAGGCGAGTTGGATGTTCATGTCGGCAATGGAGCAAAGGTTGCGGTCATAGCTGTCGGAACTTACCACTTGTCATTACCCTCAGGATTAGTTTTGGAATTGAATAATTGTTATTGTGTTCCTACTTTGAGCAAGAACATTATCTCTTCTTCGTGTTTAGAAAAAGTTGATGGTCATGAGATTGTAATAAAGAACAAATGTTGCTCTATTTATTACAATAATATTTTCTATCCTCAATGTCCATTGATGAATGGATTATATGTTCTTGATTTTGAGGATAAAACTGTCTGTAACATTAATACCAAAAGGGCTCGACATAATGATCTAAGTCCCACTTTTATTTGGCATTATCGCTTAGGTCATATAAATGAGAAACGCATTGAAAAACTCCATAAATATGGTTTACTAAGCTCAATTGATTTTGAATCACTTGACACATGCGAATCTTGTTTGCATGAGAAGATGACCAAAGCACCCTTCACTGGTCAAAGTGAGAGGGCGACTGACTTGTTGGGACTTAGACATACAGATGTATGTGGACCAATGAGTTCAATTGCCAGAGGTGGTTTTCAGTACTTCGTCACATTTACCGATGACTTTAGTAGATATGGTTATGTCTACCTAATGAGGCACAAGTCTGAATCCTTTGAAAAGTTCAAAGAATTTCAGAATGAAGTACAAAATCAATTGGGCAAGACAATTAAACTTCTACGATCTGATCGTGGGGGTGAATATTTGAGCCATGAATTTTATGATCATTTGAAACAATGTGGAATTGTTCCACAGTTGATTTCACCTGGAACGCCTCAATGGAATGGGGTGTCCGAGTGGAGGAACCGAACCTTGTTGGACATGGTTAGGTCGATGATGAGCCAAGCATATCTTCCACTATCCTTTTGGGGTTATGCTCTTGAAACTGCTGCGTTTACACTAAACAGAGTTCCAACTAAGTTTGTTGAAAAGACACCATATGAGATGTGGACTGGGAAACGTCCCGGATTGTCTTTCCTCAATGTTTGGGGATGTGATGTTTATGTCAAACGTTTGACGTCAGACAAACTCACTCCAAAATCAGACAAATGCTTCTTTGTGGAATATCCTAGGGAAACCAAAGGATATTATTTTTATAAAATAGAGGGTAAAGTGTTTACCACTCGCAATGGTGTCTTCTTGGAGAAAGAGTTTCTCTCAAAAGGAGTTAGTGGGAGCAAGGTGCATCTTGAAGAAATTCAAGAAATACCTGAAAATGTTTCAGCTTCTACTGATCCTATACAGGATGTACAAGATGTTGTGCAACCAGTTGATGAAACACCAGCCCAACGAAGGTCTACGAGGGCACGTCGTGCAGCTGAAAAGTTAACGCTTCTAACTATAGGACAACATGACATGGTATTGTTGGACAATAATGAGCCCACGACCTATACCGAAGCAATGATGGGACCCGACTCTGAAAAATGTCTTGGAGCCATGGAATCCAAAATTGAATCCATGCATGAAAATCAAGTTTGGAACTTGGTTGATCCAATCGAAGGTGTGAGACCTATCGATTGTAAATGGATTTTCAAGAAAAAGACTGATATGGATGGAAATGTTCACATCTATAAAGTGCGACTGGTGGCGAAAGGTTTCTAACAAATTCAAGGTGTTGATTATGATGAAACTTTCTCCCCCGTTGCAATGCTTAAGTCTGTTCGGATTCTTCTAGCAATTGCTGCATATTTTGATTATGAGATATGGCAGATGGATGTCAAAACAGCCTTTCGTAATGGAAGTCTGACCGAGGATGTGTACATGACACAACCTGAGGGTTTTGTCGATCCTAAAAATGCTAGTAAAATATGTAAGCTTCAAAAGTCCATCTATGGACTGAAGCAAGCATCTCGGAGTTGGAATCTACGTTTTGATGAAGTAATCAAAGGGTTTGGTTTCATCAAGAACGTAGAAGAACCTTGTATTTACAAAAAGTGTAGTGGGAGCACGCATGTATTTCTGGTCCTATATGTAGATGACATATTATTGATCAGAAATGACATTCCAATGCTTGATGATGTTAAATCCTCATTAAGAAAAAGTTTCTCAATGAAGGATTTAGGAGAGACAGCGTATATTTTGGGCATAAAGATCTATAGAGATAGATCTAAAAGGCTAATTGGATTACGCCAGGATACATATATTGACAAGATATTGAATCGGTTCAATATGCAAGATTCCAAGAAAGGTTTCTTGCCAATGTCACATGGCATTACTCTAAGCAAGACTCAGTGTCCTTCGACACCTGATGAGCAAAAGAGGATGGGAGCAATTCCTTATGCTTCGGCTATTGGATCCATCATGTATGCCATGCTATGTACACGCCCAGATGTATCATATGCTCTAAGTATCACGAGCAGATATCAATCAGATTTTTGTGAGGCTCATTGGACCATTGTCAAAAACATCCTTAAGTACTTAAGAAGAACTAAGGATGCATTCTTAGTGTTTGGAGGTGAAGAAGAGCTTGTTGTAAAAGGTTACACCGATGCCAGCTTCCAAACTGATAAGGATCATTATAGATCGGAATCCGGTTTTGTATTCTGCTTCAACAGAGGGGCAGTGAGCTGGAAAAGTTCCAAGCAAGATACAGTAGCAGATTCAACCACAGAGGCCGACTATATTGCAGCTTCTGAAGCAGCAAAGGAGGCTGTTTGGATCAGAAAATTTGTTTCTGAGTTGGCTGTTGTTCCTAGCGTGTCCAGTCCTGTGGATCTCTACTGTGACAATAGTGGAGCCATCGCACAAGCAAAGGAGCCTAGATCACACAAACGATCCAAACACATACTACGACGCTATCACCTCATTCGATAGATCGTCGACCGAGGTGATGTGAAGATATGCAAGGTGCACACAGATTTAAATATTGCAGATCCGTTGACAAAGCCTCTTCCACAATCAAAGCATGAGGCACATACGAGATCTATGGGTATTAGATACTTACATCAGTGATCATAGTGTGTAGTGGGAGACTTGTGTCACAGCTATGTTTATGTACTATTAAATAAATTGTTATATGAGTAATCATTATTTACATTGATCATCAAGTATGTGACTTGTTCATGAAACTCTTTGTTAAAAGTAATGTTACTCTAGATGATCCCTAGTCTATATCATTATATGAGATAATGATTGCATACAGACTGGCACATGTACTAATTGATGATCACGTTTCACGGATCATAGATATCGATATATCGAATTAATAATGTGAACACATGTTAGTGAACATGGTGTTGGATTGACCCACTCCAAGACACTGCTGGGATTGTTATTTCCATATCTGCCATCAGTTGGTCTTGAGTGATACACCTGCTAGATCCTTAGACCTGAGATCGCCATTATTTCTCACTATGCGTAGTTGTGTACTTTGAGACTACCAAACGCTACTCCGTAACTGGGTAGTCATAAAAGTAGTCTTCGGATACATAATGAAACATAGAATGGGATGTGCGTGGATCAAGGTGGAATTTGCCCCTCCTTAATATCAGGAGAGATATCTCTGGGCCCCTCGAGATAGTTGGATTTGAAAGTGCATGGCCATGCCAAGGTGATTAAAAGTTAATCACAGTGACTAAAAGTTAGTCACGGAATGAATCCACTATTTGATTGAGTGAATGGTCGAGCTATCACAAGGATGGCACGCATCTCCCCTTGAGCTTGACTGGTATCGTGTGGCAAAGGGATTAGCATGTTGAATGTATCTAGGTTCGGCTGATATGATCTTTATGTACATTCGGGAATCAGTATGTCCTGCTAGGTACCTCTACTGATTTGTGGTCGGAAATGGTTTCCATTCACAACCGACTGCACATAAACCTAACGGGTCACACACTTAAGGAGTTGGAATATCGAAAATCTTGGCTAGATGATTGTCTCTAGTGCAAGTGGGAGATTGTTGGTGATGTGCCCAAGAGGCAATCATAACAATTCAGGTTAAGGCCTATTGGATATTTGATCCATAAGCAATTAGGGTACTAATGGGCCTGCGACCTAAAAGCCCATTAGTGCGCCTATAAATATGAGGGGTAGGGTTAGGGGCTAATGATACCACCACGTGACAGCCCTAGCCGCCACCCCTCGAAAGCCTCACGCCGAGACCCTTGCCGCGCGCGCGGTGCTAGCACACCGGCGCACGGCATTCCTCTCCGTACGTGTGGACTCCGTGGAGGCACTGTGCGCTGATCGGCTACGACGATCGTGATTGTCTACCTGCTGCCGTGACGAGGACGAGGAGGAGACGAACAAGATCATCTACTTCCCTTACACTGACACGCATCTACGTTCCGCTGCGCTGCGCGTCTAGTGGTAACGATCCATGACCTCTGTACTCGCATGTTTCCTGGGTGATGCGGTAGATTTGCTAGAGTAGCGTACCGCCAATTTCCTAACAAAACCCACCGAATATGACCGGAGGCTGCAATATTTAAAGGCTAGGGTTCGACCAAAACACACTTAGACGCGTCCCTAATGGACTCAAAGGCCCAAAGGCCCAAAGGGCCGATTCGGTGGCGCAGCACCGGATAGAAATCTGGACTCGATTGTTTTGACAATTCCTTACGACTCCAGAATAATTTTGATGTGGGATCAGATCCATTGGAAAGTTTATCTTCTCCTCTTTCCGTGCATATGTGGAACGTTGAAAACGAAGTCCGTATGCATCCTGGGCGTCTATTTTAAGGTGGACTGCTCCTAGACTCCGAGTTAAACTAAAGTCCGAGCTGCAAACTGATTCCATCAACTTGTGGACGTCCCAGCAGATTCTCCACGTTCCCGAGGCCTCTTCCCTTCACTGGTTGACCATCTCAATTGTTCCTAGTAACTATTAAATCATCACATAGCAATCTATTCTCAAACTCACATGCAAAGGAAGTTAGGAACAAGTTTACCTGCTAATTTATTAACCGTGCTCGTGCTATTGTGATTGGTCCTTGCAGGTCAATGTGCGTCTCTGCTGCTGTGATGTCCTCATCAACACCTATCACATGCATGGACTCCAAAATCAAACAAGAAACACTTTGTCCAAGCATATAAATAAAGAGAGACCAATAATATTATTATTGAAAAGCATAATGTCACAAATAAAGAAACAATACATGGGACATACCTTCCCCGATATTGACTTGGGACCAAAGGCTCCTGTCTACAGCCTAACCACCACTAAGGACTTGAAGAACTAGTTTAAACAACGGAGTGATGCTCAATTGATGTGTGTAGAGAAGTGAGGGTGTGGGGTCCTATTTATACATGGAGTTCGGTTGGTTCTTGCCACAATTAGTGTGCCAAGTGGTCTTCACCACCATGATGGAGCCACAGGAGAGCATCACGCGTCGTTTGATCATTAATGGTGCTCAGACCAAGTTGGCCGAGCCAGGGGTTCGACTGACCTTGTCCTAGCTCCTTTCGCGATGTGCTTTCTCCAAGTGATTGATATGTGGGCCCTGGTTTCCTTCCCGCGTGAATTGCCGACTAATTTCCTCGGATACGCTTGAGAATGAGGCCATGCATCCATGCGATGCCCCATGTCATAGCATGATTGGTCGGGATGTCACTTTTTAAAATTGCTCCTCGTAATTCTTCTCATTCCTGCAATAAAATACCTACATGCACTATTTATCCAAGTACAAGTGGAATTATGTCAAATATGAAAGTGATATGTGTAAGAAATATTTATTTCTTCACATCATTGAGTTATATTAACGGCCAAAATTGGTATATAACGAACATCAACAAAGGGGTGTGCGGTGGCTCATGAGAAAGAACGTGCTGCTCGTAGCCAAGGCAAGTGGTGTGGTCGAGGGACCACACAAATGTTGCTTCACGTCGTGGGCCGTGAGCAGTGGGTTGGATCGGAAGTGGGGACCGTGGGGAGAGCAGCGGAGAGGGGATTGGTGTGGAGGCGGCGGCGCTGAGAGAGGCTGGTGAAAGGCGCTCCGATCCCAATCGCTAGATGCGGCGGTTGAGATAAGGGTTGGGTTGGAGTATCGGGGGATTCTGAACTTGCGAAATAAGTCGGCCATGATTGTGGAAGCGTGCCACCATTATAGTCACCATATACAGGGCAAGATCCAATTTCTGAGAAAATGTGAGTCTCAAGATCTTGTGCAGTAGCAGCCATGAGGTGTTCCGCTTTGTTATCCTTGATACCAAATGTTATGAATCTGTAACTCATATATTTTTCTTCTTGCTTGTCCCCCAGAACACAACATGACCCTCAATTATATAAAGGGAGATTCACCTAAACCCTAACCCTTGCGGGCTTCTAATACCTTCGGTCCATAAAGCCCAACACTATCCCTAACATATAACAAAAATTATTCAGCAGAAGCAAGCAGGCAGCACATAAATCTGAGAGAGCATATCACAGCTGGGAGGATATCCAGACAACGATTGATGTGAGCAGGTTTCTGACAAAAGAATAGTTCTGTTTCCTTTTACTGAGAACAAACAATAATGTTGAATCCTACGCCAAAATCCTGAGAGCAAACATTCACCTGCATCTCATCGTCAGCCACACCTGTTGAGTTAATCTAGTTGTCTATAACATGTAATCATATTTTTTATTTTCTGAAACTTTAGTGTGCCTCAAAACGTGATGTGTTCACGTTGGCTGTGTTCTAGTCGTTGGGAGAATAGTCCCCTAGTCATTTTACTCTGTTATGTAGCATGTGAGTGAACTGCCTCCAATCACATCCGTAGTGGCACGGGAAAAATGGATCATGGGGGAGGTGCTTAGTTTGAGTCTTTTCATTATGATAAAAAGGATAAACTGATGTTGCAGTCGTACGCACGTCAACAAAAACATAGTCATATCTGTTCTCCTGTATGTATTCAGAGAGAACTTGAGGCTTTCTTGTCTTGTTCTTCTCATCCAAACCACACCACGTGATCGCCTTGTGTTTTCCAGGCCTGTGCCCTGACATTTGGTACCAGAGCCATAGGTTCTCCGGTGCGTTCGCGCCAGCGGTGCTGTTGGTGGTGAGGAGGTGGTGGTGATCAGGCATGGGTGATACTTCTCCCAGAGGCGAAGGCAGAAAGAAGAAGACGAACGATGATGCTGGTGCCGTCGTTATTCGATCTGCGCCAAGTGGAGTGCCGGTGATTTATCTGCAACTCACGGACACCAATTACGGCTGTGGACTGTAAAGATGAGGATGATCATACGCACCAACGGTTGCTGGTCCGCGATCTACAGCAAAGGCCTGTATGACCAGGCCAAGGATGAAGACGCATTCAATGCGCTCTCGCAGTCGCTCCCATATACAATGGTTATGGCAATTGCAGAGTATGCCACTGCAACTGATGCATGGAAAGCAATCCGGAAGATGCACGTTGGAGAGGACCGCATCAAGAAGGCCAGGATGAAGCAGCTGAAGCGAGAGCTGGATCGGATGCAGATGAGAGACGGCGAGACCATTGCAGCCTTCGGCCAGAAGTTGACTACACTCGTCGCCAAAATTTGTTCACTAGGTGAGATAATTGATGATGAAGCTGTGATTGAGGTTCTGTTCAATGCAGTACTGGATAGATTTGCAGATGTTGTCAATACCATCGAACAGTGGGGCGATCTTTCCATGATGCCTGTTTTAGAGGCAGTGGGAAGGATGGCGGTGTATGAGAATGGTCGGCGAGGCTGTCGGAGCAGTGGGAAAGAAGAGCAATTCATGCTTGTTACTCGGGCGCTGGAGAACCTTATGCAGAGCAAGAAGAGTAGCGCAGGTGCAGGAAGTTCAGGAGGATCTGCCAAAAAGAAAAAAATGGCGGAAAAAACGATCGCACCAAGTCCAGCAAGGATGACAAGGGCAAAGAGAAGAAGAAGAGAAAATTCGAAATTTCCAAAGTCAGATGCAACAATTGCAATGAGAAAGGACATTTTCAGTCAGACTGTCCTGAGCCCAAACCTTAGAAGGCAAATCTTACTCAAACAGAGGATGAAGACCCAGCATTGCTCGTGCTGTAGACCTGCGAACTGATGCAGCGGAGTGACACATTGTCAGAACAGGTGTTCCTAAATTAAGAAGAGATAGTCCCTAAGCTCTCGGGTAGCCATGACATCTCATGGTATCTAGATGGAGCCAGTAACCATATGACAGGAAATCCTGAGAAGTTTGTCGAGTTGGACTGCTCTGTGCATGGAAAAGTAAAATTTGGGGATGGATCAACAGTCAATCTGTGGACGAGGTGCTGTACTGATGCAGTGCCTCACAGGTGAGCACCGTGTGTTGTCGGATGTGTACTTCATTCCATGGTTGAAGAATAACATCATAAGCCAAGGACAGTTAGAGGAGAATGGATGCAAGTACACTAGTGAAGATGGCATCATGACCATCTGGTACAAACAGAGAAAGATGCCTGCACGAGTACCAATGAGTCACAACTGGATGTATATCCTCCAGATACAGCCGTCAGAGCCAGTGTGCATGCTTGCACATGCAAAGGAGAATGCATGGCTATGGCATATAAGGTACGGGCACATAAATTTCAGATCTTGTGCTCACTGACAGCTGAGAACATGGTTGATGTGATGCCACAGTTCGAGTAGATTGATCAAGTCTGTGACGGTTGCATGATCGCAAAGAAGAACGGTTCACCATTTCCAGATTAGACAGTATATCGAGCTGAACAGCATCTTGAACTCTGGCACATGGTGATCTTTGTGGCCCGATCATGCAGGCCACACTAGGTGGAAAGCAGTACTTCCTGCTGCTAGTTGATGACTTCTCGAGATATATGTGGATAGTACTGTTGCAGAGTAAGTTAAAAGCATTCCAAGCAATCAAGAAAGTGCAAGCAGCAGCAGAGTTAGAAAAGGTTTGAAACTCAAGGCGTTGCACACAGATAGACGGGTGAGTTTAATCCGGATGAGTTCAGTGAGTACTGTGATGTTCACGTTATCAAACACTTCCGAACTGCACCCTACACTCTACAACACAATGGTGTTGTTGAACGCAGAAATCAAACTGTAGTGGGCATGGCAAGAAGCCTTCTCAAGAGCATAGGTATGCCTGCAAGATTTTGGGGAGAAGCTGTGACAACAGGCATATACTTGTTTTTTTTAGCTCAAACTGCAAGGGAATCCCTTGCAGTATATTTATTAATATAGTGAACAAAACAGATACATAAAAGTTAGCAACTTTACATAATGATTCGAGTGGAAAGACGTTTTCCCGAGGGAGGAAATGAGCCTACAGAGTCGCAATGAATAATTCTACTCTATTCCTGTCTAGTTCTCTGAACCGACAGCTCTGCGCATTCATTGATTTCATGAAACTTTCCTTCCGGCCGAGAATTGTTGTGTGAGACCTATGTGTGTTGAATACATTGGCTATGATGATAAAAGTTTTGAATACTGCCAAAAAACCCTTTTAACAAAGTCCGACTCTAGGTCCGAGCTCCGCCAAGGTCCGACAATAGGTCCGACTTGTTTTTGGTAGCTCTTGCAAGGTCCAACATTAGGTCCGACATACTTTGTCTAGGTCCGACATCTTTGTCTAGGTCCGACTTAATTTGGTTAGGTACGACTTGTTGTGGCTTGTTCCGACTAGCTTTGATAAGCTCCAGCGCTAGGTCTGACTAGCTTTGGTAAGCTCCACTGCTAGGTCTTGCTAGCTTTGGTAAGATCCGACTCAAAGTCCAGTTAGCTTTGGCAAGGTTCGTAGCTTGATTGCAATTGTTCTGCTTTTACCTTGCAATGTTTCGAACTTGCTTTACATATATGGAAAGCTTGCTTAGTATTCTTTTACTAAGGTTTTGGTGTGTTTTGGTGGATATGGCTGATATCATTTTTGCTATGGTTTGCAACATGCTTATGTGAGGTGCTAATGTAAGGTGTTGTGGTTTCGGAACTCACGTGAGTCAAGTCGAGGACTTATGCTCGGAAGTATCTGTTGTTTATTCCTGTGCAGGTGTTGGTTGAGTTCAAGACATGGCTGGTCAAAGGATCCACTGAACTAGTCTTAAGGAGAAGATGAGGTTCAACAACCAAGTTCGGGAGAAATTGTGGTTGAGTTGGTCGGGAGGTCGCGCAACTTGTTTGAATCAAGAACAATGCATATGAAGGTACATAGACGTTGTTGGAAGATGTGTGCAAGAAGTGCATGGACGTGGCAACATGGTTCCAAGGCGTGATAAAGAGATGTGGACGTAAAAAATTGGTCAGAAAGGTCCAATCAGCTGGAATATGCCTCAGGCTGCGGCTGAGGTAGCTATGGTTTGTTTATGGAATGTTTTGAGTTTGTTTTGGTTAGATTTCATGTAGATCACGAAGTTGAGTTATTTTTTGGAATTTGGGATATGTTCCTAAGGTGTTTGGAAGTCTTAAGATTACTTCTATCTGCGTATAGAAGAGTCTGGAGCAGCTATGGAGAGTTTCAGTGCAAACTGAGTAGGATACGAGTCCTAGCTTGGTTTGGGTTGGCCTAATGGCTGGTTATATAAGAAAGGGAGGCCAGAGATCGTGGTGCACAAATTTTGGGCTTTTCCTCTTGTTTTCTATTCAATAAAGATCGTAGTTTAAAGGAACTTTTGCGCCTTGTTCGTCCGACTTATTTCAGACAAGTTTTCTCATCAAGTTTCTGCACAGTACTAACTTGCTTCGGTGGTTTACCATAACTCGAGTTTTACAAATCCAATTGTCGTGATTTTTTTGTTGAGTTTTCTTCATATCTTGATTATCTATCATATTTGAAAATTTAACGGTCATTGGATTTGTGATTTCTCTGCAGTGTTGCAGATCTGTTTTTACTCAGGTAGAACAGATTGGACTTTGTTCAATCTTTCGATCGTAACTTGAGTTTTTCTTGACAGATTTTAGTGATTCTTGTTGTGACATATTCGTGACTTGATTCTCCACAATCTATACTGGTTTTGTCATAATTGATCAAGTTTAGATTAATCTACTACAAAAAGAATTTTCACAGATGCCTCGATTTATCAAACACAGGCGGTTCGTAAAAAATGTGACTGTGATGACGAATGATACAATAACCGCCTGTGATGACTGAACATCACAGGCGAATGTTAAAAAACAACCGCCTCGGTAAATATTTTATTTTCTCAGACGGCTAATAATTAAGAACCGACTGTACTGCAACAAACTTTACAAGCAATTTTTAATTAACCACCGCCTGGGTAAATACATGATCTTCACGGGCGATCATTGTTTAAGAACCGCATGTACTGATTCAAACATCACAAGCGATTTTTATTTAAGAACCGCTTAGGTAAAGTCATTGTTTTCACAGGTTTCTTATTAATTAAGAACCATCTATGATGTTGATGAGCTCTTGTCAAGCTAATCCCTTCATAGCAAGCTCTTGTTGATGCAAGTAACATCCGTGACTCATCATTTAGATTGTTGAAAGCCTCAATTGGAGCCTAATGATACCTTGGAAGGATTTTCCCGTCCATTTGAAGGATTTCTTCCCCTCCCGTCTATTTGAAAAACCTAGGAAGTTGCTCCTTTATCAGTTTTAATGCCTGAATATATTGACTAAAAATTAGTACCTTCTCTCTTAGTGCTTCACACAAGCGATGAAGCGAACAACTTCAATCACAAATCTTGTTTTACCCTTTTATAGGGATTTGAACTTAATCTTTCAAGCATAGATTTATCAATAAGTGAAGCTTCCATATCAGACATGTTAATGGCAGTTACAAGCAAAGGGTGTGCCAAAGCTAACGAAATCTAAATTAGACTGAAGACAATGAGATCCTGCATATGAATGGCAATGTCCAAGTTAGACGGCATGAAGCTATAATGGTAGCATTAAACAACATGAGCATCAGCCAAGGCATGTTGTGAGGACATAATACTTTTGGCGGCAAGCATAACCTTGATGCCCCAACATGTGTTATGCCCTCGCAACATGCCTTGGTTGATGCAAGCATAATCTTGGCATCATTTTACATGTTGTTGAAGGATGCCGTCATAGCTTCTTGCTGTCTAACCTCAACATTTTCACTCATATATGCAGGATCTCTTTGTCTTCAGTCAAGTTGAGATTTCGTTAGCTTCGACACACCCTTCGCT
Organism: Tuctoria greenei; assembly: GCA_036927565.1. NCBI lineage: Eukaryota > Viridiplantae > Streptophyta > Magnoliopsida > Poales > Poaceae > Tuctoria > Tuctoria greenei. The sequence goes on along the minus strand of JAYESD010000004.1, from coordinate 177,070,037 downwards.
TGTAACTGCCATTAACATGTCTGATGAGAAAGCTTCACTTATTGATAAATCTATGCTTGAAACATTAAGGTTAAATTCCTATGAGAATTGTAAAAACAAGATTTGTGATTGAAGTAGTTTGCTTCGTCGCTTGTGTGAAGCACTAAGAGAGATGGTACTGATTTTTAGTCAATATATTCAGCCATTAGAACTGATAAAGTAGCATCTTCGTAATTTTTAGCAATGGAGAGAAGAGAAATAAATCCTCCTGGTCTTGTTTGGGTGTACTCAATCTAACTGGATTGAAGTGGATTGGAGTGGAAAATGAACTAATTTTCTCATCAATCCACTTAGATTGAAGTGGATCCACTCCTATCCAAAGAAGCCCTCAAATGGATGGGAAAATCCTTCCAAAGTATCATCAGACTTCAATTGAAGCTTTTAACAATCAAAATGATGAGTCTCGGGTGTCACTTGCATCTACAAGAACTTGCTGTGAAGTGATTAGCTTGACAGGAGCTTCAAGAGTTGTGCTTATAGATGTTGTTTGGAACCCAACTGTTGGAAGGTAAGCCATCAGCATCATAGGTCAGAAGAAATTTATATACACATACAATTTGATAACCTATGGAACAGATTAAGTGATAAATATGATAGTAAACAAGCCGAAAAGGATCACTTGTCCAGATTAGTCTTCTCTACAGATGATGAAACTTATGATGTTCGAAACATGCTATCTAAAGCTGAAATGGAACATTGTTCTAAGTTGATTTCCGAGGATACAAATATATACAAGATATATCATACATTTTTTCTAGCACTGACACCTTCTTGAATATAGGGTTTCAAATCCTTTTTAATGCTTCTCTCTACGCGCTTGATGTTTTTTGGTTTGGTGAAAAGGTACATCTCCTCATATTGATTATATTCCTCTTCATTATCTCCTACATTCTGAACCCCAACAATATTTTGCTTTCTAGAAACAACTACATGCATTTTCTCAGTTTCTGGATCTTATACATAAAAAACTTGTGCAACACGATCAACGAGAACCCACGGGTCATCTTTATAACCCACTTTGTTCAAGTATACCAGTGTCAGTCAGTAGTTGTCCACTTTCACACCATCAGGATGTTTGACCCATTGGAACTTAAATATGGGCATTATCATTCTTTCGTCATAATCGAGTTCCCGTATTTCCTCTATGAACCCGAAGACATGGTCTTCTGCCCTTGTGCATCATAAGGCTCTATACGAACACCACTTTTTTGTGCAACACACTTACCATCTTTTTTCTTAAGTGTAAAATGTGTAACCATTGATGTCATATGCTTGCCACCAAAGCAGATGGGCCATAAGATAACTTCTTCATTGTTGCCTCTTCTATAGAGTTTTTGTATGGTGTATTTTTTTCCATTAACCATTTAGTGAAATATCTTCTGTGCTCTTTCATGATCTAGTACTGAGTGCGGTCTTGGTTTTTTCGGGAAGCTCAATTTGGTGTTCCTCGATGTACGACTCAACTATTGCGAGTTGTTGTATTACACCAAAATGTGCACAGTGTACATTCTTGCAATCTTGAACGATAAAAGTTTTCTTATCCACTTTGCCTCTCCCACATAGTCTACCCTCATGTATTGTTATAGGCACACCTATCGGTTTTCCATCTTTGATGTAATGAGCACAACCCTCAATCACTTCTTCAGTGGTGTATCCTTCCATAATTGAATCTTTGGGTTAGCATAGTTCCGCACATAACCTTTTAATACTCCTAAATATCTCTCCAACGGAAACATATGATGTAAATATAGTGGCCCCAATGCTTTTATCTGATCAACAAGATGTATGATTTGGTGTACTTGCATATCAAAAAAGGATGGTGGAAAACACATCTCAAGCTTTCACATAGTCTTGACGATGTGCATTTTCAAATTGTCTAAATATTCACGTGCTATCACCTTTTGCGATATTGCATTGACGAAGTAACACAAACATGTGATGAGAACTTTTATATGCTCAGGTTTGATGACCCTTATTGGAATGGCAATGAACATTGTCATCATCATGTGACAGTCATGAGAATTATAGCCAAATAAAGACAAGTCTTTCATTGAGACTATTTTGCGGATATTGGATGAGAAACTCGTGGGCACTTTGATCTCACGCAAGTATTGGCAAATTGCCTTTTTCTCTTGTAGTGCCAAGTTGTTGGCTAAGGGAAGGTAATGCTTCCCGTTCGCCTTTTCTACTAGGTGAAGCTCTGGTCTCATATCAAGATTTACTAGGTCCATATGTGAATTTAATATGTCCTTTGTTTTCCTCGACATGTCCAACAAGGTCCCAATGATGCTATCAAATACATTTTTTGTAACATGCATCAAATCAATACCATGGCCAAATTCCAGAGTCTTCCAATACGAAAGATACTTGAAACAAATTAATTGTTTCTTGAAAGCCATGTCAGTTGTATCACCCGAAGATGTACTTTTCTTTCTCTTTGTTCCTTTACATTTTTTGCACTTACCGAAAGCAATATGAATGTTCTTGACCATTTCGAACACGGGTTTTCCAATGTAACGGTTTGGTGTAGTATATTTTTTGATTTTGTTGTCAAATTGTTCTTTCATCTTCCTATACTTGTGTGTATCTATCATGAACCGCCGGTGTCTCATGTGCACCATCTTTCTGGATGATGTGAGGTATAGAAATACAGTTCTATCCACGCACCTTACACAACCTTTCTTCCCTTTCATTTGTCCTGATAATGTAAACAGTTCGGGATAATCATGCATGGTAACGAATATCATTGATCTTAGCGTGAAATACTCCCGATTGTACTCATCCCATGTACGTACCCCTTCATTCCACAATTTCACCATACCTTACATTAAAGTTCCCAAGAACACATCAATTTTGATGCCGGGTTGTTTCGGACCTTGGATAAGAATAGATAACAAAATATATTTCCTTTTATGATGCAACCATGTCGGTAGGTTGTACATCATTAAGACCATGGGCCATGTGTTGTGTATGCTCCTTTTTTCACCAAACAGATTCATTCCATATGCACCCAAGGCAAACCTTACATTTCTGATTTCCATTGAAAATTATGGATACTGAATATCAAAGATTTTCCACTGCGTTGCCTCACCGGGGTGTCAAATATGTTTTTCATTCTTCTTGCGCTACTCTGAATGCCAACATATAAGTTCAGCCTCCCTAGGGTTTGAGAACAACTGCTTCAAGAGATCAATTACTTGAAGGTCCCACATCACAAAGGAAGGAATTTTCCTCTTATGCTTCCAATCTGCATCATCAAAAGTATTGTCATCATCACCTTCAGGGCCAATAATAAACATCTTATTCTTCTATGACTTTTTCATGTTGGTAACATACTGGTGATTTAGCCCTTCTTGTATCTACTGACACCACAGACGGGGCATCTAGTTGGGAGCTCATGCTCTTTGCGATACAGAATACAATGGTTCACACAAGCGTGTATTTTTATCACACCTAGTGCCATCGGGCAAAGAAGTTTCTTGGCTTTATAAGAGCTTTTGGGCAGTTTATTTAGATTTGGAAGAATTTCTGCCAAAAGATTCAAAAGATTAGAGAAACTACATTTGGACCATCCTTGTGTGGGTTTTAACTTTAGTAGTTCTAGGACTGCACTTAATGTAGTAAACTCTTTATCACAACCGTTTAATTCATCATATAAAAGGTCCGTCGCCGCATTCTGCAATATCTCCATTTTACTCAAACCTTTACTTGCTCCCATACAAGTTAATACATATGGTTCAATGTGACGCAACATCTCCTCACAATCGAGCTCATCATCATCATCACCATCTTGATTGTCCCTACCATCATCGATATGAACATTATCATCATCTGAACCTCTCTCATCATATTTATCCACTTCATGTGTATCTAACTCACCATGCTCTGTCCATATTGTGTAGTTTTTTTTGGAAACCGCTTTTCACCAAATGATATTGGATTACTATAGTATATATCAAAGCAATCTTATTTTCACAGTCGATACATGGACATAGTATGTCATCTATCTTTTTACAACATCAGATGTCTCTTGCATGCTTCAATAAAATTTGCAACATTTTGAATGTACATTGGATCAGGTCTTGGCATGTTATACGTCCACCCTCGATGGTCCATGCTTCAATAACAGAATTTTTGTATGATTTACAAAATTTGGCAACAAATATTCCCTAAAGGTTTTCTTTAAAATGAATTTATAGAGACATAATCAGCCTGCATCATATGAGTGAATACTGGTATCATGTCGGTCTGTTCATAAGGGTTCAAAGAAAATTTGTTTCATAATTTTCTAATCTTCCTAGTGGCCATTATGAATTTTTGAAGTTGGACTTATTCATTGAAACATTTTATCGAACATGTGATGTGCTTGTATTCATCTTCAACCTTCAATCCTTCAAACCTACTTTTTTTCTACAAAATTCATAGATGAGCTCAAGGGGAGACTCAACTACATCTTTCAACTTTTAATCCTTCAAATCTATTTCTCAAATAAAGTGGAGGGGGGGGGGGGGGGCTGGAGCCATTCAAATACAACAAAACGAAACTGAAAATGGGACAACAAATTGAAATCATAACTGTGTAGAAGAAGTATCTTCTAACATTTCCTCTGTTCGAATCTTGATCAACTGATGAATGCAAAACCGGCGCGCGTACACTGGAAAATTTTGGCAGCATGACAGCGTCGATGGAAAATCTTCCGGGTTAGGTTTTCTGTTGTGCCCGAGGGGCCCTATATATAGGCGTCCGTTTTCACAGGCGGATTTTAATGAACAAACCGCATGTGATAAAAACTAATTAAGTTCAGGCGATCGTTGCTAAACAACAGCCTGTGATAATGGCCTGAGCCAGTTCTTGAGTTTTCCTTTCCCTTGCTTCTTTTCTTTTTAGATTCCAATATAAATACTCAAACTTGTATAGATTATGCAAATTGAGTCCAAATTCGATGATTCTTTCTTCTATATTCTTCAAAAATTAATATCTACCACCTGGACCAAATATTTTAAAACTTGTATACCTAACATTGTAATGTTTTGGTAAATATCAAATTAATTTATACTCAAATGTTATTCACATTTCTGTATCTCCTAGAAAAAAGGATCCTTCAGTGAAATTTGTTTGTATGAATCTTATTTGTCTCATTTATACATGTATGAATTTTTTTAATTTTATAAAGCATTCCAACATGTCAAAATTCAAATCATCCATCATTCTAATCAAATGCTCATATACATATGAGGTATTCATCAAATTTTGAACACCCATTGATTCAAAAAAATTAAAAAAAATCTGAAAAAAATCATAGGGGTTGGTATGATGACTACAAAGTTCCATTGAAAAACTAAATGAAAAATAATTATATTCATCAAGATAGAAAAATGATAAATAACTAGTGTCATTTGTTTTTTATGTTCGGACCAATTTCAAAGTCTTTCCCCAATTGAAATTTAATGGGAACCTTTAATACTCAAGCATATTACAAGAAAGTGGAATTTGGGATTTTAAAAGCCCCCTCATTTTAATCAAGAATATTAATTAAGCCTAGACTCAGTAAAAAAAATTTTAGGCCGTTTGATGAGTAGGTTTAGGCCCGATCTTCCGAAAGGTATGTTGATTGGGGTGGAGAACTCGGCGTTGATGATCCGCGGCACTCGAGTGGTTCGAGTACCCCTGCAATCATTACACCACGGCTCCGTTGGTTATCAACCATGCTGCACACGCTTGACCTCGCTAAGAAGGCTAATCCCTGCAAGTGCAACCGAGAACACGAGCAAGAACGTAGAAGACACGATCGGAAATCACGAAGTTGGGGTCTCACAAACCGTAGAACGGCGATTTTATTGATCTAAGAAAAACCCACCGAATATGACCGGCGGCTGCAGTATTTATAGGCTAGGGTTCGACCAAAACACGATTAGACGCGTCCCTAATGGACTCTTACGGGATACAAGGCCCAAAGGCCCGATTTGGTGGCGCAGCACCGGACAGAAATCTGGACTCGATTTGTTTCAACGATTCCCGATGAGTCCGAAATAATTTTGAGGTGGGACCAGAACTATTGGAATGTTTATCTTCTCCTCTTTCCGTGCATATGTAGAACGTCGAAAACGGAGTCCGTATGCCTCCTGGGCGTCTGTTTTAAGGTGGACTGCTCCTGGACTTCGAGTTGAACTCGAGTCCGAGTTGTAAACTGTTTCCATCAACTTGTGGACGTCCCAGGTGGTTCTCCACGCTCCCAAGGCCTCCTTCCTTCACTTGTTTATCTTTTCCATTATTCCTAATAACAATTAAATCATCACATAGCAATATATTCTCAAACTCACATGCAAAAGAAGTTAAGAACGAATTCACCTGCTAATTTAATAACCGTGCCCGTGCTCTTGTGATTGGTACTTGTAGTTCAATGCGCGTCTCCGCTGTTGTGATGTCCTCATCACCGTTTTTAACTGCTGCACAGACGGTTATTTCTAAACAACCCACTGCGACAATGGCCCGAGCCTGTTTTTCAGTTTTCTTTTTCCTTGCTTTTTTTTATTTAGCTTCCGATATAAATACTCAAACATGTATGGATTCTACAAATTGAGTCAAAATTTGATGATTCTTTCTTCTATATTCTTCAAAAATTAATATCTACCACCTAGACCAAATATTTTAAAACGTGTATAGCTAACATTGTAATGTCTTGGTAAATATGAAATTATTTTATACTCACATATTATTCACATTTTTGTATCTCTTAGAAAAATGGATCCTTCACTGAAATTTGTTTGTATGAATCTTATTTGTCTCATTTATACATGTATGAATTTTGTAAATTTTTTGAAAGCATTCCAACATGTCAAAATTCAAATTATCCATCATTCTAATCAAATGCTCATATACATATGAGGCATTCATCAAATATTGAACACACATTGATTCAAAAAAATTAAAAAAATCTGAAAAAAAAACATAGAGGTTGGTATGATGACTACAAAGTTTCATTGAAAAACTAAATGAAAAATCATTATATTCATCAAGATAGAAAAAATGTCAAATAACCAGTGTTATTTGTTTTTTATGTTCTGACCAATTTCAAAGTCTTCCCCCAAGTGAAATTTAATGGGAACCTTTAATACTCAAGCATATTACAAGAAAGTGGAATTTGGGATTTTAAAAGGCCCCTCATTTTAATCAAGAATATTAATTAATCTTGGACTCAGTAAAAAAAATTTCAGGCCATTTTTAACTGAGGCACAGACAGTTATTTTAAACAACCCACTGCGATAATGGCCCGAGGCAATTCTTCAGTTTTCTTTTCCCTTGCTTCTTTTTTATTTAGATTCCAATATAATTACTCAAACATGTATGGATTTTACAAAATGAGTCAAAATGCGATAATTCTTTCTTCTATATTCTTCAAAAATTAATATCTACCACATGGACAAAATATTTTAAAAATTGTATAGCTAACATTGTAATGTTTTGGTAAATATAAAATTATTTTATACTCATATATTATTCACATTTCTCTACCTCCTAAAAAAGGATCCTTCACTGAAATTGGTTTGTATGAATCTTATTTGTCTTATTTATATATTCATGAATTTTGTTAGTTTTTTAAAAGCATTCCAACATGTCCAAATTCAAATTATCCATCATTCTAATCAAATGCTCATATACATATGAGGCATTCATCAAATTTTGAACACATTGATTCAAAAAAAATTTAAAGAAATCTGAAAAAAATAGAGGTTGGTATGATGACTACAAAGTTCCATTGAAAAACAAAATGAAAAAATCATTATATTCATCAAGATAGAAAAAAGACAAATAACCAGTGTTATTTGTTTTTTATGTTATGACAAATTTCAAAGGTATTCACCAAGTGAAATTTAATTGGAACCTTTAATACTCAAGCATATTACAAGAAAGTGGAATTTGGGCTTTTAAAAGGCCCCTCATTTTAATCAAGAATATTAATTAAGCCTACATAAAGAACTTTTCAGGCGGTTTGTTCTAAATAACCGTTAGAAAGAAATCTTTATTTCAGGCGGTTATTACGTAGCAACCGCTAGAGACAAAGACATCTTCACATACAGTTGGTAATTAATAACTGCCTTAGAGAAGTCCTCTGTGTAGCCGGTTGGTACTTAATAACCGCCTGAGAAGCTAGGCATCTATATATAGCGCTTAACATCCTCGGGAAAACATAACCCACGAGAAATCACTTAGATGCCATCTTACTGCCAAAATTTCGTTTGCCGCCAAGTCTTCGCTGCACTCACCGCCGAGCTTCGCAGTCATCGTCGAGCTTCAATCTCGTCGCTTCCTTCCCTTCCAGGTACGATGAGCTTTGCCCTCGCCATCGCTGTCGTGCTTTGACCTTGCCGCCAGGTACGCTGCCGCTTCCTTCCCTCCTCCCTCCTCCGTCCCCGTGCCACCTCCCGCCTCGCCCTCACCGCCGGCTGAGTCATATCCTCATCGCCGCACCCCGCAACATGTGTTAGTTTGGGGGACTTATATTTTAGACTGTATCTCAGTTTACTTGCTAGTTGTTGCCACTATCATTACAAATTGCATTAGGTCACACTTATGATTTTAATGACTTGCTTATGGTTCTATGTTTTATTATGTATGATTTAAAATTGCATTAGGTCACACTTATTCATTAGGTCACACTTAAGAACTCGCAATCAAGATTATTTTTCGAAAAATATAAATCTTAAGGGCATGTTTTGATCAAAGGAAATTTAAAGGAATTCATTCCTAAGAAAATTTTCTTACACGTGTTGTCTGGAATGGAGGAATGATGAATTCCTTTCCTATGGAAAGGTTACATTTCCTTCACAAAATGGAGGAAACAAAACATGAGGTTTGAGCTAAGGAAAATTTTACTTTGTTTGTTCACCATGTTGGCTGCCATGGAGTTAGTACATAAGAACATTTTTAGTGTACTATGAACAATAAATTAACTAAAGCAATAAAATACATAGTCATTTTGAAAAATAAGTGAATAATTAAAGAAGTAAATGATTATTAAATTTATTTAAGTGTCTTAAATAATAATAATATGACTGTTAAACTTTTTTTTTTATTAATTGTAATATATTTTTGTTCATATGTTTTATATTCCTGCATTCAAAACACATCTAATTCACCATTCCTGTATTCTTTATTCCTGTTGTCTAGACACTTCTCCAATTCCTGTGTTTTGCTCATTCCTATGTTTTTTCCTATTCCTCTATTTTACAATCCTTCAATCCAAAGAGAGCCTAAACTTTCCCCTGTTTGTCAAAATTCCAATATTTGTACCCATTATACATTTGCAATACCAATACCTAAACCGGCTGAGTCATGTCCTTGCCACCGCTGCACCCTAGATTTTCTTATCCTCCTTTGATACAAGCAATACACATGCCTAGCTAATGCCTTGATCAGTCGCCTCGAACCCTAGAATGGAACTTGGTCAGTCGCCTTAAACCATAGAATGCCTTGTCAAACCCTAGAATGCTTCCATTTTTTTCTTTCATGCAACACTTCATGTAGAGTTAATATGCCATTCAAGCCTCTCTATCTCTGGTTGGCTCAAACCCGATCTCTTCCACCTTTTTGAGAAATTCAGGATTTTTTAGCCAGTATAATTAAAAATGAAGTTTGAACTTTTGAGAGCATTTATATTTGTAGCTTTCATTGAAGTGAGACATATTTTTTGCCTTATTTGTACTAGCATGGAAAGCCCTAAGAAGACTGTTGCTGGTAGTAATAATGAAGAAGGCAATATGGTGTTTAGAGACTCTAGCAGTTCATGCTCCTTTCACTGTCCATCGAATCCTTTTCCAAACATAAAAATTAAAAAGTCTTCAGAGGATCTTGACCCGGAATATGATCCTGTCGATGAGGTATGGATCACAAATTTTAACTCCAACAGTTCAAGTTAATGTTGGTTGTCAAGTATATGAAGTCTTATAATTCTTTTCTACCTAGCTTCTAAAACCGCAGAAGGTTCTCCAAGGGATGAATCCTACGGTTCACTCAAGGGAAAACGAGGGCAACGAGGTTCCAATAAGGGTCCATTGAACCGCATCATGTACATAACAAGGGTCGGTCCAGGTGGGCTTCCCCAGGAACCACTGGATTCAGTTACAAGTACCGAAATGCATGCTGTTGTCCTGTTAGAGAGCTCATGCTGATCACAACCGAGAATTGGAGAAAATTACCTGAGGAGAACAAGAATGAGTTTTGGGAGAGGATAAAGAAATAATTCAAGTTCTCGGAAGGCACGGAAGAAGCGGTAAAGAAAGAAACATTGGTCTCTTGCGGCAACAAGCTTCATGGTTGGAAGAGTGAAGTGAATGCTTATGTTAAGGCCAATAAGGTCCCTAGCCCAAGGAAGAAGGGAAAAATCACACAAGCTCAGTGGCAAGAATTTGTTTGTCAAAAGACCACACCTGATGCTAAAGCACTAAGTGCAACTACAGAGCTTGCCAAAAACAACAAATACCATCATTGCTTGGGGTCTTCCAGATATGCCCCCAATGTTCGGAAATGGAATAAGATGTTAGAGGAAATTACTAGAAAGGGAAATCCTCACCCGTTAGAAGGCTGCAATGAGAGAACTCAGCGGTGGGTCTTTGGTCGGTCAGGTTTGACCAGCGAGGGCAAACTTGAAAAGCCCGACTCTGTGAATGAAGTAGAGCAAAACATGAAATAAGTAATTGAAAAGCAATAGAAGGGTTCCTTCAAGCTAAAGAGGGAGAATGACCAACTTAACACTATCCCAGGAAACCTTGAACACAGTGGTCGGGTTCGATTAATCTCTTCTCAGATGTCTTGGCTAGATGGTTTCCTGAAAGATAAAGAGACATATAGAAGAAGTCAGAAGTTCAAGAAAACACTTGATGAAACGATTGCTCAAAAGGTCAAGGAAAATGTGCAAACATTAATAGAAGAACTTAGAAAATTGAGAGAATTAGTGGCACCGAATACAACAATGGTTCCCCTGCCAAAGGAGCAATTGTTATCTCCAACTGCCTACCCTAGCAGCGTTGGTTCTCTGCCAGGCTCAGGGTCAACCCATAAGTTCGCTGTCAATGATATTGTTATGGACAGATCTTGTCATCTTCTTGTCCCGATCAGAAAAGCAGGGAACAAAACCAAGCAGGTTGCCACTGCTATGGCAAAGCCTGATCTTTACTTAAACAGCAATTCACTTCTACTGTATTATGCTGTGGTGCAAGTTCTTCAGATCATTGATAATAATTATGAAGATTATGAAATAGACAACATCACACATGAGGGGATCACGACTTTGGGATAGGCTGTCAACCTATTAGTCCTTTGGCACCCATGTGGTATCGTGTTGGAGAATGTGCCAATTTCTAGCTCCGTCGCATCTCAAAATACTGCAACTCCGTCTTCTAAGGCAAAAGTCCAGGAAGATCCACTCCCGCTATGTCTCATCATAGATGATAGTGACCTTGCTAGTAAAGATAACAAAGAGCAACCTGTTGAAAACAGCTCGAAGCAGTACTACAGCAAGCTATTGTTAGTAAAGAGCAACCTGTTGAGCAACAACTTGAAGTAGTACTAGAGCAAGCTGCTGGTAGTAAAGAGCAATCAGTTGAACAACAGGTTCAACAACAAGCTAGTATCCAACTTCTGAGGGCTACTCCTCGGTCATCAGTGCCTATGAAAGTTAGCTCATACGAAAATAAGAAACCTTCTAAAGAATTGTCAAAATCTTTGGAAAATTTGAAGAAAAATATTAGAAAATCGAGTGCATCTCATTGTTCATATGAGCCAACATTAGAAGATATTGAGTGGGAAGAAGACGGTGTCATGTATAATTGGCGGAAGGCTTTAGTTAAACTAGGAATTCCAATAGACAAGCTTGATGATGTTCCTCCTGGATATGAGAATAGGAAGTCGTTCATGACATCGGTACAACGTAGCAAACAAACTGTCCAGCTCAAAAGAATACACGAGTGGTACATCACCGCCACCATAAAATATGAACTTTCTTATGTCACATTTGGTGTGCCAAAAGAAGCATTCTGGAGCACAGGAGCAGATAAACGAACCCTTTTCTTTGAAGATCTACATAGCCTTTCCCATCGAGGCATGCTCCAAATCAACCTGCTACCCATCTGGTGCTTGTATGTGCCTCTAATATTTTGTATTTGCTTTTCTTACTATACGCATACACGTGTCATGAGATTATAACAATTCTAGACTTCATCATAAGGATGCAATATATAGATAATGAAAAGTTGAACACCAAGACAGATATCCTTGATCCTACATTGATTGCAAAGTCGACTTTCGACTTTAAGGTGGAATGGAACTCAGAAGAGTACAAGCAACTGAAAAAAAAAAGAATTTGAAAAATCAATCGCAAAACAAAAGAAGGATAAAAGGACAAGGTTTGCAACATACATAGGACATGCCATGTTTAACATTGTCAGAGATGGCAAGGACCTCGTAAAGGCTCCGTACCACTTGTAGTAAGTTCAACACACGACATTGAAATAGCAATTATTGCTAATTGTTACTTAACAGGTGTGTTTGTACATGTGCAGTAAACACTATATAATGATCTTCATCAAGCCAATCTAGGGTTTGGTAACAGTCTTGCACTCAGCCAATTACCCACCAGATCGTTACAAAGATTTTCTTTCCATTTTGAAACTGTATGTTTATTCAATCCTTCTAATTTACACACATTTAGAATGTGTTGACAAGTTTTATATGATATTTCTTGTATTACAGTGCTTGGCGGTTTCACGCGGAAAAGCTTGGCAGTCAGAGACCTCCTAATAGGGATGCATTGGACATTAAAACATATTATCCTTATGCCAAGCAGCCTGTTTGGAGCGTATTATGCGGGTATTATGTATGCGAGCATCTTCGGACCGCCAGCAAATATAGAGTGAATCGTGAGGATGTAAGTTATCCTTAATGTAGATATCTTATTTTCTTACTTTTGAGTTTCATTTTCATTGTAACTAGCATATTTTAATACTTATATTCTCTTCTGTTCAATATTACCAGAAACAATATTTTTAGATTTTGATTCCAACTTCAAAATTCAATTGCTCACAGTACAACTGCTCCAAAAATACCAAATACATTCTTGTATACTCACTTTGATCTATACTTTGAGATTGTTCAAACCAACACAGTCTAAACCTTGTTTTTGTGTTTCATTACAGCACACGAAGAATGTGAACCAAGAATGGCCGATTTCTAGAAGTATGCCTGGTGGAGGAGCCGACAAGATTGTTGGTGAACTGTTTCAATTCATGCGTCACGAAATTTAGCACAAAAGAGGGGTGTTCTTTGATGAGGGTTGTGTAAAAGCTGATGTGCAAGAACTTTGCGACTATGACAATGGAAACAACTTTTAGTGAAACTTATAAACTATGAGAGGACTTGTATGTGTAACTTGTACATATGTATATTGTTTTAGTGAAATTGTCTTCTGTGAGATGACTTATGTGATTATATTTTTTACTTATATAATTATATTGTTGAATTTTTTGATTATATTGAATTGATCTAGAAATTAGAAATAACAGCAGGTAGCGCTACATAGGGTATACTTTATCACAGGCGGTTCTTTACCTACGACTAGACCTGTTTGTGAAATTATATTATCACAGGCGGCTAGACATAGGTAAAGAACATGTGATAACTCCATTATCACAGGCAGTTACTATTGCAGTACAAACCGGCTGCAATAAATTGTCTCCACAGGCGGCTTGTCATAGTTAAGTACTTGTCTGTGATAACACCATTATCATAGGCGGTTACATATACTGTATGACCCGCCTATCATAATGTGTCTTCACAGGCGGCTAGTCGTAAGTAAAGAACCTCCTGTGATAACACCATTATGATAGGCAGTTTCACTTTCCGCCTGTGATATTACAGATTAACACAGGCTATTCGTTTAAGGCGATTATAGAAACCACGTGTGATAATACATTTGAAGCCGCCTGAGATGAGGCTTATTGTATCAATTTTAGTCACACACAAGATTTCTTTAACAGATCAATTTTCTGCACAGGGGTTTTCATTGCTTCTGCTAAAAAAGTTTTAATCTACCATTCACCCCCCTCTAGTAGCTTTACATGTGCTCTTCGATCCTACAATTGGTATCAGAGCCACGGTGCTTTAATATTTGAGATTTGCACGTGTTTTGAATAACCATTATGGAGAAATAATCTGCCAAACCTTGTGTGTTAAGTGGTATTGTTTTTCAAGATTGGAAGGCACACATGGAGGCTTTCATCCAAGTGCAAGGCGTTGCAATATGGGAAAAGGTGTACAAGCCTTATGAAGTGACATCAAATGATCAAGTTACGGCTACAAATATGAGAGATGTCGACAACAATAACATGGTTCGGAACTTGATCATACAAGGACTAACTCAAAGCGACTTCGACCGTGTTGCTCACCTCCGATCTGCATACGATGTTTGGAAAGCTCTATGTCATTACAACGAAGGATCCAACACGATCATGGAGGTAAGGCAAGACATGTTCAGAAAGGAGTACATGCGCTTTGCGATGCAACCAGGTGAGTCCGTCGACGACCTCTTTGCCCGCTTTAATAAAATTCGCCACAACTTGTGTAGTGTCAATGTTAAATTTTTAGGTGATGAAAATGCTATGCAATTACTAAGTGCATTTGACATGACAATTAGGGAGATGAAAGTCAAATCTATTCGTGAATATACTGTCATGAGTATACTTAGTTTACATGTTCTATATTCTAAATTGAAAACTCTTGAAATTTACATAATCTCACATAAGAACACCAGCAAGTCTCTTGCATTTGTTTATCAACGTGACATGCCTAGCTCCGGCCAATCTTCATCCCGTGGGACACTTGCTTTTTTGTTCTATCTAACCCTTGAATAGATTGAAGAGTTTCTAGGGGAAGAACCTGCACTCATCTCTACTCATTTCTCAAAAGAATTGCAAAATGTCAGAACTAGAAGGCGAGGAAGTGTCGGGCCTCAACGGTGCTTCGAATGTGGTAAGACAAGATATTTTCACACGGATTGCCCTAACCTTTAATGTACTAATTCCCATGATGGAAAGCAAACAAGGACAAAGCACTCCTCTGCAAACGACAACAAGAAAAAGAAGGGATTTACAGGACACCAATTCGTGAATAGTTTTATTTCCGCACTTCAAGAACTTGGCTCGAGCGATATGGACATCGGAAGTGACAAAGATGAAGATGACTTGGCAAACTTGTGCTTCATGGTGGGCAAGTCAAGATCAAGTATGGAGGAGGTAGAACACAACAGCGACAATGAAGAGGTATGTCCTACTTGCGAGTAAATGGCTGATGCTATTTTTTGTGCCACTGTTATAGTTAAAAAAAAGGACAAAAAGCTTAGGGGCAATGCTATTAAAATTGAGTCACTAGACCCTGAAATTAATAGTTTGAAATCATTGATTCCTTGTGATGATTCTTGTTCCTCATGTGATTTAATATATGAACAATTGTCTTCACTAAGAAGTGCACACACCTCCACACTTGATAAACTTGAGTTAGAATTCGAAAAGAACCGAGAGCTTGCTGCACTTAATTATAAAAACTTGAAAGATGCTAATTGTTCTACCGTTGATTTGCATTGTTCTACTTGTGATCATCTTGATAAGAAACTACATGATGCTAAGGATGAAATTTCTATTTTGAACAATGCTTTACGTGCTCATGAAGTTAAATATTGTATCAGTTGCAAACTAAACGGAAAAACTTTAAGTTTATATTTCCTAGAATTGTCTAAGAAACTTGATGACATGAATAGGACACTAGAACAATTTTGTATTGGGAACAAAAATCTAAACTTGCTGTTGGATTCATCTAAATCCTGCAATGATAAAACTGGTTTAGGTTTTGATTCCCATGCTCATGCTAAGGCACATCCACCTAAAACTGTAAAGTCATTAGGAAGTGGTTTGATTAAAACAGTTCCTAAACAAAAAGAAGTGGTTTTCAAATCTGCAGGATTGCTGTCTTATTCAGCTTCCAATAAACAAGTTTCTTGCTCATCTAGACATGAACACAAGGTTAAATTTCATTGTACCCACTGCGATAGAGATGATCATGTCATAGAATTTTGTTATAGACTGGCTAAACAACACAAAATGGAAAGAATGCAAGCTAGATCTCATAACTCTCATACAGCATTTGCTGCACATGCTAAACCAAATATCAAGAACATGCAACCTACTGTTATGAGTTAAAAACATGCAAAGTTTGCTCCGAAACCTACTATTTTTCGTGCTACACATGTAACAACTCGTAAGTCAGTAGTTGGGAACAAAAATCTTCAAACATTGTCTCATAAACCTGCTATTTTGTCTGAGCTTTCGCGTGTTTTTGCTGCTGCACATCGTGTGACTCAGTACTAGATTCCTAAATGCCTTTTGACTAACCCCAGTCCTGAGTCATCGACGTATTGTGCATCTATGTAGGTTAAACGTTTGAGGAAGGAGGACATTTCGATTGTGAATTCAGGTTGCTCACGCCACATGACTGGTAACCAAGATTGGTTCTCCTCCCTCTCTTTTGTGTCACGTGTAGAGAATGTTACTTTTGCCGATAATTCTTCAACTCCTATAATTGCTAAGATTTCGGTTAAAGTAAAGGATCACTACATATTGAAGGATGTGGCACTTGTTAAAAATTTTAAGTACAAATTTCTTTCTGTTTCACAATTACTAGATGAAAGTCTGGAAATTATCTTCAATAAAAATAGCTGCAAGGTTGTAGATTCAAACAGTGAGCTTATTTTTAGCATATCTCAGTTTGGAAGAGTTTTTAAAGCTGATTTTTATATGTCATCCTCTAAGCATTGGTTTCTAGTTGCTAATGATTCAAAGGACTTATATTTTTGGCATCATAGACTTGGTCACATAGGCTTTGATCATCTAATGCGTGCTAGTGCTCTTGATCGCATACGTGGGCTGCCTAAGCTTAAAGGGAACAAAGAAATAGTGTGCTCTTCTTGTAGACATGCGAAGATGGTTGCAGGTTGACATGCTCCTCTCAAAATGACCAGGACAACTGAACTGGGTCAACTTTTGCACCTTGACACCGTAGGACCCTCACGTGTTCAATCCTTCAGAGATAAATGACCGGACATGCAATTCAACGTATGTCTTTGTGCACGATTTCAAGCTTCCCCACGTGCTTCACATCGTCAAGCGTCAAAAGGATACACATGTACTTACATGGAACTCAAGAATTTGGCATTTTTCATCCTTCTTCCTCAACCATTACTTTGAAAACCTTTTCGGATGCTGATTTTAGGGGTTGTAGGATTGATAGGAAAGGTACTTCGGGTGCTTGTCATTTTCTTGGTAATTCACTTGTTGCTTGCTTCTCTAGAAAACAAAGTTCAGTTGCATAATCCACAGCCGAATCTGGATATGTAGCAGCTGCCAGCGCTTTTTCACAAATTCTTTGGATTGTTAAAACTCTTACGGACTATGGGGTTGATCTAGATAGTGTTCCACTATTTTGTGATAACACTAGTGCCATTTGCATTGCTAAAAACCCCGTACAACATTCTAAAACAGAGCATATTGACATTAGGTATCACGTTCTCCGTGATAATGTTGAAAATGGAAACATTGTGCTTCACCATGTATATACCGAACTACAATTGGCTAACATTTTTACAAAACATTTGGATTTGACTCGTTTTTGTTTCATTCGTACTGAAATAGGGGTTATGGATCCTCATGGTATAAATTGAGGGGGAGTTTTGTAACTTTGGAAGTATATGTGTGAATCCAAATTTAAAATAATATGAGCATAATATTTCATACATATAGGACTTTGTGATTTCTTTTTCATGTCGAACATTCTTACTACATTACTCGTGTTATACATTTTGTAGTTTTTGCCATGACTAGTAATTGGAATAATTACTTACACTAAATCTGGTCATGATCAAACTTTCTTGCTATTTTGAACTTGTTGCATACTCACAAGTGCTTTTAATAATGAATAATTAATCAAGTAATCAACTCACGTGTTGAGTTTTATGATCAAATAAAAAATGAATGAGAAAAGATCAAGAGAATATGCATGCATCGCATTTCTTCTTTTGAGATGGCTTATCATTGCACTTAGACTTGAACATGGAAGAAGTTGTGTATGACTAAAACCATGTCCTTAAGCTTCTGATTGTCAAATGACATAGGCTTGGCTTGGTTGGTTAGAATAAAGTAGATGCGACATATAATCTCTTGCAAATGTCATATGATTTAAATTTGTGCTTTGATAATAATAAAAATGCAGAAACAAGTGTCATGCTTTAAGGTTTTGAAATAGTTAAGTTTGTGAGATCATGACTTGCTTAAATTGAAAATTACACTTGATCTCTAGCATGGCTTACACTACTTTATGTATCTCATTGATGTGATAGTGTAAGTTACATGATAGTATGACTTGGATGAGCTTTGTTTTATATGTATGTGTTACAATATGCTCATAACAAATTAAAATTTCTCTTTTGAACCTTGCTGAATTCATCGTCAAAGGGGGAGAAATTGATCACACATTGCACACATTCACAATTGTTTTGGCACGATTCTTCTCAGGGGGAGAATTTTTTTCTTCTCATTTTATTTCTGATTTACAAAGGGGGAGAAATAAGTATAGGGGGATAAATATTTGTTTTGAAATTTCTTTCTTTCTCATATGATTTTTTGCAAAGTTTTCATAAACCCATGTTCGGATTTTAAGTGGTGTTGCCAATTGCATTCATCAAGAGGGAGATTGTGAGACCTATGTGTGCTGAATACATTGGCATTGACGATAAAAGTTCTGAATACGACCAAAACACCCTTTTAACAAGGTCCAACGGTAGCTCCGGGTTATTTTGGGTAGCTCCTGCAAGGTCCGATGTTAGGTCCGACTTGCTTTGGCTAGGTCCGACTAGCTTTGATAAGCTCCAGTGCTAGATCCGACTAGCTTTGGTAAGCTCTGGTGCTAGGTCCTGCTAGCTTTGGTAAGCTTGATTGCAATTGTTCTGCTTTTACCTTGCAATGTTTCGAACTTGCTTTACATCTATGGAAAGTTTGCTTAATATTCTTTTACTAAGTTTTTGGTGTGTTTTGGTGGATATGGCTGATATCGTTTTTGCTATGGTTTGCAACATGCTTAAGTGAGGTGCTCACGTAAGGTGTTGTGGTTTCGGAACTAACGTGAGCCAAGTCGAGGACTTGTGCTCGGAAGTATCGATTGTTTATTTATGTGTAGGTGATGCTTGAGTTCAATACATGGATGGTGATGGGATCCATTGAACTAGTTGTAGGGAGAAGATGAGGTTCAAAGATGAAGTTTGCGAGGAAAATTGTGGTTGACTTGGTCGGGAGGTCACGCAGCATGTTTGCATAGAACAATGCATATGAAGGTATCATAGACATTATTGGAAGATGTTTTCACATGTGCAAGGAGTGCATGGATGTGGCAACATGGTTCCAAGTCGTGATGAAGAGAAGTGGACATAAAAAATGGGTCGCAAAGGTCCAACCGGCTGGAATATGTCTCAGGCTGCGGCTGAGGTGGTTATAGTTCATTTATGGAAACTATTGAGTTTTTTTTATTAGATTTCATGTGGGTCACGAAGTTGAGTTGTTTTTCAGAATGCAGGAAACGTTACTAAGGAGTTTAAAAGTCTTAAGATTGCTTCTATATGCATATAGAAGAGTCTTCAGCAGTTATGGAAAGTTTCGGTAGAAAATGAGTAGGATATGAGTCCTAGTTTGGTCTGGGTTGGCCTCATGGCTGGTTATATAAGCAAGAGAGGCCAGAGCTTGTGGTTCACGGATTTTTGGCTGTTCCTCTTGTGTTATATTTAATAAAGATCATAGTTTAAAGGAACTTTTGTGTCTTGTTCGTCCGACTTGTTTCTGACAATTTTTCTTGTCGAGTTTCTGCACAACACTACCTTGCTTCGGCGGTTTTATCATAACTCGAGTTCTACAGATCCAATTGACGTGATTATTTTTGCGTTGTCTTCACAACTTGATTTTCTATCATCTGTGAAAATTTCGCGGTCATTTTGATTTGTGGTTTCTGATCTACACGAGCTTCTTTGCAGTGTTGTAGATATATTTTTACTCGGGTAGAACAGATGGACTTTTGTTCGATCTTTCGATCGTAACTTGAGTTTTCTTGATGGATTTTTTTATTCCTGTTGTGACGTCTTCGTTACATGACTGTCCACAATATATACTGATTTTGAGATAATTTATCATGTTTAGATTAGTTGCACACACGTTTCTTCAACAGAGCAATTTTTGGCCAAAGGTTTTTGTTTGCTTCAGCTAAAAAAGTTTTAATCTACCATTCACCCCCTCTCAGGTAGCTTTACACATGCTCTTCGATCCTACATGTTGGAGCTACATTCCTGAATATCTTAGCGTTCCTTTGTTTCCAGATTTCCCATGCAGCGGATGCAAAATCATAAAACAAGGTCTCGTCCATTGTTGCTTTGCTGCTGCTATTGTGTCAAAGAAGTAGAGATTGTTGTTCCATTAAATGCCCAATATATCCCAGCATGCCACGCTGAAAGGACATAGAAAGAAGAGGTAATATGTGTATTCTCCCATGGTAGTGTTGCATAGAACACATGAGTAGTCTTCTCCCTCAATGGTATGTTTTTTCCGTTTCAATAAATTTCTTGAGTTTAGTCGGTCCCTGAATTGTAACCAGATGAAGATCTATATTTCTTCAGAACTCTTGATTTCCATATCCAAGAAAATGGAGGTGGTGGCGTGATGGGATTGTAGAAGGATAAGTAGCAATTCTTTGAGCAGTACATCGGCGTACCAATGCCCTTCCGTATATCATTGTTGTGCCCCCTGTTATGCACCTCGTGTACAAGTGTGTGCACTTGGTATAGTTCCATGGCAGCTTCAACTGAGAGAGGCATGAAGAAGAATTGTTGCAAATCTCCTTGTATGTCTAACTGATCAAAGGATATATTTGGATTTTTTGGCAAAGGTGAACAACCTCGGTAGGTCCTTTTTTAGTAAATGTCTGTCCCATTCGTCGTGCAATAACGACAGCGTGTCCCCCAATCCAACTGTTATGGATACCTGTTTCCTGAAGTCCCCCATACACTTAATGTATCTCTCCACCTGAAGGATCCTTTACCCATTTTGTAGTGTGGGGGTTTGCCGTTGGTACAGTATGCATTGAGCACCAGATGTACAGATGGTATGTCTTGCTTGTTGTATAGTTTGAACAGGAATTTTCCAATCAGTGCTATGCTCATCCTTTTTGGGCTTTTCAGGCCTAACCCGCCTTTATCTAGAGGGGCCGTCACACTGTCCCAAGCTTACCTTTGTCAGCCACATCTGACCCCCTCCATAAGCATAACTTGCGTGATTTGTCTAAAGCTTGCAGGACACCACCATTCAATTTTAGCATACACATCGCATAAATCTGGATTGACAATATAATGATGTTGTTCAATGTACATTTGCCTCCCATTGGTAGCCATGTAGCCGCTGATGTTAGTTTCCTTTCCATTTTGGTGACCAATTACGTGAAGTTTGTTGCCTTTGGTCATGATACCCCATTGGAATACCAAGATAGGTGAACGGGAAAACATGTTATGGACACCCTATTGTTTGCGCCATAACACTTGCCTGTTCATCATCCAGTTTGACCGGCATTATACTAGAATTACCCCAATTGACTTTAAGACCTGTAGCTCCTGCTATGGCTTGTAATGAATTATTGAGAAAGAAGAGTTCCTGCTGCAAAGCTTTCAGCACCAGGATACTGTCATCCACATACTGGACTACCGGGAATTTCATATGCCCTGGTTGTTGTATGGGAATAGTCAGCAGTCCCTGTTCAGTAGCACTGTTGATTGTTATTTGAAGAATTATGTGCCCAAGACAAATAGAAGAGGTGATGACGGGTCGCCCTAGCAGACACCCCGTTTGCACTTAAAGCTCTTGCCCGGAACTACGTTCAATAAAACAGATGAAGTCATAGTAGACAAGATATCATGAATCCATTTCGACCAGTGCTCCGAGAAACCCATGGTGCGGAGAATGAGCAGTAGGAAACTATGCTCCGCCATGTCAAATGCTTTCTCAAAAACCAGCTTCAGTATCACTATGCTTCTGTGAGATCGTTTGCACTGATATATGTACTCATAGGCCCAAGCCATACAATGTTGTATCATCCTTTTCATTATGAATCCATACTTATTTTTATGAATGGGGCCAGTAATAACATTTTGCAGTAGAAGAGAGAGAACTTTAGTAATCAACTTGACGGTTGAATTCAACAGTGATATTGGTCTGTAGTCACCGACCGTTGTTGGGTTCATGCTTGTGTCCTGGGCTCCAACGACTGTCCCAAAGACTATGGAAACTTTGGCGGATCTGCAGGAAGGTCCAGAGCCGATCCCCATATCGCTCTTGATTGAGAATGCTTGCTCAAGCCTTTGCCAAGTTCAACTCGGCTTTGACTACGAGCGAAGTGCTCTGGAAGCAGAACGGGAAACTCTGCGGCGGTGGCGGAAACTTCTCATCTTCGAGATGAAGTTGACACACACCCACCTGGCCGACTTAGGGACCTTCTTGCAGCCGAGAAGATGTGGCTGAAGTGGCTAGACGAGCTGCTAGATGATAGGCAGGCTGCCATAGAAGCTCTGAGCGACAAGACTTGCAAAATCTATGACAAGGCGACATGAGCCAAAAAATTAGCGGATGCATACTTTGAGAGCCTAAAAAAGCTGAGGTGTGAGCTCTTCAAGAAATAGGAGGCTGTCGACAGTAAGGAGCAAGAGCTCCAGCTGAGAGATGCTGAGGTCTCTCAAAAATTGGAATGCGGTGAGCATGACTTGGCTGACCGCATTGAGAAGTTCAAGTCTCAATGCGAGGAAGAAAAGCATCAAGTGTGGCTGGCTGGTGAAGGAGTCTCCAAATGGGAGCTTGCTGTCTTTGCAAGGGAAGAAAAGGTAAAGGCAGAGGAGAAGGACCTAGTAGCAAAGAAGGACCACCTAAACCTCCGCGAGAAACAAGTTGCAGACCAAGAAATGCTGCTAGCTACATGCAGCAGCACACCAAGCAGGTCGAGCGATTCTCGAAGGTAGGTTTTGCGGAGCTAACATCCGCCAGGAGGTCTCTGGTGGAGCTCCGGACCACGTGGAAAGTCGAAGCACGACAGATCTGAGACTTCCTTGGGCAATCAGAGAATGCCCTGGTGCCTCTGGGCTTCAGTCCGGTTTGACCGATTGACCTAGAGCCAGATGTGAGCGAAGCCTTGACAGCCCTCTTAACAAAACCAGAGCCAAGCTGGGAAAGCTGGAAGACATCATCAGAGACCAGCTTGAGGTTGAGGGGAAGACCCTGACCAAGTTAGTCACAGAGTATGTGCTAACTTTTTTTTGCGGCTAGGACCCCACAATGTCACTAGCTTCAGTTCTTGAAGGGCCCATCACAAAGATGGAAAAGGCTGCCAAAGAAGGCGTACAAGAAGTTGCCCAGACGGTCGCCGCTTGGTTCCAACACAACTCCGGTGAGTAGCTAGGACCTCTTTTTCCTTTTGTACCTTTAGCTCGTAAAGACTTGAAATTTGAATGAATGAAATCCTCTCGAAGTTCATTTTTTGTCATGATTGTTGTTATTGCCATAATCTTGTTGACTCTTTGGTAGATGTGCTCAATGGATTGAGGGCATCTACCATCTAGAGATTGGCAATGTCTTGAAGTATTTGCGTTAGCTCTGGGGTGTCGGAGGTACTTCGACAGCACCCATCATCAACGTGTGAAACATCGACGGCGGGCCCCTTGGGTGGTGCCAGAGCTAGATGCTTCGATGGCGACCATCATCAACGTGTGAAACGTTGATGGCGGCGCCCCTGTGTTCTGCCAGAGCTAGATTCTCTGTTGGCGCCCATCATCAATGTGTGAAACATCGACGGCGGGACCCCTGGGTGGCACCGGAGCCAAATGCTTCGACGACGCCCATCATCAACGTGTGAAACATCGACGACGGGCCTCCAAGGTGTTGCCGAAGCTAGATGCTCCATTGACGCCCATCATAAATGTGCAAAACATCGACGTCGGGCCCCCTTGGTGGTGCTGGAGCTAGATGTTCCGGTGGATCCCATCATCAACATGCGAAATGTCAGTGCTGGGCCCCCTGGGTGGTGCTGTAGCTAGATGCTCCAGTGTCACTAATCATCAACGTGCGAAATATCGACGTTGGGCCCCCTGAAGATGTCAGAACTCCCAGAACGAGCATGAAAATCATTTTTCATGCACACGAGAGACAAGAAAAGTAGTAAAAGTGCTTTTACTTGCCAATAGTTTAGTTGTGCCTTACTATCCTTCCTTGAATTCTGGGTCCTAATCAATTAAATGTGATAATACATAGTATATTGGTTGTACTTTCATAGATCCGTGTGCTTCTCGTACCTGCCTTACTTTGACGCAACACCAGAATAGGTAGAGTGGCGAACTTAGGGTGCTGGACCAGGCTAAGTCTATAGCCAACTCTGGACCTGTCATTGGCATTGGTTTTCAGGCCAGTAAGCCATTCAGCGAACACTAGATTCCAAAAAAGACTACCAATAATACTTCAATACATGAATTCTAAGAAACCAATTTTCAAGAGATTGCACATCTTCACTATTTACAAGAAGGTAAAGAGGAAATTAAATAAGAGCATGCGCAAAGTAAATGCACGTAGAGTACCTTTTCATGTAATTGTATATCATAATAGGTCCGAATAAAAGTTGAGGCAACGACACACTTAAATTTATGCTAACGCCACGAACCATAGAATCGTGGCAGCAAATCCTAATGCAACGATTCTGTTTCGTTGCATTACAGTCCAAATGAAACTGTTTATCCTAATGCAACGATTGTGTTCTATGGCAATAAAGCTGTAACGCCACGAACCAGTAATTCGTGGCAACATATCCTAATGCAACAATTGTGTTCCGTGGCGATTGATCCTGTAACGCCACGAACTAGTGATTCGTGGCAACAGATCCTAATGCAATGATTGTGTTCCGTGGCGATAGATCCTATAACGCAACAAACCAGTAATTCGTGGCAACAGATCCTAATGCAACGAAAGTGTTCCGTAGTGATAGATCCTAGTGCCACGAACTAGTGAATCGCGGCAACAGATCCTAATGCAACGATTGTGCTCCGTGGCAATAGATCCTAGTGCCATGACCTAGTGAATCATGGAATGAAGCCAAGCTTACTGCAACGATTTAGTATTCGTTGTAGTACAATCGTTGCAACAGGTCGGAATCCTTGTAGTGAAAGTACAAGACGATGTTAAGCGTGCTATACATCTATGAACAAACTGACTATATTCATAGACACTATGAAATACTATACAAAAACAGACTCACCTCTGTGCTAAGTGTAGAACTTACAAAGGTGCTCTATATTCCAGGGGTTGGGAAGTGGTGTCCCATCCTTTGTTGCCAAGTGAACGCATCCGGAGCGGAAAACTTTGATGACTCGAAAGGGACCCTCCAAGCTGGGGGAGATCTTGTTTGCTCCTTCTCGAGAGAGTATTTGCCGCAGCGCCAGATCGCCTTCTTCAAGCTATCGATTGCACAAATGCCTCCGACGATAGCACCGGAGCACCTGGCAATATCGCGCATTTTGGACATCTGTTTGGCACCTTGCCTCGTCGACAAGGTTGTAACACCCTCATTTTCATGCTTAATGCATTCCATACATCCTCATACATGTTCAACATTAAGCCATGCGAAAAGGAACAAGATTAAAATAAATTTAAGGCTAAACTAGAAGTTCCAGTCTGTCAGGGTACATACTTGTCCGACTTTGGACCCGGACTAGTCCGGTGTCCCTATTCTCTTTCAAGTATGTCTAAATTTCAATCCATTTCTAGTCACCCAGACTTGTCTGCCATTTACACCAGACTAGTCCGATGTGGCCTCTGTTCCAAAATAGACTTGTCCGGTCCCTTACGTGGACTAGTCCAGCCTCCTGAATCCCACTCGGATTCTGTTATTTCTCCCTGATTTGTTTTCGGGTAATTGCCTACTTTGGGCTGAAGAACTTCGTGCCCAACCTCATAGGAGACCAAGTGGACCCCACCTCAGCCCCTATACGTCCCTCAGCAAATTTCACATGGAATTCACCCCAAAACTCTAATTTCCCACCTCTATATAAACAACTCAATACCCTCACCTCTTCAACCCTTGAGAAAAACCCTTGCTGCCACCTTTGATCTCATGCCAACGTCAAGAGGGAGCCCAGGAAGAAGGAGAAGAAGGAGAAGAGAGAGAAGGAGCAATCAAGATCGATCTCCATCGACTTTTCGACAAATTGACTTTCTTGATCACCAGTCTTCATCAACTCATCTTCATCAAGTCCTAACCACCAGGATTCAAAGTCTCACAGCCAAACCATGATTTTTAGATCTCTAAACACGTGGTACACCCTCTACTTCCAAGTTTCTACGTCAATTCAACTCCAATTCTCTCATATCAGAAAAAATCCTATTTTGCAGTTCTGTCCAGGGCGGACTAGTCTGACCCCTGTATACGGACTAGTCTGGTGCCTCAATCCGGAATGTACTGAATTAATTCTGAACTTGTTCAAACTTGTTGAAAACTATTAGAACTAGTTAGTAAACATAATTAGAAACCCATTAACAATTTTTACCTCACAATTGCATTAATCATGCATATCATGGCATGTTGTAATATAAGAGAATTTATTGATTATAATGGTTGTATTGCATAATTGTTGCGCGGAATAGAAGGTCTCGTTGCAGGGAGTGCTTTCGAGGACCTGCAGAACCAGAGTTTCGAAGCTTTCGATGAAAACCAAGCTCAAGAGCAAGAAGTGTCCTTGACAATATTAATCGTGTTTTAAAGGTTTTGTTGGCAATATTGCATGCTTGTGTCAATATGATGGGAAAAACCCAATTGTAGGAGTTTACTAGTTTTGTATGACCACCCTTGTCACTTAAACACTATGTAGAGAGTCGGGAAGGGTATTTTGCACTTTTTGCTTCGAAATTATCATTTAGGTTTGTGAATCAAATATAATGCTCAATTATGAACTGTTGAACATGTGAATCATGAGAATTGAGAATAATGACCCTTTAGCAACATGGTGCCTAGGGATCTAAGCAAGTTTGTTATGTGAACTGGGTTGGACTATTTTGGCGGTTTTGCTAGCTTTAGATCTAAGGACCGATTTGTGTAGCGACCATCCAGGATTTACAGTGCCACCACAGGGCCAAGTATGGGTGCGGCTTAGCTGACTAATTAGTAAATTGCCTGTACTGTTTGGACCATTAAGAATGCTCAGGGAAGGGGTAGTCAGATTGAGTTTTTAGAGATTGGTGGGACTACCATGGGATCTGAATGTCTCAAGAGGGGGCCCTTGGTTGGATGTGCTCAGTTGGAGACATCACCACTGGTGAAACCTCACTAGGGTCTAAATAAGCTAGTAATAACTTTGTAAAGGCTATTTTGTGATCTCTTGGCCACACACCTAAGGATGCATGAGACGGCATAATTGAGATTATATAGTCATCAAAAGGTGATGAAATCATGAACTTGTGGGTAAAGTGGTACAACCTCTGCAGAGTGTGTCGAAAACTATCATGATAGTCGTGCTACCTGTCAATAGCAACCTGGACCCTCACATGATTAGAAATTGGACTTTAACTTGATTTAATGGTTGCAATTGAATTGGGAGTTGGTATTGGTTAATTAGTTGGCTTTGGTATATGAAATTGATGAATTTGAGACATGTGAGTAGTTAAGAGCTGAATATGGTTTATTATTGCTGGAATTGGTTATCTAAGTTTAAATGATGATATTTGGGTTATTTTGGGAAGCATCTCACCTAATAATGATATAATTGCATTTTCAACTATTTTGAATGTACTTTTATGCAATTAGCTCCTTTATATTACTATTCCTTGTTTAAGCTACATGTCATACTTTCCCACACTTGTTGAGTACGACATGTCTTCACCCTTGCTATCTCCCCACCAAATTAAGGCGCAAGCAACAAGGTGGAGTACCAGGAGGTCTGTGAGGAGTTCTAGGCGTGTGTTTGGTAGCAGAGCCGACTTTGACTGTAGGATGCATGCCTAGGTAGAATGGACACCACAAATAACATAGGACTTCTTTCCTATTCAAAATTAGCCCTTTTTGCACTATTTTGCCTCCCACTAGCTGTATAATGTGGAAAAAATGCGTTTTTGCTGTTTTTGCATTTTTTGACCAAATGCTCATCCTCTCATCTAAATTTATAGCTGCTGCAATTTAAAAATTGATATTTATATTTTCCTCTATTTTTCTCATGTTTTCTTCTAGATAGCTCACACAAAAATGATAGCCCACAAGAGAGCTCGTTTGCCACCCCTTAGAAGCAAGCTTAGACCTCGCAAGGAGCCGATGATGGAACCAGCCGAAGAGGAGGTAGAAGTGAATTCTCCCATCAAGGAAGTTGAGTATGAACACTTCAACCGGACAGAGGAAGATCCTGAAATGGTGGAGTCCTATGATGAAGATGAGAAAGAGGAAGACCTTGAAATGGTTAAATGCTACGATAGTGATGATGAGGAGGAACCACAAGAGGAGGAACCTGCTGCACAAGAAGAAGTACCGAAAGCCCAAAGGAATGCATCACAACCTAGTGAAGCCAGAAAGGAGGACAAATGTATAATTTACCGTGATCCTCAGGAATTCTGTCTGATGGCACCAATGGAGGACTTGAAACCAATCAATTGAAGGAGTCCCTTGATCTATGCAGGATGCACCCGGAGTACTATGTTAAGAGGATTCATCACTATGGACATGAAGAATGGAGGGCTCAAGTTACTATTCTTGCTAGAAATGAGGTGGTTACTCGACACTTTGCATCCACATGATTAAGCACCAGGGAGCAAGCTATTGATGATGTTGCTTGGGATGCACTTACTAGATTGTGCCACATCTATCGGGAGCAGATTGGATGCACTAGTTTTGCACTACACCCATAATGCAAGAAGGGGACAAGGGGGATCTTAAGACCGCAAGATGGAGCTCAAGCTGGTTCTCGTGCCATTGACAGATCTCAGGAGGTATTGGTGAACTTGGGAAATTGCTAATCTGATGCTATGGAAGAGATTCGTTACCTCCATAAGAAGATGTTTATCATGGAGAAGCAAGAGGAAGCTCGTACCACCATGGAGGTCAATTGTGTAGCAACTTCTCCAACACCTACATGGACGACCAACTCAACCTGGCGTGCACCCATGTATACCTGGCCGCCGACGTCACCTTCGCTCTCTCACGACCAGAATAGCCACGACTCACATAATTAAGTCTAGGTCTCCTATTTAGAGGTTAGAAAAGTGTTTAGATCATCGTAGTAATGTTTATTGTGGTTTGTTGAATTTTCTTGGTGTGTGCTTGTGCTTGTGTGCTTTGTGCGAGTTGTGGGACGTCTAGCATTTTGTTCACATCTGCACGTAGTAGGGAGTTGTGTGATCCTTGTCCACATCCTCTAATAGGGTTATAGTATCAATAAAGAAGTTTCTTAGTTACATATACCTTGATTCATATATTTGGGAGCGTTTCTTTTAAAATTCTAAATTAGTCCGTAATTACTATTCTTTCATCAACAGATGCTGAGGACACGCAACCAGAGGAGTTTCAATGGTGTGGAGGAGAGCAATGAAACAGCTCAGAACAAACAGGGACCTGCCCAGGGAGCTATCAACCATGAGCAGCTATTGGCTATGCAGATCAAGCTCATGCATACCATGATACAGACTATGGGATACCTGCAAGATGGCAACAACAATCAGCCTCACATGCCGCCACCACCACCACCCCTGCCATATTACAACCGGTTGGGAGAGTTTATTAGGACCAAGCTGCCTACCTTTGCTCAAGCCATAGATCCAATGGAAGCTGATGACTCGCTGAAGTGTGTTGAGAAGAAACTTGCTATTGTCTAGTGCAGTGACAGAGGGAAGGTTCTTTTCGCCTCAAACCAGCTGGTTGGACCAGCTGCAGATTCATGAGAATCTCGATGCAATGCCAATGAAAGTCAAGAGAGAATCACCTGGGCTGAATTGAAGGAGAAGTTCTGTTCTCACTATGTGCCAGAGGTAGTTATGATACCGAGAAGGCAAAAATTTGAAAACCTCAGGCATGGAAGGATGAGCGTGAGTGAGTATCTCAATAAACTCACTCAACTGTCTCGATATGCCCCAGAGGACATCCACACTGAGAGCAGGAAGCAATAATTGTTCATGAGGGGTCTCAACAATGGAATTCAAGTTCAGTTGCTTAATGCTGACTATGCAAACTTCCAGAAGTTGGTTGACAAGGCTATTGTGGTTAAAAACAAGATTCATGAGATGGAGCTAGTTCATAAGAGGAAAATGCCATATCAGGGATAGCCGCAAGGAAGCAATGTTCGCCCTCGCTATGCACCACCTGCTGCACCCCTATTACAACCCATCTGCTGCTGCATACTGATCTGCTTATCCACTGCGACCGCAACAGCCACTACAGCAATGTCCACCCATGGAAGCACCTCGCTTACCTATGCAGCTTGCGCCACACCCAAATATGCCTGCTTACACTCAAAACCAGCCTCGCCCTAACTTTGCTGGCACCACTGGTGGAAAGACTTGCTATGCTTGTTGTTAGATAGGACATTTTGCTGATCAATGCCCAAGATCAGGTTAGGGTCAGATGAACAATGTTCCAAGGCGGAATCCTAGGCCCAATGGAGAAGCAGCTCAAGGCAACCGTGGACCATAGAACTTCGCTCATGGCAAAGTGAACCATGTTTCTGCAGAAGAAGCTGAGCAAGCTGAGGATGTCGTCATTGGTATGTTTCTTGCAAAATCCAACCTTGCAACTATATTATTTGATTCTTAAGCAGCCCATTCATTCATCTCATCAAAGTATGTTGCAAAGCATAGCATGCCTATATCATATCTGAAGTTTACTTTATTGGTTAAATCTCTTGGAGGAGAGATGAAGACAAACATAGTATGTCCAAAAGTAAGTATTTCCATAAGGGGGGTAGAATTTGTTGCCAAACTTATAGTTCTGAATTCGCAAGGCTTGGACATCATACTTGGAATGGAGTGGTTAAGGAAGCATAGCAGAGTGATTCATTGTGCCACTCGGATAGTACAATTGATAAATGAAGGATTCAATATAGAATTCAAGGAAATTTAGCCGACAACCGAGAAAGCAATGGTAAATCATGCTGAGGGAGTGACCTTGGAGGAGATTCTAGTTGCTTATCCAGATGTGTTTCCTGAGGGATTGCCAGGTATGCCACCTGATTGTGACATCGAGTTCATCATTGATTTAATACCTGGAACTGCACCTATAGCAAAGAGGCCATATAGGATGCCTCCTAAGGAATTAGCGGAGCTCAAGAAGCAGATTCAAGAGCAACTAGAGAAGGGTTTTATACGCCCAAGCTCTTCACCTTGGGGAGCCCCATTGCTTTTCGTAGATAAGAAGGATGGATCCTAGAGAATGTGTGTAGAGTACCAATCTCTCAACAAGGTGACAATCAAGAATAAGTACACACTGCCCCACATTGAAGATCTGTTCGGCCAAATGAAGGGAGCCAGAATATTCTCTAAGATTGATCTTCGGTCGGGATATTTCCAAATGAAGATTAGACCATAGACATACCTAAAACAGCTTTCAAGACACGATATGGATCTTATGAGTACACGGTCATGCCATTTGCATTGACTAATGCACATGCATACTTCATGTATCTCATGAATAAGGTCTTCATGGAGTATTTGGATAAATTCGTGGTAGTGTTCATAGATGATATTATTTTGTACTCGAAGAGTGAAGAGGAACATGACGAGCATTTAAGGCTGATATTGCGAAAATTGCGAGAGCACCAATTGTATGCAAATTTCAACAAGTGCCAATTTTGGTTGAGAGAGATATCATTTCTAAGTCATATCATATCTTGAGGAGGAGTGTCAGATGATCCAGGGAAGGTTAGAGATTTACTAAAGTGGGAACTGCCACGTAATGTGAAGGAAGTAAGGAGTTTTCTTGGAATGGGTGGATATTACTGCCGGTTCATCAAATACTTTTTCAATATAGCAAAGCCTATGTCTGAGCTGTTGATGAAGGAGAAGCCTTTGAAATGAACTCGAGATTGTCAAGAAAGATTTGCGGAGTTAAAGAAGAGGTTAACAACATCACCTGTGTTGGTATTGCCAGATGTGAGCAAGAGCTTTGACATCTATTGTGATGCTTCAAGGCAAGGATTGGTTCATTATTGATGCAGGAAGGCCGAGTAGTGGCCTATGCCTCCAGACAATTGACGAAACATGAGAAGAATTATCCTACACATAATATCGAACTTGCAGTCGTAGTACATGCATTGAAGATTTGGAGACATTACATTCTTGGTCATAGATGTGACATTTATACAGATCATAAGAGTCTCAAGTACATATTCACTCAGACGGATCTGAATTTGAGGCAACAAAGATGGTTGGAACTCATTAAGGACTATGATGTGGGAATCAATTATCATCCAGGAAAAGCTAATGTATTGGCTGATGCTTTGAGCCAAAAAAGAGCAAGCCACCAACTCACCGTTAGAGAATTGCTACCCGAGCTATGAAAGGAGTTCGAGCGGTTGAGTCTTGGATAAATAAGATGGGAGCAATGGAAGTTAATCCAACCCTGGAACAAGAGATTCGAGAAGGTCAAACGAAGGACAATGAAATCCAGGAAATCAAGAAAAGGATGCAAGAAGGGAGAGAATTCAAATTCGATGAGGATGACCAAGGTACTCTATGGTTGGGAAAACGGATTGTTGTGCCTAATGAAAAGAGTCTCCAACAGTTGGTATTAAAGGAGGCACATGACTCACTTTATTCTATCCATCCTGGCGGTACAAAGATGTACAAGGACATGAAGACGTGCTACTGGTGGGATGATATGAAAAGGGACATAGCAGAATATGTTGCACTATGTGATGTATGCCAACGAGTCAAAGCTAAACATCAAAGTCCAGCCAGATTATTGCAGCCATTGAAGATTCCGGAATGGAAGTGAGAAAAGTTGGTATGGATTTCATAGTTGGGTTGCGTCGCACTTCAGCAGGATATCATTCAATATGGGTTATTGTGGATCAATTAACAAAATCAGCCATTTTATTACTGTCAATACTACTTATAGTGGAGCAAAGCTACCAGAATTGTATATGGGAAGGATAGTGTGTTTACACGGAGTGCCAAGATAATAGTGTCTGATAGAGGTTCTCGGTTTACTTCAAGGTTCTGGCAGAAGCTGCATGAGTCTATGGGAACTCAATTGAATTTCAGTTCTGCATATCACCCTCAGACGGATGGACAGCCCGAGAGGTGAAATCAGATACTAGAGGATATGCTTAGAGCTTGTGCGCTAAAGTATGAAGGAAGTCGGGACAAAAGTCTTCCATATGCTGAATTTTCTTAGAATCACAACTATCAAGCAAGTCCGAAGATGTCGCCGTATGAAGCATTGTATGGGAGAAGGTGTAGAACACCCTTGTTTCGGAATGAGATACGAGAAACCCAAGTATTTGGACACGATGTAATCCAAGAAGCCAAAAATCAAGTGTAGACCATCCGTGAGAACTTGAGAGCTGCCCTGTCAAGACAGAAAGGTTACGTGGATAATAGACAAAGAAACCTAGCTTTTGAAGTGGGAGACTTCGTATATCTTAAAGTATCACCTATGCAACGTCATAAGAGGTTTAATGTCAAAGAAAAGGTGGCACCACACTATATGTAAAAGCCCTAATTTTACATAATTCAAAGTTCAGTTAGGACAAAAAATTTGAATGATAAAAAGAATTAAAAAATGAGAAAACAAAACAAATAAATTCAAACTCCAAATGAAGGAATTCAGAAAAAAAAATAAACTTAGCTAATGTTCAAATGAAGTGAACATGAAGATTTGAGTTGACCAATGGATTCCCAATATTCCAAATAGAATCCCTGCAAAGTTACATAACTTTGAAGCAAGCTTGCTATTTAATTCAATCGCTTCATCGAATTCAACTCAAATTTAAATTCAAATTTGAAACCAAATGAAACTTGGTCAAATCAACAATCTGATTTCATAATCAAATTCTACACCTTCAAATTAGTCTACCATAAAATTTCTAGATTTTTTGGACACAAGTTGGTGGGATATTTTGGTGTCCAGAGAGGAATGAGGATGAAGGGAGAGGCGGGACCCACTGGTCAGTCAGTCAAATACGTGTACCGCCTCTCTCGGTTCTTCCGGTGGCGCCACCTCCCGGCATGCAGTCGACACCGAGCTGCTTGCACTGTTGAGGTCGCCTCCAGCTGCCCCCAGCTCGCCCTGACCTCCTCCTTATCATCTCGTAAGCCCCCAAGTCGAGTTCTTCCTCCTTATTTTGTCCCTGGCGCAGAAACTTCACTCCCGGCGAGTTCTTCCCCTCCCCCTCAAAATCCAGCAAAGATCATTGGTAAGGCTCCAGTTTCTTTGCCCTGGATTACTCCTCAGCCTTTTGTGCAGCCCCCTGAGTAGTTTTGGTGTCTGTCAGAGCCTCCCCATCGACGAACATGAAGATTTTCAGGCCACCGGTGTGCTCCCATGTTTTGCCGCCTCTCTACAACCGTGGTGCCGACGATCTAGACCGAGTCACGAGCTGCTCCCAACAGCAAAAAGAAGCTCTTGTCCACCCTCTTGATCAAGGTGAAAACCCGATCCACTTTCATTCCTCCTCGAATTAGAAATTCCATTTTTCCTTTCGGCCTAGTCCGAGCGATGATGCTAGGTTTAGCGTTTAATTCAGTTTGTACGTGCAAACAATTTTCAATCCAGTTAAGGTTTAGGGACAAGACCTCCATACACAGCTGAAGACCAAAAATCAGAGCAACCCATCAAGTAATTTAGTCGGGAATCGAGTTTTTGTAGACGCCTTTGTAAAACTCCAACGGCTCACCGGCGAACTCGACGTTGCCGACCTTTCCACTAAATTTTTGTCCCCTAGCCATCTTCCCCATGCTTCCATGAAGCTTCCCGAAGTATTCCCGATTGGTTTGGCCCACCGTAGGGCTCGGCCGACATGACCGAAACACTAATCGCCGCCGCCGCCGTCGCACCGCTATCTCTGGCCGCCAATTGCCGTCGGGAGCTTCACCATTGTGTTCCTCGTCTGATTTTAGGTGGCGGCGGTGAGGTTGGAGTGCCGCCTTGCGCTGTAACGGGCTGCGGCGAGGGGCCGCCATCGGGCGCCACCGCGCGCCGCGCCCGAGCGCTGCTGGCGCGAGGTAGACGACAACGGGGTGGGTCCTGGTCGTCAGTCAAATAATGCGCGTGCAGGGATCAGCTGTGACCGAGGATCGCATACAGCTATGCGGAATAAAACTGTGGCCCCCGTGTTGCTTCAACCCGATTGGTCCATTTTAAATCCTATGGGCCCAGACCTTTATTCAAATGTTTCCCATTGGAATTTTATTTCAGAAATTTCTCCAACTTTGAAAATCCATATCTCCTAGTAGAATTGTCCAACAATTCCCAAATAAATTTTTTTAGAACCAGCATCAAGAATAATTTCCAGAGGTGCACTTGGATTTGTATGAAAGTCCTTAGGAATTTCTTCATAATTCAAATAACCAAAATGCTTATAGAATTAATTCCTCCAGTTTTGCTTTTTGGAAAATTACCAAATTTTTCCAGCACCTTAATTTGAATATCCTTGAACTCTATTAAAAATTTCAGGGTCATTAGACTTCCATTACACGGTCTGATCACCTGTGTATCCTCTATGCACATAAAAATAGCCAAATTCATTTAGAATTTGTACAGAAACTTGTGCAAACTTATAAATTAAATACCCCTCAGTATAAAGCTTCAAAATTTGTCAAACCAACTTTGTTGGTTTTATATTTATCCACACTAACCAGAACTACGACCCAATCCTCATGAAAATCCATAGATGTTACTGTAGAGCCCTTCAAAGCAAAATCATGTTTGATTTTTATCTGATGATTCACTTTCTAGAAACATCTGAAATTTTGCCAAAATTTCTTTAGTAGGTTCTGAATTCCTGTAAAAATTTAATATTAATAGGAATTGATTAACCTAGTTCAATCTGAAGATTCTCCTAACTGATCATAGAATGCCCAAAAACAACAGAAACATTTCAGTAAATTATCCAAACTTGTAAATTCAATATCTCACAGTAGGCTGCTTAGAAAATTATGAAACCAATTTTTTTGAGTCACTCTTGACATCCTATAAATAGAACACCAACTTTTGTACATGTAAAACCTAAAGATTATTCCTCAAAATTCTGGGAGTTGTTTAGATTCATTGAATTTTATACAACTGTTTTCATTGGATTGATCCCAATTTTGGCAAAAAGCTCACCCATAGTACCTAGTGTCCCCTGCAAATATCCCAGAACCATTGACCTCAAATTAATATATTTAACTGTCTTTCCATTAAGCTATATCATAATACTAGTATTGATTAACTTGCATAATTCTCTGCATATCGATTAGTTGCCGAGATCAAGAGGACCCCATAGCTACTTGAAGTCATCCCTCTGGAGATTAATTTGATACCATCTCAAAACCAGGCAAGCCCCGGTTTGCATTTAAGCGCTATTACAAAATTTTGATTTGTATCACCTATGTCGAGGGTGAGTTATGTGCATTAGGGCTAACGTGATTGAAAACCCACTTGCATGACCAGACAAACCCATGGAGTTTTTGGTAGTTGTTAAGTCATCATGTAGACTATTCTATGCTAAATGTTGTATAGGATTCGGTAGAAGTCGAGTAGTTGGAATCTACTCGCATGGCTAGGACTTTTTCACACGGGATTGGTTCAAAGAAATGGTGTAGTAATCTGAAAAATGATACCGGGAAGGGGCGTAGGATGCATCAAGACGTGGTCTTGGGTGTGTATCGTTGCCTGTGTCGGTTAAGGAACGATCTGTATGCCGTCCTGCTGAGCAAGTTTGAAATGTACCGGAGTAGTCATACTGGATATATGGGGTCCAGGAAACCGATGTACCTTGGGAAGATTTTGTGGAGACTTTTTCAACAACCTCAGTCTTTCGGCCGCAGCACAGTAGATGGAAACTCGCTCATGACATCTTCACGGCGAAAGGGTGCACCGTGAGTGGGAATATTGTCCTAGACGATTCAATCGATCCAACTTGGGCGGAACTTGAGAAAGGTGTCTGCGTACAATGTCCATGGAGTGCACCGATGTGACTCCCAGTACGGGCGTACATGTCGTGTATTCCGGGTATCATTGATTTGAATCACTGTCCCTCGCGGATATGAGTACCACTTGTTCACTGAGTTGTGATGTAGTAATACTTGCACTTGAGATGAGAATTAATTGTTGCTGCTATGAACATTATATTATCATGGTATTGCTATGTTGTATGTATTAGTATAGTTCTCATTAAATTTATTTTCCACATTGGTCATGCAGCATCGTGATGAAGCATTTCTTGTTTGATTGTGGAGTTACGATGTTTTCCTGCACAAGGTTTAAGCTGCTGCTATATATCTGAAAATGAGGACCTACATTTAGGCAAGTCCATTATGCAAATCTGCCATCCTAAGTTTATGTCTTTGCCCTCATGTAGAGTTTCATGTTTAGGTGAGACGGTTAAGTCTTGCTGAGCCTTTGTGCTCAAGGTTGCTATATAAGTTGTTTTGCAGGTACTAACTTTTGTGCTTATGTTTATGGTTGTCCGATAAGACTCGGGACTCTCCGAGTAATATACTCATGTGGGAACCATGCCGCTGCTGTTTGGTCTTCGTGGCTAGTGAGGAACGTTCGTGGGCTAGACGGCTTCTCTTTTGCTTTTTAGACTTGAGTACGAGAGTTGTATTCTTATCTTCCGCTGTAGTTTATTTTATATAAGCTATTTGTAAACTGAACATCTTTATAAATTTTAGCAAATTATTTATGTAATATGTGTTACTTTACATGTGTGATGTTGGGTGTCGCATATCACGGCACCACCCAATGCGATTACTGGAAAGTATGGACTCTGGTCCCCACAGCCTGGTATCAGAGCCACATTGAGAATAGCACGCTTATAAAAGATCGTATTATGAGAAAAACATAGGATACGGTGAGGATACAATACTAGGCCGACATAAGGACTATATTAGCGTAAGTTATTAAGGTGGCAAAGCTGACTTATGTGTTATTATATCCTGTAACGATGCTCCGACGTCAGGTAAGAGGTAAGGTACACCACTGCAAGCGGATCAATTGTGATAAGCTCACCATGCGAGAGGTAGAATGTGATTGTTTCCGTGGCTTGGCACGGAAATGTCAATTTGAGTATATGAAACTTTCCATGTTTCTGAGAACATATGACACGTGGTACCCCAGCGTGCTTCAAAGTTAGTGGGAGCCCCCATCGGGTGGGACATAACCCGATGCGCCTCCTACTAGTGCAGCACTATGCAAAGACGTGGGACCCCGTCGGGTGGTAGAAACCCAGTCATGTAGCTCGAGATGTGGCGTAACTCGAGGCGGCCCGTATGGAATGATACGGGACGAATGCTTTTACTTTCATATATATTATTGCGAAATGTTTGCCCGTGCGGGCTGTGTCGTACGACACCATATGATTGATCAGTAGTTTGTGTGTAGTGACAGGTACACTAATCACGTGATCGTATTGCACTTAGAAATCGTTTGCAGGTGAACGTCATTAAGGCCACCATTGAGACGTGTGCCGGAATACCATCTTAGAATTTTTACTTTGTGAGGCACGTAGTACCGACATATACTTCATTGATGCATTAACCAGTTTTCTGTAAAATGGAACTGAGAAGATGTACTACTTATATTAGCTATCGAGCTCTGAGTTTGAACTAAGTTTTAAAATTTGGAGTAGGTTTTGAAGTCACCAATTCAAAAACAAAGTGTTCTGTTTTCTGCCCTAAAAAGACATGACTTTGAGAAACCATATCTCCATGTAGAAAACTCGCGAAGGAGTCAAAGAAGAGACTTGTTGTGCAGGACAGCACACATAATGTTCCTCAGAAATACCGTATGGTGTACTGATCACCAACCGGTCAGATGTGGCAGCCGACTGCACAACCGAGTTCATATCAGAGTCGGCCGTATGTGGTATCAAATTTCCAACCAGCATTACATCAGCAGCAAGAACAGTCCCAAATTGTTCCAGGAGCATTCGTCTCATAGCGAGATGCAGGACAATTCAGGACTCAAGTATGCGGGACATTGAATCAGTATAAGTGTTTCACATGTGATCGTGTTGGGCACTTTACCAAGGATTGCCCAGAGAAGATGTTGAGCAATGGGCAAGTACCAGTACAGCGGGGTATTCAGCCCCGTATTCCATCGGAAAGGACAACACTGCAAACCGGAAGTTTTCAACATATAGCGATCAAGAGTGTTCCGGAGAGAGCACCGGCGCTAACAGGCATGTTTGCTATCAAAGACATACCCGTCCTCATACTCTTTGATTCTGGTGCTACCCACAATTTTATCAGTAAATCATGTGTGGATCAGCACCAATTATCCACCTATACTTCCAAGAATAGTTATCTTATAAGTTCACTGGGTGGAAGTATCTCGGCTAGTCAGATTGTTCCCCGGACAGCTCTATGTTTGGGAGGCAAGATATATCCAACGTCGCTGATTATATTGTATGGACAGAAGATAGATGTAATATTTGGGATGTCATGGTTGAACCATTACGGTGCCGTTCATAATATCGGTACCTGGACTGTCCAAATTGACTCTCCGATACACGGACAGCAAACATTGTTTTTGGACAGCTTGGAGCAGGACAGTGCAGCTGCATATAACACGGAAGCAACTAAATTTGAAGATATTCCGGTAGTCCGTGAGTATCCCGATGTGTTTCCCGATGACTTCTCGGTTATGCCGCCGGAACGTGACGTCGAGTTCAAGATTGAACTTGTACCCGGAACCACACCGATCTCTCGAAGACCATATCGAATGGCGCCTAATGAGCTAGCTGAATTAAAGGAGCATTTGAAAGACCTTTTGGACAAGGGTTTTATTCGCCTAAGCTCGTCACTTTGGGGATGCTCGGCGCTGTTTGTTAAGAAAAAGGATGAAACATTGCGGTGATGCGTGGATCATCGACCGCTCAATGCCGTGACTATAAAGAACAAGTACCCGCTGCCCCGCATCGACATTCTATTCGATCAACTTGTTGGTGCAAGGGTGTTCTCAAAGATGGATCTTCGGTCTGGATATCATCAAATCAAAATCCGACCGGATAATATACCGAAGACGACATTCTCGACGAGATACGGATTATACGAGTATCTTGTCATGTCTTTTGGTCTCACCAACGCTCCGGCTCACTTCATGTATCTCATGAACTTAGTATTTATGCCAGAATTGGACAAGTTCAATGTGGTCTTCATCGATGACATCTTGGTTTATTCCAAACCGGAGGAAGAACACGCCAGAAACTTGCATATCGTGCTCCAACGATTGCGAGATTATAAGCTCTACGCAAAATTCAGCAAGTGTGAATTTTGGATCAGCCAAGTTCCATTCTTGGGACACATTATTTCAGCTGAGGGTATTGCTGTGGACCCAAGTAAAAATTTTCAAGTGTTGAAATGGCAATCTCCAAAGTCTATACATGAAGTCCGAAGCTTCCATGGTTTAGCGGGATATTATCGGAGGTTCATTCCGAGCTTCTCGAAAATTGCTAAACCTATGACGAAGCTGTTGAAGAAAGGCACCAAATATATTTGGAGTTCAGCTTGTGAAGAAGCGTTCAAGACATTAGTACATCACATTACAACAGCCCCGATTCTTGCTCAGCAGGACATAATAAAACCGTTCAACGTTTATTGTGATGCATCCGGCATCGGACTTGGCTGTGTTCTTGTGCAAGGAGGACGTGTGGTTGCATATGGATGTTCCCAACTCCGAAACCACGAGCAGCACTATCTGACTCACGACCTTGAGCTCGCTGCTGTGGTATTGGCATTAAAAATGTGGAGACATTCTTGCTTGGAAATCTTGTACACCTCTACACTGACCACAAGAGTTTGAAATATATTTTCACGCAGAAGGAGCTGAATATGAGACAACAAAGGTGGTTAGAGCTGATCAAAGATTATGAAATTGAAATTCACTACCACCTCGGTAAAGCGAACATGGTTGCTGACACACTTAGTCGGAAAGCTCATGTCCACAACATCACCATGGCTGAAATGGAAGATGAGGAACCAAGTCTATATGTGATTCCATATGAGGCTCTCAATAATCTTGCTTTTATTTTCACCATCCGAGAGGATATTTTTGAAGCCCAAAAGAAGGACAAGGGCATGTCACACATACGAGAAAGAGTGGACAGTGGGGAGGTAAAATGTTTCTGGAAAGATGATCACGGTGCATTATGGTTCAAGGACCGGATAGTTGTACCTCGAGATGTGAAGCTCCGAAAGAAAATATTGGATGAAGCTCACATGTCAAAATTTTCTATTCATCCGGGCAGCAATAAAATGTATCAAGATTTAATAACCAAATTTTGGTGGACACAGATGAAGCGGAAAATAGCAAAGTACGTATCTGAGTGTGATACGTGTTGGTGAGTGAAGGCCGACCACATGCAGAAAGCGGGACAGCTGTAAGCGCTGAATATTCTGGCATGCAAATGGGAGGATGTGAGTATGGATTTCATAGTCGGATTGCCACTCACATTCCGGAAGCACGATTCAATTTGGGTGATAGTCGACAGACTAACCAAATCAGCACACTTCATTCCGGTAAATGTCGGATTCAATGCCAAGAAATATGTGGAGTTGTACATATCAAGAATCGTGTGCCTACATGGCATTCCTCGCACGATTATTTCAGATCGAGGCTGGCGGTTCATTGCTCGTTTCTGAGAGCAACTGCACGCTTCATTGGGTACTAAGCTGATCACAAGCTCCGCATATCACCCACAGACCGATGGACAAACCGAGAGGGTGAACCAAGTCCTTGAAGACATGTTGCGTGCGTGTGCCATCCACCATGGTAAAAATTTGGATGATCATTTACCGTTTCCGGAATTCTCGTACAACAACGATTATCATGCTTAGTATCAAGATGGAACCATATGAAGCTCTCTACAGCCGGAAATGCCGCACACCGCTGAATTGGTGTGAGTCCGGCGAGAGGTCAATGTTCGGGATTGATCTAGTCAACAAAGCCGAGGAACAAGTTTGGATCATTCAAGCAAACCTAAGAGCGGCTCAATCTCGATAGAAGAATTATGCGGACAAGCGGCATCGCCCGCTGCACTTTGATATCGGAGATCATGTATACCTCCGCGTGTCTCCGATGAAAGGAATTCACCGGTTCGGAGTAAAAGGAAAGATAGCTCCCCGATTTATTGGCCCGTTTACTATCACGGAGAAGTGCGGACCTGTGGCTTATCGATTGGAATTACCAGAATCTCTTGCTGGTATACACGATGTTTTCCATGAATCTCAGCTCCAGAAATGTCTCAAGTTTACAGCTGCAGTCCACACCGATGAAATCGGCGAATTGCAACTAGATTTGACATACTCCAAACATCCGATTCGAATTCTCAACGAGAAGGCTCGAACAACATGGAACCGCAAGCTATGGTTCTATAAAGTGTTATGGAGCAACCATACTGTTGAGGAAGCGACTTGCGAATCCGAAGAATATCTCTGCTCCAACTATCAGGATTTCTTATTGTCTTATATCCGGTAATTTCTCTCCTACTTTTGTCTCTTCATTGTAATCTCGGGACGAGATTCTTTTCAATGGGGAGGAATGTAAAAGCCCAAATTTTCCATAATTCAAAGTTCAGTTAGGACAAAAAAATTGAATGATAAAAAGAATTAAAAAAGAAATGAGAAAAAAACAAATTAATTCAAACTCCAAAAGAGGGAAATCAAAATAATAAACTTAGCTAATGTTCAAATGAAGTTAACATTAAGATTTGAGTTGACCAATGGATTCCCAATATTCCAAATAGCATCCCTGCAAAGTTTCATAATTTTTGAAGCAAGTTTGCTATTTAATTCTATAGCTTCATTGAATTCAACTCAAATTAAATTCAAATTCGAATTCAAATGAAACTTTGTCAAATCAAGAATCCTATTTCAGAATCAATTTCTACACCTTCGAATTAGTCTACCATAAAATTTCTAGAATTTTTGGACACAAGTTGGTGGGATATTTTGGTGTCCAGAGACGGATGAGGATGAAGGGAGAGGTGGGACCCACTCGTCAGTCAGTCAAATACGTGTACCGCCTCTCTCGGTTATTCCCGTGGCGCCACCTCCTGGCATGCAGTCGACACCGAGCTGCTTGCACTGTTGAGGTCGCCTCCAGCTGCCCCAAGCTCACCCTGACCTCCTCCTTATCAATCCTCGGCCCCCAAGTCGAGTTCTTCCTCCTTATATCGTCCCTGGCACAGAAACGTCACTCCTGGCGAGTTCTTCCCCTCCCCCTCAAAATCTAGCAAAGATCATTGGTAAGGCTCCAGTTTCTTCGCTCTGGATTACTCCTAAGCCTTTTGCGCAGCCCCCTGAGTAGTTTTGGTGCCTGTCAGAGCCTCCCCATCGACGAAGTTGAAGATTTTCGGGCCGTCGGCGTGCTCCCCTGTTTTGCCGCCTCTCTGCAACCGTGGCACCGCCGATCTAGACCGAGTCACGAGCTGCTCCCAACTGCAAAAAGAAGCGCTTGTCCACCCTCTTGATCAAGGTGAAAACCCCATCCACTTTCATTCCTCCTCGAAGTAGAAATTCCATTTTTACTTTCGGCCTAGTTTGAGCGATGATGCTAGGTTTTGCATTTAATTCAGTTCGTACGTGCAAACATTTTTCAATCCAGTTAAGGATTAGGGACTACACCTCCATATGCGGTTGAAGACAAAAAATCAGAGCAACCCATCGAGTAATTTAGTCGGGAATTGAGTTTTCGTAGCCGCCTTTGTAAAACTCCGATGGCTCACCAGTGAACTCGACGTTGCCGACCTTTCCACTCAATTTTCGTCCCCTAGTCATCTTCCCCATGCTTCCATGAAGCTTCCCGAAGTCTTCCCGATTGGTTTGACCCACCGTAGGGCTCGGCCGACATGGCCAAAACCCTAATCGCCACTGCCACCGTCGCACCACCATCTCCGGCCACCAATCGCCGTCGTGAGCTTCACCGTGGTGTTCCTCGTCTGATTTTAGGTCGGGGCGGTGAGGTTCGAGTGCCGCTGTGCCCTGGAATGGGCTGCGGCGAGGGGCCGCCATTGGGCGCCGCCACGCGCCGCGCCCAAGCGCCAGTGGCGCAAGGTAGACGACGACCGAGTGGGTCCCGGTCGTCAGTAAAAAAACTCGCGCGCCTGGATAAGCTGTTGCCAAGAATTGCGTGCAGCTATGCAGAATAAAACGGTGCCCCCCCCCCCCCCCCCGTGTTACTTCAACCCGATTGGTCCATTTTAAATCCTATGGGCCCAGCCCTTTATTCAAATGTTTCCTATTGGAATTTTATTACAGAAATTTTCCAACTTTGAAAATCCATATCTCCTAGTATAATTGTCCAAAACTTCCCAAATAAATTTTGTTAGAACCAGCATGAACAATACTTTCCAGTGGTGCACTTGGATTTGTATTAAAGTCCATAGGAATTTCTCCATAATTCAAATAAGCAAAATGCTTATAGAATTAATTACTATAGTTCTGCTCTTTGGAAAATTACCAAATTTTCCAGAACCTTCATCTAAATATCCTTGAACTCCAGTAAAATTTTCAGGGTCATTAGACTTCCATTACATGGTCTGATCACCTGTGTATCCTCTATGCACATAAAAATAGCCAAACTCATTTAGAATTTGT
Organism: Tuctoria greenei; assembly: GCA_036927565.1. Lineage (NCBI taxonomy): Eukaryota > Viridiplantae > Streptophyta > Magnoliopsida > Poales > Poaceae > Tuctoria > Tuctoria greenei. The sequence goes on along the minus strand of JAYESD010000004.1, from coordinate 177,025,071 downwards.
ACAGAAACTTGTGCAAACTTCTAAATTGAATATCTCTCAGTATAAAGCTTTATAATTTGTCAAACCAAAATTTTTGGTTTGCTCCTTATCCACAACAGAACTACAACCCAAACCTCATGGTAATCCCTAGATGTTCCTGTAGAGCCCTTCAAAGCAAAATCATGTTTCATTTTTATCTGATGATTCACTTCATAGAAAAATCTGAAATTTTGCCAAAATGTTCTTTAGTAAGTTTCTGAACTCCTGTAAAAATGCCAGATTCATTGGAGTTGATTAACCTTGTTCAATCTGAAGATTTTCGTAACTGATCATAGAATGTCCAAAAAAACAAGAAACATTTCAGTAAATTATCCAAACTTGTAAATTCAATATCTCACAGTAGGATGCTCAGAAAATTATGAAACCAATTTTTTTGAGTCAATATTTACCTCCTCTAAACATAATACCAACTTTTGGACATATCAAAGGTACATATTATTCCTCAAAATTCTGGAAATTGTTTAGATTCATTGAATTTTATACAACTGTAACTTCATGGGATTGATCCCAATGTTGGATAGAAGCTCGCCCATAGTACCTAGTGTCCCCTGTAAAAATTCCAGAACCATTGTCCTTAAATTAATATACTTAAGCATCTTTCCATTAAGCTATATCATAATACCGGTATTGATTAACTTGCATAATTTTTTGCATATCGATTAGTTGCCAAGCTCAAGAGGACCCTGGAGCTACTTGAAGTCATGCCTGTGGAGATTATCTTTGATACTGTCTCGCAACCAGGCAAGCCCCGATTTTCACTTAAGCGCTATTACAAAATTTTGATTTGTTTCACCTATGACTAGGGTGAGTTATGTGCATTAGGCCTAAGGTGATTGAAAACCCACTTGCATGACCAGATCAACCCATGGAGTTTTTGGTTAGTTGTTAAGTCATCGTGTAGACTATGCTATGTTAAATGTTGTACAGGATTCGGTAGTTGGAATCTACTCGCATGGCTAGGACTTTTTCACATGGGATTGGTTCAATGAAATGGTGTAGTAATCTGAAAAATGAGAGTGGGCAGGGGCGTAGGATGCAGCAAGACGTGGTCTTGGGTGCGTAGCCCTGCCTGTGTCCATTAAGGACTGATCCTTATGCCGCTCTACTGAGCAAGTTTTAACTGTACCAGAGTCATACTGGATATATGGGGTCCAGGAAATCGATGTACCTTGGAAAGCTTTTGTTGAGACTTTTTCGATCGCCTCAAGCTTTTGGCCGTAGCACAGTAGACAAAAACTCGCTCACGACACCTTCACAGCGGAAGGGTGCACCGTGAGTGGGAATACTGTCCTAGACGATTGAATCGATTCAACTTGGGCGGAACTTGAGAAAGGTGGCTGCGTACGATGTCCGTGGAGTGCACCGATGTGACTCCCAGTACGGGAGTACGTGTCATGTATTCCGGGTATCATTAATTCGAGTCACTGTCCCTCGCGGATATGTGCACCACTTGTTCACTGAATTGTGATGTAGTAATACTTGCACTTGAGATGGGAATTAATTCTTGCTGTTATGAACATTATATTATCATGGTATTGCTATGTTGTATGTATTAGTATAGTGCTCATTAAATTTATTTTCCACCTTGGGCATACAGCATCGTGATGAAGTGTTTCTTGTTTGATTGTGGAGTTACGATGTTGTCCCGCACAAGTTTTAAGCTGCTGCTATAAATCTGAAAATGAGGACCAGATTTAGGCAAGTCCATTATGCAAATCTGCCATCCTAAGTTTATGTCTTTGGCCTCATGTAGAGTTTCATGATTAGGTGAGACGGTTAAGTATTGCTGAACCTTCGTGCTCACGGTTGCTATATAAGTTGTTTTGCAGGTACTCACTTTTGTGCTTATGTTTATGGTTGTCCGATGAGATTCGGGACTCTTTGAGTAATATACTCATGTGGGAACCATGCCACTGCGGTTTGGTCTTTGTGGCTAGTGAGGAATGTCCGTGGGCTGGATGGCTTCTCTTTTGCTCATTAAACTTGAGTACGAGAGTTGTAGAGTTTCCGCTGTAGTTTATTTTATATAAGCTATTTGTAAACTGAACATCTTTGTAAATTTCTGCAAATGATTTATGTAATACGTGTTCCTTTACATATGTGCTGTTGGGTGTCGCATCACACGACACCACCCAATGCGATTCCTGGAAAGTGTGGACTCCAGTCCCCACACTATATTGTACCATTCAAGATTTTGGACAAATGGGGAGAAGTAGCCTATAAATTGGAGATGCCTGCACACCTTTCAGATGTTCATGATGTGTTTCATGTTTCTCAGCTCAAGAAGTGATTGAGGGTATTGGAAGAGCAAGTACCAATGGAAGAATTAGAGCTTGAGGAAGATTTGACCTATGGCGAACAACCTGTCAAAATTTTGGACACCGAGGAGAGGGTCACGAGGAACAAGGTGATTCGATGGTGCAAAGTGCAATGGAAGCATCATACAGAATCAGAAGCAACTTGGGAGCGAGAAGATGATCTCAAGAAGGAATTTCCCTATCTCTTTTCTTTTCGCGTCGAATCTCGAGGGCGGGATTCATTTTAAGGAGGGTAGGCTTGTAACACCCTCATTTTCATGCATAATGCATTGCATATATCCTCATACATGTTTGACATTAAGCCATGTGAAAAGGAACAAGAGTAAAATTAATTTAAGGCTAAACTAGAAGTTTCAGTCTGTCAGGGTACGGACTTGTCTGGACTTGAACCTAGACTAGTCCAGTGTCCCTATTCTCTTCTAGAACAATTGAGTTTCTTCAGAACCCAGACTTGTCTGGCGCAATGCATGGACCAGTCCATTATCAGTTCTGATGTTTTCTATACATGCCTGATTTTGAGCAGACTAGTCTGAGTATGTCTAAATTTCAATCCGTTTCTAGTCACCCCGGACTTGACCGGCCATTTACATCGGACTAGTCCGATGTGGTCTGTGGGGACCGGAATCTGGACGTCCAAGGATCTCATTGGGTAGTGTCGTGCGATGCCAGACCCAACAGTATACAAGAAAAGAACGGGAACAAATTACAATACCAAGTCTTTATTTATAAACACAACGGAAGTTTTACAATACTAAGCGAACAGGAAAGAGAACTATACATCATAGCTACACTCTTGGCACTAGCTATGCAAAAGCAAAGTCATCCATGCCCTGGATACTTTGCACTAGCAACACCCAACTTACGGCGGCATGTAGGATTCCCACTCGGCTATAAACCCGGGAGGGGGTGCAGCCTCGTCATCAAACCCGTCATCAGTCGTACAATCTGCAAAAACTTGTTAACTGCAAACGTGAGCTTAAGGCTCCACAAGACTAACCCATCTCACTAGACATATGCACGGGTGGATAATAAACATAGCTAAGGAATAGCATAAAGGACATGCCTACAAGTGGATCCTTATAGTCATGTTTTAAGTAGCACATGACATTCTTCAGGCACGACACATCGTAGACTCCACAATAAAACAAGAAACGCCCGATGATATGACATCCCCAAAGCACATAATGCTATTACAGGTAAAGTAGGGGGAAACTGTAAACTTTTAATTGTGCCATCTCTAAGCCATACAAGGTTGCAAAACAGTTATAATGCAATACATCGTATTCTCCTGATTTCTTCGATATTTACTATGTGACAACATAGTGAACAAGTGGTACTCAATTACCGCGAGGGAAGGTGATTGCAATCAAGACACACCCCGACAACACATACGAACTTTTGGAAATGCCAGCGAGTACTTACAGCAGTACCTACATAGCACTTCAGTACTAGTCGTATATGACCACCTTTCACCCAACACTTGAATGTCGAACCCGTCGATCCATCACGAGCACGAGACACTGCATGGGGTGTACTCTGAGGTGCCCACTAGCTGATTTACACCTTGCTGCCCTCAACCCACGCCTATTAAACAGAACAGAATGCCTCGACAAACAAGTATCATGCTACGTCAGTTTACTGGAGCCCATTTCTCCAGTATGTCGCCAGTACAATTCAAGCTTGTCCAGCAGGGCCACACACGGCACGGCCCTTAATCAACACAGTCAGAGCTATGCGACCAAGACCACCTCTCGTCGCTTCCGACTCATCTCTGACTGGTCTCAATTTCATATTTATCAACCATTTCTTGATCCAATTCATCCTGTGTGATAAAATCCTATCTCGCGAGTAGATTCCAACTACTCGTCTTCTACTGGATCCCTATGAATATAAGCATGGCAGTTACTACAGGAGTCTATGAGCTATTCTAGCCACTCCCTGGGTTCTTTGGTCATGCAAGTTGATGTCAAACACCTTAAACGTAATGCACAAACATCTGAAGACGTAAGGTGAATGAAAACTGCAAAGACACTGTAGGGAACTTAAATGCCAATGGGGTCTGCCTGAATGCGAGTCCGATTCTATTTTAGTTCCGGCAGCTGGACTTCCAAATCTTCTGGCTGCTCCTCGACTTCAGTCACTACACGTTATGCAAATACTATATATGAATGACTTAAATAAATAATATGTGTAAGGTCACAAGTTAATATCTTGTGAATCAAATAAGATTATGATCTTAAATGGCCCTAGAACTTTCATTGTAGATACTAGGGACTATAAGGGAGACTCTTGCAAAGAACAGAAGATGATCAAGGAAGTTTTTTGTCCCTAAAATTCCTACAAGTATAAACCTTCTCTTAATTTTGGTTGTAATTATGGAGGTCTATCACGGCTACTAGTGGTTGTACCATGTACAGGGGGTCTCACTGGTTCTAGAAAAATTGGTTTAACAATTTTCTAAGCTTCCTACAGGGGGAAACTGATTTTATAGTTCGGGGAAATTTCTGAAATTGATTTTGTATTTTTCTCAATTTTTAACTACATAGAGATTTGAAACACTGATCAACCTAGTACATGAAATCCAATGAACCTGAATTTTATACTGGAGATCAAGTGTATATTAAGAGTGTTCTAAACAAAATTAGGAATTTTCCAATCAACAGAATAGGAGTAATTAATTTCCCAAGCAGTTAGCTCAAAGGAATTAATTTTAAAAATTCTGGGAGTTCATCACTGCAAAGTGGAGATTGAGATGAGTCTATCAAAATTTATTTGGAAATTGTTGAGCAATTCTACTAGGAGTAGTGATTTTAGAAGTTTGGGTAAATCATGGAATTATTTTCCAACAGAAAACATTTAAATAAAGCAGTCAGTCCCACTTCATTTAAATGGGCCAATCGCATCTGGGCACATCGGGGGCCAGGGGGTTAACCCGTGCAGCCGCACTGGATCCAAAGCCGCAGCTTATCCGCGTGTTCGCACGCGTCGCTGACATGCGGGACCCACAACCTTCGTCTACCTCGCGATGCTCCACTCGGCTGCAGCGGCGCTGCGCCAGCAAGCTCGCCGCGATAGCTGCGTCGACATCCATTCGACTCGGCCCTGACCGCCTAGCCATAAAATTGACCGCACAACACGACGGTGAGGTCCAATCACGGCGGCGACGGCTGGAAATGGAGGTGCGACGACGGCGGTGGAGCTACGGTTTCGGCCATCATCGGAAACACATGGGGATGGCGAAAAAGGCTCGGGGAAAAGTTAGAAAGATTCCTGGGAGCATGAGGTGATGATTTGGAGGTGCAGATGCCGTGGAATGGTTGGCAATGATGAGTTCGACGGTGAACCGCGGCTTCTTCACCGGCGACGGCCAAAACTCGGCTATCTCGGTCAATACTCAATGGTTTTCAAATCTTTTTGATCCGGAGTGTTCGGAGGGAGATAGGTAAACTACCCCTTAACTATTGCCAAGATTTATTAGAAGTAGAAAACAAATTAAATCCCTAACCTAGAGACATAGGTATGAACTATCATCGGGAAAAAATGGAAATAAGAACGTTACAAGGCATGGCATGGCTTGGAACATGGTGAGCATGCGTAAGGCGCGATTACACACCTATCTCTTATAGAAATCGGGGCCTATATAGGCTTCCTCCGGCTTGTCGACGGTGAACAGAGATGGTCTTTTGGCGGCCTCACCGGCGGTCGTTGGAAAACTGTGGAATACCGCGCAACGGGTTGAGAAACCGCCGAACCACAAGATGGAGAAGGTGCGCAAGTAAGTTGTGCACATGTTTGCTAAAGAACTCACGATAGATCCTTGGCTAGACGACAAGTTATCGTCGGAATCCCGAGGGAATGTCGGCGGCGTGCGAGCAGGGCAGAAATACGGCGTGGGGAGTAAAAACCGAACGGGAACTCGACGTCGGTGACCAGGGGGGTATAAATAGGCATAGAGGGATGATGGGAGCTTGACACGGCGCAAGCAAGCAGGCAGCTCAATGGCTTGCATGCCGGGAGGTGTCGCCACCAAGCGCCATCGTGAAAATAGAGGGGCAGCTCGAGTGTGAGTCACTGGATAGTGGGTCCGACAACCCCTTAAGCCTATCCTCTCTGGAACTTCAATTCCCCTACCAAACTTGATCCAAAAATACTAGATTTTCGTGGAGAGGCTCAAATAAATATCTGGAATTTGATTCTGAAATCAAAACTTCAAATTGATCAAGTTTCACTTGAAATTCAAATTTGAATTTGAATTTGAATTCAATTCAATGGAACCAATGAATTAAATAGCAAATGAGTTTCACAAATTGTGAAACTTCTTGGATAAGTCAAACAAGTCATGCTGATCGTGATGGTTTGTTGAAATTTTATGTTCAAATAAGTTTGAACAGTATTTAAAATTTGAACTTAATTATGGCTTGAGTTTGTTAAGCGTCTCAAATAAAATAGCAAATGGAATTCAACAATCTTTAAACCTTGCAGGAGGGCTATTTGAAATATTACGAGGCCATGGAAAAATGTATAGCCTCAGATTTGAATATTTTGACAGGGCCTAAATGTACAGTGCTATATTCAAATTAATTTGAATATATTTAGTACTGCATAGTGTTTTGTCCTAGCGAAATCCATTCAAGAAAATCCAAAACTTGCAGGGAGGTCACTTAAATTATCCTAGGATCATTGGTGAAGTCCATCCCTTATGTTTATAAAATTTTGAATATGAGGGAAATAATTATGCTTGATGATATCAAGTTCATGTGCACAACCATTATTGACCGTTACTATGGTTGAAAATAAACTGGTAACTGAACTTCATATTAAGGAAAAGCTGGGATTTTACATTCCCCCCCCCCCCCCCTAATAGAATCTGGTCCCGAGATTAGAAAAGGAAGGATAACTGAAAAAGATCTAATGAACATATCCTCGCTTTCCCACATTGCTTCTTTAGCGGTGTGGTTGCCCCACAAGACCTTGTAGAAATGCAAGGTGCGGCTTCTTGTGGTGCGAGTCTTCTCATCGATTATCTGGGTTGGATGCTCAGAGTATGTAAGATCTTGTTGGAGAGTTCCCAAATCTTCCATATGGACAGCAGCTGGGGCCTTGAGACATTTCTGCAACTGTGAAATGTGAAATACAATGTGGACCACTGAAAGTGACGCTGGTAGCTCTAGCTGATAGGCCACCGGTCCGCATTGTTCAATTACTGCAAACGGCCCAATGAAGCTTGAAGCTAGCTTCACTTTTACTCCAAAGCGAAGAATCCCTTTCATCGGGGATACACGAAGGTAAACGTGATCCCCGACATATAAGTAAAGAGGTCGACGTTGTTTGTCCGCATTGCTTTTCTGACGAGATTGAGCAGCCTTGAGGTTGGCTTGAATAACTCGCACTCTTCTTCAGCTTCAGCCACCAAATCGATACCATATATCACTCGTTCACCAGATTCACACCAATTCAAAGGTGTGCGACACTTCCGGCCATAAAGAGCTTCATATGGTGCCATCTTGATGCTAGCCTGATAACCATTGTTGTAAGAAAACTGCACCAATGGTAGATGATCATCCCAATTCTTACCATGGTGGATGGCACGGGCACGAAGCATATCTTCTAGCACTTGGTTTACTCGTTCTGTTTGACCATCAGCCTGAGGATGGTAAGATGAGCTTAAGATCAACTTGGTACCCAGAGATGCGTGGAGCTGCTCCCAAAATTGAGCAACAAATAAGGTTCAACGATCTGATATGATAGTGCGGGGTACTCTGTGTAGGCACAGGATCCTGGCAATATACAGCTCTGCATATTGTCGTGCCACATAATTTAAATTTACTAGAATAAAGTGAGCCGGCTTGGTGAGTCGGTCGACTATCACCCAAATCGAGTCATTCTTACGAAAGGTGAGAGGTAATCCAACAATGAAATCCACGCCGATGTCCTCCCATTTCTAGGCCGGTATGCTCAAAGGTTGAAGCTGTCTGGTTGCCTTCAGATGGTTAGCTTTCACCCACCGACACGTACCACATTTAGATATGTAATTCGCTATCTCCCTCTTCATCCGAGTCCACCAAAAATTCTTCTTTAAGTCTTGGTACAATTTGTTACTTCCCAGATGAATTGAATACTTGGACAAATGAGCTTTGTCCAATATCTTCTTCCGAAGTTCCTCATTGCGAGGCACCATGATGCGGCTTTTGAACCATATGGTTATAAGAAGTTCTAGGCCTGATATTCCGAAAGGTAATGGATCTGTTGATTGATGGAGATCTCGACGTTGATGATCTGAGGCTCTCGAGTAGAACATGAAAAACCCCTGCAATCACTACACCACCGCTCCGTTGGTTATCAACTGTGCTACACACGATTGACCTCACCAAGAATGCTAATCCCTTATAGTGCAACCGAGAACACAAGCAAGAACAAGGTAGAAGCAATCTGAGTTGCTAAGTTGGGGTCTCACAAACCGATGAACAGTGAAACTTTTTATAACAGATTAATCTAAGCAAAACTCAATTGTTCATGACGACTACTATGGAGTATATATAGGTGGGAGGACGTCCAAGGTGGTGTTGGGGTCGTGACCTAACTCTAAGATACGAAAATCATGGTCTTAGACCTGATACAATGCCCAATGGCCCAATACGGTGGCGCAGCATCGTGACAGATTCTGAACTCGATTTTGTTTCGACGGTTGTCGTCGACACCAAAGGTATTTTGATATGGGACCAGCGCCATTGGAAAGTTTATCCTCTCCCCTTTCGGTGCATATGTGGAACATCCAAAACAGAGATCGTATGCTTCCTGGACGTCTATTTTAGTGGGTAGTGCTTCTGGACTTCGAGTTGGACACGATTTTGAGTAGGGCTCGGTTTCCATCTTCTTCGAACGTTTTCTCTGGTCCTCCACGTCCCTAAGACTTCCTACATGTACTCCTTGAACCTCTCCATGGATCTAAATCACAATTAAATCATTAGATAGCAATCTATGTTCAAAAACATATAAGTAAACATATAAGAACGAGCTCACCTCTGAAATTAATTGGTGTGTGTGCATCCTATTGATTGCATCTTGTATGTTGAATGGAGTGTTGTGTATATGTATAGGAGTGATGTCCTCATCAGATGGTACATCAGCGTCACATCGGAAACACTTTATCTCCCCTTTCTTCATTCCTCGGCGAATATGCGATATGCCCTTGTCTTTCTTATGAGCCTCTACAATATCTTCTCTTATAGTAGGAATGAGAGCTAGATTGTAGAGCGACCCATATGGAACCAAGTAGAGAATCGTCTCTTCCTCTTCTATCAAAGTGATAGAAAGATTATTGACATGGTAGGAGGAGGCCAAGGTGGTGGACGACATAGTGCACCATCTCCATGTTCTTCATCAAATACGCATGCACATTGACTCGATCCAGGATCCCCAACAAATAAACATCGTCCCATGCTTGTATGTGCAATAACAATGTGCTTGATCTCATCATTCTCCCCTTCTTGATAACAAGCCGTCCTCGGCTTGCTCGTATGTCCAGCAAAGAGGCTTTTGGGGATAGAGTGAGCGCTGTCCATATTGCACAACCTCAGTGAATAATGCTTTTGTTGTCTCTGCTGCAAGGAAAAAATACTATAAAAACTTGACAAGACATTATTAGCGTTGTTACATTCATTTACTTGACCATGTTGTTGCAGCACAAAAGGAGCTTTCTCATTTGAACATATGTAAACTTTATGCACTATAAACATACCACTATGTTCATATTTGCCTATAGCATGAAAAATATTTCTATTTAACAAAGGCAATTCAGATCGGGAAAATATTCTCTTCTCTACAATATCAATATAACAAAGAATGTCAAATTCAATATAACCCAAAGTATTTAGAGAAGACAACAATTTCAGCTCATCCCTTTCACATGTAATTGGAATCAAATGCTTAATTTCAGCACTTGTGAGTGATAAAGTATCAAATTCATTTGATTGTTCTAGCATAGGTACAATATAATTATCATCACACAACTCTTTCTTAGCGCAACGACCAGCATGAAAATCAACATGTGACAATGGTGTATAAATAAATGATTCTAATAGTTGCTCCTCGAAAATAGCATGATTTGTGGACAAATTCAGAACATCCAAAAATTTCTCACCTTCTGTATTTGTAGAATGTTTTGCCTTACCATTTTCAGTAGTGACTTCGAGTGCATTATGACTTGATCCATCTAAAATTTCAAAAGTGATGTCGAAAGCCTCGTTCTCTTTTTCATCATCTACATTATTTTCTATATTATCCTGCAAAACGTTAGCCACAAAAGGAGGTACAACAAGAAATTTCTCCTCAAATTGATGCACTTCATCTTCGCAATTAGATACATTCATAAAAGTTTCTCGCATACAAATTTTCATATCCTTCCATGTTCGAGGTTTTTCTAAATCAGTTAAATTGTTCCACCAAGTTAATGCAGAACCTACTAATGCACTTGCAACATTTCTAATCTTTCTCACACATATGACATTGTCCAAAAATTTTATCAAACTCTATTTCCCAAGCAATATATTCATCGTAACAAAAACCATCATAAGAAGGAAGAGATGGGAGAATGTAATCACTTCTTGGGGAAGGTGTTGTAAAGGTGGTCTGAATGTTATGTGAAACCTTGGTTGATGTTTGATTTTTAGTGAGCAATTCTATCGCTGTCTTTATCATGTCAATCATCTCAGCATATAATGCATGATTCTTGCTTTTACCTGACATTGTTAGTAACAAACAAAAGACAACAAAAATATGTTATCCCTATCAACTATAAAGGATAATGTAAAAGTGGAAGTGGAATCACACACTCTCAAGCATCTTACCACGCTCTTACAAGTGTTCTTACCGACACTGCAGGTGGCAATCGGTGGATGGTATGAAGAAACCAATGAAGCATGGGATGATTGCAAAGGTATATTGATTCTACTCAATAGTAAGGTGTAGCTTGGATGGCACTTTATATGTAGCAAGGATTAGCAACAATGAAATTAGATAGTAGAGTTGAATAATTGTCCAAAGTACTTGTCAAATTTGTTGGCCTAAATGTTTTCCTAGTAGTTCAAGCTAGCAAGACATGAGACAAAACTAGATGACACAAATGAATGCAAGCACTTCTGTGTTTTTTTTGTTGTTTTTCTTCCTTTTTTGTGCGGCTTTTGTATCTTGTTTTGCACTTGCCTTTTTTTTTCTTCCTTTTTTTCAGAATGTGCTGCAAAAGAAGAAAACAATGAAAAGCAATCAAAGATATCTTGTGGGCCTGTCACAGATTTTCTGCTCAATCGTCAGAGGACAAATACGGATACTTAGAGGCTCCAGATAGAAAAACTTACAACATCAAGATTGTAGATATATCTCTCCTCTTTAATTTAAATATATGGAAGAACTATCTTGTACAAGAACAATAGAGATATTGCCTCCGAAACACAGACTGTTCAGAAATTCTAGGTCAATAACAGATTCAGATCTAATGCAATTTCGACCTTGATAACTCTATTTTCTGGGAAACTGGTGAATACAAAATTATAGAGAACTTCTTAAGATTTCCAGGAAGTACAAGAAAACCAAAATCCAAGTTCATATGAGCGAGATATGATGAAAATCCTAAATTGGACAGAAATGAATCTAATCTGGAAGTGATGACGTGATTCAAAAGAATGAATCAACACAATGCAAAACTCAAGTTAAGACCAAAAAAACTTTCTAAACCAGCAATATGACTCAACAATGTACACAAACTCAACAAAACAAAACTGAAAACGAAAGTTGCAAAGGCTCAATGCTGGTTTGGACAAAGTAATGAATAGATCTACTAAACTATAAGTTTTTTGTGGCTTTTTTTGTGGACTCTAGGTATGAAAAACAAAAATAATGTAATAGATAGATGAATTACCTAACGGACAACCATAAATCTGATACCAATTTATAATAATGTTTAGACCCGATCTTCCGAAAGGTAATGGATAAGTCGATTGATGGAGATCTCGACGTTGATGATCCGAGGGTCTCGAGTAGAACACAAAAAACCACTGCAATCACTACACCACCGCCCCGTTGGTTATCAACCATGATTCACATGATTGACCTCGCCAAGAAGGCTAATCTCTTCAAGTGCAATCGAGAACACAAGCAAGAACAAGGTAGAAGCAACCTGAATTGCTAAGTTGGGGTCTGACAAACCGATGAACGGCGAAATTGTGTATAACAGATTAATCTAAGCAAAACCCAATTGTTCATGGCGGCTACTATGGAGTATATATAGGTGGGAGGACGTCCAAGGGGGTGTCGGGGTCGTGTCCTAACTCTAAGATACGAAAATCATGTGCTTAGACTTGATACAAGGCCCAATGGCCCAATACGGTGGCGCAGCACCTTGACAGATTCTGAACTCGATTTTGTTTTGACGATTTCCTTCGACTTTTAAGGAATTTTGATATGGGACCAGAGCCATTAGAAAGTTTATCCTCTCCCCTTTCTGTGCATATGTGGAACGTCCGAAATGGAGATCGTATGCGTACTGGACGTCTGTTTTAGTGGGAAGTGCTTCTGGACTCCGAGTTGGACATGATTTTTAGTAGGGCTCGGTTTCCATCTTCTTTGAGCGTTTTCTCTGGTCCTCCACGTCCCTAAGACTTCCTTCATGTACTCTTTGAACCTCTCCATGGATCTGAATCAGAATTAAATGTTTAGATAGGGATCTATGCTGAAAACATATAAGAACGAGCTCACCTCTGAAATTAATTGGTGTGTGTAAATCCTATTGATTGCATCTTGTATTTTGAATGGAGTGTTGTGTATATGTATATGAGTGATGTCCTCATTAGATTGTATGTCATCGTCACATCGGAAACACTTCATCTCCCCTTTCTTCATTCTTTGGCGAATATGTGATATGCCCTTGTCTTACTTCTGAGCCTCTACGATATCTTCTCTTATGGTAGGAATGAGAGCTAGATTGTAGAGTGGCCCATATGGAACCAAGTAGAGACTCAACTCTTCTTCTTCTACCAGAGGGATAGAAAGATTATTGACATGGGACTTGCGACTCAGCGCATCTGCAACTACATTCGTCTTGCCAGGATGGTAGTGGATCTCAATCTCGTAGTCTTTGATCAATTCCAACCATCTTCGCTGTCGCATATTTCAGTCCTTTTGGGTGAATATTTACTTCAAGCTTTTGTGATCGGTGTAGAGATGCACTAGGTTGCTCAATAAATAGTGTCTCCAAATCTTCAATGCAAGTACCATGGCAGCGAGCTCAAGATCATGAGTCGGATAATGCTGCTCATGGTTCCAAAACTGTCGTGATCCATAAGCGATCACCCTTCTATCTTGCATCAACACACAACCCAAACTAATCCCTGATGCATCACAATAAACATCAAATGACTTGGTTGTGTCTGGTTGGGCTAATACCGGCATTGTTTTGAGGTGTTTCACTAATGCTTGAAAACCCTCCTCACATTCCTTCGTCCATACATACTTCTTCCCTTTCTTCAGAAGTTCTGTTATTGGTTTTGCTATTTTCAAAAAACTTGGAATGAACCTCCGGTAATATCCTGCTAGACCCAGGAAGCTTCGAACTTCATGTACAGACTTAGGAGACTCCCATTTGAGTACTGACTTATTCTTGCTTGGATCAACTACAATCCCCTCAACAGAGATAATGTGCCCTAGAAATGGCACTTGGCTGATCCAGAACTCACATTTGCTGAATTTGGCATACAACTTGAGGTCTCGCAATCGTTGGAGCACTATGCGCAAATGTTGAGCATGTTCTTCTTCGGATTTTGGATACACAAGGATGTCGTCAATGAAGACCACAACAAACTTGTCCAATTCTAGCATGAACACGAAATTCATGAAATACATGAAATGAGCCGGTGCATTGGTCAATCCGAAGGACATGACAAGGTATTCATACAATCCATACCTCATCGAGAATGCCATCTTAGATATATCCTCTGGTCGAATCCTGATCTGATGATATCCAGAGCGAAGATCCATCTTTGAAAATACCCTAGCACCCACCAATTGATCGAACAGAAAATCAATGTGTGGTAGTGGATACTTATTCTTGATCGTGACAGCATTGAGTGGATGATAGTCCACACATAGTCTCAATGTCTTATCCTTCTTATCCACGAACAATGCAGAACATCCCCAAGGGGATGAACTTGGACGAATGAGACCCTTGTCCATAAGTTCCTTCAGCTGCTGTTTCAGTTCTGCAAGTTTCTTAGGTGCCATCTTATACAGCTTCCTCGAGATCGGCACTATTCCCGGTACAAGTTCAATCTTAAACTCGACATCTCTTTCTGGTAGCATACCAAGAAGATTTTCGGTAAATACGTCCAAATACTCACATACCATAGGAATGTCCTCAAGTTTAAAGGCCTCGGTGTTGTAAGTAGTTGGAGTCACGTGGTTAATACCCTCAAGAATGAGAGCTTGGGGAGGGCAGAGTGGAGAATTCAAATATATCCTCCGAGGAACGATGTCAAGAATAGCACAGTTGTATTGCAACCCTGCCATCCCTAAGGTGACATCAAACTTTTGATGCTCCAACATAATGAGAGAGATAGGGTATATGTTCCCACCCAGATCAAAAGGTACCCTATGGACCATCTCATCTGCTACTACATTTCCACCCGGAGAACAAATCATATATGGGGTTTTTGTGGGAGCGATAGGCAACTGATATTGAATTACATAAGACTTGCTAATAAAAGTTATTGGAAGCACCGGAGTCAAAGAGGATGACTACGGGATGACCAAGGAGAGAGAATGTACCCATGAACACGGGTGCACCTTCGGGAATGTCCTCGATGGCGAGGTGGTGGACGTTGCCGGCTCTGGGGGGCTGGCTTCTTGGGCTAGTTGCAGGGCTGGTTTGCCCCCTGGTACGATGATTGTCCTCTGCTCCGCGGGCATTCCATGGCGAAGTGTCCCGTACGACCACACGTGAAACACGTGTACAGGGTCTCACCGGCACGGTAGGGAGGACGAAATCCCGGTGCACGTGGTGGAGGTGGAAGTGCATGCGGAATCATCCCCTACTGCTACTGTGGACGAAAACTGGCGTCGTTGAACCGGTGACCACGAAACATTGGTGGTCGCGATAGCGGCTGCCACCTCTAGCCGGATGGTAATCGATACACCATTCGGTACTTCTGAGGAGCACCCCCTCTACTGCTCTGCGGAGCACTCCTTTTCTTCTTGTTAGAGAACATCTCTCGAGTAGCATCCTCCTGCATGATCGTGGGGTTGACCATGTGGTTGAAGCTGCCGCTGTTGAACAAGGCAAGCTTTTCCTTCATCTTGGGGTTCAAACCCCGATAGAAGCATTCACACTTCCTCTTTCGTACTCACTTGGTCCTGAGCATACTGGGCCAAGTGGTTGAATGCCTTGGAGTACTCGTAAGCACTCCTGCCTCCCTGCCTTAGCTCCAAGAATTCTGGAAGCTTCTTCCTCACAATACCGGGAGGTATATGATAGGCGCGGAACGCCTCCCAGAACTCCTCCTAGCTCACGGTGTAGTCGGCTGGTCGTGCGGCAAGATAATTTGCCCACCAGGCACCAGCAGACCCCTGTAAATGTTGGGCCGCGAACAGGGTCTTCTGATATTCGGTCATTCGTAGCAAATCGAACTATCCTTTGATGGAGCGGAGCCAGTTGTCCGCAGCCAACAGTTCATCGGCCTCCATGAAGACCGGTGGGTGCGTTGACATGAAGTCCGAGTATGAACTCGAAGAGGGCTGTCGTGGACCCGCATCTGGTCGCCCCCCTTGACGGGACGAATGTTGAACCAAAGTCGACAGCAACTCAATTTGCTCGTCGCGCGAGCTGAGCACTGCGGCGAGAACCTCCGCTAGACTTCTCGGAAGTTCGGGAGGTGGTGTTGGTGGAACTTGTTGCTGCGGTGTCGCAGTTGGCTCCTGGGTCGAAGATTCATCCTCACGACCACGACTTGAACCTCCCATTTCATGCGTCGAACGCGTACGCACGATTCTGCATCCATATGATTTAAAATCAGCACATGTTTGCTATTCCTTCATCCATTTCATATTACAGTAGTGCGAATATTGACAAGGGAATAAGTGCATAACATTCACATATATTGATAAAGTACAAACTTTATACAAGATATATTATCTCATGACCAATTTTAAAGTAGTGAACTCCAAAATGATGGACTCCCACTATGGAAGTGCATTTCTACCATACTTGGTCCCCATGAGACATCATACACACCTTTTCATCTTATACATACCCACTACTATTTTTAATATGACACAAACATGGCCACAAAATAAACATGAGCAACTACTAAACAATATGTTGCCCCGTGATGGCAGGAGGGCTGCCCCATCCTACTCTGATACGTCCTATTCGACGTACTCGAGTTCCTCAGGATATTCTTCTTCCTCTTCGTCATTCGAAGGCACTTGCTCGCCCATATTCAGTCGTATATCATGGGCCAGTGGATACACCACTAGTTTCAATTGTGCTTTGGACTCAATCACATTATCCTGATGTTGTTCTGCTCCGTACTCCTAATTCTGAGCTTCCTCAATGGTTGTGTCTCGTTCCTCGGTGACTACCAACAGCTGCTCCTGCTGTTGTTGCACTACCAACTGACTCTCTTGCAGCTCACCATGAGATTGCTGCAGTTCATTGCGAGTTTGCCGTTGTTCGGCACGAGCTTTCCGTAGCCTAGTCCGAGCGTGATGCAGCTCACTCTCGCACTTATTCAGCCGGTGATTTGTTGGAGCCAGGAACGAACGTAGGTTCTCATTGATATAATCAAGAGTATCTCCCCGTTCAGTCACTTGTCTGAAGGCTTCAACTTGCTCCTGAATAATTCCACCTTGAGCAAGAACCACCATAATAGATGCAGCTGCATATGTTCCAAGTGTCGTCGAGGTTGTGTCGCCATACGGTGTATAGGCTGCAACCATACGATGCTGCCACTCAAAACCAGCCACACCACAGACCGGAAGAAGAGCAAATTGAGTCCCAGCCATGGCATCTTGATGAAGCTCGCAAAGCTTCATAAGCGCTTCGCCCGGTGCGATTGGCCAAGTGTCCTCCAAATGAGCTCCCTCGATAGTGACCAAAAAAGGAGCCCATCCATAACGACGTGGACTAGCAGGTATGTCGACCAGTATGGTGCATGACAGAATGCCTCTGTCAACCGTTTCTTGACCCCAATAGCATGGCATTTCGATGAAGCCAAACTGTTGGAGCACCTCCTGCAGCATGCTCGGGAAGCCCGGACGGCTAGCACACGTGGAAAATACCCATCTATCCGGCAATAGAATCATCACATCCGCCATCTGTGGAAAAGATAATGGAGCAATGAGAAGGTTTCCAACTGCCAACAGTTCAAGAAAAATTTAAAACTGGAGTTGTAATCACAGTCTGTTTTAACTGACCTTCCTGTATAAAAAAGATTTTCATATAGGAAACTTCAGAACCAGATGTTGGGTTGAATAGAAAAGTTGTAGTACACTTTACAACCTTTCCATATTGTAGTCATACAGCTCCAGGGGAGCTAGAAAGTAGAATCTATACAGGTCTAAATTTGACCCAAATTTTCTGAAAGTTTTGACAGAACCTCCCCAATATATGTGGTGATTTCCACAAGCTATACAGGTGTATCATAACAATATATTGAGGTAATGAAAAATAAATATTGTATAACATCATGTTAAAAATCCAGAAGTAAAAGATGTTTGCCTTGAATCATTGGTTATACAGGTATAGTGCGCAAATTCAAAACTATGCGCAACTGTTTCAAGTTCTGGTCTGCCAGAACCAAGTTTGCGACAATAGGAATTAAACACCGTTACACCAAGATTCAGGCCATGAGTGCAACATGAAGTTGATAGAGGACTTCCTAAGATTTCCAGAAATGTATATATATGACCATGTCACTATTCTGGATCAAAAGTTATAACTATCCAAACTTAACAAATGAACTGACTGGTTTTTAACAGCAGCCCTGCAGTTCACTGTTTTGAACTCGAAATTTGAATTGACCCAATTCCGAACCAGGGAAACTTTTGAATAGAAAAAAATGTATATATACTTATACCCTTTGCATATATGTGTCACAATAAGGCAAAGGATTTTTCTACAGTGAGTTATGGAAAAAATACAAAGACTGGTACAACGGTAGGGTCATCTGGAGCAGTTTAAGCATACCACAAATTTCAACAGATTATCAAGCTTTTTTGCCTTGATGGTCAACAGAAAAGTTGTAGAGATCTTCAAGAGGTTTACCTCCATATGGCATAACCCTAGGTTTATCCATAACTAACCAAGATTACAACCTGACAAGGTTGAGCAAACTTCAGCAAGAACTCAAGAATCTTGGTTCTAACCCTTTGTTGAGTCGAAACTCATTTTGCGGAGTCCGAACCTACCAGCACCTGATAGTCAGACTTTCTAAAATGTAATGCAACCATTCTGTTATTGGGGATGGTCAAATATCAAAGTCGATACTGACGGTACTATGTGCCTCACCAAAGAAAATTCTAACCGGTATTTTCGGATACGTTTATAGGTGGCCCTAGTATCATTCACTCGCAAACGTGTTCTACATGGGTCGCTACCCTAGTTAGTGCTGCAGAAGAAAAACAATCCCCTTTCACACCTTCACAACTCAAGAGCGGCACAGGAAAACACAACAGGCAGCCATAATAATAATATATATGAAAGTAATTGCATACGACTCTGGTGTGAGTCGCCCACGAGCGATGTCATGTCTCGAGGTACATGGCTGTACTACATTTGTACAGCAAAGACTCCCGCACGAACCGGCTTATACACGCTTGGGCATACGTGTTTCCCATGCTCCCATAGAACATGAATAGTTCTAGAGATGCATACTATCGGTTTATTCACCACCCGATGGGGGCTCCCACTAACTTTGAAGCATGCTGGGGTACCGCGTGTCATAGGTTCTCGGAAACATGGAAAGTTTCAGAGACTCCTATTAACATTTCCGTGCCAAGCCCCCGAAATACTTACATTCTACCTCTCACATGGTGAGCTTAGCGCAATTGATCCGCTTATGGTGGCGTACCGTACCTCTTACCTGACATTGGAGCGTCGTTACAGAGTATAATAATACATAGTTAGTTTACCACCTTTACAATACTATTATTACTCCTTATATGGGCATATAGCTGATTCCTCACTCAATAATCCTAAGTTTCGAAAATATGCTCTTTTCATGCACACTGTTCCCAATGATGCCCTGATAACACCCCTCTCGGGTTTACAGCCGAGTGGGAACCCTGCACGCCACCGTAGGTTGGGTGTTGCTAGTGCGAAGTATCTAGGAAATGGATGACTTTGCTTTTGCATAGCTAGTGCCGAGAGCGTAGCTATGATGTATAGTTCTCTTTCCTGTTCACTTAGTATTGTGAAACTTCTATTGTGTTTATAAATAAAGACTTGGTATTGTAATTTGTTCCCATTCTTTTCTTGTATACTGTTTGGTGTCACATCGCATGACACAACCCAATGTTTGTGGGGCCGGAATCCTGATGTCCAAGGATCTCATTGGGTGGTGTTGTGCGATGCGACACCCAATAGTATACAAGAAAAGAATGGGAACAAATTACAATACCAAGTCTTTATTTATAAACACAGTGGAAGTTTTACCATACCAAGCGAATAGGAAAGAGAACTATACATCATAGCTAAGCTCTCGCTACTAGCTATGCAAAAGCAAAGTCATCCATGTCCTGGATACTTCACACTAGCAACACCCAACTTACGGTGGCGTGGAGGGTTTCCACTCGGCTGTAAACCCGAGATAGGGTGCAGCCTCGTCATCGAACCTGTCATCAGTCGTACAACCTGCAAAAACTTGTTAATTGCAAATGTGAGCTTAAGGCTCAGCAAGAATAATGTCACACCCCATTTTACATAAAGTAAAACAGGGCAAACCTGTATGTATGCCAGGATCAGTTTGATCATACATGCATGAGAAAATATGGTAAACATTTCTATATCGAATAAAACATCAATTAAATACCTTAAAACAATTACGAGCAACAGTGGAAGATGGAAACAAGCAGGGCACGCCACAGGCAAATTGACTGGCAGCAACGCGACCTTCTGGACTCCATCTTCACTTGATCATCTTTTACCTGAGCAGCATGACATGTACAAACAAAGAAAAGGAAATAAGCAAGATGAGTACCAAATGTACTCCGCAAGTGAGGGAAATTATGACATGCGGGTTATTCAATGAGGAAAGGCTGACACGGGTTAAGTCTCTATGCATCCTTAATTTCCTATGTTGACCTTAGCATCCTATTTACTAGGTGAATGAGATATATATTCAATAATAATAATATAAACTATTGGGTTACACCGACCCGTCTGACCACCATCCAGGTTACCCACCTGGATGCCAACTCACCGGGTTAAACCACCCGACTACCAACCAACCAACCAACCAACCAATCCCATCCAGTCCCAACTAATCAAGGCGGTACTACCAGACGCGCTCGTGACCGTGAGCCCGGCTATCTAGATAGATTTATACTCTGAAGAGTTTGTACCACTTTACCCACATGTTGTGATTTCATCCCCTGTCTCCAGGTGGACTAAGAACCTCCTTTTTGCCGGTGATATCTAGTCACACTTCACACTACCTAAGTTGTGTGGCCAGAAGGTCACAACAGAGCCTTTACAAAGGGTCTCCCGACAAGTATGAGCACTCTAAGGTTTCACATACCGCGACATATCTGGAGTAAATCCCTCCGCCGGGGCAGCCCCCTCTTGAGCTTTGCGGATCTTGGAGCGGTAAATCCCCACTCCTCCCTGCACCAACCTTTGCCCATACCCATCGAAAGATTATCTAATTAATTTGCTAAGTCGTTCCATACCGTCATGTGGTGGCACGGTAATGCCTGGTTGCAATGTCACCAAGAACCGGTCCTTAGAATCTACAGCAGGCGCCAACACAATGAACCCGAGTGTCGTGCGTACTGCACCCACCACTCAATCCTGCCTGTCCAGATTCCTATCTACTATATATATACACATATATAACCATATCCATCCAATAAATGATATTAAAAGTATTATATCAAGTTATCATTACCACCCAACTAAAGACAGTAGGGCTAAGCATAAACACATACCCAAATCCCAACAATACCATCCAAACCCAGCGACATGGAATAATATGGAAATCTAAGTAAACTTCATAACATAGGATTCAATTTAAGACTTGCATGCAACTAATTCTATCTATGTCCTTAATATTTCCTAACCAGTGCAAAGTGGTCAAGGAAACTTGCCCTTTCTTTATTTCATGAAGCTGCTCAATCTTCGAGTAGAACGCTAGATCCTTCAAGTCTTCACGTCGCATCACGATCATCATGTGAGCACGCACATACTACCAAAAGAGAGATACAAATGAACTACATTCAATAACATTACACCATACAAGCAGAACAAGTAGATGAAGAGTACAACGCGAATATCCTACGGTATAACGGGAACCTACACGCGGAAATGGCTTAACGTGGGGTTATGGACATTTTATCTTGTTGTACCTAGGGTTACAGTTCAACTAGCATAATTAAATAATGATTAAGTTAACAAAACAAGCTTTTATGGCAATTCGTGGGTTTTAACAGGATATTACACATTTACGTTGCCATGCATGCAATAACAAATTAAATATAGGTTGCAAATTATTTACATAAGCAAGAAAATACTTATCATGCATGCAATAATAAGTTAAACATAGGTTATAAATTATCTACAATGCAAGAATATATTCACAAGTGTCTTTCTAGATGAATAATCATTAATCTCATGTGATACTACATTTTATTACACATTTTCAATATTAATATGCATGAATGAATAGCTACGAGGGTATTTTATGCTAAACATCAATTAATAGAGGCTTAAACGTAGTTTCAGCATTACTATATCTTAATTAATATTTAATATGTTGTTTTATACAAAAAACACCTATTTAATTAATTATAAGTTGTACATAACTTTCATGCCAAAAATAATTTATTAAGTAGTTTAAGAACCTTAAACATTATTGGACATCTAATAAATGTGTTCTATGTGAAAGCAATATTTTTCTAAGGACTTTTATATGCAAACAACATGCAGCAAAGTTAAATTAACTTTAAACAATAGTAATCAAGGGTTTTATGTAATTACATACTAGGATAGGGGCTTTTCTACAATTATCTAGCTACTGCAGGGCTAAAAACATTATTAACAATTGTACCAGGGGTTAAACAGCATACCGCAGAAGTTTAAAATGATAAAACAGTGAAGTGTAGGGGTCTAGGTGCTATTTTATTACTTAAAATAGGATTATTAAGTATTCCAGGGTCATATTCACAAAAACCAGGACCTAGATACAATTAACTCAAAAGTTCTAGGGGTTTAAGTGCTAATCCGCAAAGGATGAGGGGCGGGTTCAATTTGAGCCATTGGATAAAAAGAGAGCGCACCAGTTTTAAAGGGCAAAAGGGAACACGTGGCCTACTACAAGTCATGGGTTTTAAAACGGATGGCTAAGATCTAACTCAATGAAGGGGTATCCAGGAGCCTAATCTAGGCCATTGAAATCGGATCTGACGGCTTGGAACAAAAGAAGCACCAGGCTTCTTCCACCTAGGGGCGCATTGCGGCGCCGCCATGGGTGCGACCGAGATTATGAAGAGAGGGAACAAACAGAAACGGCGTGAAACGTGAGAGGCGGCGGGAACTCACCGGACTTCGATGAGGTGGTGTCACGACGACGGTTCATTGCGGTCTTCATGTCCAGAGCGTGTTCTGGGAATGACAAGCACGTCAGAAGACTCAAAGCGGGAAGACATCAAGTGACGGGGTTGAAACGACGGTGAGCGCGTTGGAGACTTACCACGGTTCAACGGAGACAGGATCTAGAGCGGCGATTCACGATGGAGAGGGACGACGGGGGTAGCTGGAGTCTCGGAACGGCAATAAGACGGCTTAGAATGACCGCACATCGGCTGGATCGGGGAAATCGAACGGCGGTCGTGGCATACTGAGAAGTTGGCGGTGGCGGCGCACGGCTTGGAATAGGGAGCAGGAGGGGGCTAGGGTTGGGGAGTGGCTTTATAGGGCGGGGGCTTCTTGCGGTGCACGAAGATGGGGCTCGAATATTTTGGGGGCTGGGGTCCCTCCCTTGGCGTCCGTGCCATGGAGCCGCACAGGGGGTCACGGCATTTGCGTGACCAGAGAGAGAGAGGAGCGGGGCAGGGGAAGAAAGCTGACGGGTGGGGCCCACTGGCAAGAGGCAGAGCGAAAGAGACAAAGGAGCGATGGAGGAGCTGACACACGGGACCATGGTACAGAGGGAGCAAGAGGATCCAATGCGGAGGTGTGGGCCGGTGGGGGGCGGAATGGGAATTGGGCCCGAAACAGGTTTAGGAGGAAGAAGTGTTTTCTTTTTATTTGATTTGCTCTTTTCTTTAATTCAAATATTAGATTTCAATTCAAAACAAATTGATAGCAAGTTTTATAATTTAAATTCTATCTTCAAATCACACACACACATGCATTCAATCACAAGAATCAAACACACAAACTTTACTCCTTATCTCAATTTAATTCATTCAATTTTTAAATTTTAGTTTAATTTGTTTTAAATTCAAATTTCCTTGTTTTTTTGAAAATTGGGGTGTTTCAACTAACCCGTCTCACCAGACATATGCAGGGGTGAATACTAAACATATGTAAGGAATAGCATAAAGGACACGCCTACAAGTGGATCCTTATCGTCATGTTTTAAGTAGCACATGACATTCTTCAGGCACAGCACATCATTGACTCCGCAATCAAACAAGAAATGCTTTGCTAATGATATGACATACCCAAACCACATAATGCTATTATAGGTGAAGTATGGGGAAACTGTAAACTTTTAATTGTGCTATCTCTAAGCTATATAAGGTTGCAAAACAGTTATAATGCAATACATCGTATTCTCATGATTTCTTCGATATTTACTACGTCACGACACAGTGAACAGGTGGTACACTATTACCGCGAGGGATGGTGATTGCAATCAGGACACACCCGGCCAACACAACACATACGCACTTTCGGAAATGCCAGCAAGTACTTATAGTAGTACCTACATAGCGCTTCAGTACTAGTCGTATATGGCCACCTTTGACCCAACACTCGAATGTCGAACCAGTCGACCCGTCACTGCGTGGGGCGTACTCTGATGTGCCACCAGCTGATTTACACCTTGATGCCCTCAACCCACACCTATAAAACAGAACGGAATGCTTCGACAAACCAGTATCAAGCTACATCAGTTTACTAGCTACATTAGTTTACTGGAGCCCATTTCTCCAGTATGTCGTCGGTACAATTCAAGCTTGTCCAACAGGGCTGCACAC
The DNA here is from genome assembly GCA_036927565.1 of Tuctoria greenei. Classification (NCBI taxonomy): domain Eukaryota; kingdom Viridiplantae; phylum Streptophyta; class Magnoliopsida; order Poales; family Poaceae; genus Tuctoria; species Tuctoria greenei. Next base: position 177,000,250 of record JAYESD010000004.1, on the reverse strand, counting down.
GGCACGGGCCTTAATCAACACAGTCGGCGCTATGCGACCAAGACCACCTCTTGTCTCTTCCTATTCATCTTTGACCGATCTCAATTTCATATTTATCAACTGTTTCATCATCCAATTCGTCCCGTGTGATAAAATCCTATCTCGCGAGTAGATTCCAACTACTCTTCTTCTACCGGATCCCTATGAATATAAGCATGGCAGTTACTACACGAGTCTATGAGTTATCATAACCACTCCCTGGGTTCTTTGGTCATACAAGTGGATGTCAAACACCTTAAACGTAATGCAGAAACATCTGACGACTTAAGTTGAATGAAAACTACAAAGACAATGTAAGGAACTTAAATGCAAACTGGGGTTTGACTGAATGTGAGTCCGAGTCTATTTAGTTTCCAGCAACTGGACTTCCAAAGCTTCCGGTTGCTCCTTGACTTTAGTTATTAGACGTTTTGCAAATACTATATATGAATGACTTTGAAAAATAAATAATATGTTTAAGGTCACAAGCTAATATCTTTTGAATCAAATAAGATTATGATCTTAAATGGCTCTAGAACTTTCATGGTAGATACTAGGGACTATAAGGGAGACTCTTGCAAAGATCAGTAGATACTTGTCCCTAAAATTCCTACAAGTATAAACCTTCTCTAAATTTTGGTTGTAATTATGGATGTCTATCAGGGCTACCAGTGGTTGTACCATGTAGATGGGGGTCTCACTGGTTCTAGGAAAATTGGTTTCACAATTTTCTTATCTTCCTACAGGGGGAAACTGATTTTACAAGTTTGGGGAAATTTCTGAAGTTGATTTTGTATTTTTCTCAATTTTTAACAACATACAGATTTGGAACACCGATAAACCCATTATCTGAAGTCCAATGAACTTGACATTTTTACTGGAGATCAATTTTATTATTAAGAGTGTTCTGACCAAAATTGGGAATTTTCTAATTAACAGAACAGAAGTAATTAATTTCACAAGAAGTTAATCCAGAGGAATAATTATAAAAATTATGGGAGTTTCATGTCTAATAATTTGCATCACTGCAAAGTGGAGATTGAGATGATTCTATCAAAATTTATTTGGATTTTTTTTGATAAATTCTCTTTGGAGTAATGATTTTTAGAAGTTTGGGTAAATCCTGGAATTATTTTCCAAAGGAAAACATTTAAATAAAGCAGTCGGTCCCACTTCATTTAAATGGGCCAATCGCAGCTGGGCCACACCGGGGGCCACGGGGTTAACCAGCGCAGCCACACTGGATCTGGAGCTGCAGCTGATCCGCTCGTTCGCACGGGTCGTTGACAATCGGGACCCACAGCCTTCGTCCACCTCGCGATGCTCCCCTCGGCCACGGCGGTGCTGCACCGGCGAGCTCACCCCGATAGCTGCGTCAACCTCCATTCGACTCGTCCGTGACCACCTAGCCATAAAATTGACCGCACAACACGATGGTGAGGTCCAATCACGGCGGCGACAGCCGGAAATGGCGGTGCGACAACGGCGGCGGGGCTAGGGTTTCGGCTATCGTCGGAAACGCATGGGGATGGCGAAAAAGGCTCGGCAAAAGCTAGAAACTTTCCTAGGAGCATGAGGATGATGATTTGGAGGTGCAAATGCCGTGAAATGGTCGGCAATGATGAGTTCGACTGTGAACCGTGGCTTCTTCACCGGCGGCGGCCAAAACTCGGCTATCTCGGTCAATACTCAATGGTTTTCAAATATTTTTGATCCAGAGTGTTCGCAGGGTGATAGGTAAACTATCCGTTAACTATTGCCAAGATTTATTAGACAAAGAAATCAAATTAAATCCCTAACCTAGAGACATAGGTATGAACTACCATCGGGAAAAATGGAAATAAGAACGCTACAAGGCATGGCATGGCTTGAAACATGGTGAGCATGCGTAAGGCGCGATTACACACCTTTATATTACAGAAGTCGGGGCCTGTAGAGGCTTCCTACAGCTCGTCGACGGTGGATAGAGACGGTCTTTTGGTGGTTTCACGGGCGGTCTTCGGAAAACTACGAAATACCGCGCAACGGGTTGACAAACTGCCGAACTACAAGATGGAGAAGGTGCACAAGTATGTTGTGCACAAGTTTGCTAAAGAACTCATGATCGATCCTTGGCTAGACGGCAAGTTATCGTCGGAATCCCGAGGGTAAGTCGGCGGTGCGCGAGCGGGGCAGAAATGCGGCGTGTGGAGTAAAAACCAAACGGGAACTCGACGGCGGTGACCAGGGGGGTATAAATAGGCATAGAGGGACGAGGGGAGATTGCCACGGCGCAAGCAAGCAAGCAGCTCGGTGGCTTGCATGCCGGGAGGTGTCGCCACCGAGCGCCGTCGTGAAAACAGAGGGGCAGCTCGAGTGTGAGTCACTGGATAGTGGGTCCCCACAGCCCCTTTAGCCTATCCTCACAGGAACTTCAATTCCCCTACCAAACTTGATCCAAAAATCCTAGATTTTCGTGGAGAGGCTCAAATTAATATCTGGAATTTGATTCTGAAATAAAAACTTCAATGATCAAGTTTCAGTTGAAATTCAAATTTGAATTTGAATTTGAATTCAATTCAATATAGCCACTGAATTAAATAGCAAATGAGTTTCAAAAATTGAGAAACTTCTTGGATAAGTCAAGTGAGTCATGCTGATCATGATGGTGTGTTCAAATTTTATGTTCAAATAAGTTTGACAGTATTTAAAATTTGAACTTTAATATGGCTCCAGTTTCTTAAGCGTCTCAAATAAAATAGCAAATTGAATTCAAAAATATTTAAACTTTGCAGGAAGGCTATTTGGAATATTATGAGGCCATGCAAAAATGTATAGCCTCAGATTTGAATATTTTGTTAGGGCCTAAATGTACAGTGCTATATTCAAATTAATTTGAATATATTTAGTACTGCATAGTGTTTTGCCCTAGCAAAATCCATTCAAGAAAATCCAAAATTTGCAGGGAGGTCACTTGAACTATCCTAGGGTCATTGGTGAAGTCCATCCCTTATATGAATAAAATCTTGAGTATGAGGGAAAAAATTATGCTTGATGATACCAAGTTCATGTGCACAACCATAATTGACCTTTACTATGGTTGAAAATAAAATGGTAACTGAACTTCATATTAAGGAAAAGCTGGGATTTTATATGGCCCATGTTCCAAAACAGACTTGTCGGGTCCCTTACGCGGACTAGTTTGGCCTCCTGAGTCCCACTCGGATTCTGTTATTTCTCCCTGATCAGTTTTTGTGTAAATGCCTAATTTGGGCCCACGAACTTCGTGGCCAACCTCAGGAGAGCCCAAGTGGACACCACCTCGTCCCCTATATGTTCCCTCACCGAATTGCACTTGGAATTCAGTCCAAAACCGTAATTTCCCACCTCTATATAAACAACTCAATACCCTCACCTATCCAACCATTGAAAAAAAAAACCTTGTTGCCGGCTTTGATCTCATGCCAATGTCAAGAGGGAGCCCAGGAGCATGGAGAAGAAGGAGAAGTGAGAGAAGGAGCAATCAAGATCGATCTCTGTCAACTTTTCGACAAATTGACGTTTTTCATCACCAATCTTCATAAACTCATCTTCATCAAGCCATAACCGCCAAGATTCAAAGTCTAATGGCCAAACCTTGATCTTTAGATCTCTAAACATTTGGTACACCCTCTACTTCCAAGTTTCTACGTCAATTGATCCTGTTTTAAAGGTTTTGCTTGCAAAATTGCATGCTTGTGTCAATATGATGGGAAAAACCCAATTGTATGAGTTTACTATTTTCGTATGACTACCCTTGCCACTTGAACACTATGTAGAGAGTCGGGAAGGGTATTTTGCACTTTTTGCTTCGCAATGCTCAATTGGGTTTGGGAATCAACTATTATGCTTAATTATGAACTGTTGAACATGTGAATGATGAGAATTGAAAATAATGACCCTTTAGCAACATCGTGCCTAGGGATGTAACCAATATAGTTATGTGGACTGGGTTGGACTTTTTTAGCGATTTCACTTGCTTTAGATCTAAGGACTGGTTCTTGGAGCGACCATCTAGGATTTACAGTGCCACCACAAGGACAAGTATGGGTGCGGCTTAGCTGACTAATTAGTGAATTGTCAGTACTGTTTGTACCATTAAGAATCCTCAGGGAAGGGGTAGTCGGATTGGATATGTAGAGATTGGTGGGACTACCCTGGGATTCGAATGGCTCAAGAGGGGGGCCCTTGGTTGGATGTGCTAAGTTGGAGACATCACCACCTGTGAAACCTCAGTGGGGTCTAAATAGGCTAGTAATAACTTTGTTAAGGCTATTTTTTTATCTCTTGGCCACACACCTAAGGAAGTGTGAGACAGCATAATTGAGATTCAATAGTCATCGAAAGGTGATGAAATCACAAATTTGTGGGTAAAGTGGTACAACCTCTACAGAGTGTGTCAAAAACTATCATGATAGTCATGCTACCCGTCAAGAGCAACCTGGACCCTTACATGATTAGAAAATGGACTTTAACTTGGTTTAATGGCTAGAATTGAATTGAGAGTTAGTATTGGTTAATTAATTGGCTTTGGTATAAGAAATTTATGGATTTGAGACATATGAGCAATTATGAGTTGAATATGATTTATTATTGCTGGATTTGTTATCTAAGTTTAAAGTGATGATATTTGTGTTTTTTTTTGGAAAGACCTCACTTAATAATGATATAATTGCATTTTCAACCGTTTTGAATGTACTTTTATGCAATTATCCCCTTTATATTACTATTCCTTGTGTAAGCTACATGTCATACTTTCCCACACTTGCTGAGTACGACATGTGCTCACCCTTGCTATTCCCCCACCAAATCCAGACGCAGGCGACCAGGTGGAGTACCAGGAGGTCTGTGAGGAGTTCTAGACGTGTGTTTTGCCGTCAAACCTTCCTGTGGAGTTCAAGACATTAGTGTTTAGTTTTTCTGCTGCAGTTCATTAGAGCTTGTATTCAAGACTATTTGGTTTGTAATACGGTACTATTAATAGGGTTGTTATTCGAAATATGGTTTATAATATATTTATCAATTGTGAATCACTTGTGTATGTGTGTTAAACATCCTAAAACATCCTGAGAACACATATGAATTATGCTTGGTTCATCTTCAACATCTGGTGTCACAGGTCCAGGTCATCGCGTCGGAGCTGATCCTGCGCGGCTTCATCATAGGTCCGAACTCACAGAGAACCCAAGGCGATCTCCGAAGGAAGGACTGCTTTTGCTCCTTACACCAGGAAGAAGGGTGTCTCTCCTGTATCCTGGATGGGTGTTGTCTGGCTTGCCCATAGTGCAGACGGAAGCTCCTCAATCTAGTTGGCACCATGATTTTTTAAGCGTTCATAGGTACGAGTGTTGACTCCCTTGAGAATCTCAACAATTGCTCTCTCATCCTGGCCAATACTTGTTGGGTGAGCTACTGAGGCGTAGCTGACGTTGATGTCGAGGTCTTCACAATACTCTTGGAAGGCTGCAGTTGTGAATTGGGTCCTGTTGTCAGTGATGCCTCTGTTCGGGACTCCAAATCTGCAAACTACTGGCTTGAAGAACTTGATTGTTGACTTCTTGTTGATAGTCATAATGGGAGCTGCTGCCGGCCACTTTGTGCATTTGTCGATGGCGATGTATAAGAACCAGTAACCTCCGAAGGCTTTTGGGAAAGGTCCCAAAATATCCATCCCCCACACAACGAATTTTCATGTGGGAAGAATCATTTGCAGTGACTGCGCCAGTGTATTGATCTGTTTGGCATGAACCTGGCACGCCTCGCATCTCTTGACCAGCTCTGCTGCATCCTGAACAGCTGTAGGTGAGTAAAAACAATGCCGAAAGGCCTTAATGACCAATATGTGGGATGATGCATGATTCCCACACTCACCTCCATGGAACTCTACGAGGAGCTCGCAACCTTCTTATCAGGAAATGCACCACAATATGATTCCATTGGTGCCATGTCGGTAGAGATACCCTTCTACCAACGTGTATCATTTAGCCATCCGGACAATTCATTCAGCAGATACACTGTCTTTAGGAAGGATGTTGTCCTTCAAGTAGTCCCGAACCTCAGAGATCCATGCATCGGTATTAACTTCCCAAGGACTACTAAGAAGTAGCCTGCGAAGGTTGGTATTTAGGCAGGGCGGATTCTCTAGATCTATGAGCTAGATGAACATGGGTGAAGACGAGGAATTTACGTGGTTCATGCCACCGGAGCATAATACCCTACATCCACATGAGTCATTGTGTTGTATCTCATGAGTGAGTGTAGGTTGGCCTCAGTTCAACCTTTTTTTGTTGGTGGCTGCTCGGTCCTTTTATAGGTCAAGGGCCGGCAACTTACATTATGATCGGGGTCCAACAAGTGGCCCCGAGTTAGCTGGTCTTGGAAGTGCATTAACATGGTCTTGATTCCATATTAATGGGCCTTGATAGCGCATTAATGCCATCTTGAAGGCACGATCGTGATGACACATTAATGATATCTTGAAGCATGTTAACGTGGTCTTGAGTGCACACGTCGTCTTCATCAACCACGGGGTACACGGCAGCACCGGAACCCTCCAGCTGGGAGGTCGGATCTAGTGCCACGGGACGTGTGGCAGTACCGGACATCTACTTAATGGGGAGGATGAGTCTCGAGCCATGGGATGCGTGGCAGCACTGTACCTCTCCTCGGCAGGGAGGTTAGGTTTGGAGCCGCGGGACGCGTGGCAGCACCAAGGTCTGGAGCTGCAGACCACGGAGCCACCCTTGGTAGAGAGGCAGATCTAGAGCTACGGGACACGTGGCAGCACTGGAGCCACCCTTAGCAGGGAGGCAGGTCCAGAGCTATGGGACACAAGGTAGCGTCTGGGTACCTCCCTTATTGGGAGGTGGGACCTAGCATCTTTTCTTCCTTATATGTGGGGTGCACGGTCTGTAGGGTACCGACCGTGGCCATCGAGCCCACCTCAGAAGAGGTGACGATCCTATATGTGGGGCCACCATCATCAATGCTAAGAACGTCGACAGCGGGCCCCCTAAGAGGTGTCGGTGTCAGAGGTTGAGGTCCTACGATGGAGTGTGAGGGAGGGTGGACTAGGACCTGCACTAGAGTGAAAACAAAAAGAGTAATATTGCTCATCGGTTATAATCTTCCCGCCCTCAGTTTTGTTGTGGCTTATGCAGTCGGGCTACGGGGCTTGAGTAATTTGGTGTGTTAGTATCCGAGTACTGGTTGCTGCCTCACCCAAGAACATGCGCTTTTCGGACGTGCCTTACTTTGACGCAACACCAGAAAAGGTAGAGTCTGTGTGCTTTTGGTGTTGGACCAGTCTAAGCCTTTAGCACACTCTAGACCTATCATTGGCATTGAATTTTTTTGGCGAGTAGCCCATTCAGCGAGCACATGATCCCAAATGAGAAAACTACTAATAATACCCAAACACATCACATGTACTACAGGTTGTCCGTCTGTAGCAGGATAGCACAACTCCTACTATGGGCAAACAAAAAGATGTAACAAAGCGAAAAGGGGACAATATGTATAATATTGAATCATAATTATATGAACATGGTGGCAGTATCCGGATTATGGTTATTTCTAAATCCAGAGCATGTGCCTTTCAGTCCCCGCTACTGAACCACAATGCTGGGGAGGGATAGTGTGCTGGCTTAGTATCACATGGCACATGCTTAGGATGCAAGATCAGGCTAAGCAGACAACACAATCTTGACCTCCCATGAACATTAGTCTTTTGTGGGACGTTCAGCCCTGAGTACTCAGCCACAACATTGGAAAGGTCGAGTGCGCATACTTAGGGGGCAGGACCAGGCTATGTAGGAAGCACACTCCAGACCCCAGTACTCAATCGCAAGAAAGGTAGAGTGCGCATACTTAGGGTGCTGGATCAGGCGAAGCAGACAGCACACTTCGGACCCTCTATTTGCTTTAGACTTTCATTAGAGTGGCCGTTCAACGCCACGAAACTCCAAGAAATAAAATAATCAAGGAGATCGGATACGTCACAGGAACCTAGAGGCGTCATTGTTGTTGTGCTCGCACATAGTCATCGTGTGGTGGCGGAAGTAGACATGAGGCAAAGTGTACAGACTTAAGGTCACCGGGCACAGACTTAGCATGCAAGACTAGGCTATGCAGGCTACACACTTTGGACCTCCCACTGGCGACATTATTGTTGCGGTGGTGGTAGAAGTCGTTGCGTGGCGGTAGCAATAGCAATTGGAACCACGACCATGTTTTCCGTCGGGTCTCCCACTGCCAACGTCATTGTTGAAGTGGTGGTACAAAGCCATCGCATGGTGATAGCAATAGCCAGCAAAACAGTGACCATGTGTCCGCCGGATCAGCCCACTATGGAGCGGGAAGTGGTGCCGTCCCGCCTCCTCCCTTCATGGCGATAAGGTCGAGAGTGCCGGCGATGGCCTACGGACTCACCATCGTGGTGAGGCTCTTAGATCCAAAAAAGTGACCCCTACCTAGCGCGCCAAATGTCAAAGTGTGCGATCAACACTTCCTCGGTACTACTAAGAAGTAGTCCGCAGAGGATCGTATTTAGGCGGGCGTAATCTCAAGAACTTAGGAATACAGGTGACACAGTGGCTTTTACGTGGTTCGGGCTGCCTGAACATAATACCCTACTCCACAATGGTGTTATGTGTTTGATTGATTTGAGCGAGTATGCTGGTGAGCCAGTCTGGATGACTGTTGACGTTTCTCAATGTCACAGATCATCTCTAGTAAGAGATGAGGTCCTCAAGCGCACAGAAATGCAGCATATCACCCAATAAAATTCCCAAGGGTATCGTATTTATCCCGCTGGAAGGCAATGGATTAAAGTAGACACTATTCTTATGATCAAGCTATGGGATACTAATCAATTATCAAGATAGGGATAAGTCGATAATATGGGTAGTGTGACACACACCTAAGCAATCTATTTTAAAGGGTAAATGGGTCCAAATAGAGATTAGATAAGGGTTAGAGACTTGTTCCTACAATGTTTCTAATATACATATACATAGCCAAAGTTAGATACTACTGAGCATGTCAATGATAAAATGCTAAGTTGTTCAACATATCGAGCACGGTTTACCCCTAGTAATAATAGGACGACTCCGGCCAAGAGCCTGTGGCATAGCCGAACATGGAGGATTACAAAGGATAGATAGGGTTGTCAACACCTACTGCTTACCTCTTCAATCTGTGGGTCTACGAGACATCCTATGCTACTTAAGTACCCTAGCACCATGCTAGCATATTAAGTAAATTCCTTAGGAGCCATGGCACAAGCCATCCTAAGGCAAAGAACTAAATCATCGTTGAACCAATGTTGATACATAGCATAAGTTATTCATATTAACATGATCATATCATAACTAATTAGACTATAGTGGGCATTTGTAGTGTTTATGATGATAGATTAAGAGTGATACGGCATAATCACAAAGACTACTCCTACCACATACATAGAATCCACAATCAAACAAGGAACGCTTTATCCAAGTATATGAATAAAAGAAGACTAAAGCTAAAATATTTATTATGCATAATGTCACAAATAAAAGAAAAGATATATGAGCCATACCTTTACTAACTTGGACTTGGGACTAGAGGCTCTCCTCTCTATAGCCTAACTCCACTATGTACTAAGAGAACTAGTGTAGACAATAGAATGATGCTCAAGTGGTGTGTGTTGAAGTGAGGGGTGAGAGGTCCTATTTATAGGTGGAGAAGGGTCGGTTCCCGCCACCAAAAGCGCGCGAAACAATCATCAGTGACTTCTTCAAGCCGGGAGGAGCCAACACATGGAAGCTTACCGAGTTTGGCGCCAGGATCAGGTCGGCCGACTACGGGGGTCGGTCGACCTGGTCATTGGACCGTTTTGCATGTGCTTTCTCCATGTCACTGCCAGGTGGGTTCCATCCCTTGATATGGGTGTCACACCGTCGGATGGCCTCGGATACTTCAGTTTTGTGGGCCATTTGATCCATGTGGTGCCACATGTCGGCACTTGATCGGTTGGGATGATATTTTATAGGATCCATCTCCTTGTTTCACTTCAATTCTGTATAAAATACCTGCATGCATCAATTTCTTCATGTACAAGTGGAAATGGGTTAAATGGAAAGGTCATGTGTGCAAGAAATGATATTTCCTTCAGATAATTGAGTTATATTGATGAGTGAAATTGGTATATAACAGTCATCAACAACTGCCCCAAGCTTATCCTTTGCTCGTCCTGATCGAAGTCAATACTTTATGTTGATGATCAGGAGTTGCTACACTGTTCTACTTTACAAAAGTACCATGTGCACAACAGCATACTCTACCTAGTATTGAGAAAATTGGCATGGTACTTCACCCATCTTAAGTCATTATGGGGCTTATGCCATCTCCTTTTTGTGGGTGGTTGAAAGATAGAAGAGCAAATGGAGCACACATACCCTAGAAATCAAGTTGCAATCAAATTCCAGAGAGTTCAATTTAGATTTTAAGTACCTTAATTTGATTCTCTCAATCTCTCCTTTGTGAGTGGAAATATTTCCTCACCTAGGCATTTTGCCTACACTCATCCTACCACAAAATAAGGCTTGTATGTGGAGCTTGGTAGGGAATATAGTAGGCATATTTGGAACACATAATATTGCCAAGTCAAAAAAGCAAGCCTTGGGAGAAATCAATTCAAAACTATTTGACTCAAGACTTGTGTATGTGTGATGGAGTGACAGTGGATATGGATATTTGAGATGACTCCTATTTATATAGAGTCTCTTATTTTGCATGGATGAAACATGGCTACTTTTCTTTTTTTCTCTTTTTTTCTTCGCATGCTTTTGATGTATGCACAAATTTTCTTTTTTTTTTTTGTAGCCATGTCTTCTACTCCCTTTTTTATGCAATAAATTTGGAGAGAGTACTAAGAATGAATGGTATGAAGTTTCTCTCTTTATTGTGGAATGGTGGTATGATGGAAATTTGCTTACTTCTATTGTAGAAGTACAGCATGTGCAAGTGAAATCTTGAATTCAAAAAGTAATGAATGAAATCTCACATAGGTCTATACTAGATTGACAAAGCTCAATGTGAAGACAAATAGCATATGCATAAGGTCTATCAATGTAATGTATCATAGGGATTTGGTAGGCATTTCCAATCAAACGAGAGTAACTTAAATCTTTTTATAATTTCTCAGTAAATCTAAGTTTCACTTTCAAACTAGGAATAGCAGTGCCATCACTATATCATATCTCACAACAACTTAGAACTGGATTAATTTTTTGCTATCCACAATTTCTAAATCAAGGCAAAAGTAATTCTAGCCAATGAAAGCAACATTTTGGAGAGTAGTAAGATGTAAACTAGCGACTTAGGAAATTAAAACAGAGCAACTATTCATCATTTCATCTATGTGAATTCCAAATCATTCTTACTGCACATCTCTTAATTTATTAAATTAACCTATACTACATTTTTATTAATTTTTTTAGATGCAATTGTGGTAGAAAGGAATGAAATAATGGAATGCAAATGGGATGTGATACAAGTTACCTCATGTCGGGGTCCTCTCCCGAGCTTGCTCTTGGTCAAGGTCCGCGATAGCTGTTGAAACCCTAACGGTGACGGATGTAGGCCTTGAGGTTGGCCTAACCTTGTTGCAGCATGGCTTTGACATTGGAGGGGTTGAGCGTCCATGTTGGATTGACTTCCATGGGTTCCACATGTGTGGTTGAGAAGAGTGTTGTCGATGTCACTATCCACACATCACGGTTTCCATAGGTTGGATGTACCTTCTTGCCATAAAGAAATAACTTGTACCCCTCATGCATCCTGTGTGATCCGTCATTTTCTTGGCTAAGGTAATGATACCCTTTGGCCACAAAGGAGCGACATGTAGCCAACATGTGTTGAGTACGATTTATTACGACATGGATAAGGTACAACCTACCTATAACCACAATGGGATGACATGCACTCAACATGGGTTAAGTGTGATCTGTTGTACCTTGGCTAAGGTATAAAATACATTCTAGCCACATAGGAACAACTTGCACCCAATATACATTGGATGTGATCTTGTCATTCCTTGGTTAAGGTACATCATACCTTTTAGTCACAAAGGAGTAACTTGCAACCAATGATAGTGGCAATTCCCTTGAGCTTGAATGAGTGCTTAGAATAGTTGAGAGCATAATGCTCTCACATATTTGTAGCAGCCCATTGGTTGCTCACGAAGGGTTTCCATGTCAAATCTCCGGCCTCGTATAGTTATGGTTGACCTTCTAGCTTAATTTCCGATAGGTAGCAACCATCCTCTTAGGGTTTCGAACAATCAGATCTTTGAATGCTTGCATAGTAATATTACTCCTTCGAACTTTCCCTCTATGATAAAGAGGGATGGTTAGCTCCTGATACTTGTACAAATGAATTTTTGGACCTTGTGAATTTTCTAACCATCATAGTTTTTTTTTTCACAAGAGCAAATCTTATCATTTGGATCGTGGCAAACAATATTCTCAATTTTATCCTCCTGAACATTTTTAATTTCTTGCCTAGGGATTTGATATTTAGTGATCTATGCATGAATGAGTTTCAAATCAAAATTATGGACATCACTATTCCTAAGTTACTACATACCAATTCAACCATTAAGTAATTCCATAAGCATTACATAGGCAGAAAATGTCTAAGTCAATTTTAGCAATGCTTATGAAATTCTAGGTACTTGTTTATGTTTATTCCTAAGTAAAGTGACATTCCATTTTGAAAATTCAAAATGAGCAATTTCAACACCTACTCTCCTGAGGATGCATGATAATTGAATGATGAGAAGGTGTAAACCTTCCTTACCAATGTAAGCATAAATCACTCCATCCTAATGTAATTCCAACGTCGGAAAATTTTCAACTTGTACCTCAATTGAAGAGCAGTCCGGGTTGAAGGTCGTTGTGTGAGAGACTTCACGACCATGGGTTTCGGTGTAGCCTTTCATGTTTAATGCCAAGTTGAGTTTGGAGTAGAATGAGCTTCATATTGTTCTTCCATTGTACCACCATCTTGAGCATTCCTCCATTATGAACTCAAAATGAAATCAATGGAGGGATATGCATTTGATGGGGCCTTCCAACCTCTTTACAAATATTGTACTAGCTGCGCTAAAATAAAAAACAAACAAAACAACTCGAGAACGGGTTACGTTAGCTAGAAAGTATATTGTACCCTTTGTCAAATTATTTTGCCCAACTTGAAACAACTTGCAAATGCAATGAATATTTATGGAAATTTTTTTGGTTTGAATTAAGAAGATTAATTCAAGTGGTTAGCCCAAGGTTCATATCCAAATAAATTTATTTCCTAATTCAAAATTTTAGTTTTATGATGGTTGCAAATTTTAGTTTCCAACATGCATGTGTGAAAGTTCAAACATGTTGAATGCAAATGAAAAGGCTGATGGGAATTTCAAATATGCAATTGAGAAAGCAAATATTAGATAACTACCAATTAACCTATTGGCAAGGAGTCACCGAATTTTTGAAGTCTGATGAGTAGGACTTACCTCCATCCTATATAGTGCGATGATTTGTTGTCCAATCCAAGAGTTGAAGATGTGGACAACTTCTTTTGACTGACAAGCCAAATCCCCTTTGGCATGTCAGTTGGACATGGGGGCCACATGATGGCCCTAGCTTGTCCGTCATCTTGATGAAGACTTATTGATGTAGTGACGACTTTCTCCCTCTTGAAGACATTCTTCTTATGAGCATGGTGAGGCTTTTCCTTCTTTAAGGGTATCACTTCGACCTTCTTGATATTCTTTAAGGTGAACCCATATTTTGATCATGGATCAAAGACTTCATTTGGAATGATGACATGTGGACTCCACAATCAAACAAGAAATGCTTCATCCACAATGTCACTTGCCCTAGGTTGCATGGGTTTGGTCGAAGGGTATGGATCCCAACAAGTGATTGTGCGATATCTTGGATCTTGAATGCTCTTTTGAGAGACCTATGTGTGCTGAATACATTGGCTTTGACGATAAAAGTTTTGAATACTAGAAAGCACCTTTTTCAACAAGGTCCGAGCTCCTGCGAGGTCCGACGATAGGTCCGGCTTGTTTTAGGTAGCTCCTGCAAGGTCCGATGCAAGGTCTGACTTATTTTGGCTAGGTACGACTTCTTTGTCTAGCTCTTAATTATTTTGGATAGGTTCGATTTGCTGTGGCATGGTGTGACATATTTTTGCTAGGCCCGGCGCAAGGTTCGTCTATCTTTGGTTAGATCCGACTTGCCGTGGCTAGGTCCAACTAGATTCGATAATCTCCAACACTAGGTCCGACTAGCTTTGATAAGCTCTGGCGCTAGGTCTGACTATCTTTGGTAAGCTTCGGCGCTAGGTCCTGCTAGCTTTGGTAAGCTTTGTCTCAAGGTCCGGTTAGCTTTTGCAAGATCTGATGCTAGATTGCAGTGGTTCTGCTTTAACCTTGCAATATTTCAAACTTACTTTCACTATGTAAGAAAGGCTCATATGAGACAGACCTAAACGAAGAAGGGAGACAAACAAATTGTGTGTCTCTGTCATCGTGTCTCACATTACGGTGGCATCAGAGACGGGCTTCAAGGCTCGTCGCCGATCGAACTAGGTGCGAGACACGCTCAAAAGAGGTGTGTCTCCTCTTTTTGTCATAATAGACGACCATTACAGTGTCATTGGAGACACCGCTGGCACGCGTCGCCCACCAGCTTATAAACGTGACAGGCCTTACAAAGCACGTTGCAGATATATTGACTATCCGAGACGCTCTATAATGTAGCGTGTCGCAAATTCATTAAATCATGTGAGACGGGCTTTATTGAAGCTGGTCTCCTTTATGTAGGTTATCCGAGACGCTCTCTGCTACAGCTCGTCGCGGATTGTTTACAGACACTACTATTAGGAGCTAGCCAGGATTTGACAGCCGTATTACCAGTGTCAGCAACATACTGTTCATGAACATATGTATAGCCAAAATTATCACACGTTAAATTATAATGACCAATCAAATATTACCAAAGTGTCGATCGTGTTTATCATGTATACTAATTACACAACAAAGACTATTCATCCTGATTACAATGTAACTAATTATACACATCATAACTGTCATCTTCTAATCCTATATACTGTAATGAAAATTCTCCCGATCAATGACTTCATTGACGATGAGCCTTCATATCCTCGAATGCTCCAACTGAGACATCCTAAAACTAAACTGTAATAAACACAATAACAAATTTTTATACGAATGTAATAAACACAAGAACTGTTAGTGAATGGAGAACATAGCTTACCTGTAGGACATGCAGTTGGTGAGCATCTGCAAGGCATCAGTAGAGAAATTATTGTCATGGTAAAGGACATGGTATTGAGCTGGTGTGCTTCTCCCCTAAAAAAACAAACAATTTACATTCCACTGATGCTTTTATAACCTAATCTAAAAAACTCGTGAGAGAAACACCAATTATCGCATAGGTACCTTGATTCTAGCATGGCTGGAGAGGTAGAAATCAAACTCAGTTGGATGGCAAATGATAGTGTCAACCACAGCTCCTGCAGTTTCTAGGATTTGTGAATCGGAATTTATTATACATTGATAGTCCAAATAAATATATTACTTCTGAATTGGACATAAACAAGGAAGATGAATGTATGCCGTAATGAAAATTCTCCCTTTGGATCAATGACTTCATTAATGATGATCCTTCATTGGACATCCTCAAATTCAATAAAATCACTGGAATGCACGCTCTGAGGGCAGGGTCGAGGCGGCGGCATGCTCTGGGGACATGGGATGCGGCGGAGTGCTCTGGGACGAGCTGGCGGAGGTGCCGGAGTGGGGGTTCCTCAACTCTTTGATGACGGCAGGTCGACGTGCTTTGGGGATAGGGAGAACATTTTCACTTTTGTGAAGGTGGTGGCGTGCTCATACCGATTACCGAGGTCAGGGCTGAGGCGGCGGCGTGCTCTTGGGACAGGGGACGAGGCGGCGTGCTTCAGCGTGCTCAACTCTCTGATGATGAAGGTCGGGGTTGACAGTGGGGTAGGGGTCGACGCCAGCAGCGCGACAATGACAAAGAGCGAGTTGAGAAAGAGGGATGGCGGTTGCGTGCTCCGGGGACAAGGGACAAGGCAACGTGCTCCGGCGTGCTCAACTATCTGATGACGCGAAGGTCGGGGTCGATGGTGGCGGCGTGCTCGAGATCTGCGGTTTATAGGTCGAGAGAGCGCGGGACAGCTAAAAATTTTCGCCAAATGTTGGGAGAGAGTGCGCGATGGAAAAAACTTTTTGGCGTAAATGAGAGACGCGCAAATTTAAGGCGCGTTCTCATTATTTTGATGACCCGGACACCCCAGAGTGTCCTAGATGCACCACAGTTTGCTGAAGCCAGGAACAACATCCAGGACATTCCGGCGTGTCCAACTGGCAACTGTGCGCAATGCCTTATATGATCGTTGCATTACGCTCAGCTTTCCAAGGTGGGACAAAAATCTTCAGCATGAATCGGAGACGAGATCAACAAAAGGCGCGTCTCATATTTTGTCCTGGCCGTATATTCGGTGTAAATTGGAGACGCGCCAGTGTAAGGCACGTCTCTCATTATTTTGTGGCCCCGGACACGCTCCAAGGTCCTAGATGCGCAACGGCGTGCTGCAGTCGGCCAGGAACAACATCCAGGACACTACGACGTGTCCAACTAGCAACTGTGCGCAATGCCTCATATGATCATTGCATTGCGCTCAGCTTTCCGAGGTGGGACAAAATCTCTTCGGCATAAATCGGAGACGAGCAATTGAAAGGCACGTCTCGCATTATCTTGTGGCCCCAGAAATGCTGAAGTGCCCTAGATGCGCCATGGTGTGCTGAAGCCAGAACAACATCTGGGACATTCCAATATTTCCAACTGGTAACTGTGCGCAATGCCTTATACAATCATTGCAACGTGCTCAACTTTAAGAGGTGGGACAAAAGATCTTCGGAACAAATCAGAGACGAGCAATGACATTACAATTCAGAGATAATTTGCAACTCAATAAATTTCATAGTTCATACATTGCGTGCCCTCTATACTAATTTCAAATCTAAACTTATTCCTAAAGCTCCCATCGATCAATCTAAATTGTACCGTCCAGTTTGCTCCTGAACATGTCTCTTATATTCCCTTGGATACTGAAAATATTGACATTCTTTAAATTGACAAATATCGAAGGAGGAATGAATAACCTATGTTGGTCACTAACACAAAGTGTCTAACCTTGATAACTAGATTATAGCAATCATTCTTAACATCAGGCGCATTTGGCTGATGGAGCAAACGCTGAACTTCAAGTAGTATAGTTTTGATTGTAAAAGAAGTCCACCACCCCTATGAAATATCAAGTTAAGCAACATAAGAAACCAGTTCAAATAAGTTCGGCAACAATTACTAATTTTATGAGCAAAATAAATCTATCTTATAGTCTCTTGATCAAGAATCCCAATGCAGAGTGCTCCCGAGCGATGGACATTTGGGTGGAAGAAACCACTTGGAAAGGCGCATCTTGGAGGCAACAATGGATAGTCCTCTAAGAAGGAGATTGTCAGGTGGTAGTAACCACCTTACCAGTTAGTCTACAAAGGTAATTCATTAATAGGAGGACGATGGTTAAACTCATATTGTGCTTGTTCTTCATGACTTACCCCTTCTTTACCAGGGGCAATGCACTGCCACTTCAATAAATCTCTCGATTTAGGCTTCGCAGAGAAAACCTACACAGATGGAAAAACAAAACTAAAGTATAGTTCATCTGTCCATTGCAGATCTAATATATACAACTATGCGACCGATGTACCATATGTACATACATGGGGATGATTCATGCGCCACGCCAAGCGCTCCTCCTTCCGTCGGCTACGCGCCAAGCCGATACCAGCCATGAACAGTGACGACGATGTGGAGGACGGCGACAGCGACGATGACGAGGACAGCGACGATGACGACGACGAGGACGGCGATGATGACGACAACAGCGATGGTGAACAGAGGAGACGATCACACTAGAGTTGGTCGATTAGTAATAAAGGAGCACCGGAGGTGAAGAAGAGATGAGATAGATAAATGTGAGACACGTGTTAAGTTAAAGATCATCTTCCAATGTCAAAGAGATGAGCGAGATAAATGTGAGACACGCTATAACAAAGAGAGACGTGCGTTAATCTAAAGTGCGTCTTCCATAGTGGAAAGAGACAAACACGGCACGAGGTCTGCGTAGAACATAATTTCGGTGGCATGTTGCAGAGATGTGTGCGACATCCGTGCGCGACCTTTCGTTTCCCCGAGGCGGTATCGATGCATCCCATTGTTGCATCAATGCGCAGGAAACCAACCGCTTCCTCGACGACCGCATGGACCTTATTTAAGATGCGTCATCACCAGTGAGTTCTCCACAAGCGCGTCACT
Source organism: Tuctoria greenei (assembly GCA_036927565.1). Taxonomy (NCBI): domain Eukaryota; kingdom Viridiplantae; phylum Streptophyta; class Magnoliopsida; order Poales; family Poaceae; genus Tuctoria; species Tuctoria greenei. Next base: position 176,981,744 of record JAYESD010000004.1, on the reverse strand, counting down.
CACTTTGAATCCTCTTCTTTTCTTTGATCATCTTCTCCTCCATGATGACCCACCACCACCATGGCCGATCTTCCGCCGAGAGAGCCATCCTGCAAGAAACTGTGCTGCAGCTCACCCGAGAGGTTCAACAGCGAGCAGCGCCTCCTTATGGCGCAAGAGGCGTACAATAATACATCTCGCGCCATGAGTTCCTTGGGTCTGGGTACCCTTCCCCAGTTTACAGGAATGGGTACCATCGGCCACTTCCTCTTCGCCCTCACGGGAGTGGCCGATCATCTCGACATTCTATTTGAGAGGATGGCCCAGGTGCTTGGCCTTGAGGGCCGCAGAATCCTGGTGGAGGCGATGGAGAGCAACCTCATCCACGGAGTTGCACCGTCGGTGCAGCTGGCGCGGCCGGAGCAGCCGGCCCAGGCTCCTGTTGCATCAGCCCCGGAGTCACCTCTGGAGGATGAGGAGGAGGAGGAGGAGGAGGAGGAGGAGGAGTAGGAGTAGGATTTAGTTTTTCTTTGTTTTTTTAGTAGCTTCTGTTTTGTAAATATAGTTGTGAATGAATTCTCTTGAATATTATCTTGTGTGTTCTTCAACTATGTGAATATTATCTTGTGTGTTCTTCAACTGTGTGAATGAATGAATTTGTGGTGTGTTTATCATGTTCCTCAGGTATCATAAGAAAGGATTTGATTATATTCAGGTATCAAGTGGGAATGTTCTCTGAGTTCATAGATGTGTGATATAAACAGTGAACCAAAGCAAATGGAGAAATCACAAAGCTAAAGGTGACATGAGGAATCAGAGACGCGCTTTCAATTAGAGCGCGTCTGTCTTTTAGCAGGGGAGAGGGAGACGTCGGTCATAGGGGACGGGCTGTGTTTTATGTTTGCCTCCCGCTTTTCAGAGAGGATAGCGTGTCTCAGATACCAAATTAACTGAGACGGGCTTTGTTTTAAGCGTCTCCTTGTACTTTCAGCCGAGCAATGTCAGATCCTCACTGAAGCGGGCTCGTCTCACTTAACATTATCAGAGATGCTGCCTTTGATCGTGTCGTCCATCTTTGTCTCCTATTTGGATTTCTTATGTAGTGTTTACACTTATAGAGAGTTTCCTTAGCATTCTTTTACTAAGTTTTTGATGTGTTTTGGCTGATCATGGTGGTTAATGTTTTTTGCTATGTTTTGCAACATGCTTTTGTGAGGTGCTCATGTAAGGTGTCGTGGTCATTAGAACTAACGAGAGTCAAGTTGAGGACTTGTGCTCGGAAGTATCGGTTGTTTATTCATGTGCAGGTGTTGCTTGAGTTCAAGACATGTCTGGTGACGGGATCCATCGAACTAGTCTTAGGGGAAGTTGGGGTTCAACAACCAAGTTCGGGAGGAATTGTGGTTTAGTTGGTCGGGAGGTCTCGCAACATGTTTATATCAAGAACATAGCATATGAAGATATCGTGGACATTGTTGGAAGATGTTTGCACCTGTGCAAGGAGTACATGGAGGTGTCTACATGGTTTCGAGGCGTGATGAAGAGATGTGGATGTAAAAAATTGGTCGGAAAGGTCCAACCATCTAGTTATGGACTCAGGCTGCGGCTGAGTCGGGTTTGACCCAAATATGGAAAGATTTGAGTTGGTTACTTTAGGATTTCGTGGTGAGAACGAAGTTGATTTGTTTTAGGAATGTTGGATACGTTCCTAAAGTGTTTGGAAGTCTTAAGATTGCTTCTATCTGCATATGGAAGAGTCTTGAGCAATTATGGAAAGTTTTGGTTGAATCTGAGTAGGTTTTGAGTGCTAGTTAGGATTGGGTTGGCCTATGGGCTGGTTATATAAGCAATGGAGGACAGAGCTCGTGGTGCACGACTTTTGGGGTGTTCCTCTTCTGTTTTTATCAATAAAATTCATAGTTGAAAGGAAATTTTGTACCTTGTTCGTCTGACTTGTTTTCTTCAAGTCTTTCTCGTCGAGTTTCTGCACAGCACTACTTTGCTTCGGTGGTTTTATTATAACTCGAGTTTTACCAATACGATTGATGTGATTCATTTTGGGTTGTCTTCAAAATTTGATTTTCTATCATCTGTGAAAATTTCACAGTCATTTGATTTGTGGTTTCGTATCTACACGAGTTTCTTTGCAGTGTTACTGATCTGATTTTTACTCCGTAAAACAGATTGACCTTTCTTCAATCTTTCGATCGTAACTTGAGTTTTTCTTGACGGTTTTCGGTGATTCTTGTTGTCATGTCTTCGTGACTTGGTTATCTACAATATATACTAGTTTTGTCATGGTTGAACACATTTATATTGGTTGCACACATGAATTCTTTAACAGATCAATTTTCTGCCGAGGGGTTTTTGTTGCTTCCGCTGAAAAAGTTTTAATCTACCATTCACCCCCCTGGTAGGTTTTCACTTGCTCTTTGATCCTAAAATTTGTATAAGAGCCACAATGCTCTAATATTTGTTATTTGCACGTGTTTTTGACTAATCACCATCGAGAAATACTCCGCCAAACCTTGTGTGTTTGGTGGTATTGATTTTCAGATTTGGAAGGCACGAATGGAAGCTTTCATCCAGATGCAAGGCTTTGCAATATGGGAAAAGGTATACAAGCCTTATGAAGTGTCATCAAACGATCAAGTTACGGCTACAAATATGAGAGATGTCGACAACAACAACAAGGCTTGGAACATGATCATACAAGGACTAACTCAAAGCGACTTCGACCGTGTTGCTCATCTCCGATCTGTGTATGATGTTTGGAAAGCTCTATGTAATTACCACGAAGGATCCAACACAATCAGAAAGGTAACACAAGACATGTTAAAAAAGGAGTACATGCGTATGCAACAGGTGAGTCCATCGACGACCTCTTTGCTCGCTTTAATAAAATTCTTAGCAACTTGCGTAGCGTCAATGTTAATTTTTCAGATGCTGAGAATGCTAGACAATTACGAAGTGCATTAGACATAACACATTGGTAGATAAAAGTCACATCTATTCGTGAATCTACTGTCATGAGTACACATACTTTAGATGTTCTATATTCTAAATTTAAAACTTGTGAAATTGACATAATCTCACTTAAGAACCCCAACAAGTCTCTTGCATTCGTGTCTCAACGCGACATGCCTAGTTCCAGTCAATCTTCATCTAGTGGAACACTTGCTTTGTTGTCCTCACTAACCCATGAACAGATTGAAGAGTTTCTAGAGGAAGAACTTGCACTCATCTCTACTCGGTTCTCAAAAGCATTGCAGAATGTGAGAACTAGAAGGAGAGAGAGTGTCGGACCTCAACGATGCTTCATGGTAAGACAGGAAATTTTCGCACATATTGTCCTAACCTTTCAGGTACTACTTTCTGTGATGAAAAGCAAACAAGGACAAAGCACACCTCTTCAAACAGCAACAAGAAAAAGAAGTGATTTACAGGATGCCAATTGGTGAATAGTTTTATCTCCGCACCTCAAGAACTTGGCTCAAGCGATGTGGACATTAACAGTGACGAAGATGAAGATGATTTGGCAAACTTGTGCTTCATGGCGGGCAAGTGAAGATCAAGTATAGAGGAGGCAGACCATAACAGCGACAATGAAGAGGTCTGTCCTACTTACGAAGAAATGTGTGATTCTATTTCTTGTGCCACTGTTATAGTTAAGAAAAAGAACAAAAATCTTAAGGACAATGGTATTAAAATTGTGTCACTAGAATATGAAATTAATCGTTTGAAATCTTTTATTCCTAGTGATGATTCTTGTTCCTCATGTGATCTATATATGAAAAAGTGTCGTATTTAAGAAGTGCGCACACCTCCACACTTGATAAGCTAGAACTTGAAATTGAAAAGAACAAAAAGCTGGCTGCCCTTAATGATAAAAACATGAAAGTTGCTAGTTGTTCTACAATTGATTCGCATTGTTCTACTTGTGATGATCTTGATAAGAAACTACACGATGCTATGAATAAGATTTTCATATTTAACAATGCTTTACGTTCTCATGATGTTAAATATTTTTCTAATTTCAAAATAAAAGGAAATACTTCATGTGAAAACTACCTAGAATTTTCTAAGAAACTTGATGACATGAATAGGACACTAGAGCAGTTTTGTATTGGGAACAAAAATCTAAACTTGCTTCTGAATTCTTCTAAATCCTGCAGTGATAAATCAGGTTTAGGCTTTGATTCCCATGCTCATGCTAAGGCACATCAACCTAAAATAGTGAAGTCATTAGGAAGTGGTTTGATTAAAATTAGTTCCTAAACAATAAGATGTGGTTTTCAAATCTACAGGATTGTTGTCTCATTCGGTTGCTAATAAACATGTTGCTTGCTCATCTATATATGAACACAAAGTTATATTTCATTGTATCTACTGTTATAAAGATGGTCATGTGATAGATTTTTGTTATAGACTAGCTAAACAACATAAAAAGGAAAGAATGCAAGCTAGATCTCATAACTCTCATGCAAAATTTGCCGCACATGCTGAACTGAATGTTAGGAACTTGCAACCTGCCGTAATGAGTCAAAAAATGCAAAGATTGCTCCAATCCTATTGTTTCTCGTGCTACACAGGTAACACCTTGTAGGTCAGTAGTTAGGAACAAGAATTCTCAAAATTTGGCTCATAAACCTGCTGTTTTATCATGGCTTTCGCGTGTTATTTCTGTTGGACGTCGTGTGACTCAATACTAGATTCCTAAATACCGTTTGACTAACCCCATTATTGAGTTATTGATGTATTTTGCTTCTATGTAGGTTACACGCTTGAGGAAGGAGAACATTTGGATTGTGTATTCAGGTTGCTCACGCCACATGGCCGGTAACAAAAAATGGTTCTCCTCCCTCTCTTTTGTGTCACATATAGAGAATGTTAATTTTGGCAATAATTTTTCAACTCCTATAATTGCTAAGGGTTCGGATAGAGTAAATGATCACTACACATTGTAGGATGTGGCACTTGTCAAAAATTTTAATTACAACTTTATTTTTGTTTCACAATTGCTAGATGAAAACCTGGAAATTATTTTCAATAAAAATTGCTGCAAAGTTCTAGGTTCATAGTGAGATTAATTTTAACATTTCTTGGTTTGGAAAAGTTTTTAAAGCTTATTTTGATATGTCTTCTTCTAAGCATAGGTGTCTAGATGCTAATGATTCAAAAGACTTATATTTTTTACATCATAGACTTGGTCACGTAGGCTTTGATCATCTCACGCGTGTTAGTGCTCTTGATCGCACACGTGGGCTGCCAAAGCTTAAAAGGGACAAAGAAATTGTGTGCTCTTCTTGTAGACATGCTAAGATGGTTGCAGGTTCACATGCTCCTTTCGCAATGACCATGACATCTGAACCGGGTCAACTTTTATATCTTGACACCTTAGGACCTTCACGTGTTTAATCCTTCGGGGGTAAATGGTATGTTCTTGTGATTGTTGATGACTATTCTAGATACTCTTGGGTTTACTTTATAGAATCTAAGAATGAAGCTTTTAGTAACTTTAGAACCTTATTTCTTATATTATCAATTAATCACTCGGGATCTTTAAGATCAATTTAAAAATCAATCTTTTGATCATTTTTGTGCTGAAAAAGGAATAGATCATCAATTTTCTTCACCATATGTACCTCAACAAAATGGTGTTGTAGACAGAAAGAACAGAACCTTAGTTAAGATGGCTAGGACTATGCTTGATGAATATCGAACTCCTAGGAAATTTTGTGCAGATGCAATTGTAACCGCTTGTTATGTCTGAAATCGTGTTTTATTACGTGCTAAGCTAGGTAAAACACCAAATGAGCTCCAGTTTGGACATAGGCCGAGTGTTACACACTTGTGAGTCATTGATTGGAAATTCTTTGCTAAGAAACATGGTAATCTTGGTAAATTTGAACCTAGATCCGTTGATGGCATGTTTCTTGGTTATCCATCTCATACTAGAGGCTAACGTGTGCTTTTACTTCACACTAACAAAATTGTGGAGACTTGTGAGGTGTCTTTTTATGAATCTATCCCGGGTACTAGCTCATATATTGCAGGTCCAGATTCATATCCGCAGGGAGAGAGTATTTTTGTTGAAGATGAGTAAGAAGTGGTGCCGCTGCCCGAAAATTCAGCAGGAAATGACATTGTTCTAGCTCCATATGTTGATTCACGACCAGCAACGACAACTACTATTGCTAGTCCAGATCGTCCCCATGTCACAAGCTCATCGATTTGCGATGAACATGAACAACAAGGAGCTCATGAAGTGTCTATTCCCCTTCAAATCCTCAAAAGTCATCCTCCACAATAAATGATTGGGAGCTTGCATGAATGAGTCACACGGTCTAGGTTTTGCTATCCAAACTCTCATGCTCATTTTGCTTTTGTTGCTTCTTTTGAACCCAAAGATATATCTCACGCACTCACTAATGAATCTTGGATTATTGCTATGCAAGAAGAGTTAGAAAATCTGAATGAAATAATGTTTCGAAACTTTTACCTCCACCTCAAGGTCACACTTTAATTGGAACTAAATGGGTGTTTAAAAATAAACAAAGTGAGGATGGGGTTGTGACTAGGAATAAGGCTAGGTTGGTTGCTCAAGGTTTCACACAAGTTGAACGTCTAGATTTTGATGAAACTTTTGCTCCTGTTGCTAGATTAGAAGCCATAAGAATTTTGTTAGATTTTTCTGCATCTAAAGGTTTCAAGTCATACCAAATGGATGTTAAAAGTGCTTTTCTTAATGGCTACATAGATGAGGAGGTTTATGTCAAACAACCACCTAGTTTTGAATATCCAAATTTTCCTAATCATGTCTACATACTGTCCAAATCCTTGTATGGTATCAAACTAACCCCTAGAGCATGGTATGATAGGTTAAAAACATCCTTACTTGAAAAGGGGTTTACCATGGGCAAGGTTGATAAAACTCTTTCTGTGCTTAAGCATGGCAATGACTCATTATTCGTTCAAGTGTATATGTATGATATTATCTTCTGTTCTGCTTCTCATGATCTGGTGTCCAAGTTTTCAATTATGATGAGTTCAGAATTTGAGATAAGTATGATGGGAGACCTCACGTACTTTTTGTGGCTACAAATCAAGAAAACCAAGGAAGGTACCTTTGTGCATCAAATGAAGTATACAAGATACCTTCTTAAGCGCTTCAACCTGGACTAAAGGAAGCCTCTTCAGACACCAGTGGGTATAGCAACGACACTTGTAATTGATGAAGATGGTGAATCCGTGAATCATAGAGAATAAAGAAGCATGATCAGATCACTTTTGTACCTAACGGCATCAAGACCGGACATACAATTCAGCATATGACTTTGTGCACGGTTTCAAGCTTCTCCACGTGCTTCACATCATCGAGCCATCAATAGGATTCTCAGCTACTTACATGGAATACATGAATTTGGCATTTTTCTTCCATCTTCCTCAACCGTTACTTTGAAAGCTTTTTTGGATGCTGATTTTTGGGGTTGTAGGATTGATACGAAAAGTACTTCGGGTGCTTGTCATTTTCTTGGTAATTCTCTAGTTGCTTGGTCCCATAGAAAACAAAACTCAGTTGCACAATCCACAACCAAATCTGAATATGTAGCCGCTGCTAGCGCTTGCTAACAAATTCTTTGGATTGTTCAAACACTTAATGACTATGGGGTTGATCTAGATAGTGTTCTAGTGTTTTTTGATAACACTAGTGCCATTTGCATTGCTAAAAATCCCGTGCAACTTTCGAAAACAAAGCACATTGATATTAGGTATCACTTTCTCCGTGATAATGTTGAAAAAGGAAACATTGTGCTTCACCATTTAGAAATCGAACAACAATTGGCTGATATTTTAACAAAACCTTTGGAGTTCACTCATTTTTGTTACATTTGTAGTGAAATAGTGGTTATGCATCCTCATGGCCTAAATTGAGGGGGTGCTTTGAAACTTGAGAAGTCTATGTATGAATCTGAATTTAAAATAATATGATCATAGTATTTCATACATATATGACTTTGTGATTCCTTTTATATTCTAAAAGTTCTTACTACATTACTCATGTTATACATTTTGTAGTTTTTGTCATGACTAGTAACTAGAATAATTACTTACACTAAATCATGATCGAACTTTTTTGCTGTCTTGAACTTGTTGCATGCTCACAAGTGCTTTTAACAATAAATAATTAATCAAGTAATCAACTCACATGTTGAGCTTTTATGATCAAATAAAAATGAGAAATGGTCAAGAGAATATGCATGTATCACACTTCTTCTTTTTAGATGGCTTATCATTGTTGAGCTTTTGAAGAAGTTTTGTATGACTAAAACCATGTCCTTAAGCTTCTGATTGACAAATGACATAGGCTTGGCTTGGTTGGTTAGAATAAGGCATATGTGCATATAATCTCTTGCAAATATTATATGATCAAAATTTGTGCTTAAAAGATAAAATTTGCAGCAACAAGTGTCATTCTTTCAGGTCTTAAAATAGTTAAGTTTGTGAGATCATGACTTGCTTAAATTGAAAATTACATTTGATCTCTAGCATGGCTTACACTACTTTATGTATCTATTTGTTGTGATAGTGTAAGTTACTTGATAGTATGACTTGGATAAGCTTTGTTTTATATGTATATGTTATAATGTGCTCATAACAAATTAAAATTTCTCTATTGTACCTTGCTGAATATATTGTCATAGGGGGAGAAGTATGCAAGGGGGAGAATATGTACAGGGGGAGAAAATATTTACAAAACTTTTCGTGTGAATAAGCCAATGTTCGGATTTTAAGTGGTGTTTCCTATGTGTGTTGAATACATTGGCTTCGACGATAAATGTTTTGAATACTACCATAACACATTTTTCAACAAGGTCTGACTCTAGGTCCAAGCTCCTGCAAGGTCCGACGATAGGTCTGGCTTATTTTGGGTAGCTCCCGCAAGGTCCGATGCATGTATTGAGTTATTTTGGCTAGGTCCGAATTCTTTGTCTAGGTCCGACTTATTTTGGATAGGTCCGACTTGCTGTGGCTAGGTGCAAAATGTTTTTGCTAGGCCCGATGCAAGGTTCCTCTAGCTTTGGTTAGGTCTGACTTGTTGTGGCTAGGTCCAACTAGCTTTGATAACCTCTGACGCTAGGTCCGACTAGCTTTGATAAGCTCTAGAGCTAGGTCCAACTATCTTTGGTAAGCTCCGGCGCTAGGTCCTGCTAGCTTTGGTAAGCTTTGTCTCAAGGTCCGGTTAGCTTTTGCAAGAACCGATGCTAGATTGCAGTGGTTCTGCTTTTATCTTGTAATGTTTCGAACTTGCTTTACACTTATGGAGAGTTTGCTTAGTATTCTTTTACTATGTTTTTGATGCATTTTGGCTGATCATGGTGGTTAATGTTTTTGCTATGTTTTGCAACATGCTTATGTGAGGTGCTCACGTAAGGTGTTGTGGTTATCAGAACTTATGAGAGTCAAGTCGAGGACTTGTTCTCGTAAGCATCAGTTGTTTATTCATGTGCAGGTGTTGCTTGAGTTCAAGACATGGCTGGTGACAAGATCCATTGAACTAGTCTTAGGGAGAAGATGAGGTTCAACAACCAAGTTCGGGAGGAATTGTGGTTGAGTTGGTCGGGAGGTCGCGCAACATGTTTCAAAGCAACAATGCATATGAAGGTATCGTGGACGTTGTTGGAAGATGTTTGCACATGTGCAAGGAGTGCATGGATGTGGCTACATGGTTTCGAGGCGTGATGAAGAGATGTGGATGTAAAAAATGGTTGAAAGGTCTAACCGACTAGGTTATGGACTCAAGCTGCGATTGAGTCGGGTTTGACTCAAATATGGAAAGATTTGAGTTGGTTACATTAGGATTTCGTGGTGAGCATGAAGTTGAGTTGTTTTAGGAATGTTGGATACATTCCTAAAGTGTTTTAAAGTCTTAGGATTGCTTCTATCTGCGTATGGAAGAGTCTTGAGCAGTTATGCAATGTTTTGGTTGAATCTGAGTAGGTTTTGAGTCCTAGTTAGGATTGGGTTGGCCTAAGGGCAGGTTATATAAGCAAGGGACGATAGAGCTCATGGTGCACGACTTTTGGGCTGCTCCTCTTGTGTTTTGATCAATAAAATTCATAGTTGAATGGAACTTTTGTGCCTTGTTCGTCGGACTTGTTTTCTTCAAGCCTTTCTCGTCGAGTTTCTGCACAGAACTATCTTGCTTTGGTGGTTTTATTATAACTCGAGTTTTACAGATCCGATTGACGTGATTATTTTTGGGTTATATTCAAAACTTGATTTTCTATCATTTGTGAAAATTTCATAGTCATTCGATTAGTGGTTTCAGATGTACACAAGTTTCTTTGCAGTGTTACAGATCTGGTTTTTACTCGGTAGAACAGTTTGACCTTTGTTCGATCTTTCAATCGTAACTTGAGTTTTTCTCGACGGTTTTCAAAGATTCTTGTCGTCGTGTATTCGTGAAATGATTATCTACAATATCTACGACTTTTGTCACGGTTGAACATGTTTATATTAGTTGAACTCACATATTCTTTAACACATCAATTTTCTGTCGAGCGGTTTTTGTTGCTTCCGCTGAAAAAGTTTGAATCTACACGTATAGAATAGTTAAACTTATATCCCGTGAAATACCCATAGACTCCTTAATTACAAGGGTGATTTTGATTCCACCCTTGACTTCCTTGTAGGTGATAGTCATTGGAGTTGTTGCTGGAAAGGAAGAATCCTCATGGGTCTTAGGGAAATGATTCCCCAGGTGGCCCATGTTTGACATGGATTTTCACAAATCATGTGAATATCTAAGTCTTGGATAATACCAAACACTTCTCCATTGATTTGCTCTATCATGATACATCAATGGGAGGTGTAGTTCCATAGCTCGCATGTCCACCTTGCTAAGTGGTGTGCATGCCAAGCTAAGGGAACTAGAGCATTCATCAATTCACCCCTTGAGTAGAGACCATATTCTCATCCATGATGAATGAGAATAGGACTCCTTCAGCTCCAGCACGAATGTGGTCATAGATTGGTGGATCAACCCATGACATGAGTGTTGGATGAGGAGACAACTATCCACCCCATGATGGAGACAAACCAAGAAGAACTACTGGAGCCGCCCCAAGCTTAGGAATAGATGTCTTCAGCTCCTACTGGAAGTTGAAATTCTTTCGCAAAAGGCAATGGTGTTGCCTAGCGAAGATTTGTTGAGGTACACCTTGAATCATTTTGCAGTTAATCACTTGCGTCCTCGTTGGCCATCCCATGAAATGGGTTAGCCAACACTACCCTGTTTTCACACAAACGGAGAAAACAAACAAGAGTAATCCTGTTTAATAACTATTGGTATCTATATCTTAATCACAAGTGATAGCTATCCTTCACTTCCTTTGCCTTCCCTGACAACGGCGCCAGAAATGCTTGTTGTCAGCTACTAAGAAACACCAACAATTCCTCCCTAGCATTAGCGCCAGAAATGCTTGTTAACATTTTTAATGTCATAGATCATCTCTAGTAAGAGATGAGGTCCGCAAGTGCTCAGAAACTGTCGTTTAGCATTTCACCCAAGAGTATTCCCAAGGGTATCATATTTATCCCACAGGAAGGCAATGGAGTAAAGTAGACACTATTCTTATGATCAAGCTACAAGATACTAATGAATTATCAAGACAAGGGTAAGTTTATAATATGGGTAGTGTGACACACACCTAAGCAATCTATTCTAAAGGGCAAATGGTCCTAATGGAGATTAGACTATAAGTTAGGGAGTTGCTCCTACAATGCTTCTAATATACATATACATATCCTAGGTTAGATACTAGTGAGCATGTCAATGGTGAATACTTATGCTAAGTTGTTGAACATATCGGGCACCGGTTTACCCTAGCAATACTAGGACGACTCCTGCCAAGAGTTGGTGGCATATCCGAATGTAGAGGATTACAAAGGATAGATGGGGTTGTGACCACCTATTGCCTACTTCTTCAATCCGTGGGTCTACGAGACATCCAACGCTACTTAACTACCCTAGCACCATGCTAGCATATTAAGTAAATACCTTAGGAGCCATGGCACAAGCCATCCTAAGGCAATGAACTAAATCCTCATTGAACGAATGTTTGTACATATCATAAGTTATTCATTTTAACATGTTCATATCATAACTAATTAGACTATAGTGAGGGTTTGTAGTGTTTATAATGATAGATTAAGAGTGATATGCGTAATCATAAAGACTACTCTTACCAAGTACATGGAATCCACAATCAAACAAGAATGCTTCATCCAGGTATATGAATAAAAGAAGACTAAAGATAATATCTTTATTATGCATAAAGTCACAAATATCAGAAATGATACATGAGCCATACCTTTCCCTACTTGGACTTAGGACTAGAGGCTCTCCTCTCTATAGCCTAACTCCACTAAGGACTAACAGAACTAGTGTATACAATAGAATGATGTTAAAGTGGTGTGCGTTGAAGTGAGGGGTCAAGGGTCCTAATTATAGGTGGAGAAGGGTCGAATCCATCCACCAAATCGAGCGAATCAGTCACCAGTGACTTCTTCAAGCTGGGAGGAGGCAACACGTGGAAGCTGACCGAGTTTGGTGCCAAGACCAGGTCCGCCAACTAAAGGGTCGGCCGACCTGGTCTTTGCACCGTTTCGCGTGTGGTTTTTCCGGGCCACTGCAAGGTGGGTCCCATCCCTTGATCTAGGTGCTACACCATTCGGTGGCCTCGGGTACTTCTGTTTGTGTCCATTTGATCCATGTGGTGCCACATGTCGACGCTTGATTGGCTGGGATGATATTTTATAGGATCCATCACATTATTTCACTTAATTCCGTATAAAATACCTGCATGCACGATTTTCTCCAAGTACAAGTTGAAATAGGTTAAATAGAAATGATATTTCCTTCACAGAATTGAGTTATATTGATGGGTGAAATTAGTATATAACAGCCGTCAACAATGACCTTAGCTTTAGATGGGATTGGCCTTCTACCGTGCAGTGCAATCCTTTTATACGATAAGGGTTGGCTGTTACAGCGTACTAAGGCCCTATAGGTGGCACCGGCGGTATTCACTTCGCCGTACATGATCTAAGTGTATTACTGCAATTTATTAGTGTGATAACATGCCTTGATGGCATCGTTACCATGCTTTATGGTCCTCTGATTGTGCATCATTAATGCAAAATTAATGACACATTAACCAGGTCTTGTAACGGCTAATTGATTGACTTTGAATTTCTAAGACATTGGTGATCCCAGAGTTCTTCCCGTTGGAGATGTCGATCCGGACACGTGACATGTGGCAGCATCGGAGCTTCCTTAGTGGGGAGGCAAGTCCGATGCTACTAGACACATGGCAGCGCCGGAGCTTCCCTTAGGAGGGAGGCAGGTCCGCGCAATAGGACACGTGGCAGCGCTGGAGCCACCCCAAGGAGAGAGGCAGGTCCGACACTACGGGGCACATGGCAGCACCAGATCCACCCTAATGAAGGTGGCAGGTCCGGCTCTGTGGGACGCGTGGCAGCACCGGAGCCACCCTTAGGAGGGAGGCAGGTCCGGCACTGCAGACACGTGGCAACATCGGAGCCACCCTTAGGAGGGAGGTAAGTCGGGCACAACGGGACATGTTTTGTCCTCCGAAGGTCCACATTCCTAGGAAGTGAGACTCAGCGCTTCTCTTTCTGTTACAAAGAGGTACCTGATCCGCAGGATACTGACAGTTTGTTTGAAGTTTCACCTAATACCAGCATAAGCAACCTTGATGTTTGAAGGATATATGCAATATGAGAGTTTCAATGTGATTGATAGAATATATGTAGCAGAGCTGATACTTTTGAGTGGGTTTTCATAGACAGCTGCCGAGGGAATTCCCAAACATGTTGACTAACCTTTACACTTTGAAGCACTTCAATGAGCACTGAGTGATTTGTATGCATAGATGGATCCATACATTGATTTTCAATTTGAATGAAATCTGATAACCAAGATAATGCTCAATAAACATCAACAGTAGAAATATGTTTGTTTGTAATATCGGATAGCACACATGGATGATGTGAAGTTTGTGACATCCTAACTCAAGGCTTAATAGGATTGATAGGATACTCATACCACCAAGGTATACCTTCTTTCACGGGAGCCCACCTGCAAAGAACTCTGAGGTTAAGCGTGCTTGGCCTAGAGCAATTTACGGATGGGTGACCGACTGGGATGTCTTCCGAGGTGCGCACGAGTGAGGACAAAATGCGCAGAAAAGAATAGTGTTGGTATGTGGGGCTAGTATGTGTTCCTAGAGAGCTGCCAGAAGTCACAACCGCCAAGCCCGTAGTGGCTGGGGTGTTACAAAATGGTATCAGAGCCGACCCTCATGGTTTCACGGGTGTGTACGTGTCAGGGACGTGGGTATGTACGCATGATGCATTGGTCCTCTAGGAGGGACACGGTATGGTATGTATGCCAGTACTGAACGTATGAATGTGGCCAAGAGGGGACGTTCTTGGCTTGGGAGTTGACCAATGAGGACGTCGATCTTCTAAGGGGGTGGATTGTGACATCCTTACTCAAGGCTTGATAGGATTGATAGAATAGTCATACCACCAAGGTATACCTTTTTTTTCGGGAGCCCACCTGCCAAGAACTCTTAGGTTAAGCGTGCTTGGCCTGGAGAAATTTACAAATGGGTGTGTGAGACCTATGTGTGCTGAATACATTGGCTTTGACAATAAATGTTTTGAATGCTGCCATGACATCTTTTTAGCAAGGTCCGACTCTAGCTCCGAGGTTCTGTAAGGTCCGACAATAGGTCCGACTTTCTTTGTCTAGGAGCCCACCTGCCAAGAACTCTTAGGTTAAGCGTGATTGGCCTGGAGAAATTTACAAATGGGTGTGTGAGACCTATGTATGCTGAATACATTGGCTTTGACAATAAAAGTTTTGAATCTGCCATAACATCTGTTTAGCAAGGTCTGACTCTAGCTCCGAGGTTCTGCAAGGTCCGACAATAGGTCCGACTTTCTTTGTCTAGGTCTGACGTGTTTTTGGGTAGCTTCGGCGAGTTTTGTCTTTAGCTCTGGCATGTCTTTGATAGCTCCCGCATGTCGTGGTTAAGCTCAGATATGTTTTGCTAGGTCCGACTTATGTTGGTTAGCTACGACATGTTTTTCTAGCTCCGACTTTTGGGTTGACTAGTTCCGACTAGCTTTTACAAGCTTCGGCGCTAGGTTGTACTAGCTTTGGTAAGCTCCGGTGCTAGGTTGTACTAGCTTTGGTAAGCTCCGGTGCTAGGTTGTACTAGCTTTAGTAAGCTCCGGCGCTAGGTTGTACTAGCTTTGGTAAGCTCCATCTCAAGCTCCGGTTAGCTTTGGCAAGGTTCGGAGCTTGATTGCAGTGGTTCTGCTTTTATCTTGCAATGATCTGTACTTGCTTTACACTGATGGAAAGATTGCTTAGTATTCATTTGCTAAGTTTTTAGTGTGTTTTGGTTGATATGTCTGATATACTTTTACTGTGGTTTTGCAACATGCTTATGTGAGTGCTCACGTAAGGCGTTGTGTTCGGAACTAATTTGAGTCAAGTCGCGGACTTGGGCCCGTACGGATTGGTTGCTTATTCATGTGCAAGTGTTGCTTGAGTTCAAGACATGGCTGGTGATGGGATCCATTGAACTAGTCTCAGGGAGAAGATGAGGTTCAACACCCAAGTTCGGGAGGAATTGTGGTTGAGTTGATCGGGAGGTTGCGCAACATGTTTGAATCAAGAACAGTGCATATGAAGGTATCATGGATGCCATTGGAAGATGTTTGCATGTGTGCAAGGAGTGCATGGACGTGGCTACATGGTTCCGAGGCGTGATGAAGAGATGTGGACGTAAATAATTGGTCGGAAAGGTCCAACCGACTAGGTTATGGACTCAAGCTACGGCTGAGTCGTGTTTGACTCAAATATAGAAAGATTTGAGGTTGTTATGACAGGATTTCATGTGGGTCACGAATTTGAGTTGTTTTAGGAATGTGGGATATGTTCCTAAGGTGTTTGGAAGTCTTAAGATTGCTTCTATCTGCGTATAGAAGAGTCCTAAACAGTTATGGAAAGTTTTGATTCGTGATTTGAGTAGTATTAGAGTCCTAGTTGAGCTTGGATTAGCCTAAGGGCTGGTTATATAAGCAAGGGAGGCTAGAGCTCGTGGGAGACGACTTTGGAGCTGCTCCTCTTGTGTTCTATTGAATAAATTTCGTAGTTGAAAGGAACTTTTGTGCCTTGTTCGTCCGACTTGTTTGAGATAAGTTTTTCTCATCGAGTTTTCTGCATAGCACTACCTTTCTTCGGTGGTTTTATCATAACTCGAGTTTTACAGATCCAATTGACGTGATTCTTTTTGGGTTGTTTTCGAAATTTGATTATCTATCATCGGTCAAAATTTCACAGTCATTGGATTTGTGGTTTCTTATCTACACGAGTTTATTTGCAGCGTTCTAGAACTGTTTTTCTCGGGTAGGACAGATTGACCTTTGTTTGATCTTTCAATCGTAACTTGAGTTTCTCTCAACGGATTTGAGTTATTCTTGTTGTGTCGTCTTCGTGACTTGATTATCTCTGATATATATTACTTTTGTCATGGTGAAACATGTTTATATTAGTCTCACACATGATTTCTTTAACAGATCGTTTTTCTGCTGAAGGGGTTGGGATTTAATTGTTTCTGCTGCGTAAGATTTTTAAATCTACCATTCACCCCCCTCTGGTAGCTTTTCACATGCTCTTCGATCCTACAATTGGTATTAGAGCCATGATGCTCTAATCTTTGTGATTTGTACGTATTTCGACTAATCATCATGGAGAAATACTTTTCCAAACCTTGTGTCTTTAGTGGTATTGATTTTCAGGTTTGGAAGGCACATATGGAAGCCTTCATCCAGGCTCAAGGCTTTGCAATATGGAGAAGGTGTACAAGACTTATGAAGTGCCGTCAAATTATCAAGTTACAGCTACAAATCTGAGAGATGCCGACAACAACAACAAGGCTAGGAACTTGATCATACAAGCATTAACTCAAAGTGACTTCGACCGTGTTGCACACCTCCGATCTGCATACGATGTGTGGAAAGCACTGTGAGACTACCACAAAGGATCTAACACTATCAAGGAGGTAAAACAAGATATGTTTAAAAAGGAAAACATGCGTTTTGAGATGCAACACGGTGAGTCAATTGACGATCTCTTTGCTCATTTTAACAAAATTCTCAGCAACTTGTGTAGTGTAAATGTTAATTTTTCAGATGCTGAAAATGCTAGGCAATTACTAAGTGCATTAGACATGTCAATTTGGGAGATAAAAGTCACATCTATTCGTGAATCTACTGTCATGAGTACACTTACATTAGATGTTCTTTATTCTAAATTGAAAACTCGTGAAATTGACATAATCTCACGTAAGAACCCCCAACAAGTCTCTTGCATTTATTTCTCTATGTGATATGCCTAGCTCCGTCCAATCTACGTCTTGTGGTAGACTTGCTTTGTTGTCCTCTCTAACCCTTGAACAGATTGAGGAGCTTCCAGAGGAGGAGCTAGTACTTCTCTATACTAGGTTCTCGAAAGCATTACAAAATGTGAGAACTAGAAGGAGAGGAAGATCCGGACCTCAACGGTGTTTTGAATGTGGTAAGATAGGTCATTTTTGTTCAGATTGCCCTGACCTTTCAGGTCCTACTTTCTAGGATGAAAAGCAAACAAGGACGAAGCACTCCTCTACAAACGATAAGAAGAAAAGGAAGTGTTTTATAGGACGTCCATTGGTGAGCAGTTTTATCTCCGCACTCCAGGAACTTGGCTCAAGCAACGTGGACATTGGAAGTGATGAAGATGAAGATGATTTTGCAAACTTGTGCTTCATGGCGGGCAAGTCAATATCAAGTATGGAGGAGGCAGAACACAACAGCGACAATGAAGAGGTATGTCCTACTTGTGAAGAAATGTGTGATGCTATTTCTCGTGCCACTATTATAGTTAAGAAACAAAGGACAGAAATCTTAGGGATAGTGCTGCTAAAATTGAATCACTAGAATCTGAATTCAACCGTTTAAAAACTTTGATTCCTAGTGATGATGCATGTCCCTCATGTTATTTGATATATGAACAATTATCCTCGTTAAGAAGTGCGCACATCTCCACACATGATAAACATGAGTTAGAAATTGTAAAGAATAGAGAGCTTGCTGCACTTAATGATAACAACGTGAAAAATGCTAGCTGTTCTAAAATTGATTTTCATTGTTCTACTTGTGATGATCTTGATAAGAAACTACAAGATGCTATGAATGAAATTTCTATATTGAACAATGCTTTACGTGCTCATGAAGTTAAAAATTGTTCAAAATGCAAATTAAAAGGAAAAACTTCATGTGAAAACTGCCTTGATATGTCCAATAAACTTGATGACATGAATAGGACACTAGAGCGGTTTTATAATGGGAATAAAAACTTGAACTTGCTACTGAATTCATCTAAATCATGTAATGATAATCTGGTTTAGGTTTTGATTCTCATACTCATGGTAAGGCACATACATCTAAAATTGTAAAGTCATTAGGAAGTGGTTTGATTCAAACAGTTCCTAAACAAAAAGAACTAGTTTTCAAATTTGCAGGAGTGCTGTCTCATTCAGTTTCAAATAAAAATGTTGCTTGCTCATCTAGACATCAACACAAAGTTAAATTTCATTGTGCCTAATGTGGTAGAGATGTTCATGTCATAGATTTTTGTTATGAACTAGCTAAACAACAGCAAAAGGAAAGAATGATTGCTAGATCTCATAATTTTCATGCAAAATTTGTTGCACTTGCTAAACCAAATGATAGGAAAATGCAATCTGCTGTAATGAGTCGAAAACATGCAAAGTTTGCTCCCAAACCTACTGTTTTTTGTGCTACACATGTAACATCTCGTAGGACAGTAGTTGGGTACAAAAATCCTCAAGCTTTGGCTTGTAAACCTGCTGTTTTATCTCAGCTTTCGCATGTTATTCCTGTTGGATGTCGTGTGACTCAGTACTGGATGCCTAAATACCTTTTGACTAACCCCAGTGTTGAGTCATCGATGTATTGTGCTCCTATGTAGGTTACATGCTTGAGGAAGGAGAACATTTAGATTGTGGATTCAGGTTGCTCATGCCACATGACCGGTAACAAAGAATGGTTCTCCTCCCTCTCTTTTGTGTCACGTGTAGAGAATGTTACTTTTGCCGATAATTCTTCAACTCCTATAATTGCTAAGAGTTCGGTTAGAGTAAATGATCACTACACTTTGAAGGATTTGGCAGTTGTTAAAATTTTGAAATACAACTTGCTTTCTATTTCACAATTTCTAGATGAAAACCTGGAAATTATTTCCATTCAAAACTGCTGCAATGTTTTAGGTTCAAATAGTGAGCTTATTTTTAACATGTCACAGTTTGGAAGAGTTTTTAAAGTTGATTTTGATATGTCTTCCTCTTAGCATAGGTGTCTAGTTGCTAATGATTCAAATGACTTATATTTTTGGCATCGTAGACTTGGTCACGTAGACTTTGATCATCTAACGCGTGTTAGTGCTCTTGATCGCATACGTGAGCTGCCTAAGCTTAAAGGGGACAAAGAAATTTTGTGCACTTCTTGTAGACATGCTAAGATGGTTGCAGGTTCACATACTCCTCTCACAATGATCATGACAATTGAACATCGTCAACTTTTGCACCTTGACACCATAGGACCTTCACGCGTTCAATCCTTTGGAGGTAAATGACTTGTGAGGTGCCTTTTGATGAAGCTAGACCAGGTACTAGCTCAAACATTGCAGGTCCAGATCCATATATGCGGGGGGAAAGCATTTTCGTTAAAGATGAGGAAGAGGTGGAGCTGCTGCCTGAAAATTCAGCAGCTAATGACATTGTTCTAGCTCCTGATTTTTATTCACAGCCAGCACTGATGACCACCATTGCTGGTCCAGATCCTCCTCAAGTCACAAGCTCGATTTGTGATGAACATGAAGAAGAAGAAGCTTGTGAAGTGTCCACTCGCCTCCAGGTTCTCAAAAGTCATCCTCCACAACAAGTTATTGGAGGCTTGCATGAACGAGTCACACGGTCCAGGTTTTGCGATCCAAACTATCATGCTCATTCTTCTTTTGTTGCTTCTTTTGAACCCAAAGATATATCACACGCACTCACTAATGAATCTTGGATTATTGCCATGCAAGAAGAGTTAGAAAATTTTGAAAGAAATAATGTTTGGAAACTTGTACCTCCACCTCAAGGTCACACTTCAATTGGAACTAAATGGGTGTTTAAAAATAAACAAAGTGAGGATGGGGTTGTGGTTAGGAATGAGGCTAGGTTGGTTGTTAAAGGTTTCACTCAAGTTGAAGGTCTAGATTTTGATGAAACTTTTGCTCCTTTTGATAGATTAGAAGCCTTAAGAATTTTGTTAGCTTTTGATGCATCTAAAGGTTTTAAGATTTATCAAATGGATGTTAAAAGTGCTTTTCTTAATGGCTACATAGATGAGGAGGTTTATGTCAAACAACCACCGGATTTTGAAAATTAAGATTTTCCTAATCATGTTTACAAACTGTCCAAAGCCTTGTACGGTCTCAAACAAGCCCCTAGAGCATGGTATGATAGGTTAAAAACATTCTTACTTGAAAAGGGGTTTACCATGGGCAAGGTTGATAAAACTCTTTTTGTGCTTAAGCATGGCAATGGCTCATTATTCGTTCAAGTGTATGTGGATGATATTATCTTTGGTTGTGCTTCTCATGATCTTGTGTCCAAGTGTTCAGCTATGATGAGTTCAAAATTTGAGACGAGTATGATGGGAGAACTCACGTACTTTTTGGGGCTGAAAATCAAGCAAACCAAGGAGGGTACCTTTGTGCATCAAACGAAGTATACAAAAGACCTCCTAAGGCGCTTCAACATGGACAAAAGCAAGCCTCTTCCGACACTAATGGGATCAGCAACAACACTTGAACTTGATGAAGATGGTGAACCCGTGGATCAAAAAGAATATAGAAGCATGATCGGATCACTTTTGTACCGTACGGCATCAACACCGGACATACAATTCAGCGTATGTCTTTTTGCACGGTTTCAAGCCTCCCCACGTGCTTCACATCGTCAAACCCTCAAAAGGATTCTCAGCTACTTACATGGAACTCAAGAATTTGGCATTTTTCTTTCTTCTTCCTCAACCTTTACTTTGAAAGCCTTTTCCGATGCTGATTTTCGAGGTTGTACGATTGATAGGAAAAGTACTTCCGGTGCTTATCATTTTCTTGGAAATTCACTAGTTGCTTGGCCCTCTAGAAAACAAAACTCAGTTGCACAATCCACAACTGAATCTAAATATGAGCTGCTGCTAGTGCTTGCTCACAAATTCTTTGGATTGTTCAAACACTTAAGGACTATGGGGTTGATCTACATAGTGTTCCATTGTGTTGTGATAACACTAGTGCCATTTGCATTGCTAAAAACCCCGTGCATCATTCTAGAACTAAGCACATTGACATTAGGTATCACTTTCTGCGTGATAATGTTGAAAAAGAAAACATTGTGCTTGACCATGTAGATACCGAAAAACAATTGGCTAACATTTTTACAAAAACTTTGGTTTTCACTCATTTTTGTTTCATTCATAGTGAAATAGGGGTTATGCATCCTCATGGCTTACATTGAGGGGGAGTTTTGAAATTTGAGAATTCTATGTGTGAATCTGAAATTAAAATAATATGAGCATAGTATTTCATACATATATGACTTTGTGATTCCTTTTACATGCTAAAAGTTCTTACTACATTATTCATGTTATACATTTTGTAGTTTTTGCCATCACTTGTAATTGGAATGATTACTTACACTAAATCTGGTCATTATCGAACTTTCTTGCAGTTTTGAACTTGTTGCATGCTCACAAGTGCTTTTAATCATAAAGAATTAATCAAGTAATCAACTCACGTGTTGAGTTTTTATGAACAAATATAAATTGAGAAAAGATCAATAGAATATGCATGCATCGCACTTCTTCTTTTGAGATGGCTTATCATTGCAGTTAGATATGAACTTGGAAGAAGTTGTGTATGACTAAAACCATGTTCTTAAGCTTCTGATTGTCAAATGACATAGGCTTGGCTTGGTTGGTTAGAATAAGACAGATGCACATATAATCTCTTGCAAATAACATATGATCTAAATTTGTGCTTTGAAAAGTAATAAAATGCAGCAACAAGTGTCATGCTTTCAGGTATTGAAATAGTTAAGTTTGTGAGATCATGACTTGCTTAAATTGAGAATTACATTTGATCTCTAGCATGGCTTACACTACTTTATGTATCTCATTGATGTGATAGTGTAAGTTACTTGATAGTATGACTTGGATGAGCTTTTTTTATATGTATATGTTATAATATGCTCATAACATTTGAAATTTCTCTTTTGAACCTTGCTGAATACATTGTCAAAGGGGGAGAGATAATAGACAATATGTGAATTTTTAAAGATAACTATGCACAAGACGGAGAAACTGATTACACATTGTACATATTCACAATTGTTTTTGGCACGATTCTTCTTAGAGGGAGAATTTCTTTTTCTCATTTTATTTCTGTTTTACAAAGGGGGATAAAGTGTTTTCAAAACTTTTAATGTGAATAAGCCAATGTTCAGATCTTAAGTGGTGTTGCCAATGCATTAATCAAGGAGGAGATTGTGAGACCTATGTGTGCTGAATACATTGGCTTTGACAATAAAAGTTTTGCATGCTGCCATAACAAATTTTTAGCAAGGTCCGACTCTAGCTCCGAGCTTCTGAAAGGTCCGACAATAGGTTCGACTTTCTTTGTCTAGGTCTGACATGTTTTTGGGTAGCTCCGGTGAGTTTTGTCTTTAGCTCCGGCATGTCTTTGATAACTGCGGCATGTCGTTGTTAAGATAAAATATGTTTTGTTAGGTCCTACTTATGTTGGTTAGCTCTGATATGTTTTGCTAGCTCCGGCTTTTGGATTGACTAGTTCTGACTAGCTTTGGCAAGCTCCGGCGCTAGGTTGTACTAGCTTTGGTAAGCTCCAGCACTAGGTTGTACTAGCTTTGATAAGCTCCAGCGCTAGGTTGTACTAGCTTTGGTAAGCTTCGGCGCTAGGTTGTACTAGCTTTGGTAGGCTCTGGCTCAAGATCCGGTTAGCTTTGGCAAGGTTTGGAGCTTGATCGCAGTGGTTCTGCTTTTATCTTGTAATGAATCGTACTTGCTTTACATTGATGGAAATATTGTTTAGTATTCATTTGCTAAGTTTTTAGGGTTTTTTGGTTGACATGTCTGATATTGTTTTACTGTGGTTTTGCAACATGCTTATGTGTGGTGCTCACGTAAGGTGTTGTGTTCGGAACTAATTTGAGTCAAGTCACAGACTTGGGCTCGTACGGATTGGTTGTTTATTCATGTGCAGACGTTGCTTGAGTTCAAGATATGGCTGGTGAGTGGTGACGGGATCCATTGAACTAGTCTTATAGAGAAGATGAGGTTCAACAACCATGTTCGGGAGGAATTGTGGTTGAGTTGATCAGGAGGTTGCGCAACATGTTTCAATCAAGAACAATGCATATGAAGGTATCGTGGACATAGTTGGAAGATGATTGCATGTGTGCAAGGAGTGCATGGATGTGGCTACATGGTTCCGAGGCGTGATGAAGAGATGTGGACGTAAAGAATTGGTCGGAAAGGTCCAACCGACTAGGTTATGGACTCAAGCTGCGGCTGAGACGTGTTTGACTCAAATATGGAAAGATTTGAGTTGGTTATGATAGGATTTCATGTGATTCACGAATTTGAGTTGTTTTAGGAATGTGGGATACATTCCTAAGGTGTTTGGAAGTCTTAAGATTGCTTCTATCTGCGTATAGAAGAGTCCTAGGCAGTTATGGAAAGTTTCGATTCGTGATTTGAGTAGGATTAGAGTCCTAGTTGAGATTGGGTTGGCCTAAGGGATGGTTATATAAGCAAGGGAGGCCAGAGCTCGTGGGAGACGACTTTGGGGCTGTTCCTCTTGTGTTCTATTGAATAAAATTCGTAGTTGAAAGGAACTTTTGTGCCTTGTTCGTCCGACTTGTTCAAGACAAGTTTTTCTCATTGAGTTTTTTGCACAGCACTACCTTTCTTTGGTGGTTTTATCATAACTCGAGTTTTACAGATCCAATTGATGTGATTCTTTTTGGTTTGTCTTCACAACTTGATTATCTATCATATGTAAAATTTTTACGGTCATTGGATTTGTGGTTTCTGATCTACACGTATTTCTTTGCAGCATTCCAGAACTGTTTTTTCTCTGGTAGGACAGATTGACTTTAGTTCGATCTTTCAATGGTAACTTGAGTTTCTCTCGACGGATTTGACTGATTCTTGTTGTGTCGTCTTTGTGACTTGATTATCTCTGATATCTATCACTTTTGTCACGCTGAAACACGTTTAGATTAGTCTCACACACGATTTCTTTAACAGATCATTTTTCTGCCAAAGAAGTTGGGATTTAATTGTTTCCGCTACGTAAAACTTTTAAATCCACCATTCACCCACCCCCTCTGGTTGCTTTTCACGTGGTCTTCAATCCTACAGGGTGACCGACCGGGAAGTCTTCTTGGGTGCACACGAGTGAGAACAAAATGCGCAGAAAAGACTAGTGTTGGTCAGTGGGGCTAGTTTGTGATCCTAGAGAGCTACCAGAAGTAACGACCGCCAGGCCCGTACGAAAGCAAAGGAGCGACGGTGGCGTGGGGAATGGGTATGGCCGACGAGACACAATGGGAGGTGTATAAATCCTTTTTTGGGTGCCACGGAGCTGCTTGCTTAGCCGGGTGTTGGGCTGGCGCACGGTGGCGGCATTGATCGACGGGGAGACAGAGTCTAGCATCGGTTCAACGTATTGGAGACACTGACAGTGGGTCCCACGACACCCATCCTCATCCCTTCTCTAGAACTTCAATTCTCCCACCTAGAATTGTCCAAAAATTCTAGATTTTATTGTAGAGGCCAGTTCAAATAGGGATATTCATATTTTGGAATTTGATTTCAAATTTGGTCAAGTTTCAGGTGAAATTCAGATTCAAATTTGAATTTGAATGGAATTCAATGTACCGATTGAATTAAATAGAATTTGTGCTCCACATTCTATGAAAATTTGCAGGTGTGCTATTTGGAATATTTGGAATCTACTGGTGAACTAAAAACTTTACTTTGGCAAAGTTTGAACATGAGCTAATTTTAATTTTTTGGATTCCCTCCATTGAAGTTTGGAATTGGTTTGATTTTTTTCCAGTTTTCAATTTCATTTCTTTTTCCCCTTCAAATTTTAATTTCTCCTCTATGAACATATCTCGCTTCTTATCTTCTGTCCCCACATACTCCGGCATGTACTGCTCCAAGTGATTGAATGTGTGGGAGTACTCATGAGCACTCCTCCCGCTTTGCTTCAACTCCAAAAATTCTTGAAGCTTCCTCTTCATTATACCGGGAGGTATATGGTAGGCGCAGAACGCCTCCTGGAATTCGGTCCATGTGACCGCATGACCAGCCAGCAGTGACACGATGAAGTTCGGCCACCAAGCACCGGCGGATCCCTGCAGTTGTTGCGCTGCGAACAGAGCCTTCTGTTGTTCGGTGCATCGCAGCAAACCGATCTTTGCCTCGAGGGTGCGGATAAAGTTGTCCGCCTCCAAAGGCTCCTCAGCCTCCGTGAAGACCAGTGGATGCGTCGCCAAGAAATACGAATATGAACTCTATTGGGGATTGTGTTGCCCATTGTCTTGTCACCCCCCTTGTCGGGACGAATTCTGCACCAACATACACAGTAACTCGGTTTGCTCGTCGCGCGAGCCGAGTACTGCAGCCAGAATCTCTTTGAGCGTCCTCGGAGGTTCAGGAGGTGGTGGTGGAGAAACTTGTTGCTGCAGTGTTGCGGTTTGGTCCTGGGTCGGAGATTCATCCTCACGACCCGGGCTTGAGCCTCCTATTTCAGGCGTAGAACGTGTATGCACCATTCTGCATCCACATGATTTAAAAATCAGCAACATGTTTGTTTTCTTTATCCAATTTATACCATAGTAGTGCGAGTATTGACAATGTGATAATTGCATAACATTCACATATATTGATAAAGTACAAACTTTATACAAGATATATTATCTCAAGACCAAGTTCACAATTGTGAACGCCAAAATGATGGACTCCCAACAAGGAAGTGCATCTCAACTGTACTTGGTCTTTATGAGTCGTCATACACACCTTGTCATCTCTTACACACCCACTACTGTTTATAATATGACACAAACATTCCTACAAAATAAACACAAGCAACCACTAACTATACGTTGTCCCATGATGGCAGTAGTGCTGCCCCGTCCTAATCCGATGCATCGTCATTGGCGTACTCGAGTATCTCAGGATCTTCCCCCTCATCAGAATTTGAAGGCACTTGCTCACCCATTGAATGTAGGCCTAGAGGGGGGGGTGAATAGGCCTTCTTGAATTTTTCGGTTCCTGTAGCACTTCAACAAAAAGGTTAAATCCAGATATATCGGACTAGTCCGGTAAAGTGCGGACTAGTCCGGATTTCACGGGCTATGTTGATCAAGTTAGGTCAATTTGATTGTTTCGTTGTCGTTTGCAGCGGAAATATAAACTATAATGACAGTTCAATAGTTGTAGATTAAGTTTTATTGCAAGTATGATTCTTGTTCACTATTTAACTTCAATTCAACAAAATGAACCAAACCCTAGATAATGTTGATCAACTAGAATGATGAACACAAACGAACAAGACACAAGATTTATCCCGTGGTTCGGTTACCACGAAGGCAGCCTACGTCCACGTTGAGGAGCCCACAAAAGGACCGGGTCTTCACCAACCCTTCCCTCGTCGGATCGCCACGAAGGCCAATCCTCTTCCACTAATCACACAGGGGTAAATCACCAAGTTGAAGGGGCGATCTCACAAGTTGAGAGCTCCCTTGATTACAAGTTTCAAAACCACCAATAACACACTTCGAAATATACAAATTGAGACGCAAGAGTGTGTTAGAGATTCAAACCAAGAGCTCAATCGTGTGCAAAGTGCCTCTCCAATGATCTACAAGTGATCTTCAAAGGATTGATCGATTTTGCACTCAACTTCGTGGAGAGAGATGGTTTTTGAGTCTCTTGGGAGGTGTGACGGCGCTAGGGTTCGAGAGAGTTTAAAAGTGGGCCATCCACCTCTATTTATATGGGGTTTCTAGACATTACCGTTAGGGTTTAGAAAGATCGGACTAGTCCGTGGTGGAGACCGGACTAGTCCGGTGTGCTGTGTGAAGCAAACCCTAAGTGTCCAGGAATATCGGACTAGTCCGATTGAAAAACGGACTTGTCCGATTTCGTTGCTGGAAATCTTCGGACTTGTCCGGTTGACATCGGACTTGTCCGGACCTGTGAAACCCTAAGTGTTTTGAACGACAAGTCCGCACTTGGAGGACTTGTCCGATTTAGAACAGAGTGTAAATCGGACTAGTCCGTGTAGTCACCGGACTTGTCCGAAGTGGATCAGAAAGGGAATCGGACTAGTCCGGTAGTGACCGGACTTGTCCGATCTAGTGACTTGTGTATTGTTTTGAGGACTAGTCCGCACTGGGGAGGACTAGTCCGAAGTGGAACAGAAAGATATCGGACTAGTCCGGTGGGGACCGGACTTGTCCGATCTTGTGCAGAATGTGATATCGGACTAGTCCGGTTGATATCGGACTAGTCCGGTCCTGTATGGTTTTGTGCATTGTGTGTGTGTGATAAAGTGAGATTGAGCTCTTGGGTGTGTTTCCCTCTAACACACTCCATACATACTAATCTACTAATTTCTTCTTCTTGAGCTCAAATTCATTCTCCTTCTTAATTTCCCACTTTTTGGCATTTTACTCATTTTCCATCATTTTCCTGCATTCATCTCAACAAACGGATTAGGATCCCAATTGCTTGTCATAAATCATCCAAAACCCACAAGGGAGTCCTAGATGCACTTTCAATCTCCCCCTTTTTGGTGATTGATGACAACCAATTGAGATTTCACAAAATGAGGTATAAAATGAGATTTTCATAAAGTATGCACATATGACTCAAAAATGCATCAGGCAACAAGGTAATTATTCATATGTGCATTCTTTATGGTGGGATGCATACTAAGAGCATGATTGCATTAAGAATGACAGAATTTTCATTTACCAACTAATATCAAGTGAATATGGCACTTCAGGGGCAAAACCTCAGATTTCATCACACACTTACAAATTAATTGAGCAATTCATCACAGGACCAAACATGATATGAAAAGAGAGTTAAGCAAATACAATCACAATAAAAACATGGAGAGCTCTCTCCTCGCATCCTATTCAGCTAAAGCTTAGACTAGAGGCTCCCCCTCAATCTCTCCCCCTTTGGCATCAAGACACCAAAAAGAGAGAGAGAGGAAGATCCTAGGGCTTCACTCTTCGCTGTCGGTCCTCTCGTCGTCTTCATCATCTTCATCGCTTTCGGCTTGACGAGGTTGAGAGGTAGGAGGAGGAGCGGAGCTGCTCGAGCCCCCAATGCCAAAATAGGCAAGCTCGGAAGGAGTCAAGGGGCTAAGCTCGGTGATGTTTGGATCAGAATCTTCAGAAAGTACTGGAGATCCAATTGGATTGATCTCCAGCTTCTCACTCAGCTGCTTCACATTTGCTTTTATGTATCTCATGTCCTCTTTCCTCTTCTGATTTAGCTTGTGAAGCTTCACTTCAGTTTTCTTGCAGGAGGAGAAGATTGCAGCCAAGTACTTGAGGATCCCACTGGCGGATCCTTTCTGAGGGGCTTCCCTGGAGGGAGGAGTAGCCCTAGCAGCTTCTCCTTGCCTTGCCGGCACCTCGGGACTTGAGGCCGGCGATGGAGCAGCCTGGACACTCACGGACTGAGGCTTCTGAGGCCTCAGTGGAGTGTGCTCCACATCCTTCACAAACTCGATTCCTGTGACCTTCTCAATCATGAACATCAAGTAAGGGGCATAGCCACAGGATCGGTTGGGGGTACTTGAGATATTGACCATATCATTCCAGATATAGTCTGCAACATCAAATTGCCTTTTCTTGCTGATGACCTTCATCAGGGTCCGGAGGTAGCCTTGCACACTCCCTGCATCACCATCCTTGGGAGCAATAGTCTTCCTGAGGACTCTGTTGAGGACCACAAAGAAAGGCTTCATGTTCTTTGTGGAGGGGGGGACAAACTTGGAGGAGGGCTCATACATGAATTGCATTCCATCCCGCTCAATGACTCCAATGTTGTGGATAATGAGGTGGTCATCTCCCTCAGAGTCAAGATGCAGCAGGCGGGCAAATTCTTCTTGAGTGATGGAATACTTGGATCCATGAGTCATCCAAGTCACACTTTCTTCGTCTTCACCTGAGAATTGGCACGTTGCATAGAATTGTGCAATCACTTCATCATTCCAATTATATCTGAAGGCAAGCAAATCCTTCAGCCCATGTCTCTCTGCAGCTTGTATCACTTCATCAAAGGCTGCACATTTTCTCTTCTCAAGGTGGGCCCAGTCAATCCATTGACTGCGCACCACCGGGGTCTTCATCGGCAAGTAGACAAGCTTGTAGAAGTCAGCAAGGAAGTTTGACCAAAATCTGCCATCTGCTGCTTGCTTGGGCCTTGCATAGTAATCCACACTTCTCAGCTTCATGGCCACATCACTGCCCTCGTCATTGAATCTCTCCTCATTGGGGTCCCGGACCCCTTCTCTGGGAGTATGCAGCTTTAGGGGCCCAACAGGCCCTGTGGCAACCCCCTTGCCCTTCCCTTTAGCTTGGCGAGGGCCACTTGACTGAGGAGCAGCCTTGGAGGCGGCCTTCTTGACACACACCTTCCTCCGAACCTGAGGAGGTGAGGGAGCAGGCTCGGAGGGTCTCTCTTGGCGTTTCTTGCCAAGACCCGTCGAGGGCCGAGGTGCCACCTCGTGGTCCAACTCGGCCTCGAAATCGGAGATTTCATTGTCGGAGCTCGACATGATCTGAGAATGAGTGATCAAGAGAAAAGACAAGTTATACAAGGTATTTGTGAGGTAAGATGGCAATGGAAGGCAATAGGGAATTAAAGAATTAGGTTTTGGTTCAGAAACATCGGACTTGTCCGGTGCTCAGGCACGGACTAGTCCGGGGGACCGGACTTGTCCGTACCTGGACCGGACTAGTCCGGTGTTCATCAGCAAAAACCTAACAAACTGGATAAAAATTGATCCCTAATGAGATAGCTAGTCTAGCATACACATAGTACAGCAACTGGACATGCAACTAGTGAAGAATGCTAGGCCAAACGACAAGCAATGAAGAAATTTGAGATTTCTTAGGGTTTGAGGAAAATTTACCAAGAAATCCAAGGAAGCTTGAAAATGTGGGGGTTGGAGGCCGGACTTGTCCGCTAACTTCAATCCCCGAGTCTTCAAGCTTAATCTCCGCCCAAGTTTGAGGCTTTTCGACGGAGGAATCAAGGATTCACCTTGGGAGCTCGAGCGAAAGAGAGAGAAAGCTTGGAGGAGAGTGTGGGGTGAAGAGATTAGGGTTTGGTGGCGGCTAGGGTTATGGACACGAAAAATCGGACAAGTCCGGACATGACTGGACTAGTCCGAAGTCCTCCAGAAACCTAAATCGGACTAGTCCGTGGTCTGTCGGACTAGTCCGGCCTAACCGGCACACTGCGGACTAGTCTGCAAGGGCAGACCAGTCCGGGTAACCACGGACTTGTCCGTGGTCACCAGGAGAGAATGCATAGCCCATTCATATATATTTGAAGGTCCAATAATTGAGGGTAGAGAGGCAAAACAATTCAAATAATCCTGATGAATTTGATCAGTAAGCAAACAACAATCATACTATGATCAAAAATTCATCAAGATCTAATAATTGACATAGTTTTTCGAGAGAAAAATGGGGAGGAAAAATTTTCACAATTCAATCAATATTTTGAAGCAATCATACAGGTATGCAACTTTTCAAGCCACACTCCGAGAATCAAGGATGTTTAGCTCATTTCGGAGTTCGCAAAAACGTTTTTCATCAAGTGGCTTGGTGAATATGTCGGCCAATTGTTTTTGGGTGTTGACATGAGAGATGGATATGTCTCCTTTCATGGAATGGTCTCTCAAGAAATGGTGTCTTATGTCAATGTGTTTAGTTCTAGAGTGCTCAACTGGATTGTGGGCTATTTTAATGGCACTCTCATTGTCACAAAGAAGAGGAATACGGTTCATATTGTAACCGTAATCCCTTAGAGTTTGTCGCATCCAAAGGAGTTGTGCACAACAACTCCCGGCTGCAACATACTCCGCTTCGGCTGTGGATAATGCAATGGAATTCTGTTTCTTGGATGACCAAGAAACTAAGGATCTTCCTAGGAATTGGCAAGTGCCAGAAGTGCTTTTTCTATCAACTTTGCACCCGGCATAATCTGCATCGGAATACCCAATGAGATTGAATTTTGAACCTTTTGGGTACCAAAGACCAAGATTGGGTGTATGAACTAAATATCTTAGGATTCTCTTTACGGCTGTCAAATGACATTCCTTAGGGTTGGCTTGAAATCTTGCACACAAACATACACTCAACATAATGTCTGGCCTAGATGCACATAAGTAAAGTAAAGATCCAATCATAGAGCGATATACCTTTTGGTCGACGCTCGGTCCATCTTCATTGAGATCCAAGTGACCATTCGTTGCCATGGGAGTCTTAATGGGCTTTGCCTTGTCCATGCCAAACTTCTTGAGGATGTCCTGTGTGTACTTGGTTTGGCTTATGAACGTTCCTTCCCTTTGTTGCCGCACTTGGAATCCCAAGAAGTACTTTAATTCTCCCATCATTGACATTTCAAATCTGTCTGTCATAATTTTACTAAACTCTTCACAGAAAGATTGATTAGTTGATCCAAAAATTATATCATCAACATAGATTTGGCAAATGAAAAGATCATTATTCAGATTTTTCGTGAATAGTGTATAATCTACTTTGCCAATTTGAAAGCCATTATCAATTAAAAAATCTCTAAGACACTCATACCAAGCTCTAGGAGCTTGTTTGAGGCCATAGAGAGCCTTACGCAGTTTATACACGTGGTCGGGGAACTCTTCGTCTTCAAATCCGGGTGGTTGCTCCACGTACACCTCTTCCTTGATCGGTCCGTTGAGGAAGGCGCTTTTTACGTCCATTTGGTACAGCTTGAAATCATGGTGAGTAGCATATGCAAGTAATATTCTAATTGATTCAAGCCTAGCTACTGGAGCAAAGGTCTCATCAAAATCCAAACCTTCGACTTGTGAGTAACCTTTGGCCACAAGTCGTGCCTTGTTTCTTGTCACCACCCCGTGTTCATCTTGTTTGTTGCGGAAGACCCACTTTGTGCCGACTATGTTTGCATTGGGTCTTTCCACAAGTTCCCAAACCTCGTTTCTCTTGAAATTGTTCAACTCTTCTTGCATTGCCACCACCCAGTCCGAATCCTTTAATGCATCCTCAGTCCTGCGGGGTTCCAAAAAGGAGACAAACGAGTAATGTTCACAAAAATTTGCTATACGAGATCTAGTGGTTACTCCTTTTTGGATGTCGCCGATGATGTTGTCGATTGGATGATCCCTTTGAATGCATTGGTGTACTCTTGGGTGTCGCACTTGGGGGGTCGTATGTTGGTGATCATCTTCTTCTCCCCCTGAGTTGTTGTCCTCAATGATTTGTTGATCATGTTCATATTCTTGTGATTGATCTTGTATCGAGGCTCCCCCTTGATTGTTGATCTCCTCTTGTGGTTCACTTTCCTCTTGTATTTGTGTCGATGACTCTTGTGGTCGTACTTCGCCTAGGGCCATCCTCTTTATTGCTTGATAGGGGGCTTCCTCATTACCTATTTCACATTGATCAACTTGCTCCTTTTGGGAGCCATTAGTTTCATCGAACACTACGTCACGTGCCACTTCAACAAGTCCGGAGGCCTTGTTGAAAACACGATAGGCGTAAGTGTTCGAATCATAACCAAGCAAGAAACCTTCATCGGACTTCGAAGCGAACTTTGAGGTCCTGGGCTTCTTGTTCAAAATATAGCAAGGAGAACCGAAAACTCGAAAATATGAAATGTTCGGTTTGTTACCGGTGAGTAGCTCATAGGGGGTCTTCTTTAGTAGTCGATGAAGATAGAGTCGATTTGTGGCATGGCAGGCGGTGTTGATTGCTTCCGCCCAAAATCGATCCGAGGTCTTGTATTCATCGAGCATTGTTCTTGCCATCTCTATGAGCGTTCGATTCTTCCTTTCGGCAACTCCGTTTTGTTGTGGAGAGTATGGCGCTGAGAATTCGTGCTTGATTCCTTCCTCATCAAGGTACTCCTCCACTTGTATGTTTTTGAACTCCGTGCCATTGTCGCTCCGAATACTCTTGATTGATAGTGAGAACTCGTTTTGCGCTCGCTTGAAGAATTTCTTGAGTGTTCCTTGTGTTTCTGACTTGTCATGCAAAAAGAACACCCAAGTGAAGCGGGAAAAATCATCAATAATGACTAAACCGTATTTGTTACCGCCTATGCTTATGTAAGCAATTGGACCGAAGAGGTCCATATGAAGTAGTTCGAGCGGTCTTGTCGTGGTCATGATGTTCTTTGCGGGATGTTGTGCTCCAACTTGCTTTCCTGCTTGGCACGCGCTACAAGGCCTGTCTTTCTCAAACACAACATCTTTCAAACCTCGGATGTGATCGCCCTTGAGGAGTTTTTGAAGGTTCCTCATACCAACATGTGCTAGCCGTCTATGCCACAGCCAACCCATGTTGGTTTTTGCAATCAAGCATGTGTCGAGTTCGGCTTTATCCTTGTTGAAGTCAACAAGATAAAGCTTTCCCTTTAACATACCCTTGAATGCAATGGAACCATCACTTCTCCTTGAGACGGTCACACCCTCGTTAGTAAACAGGCAATTATAACCTTTGTCACATAACTGAGATATGGACAGCAGGTTATAATCTAAAGATTCAACGTGTAAAACGTGCGAAAGAGTATGTTCAGAGGATATTGCAATTTTACCGGTACCGAGGACCCTTCCTTGACTGTTATCCCCAAAGTAGATGCCTTCGTTTGGGTCCTGGTTCACTTCATACTCCACAAACATCCTCCTTTCTCCGGTCATGTGGTTGGTGCATCCACTGTCTAGCACCCATTTGGATCCACCGGAGGAGTAGGCCTGCAAAAACAAATTACGCCTTGGTTTTAGGTACCCAAGCTTGCTTGGGTCCTTGGAGGTTAGTGACAATACATTTGGGCACCCACACATGGGATTTTGTGTTCCCATGGCGTGGCCCAGCATAATAAGCATACACTTTACCAACATTATTTTTCATTAAAACATAGGATGCATCGAATGTTTTAAACAGAAGTTGCTGTTGATTATGGGTCGGACTAGTCTGTGTGACCGGACTTGTCCGGATGACCGGACTTGTCCGGACCACAACCGGACTAGTCCGATTTTCATGAGAGTTCAGATTTTTAGTTTTCGAGTTACCAGGTTGTGAGGGTCCTCCCTTCACAAAGGTGATCCTTCCCTTGTTATTCTTATGATTTCCAGCTTTTTGCTTTCCATCACAAGAGTAACCAATGCCATACTTGACATTTGGAGGTCTTTGGACCAAATATGCACTACGTGCATAGTTGATCCTCTCCTTGTCAAATATTACACATTGGGTAGGATTTTTGTCCTTCGTGGAGGCAGGGTTTTCCTTCAACCTGATGTTAGTTTTTTAACATTTGCAAACATGGGCGATATTAGTTAAAGTGGGTTGAGAAGGTAGGGTTGAAGAGGAGGAAGATTCACTAAGCTTGAGTGACTCAACCTGTACTTCAAGGATCTTGTTGACCTTGATTTGGTCATCAAGTTGATTCTTGATTGCAACATTTGAGTTGGTTAACTCCAAGCAAGTTTTCTTGCTTGAAGCTAGCTCAAGCTCTAGTGTGTGATTTTTCTCCTTTTCAAGAACTAGAAGATTGTCAAGTTCGACATGCTTCTCCTTTTGGGAGATAATCATGTCTTCTTGACGATCAATCAGCTCTTCCTTCTCAACAAGTTGGTTAAGCAAGAATTTCATTTTTGCAGCAGTTTTTCTATCTAAACCAATTAGCATGTCTTCATCATCACTATCTAGATCATCATCACTTGAGTAAGAATGTGAGGAAGGAGTTTTGATGTTTACCTTGCGTTTACCTTCCTTAGCCATGAGGCAAGTTCCATTTGCCTTCTTTGCACCGAGCGTGGGGAAGAGTGTGAGTTTCTTGGGCATGCTTTCAATGGCTATGCTAGCCATTTCTTCTTCATCGGACGATGAGGACTCATCGTTTGAGTCCCACTCCTTTCCGATGTGTGCTTGTTCAGCTTGTTTCTTTTTCTTGAAGAACTTTTTCGGTTGAGGCTTGGATTCTTTACTCTTCTTCTTGTTGTCCTCATATGGGCAATCAACTATGAAGTGATTGTACTCACCACAATTATAGCATGCCCGCCTCATCTTCGGTTTTGTCTTCTCCTTGTATTTTCCTTCACTCGATTTTGCTCCTTGTCTATTCTTCATAATTCTTTTGAATTTCTTCATGAACAGAATCATATCTTCTTCGTCCAGCTCGCTGCTTTCATCATCGCTGTCCTCCTCAAACTGAGCTTCTTTTGCTTCTTTGGATAGAGGTTTGAGTGTGGATTTTAAGGCAACTCCCTTCTTCTTGGCCGATGTGAGGTCAGCTATTTCTTTGACATGCTTGGCTTGCTTCTCCATCATCTCAAAGTTGATGATTTTGCCAAGCAGTTCATCCGGGGTCATTTTCTTGTATCCAGGACTTTCTCGGATCATAGAACAGAGTGTGACGTTGCGAGGCATAAAGGCTCTAAGGATGAGCTTCACAACCTCGTGGTCATTCCACTTTTTGCTACCATACGATCGAACCTTGTTCACAAGAGTCTTTAGTCTGTTGTACATGTCCTGGGGAGATTCATCTTCCTCAATCGCGAACCTTCCTAGTTCGCCTTCAATCATTTCAATCTTTGCCTCCCGCACATGCCGGTCACCTTCATGTGCTGTCTGTAGCGTGTCCCAGATTTCTTTGGCAATTTCCAATCCGTCCACCTTTGTGAATTCATCTCTACTTAGAGATGAGGTGATAACGGCTGCGGCTTGGGCATTCCTGTGGATGGCTTGCTCTTGACTTGGCGTGAGTTCTTCATCGTCATCAGGGATGTTTATTCCTGTGCACACAATATGCCATAAACATGGGTTAAGGGAAATCAAGTGCATCTTCATGTTTTGCCTCCACATGGAGTAATCACTCCCATCGAAGTGTGGGGCTTTCCCGAGAGGGATAGATAGATAATGACTGCTGTTAGAATTTAAACGGTCATAATTAAAAGGATATCGGGAGTAGTCGGTGTGACTACTCCCCTTCTTCTTTTCTTCAACTTTAGCTTTCCCTTTGGAAAGTGCTTTCTTTCGGGGCAGTGCTTTCAGCTCCAGTGTCTCCTCATCATCATCATCGAAGTCTTGGATGGCTTCGAGATACCTTTCTAGCTTTTAGTGCTTGTCATTGTTCATTTCTTCCTGGGTGTTGATTTTCTGGACTTCCTTCATGTCCGACATGATCTCTTCGAGTGGTTGCACTCTTTCTTGAAGAACCTGCTCTGATACCAATTGAATGTAGGCCTAGAGGGGGGGGGGGGTGAATAGGCCTTCTTGAATTTTTCGGTTCCTGTAGCACTTCAACAAAAAGGTTAAATCCAGATATATCGGACTAGTCCGGTAAAGTGCGGACTAGTCCGGATTTCACGGGCTATGTTGATCAAGTTAGGTCAATTTGATTGTTTCGTTGTCGTTTGCAGCGGAAATATAAACTATAATGACAGTTCAATAGTTGTAGATTAAGTTTTATTGCAAGTATGATTCTTGTTCACTATTTAACTTCAATTCAACAAAATGAACCAAACCCTAGATAATGTTGATCAACTAGAATGATGAACACAAACGAACAAGACACAAGATTTATCCCGTGGTTCCGTTACCACGAAGGCAGCCTACGTCCACGTTGAGGAGCCCACAAAAGGACCGGGTCTTCACCAACCCTTCCCTCGTCGGATCGCCACGAAGGCCAATCCTCTTCCACTAATCACACAGGGGTAAATCACCAAGTTGAAGGGGCGATCTCACAAGTTGAGAGCTCCCTTGATTACAAGTTTCAAAACCACCAATAACACACTTCGAAATATACAAATTGAGACGCAAGAGTGTGTTAGAGATTCAAACCAAGAGCTCAATCGTGTGCAAAGTGCCTCTCCAATGATCTACAAGTGATCTTCAAAGGATTGATCGATTTTGCACTCAACTTCGTGGAGAGAGATGGTTTTTGAGTCTCTTGGGAGGTGTGACGGCGCTAGGGTTCGAGAGAGTTTAAAAGTGGGCCATCCACCTCTATTTAGACATTACCGTTAGGGTTTAGAAAGATCGGACTAGTCCGTGGTGGAGACCGGACTAGTCCGGTGTGCTGTGTGAAGCAAACCCTAAGTGTCCAGGAATATCGGACTAGTCCGATTGAAAAACGGACTTGTCCGATTTCGTTGCTGGAAATCTTCGGACTTGTCCGGTTGACATCGGACTTGTCCGGACCTGTGAAACCCTAAGTGTTTTGAACGACAAGTCCGCACTTGGAGGACTTGTCCGATTTAGAACAGAGTGTAAATCGGACTAGTCCGTGTAGTCACCGGACTTGTCCGAAGTGGATCAGAAAGGGAATCGGACTAGTCCGGTAGTGACCGGACTTGTCCGATCTAGTGACTTGTGTATTGTTTTGAGGACTAGTCCGCACTGGGGAGGACTAGTCCGAAGTGGAACAGAAAGATATCGGACTAGTCCGGTGGGGACCGGACTTGTCCGATCTTGTGCAGAATGTGATATCGGACTAGTCCGGTTGATATCGGACTAGTCCGGTCCTGTATGGTTTTGTGCATTGTGTGTGTGTGATAAAGTGAGATTGAGCTCTTGGGTGTGTTTCCTTAACACACTCCATACATACTAATCTACTAATTTCTTCTTCTTGAGCTCAAATTCATTCTCCTTCTTAATTTCCCACTTTTTGGCATTTTACTCATTTTCCATCATTTTCCTGCATTCATCTCAACAAACGGATTAGGATCCCAATTGCTTGTCATAAATCATCCAAAACCCACAAGGGAGTCCTAGATGCACTTTCACCCATATTCAGCGGTATGTCATGATGATATTCACCGAATTTGGTTCGTCGAAGGGTGGCCCGATCTTCACAACAGGAGGTTCAAGAACAAGATAACTTGCTGTAGAAACATCGCGGATAACTAGCTTTATACCTGACCAAGGTTGGATGCGACCAAGCGACGGGGAGAGAGACACCGAAACCGCGAAGACTTCGACTCGATCTCCGAACGACCGCAGAACCACAACCAAAGCTAATCCACACAAGAAGGGGCAGCCGTACTGGAACCCGCAGAGCACGAATTAGTGGATCTCAGAGAGATCTCTCCACAAGTTCAAGAAGAACAAGGAAGAACAAGGGTTGAGTAAGACAAGCAGCTCGGTTTGAAATATCACTGGAATAATCTTAATTCATCAAAAAGTTGCCCTTGTCTTACAAAAAGAGGTGTATTTATGCTAACAACTAGTCTAAAAATAGATGTGAACTGAAAAAAGCCACGTGGGAAGGTGGAAGGCCAACTGGCTTGATCATTCATGCAGTGGTCATCAATTTCCCGCATGTCTTCTGGCCTTTTGAGTGGTCTTCAATGTTTTAATCATAACTCCACCTAGGGACATCCAAAAGATATGGGACCAGATGCGTTGGAAATCTAATTTGATAACCTTTCACACCATGTATAGAATGCTTCATGAAATATAATAGAGTGATAAAGTTTCTCACATAAACTTGGATATCAGGCTGACTATTGATCTTTTGAACACTCTACACCAAAAGCACTCGGCTGCCAAGCTGGGAGCTCTAAAGCACTCGGAAATTAGTGGCATTAGAATGTTGACTTCAACACCTTTCCAACAAGTACTCACGGACCTTCACAGCTTCTATGAATCAAGAGATATGACTGTTTCTTCATGACAATTCTGCCAGGCCGAACTGGTTCGATGTAGTTCTCCTCTCTGGTTCAGTCACGGCGTGTCCTTGTCATCCTCCTTAGTGAACCTGAGTAATAGAAACATGTACGATTTAGAAAGTATATAATTCTCATTAATAAATGGAATTTCACAAAGTAACGCGTGCACCTCTTGTTGTAGCTGTTTAGCTTGGCTACGAGTAATTGGTCCATCGAAAACATGAGCTGGTGCAGCTTGACTTGATGATTGTTCCATCTTGCTTGATGTAGTCGGTATACTTGATGGTGTGGTCGACGTGGGCATATCATCCTCCCCCCTTGAAAAAGAGTCGTCATCGACTCTTCCAATCCAAAGAATGGAGAGAGGTCGAACACATTGAAACTGGTACTTACACCATAAGTACTTGGCAGATCAATTTCATAAGCTTTATTGTTGATCTTGCGTAGAACTTTGAATGGTCCATCAGCCCGAGGTTGCAACTTGCTCTTGCACAGCTCTGGAAAACGATCCTTTCGAAGGTGCACTCAAACCAAGTCCCCTGGTTCGAACAACACCTCCCTGCGATCCTTATTAGCGTGCTTCTCATACTTCTTGGTCATCTTTTCAATATTGGCCCGAGCCCTATCATGAATGTTCTTGACAAATTCAGCTCGCTTGCTTGCATCAATGTTCACACGTTCCTGCATGGGTAAAAACAAAAGGTCTATGGGAGCAGTGGGTGTGAATCCATATACAATTTCAAATGGACAAAATCTATTGGTCGAGTGTACTGCCCTATTCTATGCAAACTCAACATGTGGCAAACTTTCTTCCCATAGTTTCAGGTTCTTCTTAAGGACAGCTCGGAGCAACATTGATAGTGTTCGATTCAAGACTTCAGTTTGGCCGTCCATTTGCGGATGACATGTTGTGGAGAACAACAGTCTTGTCCCAAGTCTGCCCCACAATGTCTTCGAAAAGTAGCTCAAGAACATGGTGTCACGATCCGACAGAATGGTACGTGGCATTCTATGTAGTCGCACGATTTCCCTGAAAAATAATTCAGCAGTACGGGAAGCATTGTCGCTCTTGTGGCAAGGAATAAAATGTGCCATTTTGCTGAAACGATCAACCACGACAAAAATTGAATCCGTTCCCCTTTTGGTCCGTGGTAACCCAAGAACAAAATCCATTGAAATGTCCTCCCAAGGTGCATTAGGAATAGGAAGGGGAGTATATAAACCATGAGGGTTCAGACGAGACTTAGCTTTGTGGCAGTTTTCGCAGCGAAGAACATGTCTCTCTACATTTCGTCGCATTTTTGGCCAAAAGAAATGGTCGGCCAGCACTTGCACTGTCTTCTTGGCTCCAAAATGGCCCATAAGTCCACCTGCATGAGCTTCCTGCATGAGTAAAAGTCGAACAGAGCAATCTGGAATACAAAGTTTGTAAGTGCGAAATAAAAATCCATCATGCACATGATACTTTTCCCATCCTTTGCCATTACGGCACTTGGCATATGGTTCAGCAAAGTACGAATCAGTGGCATATAATTCCTTTATACTTTCCAATCCGAGAATTTTAGCATCAAGTTGTGTGAGCAAAGCATGACGTCGAGATAAAGCATCAGCTACAATATTGTCTTGACCTTTCTTA
The DNA here is from genome assembly GCA_036927565.1 of Tuctoria greenei. Taxonomy (NCBI): domain Eukaryota; kingdom Viridiplantae; phylum Streptophyta; class Magnoliopsida; order Poales; family Poaceae; genus Tuctoria; species Tuctoria greenei. The sequence goes on along the minus strand of JAYESD010000004.1, from coordinate 176,940,900 downwards.
TATTTGACAATATAAGGAAAGGACTCAATAAATTCACTCCACTTAGCATGTCGTTTATTCAGTTTTAGTTGTCCCTTAATATGTTTCAATGATTCATGGTCTGATTGTATTACAAATTCTTTAGGATAAAGGTAGTGTTGCCAAGTTTCCAAACTCCGAACGAGAGCATATAATTCTTTATCATAAACTGAATAATTCAAAGTCAGATCACTTAGCTTTTCACTGAAGAATGCAATTGGTCTCTTTTCTTGCATCAGCACACCTCCAATCCCAACATCACTTGCATCACATTCAATTTCAAATGTCTTGTTGAAATCAGGAAGTGCAAGGACTGGGGATGTTGTGAGCTTCTTCTTTAATTCTTCAAAATCCTTTTGTTGTGCTTCTCCCCACTTTGATAGGAAAATTGGTCCCGATCTTCCGAAAGGTAATGGGTAAGTCGATTGATGGAGATCTCGACGTTGATGATCCGAGGCTCTCGAGTAGAACACGAACAACCCCTGCAATCACTACACCACCGCTCCGTTGGTTATCAACCGTGCTTCACACGATTGACCTTGCCAAGAAGGCTAATCCCTGCAAGTGCAACCGAGAACACAAGCAAGAACGTAGAAGACACGATCTGAAATCGCGAAGTTGGGGTTTCACAAACTGTAGAACAGCGATATTATTAATCTATGCAAAACTCAATTGTCTATGGCGGCTACCATGGAGTATATATAGGTGGGAGGACGTCCAAGGGGGTGTTATGGTCGTGACCTAACCCTAAGACACGAAAATAATGGACTTAGACTTGATACAAGGCCCAATGGCCCAATACGGTGGCGCAGCACCCTGACAGATTCTGTACTTGATTTTGTTTCGATGATTCCCGTCGACTCCGAAGGAATTTTGACATGGGACCGGTGCCATTGGAAAGGTTATCCTCTCCCCTTTCTGTGCACATGTAGAACGTCCAAAACAGAGTTCGTATGCGTCCTGTGCGTCCGTTTTAGTGCGTACTGCTCCTGGACTCCGAGTTGGATACGATTTGGAGTTTGGTTCGGTTTCCATCTTCTTTGAACGAATTCTCTGGTCTTCCACGTCCCTAATACTCCCTCCAAGTACTCCTTGAACCTCTTCATGGATCCTAATCACAAATAAATCATTAAGTAGCAATCTATGCTCAAAAACATATAAGGAAATATATAAGAACGAGTTCACCTCTGAAATTAATTGTTGTGTATGAACTCTATTGATTGCATCTTGTATATTCAGTAGAGTGTTGTTTGTATCCATATAAGTGATGTCCTCATCATCCTCCCCTCCTTGAATTGGAGTCGTCCTCGACTCAAGTTTGTCTCCTCTCATGTGTTGGTCCAAATGTGCAACGCCATCAAATCTTCTTGTATGCATGAATGGAGGAGGCCAAGGTGGTGGACGACATAGTGTGCCATCTTGATCTTGTCCATCAAATAAGAGTGCACATTCACTTGAGCCAGGATCCCAAACAAATAAATATTGTGTCATGTTTGTAGGTGCAATAATAATGTGCATGATCTCATCATTCTCCCCTTCTTTATGACAAGCCGTCCTCGGCTTGCTCGTATGTCCAGCAAAGAGGCTTGCATTGGAGGTAGAGTAAGTGCTGTCCATAATGCACAACCACAGTGAATAATGCTTTTGTTGTCCCTGCTGCAAGGAAAACATACTAGAAAAACTTGACAAGAAATTATTAGCGTTAGAACATTCATTTACTTGACCATGTTGTTGCAGCACAAAAGGAGCTTCCTCATTTGAACATATGTAAACTTTATGCACCATAAACATACCACTATGTTCATATTTGCCTATAGCATGAAAAATATTTCTACTTAACAAAGGCAATTCAGATTGAGAAAATATTATCTTTTCTACGATATCTAGATCACAAAGAGTGTCAAATTCAATAGAGCCCAAAGTATTTAGAGAAGATAACAATTTCAGCTCATCCCTTTCACATGTAGTTGGGATCAAATGCTTAATTTCAGCACAAGTGAGTGATAAAGTATCAAATTCATTTGGTTGTTCTAGCATAGGTATAATATAATTATCAGCACACAACTCATTTTTGTTATAAGAATCAGTGGGAAAATCAACTAATGGTAAAGTTGTATTATGAAAAGGTTCATCTTGTTGCTGCTCATCGATAGTATGATTGGTAGCAAAATTCAGCACATCTCAAAATGTCATACCGTGGTTAACTGTAGAGCATTGTCCACTAACACTACTCTCATTTTTAGCAAGAAATTCAAATGTATTATGAGTTGATTCATCAAAAAATTTAGAAGAGTTGTTCAACACCTCACTCTCATTTGCATCTCCATTTATTTGTTCATGTTCCTGCAAAAGGTTAGGCAAAGGAGGAGGTACAACAAGAAAATTCTTCTCAAGTTCATGTATTTCATCTTTACAATTAGATACATTAGCAAAAGTTTCTCGCATAAGAATTTTCATATCTTTCCATGTTCGAGGTCTTTCTAAATCACTTAAGTTGTTCCACCAAGTCAATGCACAACCTACTAATGCACTTGCAACATTTCTAATCTTTATTTTCTCACACATATGACATTGTCCAAAAATTTTATCCAACTCTATTTCCCAAGCAATATATTCATCGTAATCAAAACCATCATAAGAAGGAAGAGATGGGAGAATGTAATTACTTCTTGTGGAAGGTGTTGTAAAGGTGGTCTGAATGTCATGTGAATCCTTGGTTGATGTTTGATTTTTAGTGAGCAACTCCATCGCCGTCTTCATCATGTCCATCATCTCAGCATATAATGCATGATTCTTGCTTTTACCTGACATTGTTAGTAGCAAACAGAAGACAACACAAAAAATATGTTATCCCTATCAACTACAAAGGATAATGTCAAAGTGGAAGTGGAATCACACACTCTCAAGCGTCTTACCACGCTCTTACAAGTGTTCTTACCAACACTGCAGGTGGCAAACGGTGGACGGTATGAAGAAACCAATGAAGCGTGGGATGATTGCAAAGGTGCATCGATTCTGCTCAAGAGTAAGGTGTAGCTTGGATGGCACTTTCTATGTAGCAAGGATTAGCAACAATGAAATCAGATAGTAAAGTTGAATAAGTGTCCAAAGTATTTGTCAAAGTTGCTGGCCTAAATGTGTTCCTAGTAGTTCAAGCTAGCAAGACATGAGACAAAACTAGATGACACAAAGAATACAAGCACTTCTGTTTTTTTTGTTGTTTTTTTTCCCTTTTTTGTGCGGATTTTCTGTCTTGTTTTGCACTTGCCTTTTTCTTTTTTCTTCCGTTTTTTTTTTTTTCAGAATGTGCTGCAAGGGAAGAACACAATGAAAATCAATCCAAGATATCTCGTGTGTCTGTCGCAGATTTTCTGCTCAATCTTCCAAGGACAAATAGTCACACTTATAGACTCTAAATTGGAAAACTTAGAACAGCAAGATTGTAGATATATCTCTCCTCTTTAATTTCAATATATTGAAGACCTATTTTGGAAAAGAACAATAGGAGATATTGCCCCCGAAATACAGACTGTTCAGAATTTTTGGGTCAATAATAGATTTGGATCCAATGCAATTTAGACATCGATAACTATATTTTCTGAGCAAATGATGAATACGAAAGTTATAGAGCACTTCTTAAGCTTTCCAGAAAGTACAAGAACTCTAAAATCCGAGTTCGTATGAGCGAGATATGATGAAAATACCGAACTGGACAGAGGCGAATCTAATCTGGACGTGATGACGTGACTCAAAAGGATGAATCACACAATGCAAAACTCAAACTAAGACCAAAAACACTTTCTAAACCAGCAATATGACTCAACAAGGGACAAACTCAACAAAACTAAACTGAAAAGAAAGTTGCAAAGGCTCAAACGTGGTTTGGACAAATTAATGAACAGATCTACTAAACTGCAAGTTCTTTTGTGGCTTTTTTGTGGACTCTAGGTATGAAAAACAAAACTAATGTAATGGATAGATGAATTACCTAACGGGCAACCTGGAAATCTGATACCAATTGATAGGAAAATTTGTCCCGATCTTCCGAAAGGTAATGGGTAAGTCGATTGATGGAGATCTCGATGTAGATGATCTGAGGCTCTCGAGTAGAACACGAACAGCCCCTGCAATCACTACACACCGCTCCGTTGGTTATCAACCGTGCTTCACACGATTGACCTTGCTAAGAAGGCTAATCCCTGCAAGTGCAACCGAGAACACAAGCAAGAACGCAGAAGACACGACCTGAAATCGCGAAGTTGGGGTTTCACAAACTGTAGAACAGCGACATTATTAATCTATGCAAAACCCAATTGTCTATGGCGGCTACCATGGAGTATATATAGGTGGGAGGACGTCCAAGGGGGTGTTAGGGTCGTGACCTAACCCTAAGACACGAAAATAATGGACTTAGACTTGATACAAGGACCAATGGCCCAATACGGTGGCGCAGCACCCTGACAGATTCTGTACTTGATTTTGTTTCGACGATTCCCTTCGACTCCGAAGGAATTTTGACATGGGACCGGTGCCATTGGAAAGGCTATCCTCTCCCCTTTCCGTGCATATGTAGAACGTCCAAAACGGAGTTCGTATGCGTCCTGGGCGTCCGTTTTAGTGCGTACTGCTCCTGGACTCCGAGTTGGATACGATTTGGAGTTTGGTTCTGTTTCCATCTTCTTTGAACGAATTCTCTGGTCTTCCACGTCCCTAATACTCCCTACAAGTACTCCTTGAACCTCTTCATGGATCCTAATCACAAATAAATCATTAAGTAGCAATCTATGCTCAAAAACATATAAGGAAATATATAAGAACGAGTTCACCTCTGAAATTAATTGTTGTGTATGAACTCTATTGATTGCATCTTGTATATTCAGTAGAGTGTTGTTTGTATCCATATAAGTGATGTCCTCATCACACTTGAAAGGTACGTCTTTCTTGGTCAGCTCATTGATTGGAGCAGCGATGGTGCTGAAATATTTCACGAAGTGCCGGTAGAAACCAACAAGTCCAAGAAAGCTTCTCACATGGCTCACGTTCTGTGGAGGCGTCCATTCGTGTACAGCCTTGACTTTCTCAACATCCACCTCCACGCCTTGTCCTTAAACAACAAAACCAAGGAAAACTTCCTTGTCGGTGCAGAAGGTGTACTTCTCAAGGTTAGCGTACAATTTTTGTTTACACAAGACAGCAAGCACACTCTGGATATGTGCAACATGTTCTTCAAGAGTCTTGCCATTGATTAGGATGTCATCAAAATAAACCACAACAAATTTACCAATGAAAGTTCTAAGCACATGATTCATTAATCGCATAAATGAACTAGGTGCATTGGTTAAACCGTAGGGCATCACTAACCATTCATACAATCCAAAATTTGTTTTAAAGGTTGTTTTCCAATCATCTCCTTCTTTCATACCGATCTAATGATAGCCACTTCTTAAATCAATTTCAGTGAAAAAATTAGCACCACTAAGTTCATCAAGCATATCATCTAAGCGAGGAATGGGATGCCAATATCTTACTGTGATGTTGTTAATTGCGCGGCAATCCACACACAGTCTCCAAGACCCATATTTATTAGGCACTAAAAGAACAGGGACAGCACAAGGGGAAAGACTTTCCTATACATACCCTTTTTCATCAATTCCTCTCCACTTGTCGCTGAATTTCTTTTGTCTCCTCTGGGTTGGTGCGGTATGCAGCCCTGTTCGGAAGTGACGCACCAGGAACCAAGTCAATTTGATGCTCGATCCCTCTCTTAGGTGGCAGTCCTGGTGGTACTTCGTTTGGAAAAACATCTTCATATTCTTGCAAGACATTCAACAGAGTACTCGACAGAGTAGAGGGTAAGGCATTAGTAGAAAAAAAGTTTCCTTGTACATAAGTACAAAGAACATGGCATCGGGTTCACTCAATGCTTTGATATCTCCCTTCCTAGCCATCATTACTAAACCCTCTTTTCCCAGTTTCTGGGTTCCTTGCAGCTGTGGGGTTTGATTTGGCTGTGGACACTCTTCCTTACTATTTTTGTGGCTCACTTGCAAGTTGTGCTCGCTCTCTCGCTGTTTCTTCCTGATATCACGCTTCAAAATTTCTTCATTGTCAAAGGAAGCAAGGAAATTCGCTCTTCTTTGTACACAAAAGATAGCTTGTTGGTCCTTCCAAAAATCTGGACATCACGATTATATAGCCATGGTCGAACGAGCAGAATCTGGCAGACTTGCATAGGCACCACATCGCACTCCACATGATCATTGTATTTTCCAACAGAGAATGGTACAGTCATAGTATGACTGACACGTAGCGCACCACAATCATTAAGCCACTACATTTTGTATGGACTAGGATGATGCCATGGTTTCAGTCCCAATCTGTCCACCAGTTCTTGGCTAGCAATATTGCTGCAGCTGCCATTATCAACGATGATGCGACAAACCTTATCTTTGATTAGTCCACGGGTATGGAACAAATTATGTTGCTACCTGTTGTCTTCCTTTCCTGTTGTTACACTAAGCACTCATAGAGAAATAAAGCAATTATGTTCTCCCTCTTCGGGCTGGATCTCATTCCCTTCCTCCTCAATTTTTTCATCACATATCGGTCAAACATCTTCCGGATCACTCTCGGATTCCCATTCACCTTTCTCATTCAACAACATGGCCCTCTTGCTTGGGCATTGGGCAGCAATGTGCCCACGGCTGTGGCATTTATGGCATACAATTTCTCTACTTTGAGAAGAAGATGTAGCTCCCGAGAAATTGTTGTGGGCTGCTGAACTTTCAGCGGGTCGCTGCTGAGCTGTTGGTGATGACGCGGTGGAGGCTTCCATCTTCGATGGAACAAATTATTGAGAAGACTTGGCTGCAGCCTCTTGAGATCGTCCACCACCATAGGAAGTACTTGACTGCTGCTTGCACCATGGGGCAGCAATAGAATAACTGCCATAAGATTTTCCACATGACTCTTGTTGAATCTTCTTCTCTGTTCGCATACCTTGATCAACAAGATCCTGCAATGTATGATATGGAAACATCTCCACAAAAACAGAAATTTCTATATTCAGACCTCCTAGAAATCTTGCCATTGTTGACTCTGCATCTTCTGTTATTCCAGCCCGCACCAACAGTAGCTCCATCTCCTTGAAATACTCATCAACTGATCTCTTCCCTTGCTTTAACATTTGCAACCGGTTCCTGAGATCATGCTGATAGCTAGATGGCACGAATCGCCTTCTCATCATTTGCTTCATCTCCTCCCATGTATTGATATATCCGCGTCCCAAATCACGTTGATTCTCCTGCACTTGGTTCCACCAAGTGAGAGCGTATCCAGAGAGTTCCACCGAAGCAAGATTCACACGGCGCTGAGCCGAAAGATTATGTACTCGGAATATTTGATCACACTGCTCAGCCCATTCAAGAAATTCATTAGGATTCTCCTTTCCAGTAAACTTTGGAATACTCAATTTGACACGAGCGATGTTATCTGGGATGTCATGAGGACGTCGACCACAATGGTATTCCCTTTCTTCAAAATCAGTAGGCCGGCAATGATGACGCCGATCAAACCTGCCACCTTGACCGAAAGGATTTTCATCATCATGAGATCCTTCTTCATAATCTTGATCTTCAAACTCTTTGTCTTCAAAATGCACGCGGCGACCATTAGCATTGCGCCTATGTGCGCGACGCCCACCATGGTAATTATTAAAATCAGCATGGCGACCACCGCCAGATCTATCAGGGCCATTTCCGAAGCGATTGAATCCATGGCCGAAACCAGAATTCTCATCGCCAGACTCCTCTCGATGACGGCCCTCTTGATCACGACATGCTCGATGTCCTCCAGCCGCGGGAAGACGCTCATCGAGGAGCCTACCCATGGCCTCCATGAGTGAATCAGCCATGCAACGCATCTCATCCCGTGAGACAGGGGGTTTCCTATCACCATGGTGTCAACCATGAACACTTGAATCTGAGTCTGCCATCTTAGGAGCAGCAAGAAAAAGAAAAAGAAATATATATATATATATATATATATGTGGACACACTCCATCTCACCTCTTACTTACCTATGTTCTTGTCTGATCTCAATAACTGTGGTGGTGCTGGTGTGACAGCTTCAACCGAGGTGGTAAAGATGCCGTAAGGAATACAAATCGAAAGTCTCGATTCAGGTTTTTGGTGGAGCTATACTTGGCTGAACAAGGAGGGCTACGGTACTGCCAATCAACTGAAAAAGATGTGCTCAAAATATAAAAAAAAATTGCTGCTATCAAGATTACCACCAACTTGGATATGAAAACTGAAAATTTCGACACCCAACCGTAACACAAAATTCTTTAGAATCTTTTCACTTGTGCTCTTTTTTTTATTACTGTATTCTTTCTTTCTTCTTTTTTTGACTCTTCTTTTTTTTACTCTTCTTTTTTTAACATTAACAGGGGTGCTGATTACAAAAGATATAGGTAAACGGTGGTGACGAGCAGCAGGAAGAACACAAACACATTATAACAGTACCGTCAAAAGGGCTATAGGTATTTTTTTTAGGCTTTGGAATATAGGACAAACAAATATATGTAAAAGATAAATACAGGGATGAATATGTGGATGGTGAAAACTGTAACAGATTGAAAAAAAAAAGGGTGGGAGGGTGGGTGATAAAAAAAATGAACCTACCGTGACAACAATAGCTCTGATTAACACATGATATTCACCGAATTTGGTTCGGCGAAGGGTGGCCCGATCTCCACGACAGGAGGTTCAAGAACAAGATAACTTGATGTAGAAACAGCGCGGATAACTAGCTTTATACCTGACAAAGGTTGGATGCAACCAAGCGACGGGGAGAGAGACACTGAAACCGTGAAGACTTCGACTCGATCTCTGGACGACCGCAGAACCACAACCGGAGCTAATCCACACAAGATGGGGCAGCCGTACTGGAACCCGCAGAGCATGAATTAGTGGATCTCTCAGAGAGATCTCTCCACAAGTTCAAGAAGAACAAGGAAGAACAAGGGTTGAGCAAGACACTCAAGCAGCTCGGCTGCAAATATCACTGGAATAATCTTAATTTATCCAAAAGTTGCCCTTGTCTTACAAAAAGAGGGGTATTTATGCCAACAACTAGTCTAAAAATAGATGTGAACTAAAAAAAAACACGTGGGAAGGTGGAAGGCCAACTGGCATGATCATTCATGCAGTGGTCATCAATTTTCCGCATGTCTTCTGGCCTTTTGAGTGGTCTTCAATGTTTTAATCATAACTCCACCTAGGCACATCCAAAAGACATGAGACCAAACGCGTTGGAAAGATAATTTGATAACCTTTCACACCATATGTAGAATGTTTCACGAAATTTTGTAGAGTGATATAGTTTTTCATGGAAACTTTGATATAAGGCTGACTATTGATCTTTTGAATAGTCTGCACCAAAAGCATTCTGCTGCCAAGCTGGGAGCTCTAAAGCACTCATCACTTAGTGGCATTAGAAAGTTGACTTCAACACCTTTCCAACAAGTACTCATGGACCTTCACAGCTTCTATGAATCAAGATATATGACTGTTTATTCATGATAGTTCTGCCAGGCAGAACTGGTTCGACGTAGTTCTCCTCTCTGTTTCAGTCTTGGCGTGTCCTTGTCATCCTCCTTGGTGAACTTGAGTAATAGAAACATGTACAATTTAGGAAGTATATAATTCTCATTAATAAATAGAATTTCACAAAGTAACGCGTGCACCTCTTGTTGTAGCTGTTTAGCTCGGCTACGAGTAATTTGTCCATCTAAAATATGAGCTGGTGCAGCTTGACATGATGATTGTTCCATCTTGCTTGATGTAGTCGGTATACTTGTTGGTGTGGTCGGCGTGGGCATATCACATGAGCCGGTGGGTACACAACTAGTTGCAATTGTGCTTCGGCCTCAATCAAGTCATCCCGAAGTTGGTCTGCCTCGAACTCCCAATTCTGAGCTTCTTCGACGGCTACATCTCGTGCCTCGGTGACTACCAACAGCTGCTCTTGCTGCAGTTCCTTACGAGTTTGCCGCAGTTTGGCACGAGCCTTCCACAGTATATAGTGCGAATGTGATGCAGCCGATCCTCGCATTGATTCAGTCGGTGATTTGTCGGAGCCAGGAACGAACGTAAGTTTTCATTGATATAATCAAGAGTGTCACCTCGCTAAACCGCTTTCCTCCAGGCTTTGACTTGCTTCCGAAGGATTTCACCTTGTGTAAGAACCACCATGCTTGATGCAGCGGCATATGTCCCAAGTGTTGTCGAGGTTGTGTCGCCATATGGTTGATAGGCTGCAACCATACGACGTTGCCACTCAAAACCAGCAGCACCACGGACCGGGAGAAGAGCAAATTGTGTACCAGCCATGGCATCTTAATGAAGCTCGCGAAGCTTCATAAGCGCTTCGCCCGCTGCAATGGCTCATGTGTCCTCAAGGCGAGCTCCCTGGATAGTGACCGAAAAAGGACCCATCCATAAAAACGCGGACTAGATGGGATGTCGACCAGGATGGTACATGACAGTACGCCTCTGTCAAATGCCTCTTGAACCCAATAGCATGGCATCTCGATGAAGCCAAACTGTTGGAGCACCTCTGGCAGCATGATCGGGTAGCCCGGACGGCTAGCGCACGTGGAAAATACCCATCCGTCTGGCAATAGCATCAAGTCCGTCATCTATAAAAGAAGTATTGGAATGAGTCAAATACTCCAATTCAACAAACTTTGTTTATAAACAGATCATGGATGTGAAAATTGAATTATGAAAGTGAATTCAAATTCAAATGCCAAATGAGACATAACACTGGAATTCTGTCTCAGTTTCTGTTCATTCTGACCAGTATGGAGAAATTTGAAATTTTTCATCCAGTTAGAAGCACATTCAGGACATGAGTTCAACTACCAAGATGTAGTACACTCAAAAACTTTCCAGAATGTATTTAATTTCCTCCAGATTATTTCTGTATGAGGATATATGATGTTTGCAAGTTGACAGTTTTCTGGAAAATTTTTGACAGCATCTCCTTTGTTTAAGGCTGATTTTGTCCGCATTTTTCCAGATACAAAACATCAATATATGCAAAAATAATCAATTAAAACATTGTTTTATACATCCTCAGGATTACATAAATCAATTACATGAAGTCATTCGTCGATTCTATTAAGAGATATGATCAAGACAGTGACCGGATATAAAATCTGTCCAGTCTCTGTCCAGATTCACCAGAGTTTGGAAATTTGAATTTTTCTTTAGTTTACATGGGGATTCTGATCTGGAGTTGAACATAAGAGTTTTAGAGGACTCTCATAAAATTTCCAACCATGTATGGCAGACCTTCAGGTGTGGATTATACAGGAAGTTATGCTATTCCAAACTTAGTCAATTTTTTGTCCAGCTCACAGTTTGAACCCGGAACTGGGCAATTTAAGTTCGAGTGAAGTTTTCACATTTTAAATCTTGGAATCTGTCTTGGAGCTGAAAATGAAACTTGTGGATGACTTCCTCAAGTTCCCAAACCATATGTCCGCTTATCCAAGCGACCACACGATAAATTGTAAATCTGACCAGCACACTCCAAAACAGAGATTACAAATTCAAACTTAGTCCTAAGTTGGAATTTTTTTACTTGTTGTCGAGTCACAACACCAGCACGGATAGCGTCGTCGATGTGCCTGATGAAACTCGAATACAATGCTGGTACTACGCTCTTGCCAGAGAAAATTGTAAGCCGGTATTCCAGCATACGTCTCAATGGTGGCACTAATGACGTTCACTTGCAAACGTTTTCTACTCGAGCAACTTAAAAGTGGTTAGTGTACTGCATCTACACACAAATGATAGATAAATCATATGGTGCCATACAACATAGCCCACACGGGTGAACGGTTCACAATAATAAATATGAAAGCAAAAACATTCATCCCGTATTATTCCATACGGGCCGCCCTGAGCTAAGCCACATCTCGAGGTACATGACCGGGTTTTCTACCACCCAACGGGGTCCCACGTTTTTGCATAGTGCTGCACCAGTAGGGGGCGCATCGGGTTATGTCCCACCCGACATGGGCTCCCACTGACTTTGAACCACACTGGGGTACTGCGTGTCCTACGTTCTCAGAAACATGGAAAGTTTCAGAGACTCATATTGAAATTTCCGTACCAAGCCACGAAAACAACCACATGCTACCTCTCGCATGGTAAGCTTACCACAATTGATCCGCTTGCTGTGGCGTTCCTTACCTCTTACCTGACCTCGGAGCATCATTACAGAATATAATAACACATAAGTTAGCTTGCCACCTTACATATCTAATTCTATTATAGACCTTATGTGGGCATAGTACTAATCCTCACTCGACTACTCTTAAGTTTTCAAAATAGGCTCTTTTCGAGAGTGCTATTCCCAATGCGGCTCTAATACCAGGTAGTGGGGACTGGGTCCACACATTCCAGGAATCGCAGAGAGTGGTCCCGTGCGATGCGGCATCCAACATCACAGACGAAAAGAATATGACAAAATACAAAGTTTTATTTATATAAACAGTGGAAGTCTTTTACACACTTAATGTACAACAGAAGGAAATACTCATAGCTAAACTCTTAGCCTAGCTATGCAAAAGTACAGCCGTCTAGACCGCGGACACTACACAATAGCAAAACACAAATTTACGGTAGTGTGCAAGGCTCCCACTCGGCGGTATACCCCGACGGGGGCATCGCCTCATCCTCGGACCCTTCCTCATACGTCTCACTAGCAAACAACTTAATATAGCAACCATGAGCACGAAGAATCAGCAAGACTTAACCGTCTCACCTAAACATGGAACTCTACATGCAGGGATACTTAACATAGGAACAGATATAGCAGTAAATGACTCGCTTATATGTTGATCATCATTTTTCGAGTTAATAGCAGCAGCTTAAATGTTTAATAAAAGTAACTTTAGTGAGCGTAATCTATAGCAGTCATAATTGCAATGCAATCATATTTCAATACATCGTATTCTCCTGACTTCTCCAGTATTTACTACGTCACGGTGCAGTGAACAAGCGGTACTCAAATAACCGCAAGGGACGATGATTGCAATCAGGACACACCCGAATAACACGTCACATATACCCATGACTATGGAGTGTGCCGTGCTCCTCACCATGTCATACGCAGCAACCTTTCACTAGAAACTCAAACGCCACCATCGCGGGCACAAGGTCCCCGCATGGAGAGTGTCTTTGCCCGCCGGCCAATTTACACCTTGCTACCCTCAACCCACCCTTATCGGCATTGGGCTATGCCTCGACATCTAAGTTATCGAGTTACATCAGTTTCCTGGGCTCCATATGACCAATATGCATCCGGTACGGTTCAAACTTATCCAGCAGGACCGCACACGGATCGGTCTTCAATTGACACAAGCAGGGCTACGCACGTGAGATCATGTCTCACTGCATTCTACCCGCTCCTCGGTCTCAATTTCATATTCATAAAGCATTCTTCGATCGAATCTATCCCATGTGATAAAATCTTATCTCGCGAGTAGATTCCAACTACTCGATTTGTACCGGAGTCCTGAAAACTTAAGCATGGCATTTTCTAATCGTCGGGTTGTAGACCTACCCAATACTCCATGGGATTTGAGGGTCATGCAAGTGGAGTTTCAATCACCTTATGCCTAATGCACAAAATTCATCCTAGACATAAGTGATACAAGTATAAACTTTGAAATAGCACTTAAATGCAAATCGGGGCTTGCCTGGCTGCGAGTCAGAGGGATAGTTAGCTTCTGGAAGTATACTCTCCAAGGGCTGTGGGTCCTCTTCGATCTCGGTCACTATATAATATGCAATATATAAATTACATGAGTGATATTGAAACTACATACAAGATCTTATAAATACTGATCAAGTAAGAAAATTTTAATTGGCTTTGGGATTTTTAAATTGGACACTAGGTTCTGTGAGGAAGATCTGTAACAGAAATTGGAGATGTTCAAGTAAGCTTGTTGTCTCTAAAATTCCAACAATTAAAAGCCTTCTCTGAAATTTGGTTTTAATTCTGTAGCTTTTTCATGGACAACAGTGGATGATTTTGGTAGAAGAGCTCCTTCTGGTTCAGGGAAAATAGATTTCACATTTTTCTGAGTTTTCTACATGTAGGAATTTATTTTACAAGTTTGGGGAAAATTCTGGAAATGTTTCTGTACATTTCACAATTTTCCAACTACATAGACATTTGAAACACTGGTCCACCTAGTAACTGAAGTCTAATGAACTTGAAATTTTTACTTGATATCAAGTGAATTTTTGAGAGTGTCCTGACCAAAATGGGGAATTTTTCAATCAGCAGAACAGGGGTAATTAATTTCCCAAGAAGTTAGATCAAAGGAATTAATTTTGAAAATTCTGGGGCTTTCATGTCCAAGAAATTGCGCCACTGCAAAGTCGGGATCAAGATGAGTCCACCGGAATTTATTGGGAATTATTTGAGTAAGTATGCTAGGAGTAATGGATTTTTTAAATTCTCTCAAAATCTGGAATTATTTCCAAATGGAAAAGTTTGAATAATCAACCCGGCCCCACTTCATTCAAATGGGACAATGAGAGCTGGGCCGCACTGAGGGCCATGGGGTTAACCTGTGCAGCTGCATTGGACCCGAGGCCACAGCCGATCCACGCGGTTGAATGCATTGCTGACATGCGGGGCCCGCCCCTTTCTTCAACCTCGTGACGCGAGGCGGCGCCAGGGGCTTCCGCGGCGGTGCTCTCCGGCGAGCTCGTCGTCCTTCCTTCCCTGGCCTTCCTTCACCTTTAATCCCACAGCCTAAGCATTATTTGAGGTGCTGAGCATGATGGAGAGGTCGACGAACGCCGGCTATGCCCGAAACACCGTGCGCGACGGCGGCGGTGGAGCTAGGGTTTCGGCGATGGTCGGGATCGCTCGGAAATGGCACAAGCACCTCGGGGAAAAGCTGGGAATATTCCTGGAAGCATGAGGAAGACGATTTGGAGGTGCAATAGGAGTGAAATGGTCGGCAAGGTTGACTTCAATGGTGGACCGATGCTTCTTCCATGGCGGCGGAGAAAACTTGAATCGCTCAGCCTTCACTCGATTATTTCCGTTGATTCTTGGCAGAGGGGTGCGCTAGGAGGTATGGATCAATATCCATGAACGAATTAAAGGATGGTTGCACATAGAAACGAAATTAAACTGATGACTTATTGACCTCAGTAAGAACTAGCTTCGGGGAAACTCGATATACGGAAGCTAGGAGGCACGATAGGGTCTGAAACATCACTAGAAGCATCTATGTACCTTTGCACACCTTATTGCTTCAAGGAAGGAGACGAGAACTTGCTTGTTTTAGCTTTTCCTCGTGGAGCAGAGAGCTAACCGGCGGCTTCACCCGCAAGCTCCGGAAAAACTTCAAAATACCAAGGTAACAAGTCAAAGAGGAAGGAACCGATTGTACCAGAAGCTAGAGGGTAGTTTGGTGCACCTTTTTGCTGCTGCACTCAGGCGCCAATTTGGCCTTGAAGCGGAGCTACACGGGGAGACAGCAAGGGTGACGGGGAGAGCTCGGGAGAGAAAATAGGGGAAGACGCCGATGCCTTTCCACTCAAGTCAGAGGAGTAGAGATAGAGAGGGAGAGGTGTAGGGAGCATGCCATGATGCAGGCAGGCGAGCAGCTCGCTGTCGTGGTGCATGCCGTGCGGTGTCGAGTGGAGCGGCAGTGAAAAAACGGCATACAGAGCACTCATGGCTGTGTTTCACTGACCAATGGGCCCCACTGCCCCTTTCATCCCAATCCTTCTCTGTTACATCAATTCACCAACCAATCCATGTCCAAAAATGCTAGATTTTTGTGGAGAGGCCAATTCAAATGTGTGGACACATATTCTGGAATTGGATTTCAAATTTGGACAAGGTTTAGGTAAAATTCAAATTCAAATTTGAATTTGTATTGTATTCAATGCACCCATTGAATTAAATAGAAATAGTGCTCAAAATATTATGGAAATTTGCAGGGGTGCTATTTGGAATATTTGTAAGCTAATGATGAACTCAAATTTTTATTTTGGCAAAGTTTGAACAGGAGCAAAATTTGAATTTTTGAATTCCTTGCATTGAAGTTTGAATTGGTTTGATTTCTCAGTTACCATTTTGATTTCTTTTCTTTTCCCATTAAACTTTTAAATTCTCCTCTATGAACTTTGTACTTTGAATTTAGGGCTTTTACATTCCTCCCCCCTTAAAAGAATCTCGTCCCAAGATTACAAATAAAAGAGATGGACGTAAAAAGATTACCGGATATGAGCTGAGAATAAATTCGGATAGTTTCAGCAGAGATGGTCCTCGCTTTCCCACATCGCTTCTTCAGCGGTATGGTTACTCTAGAATTTGTAATTTTTAACACCCCAGCCACTACGGGTCTGGCGGTTGTTACTTCTGCAGCTCTCTAGGATCACAGACTTGTCCCACAAACCAACACTAGTCTTTCCTGTGCATTTTGTCCTCACTCGTGCGCACTCGGGAAAACTTCCTGGTCGGTCACCCATCCATGCTTAACCTCAGAGTTCTTTGCAGGTGACCTTCCGAAAAAAAGGTATACCTTGGTGGTATGAGTATTATATCAATCCTATTAAGCCTTGAGTTAGGATGTCACAATCCACCCCCCCTAGAAGACTGACGTCCTCGTCGTTCAATTCCCAAGCCAGGAACGTCCCCTATTGGCCACGTCCATACATTCATTACTGGCATACATACCATATTGTGTCCCTCCTAGAGGACCCACGTGTCATGCGTACGTACCCACCTCCCTGACCCGTACGCACCTGTGAAATAGCGAGGGTCGGCTCTGATACCATTTGTAACACCCCAACCATTACGGGCCTAACGGTCGTTACTTCTGCAGCTCTCTAGGATCACAGACTAGCCCCACAGACCAACACTAGTCTTTTCTGAGCATTTTGTCCTCACGCGTGCGCACTCAGGAAGACTTCCCGGTCGGTCGTCCATCCA
This sequence comes from Tuctoria greenei, assembly GCA_036927565.1. Classification (NCBI taxonomy): domain Eukaryota; kingdom Viridiplantae; phylum Streptophyta; class Magnoliopsida; order Poales; family Poaceae; genus Tuctoria; species Tuctoria greenei. The sequence goes on along the minus strand of JAYESD010000004.1, from coordinate 176,923,839 downwards.
TAAATTGCTCTAGGTCAGGCACGCTTAACCTCGGAGTTCTTTGCAGGTGGGCTCCCGGATAAGAAGGAATACCTTGGTGGTATTAGTATTCTATCAATCCTATTAAGCCTTGAGCCATGATGTCACAAAGTCATTGTTAGGAAAGAGCATTTTTGTTGTACTCTTGACTCCGGGCGAGAGCGCTCATATATTGTATGTGAACCTGCAAGATGTGTCAGATGTTGCAGAATATTACCAATGTTTGTGGGGACTGGAGTCCACACATCCGAGGATCCCATTGGGTGGTGTCGTGCGATGCGACACCCAACAATTATACAAGAATAGAACTTGAATAAGTACAAGACAGAGTCTTTTATTTTTCATACAGCGGAAGTTTTTACAATACTAACAGAAGTAAAGAAATATATACATATCATAGCTACGCTCTCAGCACTAGCTATGCAAAAGCAAAGTTATCCATGCCTGGGATACTTTGCACTAGCAACACTCAATTAGGGCGGCGTGCAGGGTTCCCACTCGGCTGTACACCCTGAAGGGGGTGCAGCCTCATCAACAAACCCTTCATCAACAGAATAACCTGCAAAAACTCGTTAACTGCAAACATGAGCATAAGGCTCAGCAAGACTAACCCGTCTCACTAGACATATGCAAAGGGGACACTAAACATAGGTAGGGTGAAGCATAAATGACTCGCCTACAAGTGGATCCTTATAACTCAGGTTTTATGTAGCAAATGACATTCTCCGAGCACGGCACATCATGGGCTCCACGATCAAACAAGAAACGCTTTACCAATGATATGACATGCTCATAGCACATAATGCTATTACAGCTAAAGTATGGGGAAACTGTAAACTTTTAATTGTACTATCTCTAAATCATACAAGGTTGCAAAGCAATTATAATTCAATACAATATGATATTTCTGGCTTCTTTAGTATTTTACTACGTCACGGCGCAGTGAACAAGTGGTACTCTATTACTGCGAGGGACAGTGATTGCAATCAGGACACCCCCGGACAACACGACATATACGTCGTTAGGAAGTGTCAGCGAGCACACTCGTACCGACATAACACTTTAGTACTAGGCGTATATGGCAACCTTTCACGAGACACTCACATGTCGAACCGGTCGATCCGTCACGAGCAGGAGGTCCCTGCGTGGGGCGTACTCTGACGTGCCCACCAGCGGATTTACACCTTGCTGCCCTCAACCCACACCTATAAAATGGAACGGTATGCCTCGACACCCAAGTGACCAAGCTACGTCAGTTTATTGGATTCCATATGTCCATTATGTTGCCGGTACAATTCAATCTTGTCCTAAGGGGCCGCATACAGATGGGCCTTAATCGACACAGGCAGGGCTATGCGACCGAGACTCCATTCTCTCCACTTCCTATCCCTTCCTTGCCCGGTCTCCATTATATTATGCCATTTTCTGTCTAATCAATCCTGTGAGATATGTCCTACATCTCTCGCGAGTAGATTCCAACTACTCAACTTCTACCGGATTTCCTATGCATTAGCAAAGCAGTTACTACAAGTCAAACTGTATCTCGTTCCAACCAATCCCTGGGATTTTTGGTCATGCAAGTGGAGTATCAATTGCCCTATATGTAATGCACACATCAAACTTATGACGTAAGGTGATAAAGACTGTAAAAAATATATAAAGCTTTTAAATGCAAACCGGGGCTTGCCTTGTTGCAGGTCAAAGTCTGAGTTAATAATTGGAAGGTGCTCTTCCAAGGCTTCTGGCTCCTCCTCGACTTCAGTCACAATACGATATGCATATAACATGTATATAAATGACTTTGAAAAATAATTAGTATCAAGACCATGAATTAATTCATGGTGATCACTATATGATAGGAACCTTAATTGGCTTTGGGACTTTGATGGTAGATACTAGGGAATATGATCAAGGCTCTTGCAAAGAACAGGAGATGATCATAGTAGATTGTGGTCTCTGAAATTATGGCAAGCAATCAACTTCCAAAAATTTCAAGAGAAGAAACTGTAGCTTGAACCTAGCTAACAGTTGATAATCAAGATAGAGGAAGTGGTTCTGGTTCTAGCAAAATTTGTTTCATAATTTTCTAAGCTTTTGGGAAGGAGTTATTGTATTTCTAAGTTGGCAAGAACTTCTGGATTTACTTTATAATTGAATTTCTAGTCATTCAATCAATATCTATTTTGTAACTGAATTTGGATTAAGAGAGTAGGTTAATTAAATCCAAAATTTTTACAGGAGCTAGTGTATGACTAAAGGAAGACTTAGTCCAAATTTGGGACATAATAAAGCAACCTAATATCTGTGAAAATTCAATAACTGAAAAAGGAAATTGAACTATACAGAGAGTTAAACAGGTGCAATGGCTCCCAAACTTTTTCTGATAGTCAAGAATAGGACAATAATTTTTTTGTGAATTTTGCGGATTTTTCCAGTGGATATATTTTCTTGAAAATTGCATTTGCATAAGGAAATAATAAATTCTACAGAGTTTATATGTGAGTTTCCCAGAAATTAATTGGCACTGGCAGAAACTAGAGCTCAAAAGCTTTCAAAAAAATTAGTTTGAAGATTTTTGGAGCATCCTACAGAAAGTTATGGATTTTCTAAGTTGGAGCCTAATCTGTAATAAATTCCTAATTTGAATTAACTCGTGGGCCCCACTGTTCTGAAATGGACCAATGGCATTTAAACCACACGGGAGCCACAGATATCCACCGCGTAGCCACAACAGATCCCGTGGCCACACCTGATCCGACGGGGTTCACAGCCTCTGACATGCGGGACCCGCCGCGTCGTCTTCCACCTCTCGACGTGGGCGGCGCGTGGGGCTCCCGTGGCGGTGCTCTCCGGCGAGCCTCGCCGGATTTGAGCTCCCGGCCACCGCAGCCCCCACCCTTGGGCACCCGACCGTGAAATCACGCGCTGAGCACGATGGTGGGGTCGGGGAGGTCTGCCGACGGTCGGAAACAATGGCGCATCGGCGGCGGCGGATGCTAGGGTTCCGGCCATGTCGGAACTGCCGCTCTGTGGCTAAAACCCATCATAAAAAGCTGGGGAAGTCTTCTGGAACCACGAGGAACGTGCTGGACATGCGATATCGTCGTGTAACGGTCGGCAAAGCAGTCGTCGACGGCGACAGAGGCAACTTTTCACCGGCGGAGGGGAGAACTCGCGATTCTTGAGCTACGGTCGATCATTTCCGGTGATTCCAGTTCGAGAGGGTGCGCAAGAATGCGTAGAAACTATTTGCTAGCAATTGGGGAGAGTGATTAAGCATGGAACTCTAATTGCATGAAATACCGAGCGTGTTCATAAGCTTCGGCCAAGAGTAAAACCTAGCTAACTTGCTCGATACTTGCGTAAACCAGGAACGACTTTCACCGTTGCGTAGGGCGTGTCCTGGCGCACCAGTTTGCTATGGGTGTCGAAGCACGAAACGGCATGCAGCGGCCTAGCAACGTGGAGCAGGGACGGCGCGTGGTGAATACGACGGCGACCCTCGGTATAGCCTCAAAATCATCGACCAAACCGTCAACTATGCAACGAAAAGATCGATCCGGAAGACAGGGGAGGAAGAGAGGAATCACCTAGCTGTTGGAGGCTTGGCGTGAGAGTGCTCCGGTTGGCCAGCAATGGGCGCGCGGCACCGGCGGCGCGAAGCTCGCGCGCGGGATGGAAATGGCGAAATCCGTCGACTCGGCGAGGTGGGAGGTGATAACGGCGACTGGGAGTTGATAAGGGAGAGACCAGGGCGCTATTTATAGGGCTCAACGGTGGTGGCGGGCTTGTGTCGCGCTGTGCATGCACGCCGTCGTGGTGGCAGGCACAGCGCGCGCTGAAATGCGGCTGCACGTGGGCTGCTGACTGGTGGGTCCCGCCAGTCAGCCCCACATCCACTGCACCTTTAATAATTCACTTAAAAATAGTAAATGAACTCCAAAAATCGTGAAAATTCAGGGTTAAGTCAAGGAAATTGTGATGAACACAATGGTCGGTTTAGATCTTCATGTTCAAATCTATTTTTACCAGACTTTGAATTTGAATTTAAACTTGATTCAAATTCGTTGAGCGTCTCAAATAAAATAACAAATGAGTTCCTAAAATCTTGAAATTTTGTAGGTAAGCTATTGAGAATATTAGAATGCAAAAGAAAAATTTAGAGCCTCAAATTTAAATGTACTAAATGGCAGGGCCCATTTAGTACTGTACTTTGAATTGCCTTAATAAACTCCACCCAAATAATTCTAATGTTTGGAAAAAGGGTTGAATTTAATCATTCTAGAATTAATGGTGAAGTCCAATACCCATGTTAATAAAATTTAGCCATGAGTGCAAGAAAGGTTTGGATGGCATTAAGTTCATGTGCACCACTATATTGGATTTTTAATATAGATGATCACAAGACTCATTATTGAATTCACATGCCATAGAAGTGGGATTTTACATTCCTCCCCCCTTAAAAGAATCTCATCCTGAGATTACAAAAGAAGGCAAAAGGAAAAGATCTAACGAACATATGCCGCTAACAAGTCTGGATAATTCGTTCTAAGATACTCCTCGCTTTCCCACGTGGCCTCTTCAGCACTGTGGTTGCTTTACGAGACTTTGTAGAAACGCAAGGTGCGGCTTCTTGTGGTGCGAGTCTTCTCATCGACGATCTGCGTTGGATGCTCGGAATAATTGAGATCTGGTTGGAGAGCTTCCAAATCTTCTACATGGACATCAGCGGGAGTTTTAAGACTTTTCCGTAACTGGGAAATGTGGAACACATTGTGAACCCCTGAAAGTGACAGCGATAACTCCAATTGATATGCCACAGGTCCGCATCTTTTGAATATTGCGAACGGCCCAATAAAACGTGGAGCTAGCTTCCCTTTCACGCCGAATCGATGGATACCTTTCATAGGGGACACCCGGAGATAAACTTGATCCCCAACTTCAAAGTGAAGTGGTCGACGTCGTTTGTCTGCGTAGCTCTTCTGACGAGACTGGGCGGCTTTGAGATTTGTTTGAATAATGCGCACTTGCTCTTCGGATTCTTTTATTAAGTCGATGCCATATACCACTCGTTCACCAGATTCGCACCAGTTCAAGGGTGTGCGACACTTCCGACCATAAAGAGCTTCATATGGCACCATCTGGATGCTAGCCTGGTAACCATTGTTGTACGAAAATTCTGCCAATCGTAGATGATCATCCCAATTTCTACCATGGTGGATGGAACAGGCACCAAGCATGTCCTCTAGCACTTGATTCACCCATTCAGTTTGTCCATCAGTCTGAGGATGATAGGCCGAGCTTCGAATCAGTTTGGTACCCAATGCATCATGGAGATGCTCCAAAAAGCGAGCAACAAAAATAGATCCACGATCTGTAAAGATAGTGCGGGGTACACCATGTAGACACACTATTCTGGAGATATAAAGTTCCGCATACCGCTTTACATCATACTTGACACTGACAGGTATGAAATGAGCCGATTTGGTCAACCAGTCAACGATCACCCAAATTGAGTCGTGCTTATGGAGAGTGGGAGGCAACCCAACAATGAAATCCATGCTGATATCCTCCCATTTCGAAGTCGGTATGCTTTAAGGTTGAAGCTGTCCTGCTGCTTTCATATGGTCGGCCTTCACTCGCCGGCACGTATCACACTCGGATACGTATTTAGCTAATTCCCGCTTCATCCGAGTCCACCAGAACTTCTTTCTCAAATCATGGTACATTTTGTTACTTCCCGGATGAATGGAATACTTGGATAAATGAGCTTCATCCAGTATCTTCCTCTGAAGTTCCATGTTTCGGGGTACCACTATACGGTTGTTAAACCAGAGGGTACCTTCATCGTCACTTCGGAAACATTTCATCTCCCCCTTCTTCATTCTTTGCCGAATATGCGAAATCCCCTTGTCCTCCTTCTGAGCTACCATAATATCCTCCCTGATGGTAGGAATGAGAGCGAGATTGTAGAGTGCCCCATATGGAACCAAGTAGAGACTCGATTCTTCTTCTCCTTCCATTGAGGTAATGGAAAGATTGTTGATATGGGACTTGCGGCTCAGAGCATCTGCGACTATGTTTGCTTTGCCTGGATTGTAGTGGATCTCAATTGCATAGTCTTTGATCAACTCTAACCATCTCCGTTGTCGCATATTCAAATCCTTCTGGGTGAAAATGTATTTCAAGCTCTTGTGATCAGTATATAGGTGTACTAGATTACCCAGTAAATAATGCCTCCACATCTTCAATGCCAGTACCAGAGCAGCGAGCTCAAGATCATGAGTCGGGTAGTGCTGCTCATGGTTTCAAAGCTGTCGTGACACATACGCGATCGCTCTTCGCTCTTGCATTAACACACAACCTAAACCAATCCCAGATGCATCGCAATAGACATCAAATGATTTGGTTGTGTCTGGTTGGGCTAAAACTGGTGCCATTGTAAGGTGTTTCACCAATGCTTTGAAACCTACCTCACATGCCTCAGTCCATACATACTTCTGTCCTTTCTTCAGAAGTTCTGTCATTGGTTTAGCTATTTTGGAGAAATTGGGTATAAACCTCCGGTAATATCCTGCTAAACCCAGGAAACTTCAGACTTCATGTACAAACTTTGGAGACTCCCATTTGAGGACTTGCTTGATCTTGCTTGGATCAGCTGCAATCCCTTCTGCTGATATGATGTGCCCTAAAAATGGCACTTGGCTGATCCAGAATTCACACTTGCTGAACTTAGCATATAGCTGATGGTCTCGTAATCGTTGAAGCACGATACGCAAGTGTTGAGCATGTTCCTCTTCGGATTTTGAATACACAAGTATGTCGTCAATGAAGACCACGACAAAGTTGTCCAATTCCGGCATGAACACCGAGTTCATGAGATACATGAAATGAGCCGGTGCGTTGGTCAATCCGAAGGACATAACAAGGTACTCATACAGGCCATACCTCGTCGAGAATGTTGTCTTTAGTTTATCTTCTGGTCGTATTCTAATCTAATGATAACCAGAACGAAGATCCATCTTCGAAAATACTTTAGCACCCACCAATTGATCGAAAAGAATATCAATGTGTGGTAGTGGATACCTGTTCTTGATAGTGACAGCATTAAGTGGACGATAGTCTACACACAGCCTCAAGGTCTTATCTTTCTTTTGTACAAACAGTGCAGAACAACCCCGTGGCGATGAACATGGACGAATGAAACCTTTGTTCTCGAGTTCAGTTAACTGCTCCTTAAGTTCTGCAAGTTCCTTGGGTGCCATCTTATAGGGTGGTCTTGAGACTGGTACTGTTCCTGGTGCAAGTTCAATCATGAAATCTATATCCCTTTCTGTGGGCATACCAGGAAGATCTTCAGGAAACACGTCCGGGTATTCACCTACTACCGGAATATCCTTAAGTTCCATAACCTCGGTGTTGTGAGTAGATGGGTCCAATGGAATGATGTTCCCAAGATTGAGAACTTGGGGCTGATGGAGTGGAGAGTTTAGATAAATCTTTCGAGGAACGATATCAAGAATAGCACCATGGTATTGCAACCATGCCACTCCTAAGATGATATCTAGTTTTTGAGTCTCTAGTATAATGAAGGAGGTAGGATAGACGTTCCCATCTAGGTCAAGAGGCACTTTATGGGCTATCTCATATGTTACTACCCTTCCTGCTGTAGTGCAAATCATATATGGAGTTTTTGTGGAGATAACAGGCAGCTGATTTTTAATAACAACAGATTTACTAATGACATTGTGGGAAGCTCCGGAGTCAAAAAGTATGACTACGGATTGATCATAGATAGAGAACGTACCCGTGAGCACGGGCGCGCCTTCCAGAACGTCCTTGATGGCGAGGTGGTGGATGTTGCCGGGTCTGGTGGCTGGCTTCTTGAGCTGGTTGCGGGGTTGGTTGGCCCCCTGGTAGGATGATTGCCCTCCGCATTGTCGATTCTGCGGACAGTCCTTGGCGAAGTGCGCCGTGCATCCACACATGAAACACGTGTACGGGGTTTGGCCAATACGAAGGGAAGGACGGAATCCCGGTGCACGTGGTGGAGGTGGAAGTGCACGTGGGACCATCCCCTGTTGTTGCTGTGGATGGAATCCGGAGTTGCTAAACTGGTGACCACGAAACATTGGTGGTCGTGATGGCGGTTGCCACCTCTGGCCGGATGGTGATCGATACACCATACGGTACTTCTGAGGAGCACCACCTCCGCTGCCCTGCGGAGCACTCCTCTTCTTCTTATCTGAGGACAGCTCGCGCGTAGCGTCCTCCTGCATGATAGCGGCATTGACTATGTCGTTGAAGCTGCCGCGGTTGAACAAGACAAGCTTGTCCTTCAACTTGGGGTTCAAACCCAGGTAGAAGCATTCACGCTTCCAATCTTCAGTATTCACTTGGTCCTGAGCGTATTGGGCCAAGTGGTTGAATGATTTGGAGTACTCATATGCACTCCTCCCTCCTTGCCTGAGCTCCAAGAACTCTTGAAGCTTCCTCCTCATAATCCTGGGAGGGATGTGATAGGCGCGGAATGCCTCCCGGAATTCGGCCCAGCTTACGACATGGCCTGCGGGGCATGCGGCAAGGTAATTGGCCCACCATGCACCGGCAGATCCCTGCAGTTGCTGTGCTGCAAACAGCGTCTTCTGCTGTTCGGTTACCTCGAGTAAGCCGAACTTTCCTTCAATGGTGCGGAGCCAATTATCCGCATCCAACGGTTCATCAGCCTCTCTGAAGACCGGTGGATGTGCCGATGAGAAATCAGAGTAGGAACTCTGATATTGCTGACGTGGTCCATCATTTTGTTGTCCCCCTTGACGGGATGAGTGCTGCACTAGAGCCCGCAGTAGCTCGGTTTGCTTGTCGCGCGAGCCGAGTACTGCAGCAAGAACCTCCGCAAGACTCCTGGGAAGTGCGGGTGGAGGTGGTGGAGGTGGTTGCATTTGAGGCGTAGTCTGTCCCAGGGGTGGTGTGTCATCCCCCTGACCTCCACTAGATCCTCCCCCATCTTGACTGCTACGAGTACGCACCATACTGCAATACAACGATTCATACCATAAGTCTCATTGCCTCATGTTCATCCTTCCATAAAAATAGTAATGCAGTAGATAACAATAGATGATGCATAACCTTCACATATATTGATAAAGCACAAACTTTATACAATCTATATTATCTTGGGCCCAAGTTTGCAATAGATCTCAAAAATTAGACAGACTTCATCTAAAGAAGTCGTCTCATCTATGCTTGGTCACCACAAGTCATCATGCCTATATTATTGTACATCCACCTCGCTACTATTTACAACAAGACTCATAAAGTCGCAAAATACGCGTGGTGTTTACTACACATCCTTATACTCGGCCTAAAGTGACAAGTACGTTATCACTGCCCTTTACTCATAAAACTCGATCTCCTGAGGATCTTCTTCTTCCTCGTCATCCTCAGGATTAGGCACCATCGGTATGGGTGCTGGAGCAGAAGATGATGCCTCACTCAAAAAGTCATGTCCTTTTGGCAACCATAGTTTGCCAATCCGTCTGTACCATAAACATCCCCCAGGCCTTGTTCTCCCGCTGAGCCTGCTCACAGCTGGTATTCCAGCTCTGAGCCTCCACTCTGGACTGATCCCTGTCTGCAGTCACCATGTTCAACTGGGTGTCCCGTTGGTTCCCATAGAGTAGGCTTGCCTCCAGATCAATATCTCTCTCTAGAGTCTCCTGGCGAGACGCGGCTAAATCCATAACAGTGTCATGCCACTGATTCTCCCTAAGGTTCAAACAATGATTGAGAGGAGCCATCATATCCCTAAGTTCGTCATTTGCCCACTCAAAGTGATTTGCTCGGATCATGGCTTGCTTCAGATTGTTTGTCAATTCTTTTATGCATGCCCTTTGATTACCCTTTTCGCGATGTGATGCTGCTGCATACATCGCTAAGGCTGTTGCGGATGTTTCACCGTGTTCGTCCACCTCCGCAAGCAAGCGGGTTGCCCAGGCTTCAGAAGCCCTGCCGTTAACTGGAAAGAACTCATACGGAGTCACCACCAGATGACGGTAATGGAGTTTGCAAAACCTCCATATGGCAACACTTGCGGCGTAGCTCCATGTTTCTTCTAATATCAACCCTTTGATCTTGATGGAGTATGGAGCCCATCCGAGGTGCGGTGGACCAGCAGGCACATCAACGTAGATGGTGCAACTCCACATACCGCTCTCCTGGAACTTCTTGCCCCAATAGCTAGGCAACACCAGATAGCCAAACTGGCGGAGCAACCTAGCAAACACGTCCAGGAAACCGGCTTCCCCGGTGCATGTTGAGAACACCCATCCATTAGGCAACTGAATTCTTGGTGCTGCCATCTGTGGACAAACATACCCGGATGTCAATACACCGTATAAGTATTCAACTCAATCAATGATGATGTTGGACAAAAGGAAATATCCATAATCAATTGATTCAGGCAAAGCTGCAAACTGGAAATGATCACAGTTCTGGTTCATCTGACCTTCCTGTATTAACCCAAAAGTTTCATACTGGAAATGTCAGAATTAAAAGTTAAGTTGAATACAAAAGTTGTAGTACACTTCAAAACCTTTCCAGATTGTACTCATACATCTCCCGGTGAACTAATATGAAGAATCTATACAGGTTTTAAGTTGACTCAAGTTTTCTGGAAATTTTGACAGAACCTCCCCTGTATATGGGTTTACCTCCACATTCTATAGAGGTTTATCATGATAAGATATTGAGGTAATGTCAAAATAAAAATTGTATAACATCGCCTTAACAATCCATAAATAAAAGAGTTCCACCCTAAAAACTTTGTTATACAGGTATCACGCACAAATTAACAACCCTGTGCAATCTGTTCCAAGTTCTGGGCTGCAAGAACCAAGTTTACGACAATTGGAATTTGGCATAGTTACACCAAGATTCAGGTCAGGAATGACGAATAAAGTTCATAGAGGACTTACTAAGATTTCCATAAATGTATATATGTGACCATGTCACTATTCGAGATTAGGAGCTATAACTGTCCAAACTTAACAGTTGAACTGACTGGTTTGCGCCAGCAGTTCTGCAGTTTGCTGTGTTGACTTCCCTATTTGGTTTAACTCCAATCCAAATCAGGAAAAACCTTCCATAAGAAACTTGTAAAGCTCCTCCTGCCCTTTTCAAAAATGTATCACAAAAATGCAGGGGATTTTTCTTCAGCAAGTTATAGCAAAAATATAGAGACGGGTATAATTGGGAAGGTCATCTGGAGTAGTTGCCATACACCCCAGATTTTAACAGAGTATCAAGCTTTTCTGTCTTTGTGGTCAACAGAGAAGTTGTAGAGGTCTTCACGAGCTTTCCACCCATATGTGATACTCCTATACTCTCTATCAAATAACCAAGATTACACCCCGGCGAAGTCGAGCCAACTTCTGCCAGAAAACAAGAATCTTGATTCTATTTATTCTATTGAGTCAGAACCCTTTTTGCGGAGTCCAACCTACCAGCATCTGATATTTGGACTTTCCAAAGCATTATGCAACCATTCTGTCGGTGGCGATGGTCTAGTATCATGTTTGATACTGACGGTACTACGTATCTCACCAAAGAAAATTCTATCCGGTATTTCCGGTTACGTCTATAGGTGGTCCCTATATCGCTCTCTCGCAAACGGCTTCTACACGGTCTTCTACCGTAGTTAATGCTGCAAAAGACAAATAATCCCCTTTCACACCTTCACACCTCAAGGGTGGCACGGGGAAACATGACAGGCAGTCACAATAATACATACGAAAATAAATGCATACGAGTCTGGTGTGACTCGCCCTCGAGCGAGGTCATGTCTCGAGGTACATGGCTGCAAATAAGTCTGTACAGCAAAGACTCCCGTATGATCTGGCTTATACACGCTCGGGCATACGTGTTTCGCATGCTCCCATAGAACATGGATAGTTCTAGAGAGGCATACTATCGGGTTATACACCACCCGACGGGGGCTCCCACTAACTTTGAAGCACACTGGGATACCGCGTGTCATAGGTTCTCAAAAACATTGAAAGCTTCAGAGACTCCTATTTACTTCCCGTGCCAAGCCACGGAAATTTCACATACCACTCCTCGTATGCGGAGCTTACCGAGATTGATCCGCCCTCGGTGGCGTACCTTACCTCTTACCTGTCGTTGGGGCGTCGTGACAGAATATAATAACACATAGTTAGTTTACCACCTTTATACCTTATACTAATAATACTCCTTATAAAGGCATATAGCTAATTCATCACTCAAGTCCTAATTTTTGAAAATATGTTCTTTTCAAGTACACTGTTCCCAATGATGCTCTGATACCATGTCTGTGGGGACCGGAGTCCACACATCCGAGGATCCCATTGGGTGGTGTCGTGCGATGCGACACCCAACAGTTATACAAGAATAGAACCTGAATAAGTACAAGACGGAGTCTTTTATTTTTCATACAGCAGAAGTTTTTACAATACTAACAGAAGTAAAGAAATATATACATATCATAGCTACGCTCTCAGCACTAGCTATGCAAAAGCAAAGTTATCCATGCCTGGGATACTTTGCACTAGCAACACTCAATTAGGGCGGCGTGCAGGGTTCCCACTCGGCTGTACACCCTGGAGGGGGTGCAGCCTCATCATCAAACCCTTCATCAACAGAATAACCTGCAAAAACTTGTTAACTGCAAACGTGAGCATAAGGCTCAACAAGACTAACCCGTCTCACTAGACATATGCAAAGGGGACACTAAACATAGGTAAGGTGAAGCATAAATGACTCGCCTACAAGTGGATCCTTATAATCAGGTTTTATGTAGCAAATGACATTCTCTGAGCACAGCACATCATGGACTCCACAATCAAACAAGAAACGCTTTACCGATGATATGACATGCTCAGAGCACATAATGCTATTACAGCTAAAGTATGGGGAAACTGTAAACTTTTAATTGTACTATCTCTAAATCATACAAGGTCGCAAAGAAATTATAATTCAATACAATATGATTTTTCTGACTTCTTTAGTATTTTACTACATCACGGCGCAGTGAACAAGTGGTACTCTATTACTGCGAGGGACAGTGATTGCAATCAGGACACACCTGGACAAAACGACATATACGTCGTTCGGAAGTGTCAGCGAGCACACCCGTACCTACATAACACTTCAGTACTAGGCGTATATAGCAACCTTTCACGAGACACTCAAATGTCGAACCGGTCGATCCGTCACGAGCAGGAGGTCCCTGCGTGGGGCGTACTCTGACGTGCCCACCAGCAGATTTACACCTTGCTGCCCTCAACCCACACCTATAAAACAGAACGGTATGCCTCGACACCCAAGTGACCAAGCTACGTCAGTTTATTGGATTCCATATGTCCATTATGATGCCGGTACAATTCAAGCTTGTCCGAAGGGGCCGCATACAGACGGGCCTTAATCGACACAGGCAGGGCTATGCGATCGAGACTCCATTCTCTCCGCTTCCTATCCCTTCCCTGCCCGGTCTCCATTATATTATGCCATTTTCTGTCTAACCAATCTTGTGTGATATGTCCTACATCTCTCGCGAGTAGATTGCAACTACTCGACTTCTACCGGATTTCCTATGCATTAGCAAAGCAGTTACTACATGTGAAATTGTATCTCGTTCCAACGAATCCCTGGGATTTTTGGTCATGCAAGTGGAGTATCAATTACCCTATACGTAATGCACACATCAAACTTATGACGTAAGGTGATAAAGACTGTAAAAACTCTGTAAAGCTTTTAAATGCAAACCGGGGCTTGCCTTGTTGCATGTCAAAGTCTGAGTTAATAATTGGAAGGTGCTCTTCCAAGGCTTCTGGCTCCTCCTCGACTTCGGTCACTATACGATATGCATATAACATGTATATAAATGACTTTGAAAAATAATTAGTATCAAGACCATAAATTAATTCATGGTTATCACTATATGATAGGGACCTTAATTGGCTTTGGGACTTTGATGGTAGATACTAGGGAATATGAACAAGGCTCTTGCAAAGAAGAGGAGATGATCATAGTAGATTGTGGTCTCCGAAATTATGGCAAGCAATCAACTTCCAAAAATTTCAAGAGAAGAAACTGTAGCTTGAACCTAGCTAACAGTTGATAATCAAGATAGAGGAAGTGGTTCTGCTTCTAGCAAAATTTGTTTCATAATTTTCTAAGCTTTGGGGAAGGAGTTATTGTATTTCTAAGTTGGCAAGAATTTCTGGATTTACTTTATAATTGAATTTCTAGTCATTCAATCAATATTTATTTTGTAACTGAATTTGGATTAAGAGAGTAGGTTAATTAAATCCAAAATTTTTACAGGAGCTAGTGTATGACTAAATGAAGACTTAGTAAAAATTTGGGACATAATAAAGCAACCTAATATCTGTGAAAATTCAATAACTGAAAAAGGAAATTGAACTATACAGAGAGTTAAACAGGCGCAATGGCTCCCAAACTTTTCCTGATAGTCAAGAAAAGGACACTAATTTTTGTGTGAATTTTGGGGATTTTTCCGGTGTCTATATTTTCTTGAAAAATTGCATTGGCATAAGGAAAGATTAAATTCTACAGTATTTATCTGTGCGTTTTTGAGAACTTAATTGGTACTGGCCGAAACTAGAGCTCAAAATCTTTCAAACAAAATTGGTTTGAAGATTTTTGGAGCATCCTACAGAAAGTTATGGATTTTCTAAGTTGGAGCCTAATCTGGAATAAATTCCTAATTTGAATTAACTCGTGGGCCCCACTGTTTTAAAATGGACCAATGGCATTTAAACCAAACTGGAGCCACAGATATCCACCGCGTAGCCACAACAGATCCCGTGGCCACACCTGATCCGACGGGGTTTACAGCCTCTGACACGGGGGACCCGCCGCGTCGTCTTCCACCTCTCGACGCGCGCGGCGCGCGGGGCTCCCGCGGTGGTGCTCTCCTGCGAGCCTCGCCGGATTTGAGCTCCCGGCCACCGCAGCCCCCACCCTTGGGCACCCGACCATGAAATCACGCGCTGAGCACGATGGTGGGGTCGGGGAGGTCTGCCGACGGTCGGAAACAACGGCGCATCGGCGGCGGCGGATGCTAGGGTTCCGGCCATGTCGGAACTGCCGCTCTGTGGCTAAAACCCGTCAAAAAAAAAGCTGGGGAAGTCCTCTGGAACCACGAGGAACGTGCTGGACATGCGATATCGTTGTGTAACGGTCGGCAAAGCAGTCGTCGACGGCGACAGAGGCAACTTTTCACTGGGGGAGGGGAGAACTCGCGATTCTTGAGCTACGGTCGATCATTTCCGGTGATTCCAGTTCGAGAGGGTGCACAAGAAAGCATAGAAACTATTTTCTAGAAATTAGGGAGAGTGATTAAGCATGGAACTCTAATTGCATGAAATACCGAGCGTGTTCGTAAGCTTCGGCCAAGAGTAAAACCTAGCTAACTTGCTCGATACTTGCGTAAACCAGGAACGGCTTTCACCGTTGCGTAGAGCGTGTCCCGGTGCACCAGTTTGCTATGGGAGTCGAAGCACGAAACGGCATGCAGCAGCCTAGCAACGTGGAGCTGGGACGGCGCGTGGTGAATACGACGGCGACCCTCGGTATAGCCTCAAAATCATCAGCCAAACCGTCAACTATGCAACGAGAAGATCGATCCGGAAGACAGGGGAGGAAGAGAGGAATCACCTAGCTGTTGGAGGCTTGGCGCGAGAGTGCTCCAGTTGGCAAGCAACGGGCGCGCGGCGCCGGCGGTGGGAAGCTCGCTCGCGGGATGGAAATGGCAAAATCCGTCGACTCGGCGAGGTGGGAGGTGATAAGGGCGACTGGGAGTTGACAAGGGAGAGTCCAGGGCGCTATTTATAGGGCTCAACGGCGGTGGCGGGCGCAGCGCGCGCTGAAATGCGGCTGCACGTGGGCTGCTGACTGGTGGGTCCCGCCAGTCAGCCCCACAGCCACTGCACCTTTAGTAATTCACTTAAAAATAGTAAATGAACTCCAAAAATCGTGAAACTTCAGGGTTAAGTCAAGAAAATTGTGATGAACACAATGGTGGGTTTAGATCTTCATGTTCAAATTTATTTTTACCAGACTCTGAATTTGAATTTAAACTTGATTCAAATTCGTTGAGTGTCTCAAATAAAATAACAAATGAGTTCCTAAAATCTTGAAATTTTGTAGGTAAGCTATTGAGAATATTAGAATGCAAAGGAAAAATTTAGAGCCTCAAATTTAAATGTACTAAATGGCAGGGCCCATTTAGTACTGTACTTTGAATTGCCCTAATAAACTCCACCCAAATAATTCTAATGTTTGAAAAAGGGGTTGAATTTAATCATTCTAGAATTAATGGTGAAGTCCAATACCCATGTTAATAAAATTTAGCCATGAGTGCAAGAAAGGTTTGGATGGCATTAAGTTCATGTGCACCACTATATTGGATTTTTAATATAGATGATCACAAGACTCATTATTGAATTCACATGCCATAGAAGTGGGTTTTTACATCTTAGCGGGCCGGCTATGTCGAGTACAGTATTTTTTGCGCTTGGCCCAACTATTAAAAAGAAATTTGTCCCTTATATTAATTAGGCCATTGTCCTTGGGCCGAGGGGCCCAAACGAAGGAGCACTGGCTTGGCTGAGGATGGACTGAAGTATTGAATTGTTGCAACTGAGTAAATAGCAGGCACTTGGGTTTCATGTGAGGAATGAGCATTCTCTGTGGGTTGATTAATTCCATGCACTTTCTGTGAACTGCAAACTCCCCATTGTGTGGTTGTTGACTGGCTTCATTTGGTATATAGTACGCATAGCGCTGAACCATATAATTCTGACCAAGATGCACAAGGACATAGATATCGATACATGACAGCAAACTATAGATGTAGATACAGAACAGCAGACTTAGTTCCAACTCCAGATTGCATTCCCTCTGTTTCCTTTGTACATCCAAAATATAGAGGAGGTGCATCGAACTAGTGCGCATTATGCAGACCAGTCCTACATGTAAACCTAGTACTGATGCATGTCCACCTTGTTTAGTTTTATGTACAACAAAAGCCAAGGCAGCCCTGAGTTCACTACGGCCTGTACCCCATAACACTCCATCAAAACACATTGTCCTATACATAAGGAACCATTGCCCCTTCCATGCGCCCCTCCATCGCCTGTGTGTTGGTTGTAGGGAGCTTTGCGTGCGCCACATCAAGTGGCACACCGCACACTTGGACCGCAGTGTACTGTAGAGTCATAACATCAATTTCAGGGCAAGGAGCATGAGCATCAACCTCATCAAGAGAAGGTAACTTAAGAAGCCTTGGAAACTCGACATTGCCCGTTGAGTCAGTGAAGCTGAGGAAACATTGTTGGCATCAACCTGATAATGGTCTTCGGCCTGCTGACTGTTGCTGGACATTGTCCTGTGTCCGACAAATAAGATCTTGATCCCGTTTCTCCTACTAACAGAATCCCAGTCAATTGGTGCTTTTCCTTTTGGACACTTGCTATTTGTGCTTGATGGATCAGTACTAGTATCACCAGTGGATGGCAGTAGTGGCAGATGTGTGTCTGACCACCCTTTGTACCTGGCCCCATTGGAGCTTCCACCCCTTCGTGTGTAAACTTGGCCATATCTTGCAACATCATCATCCCTTATAGTCAGCGGTTGGTTTGGCATTTGGGTCTTAAGCTCCTCAATGACAATTGTTTTTTTTCTTTGTTTAGCCTTCTAAGGTCCCTTCTGTGACATTGTTTCCTTGTCCCTGCACACCAGTTGCATGAGACTGAACATTCCACCATGTGGAAGGAGAATTCGGGAATGCAGCTTGAAGCATTCTCCTTAGACCTGCCGAATCAAACTGACGCAACCAATCCGGCTGTTGAGATTGATCATCTGGGCGCCCAAGAGTAAGAATTGGCATGTGTTGACGGTCGTTATATACCAATTTCGACCGTCAATAATACTCGATTATGTAAAGGAATGAATAATGCTTACACACATCATAGTTAGAAATAATCTAGTTCCACTTGTACTCGGAGAAATTGGTGCATGCGGGTATTATATGCAGATTTGAGGTGAATGCATGGCCACAAGGCAAAGAAAAATACATCCCACAATCAGGCGCAAGCTCGAGGATTCCCTTGATTTTTCTGGCGCCAAACTGACCTTTGGAGGGTATAAATACGGGGTAGGGGGCTCCCTCACTCCACACGCAGCTTGAGCATTCACTCTCTTGTATACATTAGTTCTCCAAGTTCTTAATGGATGTTAGGCTGTAGAGAGGAGCCTCTAGTCCCGAATCCGAACTGGGAAAGATATAGCTCATGTATCTTTTCTTGTATTTCTGACTTTATTCATTATAATAATAGTATTATTAGTCTATCTTAATTCATATACTTGGGCAAAGCGTTTCTTGTTTGATTGTGGAGTCCATGTATGTGTTAGGTGTAGATGTTGTTATGATATAGACATAATGCCATTATCATGTTATCATAAACATGATACACCTTCACTATAGCCTAATTATGTAATCATATGATTATGTTAATATGAATATGTTAGTGCTTGGATCCAATATTGGTTCAATGATGTTTAGGTTAGTCATTTCCTTAGGATGAATATTATGTTGCAACACTTATGGTATTTACTTAGCATGCAAGTGTGGTGCTTGGATAGTTAAGTAGTGTTGGATGCATCGTAGTCCACGGGTTGTAGAGGTAGGCGGTAGGTGGTGACAGCCCTATCCGTCCATTGTAATCCTCCACGTTCGGCTACGACGTAGGCTCTTGGCGTTAGTCGCCTAGCATACCAGGGTAAGATTGTGCCCGATATGTTGGACCACTAAACCCTAGTATTCACCGTTAGCATATTCATGTGTACTTTATCAGGCTATGTATATGTGTAATTAGAGCACGGTAAGAGTATCTCCATCTCGTAGTCTAACCCTCGCTAGGACAACCTTACCCTTAGAGTAGATTGCTTAGGTGTGTGTGTCACACTACTCTTATTATCATATTACTCTTGTTCAAATAAACACTTAGTACCCTATACCTTGATCATAAGAATAGTGTTACTTTACTTTACTTTACTCCATTTCCTTCATTTGGGATAAATACGATACCCTTGGGAATACTCTTGGGTGAAATGCTACACGACAGTTTCAGTGTTCTTGCGGACCTCATCTCTTTCGAGAGATTATTTGTGACGTAAGAAACGTCAACAAGCATTTCTGGCGCCTTTGCCAGGGATGAACTGTTGGTGTTTCTTAGGAGCTGTCAACAAGCATTTCTAGCGCTGTTGACAGGGAAGGTAAAGGAAGTGAAGGATATCTATGACTTGTGATTAATATATAGGTACTAATAGTTATTTGACAGTATTACCCTTTCTTGTTTTCTCCTTTTGTGTGAAAACACGGTAGTGTTGGCTAACCCATTTGATGGGATGGCCAACAAGGACGTCAGTGCTCAACTGCAAGATGATTCAAGGTGTACCTCAACAAATGTCCGCTGGGCAACTCCATTGCCTTTCGCGGAAGAATTTCAGCTTCTAGTAGGAGCAAAAGTCATCCATCCTCAAGCTTGGGGGAGGCTCCAAGAGTTCTTCTTGGTTTTCCTCCAGCACAGGGTGGATAGTTGGCTCCTCATCCAAAATTCATGTCATGGGTTGGTCCACCAATCCATGACCACCTTTGTGCTGGAGCTGAAGGAGTCCTATTCTCATTCATCATGGATGGGAATATGGTCTATACTCAAGGGGTGGATAGAAGAGTGCTCTAGTTCCTTTAGCTTGGCATGTACACCACTTAACATGGTGGACATGCTAGCTAAGGAACTACACCTCCCATTGAAGTATCATGAAGTTCAAGCAAATGGAGAAGTGTTTGGATGATCCCAGCCATGAATATTCACATGATTTGTGAAAATCCATGTGAACATGGGCCATTTGGGAAATTATTTCCCTAAAACCCATGGGGATTCTTCCTTCCAAACACAACTCCAATGGCTATAACCAACAAGGACGTCAAGGGTGGAATCAACATCACTCTTGCAATCAAGGAGGCTATGCGAATTTCAAGGGATTTAAGTTCAACTAGCCTACCTTGAGGTATCTTGCCCATGGCCAAGCAAGAAATCAGGAAAACATCCACATGAAGCCCTTGGCCAAGGACAAGAAAATTAAAGAGCATTAAAGATCCAAGATATCCCATAATCACTTGTTGGGATTCATATAGTTTGACCAAGCCCGTGCAACCTAGGGTAAGTGAAATTGTGGATGAAGCGTTTCTTGTTTGATTGTGGAGTCCACATGTCATCATGCCCAAGGAAGTCTTTGATCCATTATCAAAGTATGGGTTAACTCAAAGGTACACCAAGAAGGTCGAAGTGGTACCCCTAAAGAAGGACAAGCCTCACAATGCTCATGAAAGAATATCTTCAAGAGGGAGAAGTCATCGCTACATCGACAAGTCTTCATCAAGACGACAGTGAGGCTAGGGCCACCATGTAGTCCACATATCCAACTAAAATGCCAATGGAGATTAGGCATGCCAATGAAGAGAAGTTGTCCACATCTTCAACTCTGGGATTGGACGACAAATCATCGCACCAAACAGGGCAGAGGTAAGTTTTACTCATCAAACTTCAAAAATTCGATGAGCCCTTGCCAATAGGTTAATTGTTTTCCTGATTTCATATTTGAAATTCCCATCAATCCTTGCATTTGCGTTTAGCAGGTTTGATTTTTCACACCATCATAAAACTAAAATTTTGAATTAGGAAATAAATTTATTTGGATATGAACCTTGGACGTAACCACTTGAATTCATCTTCCTAATTCAAACCAAAAATATTTTCCTTAATATTCAATGCATTTGCAAGTTGTTTCAATTGTTGCAAAACAATTGGACAAGGGGTACAACATGCTTTTGAGCTAATGTAACCCGTCTTCGAGTTGTTTTGTTTGTTCTTGATTTTAGTGCAGCCAGGACAAAATTTGTAAAGAGGTTGTAGGGCCCCATCAAGCGCGTATCCCTTCATCAATCTCATTTTGAGTTCATGGTGGAGGAATGCTCAAAATGGTGGCCCAATGGAGGATCAAGATGAAGCTCATCCAACCCTAACCTCAACTTGGCAGGAGGCTTTGAACATGAAGGCTACACAAAATTCAGGGTTGTGAGTTTCTCACACAACAACCTTCAACCCGGACTACTCTTCAATTGAGGTACAAGTTTAAAATTTCGCGTCATTGGAATTACATTAGGATGGAATGATTTTTGCTTAGATTGCTAAGGAAGGTTTACACCTTCTCATCATTCAACTCTTATGCATCGTCACTAGAGTAAGTGCTGGCTTTACTCTTTTTGATTCTTCAAAAAGAAATGCCACCTTACTTGGGAATAAATTTAAACAAGTACCTAGAATTTCATAAGAATTGCTAAAATTTAATTAGACATTTCTGCCTAGGTAATGCTTATGGAATGACTTAATGGTTGAATTGGTATGTAGCAACCAAGGAATAGTGATGTACAAAATTTTGATTGGAAACTCATTCATGCATGAGTCACTAATTTTCAAATTCCTAGACAAGAAATTAAAAATGTTCAGGAGGATAAAATTGAGAATCTTGTTTGCCATGATCCAAATTATAACATTTGCTCTTGTGTAAAAAAACCATGATTGTTAGAAACTTTACAAGGTGAATGGAGCCATATAGTGTATTTATATCACTTGCATTATTATGAGTAGGATCTTTAGAAAACATACAAATTAATTTATCCATAAATCCCCACTTATCAATGAATCATACATTGTTCATGGATACACTTCAATTTGAAACCAATGCATCTTTGATTTTTATCTTCCCTGTATGTACAAATAAAAATTTGTTTAGCTAACCCAAAAATTAATTTGTACAAGTATCGGGAGCTAACCATCTCTCTCTATCATAGAGAGGAAGTTTGCAGGAGTAAAATAACTATGCAGGCATTCAAAGATCCGATTGTTGGAAACCCTAAGAGGATTTCAATTCAATATCTCTTGGCCAAGGAGTAAATTAGGATGGTTGCTACCTATTGGAAATTAAGCCCTAAGGTCCACCATAACTATACGAGGTTGGCGATTTGACATGGAAACCCTCTATGAGCAACCAATTGGCTGCTACAAATATGTGAGAGCATTATGCTCTAAACTATTCTAAGCACTCATTCAAGCTCAAGGGAATTTCCACCATCATTGGGTGTAAGTTATTCCTTTCTGGCTAAAAGGTATGATGAACCTTAACCAAGGAATGACAAGATCACATCCAATGTATATTGGGTGCATGTTGTTCTTATGTTGCTAGAAGGTATTCTTGTATCTTAGCCAAGGAACAATGGATCACACTCAACCCATGTTTAGTACACGTCATCCCATTGTGGTTATAGGTATGTTGCATCTTAGCCAAGGAACAATGGATCGTATTCAACACATGTTGGGTACATGTCACTCTTTTGTGGCTAAAGGTTATCATTAACTTAGCCAAGGAGTGACAGATCACACCAAATGCATGAGAGGTATAAGTTATTCCTATATGGAAAGAAGGTATGATACACCTTACCAAAGAATGATGAAACACACTCAATGCATGTTGAGTGCACATCATTCCTTTGTAGCCAAGTGTTATCATTACCTTAGCCAAGGAATAACAAGGAACATCCAACCTATGGAAACCTTGAGTTTGTGGATGAGCGACATCGACAACACTCTCCTCGACCACACTCGTGGAACAGATGGAAGGCAACCCAACATTGACATTCAACCCTCCAATGTAAAAGCCATGCTACAGCAAGGTTAGGCCAACCACATGGCCTACATCCGTCTTTAAGGTTTCAACCCCTATCACGGACCTTGACCAAGAACAAGCTTGGGGGAGGACCCCAACTTTTTGTAACTTGTATCACATCCCATTTGCATTCCATTATTTTATTTATTTCTTTTCACCACATTTGCATCTAAAGAAAAGTTTAATAATAATCTAGTATAGGTTAGGTTAATGAAATAAAGAACATGTTGTAAGAATATTTCTACACTGCATAAGTTGAAATGATGAACAGTTGCTCTTTTTTATTTTCTCTAGTCCCTTGCATACAACTTAGTATTCTCCAAGTACTGGGTTTATTAGCCTAAAATATTCTCGCCTGAAACTTGGAAATTGTGGGTAGCAAAAGCTAAGTCCAATTCTAGGTTGTTGTGTGATATGATATTGTGATAAGTGCTGCTAATGTTCTAGTTGAAGGTGAAACTTGATTTCACGGAGAAAATTTAAAACGGAAGTTCCTCATTTGATAGAAATTCCTACCAAAGGCATATGATGATTTGAATTAGATAAACCTTATGCATATGTTATTTGCCTTCACACTGAGCTTGGTCAAACTAGTATAGACCTATGTGAGAATCGTTTCATGCTTTTAAGATCAAGATTGCACAGGCACGTGCTATACTTCTACACTAGTAGTCAGCAAAATTCTATCATACAATTCCACCACCAAAAAGATACTCCATGATTTTCATGCATAATACTCTCTCAAAATTATTTGAAAAGAGCAGTAGAAGACATGGCTACAAGAAAAAGAAAATGCATGCTCATGTACAAGAGCGTGAGAAAAAAAGAAAGAGAAAAGATAAAAAAAAACAGAATAAGTAGCCATGTTTCATCCTCACAAAAAGAGAATCCATACAATGGAGTCATATTCATATTCCCACTCCACAAATATTCCATCACACTTGCACAAATCTTGATCAAAAGTATGATTTGTTTTCTCCTGAGGCCTTTTCTTTTGACTTAGCAATATATGTGTTCCAAATATGCCTACTCTTGATCCCTACCAAGCTCCACATACAAGCCTTATTTAGATGTAGGACAAGAAAGGCATTGCCTTGCTGAGGATACATATACCACTTTACACATAGGAGTGATTGAGTACATCTTGAGGAACTTAACTCCAAACACCATTTGAAATTCCCCGGAAATTTGAGTGGAACTCATACATTAGGTGAGCATGCTCATTTTGTTGTTTTGTCCTTCAACCACCCAAGAAAAGGATGAGGCGTAAGCCTCATAATGACTAAGAAAAAGGGTGAGGTACCATAGCTGTCGGCGGTTAGAACCGGAAGATCTCCCTACACTACTAGAGTGATAGGGGAGTTTGATGTTCGGTATGGGCGCGCGGAGATTCAAGAAGATGAATGGGAGTTTGACACAGGAGACACAATAATTTACGTGGTTCGGGCCGCCTGAGCATAATACCCTACTCCACGGGTGTGTTGGTGTTGTATTAGCAGTATGAGCTTGCCACGAGTGTATGGGGGGCGCGAGTTCGTCCGTGAACGTCCCCGTGTGTATTGTCGACCTGTCCTTTTATAGTGCAAGGGCAGGCCGTTACAAGTTAGCCTGGCCCGACATGTGGCACCGGCGGTTACTAGTATTGATACACGCTTAATTGCTCTTAATGATCCTGTAACGGGGTTTGACAGAACCGTTATTGGTGTTAAGATCGTCTGTTTAAGTGTCATTAATTTGGCATTAATGACACTTAATCGGGTCTTGTAGTCCTTGGCTCTCCTTTGAAGATCCGGAGCCGTTACAAGGTCATCCGAAGGTTAGAAGCTGAAGGTCCGATGATTGAACACGTGGCAGCTCCGGAGCTTGCTGTGGGAAGCAGGTAGCTCCCAGGCTACCCGACACGTGTCAGGTCCGGAGCTTCTCTCGGTCTGGGGTTAACTCCGGAGGTGCCATTTTGGTATGTGGCCCGGATCTTCCCCCTTGTGGGCGGT
The DNA here is from genome assembly GCA_036927565.1 of Tuctoria greenei. Classification (NCBI taxonomy): domain Eukaryota; kingdom Viridiplantae; phylum Streptophyta; class Magnoliopsida; order Poales; family Poaceae; genus Tuctoria; species Tuctoria greenei. The sequence continues at coordinate 176,898,979 of JAYESD010000004.1, read as the reverse complement.
AGCTCCGGTTTGGCAGTACACGTGGCGACCCAGGGATTAACCATGTTGGAGAAGCGGGTCCGGTTATGTCTGACATGTGGGCCTCCAATGGTCTTCAAACCAAGTAGATGACTTTCCTTTGAGATCTTTGTAACCTCAAGGGGTGTACGGTTTCTAGGGTACCGACAGTAGCCCCCTGGACCTACCTCCGAGGAAGATCACTGGGGTGAAGTCATTTCGTCGGAGGTGGGTCCATCCTCGCGACTCTTGAACTGAGTCTTCAAGGGTCTTCGAAGGTGCCGTTGGCAGGGATTTACAGTTAGATCCCACCGCGTGGCGCACCTCGTGCGGCAGATGAGATCTTTGACATGCGGATCTCACGCAATTGAAGGTCGCCGGTTCCCGATACGAAAACCGTATTGGTTCTGCGCGCCTTGTCAGGCCGCCGCCTTTGGGTTTCCCGCCTCTGTTCCTTCTCCCCAGAGGGGGAGGTCTTCTACCACCGTGGTGACTGTCCCCGTAGTGGGGTCCTTCCGAAACGAGACCGTTCCCGCAGTGGGGTCCTCCCGGAGCGCGTCGGTTCCCACGGTGGAATCCTCCTGGGGTGCTAGCTCCAGGCGCACGACTCCAGCACCTGGGCCGGTGGAGGCCTCCAGGTCCGGGGGTTCTTCCCGATCGAGGAGAGCCTCGACCCGGGAAATGCCCGTGGCTGCGACAAGTTTCGAGGGGCCTTCCGGAGCGTCTACGCCGACTGTAGCTAGCCCAGAACGCCCAGGAAAAAGGTTCCGCACAAGCTGGTGCGGAAGCCTCCCAAGGTAATTTTTAATCTTTACCTTGGACAATTAATTTAATTGTAGCAACTGTTTGGTAATTTTCTTCGTTCATCATCTGCAGCGTCCCCAAGAAAGGGAGTGAGGCTCCACCCTCAGCCACAGTGTCTGAAGCCGTGAGGGTGGGAGCTTCTGCTCTTGTCCCGGTGCCGCCTCAAGTGGTGGTAGAAGCTGCGATAGCTCCCGCACCGGCTATCGTCGTCATGGACCTCGACTCATCCCCAGAAGTTCCCGTGGTAGTGCCGGACCACAGGAGTGAAGATGCGCCAGCGGCACCTGTCTCGAAGGTTGAAGCTCCGGGTCCTGGTGCTGCAATGATGGAAGCTCCGGCTGTCGAGCCGGAGGAAGTAGTAATCCCGGCCTCTAAGCAAGAAAGTGTCAAAGCCCCGGCGGTTGAGCCGAAGGTGAATGAAGCCCCGGCATGCGAGCCAGAAGTTGAGGTAGTTCAGGCAATTGAGCCGGCTACCTCCGAAGCACCGGTCTTTGAGCCGGTTATTGTTGGAGCTCCGGTCGCAGGGCCGATCGAAGTTGAAGATCTTCCGGCACCTGAGCCGGTGGTTGAAGAGGTGATGGAGCTCGAGCCTCCCTCGGAAGAGGTGCCCAGACCGGAGCCAGTAGCAGCTCCTACTCCGGAAGCGACGACGCCGGAGGTACTTGCGGCCGAGCCGGAGTGCCCAAGCGAAGTTGCTTGCCCCCTGCCCGTGGGGGTGAATGAAGACTTGGCGGCGGGGCCTTCTTCGATGGCGACTGAGGCCATTCCGGAGGACGGCCCTAGTGCCTTGGAAGCTCAGGGGTCCACTCTCGTAGAGTGGGACCCAATTTTTGTATCTGAAAACCCGCTGGAACTAGCGAAGGAGACCCCAGCAGGTCCGGAACCCATCCCACTGTCGATGTCTATTGACAACTCCTGTTCCAGTCTGCGTCAAGTCCAATTGGCCTTCTTCCATGACAGCAAGGCTCTTGAAGAGGAGCGCCAAACCCTTAGGCGGTGGCGTAACCGGCTCTACTTCGAGACCCAGCTGGCACAGTCGCGGCTAGCGGATGACAAGGAGTGGATCAAGCGGGAGAAGATCCGCCTGGAGTACTGGGGCAAGTTGTTGGATGACAGGGAGAGTATGACTCGGGCCCTCGACGCTCAATCCCAGGAGATTTACAATCAGGCCAAAGCAGCCAACAGTGCAGCCGAGGAACGCCATGAAAGGCTGGAGGTCATTAACACTGCACTCATCAAGCGCCGAGAGGCACTTGAAGAGAGGGAGAAACGGCTCGAGGATGAAGAGCAGAAACTCCTTGAGCTGCGGGATGATGTCCTGAGGAGGGAAGAGGAGCTCACCGAGAAAGTAGCTCTGGCGGACAAGGGCCTCTAGGAGCGCACCAAGAAATTGGAAGAGCGCTGCCAAGAGGAAGAGGAGAAGACCTGGGTGCGAGGGCAGGAACTCTACGAACATGAGTGTGCCCTTGTTGCCCGAGAGAAAAAAGTGAAGGCTAGGGAGAAGGACCTGGTTGACCGCCGGAACAAGATCCACCTCCGGGAGGAGGAGCTCCGAAGACTCGGGAGGCGGGTTGCTGAAAAGATTGAGCAAAACGCCAAAGAAGTTGAGCGCCTCGCCCGTGAGAATTCCGAACTGACGGCAGCGAGGAGATCCCTGGAAGAGATGAGGGGCTTCAGGACTGCGGACTTCCTACAGATTTGGGAGTTCCTGGGCAAGGCCAACGACGCGCTGACACCGATGGGTTTCAGCCCCGTGCGTCCGGATGATCCGGAGCCGGAGCCGGACCTTGCGCCGCAAGCGTTGAGCGCAGCAGGTAGCAAGCTCTCCAAGGTGGGCGATGTCATCGCGGACCAACTGGAGGTTGAGGGGCAATCCCTAGCGAGGAACGTCGCAGAGTATGTGCTGACGTGCTACACCAGCCGGAACTCCCAATTTCCTCTGGACCCGGTGCTTGAAGGCCCTATCGAAGGAGAAGGCGAAGCTACCCGAGCCAGCGTATCGAAAGTCGCCCAGAAGGTTGCCCAGTTCTTCCATAGGGTCTAGGACCATCTCTGTAGTTCTCACTTGTATTTTCTCTTCTTCTTCCTCAATTCTGTAATCCCTTGTCTCCAAATGTAATCTCTTGTCTCCAGATAAATGAAATCCCCAAATTTTTGCGAATTTCACTTTTTGTCTTCAACACCTTTATCTTCACTTGGCCCCCTGGTAGATGTACACAATTTGATACACGCTTAATTTGGCCGTTACAAGTTAGCCTGGCCCGACATGTGGCCCCGGCGGTTACTAGTATTGATACACACTTAATTGCTCTTAATGATCCTGTAACGGGCTTTGACAGCACCGTTACTGGTGTTAAGATCGTCCGTTTAAGTGTCATTAATATGGCATTAATGACACTTAATCGGGTCTTGAAGTCCTTGGCTCTCCTTTGAAGATCCGGAGCCGTTACAAGGTCTTCCGGCGGTTAGAAGCTGAAGGTCCGACGATTGAACATGTGGCAGCTCTGGAGCTTGCTGTGGGAAGCAGGTAGCTCTGGGGCTACCTGACACGTGTCAGGTCTGTAGCTTCTCTCGGTTTGGGGTTGAGTCCGGAGGTGCCATTTGGGTACGTGGCCCGGAGCTTCCCCCTTGTGGGCGGTAGCTCCGGTTTGGCAGTACACGTGGTGACCCAGGGATTAACCATGTTGGAGAAGCAGGTCTGGTTATGTGTGACATGTGGTCCTCCAAGGGTCTTCTAACCAAGTAGATGACTTTCCTTTGAGATCTTTGTAACCTCAAGGGGTGTACGGTTTCTAGGGTACCCACAATAGCCAATTTATTTAATGCAGGGTAGAATACTTTGTTGTGCACTTGGTACTTTTGCAAAACAGGATATAGTAGCAACTTCTCATCAACAACCTAAGTCTTTATCTTTGCTTCGGGACGAGCAAAGGGTACGATTGGCGGAGTTTGTTGACGGTCGTTACATACCATTTTCGATCGTCTATAACTCGATTATGTGAAGGAATGAATATTTCTTACACAGATCATAGTTAGGAATAACCTAGTTCCACTTGTACTTGGAGAAATTGGTGTATGCAGGTATTATATGAAGATTTGAGGTGAATGCATGGCCATAAGGAAAAGAACCATATGTCCCACCAATCAGGCGCAAGAACAAGGATTCATGGGCCCACTCGGAGTAGAAAACCAACTAAAAATCAAGGGAATTACCCATACCCATGATGGGGGCCCATATAACAGTGTCACAGAGAAGTTTCGGTGCGATTGGAGCCGTTTGTAGTTCGGCCGAACCACCAGGTCTCCCGACCTAGTATCGCGCCAAATGTGATCAACCACCATGTGTTGGCTCCTCACGGCTTGGAGATCAAGATGGCGACTGGTTCCCTCACTTTTTATGGTGCCAAACAGAGTTTTGGAGGTTATAAATAGGGACTAGGGGGCTCCCTCACTCCACACACCACTTTAGCATTCACTCTCTTGTATACATTAGTTCTCCAAGTTCATAGTGGAAGTTAGGCTGTAGAGAGGAGCCCCTAGTCCCAAGTCCAAATTGGAAAAGGTATGACTCATGTATATTTTCTTGTATTTGTGACTTTATGATTTATAATAATAGTATTATTAGTCTCTCTTAATTCATTACTTGGGCAGAGCATTTCTTGTTTGATTGTGGAGTCCATGTTTGTGTTAGGTGTAGATGTTGTTATGATCTTGATATAATGCCATTATCATGTTATAATAAACATCATAAACCTTCACTATACTATAAATAGGTAATAATATGATTATGTTAATATGAATATGTTAGTGCTTGGATCCAACATTGGTTCAATGATGTTTAGGTTAGCCATTGCCTTAGGATGAATATTAGGTTGCAACTCTTAAGTTATTTACTTAGCATGCAAGCGTGGTACTTGGATAGTTATGTAGCGTTGGATGCATCGTAGTCCACGGTTTGTAGAGGTAGGCGGTAGGTGTTGACAGCCTATCCGTCTGTTGTAATCCTCCACGTTCGGCTACGACATAGGCTCTTGGCGGGAGTCGCCTGGCAATCTAGAATAAGCCTGTGCCCGATATGTTGGACCACTAAGCCCTAGTATTCTCTGTTAGCATATTCATGTGTACTTTATTAGGCTATGTATATGAGTAATTAGAGCACGGTAGGAGTAGCTCCATCTCGTAGTCTAACCCTCGCTAGGACAACCTTACCCTTAGAATAGATTGCTTAGGTGTGTGTCACACTACTCCTATTATCATCTTACCCCTTTTCTAATAAACACTTAGTACCCTATACCTTGATCATAAGAATAGTGTTACTTTACTTTACTCCATTGTCTTCCTTTGGGATAAATACGATAACCTTTGGAATACTATTGGGTGAAATGCTACACGACAGTTTCTGTGTTCTTGCGGACCTCATCCCTTTGGAGAGATGATCTGTGATGTAAGAAATGTCAACAGCATGCCATGAAGGATTTGCTGAACAAGTCCTTGAACTGTGGCCTCTAAAGCATTCAAGGCTTGCAGTGCCAGGACGTCAGAACCAGCCAATTGCTATTGATGACGACCCTGTGGCTAGGGCACCCATCCAAAGTTCTGTTTATCATTGTTTTAAAGTTGTTGCACAACCAAAGCATCTCATTGTGGATCCCCCTGGTCCCCTCCATCCTCAGGCACCACCTGTTCCTCTTCATTGTTATGTTGTAGCAGATGAAACACATCAAGAGGGTGGGGGTTCCCCTCATCTGACCAAAGATCCTCAATCAGCAAGTTGCCAGCCAGATTCATCCAGCTCAGCATGTAGACAAGTCATGTCAAAGACCATGCATGCCCCGATCTACCACCTTGACGAAGTACCAAGCTTCTAGGGATTAGTTTAGCCTCATGATAGAGGCATTTGCAACGACAAAGCCGAAGGCCCTCGGAATATTGTGCCAATGAAGCAGTTTGCCAGAACCAGCAACAACAAGGTCAATGGCTTCCACCGTCCTGTAGTGGATGGGAAAGCCCAATATCACGAACCAACCCATGCGAGTGAAGTTCTGCTACCTCCCATTGATTTCATAGTCATGCCGAACAAAAGAAATTTGAACATCATCCACATGAATCGGATCCCCCATGACCAGAGTGTCTTAGTAAAAGCAAGTTTCCATTGAGAACATAGCAATACCCGAAGGAGTAAGACATGAGAATCTCACCGGCATTCCCATGACATGCACTAGATGGTTCCTAATTTGAATCTTGTAATACTCCATACTGTTCTTCTGGGAGCACTTCGTCATCTTCCACAACAATGAGACAGTGTTCATGCATGGGATGGTTAATGCCCGAAAGGTGAACTACCGACCTTGCAAGTCTATTGTGGCCACTGTTTTCGACCTCAAAGTTGGGGTTGGGTATGAATCTGGTCGGGTTTACGGCAAAGTTTGCCATGGTTTGGTTTGTTGTGTAGAGGGCAAGCTCTCTGTTGATGTTTATGTCACAGAGTAAAGTTTGTGGAGAGTGGTATTGTGTTGATTCATATGAGATGGCATCCTCGAGCAACTCATGCTCCAAATTTATGGTCGATGGAACCGACGTAGTTGTAGCGGAGGCATTTTTGATCCGCCAGACCTTCCTCATTCTTATTTTTGCAAAACAATCCCTCCCAATGTGGCCATAGCCATAACATTCCTTGCACCAGACCTGGTTGCAACAATGGAGTTTGAAGTGGTCTGGACTGAGACAGTTGAAACAGAGCCTCGGAGACAACGGCCAAATCTGAGGCCATCAACATATTCCCCATGTTGCATTAGCCACGGGAGGCCATTTTTGTGGAGGTTGGAGCATGGAGGAAGACACCTGGCGCGAGGTTGGGGATGACTTCGCATGTCGGATCTTTTGTGGCTTGTTGATCCCGTGTGCCTACACACCTGCCACTCTGTAGCTGTGAGACCTATGTGCTTAATACATTGGCATTTATGTCAAAAGTGATGGTTTACATGCAATGTTTTGAATATACCTGTGAAACCCACTTTGGATTGTTCGAAATTGCAGGAACTCGCTTTGCACTGTCCGAAGTTACCGCACGTGAGTTTCGCTTTTGTTCATTTCGGAATGTCCGAACTTTTTTGTGTATATTGCATAGCTGTTGTTTGCACTATCCGAACTTTATATGTGCTGAAATATTTGTACAGCTGCTATGTTTTAACTTGCAATGTTTTAAACATGCTTTTTGGCTTATGGCAAGTTTTCTTAGTATTCTTTTCCTATGTTTTTGATGTGTTTTGGCTGATCATGGTGGACATTATCTTGCTATGTTTGCAAAATGCTTATGTGAGATGCTCACATAAGGTGTTGTGGTGATCAGACTAACGTGAGTCAAGTCGAGGACTTGTGATTGAAAGATTTGGTTGTTTAATCATGTGCAGGTGTTGCTTAAGGTCAAGACATGACTGGTGACGGTGATCCATTCAACTAGTCTTAGGGAGAAGATGAGGTTCAACAACCAAATTTGGGAGGAAGTCTGGTTGAGTTGATCGGGAGGTCACGTAACATGTTTGGGTCAAGAATAATGCATATGAAGGTATCGTGGATGTCGCTGGAAAGTTTTTGCACATGTGCCTGGGATGCATGGACGTGGCAAAACTGTTTCAAGGCGTGGTAAAGAGATATGGATGCGAAGATATGCCAGAAAGGTCCAACCGGCTAGTTTATGCTTCAGGCCAGCGGCTGAGGTGAAGATGGTTCGTTTATGAAAAGTATCGAGTTGGTTTGGTTAGATTTCATGTTGGTCATGAAGTTAAGTTATTTTAGGAATGTTTTGTACATTACTTAGTTGTTTGAAAGTCCTAAGATTGCTTCTATCTGCGTATGGAAGAGCTTGAGCAGTTATGGAAAGTTTCGGTTGAAACTGAGTAGAATTAGAGAGTCCTAGTTGGATTGGAGTTGTCTTAGGGCTGATTATATAAGCAAGGGAGACCAGAGCTCGTGGGTAGACGACTTTGGGCTGTTCCTCTTGTATTTTGATCAATAAAATTCGTAGTTTTAGAGGAGCTTTTGTGCCTTGTTCGTCTGACTTGTTTTTGTCAAGTCTTTCCCGTCGAGTTTCTGCGCAGCACGACCTTTCTTTGGTGTTTTGACCATAAGTTTTTACCCTGATTCTCTACAATTTCTACCACTTTTGTCAGGTTCATCACGTTTAGATTAGTTGCACACACTTGTTTCTCCAAAAGATTGTTTTTTTGCCGAGAGGTTTTTATAGCTTCCGCTAAAAAAGTTCAAATCTACCATTCACCCCCCCCCCCTCTGGTAGATTTTCACGTGATCTTTGATCCTAAAGTAGCCCATGTGGCTTTCTCCCCATTGGCTAATTAAAAAGCGGTGGACCCACTAGTCAGTGACTGCTAGGTTAATTTCCCAATCTGCTGTTGAAGAAAAAAATGCAGAAAATACTAGATGTTGTAAAAATCATAGCAATCAATAGAAAATTCCTTAAAATGTCAAATAAATTTTGTGGGATTCCTTGTGACCTATACATTGCACTGGAGCATTTCAATATGTATGAAACTCCTTGTATTTTTCTGATTAATTGTTTTCTCTAAATCACTTAGGAACTAGTACAGAAGCAATTACATTTGAAAATTCCCAATCTTTGCCAGAATAATATTCATAGTATACTTTAATCCCAGTAAAACTTCCTGCTTTATTAATCTTGATTACTGAGGTTGATTCTGGAGTTTTGTCTTGAGTTAATTCAAAGGTCAATAAAAGTCTACAAACATTTTCAGAAAATGACAAAACATTGTAAAATCCATAGATCCGTTTAGAAAGCTTGAAAAATTGTAAAATCGATTTTATTGGATTCATATTGAACTACCCTAACTGTTTGTACCATATGCTGATATGATAAAACCCCAAGTTTTATCTGTAAATTCATAAATGGGTAAATATTCAAAGATTTATTGAGACCAGAATCTTACTGATAGAATTCCGAAAATTTAGCTCGTATAAGTTCTACTTTGAAAGCTCAAGATTTTTAGTAATTGTATTCCCAACGAATTAAATTTCATACACCCCTTAGTCCATAAATAACTATATTTATGTATGTTTGCATTTGATTTGCATATCGAGTAGACGAAGGACCCAACGAGGATTTAAAGACTACTGACTTTGAATCATCGTGACAATAACACTATTGCGAAACAACAATGTGGCAACCCTTGGTTTTGCATTTGAGTGTTTTTTTAAAGTTTTGTTTTATACACTTTGTTGGATAGTATTGCTATGTGCATGAGATCTATAATGGATGGAATCCAATTGCATGGCCAAATATGACCAGATGGTTGGGTTATCCACGTGACTCATTTATCGAGAGGCTTTGCTTAACTGTAGGATGGAAGGATCGGTAGAAGACAACTAGTTGGAATTTACTTGCGAGATGGTAACCTTTTATCGACCAAAACCAAGTAGCTGAATTTTACTTGGGAGTGGAAGTCAAGTAGTGAAATCTACCTGGAAGATGACATTTTGTAGCTCACTCTTTAATTAAGTGAGATGTGGATGGGGAATTCGGTTTCTGTAAGTGGGAGCGCACAAGGGTTTCTCGACCCAACCGGTGGGACAGTACTTGTTACCACATTGGGCCTAGGTTGGTAATGGCAATGCTGATGTTGCAGGATTCAAATGTAGCCCCATCTGTGTAAGTTAAGGACCACGGCATGTGAGGCGCTGCTCGACAAGTATTGAGGACAAGTATTGAGATGTACCAGTTGCACACGAGATTTATGGGGTCTAGTAAACAGGCATAACTTGTTAATCTTAGTGTCGAGACTTTTTCAAATGCCTTAGGATGTCGGCTCTGTACAGTATATGTAAACTCTTTCATGAACTATGTCACTCCAGACAGATGCACTGTGAGAATTGCTACTACCCGAGACGATTGAACCGATTTAGCATGTAGGTGTCTTGTGAAAGGTTGCCACTTACGACGAGTATTAGAGATGACAACGCATCTCTTTTGTAAGTGTGTATGGGTCGTGCAAGTCGGGTTTTGAATGATTCTAATCACCGTCCCTCGTAGATATGACTATCGCTTGTTCACTGAGTCGTGACGTAGTAATAAAGAGTAGTTGGAACTTATGTTAGATGCAAATATGAATAATCTCTTGTATTGCAATATTGAATGTTTTAGAGATATTGCAAAATAAATTTGTGATTCTTGAAACAAGCAACTTGATGTGTAAAGATGAAAGCTAAGGTCACGTGTATTCGAGTTTATTTATGCAAATTCAACTTTCCTTTTATGATAGAGTCCCTGCATATAGAGTTTCATATATAAATGAGTCAGTTATGTCTTGTTGACTATGAGACCTATGTGTGCTGAAGATATTGGCTATGACGATAAAAGTTTTGAATACTAACAAAACACCTTTTAACAAGGTCCGAATCTAGGTTCGAGCTCCCGCAAGGTCTGACGATAGGTCCGGCTTTTTTTACGTAGCTCTGGCAAGGTCTGATGTAAGGTCAGACTTGCCTTGGCTAGGTCCGACATGTTTTGGCTAGGTCCAACTTGCTGTGGTTAGGTTCGACATGTTTTAGCTAGGTCCGGTGCTAGGTCCTGCTAGCTTTGGTAAGCTCTGGCGCTAGGTCCGACTAGCTTTGGTTAGCTCTGGCGCTAGGTCCAGTTAGCTTTGGCATGGTCCGGTGCCAGATTGTATTTGTTCTGCTTTTACCTTGCATATGTTTCAATCTTGATTTACACTTATAGAAAGTTTGCTTAGCATTCTTTTACTATGTTTTTGATCCGTTTTGGATGATCACGGCGGTTAATGTTTTTGCTATGGTTTGCAACATGCTTATGTGAGGTGCTTACGTAAGGTGTTGTGGTTTTCGGAACTAACGCGAGTCAAGTCGAGGACTTGTGCTCGGAAGTATCGGTTATTTATTCATGTGCAGGTGTTGGTTGAGTTCAAGACATGGCTGGTGACGGGATCCATTGAGTCTTAGGGAGAAGATGATGTTCAACAAAAAAGTTTGGGAGGATTTGTGATTGAGTTCATCGAGAGGTTGCGCAACCTGGTTGATGCAAGAACAATGCATATGAAGGTATCGTGGACGTCGTTGGAAGATGTTTGCATGTGTGCAAGGAGTGCATGGACGTGGCAACATGGTTCCAAGGTGTAAATAAGAGGAGCGGATGTAAAGAATTTGTCGAAAAGGCCCAACCGGCTTGGTTATGGACTCAGACTGTGGCTGAGTCATGTTTGACTCATATGGAAAGATTTGAGTTGGTTATTGTCGGTACCCTACGTACCGGGTACCCCACGATACTGCAAGAAAAGCTACGGAGTTGCACCTATCTGAGTTGAAGACCTCCGAAGGCTACACATGTCCTGCAACAATGGGCCCACCTCCCTGGTTTGGGTAGCTCCGGCGCCTCCACGTGTAACACAAGGCTGGACCTAAGTCCCTGTATAGGGAAGCTCCGGTCATGCCATGTGTCTAGTGGCCCCGGACCTAACCCCCAGTAGAGGGAAGCTCTGGTGCTGCCACGTATATAGCAGCTCTGAACCTGCCTCCCCATAGAGGGAAGCTCCGGAGCTGCCACGTGTCGAGCTTTTGGACATAAGCCACAACAGGAAGACTGCAAGATCTCCTATGGCACGGAAATTCAATGGGCAATTAAAGCAGCCGTTACAAGACCGGATTACGTGTCATTAATGCCATGTTAATGACACACGATCTGAAGACCTTTAGTACCTGTAATGCCGCCATTAAGGCACATTATCCCACTGTTAAGTATACTTAATATGTACAAATCATGTATTAGGTTATTAATGACCGTCGGGGCCACATGTTGCGCCAGGCAGACAATGTAACGACCAGTCCTTGGACTATAAAAGGGTTGTGCCGCACGGTACAAAGGGACAAGTCCAATCGACCCAACTGATACAAACACACTCAAACAATCAACAACAACCCCATTGAGTAGGGTATTACGCTCAGGCGGACCGACCACATAAAACTCTCTGTGTCACTCTCTTGTTCTTGATCTCATGCGCGCCGCAACCAATTACGAACCTCCGTCGACTACGATCTAGTAGTACTGAGGGAAGTGTCGATTGCACACTTCGACATTTGGCATGCCCGGAAGGGGCGCCTGAGATTTCGAGATGGTGAATTCCACTGCTAGATCGTCCAATGACCACACTGAGCAACCTGATGGAGGAAATCCCTCCAACATGCAACAGCCAGCTGGTGCTATTGTCCTGACGGGCGTCATTCCACCACCACCACCAACTGCTCTAGCAAACAATGCCGGACAACAGGATGGTCTCTTCTCGTCGATCACTGCATCGACGCACAACAACCCTGAGAACACAATCAACACGACATGTACTCTTCTGCAGCATCCACCGGCGCCCAGAGCTCCTCAAGGCACAATGGAGCAATGGCATGCTGATGTGGAGCATCTGGTTGCAGCAGCAGCCGATGCCATCAGCAACCAAGGTCCTCCCCCTTCGGGGCAGGCACCTTCCTAGCGAAGGGTCTTGTCTGGCAGACTTGGTCCTCGGATGTCACAGCACTGGAGGCGTGCACCCTCCAAGCAAGTGACGTCCCCACCCTCTGGGCACGCTGTATTCACACAGCTTCAAGGCTCTTGACTCATGATCCGCGGTCGGAGCTTGACCGTTGTTACAGGTAGCAGGACGGTCGCGTCCACATCAAGCGTGCTCGCGAAAGGCGAGAAGCTCAGGAAAACCCTTCTCCTTTGGGAGTAGGGGGCGGCTGTTTTGCCCTGGCTATGCACCTTTGCATGGTCTGATGGCCGCAGAAGTTCTGGCCTCATTTGCCAGAGAAATACAATGGGACTGTCAACCCCGTCGAGTTCCTCCAAATTTACTCCACCGCCATTATCACGGTGGGAGGTAATGAGGCCGTGATGGTCAGTTATTTCCCTGTGGCTTTGACTACAACGAGGTTCTAGTTCATGAGTCTTCCGCATTACTTCATCAATAGTTGGGCGGAGCTATGCCACCAGTTTAGTGCCAACTTTGGGAGCTCTTACATCCGACCTGGAACAGAGCTGGACTTATTTGGCGTAGAGAAGAAGGCGGGAGATTCACTGTGATCGTTCATCCATCGATTTTCCCAGGTACGGAACACAATTCCTTCCATCTCCAATGCATCTATCGTTGTTGCATTTCGACAGGGCATCAGAGATAAGAAGATGTTTGAGAAGCTAGCGACGAAAGAAGTCACCAGCATCACAGAACTTTTCAGCCTGGCCGAAAAATGTGCTAAGGATGCGGAGGTCCGTGAAATGCACTCCAAAGTAGCTCTGGGGGCTGGATAAAACACTTCCAAGGCTGAAGCCACTGCCCCCGGCAGTGGCAAAAAGAAAAAAATTCCAACGACAAGAAGAAGTTGTCAACCAGCACGCTTGCTGCTGCTGCTCCTGCAGCTCTGGGTAGTCATGGGCCACGCCCCGAGAAACGTCCTCGACCATCATCTAAAGATGGTGGTGATCAAAAGATGTGGTGTCTGATCCATATAACGGATATTCACAATCTTGAAGATTGTCGTGAGGTCCAAAATCTTGTCGAGCACATCAGTAAGCGCCGAGAAGAAGCTCCTTTCTGCCAGCGGGAAGGAAAGCAGAAAGTCGACGAAGCTTCGGGTGGTCAAGAGCTGGGCTTCTAGGACCCCAAGAAGGTCTTGAAGGCTGTGTACAACACCGTTGACGACGATTCTGACATCTCCAACAACGAGTGTCAGAAGACCCTTAATACCATATATGGAGGGTCTTGGGATATCACCTCCTGTAGCGTCCTCAAGACTATGCATTCGGAGATGGCTGCCACAGCTCCTAACGCCAAGGCAGAACCCCATCATAAGTGGATGGACACTCCCATCACTTTCGATGCTTCAGACTGCCCAAGAAACATGATCGAAGCTGGACAACTGCCGTTGATGGTGTCTCCTACCATCAATATCGTCCACCTCTACCATGTCTTGGTTGATGGAGGGGCAACACTTAACCTCCTCAGCTATGAAGCGTTCATCAAGATCCACCTAAAACTCTCGGACCTTCACCCTTCACGTCCTTTCTCCAGGGTAGGTCCGAAGGCCATCAGTCCTCTCGGCTCAATTACACTCCCAGTGACCTTTGGGACTCAGGAGAACTACATGACCGAGAAGCTAGTCTTTGACGTGGCACACACCAGCTTACCCATCAACGCCATCCTAGCCAGGCCAGCCCTGTACAGGTTTATGGCCGCAGCACACTACGACTATTTGGTGTTGAAGATGCCGACACCTTCAGGTGTTCTCCAAATCTGTAGAGATCGCACTTCTGGACTCACTGCGGTGGAAGAACTCCATGCGCTTGCAACAGCGCAGGAGGAAGCATCCGGCAAGGAGCTAGCTTCTCAACCTCCGAGCACTCGCCATCGAGGCTCAACCTCTGCACCACGTGTGCAGCCAAGCGGCGACACCGACATTCCCATCAAAGTCATCCAAATTGGTTCTGATGCTGCCGAGACCACCCGTATATCAGGAGGTTTTGACAACAAATAGAAACTCGTGCTAATAACTTTCCATCGGGCGAATCTCGGCGTGTTTGCCTGGCAAATGTCACAAATGCCTGGGATCCTTAGGAGGTGATTGAGAACAATCTGAAGATATACCCTGACGCACGAGCAATACACTAGAAGCCCCAGAAGCGATCAGTCGAGCGGCAGAACTTCATCAGACAAGTAATCAAGAAGCTGCTGGAAGCTAGTTTCATCTGGGAGGTTCATCATCCATGATGGCTGGCAAACCGAGTCGTTGTACCTAAGGCCGGCGGGAGACCTCAGATGTGTATCAACTACATCACCTTGAATAAAGCATATCCAAAAGACCCATTTCCACTAACTAGGATAGACCACATTGTGGATTCCACCTCCACATGTGAGTTATTGTGTTTCCTAAATGCATATTATAGATATCATCAAATCCGAATGTCTAGGGAAAATGAAGAGCATACTTCCTTCATACTAGTAGATGGGCTGTATTGTTATACTAAGATGCCATTCGGTCTCAAAAATGTTGCTCCAACTTTTGTGCGAGCCATGCACAAGTCAGGAGATTGTCAACACCTGCCGCTCAGCCAGGGCGAAGGGGCAAGACTAGCATCTCGAAGTTGGCAGTCCTGGTGCCCCTGTTACCATGGTGTCCACCAAGGATCATAGGTGCTGCAGGAAGCTCCGAGCAACCCAGCGCGCAAAATCTGGAGGCTCAAGTTAGCTCTGATGCATGGATCTCGAAGATCCAGAACTACTTGAAAGACAACATCCTTTGTGAAGAAGGTGCATCTGCTGACCGGATCGTCATTTTGGCTAAAAGATACACACTGGTAGAAGGGGATCTCTACCGGTGTGGTGCTAATGGCGTCCTAATGCGGTGCACTGCTCGGGAAAAAGGACGCGATCTCCTTGCGGAAATCCATGGAGGCGAGTGTAGGAACCACACATCTTCCTGCACGTTGGTCGGTAAAGCCTTCCGGCATGGCTTTTACTGGCCTACAACACTCCAGGATGCAATTGAACTGGTAAAAAAGTGTGAAGCGTGCCAGTTCCACACGAAAAAAATTCACACACTGGCCCATTCACTGCAAATGATACCTCCTACATGGCCATTCGCTATATGTGGGATGGACATTTTGGGTCCTTTCCCAAAAGCTGTCGGAGGTTACAGGTTCATGTACATCGCCATCGACAAGTTCACTAAGTGGCCGATGAAAGTGCATCTAGGTATCCCCTGTGGGTTTTGGATGATTTATGACAAGCAAATGAAATACTAACCATTTTGTTAAGATGAGCACAGGTTCTAATTAGAAAATGAGCAAAGTTCCAAAAAGAAAGGAGAATGAACAGTAATGTGGAAAAGAGCTCAAGGAACAAGTGTAGTAGATTATTGTGTATCATGTGTGTTAAGGAGACACACCCCTAAGAGATAAAGAACAATTATTCTCACACATTGCACAAATTCATACAGGACCGGACTAGTCCGACTGACACTGGACTAGTCCGATATCTTTCTGCACAAGATCGGACAAGTCCTCACAATGCGAACTTGTCCTCACAGTCCAGTCTTTCACTGAACAGACTAGTCTGATATTCCCATGGACTAGTCCAATATATCTCTGAATAGAATCGGACTAGTCCTCCCAAGTTCGGACTAGTCCTCAAAACATTTCACAAGTTACACAAAATTGGACAAGTCCGATCCCGCACCGAACTAGTCCAAAGATTTCTAGAACCCAAATCGGACATGTTCGCTCTCAGCCGAACAAGTCCGATCTTTCGGGACACCTAGGGTTTGCTACACACAGCACACCAGACTAGTCCGGTGTCCACCACGGACTAGTCCGATATTCCTAAACCCTAACGGTAACTTTTGGTAACCCCATATAAATAGGTGTACACAACCCATCTTTCAACTCTCGACCCCCTGCACCGTTACACCTCCCAAGAGCCTAGAAAACACCTCTCTCCATGAAATCAAACGCAACAAAGATCAATCCCTTGAGGATACACTTTTGATCATTGGAGAGACACAGTTCATCACTCATTGAGCTCTTGGTTTCTTTCCCTAACACACTCCTATGGTTTCCATTATGATCTTTCTAGTGTGTTCCTGGTGGTGTTCATATTGTAATCTTGGGGAGCCCTCAACGTGTGAGAAGCCCCCTTGAATTTGGTTATTTGCCCTTTGTGATAAGTGAAGAGGACTGGCCTCCGTGGTGATCCGACGAGGGTAGGGTTGGAGAAGACCTGTTCCTTTTGTGGACTCCTAAACGTGGATGTAGGTTGCCTCTATGGGAACCGAACCACGGGATATAGTGCTTGTGTTCTTTCTTTGCGCACATTGTTCTTACATTTCATACATATCTAGGGTTTCAACCAATCTTATTCACATTACGTTGAAACATTGAATATAAGATTAACTTGTGGTACATCCTAGTTCATAATTAAGTAACACTTCAATTACAAGTATATTTCCGCTACATACATCTTATGATCAAGATAATCAATCAGATTTGATAAACCTAGTCGGTACACACCGGACTAGTCCGCACTCAACCGGACTAGTCCAATATCTCGAGGTTTGATTTGGTTATTAAGTGTTGTAGGTTCCGATAGAAAATCAAAAAGGCCTATTCACCCCCCTCTAGGCCACATTCAATTGGTATCAGAGCGAGGTTCTTCAAAAGGAGACTAATCGCTCGAAGAGATCATATCGGACATGAAGGACGTACACAAGAGCAACAACCAAGAGATGGTTGACGAAGAGAAGAACCAAAAATTGGAGAGGCTCCTCGAGGCCATTCAAGACTTCGAGGATGACGATGAGGAGACGCCGGAACTAAAGGCGCTCCTAAGGAAGAAAACTCTTTCCAAGGGAAAAGTAAAGATGGAAGATGAGAAGAAGAAGAAGGGGAGTAGTCACACCGACTACTCGTGAAATCCTTTTAATTATGATCGCCTAAATTCTAACAACAATCATGATCTATCTATTCCACTTGGAAAAGCCCCACACTTTGACGACAATGACTACTCAATGTGGAGGCAAAACATGAAAATGCACTTGATTTCCCTCAATCCATGTTTGTGGCACATAGTATACACAGGAATAGACATCCCGAATGATGATGAGGAGCTCACACCTAGCCAAGAGCAAGCAATCCATAAAAATGCCCAAGCTGCTGCAGTCATTACTTCATCACTTAGTCGTGATGAGTTTACAAAGGTGGATGGACTCGAGGTCGCAAAACAGATATGGGATACATTGCAAACCGCACATGAAGGCAATCGTCATGTGCGAGATGCAAAAATAGAGATGATTGAAGGCGAGCTGGGAAGATTTGCCATCGAAGAAGATGAGTCGCCACAAGATATGTAAAATCGACTAAAGACGCTCATCAACAAGGTGCGAGCATGTGGAAGCAAGAAGTGGAACGACCACTAGGTGGTGAAGCTCATTTTTAGAGACTTCATGCATCGCAATGTTACCTTGTGCTCGACGATACAAGAAAGTCATGGGTGCAAGAAGATGACCCCGGATGAGCTACTTGGGAAAATCATCAACTTTGAGATGATGGAAAAACAAGCCAAACATGTTAAGGAGATTGCCAATCTCACCTCGGCAAAAAGAAAGCGATCGCTCTAAAGTCCACCCTTAAGCCCTTGTCTAAATAAGCTCGAGAAGCTCAACTAGAAGAAGACGGTGATGATGAGAGCAGTGACTTAGATGAAGATGACATGATACTATTCATGAAGAAATTCAAGAGAATGATGAAGAAGATACAAGGGGCTAAATCGAGTGAAGTGAAGTACAAGGAAAAATCAAGACCGAAGTTGAGGCGGGCATGCTATAATTATGGTGAGTATAGCCACTTTATAGTTGATTGCCCATATGAAGAGAACAAGAAGAAGACCAAAGAAGCGAAGCCTCAACCCAAGAAGTTCTTCAAGAAGAAGAAGCAAGCTTAACAAGCGCATCTTGGGAAAGAATGGTACTCAAATGATGGGTCCTCATCCGAAGAAGAAGAGGAGATGGCTAGCATAGCCATCGAAAAGACATCCATGAAGTCCACTCTCTTCCCCACTCTTGGCGCATGAAAGGGGAACGACACTTGCCTCATGGCAAAGGAAGGTAAACGCAAGGTAACTACCAAATCCTCTTCTGTGCATTCCTATTCTAGTGATAGTGAAATTAATAGTGATAATGAAGATATTCTCATTGGATTAGATAAGAAAACAACCGCAAAAATGAAAATTTTACTTCATCAACTTGTTGAGAAGGATAAGTTGATACATCATCAATAAGACATGATTATCTCCCAAAAGGAGGAATATGTTGAACTTGACAAGCTTCTAGAACTTGAAAAGGAGCGAAGCAAGTCACTAGGGCTTGAGTTAGCTTCAAGCAAGGAAGCTTGCTTGGAGTTAAGCGACTCAAATGCTACAATCAAGGACGAACTTTCTAACCTAATCAAGGTTAACAAGATCCTTGAAGTGCATGTTGAGTCATTCAAGCAAAATGACCCTTCATCCTCTTCAAGCTCACCTTCCCAAACCCTTAAAACTGAAACTGCTTCTACTTGTGCATGTGATAAAGTTGACACCAACTTGAAAGACAAGTCAACTTCTAACAAGGATAAGCATCTTGCCCAAAGTGGCATATTTTACAAGGAGAAGGTCAAATATGCACGTAGTGCATACTTGGCCACAAGACCCCCTAATGTCAAATATGGCATTGGGTATTCCTATGGCGGAAAGCAAAATGCTAGAAACCATAAGAATAGCAAGGAGAGCATTATCTTTATAAAAGGAAGACCCTTTCAAACTGGAAAATCCAAATTTAACACATCCAACATGCATGATCACCGGACTAGTCCGGTCAGGGTCCGCACAAGTCCGGTCCTCCGGACAAGTCCGATCTCCCAGACTAGTCCTATTTATAAACAACAAGAGTTGCTATTTAGAACTTTTGATGCATATTATGTGTTAATGAGAAGTAATATTGGTAAGATTTATGCTCATTATGTTGGGCCACGCCATGAGAACACCAAGTCTCATGTGTGGGTGCCTAAATCCCTTGTGACTAACCTAAAAGGACCCAAGCAAGCTTGGGTACCTAAAACCAAGGCATGATTTGTTTTTGTAGGCCTATTCCTTCGGTGGATCTAAAATGGGTGCTAGCCAGTGGCTGCACCAACCATATGACCGTAGAAAGAAGGATGTTCGTTGAGTATGAAGAAAATGAGGATCCAAGTGAGGTCATCTATTTTGGAGACAATAGTCAAGGAAAGGTGCTTGGTACCGGTAAAATTGTCATATCCTCTCATCACACTCTTTCTCATGTATTACATGTTGATTCCTTAGATTATAACCTGCTGTTCATATCTCAATTATGTGACAAAGGTTATAATTGCTTGTTCACTAATGAGGGTGTGACCGTCTCTAGGAGGAGTGATGGTTCCATTGCATTCAAGGGTATGTTAAAGGGAAAGCTTTACCTTGTTGACTTCAACAAAGATAAAGTTGAACTTGACAAATGTTTGATTGCAAAGACCAACATGGGTTGGTTGTGGCATAGACGGCTAGCACATGTTGGTATGAGGAATCTTCAAAAACTCCTCAAGGGCGATCACATCCGAGGTTTGAAGGATGTTGTTTTTGAGAAAGACGGGCCTTGTAGCGCGTGCCAAGCCGGAAAGCAAGTTAGAGCACCTCATCCCGCTAAGAACGTCATGACTACAACAAGACCGCTCGAGTTACTCCACATGGACTTATTCGGTCCAATTGCTTACATCAGCATTGGCGGTAACAAATATGCATTAGTAGTTGTTGATGATTTTTCTCGCTTCACTTGGGTTTTCTTTTTACATGATAAGGCAGAAACACAATGAATGTTGAAGAAATTTTTTAAGCGTGCTCAAAATGTGTTTTCATTGACGATCAAGAACATTCGAAGCGACAATGGCACGAAGTTCAAGAACACACAAGTTGAGGAGTACCTAGATGAAGAAGGCATAAAGCTTGAGTTTTCAGCTCCTTACTCCCCTCAACAAAACGGAGTTGCCGAAAGGAAGAACCGAACCCTCATAGAGATGGCGAGAATAATGCTCGATGAGTACAAGACCTCGAATCGATTTTGGGCGGAAGCGGTCAACACTGCTTGCCATGCCATAAATTGACTTTATCTTCATCAACTACTTAAGAAGACATCTTATGAGGTACTCACCGGTAACAAACCTAATATTTCATACTTTCGAGTTTTCGGTTCCAAATGCTTTATTTTGAACAAGAAGCCTAGGACTTCAAAGTTCGATTCAAAGTCCGATGAAGGTTTCTTGCTTGGTTATGATTCGAACACTTACGCCTATCGTGTCTTCAACAAGACCTCCGGACTTGTTGAAGTAGCACGTGACGTAGTGTTCGATGAAACTAATGGCTCCCAAAAGGAGCAAGTTGTGTGTGCTAGAGAGAGAAGACGATTCTTGTCAAGCATTGAGAAGAATGGTGTTAGGCGATGTTCTACCACAAGAGCCACCTCTACATATGCATGAGGAAAATGAACCACAAGAGGAGGCCAATGATCAAGGGGGAGCTTCCATACAAGATCAACCTCAAGAAGACGAAAATGACCAACAAGTCAATGAGGGCAACCATTTAGGGGGAGAAGAAGATGATCATGAAGATTCAAGGCAGCAAGTACCACACCCAAGAGTGCACCAATGCGTCAAAAGGGATCACCCAATCGACAACATCATCGATCATCCAAAAGGGAGTAACCACTAGATCACGCATAGCTAATTTTTGTGAGCACTATTCATTTGTATCCTTTTTGGAACCGCACAGGATTGAGGATGCATAGAAGCATAAGGATTGGGTAGTGGCCATGCAAGAAGAACTCAATAATTTCAAGCGAAACGAGGTGTGGGAACTAGTCGAAAAACCCAAGTCCAATGTCGTCGGTGCAAAATGGGTCTTCCGCAACAAACAAGACGACACGGGGTGGTGACAAGGAACAAGGCATGACTTGTGGCCAAAGGGTATTCACAAGTCGAAGGTTTGGATTTTGATGAGACCTTTGCTCTCGTAGCTAGACTTGAGGCTATTAGAATATTACTTGCATATGCTACTCACCGTGATTTCAAGCTCTATCAAATGGATGTGAAAAGCGCCTTCCTCAATGGACCAATCAAGGAGGAGGTTTATGTGGAGCAACCCCCCTGGGTTTGAAGATTAAGAGTGCCCCGACCACGTATTTAAATTGCGTAAGGCTGTCTACGGCCTCAAACAAGCTCCTAGAGCTTGGTATGAGCGTCTTAGAGATTTCTTAATTAAAATGGTTTTAAGATCAGTAAAGTATATTATACATTGTTTACAAAGAACATTGACAATGATCTCATTGTTTGTCAAATTTATGTTAATGATATAGTCTTTGGTTCAACTAACAAATCTTTTTGTGAGGAATTTAGTATGATTATGAAAGATAGGTTTGAGATGTCTATGATGGGAGAGCTAAAGTACTTCTTGGGATTCCAAGTGAGGCAACAAAAGGAAGGGATGTTTATAAGCCAAACTAAGTACACTCAAGACATACTCAAGAAGTTTGGAATGGACATGGAGAAGCCCATAAAGACTCCCATGGCAACAAATGGCCACTTGGATCTCAATGAAGATGGACCAAACGTCGATCAAAAGGTATATCACTTCATTATTGGATCTCTACTCTACTTATGTGCATCTAGGCCATACATTATGTTGAGTGTATGCTTGTGTGCAAGGTTTCAAGCCAACCCAAAAGAGTGTCATTTGACAGCGATTAAGAGAATCTTGCGGTATTTAGTTCATAAACCCAACCTAGGACTTTGGTACCCCAAAGGTACCAAATTCAATCTCATTGGTTACTCCAATGCAAATTATGCCGGATGCAAAGTAGATAGAAAAAGTACCTCCGGTACATGCCAATTCCTCGGTAGATACCTAGTTTCTTGTTCCTCCAAGAAACAAAACTCCATTGCCATATCCACGGCCGAAGCGGAGTATGTTGCATCCGGGAGTTATTTTGCTCAACTCGTTTGGATGCGACAAACTCTAAGGGTTTACGGTTACAATATGAACCGCATTCCACTCCTTTGTGATAATGAGAGTGCCATTAAAATTGCCCATAATCCCGTTGAGAACTCTAGGACCAAACACATAGACATCTTGCATCACTTTTTGAAAGTCCATTCAATGAAGGGAGATATAGCCATTTCACATGTCAATACCGAAATACAACTAGCTGACATATTCACACAACCACTTGATGAAAAATGCTTTTGCGAACTCTGAAATGAACTAAACATCCTCGATGCTTGGAGTGTGGCTTGAAATCTTGTATACCTGAATGATATCTTCAAAATTCATTGATTCTGTTGTGAAAATCATCTCTGTCAATAATTCCGAAAAACTATGTCAATTACTAGATCTTGGTGAATCATGGTCATCGCTTGATTGTTGAATGCTTACTAATCATATTCATCAAGATTATTTGGTGTGTGTTTGCTCCCTAATTTTCTTAATAAGTACCTTCGAATATATACGAATAGACTAAGCACATCTGGTCTGGTGACCACGGACTAGTCCGTGGTTACCCGGACTAGTCCGCCCATGCAGACTAGTCCGCAGTGTGACGGTTAGGTCGGGCTAGTCTAGCAGACCACGGACTAGTCCGATATAGTCTCTGGAAAAGTTCTGAGTAGTCCGATCATTTTTGTATTTGTCCAATTCTTCGTGTCCTTAACCCTAGCCGCCGCCAAACCCTAATCTTCCTCACCCCACACTTGCCTCAAGCTTTCTCTCTCCATGCTCGAGCTCCCCAAGGCGATTCTTTGATTCCTCCATCAAAACATCGCAAGTTTGGGTGGAAATTGACCTTCTTCGCATTGGGATTGAAGACCACGGACTTGTCCGCTCCTTCAACCCCTACATCTCCGCGAATCAAACAATCTCGGTAAATTTTCCTCCCAAACCCTAGAAATTGCTATTTTCTTCGTTTGTGGTCAACTAGCTTGGTTCCTTTCACTATATACATGCTTCCTTGATGTATTACATTGATGCTAAGCTAGTTATGCATTAGGAATCACCATTTGTCTCATAGTTAGGGTTTTAGAGGTTGAACATCGGACTAGTCCGGTCCAGGTACGGACAAGTCCGGTCAACCGGACTAGTCTGTGCCTGTACACCGAACGAGTCCGATTTTTCTGGACTCAACCCTAACTTCTCAATTCCTCAATGCAACTCCTTTCCATCTATTCTCATCAATGCCTTGTGAAATCTATTCTCAGGACAATGTCGAGCACCAACGACAAAATCTCTGATTTCGAGGCTGAGATGGACCACGAAGCCGTGCTTCGGTCCTCGACGAGCCTTAGCAAGAAGCGCCAAGAGCGCCCTTCCGAGCCGGCACCTTCTCCTCCCCATGCTCGAAGGAAGGTGCTCGCGAAGAAGCCAGCATCCAAGGCTTCTGCTGGAGGTGGCCCTCGCCAAGCCAAGGGCAAGGGCAAAGGAACTGCAACGGGCCCGATTGGCCCCCTAAAGCTGTCAGCTCCAAGAGAAGGGGCCATGGATCCCGCAGGGGAGAGATTCAACGGAAAGGGCAGTGACACGGTTGCCAAGTCCACGAATGTTGATTGTTACAGTCATCCGAAGCAAGCTGCCAATGGGAGGTTTTGGAGCAATTTTCATGCAAATTTCTACAAGACCGTCTATCTCCCAATGAAGACGCCCATGGTGTGCAGCCAATGAATAGATTGGTCGCACTTTGAGAAGAAGGGTTGCTCACCCTTTGTTGAGGTGGTCGAGGCAATGTAAAGGCATGGCCTGAGGGACCTCTTCTCTTTCAGGAACAATTGGAATGATGAGGTCATCGTGCAGTTCTATGCGACGTGCCACTTTGCTAGTGACGAGGAAGAGCGGGTGACTTGGATGACTCACAGATCCAAGTACATCGTTACCTAAGAAGAGTTTGCAATATTTCTGCATCTTGACACATCAAGCAATGACAACCTGATCATCCACATCATTGTGTCATTGAGAAGGACAGGATGAAGTTTCTCTATGAATCCAACTCCAAGTTCAAACCCCCTTCTACCAAGAATATGAAGCATTTCTTTGTGGTGTTGAACAGGGTTCTAAGGAAGACAAGTGCCCCCAAGGATGGGGATGCTCAGAGTGTGCAGGGGTACCTCAGGATCTTGATGAAGGTCATTAGCGAAGACAGTAAATTTGATGTCTTTGACTATATTTGGACTGATGTGGTCAACATCTCCTGCACGCCGAACAGGTCCTGTGTCTACGCACCTTACCTCATGTTTATGATTGAGAAGGTCACAGGAATAGAGTTCGTCAAGGACGTGGAGCACCTTCCCTTGAGGCCCTAGATGCCTCAACATCCAAGTATTCAAGCTGCTCCATCTCTGGCTTCCATTCCTGAGGCTCCAGCCAATGCTAGTGCCAGAGCTAGGGCTGCTCCCGCCACTAGGGCCCCTCCTCAATAGGGGTCCCCAAGTGGTATCTTGAAGTACCTGACTGCCATTCTTGCCTCCTGCAAAAAGTCCAAAGTGAAGGCCCACAAGATCAACAAGAGAAGAAAGGCTGACATGAGATATGTCAAGGAGAATGTGAAGCAGATTTGCTAAAAGCTAGAGGTCAAGCCCATTGGATCTCCAGTAATTTCTGACGACTCCAACTCTGATTTCACCGATCTCGAGCCCTTGACTCCCTCCGAACTTGCCTATTTTGGCATTGGGGACTCGAGTGGTTCCGCTCCTCCTCCTCCTCCTCCTCCTCCTCCTCCTCCTCCTCCTCCTCCTCCTCCTCCTCATCATCATCAGCCAGAGGATGAAGATGAAGATGACGGTGACGAGAGGACCGATAGCAAGGCTTGAAGACTTTAGGTCCCTCCTCTCCTTCCTTTTGGTGTCTTGATGCCAAAGGGGGAGAGACTGAGGGGCAGTCTTAGATTTTAGCTGTAGGATGCGAGGAGAGCTTCTTTTTATGACTTTTTTCTATTTTGTGGGTTGTAAAACTTTTAATATGCTCTTATGGTACTTTTGGTCCTGTGATGCAATGTTTTGATCTACTTCTAAAGAAATTGACAAAATCTATGATTTTCCCTTAAGAATGACATATATGCTTGTTGTTAATATTTTGATATCAATTATGTCATTCTCATCATGATTATTGTTTCTATACACTTAGTTCTGCATCCCACCATAAAGAGTGCACATATGGGTCATGTTTTCATTTCATAATGTGTTCTAAACTCATATGTGCACACTTTATGAAAATCTCAACATTTTATCATATTTTGTGAAATCTCAATTGGTTGACATCAATCACAAAAAAGGGGGAGATTGAAAGTGCATCTAGGAATCCCTTGTGGGTTTTGGATGATTTATGACAAGCAAATGAGATCCTAACCACTTTGTTAAGATGAGCACAGGTTCTAATGAGAAAATGAGCAAAGTGCCAAAAAGAAAGGAGAATGAGGAGCAATGTGAAAAAGAGCTCAAGGAACAAGTGTAGTAGATCATTGTGTATGTAGTGTGTTAAGGAAACAAACTCCAAGAGCTCAAGCACAATTATTCTCGCACATTGCACAAATTCATACAAGAACGGACTAGTCCGACTGACATCGGGCTAGTCCGATATCTTTTTGCACAAGATCGGACAAGTCCTCACAATGCGGACTTGTCCTCACAGTCCAGTCTTTCACTGACCGGACTAGTCCGATATTCCCACAGACTAGTCCGATATCTCTCTGACTAGAATCGGACTAGTCCTCCCAGTGTAGATTAGTCCTCAAAACACTTCACAAGTTGCACAAAATCGGACAAGTCCGATCCCGTACCAGACTAGTCTGAAGATTTCCAGAACCCAAATCGTACAAGTCCGCTCTCAGCCGGACAAGTCCGATATTTTGGGACATCTAGGGTTTGCTACACACAGCACACCAGACTAGTTCGGTGTACACAACGGACTAGTCCGATATTCCTAAACCCTAACGGTAACTTTTGGGAACCCCACATAAATAGGTGTACATGGCCCATCTTTCAACTCTCGACCCCCTGCGCCGTCACACCTCCCAAGACCCTAGAAAACACCTCTCTCCACGAAATCAAACACAACAAAGATCAATCCCTTAAGGATACACTTTGGATCATTGGAGAGACACGGTTCATCACTCATTGACCTCTTGGTTTGTTTCCCAAACACACTCCTGTGGTTTTCATTGTGATCTTTCGAGTGTGTTCTTGGTGATGTTCATATTGTAATCTTGGGGAGCCCTCAACATGTGAGAAGGCCCCTTAAATTTGGTTATTTGCCCTTTGTGATAAGTGAAGAGGATTGGCCTCTGTGGCAATCCGACAAGGGTAGGGTTGGAGAAGACCCGATCCTTTTGTGGACTCCTCAACGCGGATGTAGCTTGCATCTGTGGGAACCGAACCACGGGATAAAGTTCTTGTGTTCTTTCTTTGCGCACATTGTTCTTACACTTCATACATATCTAGGGTTTCAACCAATCTTATTCACTTTACGTTGAAACATTGAATATAAGATTAACTTGTGGTACATCATATTTCATAATTGTGTAACACTTCAATTACAATTATATTTCCGCTGCATACATCTTAGGATCAAGATAATAAATCAGATTTGATAAACCTAGTCGGCACACATCGGACTAGTCCGCACTCGACAGGACTGGTTCGAGACCTCGAGGTTTGATCTGGTTGTTAAGTGTTGCAGGTTCTGAAAGAAAATGAAAAAGGCCTATTCACCCCCCCCTCTGGGCCACATTCAGCCGGAAGTTACTCCAGTTGTGACAATGTAGGATCATAGAGCACATGTAAAGCTACTAGAGGGGGGTGAATGGTAGATAAAAACTTTTCAGCAGAAGCAACGAAAACACCCCTTGGTAGAAAATTGATTTGTTGAACAAACCGTGTTTGTGACTAAACTAAACGGTTTTAACTGTGAAAAAACTAGTAAAGATTGTAGAGAATCAAGTCACAAAGACGTCACAACAAGAATCACGAAAATCCATCAAGAGAAACTCAAGTTACGATTGAAAGATCGAACAAAGGTCAATTTGTCCTACCCAAGAAAAACAGTTCTGGAATACTACAAAGAAACACCTGTAGATTAGAAACCACAAATCCAATGACCGTGAATTTTTCACAGATGATAGAAAATTAAGTTGTGAAGATAGCCCAAGAAGAATCAAGTTAAACGAATATGTAAAACTCGAGTTATGATAAAACCACCGAAGCAAGATAGTGTTGTGTAGAAACTTGACGAGAAGGACTTGAAGAAAACAAGTCGGACGAACAAGGCACAAAAGTTCCTTCAAATTACGAATTTTATTTATCAAAACACAAGAGGAACATCCCCAAAGTCTAACTAAACTCATAGATCGAAACTTTCCATAACTCCTCAAGACTCTTCTATACGCAAATAGAAGCAATCTTAAGACTTCCAAACACTTTAGGAACATATCCCACATTCCTCAAACAACTCAAACTCGTGACCCACAGGAAATCCTATCATAACCAACTCAAAACTTTCCATATTTTAGTCAAACACGACTCAGCCGCAGCCTGTGTCCATGACCTAGTCGGTTGGACCTTTTTAACCAATTTTTTAGGTCCACATCTCTTCATCATGCCTCAAAACCATGTAGACACGTCCATGCACTCCTTGCACACGTGCATACACCTTCCAAAAACGTCCACGATACCTTCATATGCATTGTTCTTGATTCATACATGTTGTGCGACTCCGCGATCAACTCAACCATAATTCCTTCCAAACTTGGTTGTTGAACCTCATCTTCTTCCTAAGACTAGTTCAATGGATCCCATCACTGGCCATGTCTTGAACTCAAGCAACACCTACACATGAATAAACAACCAATACTTCTGAGCACAAGTCCTTGACTCTCATTAGTTCCGAAACCACAACACCTTACGTTAGCACCTCACATAAGCATGTTGCAAACCATAGCAAAAATGGAATCATCCATAACCACCAAAACACACCAATAAAATAGTAAAATATTACTAAGAAACTTTCTATCAATGTAAAGCAAGTACGAATCATTGTATGATAAAAGTAGAATCATTGCGATCAAGATCGGAACTTTGCCAAAGCTCACCGGACCTTGAATGGGAGCTTACCAAAGCTAGTAGAACCTAGCACTAGAGCTTATCAATGCTAGTCAGACCTAGCGCCGGAGCTAACCAAAAGTAGTCAGACCTAGCGCTGGAGCTTACCAAAGCTAGTCGGGCCTAGCCAAAGCAAGTCGGACCTTACGTTGGACCTTGCCAGAGCTACCCAAAACAAGTCGGACCTATCGTCGAACCTTGCTGGAGCTCGGACCTAGATGACAAAGGTGTTTTGGTAGTATTCAAAACTTTTATCACCATAGTCAATGTATTCAGCACACATAGGTCTCACAGATAATCAACAAGCAATCTGCTATCAAGATCTTGAAGTCCATAGTCTGTAGATTTGGAGTTCCGAACAGAGTCATCATTGACAATGGAACCCAATTCACAAGTGCAGCATTTCAAAACTATTGTGAAGACCTCGACATTCAAGTCAGCTATGCATTAGTAGCTCACCCGGCAAGTAGTGGCCAAGCCGAGAGAGCAAATGCAGAAGTATTGAAAGGACTCAAGACGCGTACTTACGAGCGCCCGAAGAAACATGGAGCCAACTCGATAGAGGAGCTTCCGTCTGCTCTATGGGCGAGCAGTACAACACCTAACCGGTCAACTAGAGAGACTTCCTTCTTCTTGGTGTACGCAGTTGAAGAGGTTCTTCCTCCGAAGATCACCATGGGGTCGCTCCGGGTCCAGACCTTCGACGAAGCCGCGCAAGACAAGCTCTATCGTGAAGACCTTGACCTCGTCAACTTGGGAAGGTGCCAAGCAGCTGTTCGGAATGCATGATATCGCTAGGCGCTTCGGCACTATCTCCAAAGACATGTGTGAAACCGACAGCTTGAATTGGAAATCTGGTGCTACAGAGAATACTAACTCATGATGGGATGAACAAACTATCCCCCAGCTGGGAAGGTCCCTTTCGAGTGATCAAAGTATCTCGTCCCGGATGCGTTCGCTTGGCAACAGAGTATGGGACTCCGCTTCCTAATCCATGGAACATTGAGCACCTCTGTATGTTTTATGCTTAGTTTCATGGAGGTGAGTCTGTAATTACACATAATGTAAGTTATAGAGTCTATGGATGGAGTCGGGTAGGTCATAAAGGAGAACATCCAGACCCCTCTGGGAGGGTCCAGGCAGTTCAAGCACATTTGACTTTGTCCCTGTACTAAAAGTGTAGCCTACCTACCTGGGTTAGAACAACATGAATAGCACACTTGGCCTAGTTCTGTACCCTAAGTGTGTCCTTGTCTCCCTTGTAATTCAGACCTATATTGAAAGACATTTTCGTGTGAAAGCAGACTTCACGTGCATTAATTTTGTATAGGTTCATTTCTTTTATTATTTCCTTTTTTATAATGAAATTGTGCAATTCTTTTTTAGATTTAGTCCAAGTTATTCAAATGATATATGAGTTATATTGTTGATCTTTCTCGGATCTTAGCATTGCTAGATGGTCAACTCACCTGAACACCAAAGCCAATGACAGGTTCGGAGTGCGCTATCCACTTAGACTGGTCCAGCACCCTAAGTATGCCACTTTACCTATGTTTCGGCAGGCCTTAGTAGGCAGGTCCAGAAGGCATTCGGATCTTAAGAGATTACATCAATTTACTTGTTATCTTGTTGAGTTCCTTTGGATCTAAAATTCAAATAATAACAATAAGCCGCAAACAACTTATAGATGAGAGGACGAATTCTACCATTTTTCTTGTCTTTAATGCGCAGGAAAAATGGAAAACTCATGGCGATGGTGGATGTTGCCGGAGCTACTAAGCTCTGACAAACCCCATGGAGCCCGCCATCAACGTTTCATACATTGAAAGTGGGTGTCATCAGGACTGACAAAGCTACGACAACTCCAATGAGGGTTAGCTGTCGACATGAAGAAATAATGGCGATCTAAATGAAGATGGTGGAGAAATCACCCCGAGAGGGTCTGCTGTCGACGTACTATTTGTTCACAGTGGACACCATCGAACATAACAAGCTCCGACAA
The DNA here is from genome assembly GCA_036927565.1 of Tuctoria greenei. Lineage (NCBI taxonomy): Eukaryota > Viridiplantae > Streptophyta > Magnoliopsida > Poales > Poaceae > Tuctoria > Tuctoria greenei. The sequence goes on along the minus strand of JAYESD010000004.1, from coordinate 176,868,422 downwards.
CCCCCAGGGGGCCCGTCGTCGATGCTTTATGTGTGGGCAGTGGGTGCCGTTGGACCTATCAAGCTCTGACACCTCCCAGGGGGCCTACCATCGACACAACAAAGGGTCCATGGAGATGTTAGAAGTAAACTTTGAACCTAAGAGTTAAGCGTTCTAGCTACAAGTTCGAAGCGTTCAAGTCATCAAGACATTGTCTATATCCTTTTGTTACATGTTCGCAATCAAATTGTGTACATCTACCAGGGGGCCAACAAGATAAAGGACAATGCATTGAAGACAAATACAAAATGGAATTCATTCATTCAAGAAGATTGGATTTCATTCATTTAAAGAATTGGATTAAAAAATGAGGATTAAAAGATAGAGGCATAAGAAAAAGGTCCTAGCTACTGGAGATCCTAGGTCCTATGCAAAAACGAGGCAACTTTCTGGGCAGCTTCTTGAACGCTGGCCCTGGCGGCATTTTCCTCTTCAAAGATGGGTCCTTCGACCACTGGATCTAGAGATAATTGGGGGTCCTAGCTTTTGAAACACGCCAGCACATTCTTGGCCACAGACTTCTCTTTTGTCTCCAGTTGGTCGATAATGATGTCACCCATCACTACAGGAATCCCGATCAATTACGTCAGTCGGGTTCAACCTAAGTAAGGCTTAAACCGATGTAAGTTACTTAATTACGTCGGTTTTACGTTAATTACGTCGCTTGCCGACCGACGAAGCGGTTTTGACATAATTAAGGTAACTTACATCAGTCGCCGACGTAAGTTACTTAATTACGTCAGTTTCTGGCAACCGATGTAAGTTATTTACCGGGATGGGCTGCAGGCTGGGCCGGAATACTTACGTCGGCCACAGCAGGCCGACATAAGATAAGTGGTGTAACTTACGTTGGTTACACAAAACCGACGTAACTTAATTGGTCTAACATTCGTGAGTTAGGACATACCGACGTAAGTTAAACTGGGCGAACTTACGTTGGCATGGCTATAGCCGACATAAGTTAAGTTTTCATATTTTTTAAAAAACGGAAAATGACTACCTCGCTCGATGGCGAGAACATAGAACACATACAGATAATATACAGAATAGATACACAGCAAAATAGTTATAAAACATTATCCAAAACATCGACAACAAGACAATTTGCAAATCAAGTTCCACCGGGCTACACGGTAGCCCCTCCACTGCATCCGGGATCTTCTCGACGTGTTCCCGAACCCTGTAGAAGAAGCAACCAACCAATTATGATTTAAGAAACCAACCATTTTCTCTTAGTATCATAGTAACATATTCTAATTTATGAAACCAACCAATTTGACTTATGAGAAAGTTTATTTAACTGAAGCTCTTTATAAATGGTTGTGCAAAGCTGCATTAAGTTTTCAGGACTTTGGCTACAACTTCATTTTCAACCAGCGCTAAATTTGAAGTTAGAAGCCCCAAGCGTGTACGGGTGAGGTCCTAATGTTCTTGGCTAATTATTTATATATGACTGAAAGCATTTTCTCATGACTATCATAAATTTGCATGTGATGATCTAATTACTTCTATGGTTTCATTAAAATAATGTGGACAGAGAAATTGTACTAACACTAAAAACAAATTGTCATCAAGGATTATATATAGACTTAATTCCTAATTTAGAACAGAAACATAGGAATATATATACATGTCTGGAAATCTTAAGGAGTCCTCTAACAAGTTTTTATTCCACACTAAGGCTAAAACTCACAATAACAGGGTGTACAGATAACAAAAAGAGGGATAGACATATATTACCTGCTTTGGTGTCTGCTGCGGCGAAAGCGTAGGAATCTCGATATCCTGACCGCTGTGTCGAGCAAGAGCCTGCCATTGCAAAATATAAGAAGATATATGTTATTGAAATGCTATAAAATTTAACTATGGTACTTTAAATTACTTACCGCCGCCGCTGCTTGCATCTGGGCCATCATTAAGGTCGTCCTCCGTTGCTCCTCTCTCGACCTCTCCAACTCTGTCTGGGTCTGCGTCAGCGTCTCCTTCAAAGCGAGGAGCTCCAGCTGGGTCTGCGAGAGACGACCACTGGTGGTCCCAACGAACGAGGCCTGCGACGATGAAGCACCTCTCAAAGGTCGTGTCGACCTCGAGTCGACAACTCCATCAAAAATGGCAAACCTGCAAAAGAATGAAAACACTAAGTAGAAGAAGATAAATTGAAAAAGAAATGAAACACATGAAGCACTCACTGTCCATGGGTCTCCCCGCCTCCACTCGCGTACGCGGCTTGGGAGTTGATCGGCGCGCTTTCCCAATCATTATCTGCACCGTGTATCTTCGCGACCTCCTGCACGTACTTTTCCTACAAAACAAATAAATCTTGTAAGCATGTCAATAATAGTATTAGTTATAATGAAATTGATAAATTTTGAAAACTTACCAGTCGGTCGACTGCGACCTGACTACACTGCCCTGGCTGAGAAGGGTCACTTCCTTTGTGACCTCTCTTCCACACCTTGGTCGGGGTCGGCTCATGACCCATCTCTTGCTCCTGTATAGCCGTGTTAGTGAGATAAATATATAAGGAACACATAAATAAATTGAAAAATTACTTACCATGCGTTTAGCCAAACGCAAGTAGTCGTCGCCGCCATAGTTGTGCTTGCCGTCGGACCCCATGCTGCACTGTCTAGCCTTTGTGGACTTATTGATGAAAGCGTCGCTAGCCCAATACCAATAGAGAGCTAAGTACACCTCGGTGTTACCCTGTAACCAGGAAATAGTAACCTGCACATATTTCATTTTTCATCAATGCAGTTAACATACATAGATATTTTAAATATTTAACAATATTAAAGAATTACCTCCGCGTACTGCTCCTCTGTCAAGGATGCATCAGAGTCCTTCCTAAATGGACCCCTTTGCTGCTCCTGCTCCTGCTCCCGGGGGTGCCGCTTGTAGTACGCGTTGATAGCCTGAATCTAGGCATTCGACAACGTCGCCGTCGTGAGCTTCTGAGCGTTGTGATGGAACACCCATCTCGCGTGGTCCTCCATGCCCGGTTTCTCTACTTGGTACCTCAGCTTTAATCAAACAAACATTTAAGTGATATGCATTAACAATTCAAACGAGTTGAATAAAATAGAACAGTTAAATCGTGCCACACGGCTCCCTGAGTCGTGCCGTGGACCAGGTGAGAAACACGAGTGTAATCGTCCCACAACAGGGCAGGGAAACCGTCAATGACACTGGGGTAGTGCAAATTTACGATAGCACCCAGGACACTGTTAACCTGCCTGTGGTGTTTCTCGGCCCCCGTGAACGAAAAGTCATACCAACATCTGCAAAATATATTAAATCATTAAGTAAAGGAAAACAACATCGAATATATAATTACTATATATAGCTTTTACCTATCACCGACAGGACGGATCGTGGTCCACTAAGAAGTAATCGGAGGAGGAGCCGCAAAGTGAGTCCTCCTCGTCTGTCACCTCTGCTGTGACGCCGTCGCGTCCTATGACCCTGAAGGCTCTGCAGAACCACCGGCGGAGTCCAAAGAAACGCTAGCGGTAGCCAGCTGCAGAGGAAGGCTAGCGCTAGCTTGCTCCGAAGGGAGGCTAGCACTAGAGGGCTCCTGTAGCGGCCCTGCCTCTCACTCGGGCTCTTCTAGCGTCCCCTAGCCTCTGACTCGGGCTCAGAAGACTCTGAGTAAGACTGCACAAAAGGAAAATATTTACAATAAATAATTATTAACAACTGTAATTTATAAAATAACTTTATTGTAAATTGAAATTTACCTCCCTCCGCTGAAAGCACACGACAGCTGAGGGTGGAGAATGCGCCAGAAAGAGGGAACATTGGCTCGAAGGTAACAAGGTCCCTGAGCAAGGGTCTCGTGGCGGCTCAAACCCTCTCACTGGCTTCCCCTTCCCCTTCCCCCTTGATGACATCCTGTTGCAATGAATAAATGATTAATATGCAAATATAATATACAAAACTAATGTTATGTTAGTGAATAAAACATTACTTCAAAATTCATCAACATCACGGTCATGCACCCTACTCCTTAAACCAGCCCATCGATCTTCTTGTTCTGCATATCGTTTTTGTTTGTGGAAATAGCAGGTTCAACTAAGTCATCGATATCTACAGTTTCTGATTCTGATTCTGTTTCCGCTTCTGTGCCAGTCTTGATATCTTGAGCGTCTCCAACTAAGTCATCGAGTCCTACACCGGGCTCGCTTGAGAAGGAGTCTGGCAACTCTTCCTCTTGGTAGACCACATCAGCCTCAGCTCCTCATGGTAACCATCATTTCCTGTAGCGTATAACCGCTCACGAGGATTCACCTTATTTAACACCCACCAAGCTTTGAATTTATTGCATGGATAAGGTAGATAGTACACTTGCTCCACTTGGTGTGCAAGAACTAATGAATCGAATCCTTTCAACCGTTCCTTGTGTTTTACTTCGACCATGCCAAATTCGTTTACTCGAATTCCACGAATGGAATCAAACCATTCGCAGTCAAAGAATACTGCTCGAACTGTCTTGTTTCCTAAAAAGTGAATTCAAGGATTCTTTTAATAATTCCGTAGTACTGAGTTTCATTTTCTTGCGAATTGATTGCCCTCATCACAACTCCGGTATTACATGTTGCCGCAAGAGGACGAAGAGATTCAAATTGAGTTGTACAGAATCGAAAGCCATTGACGTCATATCGACCATAGCTTCTACATTAACCAATCCACAGGGATAGTTGTCGCAAATCTTCATGGACGTTGGCATATTTTTGCACTGTCCAAGATATGAAGTTATTAGAAAACGTAAGCATTCTTCAGTTATAAAAAAATGTTGTTAACATTGATAAGTTAACAAGAAAACATTACATGATCTCGAAACTAGGAAAGAAAATTTGATCCCCCGTTTATTACTTCTCGTCGAATCTGTTCTATTTGCTTGCTTGTGGATTGATGTCTATGTCTCCAATTTTGCTTGTCGAACATACTACACGAAAAGAGAACCTTTTAGAATACATGTGCTAGAAAAGATGGTGAAAAGCATAAGTGTAGGAGAAACACTTACTTGAAATATTCATTCATTTATTCCATATTAGCGTACATGTAGAAGAAAGCAGCACGCCTTTCTTTTTCGCTAACATCGTAGGAAGTGTAACTACAAACAATAGTTCCTCTTGTTACAAAAATGGAAAGATCGCTACAAGGAGGTTGCTCATCCATATTGTACTGCATTACCGAAGTATTAACATTGTGTTCCTCTACAAAGTAAACACTTGAGAAGTACCCTACTTCCTTAAGAGTAAAAGCTTTGACGATGCAACATTCAACCCTTGCCCTGTTACCAACCATTGGTTTATGATATCTGAGTGCTCTTTCAATATGATATATCCACCTATATTTCACGGGACCACCCACTTTCCCTTCAAATGGAAGATGAATCAAGAGATGTTGCATTGGATTGAAAAATCCTGGAGGTAATTTTTTTTCCATCTTGCACAAAAGTATCGGAATCTCCTTCTCCAACTGGGTCATCATCTCTAGCATGATTTCTTTAGCATAGAGTTGCCTATAGAAGTGGCTAAGCTCGGCTAACACCTTCCACACTGCATCGTCAAAGTAGGCTTGAAACGTAACATGCAGAAGTCTTTCCATGATTATGTGATAATCATGACTCTTCAACCAAATGAGCTTTCTCGTTTTCACATTCACGGCTCGTCTCAAACTAGTTGCATAACCATCTGGGAATTTCAACCTTTACAACCATTCGATAACTTCTTTATTTTCTTTAGGTAGAAGATAGAAAGGAGCGCGTGGTTTACCAACATTTTCGGAGAGCTCAAGAGTTTGATGGTTACAAAGCTCGGCGAGATCCTTTCGAGCCTTTAAATTTTCTTTTGTTTTGCCTGTCATGTCCATGCATGTGCTTATGATACATTTGGCCATGTTACGCTCTTGGTGCATGACATCAATGTTGTGCCTTAGAATCAACGACTTCACATACGGTAGCTCCTAAAGTCCGCATATGTGAGTCCAATTGTGTTTGTCTCCGAAACCTTCGAAATATCCCGGGCAACCTTCATCTGGCACCAATTTGTCCATCATATCAGATATTTCTGAGCTGTTAAGACGTTTTGGTGGTCCTTTAGTGACAACGGTGTTCTTTCTAAAAACATTCCTCTGTTGTCTAAACAAGTGATTTGGAGGCAGCCAATGTCTATGACAATCGAAGTAAGATATCTTGCCTCCATTGGTAAGTCAAAAGAAATCAGAATCAGAGGCACATATCGGACACGTCAACCGACAATGAGTGCTCCATCCAGAAAACATGCCGTATGTCAGAAAATCATGGACGGACCATAAACGAAGGTTGAATTTCTGCTTCTTGTAACAGTCGTACGCTTTGACTCCTGTCCATAACATTTTGAAATCTTCTATCAATGGTTTCAACATCACGTTGAGACGTGACTCAGGATGATCCGGCCCAGGTACAATGAGGCTCAGAAATATGAACTCATTCTTCATGCAAAAAGCCGGTGGAAGATTGTACGGAATGACAAAGACGGGCCAACAGGAGTATGGTGCGGTGTTTGTGCTGAACGGCATGAACCCATCTGTCAGCAACCCGATGCGAACATTTCTCGCTTCACGACCGAATTCTGGGTTGACCGGTCCAGTGCCTTCCATGCCTCACCATCGGACGAGTGTGTCATGACTCCATTGTTCTGACGCTCACCTTATTTGTGCCATCTCATGTGTCTGGTCGTTTTTTTTTTGAAAGGAACAACCGCTTCAACCTCGGTGTCACGGGTAAGTAACAAAGCTGCTTACATGCGACTTCCATCGTCACAGTATCACCATCATTATTTAAAACTTTGACAAACCTCAGTTGACCACATTTTAAACATTTGTTATCATTGGCATGCTCTCTACAGAAAAGCATGCAGTTTTCTGGACGCACATCAATCTTCTCGTACTTCATACAGAGACCGAAAAGAATTTTCTTCGACTTATACATATCTTTAGGCACTTTGTTGGGATGTGGAAGGGCATCGTTGAACAAATTGATAAGCTCGTTGTAACAGTTATTAGAAAAGAGGAACATAGACTTAATTGCCATAAGTCTAGTCACAAAATTGAGGATTGTCTTTTTAGTGTGTCCATGCAGCGGCTCTTCTAAATCTTTGTGATGTTTGAAGAACTTTTTAACCTCTGCTGTTTGAGGATCCTCTGTAAGCTCTGGTCGTATAGCTTCCAGCATCTCATCCATCATATCAACCTCCGTGGCATCATCATTGTCCGCTTCCACTTCTTGTACAGTTTGAGTAGCTGTCTCGCCGTGGAAGTTTCACAACCTATAATGTGACACGTAACCGTTTTGACACAAGTGCATCATAAGTTCCACTTTGTCCAAAAATGTTCCGTTTTGGCATTTCGTACATGGGCACCGTGCCTTATCGCTATTTGACAAAGAAAAAGCTCGTTCCACAAAATCTTCTGTCTTGGTGTACCACTCATCTGAGTGACCCCCAGTTCTGCTCTTCCAACCAGTATACATCCAACTACGGTCTTCGCCCATGTTTCACTCTGCAATTTAAAGCCAGACAAAATTACCGTTAGTTTCTCGTTAATTTATAAACGATAGGGAAAATAATGAGAGAGACAGTGAACTGGGTCCGTCGGTGTCCGCCATACACATGCGCGGCTCAACCTCTGCACCACGTGTGCAGCCAAGCGGCGACACCGACATTCCCATCAAAGTCATCCAAATTGGTTCTGATGCTGCCGAGACCACCCGTATATCAGGAGGTTTTGACAACAAATAGAAACTCGCGCTAATAACTTTCCTTCGGGCGAATCTCAGCGTGTTTGTCTGGCAAATGTCACAAATGCCTGGGATCCTTAGAGGGTGATTGAGAACAATCTGAAGATATACCCTGACGCACGAGCAATACACTAGAAGCCCCGGAAGCGATCAGTCGAGCGGCAGAACTTCATCAGACAAGCAATCAAGAAGCTGCTGGAAGCTAGTTTCATCCGGGAGGTTCATCATCCATGATGGCTAGCAAACCGAGTCGTTGTACCTAAGGCCGGCGGGAGACTTCGGATGTGTATCAACTACATCACCTTGAATAAAGCATATCCAAAAGACCCATTTCCACTAACTAGGATAGACCACATTGTGGATTCCACCTCCACATGTGAGTTATTGTGTTTCCTAAATGCATATTATAGATATCATCAAATCCGAATGTCTAGGGAAGATGAAGAGCATACTTCCTTCATACTAGTAGATGGGCTGTATTGTTATACTAAGATGCCATTCGGTCTCAAAAATGTTGCTCCAACTTTTGTGCGAGCCATGCACAAGTCAGGAGATTGTCAACACCTGCCGCTCAGCCAGGGCGAAGGGGCAAGACTAGCATCTCAAAGTTGGCAGTCCTGGTGCCCCTGTTACCATGGTGTCCACCAAGGATCATAGGTGCTGCAGGAAGCTCCGAGCAACCCAGCGCGCAAAATCTGGAGGCTCAAGTTAGCTCTGATGCATGGATCTCGAAGATCCAGAACTACTTGAAAGACAACATCCTTCCTGAAGACGGTGCATCTACTGACCGGATCGTCATTTTGGCTAAAAGATACACACTGGTAGAAGGGGATCTCTACCGGTGTGGTGCTAATGGCGTCCTAATGCGGTGCACTGCTCGGGAAGAAGGACGCGATCTCCTTGCGGAAATCCATGGAGGCGAGTGTAGGAACCACACGTCTTCCTGCACGTTGGTCGGTAATGCCTTCCGGCATGGCTTTTACTGGCCTACAACACTCCAGGATGCAATTGAACTGGTAAAAAAGTGTGAAGCGTGCCAGTTCCACACGAAAAAAATTCACACACTGGCCCATTCACTGCAAATGATACCTCCTACATGGCCATTCGCTATATGTGGGATGGACATTTTGGGTCCTTTCCCAAAAGCTGTCGGAGGTTACAGGTTCCTGTACATCGCCATTGACAAGTTCACTAAGTGGCCGGTGAAAGTGCATCTAGGTATCCCCTGTGGGTTTTGGATGATTTATGACAAGCAAATGAAATACTAACCATTTTGTTAAGATGAGCACAGGTTCTAATTAGAAAATGAGCAAAGTTCCAAAAAGAAAGGAGAATGAGCAGTAATGTGGAAAAGAGCTCAAGGAACAAGTGTAGTAGATTATTGTGTATCATGTGTGTTAATGAGACACACCCCTAAGAGATAAAGAACAATTATTCTCACACATTGCACAAATTCATACAGGACCGGACTAGTCCGACTGACACTGGACTAGTCCGATATCTTTCTGCACAAGATCGGACAAGTCCTCACAATGCGAACTTGTCCTCACAGTCCAGTCTTTCACTGAACGGACTAGTCTGATATTCCCATGGACTAGTCAAATATATCTCTGAATAGAATCGGACTAGTCCTCCAAAGTTCGGACTATTCCTCAAAACATTTCACAAGTTACACAAAATTGGACAAGTCCGATCCCGCACCGAACTAGTCCAAAGATTTCTAGAACCCAAATCGGACATGTTCGCTCTCAGCCGGACAAGTCCGATCTTTCGGGACACCTAGGGTTTGCTACACACAGCACACCAGACTAGTCCGGTGTCCACCACGGACTAGTCCGATATTCCTAAACCCTAACGATAACTTTTGGGAACCCCATATAAATAGGTGTACACAACCCATCTTTCAACTCTCGACCCCCTGCACCGTCACACCTCCCATGAGCCTAGAAAACACCTCTCTCCATGAAATCAAACGCAACAAAGATCAATCCCTTGAGGATACACTTTTGATCATTGGAGAGACACAGTTCATCACTCATTGAGCTCTTGGTCTCTTTCCCTAACACACTCCTATGGTTTCCATTATGATCTTTCTAGTGTGTTCCTGGTGGTGTTCATATTGTAATCTTGGGGAGCCCTCAACGTGTGAGAAGGCCCCTTGAATTTGGTTATTTGCCCTTTGTGATAAGTGAAGAGGATTGGCCTCCGTGGTGATCCGACGAGGGTAGGGTTGGAGAAGACCTGTTCCTTTTGTGGACTCCTAAACGTGGATGTAGGTTGCCTCTATGGGAACCGAACCACGGGATATAGTGCTTGTGTTCTTTCTTTGCGCACATTGTTCTTACATTTCATACATATCTAGGGTTTCAACCAATCTTATTCACTTTACGTTGAAACATTGAATATAAGATTAACTTGTGGTACATCCTAGTTCATAATTAAGTAACACTTCAATTACAAGTATATTTCCGCTACATACATCTTATGATCAAGATAATCAATCAGATTTGATAAACCTAGTCGGTACACACCGGACTAGTCCGCACTCAACCGGACTAGTCCAATATCTCGAGGTTTGATTTGGTTATTAAGTGTTGCAGGTTCCGATAGAAAATCAAAAAGGCCTATTCACCCCCCCTCTAGGCCACATTCAATTGGTATCAGAGCGAGGTTCTTCAAAAGGAGACTAATCGCTCGAAGAGATCATATCGGACATGAAGGACGTACACAAGAGCAACAACCAAGAGATGGTTGACGAAGAGAAGAACCAAAAATTGGAGAGGCTCCTCGAGGCCATTCAAGACTTCGAGGATGACGATGAGGAGACGCCGGAACTAAAGGCGCTCCTAGGGAAGAAAACTCTTTCCAAGGGAAAAGTAAAGATGGAAGATGAGAAGAAGAAGAAGGGGAGTAGTCACACCGACTACTCGTGAAATCCTTTTAATTATGATCGCCTAAATTCTAACAACAATCATGATCTATCTATTCCACTTGGAAAAGCCCCACACTTTGACGACAATGACTACTCAATGTGGAGGCAAAACATGAAAATGCACTTGATTTCCCTCAATCCATGTTTGTGGCACATAGTATGCACAGGAATAGACATCTCGAATGATGATGAGGAGCTCACACCTAGCCAAGAGCAAGCAATCCATAAAAATGCCCAAGCTGCTGCAGTCATTACTTCATCACTTAGTCGTGATGAGTTTACAAAGGTGGATGGACTCGAGGTCGCAAAAAAGATATGGGATACATTGCAAACCGCACATGAAGGCAATCGTCATGTGCGAGATGCAAAAATAGAGATGATTGAAGGCGAGCTGGGAAGATTTGCCATCGAAGAAGATGAGTCGCCACAAGATATGTAAAATCGACTAAAGACGCTCATCAACAAGGTGCGAGCATGTGGAAGCAAGAAGTGGAACGGCCACTAGGTGGTGAAGCTCATTTTTAGAGACTTCATGCATCGCAATGTTACCTTGTGCTCGATGATACAAGAAAGCCATGGGTGCAAGAAGATGACCCCGGATGAGCTACCTGGGAAAATCATCAACTTTGAGATGATGGAAAAACAAGCCAAACATGTTAAGGAGATTGCCAATCTCACCTCGGCAAAAAGAAAGGGATCGCTCTAAAGTCCACCCTTAAGCCCTTGTCTAAATAAGCTCGAGAAGCTCAACTAGAAGAAGACGGTGATGATGAGAGCAGTGACTTAGATGAAGATGACATGATACTATTCATGAACAAATTCAAGAGAATGATGAAGAAGATACAAGGGGCTAAATCGAGTGAAGTGAAGTACAAGGAAAAATCAAGACCGAAGTTGAGGCGGGCATGCAATAATTATGGTGAGTATAGCCACTTTATAGTTGATTGCCCATATGAAGAGAACAAGAAGAAGACCAAAGAAGCGAAGCCTCAACCCAAGAAGTTCTTCAAGAAGAAGAAGCAAGCTTAACAAGCGCATCTTGGGAAAGAATGGTACTCAAATGATGGGTCCTCATCCGAAGAAGAAGAGGAGATGGCTAGCATAGCCATCGAAAAGACATCCATGAAGTCCACTCTCTTCCCCACTCTTGGCGCATGAAAGGGGAACGACACTTGCCTCATGGTAAAGGAAGGTAAACGCAAGGTAACTACCAAATCCTCTTCTGTGCATTCCTATTCTAGTGGTAGTGAAATTAATATTGATAATGAAGATATTCTCATTGGATTAGATAAGAAAACAACCGCAAAAATGAAAATTTTACTTCATCAACTTGTTGAGAAGGATAAGTTGATACATCGTCAAGAAGACATGATTATCTCCCAAAAGGAGGAATATGTTGAACTTGACAAGCTTCTAGAACTTGAAAAGGAGCGAAGCAAGTCACTAGGGCTTGAGTTAGCTTCAAGCAAGGAAGCTTGCTTGGAGTTAAGCAACTCAAATGCTACAATCAAGGACGAACTTTCTAACCTAATCAAGGTTAACAAGATCCTTGAAGTGCATGTTGAGTCATTCAAGCAAAGTGACCCTTCATCCTCTTCAAGCTCACCTTCCCAAACCCTTAAAACTGAAACTGCTTCTACTTGTGCATGTGATAAAGTTGACACCAACTTGAAAGACAAGTCAACCTCTAACAAGGATAAGCATCTTGCCCAAAGTGGCATATTTTACAAGGAGAAGGTCAAATATGCACGTAGTGCATACTTGGCCACAAGACCCCCTAATGTCAAATATGGCATTGGGTATTCCTATGGCGGAAAGCAAAATGCTAGAAACCATAAGAATAGCAAGGAGAGCATTATCTTTATAAAAGGAAGACCCTTTCAAACTGGAAAATCCAAATTTAACACATTCAACATGCATGATCACCGGACTAGTCCGGTCAGGGTCCGCACAAGTCCGGTCCTCCGGACAAGTCCGATCTCCCAGACTAGTCCTATTTATAAACAACAAGAGTTGCTATTTAGAACTTTTGATGCATATTATGTGTTAATGAGAAGTAATATTGGTAAGATTTATGCTCATTATGTTGGGCCACGCCATGAGAACACCAAGTCTCATGTGTGGGTGCCTAAATCCCTTGTGACTAACCTAAAAGGACCCAAGCAAGCTTGGGTACCTAAAACCAAGGCATGATTTGTTTTTGTAGGCCTATTCCTTCGGTGGATCTAAAATGGGTGCTAGCCAGTGGCTGCACCAACCATATGACCGTAGAAAGAAGGATGTTCGTTGAGTATGAAGAAAATGAGGATCCAAGTGAGGTCATCTATTTTGAAGACAATAGTCAAGGAAAGGTGCTTGGTACCGGTAAAATTGTCATATCCTCTCATCATACTCTTTCTCATGTATTACATGTTGATTCCTTAGATTATAACCTGCTGTTCATATCTCAATTATGTGACAAAGGTTATAATTGCTTGTTCACTAATGAGGGTGTGACCGTCTCTAGGAGGAGTGATGGTTCCATTGCATTCAAGGGTATGTTAAAGGGAAAGCTTTACCTTGTTGACTTCAACAAAGATAAAGTTGAACTTGACAAATGTTTGATTGCAAAGACCAACATGGGTTGGTTGTGGCATAGACGGCTAGCACATGTTGGTATGAGGAATCTTCAAAAACTCCTCAAGGGCGATCACATCCGAGGTTTGAAGGATGTTGTTTTTGAGAAAGACAGGCCTTGTAGCGCGTGCCAAGCCGGAAAGCAAGTTAGAGCACCTCATCCCGCTAAGAACGTCATGACTACAACAAGACCGCTCGAGTTACTCCACATGGACTTATTCGGTCCAATTGCATACATCAGCATTGGCGGTAACAAATATGCATTAGTAGTTGTTGATGATTTTTCTCGCTTCACTTGGGTTTTCTTTTTACATGATAAGGCAGAAACACAATGAATGTTGAAGAAATTTTTTAAGCGTGCTCAAAATGTGTTTTCATTGACGATCAAGAACATTCGAAGCGACAACGGCACGAAGTTCAAGAACACACAAGTTGAGGAGTACCTAGATGAAGAAGGCATAAAGCTTGAGTTTTCAGCTCCTTACTCCCCTAAAAAAAACGGAGTTGCCGAAAGGAAGAACCGAACCCTCATAGAGATGGCGAGAATAATGCTCGATGAGTACAAGACCTCGAATCGATTTTGGGCGGAAGCGGTCAACACTGCTTGCCATGCCATAAATTGACTTTATCTTCATCAACTACTTAAGAAGACATCTTATGAGGTACTCACCGGTAACAAACCTAATATTTCATACTTTCGAGTTTTCGGTTCCAAATGCTTTATTTTGAACAAGAAGCTTAGGACTTCAAAGTTCGATTCAAAGTCCGATGAAGGTTTCTTGCTTGGTTATGATTCGAACACTTACGCCTATCGTGTCTTCAACAAGACCTCCGGACTTGTTGAAGTAGCACGTGACGTAGTGTTCGATGAAACTAATGGCTCCCAAAAGGAGCAAGTTGTGTGTGCTAGACAGAGAAGACGATTCTTGTCAAGCATTGAGAAGAATGGTGTTAGGCGAAGTTCTACCACAAGAGCCACCTCTACATATGCATGAGGAAAATGAACCACAAGAGGAGGCCAATGATCAAGGGGGAGCTTCCATACAAGATCAACCTCAAGAAGACGAAAATGACCAACAAGTCAATGAGGGCAACCATTTAGGGGGAGAAGAAGATGATCATGAAGATTCAAGGCAGCAAGTACCACACCCAAGAGTGCACCAATGCGTCAAAAGGGATCACCCAATCGACAACATCATCGATCATCCAAAAGGGAGTAACCACTAGATCACGCATAGCTAATTTTTGTGAGCACTATTCATTTGTATCCTTTTTGGAACCGCACAGGATTGAGGATGCATAGAAGCATAAGGATTGGGTAGTGGCCATGCAAGAAGAACTCAACAATTTCAAGTGAAACGAGGTGTGGGAACTAGTCGAAAAACCCAAGTCCAATGTCGTCGGTGCAAAATGGGTCTTCCGCAACAAACAAGACGACACGGGGTGGTGACAAGGAACAAGGCATGACTTGTGGCCAAAGGGTATTCACAAGTCGAAGGTTTGGATTTTGATGAGACCTTTGCTCTCGTAGCTAGACTTGAGGCTATTAGAATATTACTTGCATATGCTACTCACCGTGATTTCAAGCTCTATCAAATGGATGTGAAAAGCGCCTTCCTCAATGGACCAATCAAGGAGGAGGTTTATGTGGAGCAACCCCCCTGGGTTTGAAGATTAAGAGTGCCCCGACCACGTATTTAAATTGTGTAAGGCTGTCTACGGCCTCAAACAAGCTCCTAGAGCTTGGTATGAGCGTCTTAGAGATTTCTTAATTAAAATGGTTTTAAAATCAGTAAAGTATATTATACATTGTTTACAAAGAACTTTGACAATGATCTCATTGTTTGTCAAATTTATGTTAATGATATAATCTTTGGTTCAACTAACAAATCTTTTTGTGAGGAATTTAGTATGATTATGACAGATAGGTTTGAGATGTCTATGATGGGAGAGCTAAAGTACTTCTTGGGATTCCAAGTGAGGCAACAAAAGGAAGGGATGTTTATAAGCCAAACTAAGTACACTCAAGACATACTCAAGAAGTTTGGAATGGACATGGAGAAGCCCATAGAGACTCCCATGGCAACAAATGGCCACTTGGATCTCAATGAAGATGGACCAAACGTCGATCAAAAGGTATATCACTTCATTATTGGATCTCTACTCTACTTATGTGCATCTAGGCCATACATTATGTTGAGTGTATGCTTGTGTGCAAGGTTTCAAGCCAACCCAAAAGAGTGTCATTTGACAGCGATTAAGAGAATCTTGCGGTATTTAGTTCATAATCCCAACCTAGGACTTTGGTACCCCAAAGGTACCAAATTCAATCTCATTGGTTACTCCAATGCAAATTATGCCGGATGCAAAGTAGATAGAAAAAGTACCTCTGGTACATGCCAATTCCTAGGTAGATACCTAGTTTCTTGTTCCTCCAAGAAACAAAACTCCATTGCCATATCCACGGCCGAAGCAGAGTATGTTGCACCCGGGAGTTATTTTGCTCAACTCGTTTGGATGCGACAAACTCTAAGGGTTTACGGTTACAATATGAACCGCATTCCACTCCTTTGTGATAATGAGAGTGCCATTAAAATTGCCCATAATCCCGTTGAGAACTCTAGGACCAAACACATAGACATCTGGCATCACTTTTTGAAAGTCCATTCAATGAAGGGAGATATAGCCATTTCACATGTCAATACCGAAAAACAACTAGCTGACATATTCAAACAGCCACTTGATGAAAAATGCTTTTGCAAACTCCGAAATGAACTAAACATCCTCGATGCTTGGAGTGTGGCTTGAAATCTTGTATACCTGAATGCTATCTTCAAAATTCATTGATTCTGTTGTGAAAATCATCTCTGTCAATAATTCCGAAAAACTATGTCAATTACTAGATCTTGGTGAATCATGGTCATCGCTTGATTGTTGAATGCTTACTAATCATATTCATCAAGATTATTTGGTGTGTGTTTGCTCCCTAATTTTCTTAATAAGTACCTTCGAATATATATGAATAGACTAAGCACATCTGGTCTGGTGACCACGGACTAGTCCGTGGTTACCCGGACTAGTCCGCCCATGCAGACTAGTCCGCAATGTGACGGTTAGGTCGGGCTAGTCTAGCAGACCACGGACTAGTCCGATATAGTCTCTGGAAAAGTTTTGACTAGTCCGATCATTTTCGTATTTGTCCGATTCTTCGTGTCCTTAACCCTAGCCACCGCCAAACCCTAATCTTCCTCACCCCACACTTGCCTCAAGCTTTCTCTCTCCATGCTCGAGCTCCCCAAGGCGATTCTTTGATTCCTCCATCAAAACATCGCAAGTTTGGGTGGAAATTGACCTTCTTCGCATTGGGATTGAAGACCACGGACTTGTCCGCTCCTTCAACCCCTACATCTCCGCGAATCAAACAATCTCGGTAAATTTTCCTCCCAAACCCTAGAAATTGCTATTTTCTTCGTTTGTGGTCAACTAGCTTGGTTCCTTTCACTATATACATGCTTCCTTGATGTATTACATTGATGCTAAGCTAGTTATGCATTAGGAATCACCATTTGTCTCATAGTTAGGGTTTTAGAGGTTGAACATCGGACTAGTCCGGTCCAGGTACGGACAAGTCCGGTCAACCGGACTAGTCTGTGCCTGTACACCGAACGAGTCCGATTTTTCTGGACTCAACCCTAACTTCTCAATTCCTCAATGCAACTCCTGGCCATCTATTCTCATCAATGCCTTGTGAAATCTATTCTCAGGACAATGTCGAGCACCAACGACAAAATCTCTGATTTCGAGGCTGAGATGGACCACGAAGCCGTGCTTCGGTCCTCGACGAGCCTTAGCAAGAAGCGCAAAGAGCGCCCTTCCGAGCCGGCACCTTCTCCTCCCCATGCTCGAAGGAAGGTGCTCGCGAAGAAGCCAGCATCCAAGGCTTCTACTGGAGGTGGCCCTCGCCAAGCCAAGGGCAAGGGCAAAGGAATTGCAACGGGCCCGATTGGCCCCCTAAAGCTGTCAGCTCCAAGAGAAGGGGCCATGGATCCCGCAGGGGAGAGATTCAACGGAAAGGGCAGTGATACGGTTGCCAAGTCCAGGAATGTTGATTGTAACAGTCATCCGAAGCAAGCTGCCAATGGGAGGTTTTGGAGCAATTTTCATGCAAATTTCTACAAGACCGTCTATCTCCCAATGAAGACGCCCATGGTGTGCAGCCAATGAATAGATTGGTCGCACTTTGAGAAGAAGGGTTGCTCACCCTTTGTTGAGGTGGTCGAGGCAATGTAAAGGCATGTCCTGAGGGACCTCTTCTCTTTCAGGAACAATTGGAATGATGAGGTCATCGTGCAGTTCTATGCGACGTGCCACTTTGCTAGTGACGAGGAAGAGCGGGTGACTTTGATGACTCACAGATCCAAGTACATCGTTACCTATGAAGAGTTTGCAATATTTCTGCATCTTGACACATCAAGCAATGACAACCTGATCATCCACATCATTGTGTCATTGAGAAGGACAGGATGAATTTTCTCTATGAATCCAACTCCAAGTTCAACCCCCCTTCTACCAAGAATATGAAGCCTTTCTTTATGGTGATGAACAGGGTTCTAAGGAAGACAAGTGCCCCCAAGGATGGGGATGCTCAGAGTGTGCAGGGGTACCTCAGGATCTTGATGAAGGTCATTAGCAAAGACAGTAAATTTGATGTCTTTGACTATATTTGGAATGATGTGGTCAACATCTCCTGCACGCCGAACAGGTCCTGTGTCTACGCACCTTACCTCATGTTTATGATTGAGAAGGTCACAGGAATAGAGTTCGTCAAGGACGTGGAGCACCTTCCCTTGAGGCCCTAGATGCCTCAACAGCCAAGTATTCAAGCTGCTCCATCTCTGGCTTCCAGTCCTGAGGCTCCAGCCAGTGCTAGTGCCAGAGCTAGGGCTGCTCCCGCCACTAGGGCCCCTCCTCAATAGGGGTCCCCAAGTGGTATCTTGAAGTACCTGACTGCCATTCTTGCCTCCTGCAAAATGTCCAAAGTGAAGGCCCACAAGATCAACAAGAGAAGAAAGGCTGACATGAGATATGTCAAGGAGAATGTGAAGCAGACTTGCTAAAAGCTAGAGGTCAAGCCCATTGGATCTCCAGTAATTTCTGACGACTCCGACTCTGATTTCACCGAGCTCGAGCCCTTGACTCCCTCCGAACTTGCCTATTTTGGCATTGGGGACTCGAGTGGTTCCGCTCCTCCTCCTCCTCCTCCTCCTCCTCCTCCTCATCATCATCAGCCAGAGGATGAAGATGAAGATGACGGTGACGAGAGGACCGATAGCAAGGCTTGAAGACTTTAGGTCCCTCCTCTCCTTCCTTTTGGTGTCTTGATGCCAAAGGGGGAGAGACTGAGGGGCAGTCTTAGATTTTAGCTGTAGGATGCGAGGAGAGCTTCTTTTTATGACTTTTTTCTATTTTGTGGGTTGTAAAACTTTTAATATGCTCTTATGGTACTTTTTGTCCTGTGATGCAATGTTTTGAACTACTTTTAAAGAAATTGACAAAATCTATGATTTTCCCTTAAGAATGACATATATGCTTTTTGTTAATATGTTGATATCAATTATGTCATTCTCATCATGATTATTGTTTCTATACACTTAGTTCTGCATCCCACCATAAAGAGTGCACATATGGGTCATGTTTTCATTTCATAATGTGTTCTAAACTCATATGTGCACACTTTATGAAAATCTCAACATTTTATCATATTTTGTGAAATCTCAATTGGTTGACATCAATCACCAAAAAGTGGGAGATTGAAAGTGCATCTAGGAATCCCTTGTGGGTTTTGGATGATTTATGACAAGCAAATGAGATCCTAACCACTTTGTTAAGATGAGCACAGGTTCTAATGAGAAAATGAGCAAAGTGCCAAAAAGAAAGGAGAATGAGGAGCAATGTGAAAAAGAGCTCAAGGAACAAGTGTAGTAGATCATTGTGTATGTAGTGTGTTAAGGAAACAAACTCCAAGAGCTCAAGCACAATTATTCTCGCACATTGCACAAATTCATACAAGAACGGACTAGTCCGACTGACATCGGGCTAGTCTGATATCTTTCTGCACAAGATCGGACAAGTCCTCACAATGCGGACTTGTCCTCACAGTCCAGTCTTTCACTGACCGGACTAGTTCGATATTCCCACAGACTAGTCCGATATCTCTCTGACTAGAATCGGACTAGTCCTCCCCAGTGTAGATTAGTCCTCAAAACACTTCACAAGTTGCACAAAATCGGACAAGTCCGATCCCGTACCAGACTAGTCCGAAGATTTCCAGAACCCAAATCGGACAAGTCCGCTCTCAGCCGGACAAGTCCGATATTTTGGGACATCTAGGGTTTGCTACACACAGCACACCAGACTAGTTCGGTGTACACAACGGACTAGTCCAATATTCCTAAACCCTAATGGTAACTTTTGGGAACCCCACATAAATAGGTGTACATGGCCCATCTTTCAACTCTCGACCCCCTGCGCCGTCACACCTCCCAAGACCCTAGAAAACACCTCTCTCCACGAAATCAAACACAACAAAGATCAATCCCTTAAGGATACACTTTGGATCATTGGAGAGACACGGTTCATCACTCATTGAACTCTTGGTTTGTTTCCCAAACACACTCCTGTGGTTTTCATTGTGATCTTTCGAGTGTGTTCTTGGTGATGTTCATATTGTAATCTTGGGGAGCCCTCAACATGTGAGAAGGCCCCTTAAATTTGGTTATTTGCCCTTTGTGATAAGTGAAGAGGATTGGCCTCTGTGGCAATCCGACAAGGGTAGGGTTGGAGAAGACCCGATCCTTTTGTGGACTCCTCAACGCGGATGTAGCTTGCATCTGTGGGAACCGAACCACGGGATAAAGTTCTTGTGTTCTTTCTTTGCGCACATTGTTCTTACACTTCATACATATCTAGGGTTTCAACCAATCTTATTCACTTTACGTTGAAACATTGAATATAATATTAACTTGTGGTACATCATAGTTCATAATTGTGTAACACTTCAATTACAATTATATTTCCGCTGCATACATCTTAGGATCAAGATAATAAATCAGATTTGATAAACCTAGTCGGCACACATCGGACTAGTCCGCACTCGACAGGACTGGTTCGAGACCTCGAGGTTTGATCTGGTTGTTAAGTGTTGCAGGTTCTGAAAGAAAATCAAAAAGGCCTATTCACCCCCCCCCCTCTGGGCCACATTCAGCCGGAAGTTACTCCAGTTGTGACAATGTAGGATCGTAGAGCACATGTAAAGCTACTAGAGGGGGGTGAATGGTAGATAAAAACTTTTCAGCAGAAGCAACGAAAACACCCCTTGGTAGAAAATTGATTTGTTGAACAAACCGTGTTTGTGACTAAACTAAACGGTTTTAACTGTGAAAAAACTAGTAAAGATTGTAGAGAATCAAGTCACAAAGACGTCACAACAAGAATCACGAAAATCCATCAAGAGAAACTCAAGTTACGATCGAAAGATCGAACAAAGGTCAATTTGTCCTACCCAAGAAAAACAGTTCTGGAATACTACAAAGAAACACCTGTAGATTAGAAACCACAAATCCAATGACCGTGAATTTTTCACAGATGATAGAAAATTAAGTTGTGAAGATAGCCCAAGAAGAATCACGTTAAACGAATATGTAAAACTCGAGTTATGATAAAACCACCGAAGCAAGATAGTGTTGTGTAGAAACTTGACGAGAAGGACTTGAAGAAAACAAGTCGGACGAACAAGGCACAAAAGTTCCTTCAAATTACGAATTTTATTTATCAAAACACAAGAGGAACAGCCCCAAAGTCTAACTAAACTCATAGATCGAAACTTTCCATAACTCCTCAAGACTCTTCTATACGCAGATAGAAGCAATCTTAAGACTTCCAAACACTTTAGGAACATATCCCACATTCCTCAAACAACTCAAACTCGTGACCCACAGGAAATCCTATCATAACCAACTCAAAACTTTCCATATTTTAGTCAAACACGACTCAGCCGCAGCCTGTGTCCATAACCTAGTCAGTTGGACCTTTTTAACCAATTTTTTAGGTCCACATCTCTTCATCACGCCTCAAAACCATGTAGACACGTCCATGCACTCCTTGCACACGTGCATACACCTTCCAAAAACGTCCACGATACCTTCATATGCATTGTTCTTGATTCATACATGTTGTGCGACTCCGCGATCAACTCAACCATAATTCCTTCCAAACTTGGTTGTTGAACCTCATCTTCTCCCTAAGACTAGTTCAATGGATCCCATCACTGGCCATGTCTTGAACTCAAGCAAGACCTACACATGAATAAACAACCAATACTTCTGAGCACAAGTCCTTGACTCTCGTTAGTTCCGAAACCACAACACCTTACGTTAGCACCTCACATAAGCATGTCGCAAACCATAGCAAAAACGGAATCATCCATAACCACCAAAACACATCAATAAAATAGTAAAATATTACTAAGAAACTTTCTATCAATGTAAAGCCAGTACGGATCATTGTATGATAAAAGTAGAATCATTGCGATCAAGATCGGAACCTTGCCAAAGCTCACCGGACCTTGAATGGGAGCTTACCAAAGCTAGTAGAACCTAGCACTAGAGCTTATCAATGCTAGTCAGACCTAGCACCGGAGCTAACCAAAACTAGTCAGACCTAGCGCTGGAGCTTACCAAAGCTAGTCGGACCTAGCCAAAGCAAGTCGGACCTTACGTTGGACCTTGCCAGAGCTACCCAAAACAAGTCGGACCTATCGTCGAACCGTGCTGGAGCTCGGACCTAGATGACAAAGGTGTTTTGGTAGTATTCAAAACTTTTATCACCATAGTCAATGTATTCAGCACACATAGGTCTCACAGATAATCAACAAGCAATCTGCTATCAAGATCTTGAAGTCCATAGTCTGTAGATTTGGAGTTCCGAACAGAGTCATCATTGACAACGGAACCCAATTCACAAGTGCAGCATTTCAAAACTATTGTGAAGACCTCGACATTCAAGTCAGCTATGCATTAGTAGCTCACCCAGCAAGTAGTGGCCAAGCCGAGAGAGCAAATGCAGAAGTATTGAAAGGACTCAAGACACGTACTTACGAGCGCCCAAAGAAACATGGGGCCAACTCGATAGAGGAGCTTCCGTCTGCTCTATGGGCGAGCAGTACAACACCTAACCGGTCAACTAGAGAGACTTCCTTCTTCCTGGTGTACGCAGTTGAAGAGGTTCTTCCTCCGAAGATCACCATGGGGTCGCTCCGGGTCCAGACCTTCGACGAAGCCGCGCAAGACAAGCTCTATCGTGAAGACCTTGACCTCGTCAACTTGGGAAGGTGCCAAGCAGCTGTTCAGAATGCATGATATCGCTAGGCGCTTCGGCACTATCTCCAAAGACATGTGTGAAACCGACAGCTTGAATTGGAAATCTGGTGCTACAGAGAATACTAACTCATGACGGGATGAACAAACTATCCCCCAGCTGGGAAGGTCCCTTTCGAGTGATCAAAGTATCTCGTCCCGGATGCGTTCGCTTGGCAACAGAGTATGGGACTCCGCTTCCCAATCCATGGAACATTGAGCACCTCTGTATGTTTTATGCTTAGTTTCATGGAGGTGAGTCTGTAATTACACATAATGTAAGTTATAGAGTCTATGGATGGAGTCGGGTAGGTCATAAAGGAGAACATCCAGACCCCTCTGGGAGGGTCCAGGCAGTTCAAGCACATTTGACTTTGTCCCTGTACTAAAAGTGTAGCCTACCTACCTGGGTTAGAACAACATGAATAGCACACTTGGCCTAGTTTTGTACCCTAAGTGTGTCCTTGTCTCCCTTGTAATTCAGACCTATAATGAAAGACATTTTTGTGTGAAAGCAGACTTCACGTGCATTAATTTTGTACAGGTTCATTTCTTTTATTATTTCCTTTTTTATAATGAAATTGTGCAATTCTTTTTTAGATTTAGTCCAAGTTATTCAAATGATATACGAGTTATATTGTTGATCTTTCTCGGATCTTAGCATTGCTAGATGGTTAACTCACCTGAACACCAAAGCCAATGACAGGTTTGGAGTGCGCTATCCACTTAGACTGGTCCAGCACCCTAAGTATGCCACTTTACCTATGTTTCGGCAGGCCTTAGTAGGCAGGTCCAGAAGGCATTCGGATCTTAAGAGATTACATCAATTTACTTGTTATCTTGTTGAGTTCCTTCGGATCTAAAATTCAAATAATAACAATAAGCCGCAAACAACTTATAGATGAGAGGACGAATTCTACCATTTTTCTTGTCTTTAATGCGCAAGAAAAATGGAAAACTCATGGCGATGGTGGATGTTGCCGGAGCTACTAAGCTCTGACAAACCCCAGGGAGCCCGCCGTCAACGTTTCATACATTGAAAGTGGGTGTCATCAGGACTGACAAAGCTACGACAACTCCAATGGGGGTTAGCTGTCGACATGAAGAAATAATGGCGATCTAAATGAAGATGGTGGAGAAATCACCCCGAGAGCGTCTGCCGTCGACGTATTATATGTTCACAGTGGACACCATCGAACATAACAAGCTCCGACAACCCCCAGGGGGCCTGTCGTCGATGCTTTATGTGTGGGCAGTGGGCGCCGTTGGACCTATCAAGCTCCGACACCTCCCAGGGGGCCTACCATCGACACAACAAAGGGTCCATGGAGATGTTAGAAGTAAACTTTGAACCTAAGAGTTAAGCGTTCTAGCTACAAGTTCAAAGCGTTCAAGTCATCAAGACATTGTCTATATCCTTTTGTTACATGTTCGCAATCAAATTGTGTACATCTACCAGGGGGCCAACAAGATAAAGGACAATGCATTGAAGACAAATACAAAATGGAATTCATTCATTCAAGAAGATTGGATTTCATTCATTTAAAGAATTGGATTACAAAATGAGGATTAAAAGATAGAGGCATAAGAAAAAGGTCCTAGCTATTGGAGATCCTAGGTCCTATGCAAAAACGAGGCAACTTTCTGGGCAGCTTCTTGAACGCTGGCCCTGGCGGCATTTTCCTCTTCAAAGATGGGACCTTCGACCACTGGATCTAGAGATAATTGGGGGTCCTATCTTTTGAAACACGCCAGCACATATTCGGCGACATTCTTGGCCACAGACTTCTCTTTTGTCTCCAGTTGGTCGATAATGATGTCACCCATCACTACAGGAATCCCGATCAATTACGTCAGCCGGGTTCAACCTAAGTAAGGCTTAAACCGATGTAAGTTACTTAATTACGTCGGTTTTACGTTAATTACGTCGCTTGCCGACCGACGAAGCGGTTTTGACATAATCAAGGTAACTTACATCAGTCGCCGACGTAAGTTACTTAATTACGTCAGTTTCTGGCAACCGATGTAAGTTATTTACCGGGATGGGCTGCAGGCTGGGCCGGAATACTTACGTCGGCCACAGCAGGCCGACATAAGATAAGTGGTGTAACTTACGTTGGTTACACAAAACCGACGTAACATAATTGGTCTAACATACGTGAGTTAGGACATACCGACGTAAGTTAAACTGGGCGAACTTACGTTGGCATGGCTATAGCCGACGTAAGTTAAGTTTTCAATATTTTTTAAAAAACAGAAAATGACTACCTCGCTCGATGGCGAGAACATAGAACACATACAGATAATATCCAGAATAGATACACAGCAAAATAGTTATAAAACATTATCCAAAACATCGACAACAACACAATTTGCAAATCAAGTTCCACCGGGCTACACGGTAGCCCCTCCACTGCCTTCGGGATCTTCTCGGCGTGTTCCCGAACCCTGTAGAAGAAGCAACCAACCAATTATGATTTAAGAAACCAACCATTTTCTCTTAGTATCATAGTAACATATTCTAATTTATGAAACCAACCAATTTGACTTATGAGAAAGTTTATTTAACTGAAGCTCTTTATAAATGGTTGTGCAAAGCTGCATTAAGTTTTTAGGACTTTGGCTACAACTTCATTTTCAACCAGCGCTAAATTTGAAGTTAGAAGCCCCAAGCGTGTACAGGTGAGGTCCTAATGTTCTTGGCTAATTATTTATATATGACTGAAAGCATTTTCTCATGACTATCATAAATTTGCATGTGATGATCTAATTACTTCTATGGTTTCATTAAAATAATGTGGACAGAGAAATTGTACTAACACTAAAAACAAATTGTCATCAAGGATTATATATAGACTTAATTCCTAATTTAGAACAGAAACATAGGAATATATATACATGTCTGGAAATCTTAAGGAGTCCTCTAACAAGTTTTTATTCCACACTAAGGCTAAAACTCACAATAACAGGGTGTACAGATAACAAAAAGAGGGATAGACATATATTACCTGCTTTGGTGTCTGCTGCGGCGAAAGCGTAGGAATCTCGATATCCTGACCGCTGTGTCGAGCAAGAGCCTGCCATTGCAAAATATAAGAAGATATATGTTATTGAAATGCTATAAAATTTAACTACGGTACTTTAAATTACTTACCGCCACTGCTGCTTGCATCTGGGCCATCATTAAGGTCGTCCTCCGTTGCTCCTCTCTCGACCTCTCCAACTCTGTCTGGGTCTGCGTCTGCGTCTCCTTCAAAGCGAGGAGCTCCAGCTGGGTCTGCGAGAGACGACCACTGGTGGTCCCAACGGACGAGGCCTGCGACGATGAAGCACCTCTCAAAGGTCGTGTCGACCTCGAGTCGACAACTCCATCAAAAATGGCAAACCTGCAAAAGAATGAAAACACTAAGTAGAAGAAGATAAATTGAGAAAGAAATGAAACACATGAAGAACTCACTGTCCATGGGTCTCCCCGCCTCCACTCGCGTACGCGGCTTGGGAGTTGATCGCCGCGCTTTCCCAATCATTATCTGCACCGTGTATCTTCGCGACCTCCTGCACGTACTTTTCCTACAAAACAAATAAATCTTGTAAGCATGTCAATAGTAGTATTAGTTATAATGAAATTGATAAATTTTTGAAAACTTACCAGTCGGTCGACTGCGACCTGACTACACTGCCCTGGCTGAGAAGGGTCACTTCCTTTGTGACCTCTCTTCCACACCTTGGTCGGGGTCGGCTCATGACCCATCTCTCGCTCCTGTATAGCCGTGTTAGTGAGATAAATATATAAGGAACACATAAATAAATTGAAAAATTACTTACCATGCGTTTAGCCAAACGCAAGTAGTCGTCGCCGCCATAGTTGTGCTTGCCGTCGGACCCCATGCTGCACTGTCTAGCCTTTGTGGACTTATTGATGAAAGTGTCGCTAGCCCAATACCAACAGAGAGCTAAGTACACCTCGGTGTTACCCTGTAACCAGGAAATAGTAACCTGCACATATTTCATTTTTCATCAATGCAGTTAACATACATAGATATTTTAAATATTTAACAATATTAAAGAATTACCTCCGCGTACTGCTCCTCTGTCAAGGATGCATCAGAGTCCTTCCTAAATGGACCCCTTTGCTGCTCCTGCTCCTGCTCCCGGGGGTGCCGCTTGTAGTACGCGTTGATAGCCTGAATCTGGGCATTCGACAACGTCGCCGTCGTGAGCTTCTGAGCGTTGTGATGGAACACCCATCTCGCGTGGTCCTCCATGCCCGGTTTCTCTACTTGGTACCTCAGCTTTAATCAAACAAACATTTAAGTGATATGCATTAACAATTCAAACGAGTTGAAAAAAATAGAACAGTTAAATCGTGCCACACGGCTCCCTGAGTCGTGCCGTGGACCGGGTGAGAAACACGAGTGTAATCGTCCCACGACAGGGCAGGGAAACCGTCAATGACACTGGGGTAGTGCAAATTTACGATAGCACCCAGGACACTGTTAACCTGCCTGTGGTGTTTCTCGGCCCCCGTGAACGAAAAGTCATACCAACATCTGCAAAATATATTAAATCATTAAGTAAAGGAAAACAACATCGAATATATAATATACTATATATAGCTTTTACCTGTCACCGACAGGACGGATCGTGGTCCGTTGAGAAGTAATCGGAGGAGGAGCCGCAAAGTGAGTCCTCCTCGTCTGTCACCTCTGCTGTGACGCCGTCGCGTCCTATGACCCTGAAGGCTCTGCAGAACCACCGGCGGAGTCCAAAGGAACGCTAGCGGTAGCCAGCTGCAGAGGAAGGCTAGCGCTAGCTTGCTCCGAAGGGAGGCTAGTGCTAGAGGGCTCCTGTAGCGGCCCTGCCTCTCACTCGGGCTCTTCTAGCGTCCCCTAGCCTCTGACTCAGGCTCAGAAGACTCTGAGTAAGACTGCACAAAAGGAAAATATTTACAATAAATAATTATTAACAACTGTAATTTATAAAATAACTTTATTGTAAATTGAAATTTACCTCCCTCCGCTGAAAGCACACGACAGCTGAGGGTGGAGCATGCGCCAGAAAGAGGGAACATTGGCTCGAAGGTAACAAGGTCCCTGAGCAAGGGTCTCGTGGCGGCTCAAACCCTCTCACTGGCTTCCCCTTCCCCTTCTCCCTTGATGACATCCTGTTGCAATGAATAAATGATTAATATGCAAATATAATATACAAAACTAATGTTATGTTAGTGAATAAAACATTACTTCAAAATTCATCAACATCACGGTCATGCACCCTACTCCTTAAACCAGCCCATCGATCTTCTTGTTCCGCATATCGTTTTTGTTTGTGGAAATAGCAGGTTCAACTAAGTCATCGATATCTACAGTTTCTGATTCTGATTCTGTTTCCGCTTCTGTGCCAGTCTTGATATCTTGAGCATCTCCAACTAAGTCATCGAGTCCTACACCGGGCTCGCTTGAGAAGGAGTCTGGCAACTCTTCCTCTTGGTAGACCACATCAGCCTCAGCTCCTCATGGTAACCATCATTTCCTGGAGCGTATAACCGCTCACGAGGATTCACCTTATTTAACACCCACCAAGCTTTGAATTTATTGCATGGATAAGGTAGATAGTACACTTGCTCCACTTGGTGTGCAAGAACTAATGAATCGAATCCTTTCAACCGTTCCTTGTGTTTTACTTCGACCATGCCAAATTCGTTTACTTGAATTCCACGAATGGAATCAAACCATTCGCAGTCAAAGAATACTGCTCGAACTGTCTTGTTTCCTAAAAAGTGAATTCAAGGATTCTTTTAATAATTCCATAGTACTGAGTTTCATTTTCTTGCGAATTGATTGCCCTCATCACAACTCCGGTATTACATGTTGCCGCAAGAGGACGAAGAGATTCAAATTGAGTTGTACAGAATCGAAAGCCATTGACGTCATATCGACCATAGCTTCTAACATTAACCAATCCACAGGGATAGTTGTCGCAAATCTTCATGGACGTTGGCATATTTTTGCACTGTCCAAGATATGAAGTTATTAGAAAACGTAAGCATTCTTAAGTTATAAAAAAATGTTGTTAACATTGATAATTTAACGGGAAAACATTACATGATCTCGAAACTAGGAAATAAAATTTGATCCCCCGTTTATTACTTCTCGTCGAATCTGTTCTATTTGCTTGCTTGTGGATTGATGTCTATGTCTCCAATTTTGCTTGTCGAACATACTACACGAAAAGAGAACCTTTTAGAATACATGTGCTAGAAAAGATGGTGAAAAGCATAAGTGTAGGAGAAACACTTACTTGAAATATTCATTCATTTATTCCATATTAGCGTACATGTAGAAGAAAGCAGCACGCCTTTCTTTTTCGCTAACATCGTAGGAAGTGTAACTACAAACAATAGTTCCTCTTGTTACAAAAATGGAAAGATCGCTACAAGGAGGTTGCTCATCCATATTGTACTGCATTACCGAAGTATTAACATTGTGTTCCTCTACAAAGTAAACACTTGAGAAGTACCCTACTTCCTTAAGAGTAAAAGCTTTGATGATGCAACATTCAACCCTTGCCCTGTTACCAACCATTGGTTTATGATATCTGAGTGCTCTTTCAATATGATATATCCACCTATATTTCACGGGACCACCCACTTTCCCTTCAAATGGAAGATGAATCAAGAGATGTTGCATTGGATTGAAAAATCCTGGAGGAAATTTTTTTTCCATCTTACATAAAAGTATCGGAATCTCCTTCTCCAACTGGGTCATCATCTCTAGCGTGATTTCTTTAGCATAGAGTTGCCTATAGAAGTGGCTAAGCTCGGCTAACACCTTCCACACTGCATCGTCAAAGTAGGCTTGAAACGTAACATGCAGAAGTCTTTCCATGATTATGTGATAATCATGACTCTTCAACCAAATGAGCTTTCTCGTTTTCACATTCACGGCTCGTCTCAAACTAGTTGCATAACCATCTGGGAATTTCAACCTTTACAACCATTCGATAACTTCTTTATTTTCTTTAGGTAGAAGATAGAAAGGAGCGCGTGGTTTACCACCATTTTTGGAGAGCTCAAGAGTTTGATGGTTACAAAGCTCGGCGAGATCCTTTCGAGCCTTTAAATTTTCTTTTGTTTTGCCTGTCATGTCCATGCATGTGCTTATGATACATTTGGCCATGTTACGCTCTTGGTGCATGACATCAATGTTGTGCCTTAGAATCAACGACTTCACATACGCTAGCTCCTAAAGTCCGCATATGTGAGTCCAATTGTGTTTGTCTCCGAAACCTTCGAAATATCCCGGGCAACCTTCATCTGGCACCAATTTGTCCATCATATCAGATATTTCTGAGCTGTTAAGACGTTTTGGTGGTCCTTTAGTGACAACGGTGTTCTTTCTAAAAACATTCCTCTGTTGTCTAAACAAGTGATTTGGAGGCAGCCAATGTCTATGACAATCGAAGTAAGATATCTTGCCTCCATTGGTAAGTCAAAAGAAATCAGAATCAGAGGCACATATCGGACACGTCAACCGACAATGAGTGCTCTATCTAGAAAACATGCCGTATGTAAGAAAATCATGGACGGACCATAAACGAAGGTTGAATTTCTGCTTCTTGTAACAGTCGTACGCTTCGACTCCTGTCCATAACATTTTGAAATCTTCTATCAATGGTTTCAGCATCACGTTGAGACGTGACTCAGGATGATCTGGCCCAGGTACAATGAGGCTCAGAAACATGAACTCATTCTTCATGCAAAAAGCCGGTGGAAGATTGTACGGAATGACAAAGACGGGCCAACAGGAGTATGGTGCGGTGTTTGTGCTGAACGGTGTGAACCCATCTGTCAGCAACCCGATGCGAACATTTCTCGCTTCACGACCGAATTCTGGGTTGACCGGTCCAGTGCCTTCCATGCCTCACCATCGGACGAGTGTGTCATGACTCCATTGTCCTGACGCTCACCTTATTTGTGCCATCTCATGTGTCTGGTCGTTTTTTTTTTGAAAGGAACAACCGCTTCAACCTCGGTGTCACGGGTAAGTAACAAAGCTGCTTACATGCGACTTCCATCATCACAGTATCACCATCGTTATTAAAAACTTTGACAAACCTCAGTTGACCACATTTTAAACATTTGTTCTCATTGGCATGCTCTCTACAGAAAAGCATGCAGTTTTCTGGACGCACATCAATCTTCTCGTACTTCATACAGAGACCGGAAAGAATTTTCTTCGACTTATACATATCTTTAGGCACTTTGTTGGGATGTGGAAGGGCATCGTTGAACAAATTGATAAGCTCGTTGTAACAGTTATTAGAAAAGAGGAACATAGACTTAATTGCCATAAGTCTAGTCACAAAATTGAGGATTGTCTTTTTAGTGTGTCCATGCAGCGGCTCTTCTAAATCTTTGAGATGTTTGAAGAACTTTTTAACCTCTGCTATTTGAGGATCCTCTGTAAGCTCTGGTCGTATAGCTTCCAGCATCTCATCCATCATATCAACCTCCGTGGCATCATCATTGTCCGCTTCCACTTCTTGTACAGTTTGAGAAGCTGTCTCGCCGTGGAAGTTCCACAACCTATAATGTGACACGTAACCGTTTTGACACAAGTGCATCATAAGTTCCACTTTGTCCAAAAATGTTCCGTTTTGGCATTTCGTACATGGGCACCGTGCCTTATCGCTATTTGACAAAGAAAAAGCTCGTTCCACAAAATCTTCTGTCTTGGTGTACCACTCATCTGAGTGACCACCAGTTCTGCTCTTCCAACCAGTATACATCCAACTACGGTCTTCGCCCATGTTTCACTCTGCAATTTAAAGCCAGACAAAATTACCGTTAGTTTCTCGTTAATTTATAAACGATAGGGAAAATAATGAGAGAGACAGTGAACTGGGTCCGTCGGTGTCCGCCATACACATGCGCGGTGATTTAGTCGCATACTTTAAGTTCATGCTAAATGGGCCATGACTATAGATGGCCAAATGGGCCGGCCCAAACGGGTCGGCCCGAAGCACGATGAAAAAAGCACAGCACAAGCATGGCCCGACACGAAAAAATTGGGACCGGGCTGGCCCGAAGCCCGACACGGGCCG
This sequence comes from Tuctoria greenei, assembly GCA_036927565.1. NCBI lineage: Eukaryota > Viridiplantae > Streptophyta > Magnoliopsida > Poales > Poaceae > Tuctoria > Tuctoria greenei. The sequence continues at coordinate 176,836,537 of JAYESD010000004.1, read as the reverse complement.
TGATTGGCTTGACCTCAAAACCATCGGGCTAGCCAGGCAGAGCCCGGTTAAGGGCGGCCCGGTCGGCCCGTCAATGTGGCCCGATGATCTCGACTGACCCGGCCTGGCCCGACCACAACCCGTTTAGCCCCCTTAGGATAAAAAAGTAGTAACCTGAAATTCCAAACCCTACAACACCTCCCACTCCTCCTGTTCGGTTGCTGCCCCCGCACCCAGCACCCTGTTTGACACTTCGAGCGCCACATCCTAAATCCTGCCCGTCCCCGGCCCTTCTCTCTCCTCCCCAGCCATCGAGTGCCCCGAACCCCACTAGGTCGCCCTCGGCTCCCTTGCCTCGTATTGAGTTGCCAGCCGCCACCCGCCATCTGCGATGCCCAGCCCAATTCTTCCCCGAATTTATGAGGATGCGAGGCAAGCCTGATGAGCGACGACTCCTGGACTCCCGCCCAGTGGAGGCGAGGACTCCGGTAGGTCTACAGCGAGCCGATGAAACTGTTGGCGAAGAAGATGCGAAGGAGGTGACGAGGCGCGAGGAGGTGACCACGACTCGTCCAAGCTTCGGGCCGACACGACACGCTCGGCCCGCAAATGGGCCCAGCACGGCCCCACGGGGGAAAATTGGATCCGTCGTGCTTGGCCTTGGCTTATGGCCCGTCGTGTCGACCCGGCCTGGCATGACAAATTTGCGAGCCGTGACGGGCCTAATGTTTTCAGGCACAAGCCTGGCCGAGCTCGGGCTGGACCGGCCCGTCACGGCCCGTTGGCCATCTATAGCCACGACAGAACCTAAGTGCCCCGACAGCCGGCCGCCCCCGATGCCGCCCTCCTCATGGTGGCCGAGCTCGGTGCCCGAATCGCACCCGCGGCGCCGCAGTGTAAAAGTCCTAAATTACAAAGGCAAAGTTCAGATGGGAGATGTTGAAATTTAGAGGGGAAAAAGAAATTTAGCTAGAATCTGAAAAATCCAAACCAATTTAAACCTCAATTGAGAAAATTCAAAAAACAATTCAAATTCAAAGTTGGAATTTAAAACTCAAATTGATCAATTCTTAAAATTTATTTCAAATTTGGATTCTTCATATTCTAGTGAACCTCCCTGCCAACTTTGAACAATTATAGAGATCTTTTTGTCAGCTGAAAATGTAATTACAAGAAAGAGAAAAATGGTGAAAGGTGGCCCCCACCTGTAAGATGCTCAATCACATTTGTCAACTTGTCAAGTTCCATACTGTAGTGTATAATCGCCTTCCTGCTAATTAGATTAGTGTTCCAGTTAATCTAATCAAAGATTAAGAAAATGAGCTGAGGATATTTGCACTGGACATTGAGGATAAGGGAGAGGAATTTTCTGGGCCCTAGCTGTCATCCTCAGCATTCAATAGAGCAACGTGCTTTGTTTTTCTGCTTCTTCCCATGGCGCCACCAAGGCAAGCGCATGCGCCACCTCCCTGCTCGATGCCCAGGCTGGCCACTACGCACCCCAGCAACTTGCCTTATAAGCCAAGCAACGTACTCCTTGCTCTTTCTTCCTTGCTCTGCCTCAGCTCCAAGCAAAACCTGCGCTGCTCGAGTTTACCGTGGATGCCTCCCGTTCAACGTCTTCCAACCACAGCAGGCGTTTGCGCGCCAGCCTCAGGCAGCATAAGGGTGTGCTGGCGAGTCCTCAGCCTCCCTGAGCTGCTAAACCATCGTTTTTTCCTCTACCGACGGTGCCGGACGCAAGTCTTCTTCCTCTGTTTCAATCATCACGGTGATTTCCACGGTGGTACAACACTTCGGGCTTGCTCCCAGCTCGATCAGCACGCAATAAGGTTTGCCCCGACCCTACTTTACTTTCCCTCATGGGTCCTATGCCAGTCGGGACACGGTTCAACCGGTGTGCGATGTTTTTCCCTCAGCCGTTCTCAAGAACAGAGAACCTTCGGCCTAGGAATTCAATTTTCCACGTCTAAAATTTTTCTAGTTAAACTAGAGAATCAAATATCATGTTCCGGCGGACCTTTAGGATCAAACGGCGTCGATTTTCATCCACCATACTCGCTAGAATCCGAGTTCTCGCGACGGCCAGACCTTTCGACCTAGGTCACCGGTGTAATCCTTGTTGCAGTCAATTTCTCTCCGATTCTAGTTCATATTCTTGTTCCTCATCGACCACTGGTGCCTTCCGATCAAACCGTGAGTGCTATGGTACTCTCTGTGCGCTGAGCGACTTCGCCGGAGCCATGCCGACCGCCGCCGCCGTAGAGACAACGCTTCCGGCCATCATTTGTTTTCCCCGACCACACCAGCGTCCTTCCCGTGTGGAGTTAGGCATAGGCGGCCATTTGAGGGAAGGAAGACGCAGGGTAAAATCCACCGGCGAGGAGCGCCGCCGGGTCCGCCGTCGGGCGCCGCCGCTCGGGCCCTGCCCAAGGTTGAAGAAGACCCCGGGCCGACCCCACTTGTCAGCCCCTATTGCGAAACTGCAGCTCAGTTTGCGGCTGTGGATCACGTGTGGCTGCATCCGTGAACCCTGTGGCCCGGTGTTGCCTAATCCCGATTGGCCCAATTTAAATCCTGTGGGCCCAGCCATTATTCAAACCTTTTCCAACTGAAATTTAAATTCCAGATTTAGTTCCCAATTCAAAAATCAATATCTCCTAGAAGAATTGTGCAAAAATTCCCAAATAAATTTTGTTAGAATCACCATAAAGAGTAATTTCCAGTGGAGAACTTATATTTGTATGAAAGTACATATGAATTTCTCCATAATTAAAATAAAAAAATGCTTATAGAATTAATGTCTATAGTTCTGATCTTTGGAAAAATACGAAATTTTTCCAGAGCCTTCATTTGAATATCCTTGAAGTCCAGTAAATATATCAGGGTCATTAGACTTCATCTACAAGGTCTGATCACCTGTGTATTCTTTATGCACCTAAAAATAGCCAAAGTAATTTAGAAATTATACAGCAACTTGTGCAAACTTCTAAATTAAATATCTCTCAGTATAAAGCTTCAAATTTGTCAAACCAACTCTGTTGGTTTTGTCTTTATCCAGACTAACTGCTGAATCTATATAAATTGAGATCAAATCTCTATGTACAAAACAATATCCATTTCACCTCATATGTCCATTACCTAAATTCATCTTGTTTCCTTTCTGTTGCTGTCCAGTCTAGCAACATAACTTCAGGTCCTAACTAATATAAATCCTTCTTGAGTTAAAATCAACTTCAATTTTCTTAATAAGTAATTGCAATCTCTTAATTCCATATCATTTCGATAGTGTTCGCGACGAAGGTGCACTACAGGAAAAGCGATCATTTGCGACGGCTATATTTATTTGCGACGGCCAACCGTCGCAAATAGAATAAATTGCGACGGCCCGCCTCTGGCCGTCGCAAATAACATGGCCGTCGCAAATAACAGCTTATTTGCGATGGCCAACCCCAGTGCCGTCACAAATAACAACTTATTTGCGACGGCCAACCCTAGTACCCGTCGCAACTAAGGTAGCCGTCGCAAATAAGTGTTTATTTGCGACGACTGCTAAAAGGGCCGTCGCAAGTAACACTAATTGCGACGGCCATACGGTCGGGCCATCGCAATTTAGTGGGCCGTCGCAAATAGGGGCCTTTATCCCCGACCAGCACTTCATTCTCGTCTTCATTCTCGACGACTCGACAACTGCCCCGCCGCCTGCCCGCCGCCCTGCCCCGCGGCGTCGCTGCCCGCCATCGTCGCGCCGCCGCCGGCCCGCCGCCCCGCCGTCGCCGCCCCGCCGCCGCCCCGGCTCGCCGCCCCCCCGGTCCGTCGCGCCGCCAGCATCGCCGCCCCCAGCCTCGGCTCACCATGCCCCCGCGGCCCCGGCCCGCCGCGCCCCCGTCCTTGAGCCACGTCGCTGCCCCCGCCCACGGTGCCGCCCCACCGCCAGCCCGCCGTCGCCGCCCCACTGCCGGCCCGCCGTAAGTGGCTTCACTGCTTCTTTGTTTTGTGCATTTTTGTTCATTCATTAGTGTTGTTTTGCTGGGGAGTAGAATATAAAGCTTAGAATTATGCTTGTTGTCCTTGTATGCGCGCCAATTGTTATTAGCATGGCGCGGCGTCCCGCCACGGCGGCGGTCTCACCCTCGGCCCGCCAACGCCCTGACGGTCGTCCTGGCCCTGCCAACGCGTTGGACGGGCAGCACGCCCTACGACAGGCCGGTCATGGATGCCATGGCTTGTGCCATCTCTTCTCCGTTTGCTCACCGCTCCTCGCTGCTCTCCCTCCTTCGCGAAGATCCAACTTGTTGAGCAGTCACTTGCTTAAGTGGCAGCGTGGCAAAAAAATATATGATCTGGGGGGGGACGTGCAGCCGCTGACGTTTGCTGCCGCGACCTTTTCTGACATGATAACTTGTCAGCCAGTGCGCGAGCGCCACGTTGCCCTGTGAACTAGTTGTGGCTACATTTGGATTGTACCAAGACCAATGGTGCGGCAACACGTGGCCAACGAGAAGCACAACCTAGAGGAGAGAACTTCTCTATTGGATCAGCTGTCGCGTGAAATCTCGGCGAAGGATACTGACTGATCGTCGCTGACTTTGTATCGCAACCGAAAGGCAAGCCCCGGTTTGCAGTTAAGTGCCATTTAAAGTTTTTCTTTATACAAACTGTACTGAATAGACTTGATATGTGCATTAGGTCTATGTTTATTGAATACCCCACATGCATGACCAAAAAATCCCTGAAGTGGATGGGTAGTATAAGACTCCCTCGATTTATATTGCTATGCTTAATGTTTAGTTATAAGACCGGTAGAAGTCGAGTATGTTGGATACTACTCGCGAGATTGGTCACATTTTATTGGTCACAAGTCAAGTAGTTGAATTCTACTTGCGAGAGAAGTCGAGTGAGGGAAACCTACTCGCGAGTTGTTACCATAACGTTAACTCTTTAATATGAGACGTGGACAGGGATTTGTGTAGGATGGTTTTCTCACATCATGCCTGGGTCGGTAATGACGAGGCAGGTGTTGGGAGATGTATTGGTAGCCCCGTCTATGTCGGTTAAGGCCCGTCTCGTGCTTGGCCCTGTTGGACAAGTTTGAATTGTACCGGGTGCATACTGGCTATATGGAACCCAGGAAACCGATGTACCTTGAGGATCCTATGTTGGAACCTTTTTAGTTGGCTTAGCCTGTCGGCTGTTAGTACAGTGAGAGGTAACTTACTCAAGAACATCTCACGTCGGAGATGCACCTTGAGGTGAGCTCACTGTTCGGGCCGATCAAACTGTTTTGATGTGGTTGAATTTGGGGAAAGGTGGTTGCGTGCAACATCAGTGGAGTGTGCCGAGGCAACTTCGAGTATGGGCGTACGTGTCGTGCAGTCCAGGTGTTTTTGATTCGAATCACCGTTGCTCGCAGTTATGGATTGAGCATACTTGGACACTGAGTCTTGAAGTAGTAAATACTAAAGAAGCCCGAAGAATATGTTGTATTGAATTATACTGGTTTTGCAACCTTGTGTGACTATGAGATAGCAAAAGTTAAAGTTTACAGTATCCCCATACTTTAGCAGTAATAGCATTATGTGCTTTGGGCATGTCATATCATCGGCAAAGCGTTTCTTGTTTGATTGTGGAGTCTATGATGTGTCGTGCCTGAAGAATGTCATTTGCTACTTAAAACATGATTATAAGGATCCACTTGTAGGCGAGTCTATTTATGCTATTCCTTACCTATGATTAGACTTTACCCTGCATATGTCTAGATAGACGGGTTAGTCTTGATGAGCCTTATGCTTACGTTTGCGCTTTAACGATTTCTGCATGTATTAGGTTTATTTCTTGTGTTCAGGTTGTACATGAGATCCCGAGGTATCGAGATAAATCTCATGTGAACCATGCCGCTACTGAATGTTCTTCTTGTTGCTAGTGAGAAGCGTCCTAGGGCATGGACCGCTTCTCTTGTGCATAGCTAGTTGAGAGTATGAGTATGTATTTTCCGCTGCATTTTATATATTATGTTGTAAAAGAGGATCATCTTGTGAAATAAAATATTTGTGTTGGTTAATTTTGTAAGACTTTTCTTGTGTGTTGTTGGGTGCCGCATCGCACGGCACCACCCAATGCGATTCCTAGAACGTGCGGACTCCAGTCCCCACACGCAGCACCCTGATGGTCGGCGGCCCCCTTCTCCACCCTCTCCACGGCGGTCGAGCTCGGCGCTTAATGAAACCAATTAAGCATAATCTACACTACACTGATTCAGCATAATCTACACTAAGAAAATTAAGCATAATTAAGCAACTTAACCACTTAAGCATAATTAAATAAACATAATTTGAAGTATAAGCAAATTAACTAATTAAGCATAATTAATTAAACAATTAAGCAATTTAAGCATTATTTAAACAATTCAATTAAATTCAATTTCAAATTTGAACAATTCAATTCAAATTTGAACAATGCAATTCAATTCAATTTGACTTGATTCAATTCAAATCAAATTTGAACAACGCAATTCAATTGAATTTTGAATTTTAGTGGGAGCGTTAGGGTGGGGTGGGTGTCTTTGGCGGGGGGGGGGGGGGGGGGGGGGCTCGTGGAGGGGAGGGGGGTGGGGAGACCTCTGCAAGGAGGGCGAGGGGGGGCCGGGGAGGGGGAAGGGGAGGTGGAGGGGGGCCTCGGAGGGGAGGGGGCGGCGCGCGAGGAGGGTCGGGCCGGCGGCGGTCGGGGAGGGGGGCAGCGCTTGGGAGGGACCGGGGGGGAGGGGGGGAAGTGGGCCTACAGTCGGGGAGGGGAGGGGAGGAGTCGTACCTGACGGCGATGGCAGCGTGCGCGGCAGCGACTGAGGCAGTGGCATCGGGCAAGGGTGCGAGGCGGCGAGGAAAAGAGTGAAGCGGCGTGCGGGTAAGGAAAAGAGAAGCCAACGCGGGTAGGTTAAATTTCGTAACTTACATCGGCTAATTAATATAATTATGTTGACCTGAGTTACTTACGTTGGCCATTATCGCGACCGACGTAAGTTATGCTTAACTTACGTCGGCTAAGTAAGCTTATCTCGTCCTATTAACGTACATCGACTTGGGATCTTCACTGACATAAGTTTATGTTTTTTCCTATCGGTCAATTAACTTACGTCGGTCGCCAACGAAAGTTAGCTACTTACGTCGGTTTCTTCTGGCCGATGTAAGTTATTCTACTTTCGTCGGCTGGCTGATGTAAGTTAACACAGCCGATGTAAATACTCGCGTTTCTTGTAGTGCATTGCGTTCAACTTGTTGTTGGTAGAGCTCAACGCCACCAGCGCCTTGTTCAGTTCTGGCTCTGTGTAATACAGACGTACCTTGCTGAAGCAAAGCGGTACCAGAGCTTTATTGGGGTGACCCGGGAAATCCCAGACTCGTTGGGACTCAGTCACCCTCATACTTCTCAGTTCCTCCAGTGACCACCTAGCGGTCGCAAGCTCGAACCCTCACAAGCGATGCGCTCGACCTCTTTGGCATGCTGCTAAATACTCTCAGCCATCTGCATTTTGCATTCTGCAAGCTCTGAATACTGGACGTGGATGCGGTTCTGGCGGTTTGCCAGGTCCTCTCTACCTTTGACCTTCTCCTCACTGGTGGCGACATCAGCTTCTCTCTTGGAGAGCTCCTATCCCACCTGCCAATTCTTCTCCTCTTCCTGCTTGCACCGCTGTTCAAATTTTTTGGTGCATCTACCAAGCTTGGCTCCCCCAGAGACAGCCTCTAGGTGAGCTCCTCCACCCTCTTCCAAATGTCATCCTGGTTCTCCAGGAGCTTCTCTTCCCTCTCATCGAGGGCCACCTGACACTTGAGGAGCTCCTCATTTAATTCATTAAGGTTATTGTGACAATCGTTAGCAACCTCTTTGTTCTCCCGAGCATGCTCCAAAATCACTCGAGCCTTCTCGTCGAGAGCCTTAATGGTAGCTTCCCGCTCATTCAGCAAGCGGTCCATCAGCGCTAGCCGAGCCTTCTCCTTGGCTACCCATTCCTTCTAGTCAGTCAGCCTTGCCTGCGTCAGCTTCGTCTCAAAGAGAATTTGGTTGCGCCAACGCCTTAAGGTGTTGCGCTATTCTTCGACAGCTTTGCTTTCGTGGTCAAAGGCAAGATGGACCTGACAAAGACTGGAGCAGGCATTGTCTACAAACAATGCCAGAGGAAATGGCTCTGGACTAGCCTGGATCTCGCTCTCAGCTAGAGCGAATATTCAAAAACATCGATTAGGTCCCATGACACAAGCGTGGTCCTCTGCGACTCTACGGCACTAGGGCCAACCTATACGGCTGATGAGGAAGTTCCCCCCACCGGATCTTCAATCATCAGCTCTGCGGGTGGAGGACCTGTTGTTGACTCTTGTGGGTGATCCGGCTTTGACATAGACGCATCTGGAGTAATCACCTTTGGGGGGATGTTGTGGCTTCGTCCAGAGCTCCCTCCACCTTCAGCTCAGTTGCCAGGACTTAGACATTTTCCGGCTCAGGTGCCAGAGCTTCGGTTACCCCCGACTCATGAGCTGGAGCTTCCGTAGTCTCTGGCTACAAGGCCGGAGCTTCAGCTATTTCCGGCTCTGGAGCCGGAACTTCAGTTACCTTCGGCTCAGGTGCCGGAGCTTTCGTCGTCTCTGGATCTGATGCAGGAACTTCAGCCGCCAGCTTCGAGATTGATGTCACATCATCACGAACATCTCCCCCATTGTACGGCGCTACCACGGGAGCTTCAGGCGTCATCTCTGGATATAGATCCACGATAGCTGGCGTCGGAGTTGTCGTGCCATCAGCCACCACTTGGGGAGGCTCCGGGATCAAAGCTGGAGTTTCAACCTGCACAGCATCAGTTGCTGCAACAGGCGCTGAAGTTTTGGCTTTCTTCTTTGACATCTAGAAGCAAAAGATCAAAAAATTCAAAACAGAGAAACAATAAAAATAGTAACTCACGGTGAGAAGACAATGCTTACCATGGGAAGCATTCGTCCCAGTCACCACGGAACTTCTTCTTCTGAGGTCCAGAGTCGGAGCCCACCGAACCTTGTGAGCCAAAAACTTCGGACCTTGGTCGGGAGCTTGCCACAACAGCTAATGTCGCCTCAGCCGGGACCTCCCTCGGCTGGGAAGGACCTCTGCAGCTGGCACTGGAGTCGGGGTCAATTTGCAAGAGGTAGCGCCCCTCAAGGACACTGACACCTAAGGAGGCGCGACCTCCAAAGCTCTGTATGGCCGGGGGGGGGGGGGGGGGGGGGGGGAAGAAACTGCTGGAGATGGAGCCGACATGAGAGAGCTCCCATCAGCATGTCTCAGCTTCCTATTCCAGCTGAAAGATTCAGCCGGCTCCTTGCCCTTGCCCTTGCCTTTGCCGACATCATCAAGCTTTTGGCTTGGAGCAGTGGGGGCCACCCTCTCCGAAGCTCCGAGGATTGCAACCATGAAGGTATTGCATCTCTCCACCGCGTTGAGGTTGTCCAGCTCCAGCATTACCTTTCGAAGCTCCCTCCTGACCTTCGGAACCAAGTTCAAAGGGAGGAAACCAGCTGACGGGGTCAAGGCTTGCAGGAGATAGCTCCATAATGAATTTTTTGGAGATGGATCTTCAAACCTTCATCATCCAAGTTGGTATGAAAACCAGCTTCAATCCGGTTATGGTCCATCTCACTGTTGAAGGCCCATGCAGGCTACTCCCTTGTCTTCAGCGAAGCCCACCTATTGACCAGGAAGTTTCCAAAGACCATCTGAGGGGTCACTCCACCCTCTACGCATTCCTAAACCCTTGTCAGGATGGGCTTGTATGCTTCAGACAACTCAGGAACTGCATTCCAGGCGTTGGTGTCAACATTGGGGAGGCTCTTGGGCAACTCCAACCTTTCGTGCTCCTACACTGCGATGATGACCCAGTATTTCTTCTATTTGTCCCACTTTCTGGAGGGGAAGGTCTTCAAGTACTTAAAGGGGTAGTTCTTGCGCTTCACAAAGTAGTAGAAGCCAATCAACTCTTTCCCCTTTCCAGTAGTGTGGACCGTGAAGAAGGTTGGGAAGAGCTCGATGCACAGCGGCACACCCAACCACATCTCGCAGAAGTGGACAAAGGTCTCCACTAGCAAGAAGGAGTGAGGACCGAGGTGGTGAAGTTGGAGTCCATAGAAATCCAGGAGCATCAGCAGAAAGCTTGACAAGGGCGAGATCAGACCCACCATGGCGTACACCGAGAAATAGACGATCTCTCCAGTGCGCTCCTTCTTGAAGGGAAGCTTGACGAGGCGGATAGCATTGTTGAAGCATCATTGGACCACCCCATGTAGGTTCAGACCCTTGACAGATCTTCGTCATTCTTGATCTTGCTGTGGGGAAGACCCAACTCCATCGCGGCAAAGTGGAGCAAAAGTTGGAAGGGCTATGCATAGGTTTGGAGGCTCTGAGCACAAGTTCGGATGAAAGCAAAAAGAGTCCTCAAACCGTGTGGGCTTTCCTTCTTAAGTAAGCCTCCGCAACGCTTGGATGAAATCCGCATCGGGATCGAGATTTCATTTCAAAAATCTACCCCGTCAATGACAAATGGTGAAAGTGCATCTAGGCATCCCTTGTGCGTTTTGCTTGATTTATGACAAATAAAAGAGATCCTAACCAAATTGTTGAGATAAGCGTAGGTTTTAATGAAAATGTGGAGTAAGCGCAAAAAGAAAGGAGAGTGAGGAATCAAGCTGGATAGAGCTCAAGGGAAGAAAAGGATAATGCTTCTGTGTGTGGAGTGTGTTGGAGAAACATATCCCAGGAGCTCAAGCACTTCTAATCACTCTCACTGCACAAATTTATACAGGTTCGGACTAGTCCGATATACCACGGACTAGTCCGATAACCCCTCTGTTCAAAATCGGACAAATCGTCCTAGTGCGGACTTGTCTGCACAGTCCAGGTTTACACAGATCGGACTAGTCCGATATCGCCACAGACTAGTCCGATATCTTTCTGACTAAGATCGGACCAGTCCTCCCCAGTGCAGACTAGTCCTCATTACTTCACAACTTTGCACGACATTGGACAAGTCCAATAATATCCGGAGTAGTCTGATAACCTCTACGACTAAAATCTGACAAGTCATCCAAGTGCGGACTTGTCCCAAATTCACTAAGGGGTTTAACACAGCCAAACTAGTCCCATAATAACCGAACAAGTCCGAACTTTTCCAGAGCCTAAATCAGACTAGTCCTCCCAAGGCCGCACAAGTCCGATATTCCTAAGAAATTAGGGTTTCCTACAGGCCGCACACCAGACTAGTCCGGACTCCACCACAGACTAGTCCGGACCCTCGAAACTCTAACGGTAACTTTTGGAAAGACCCTATAAATAGATGTGCACAGCCCTACTTTCAAAAATCTCGACTTCCAGCGCCATCACACCCTCCAAGATCTTAGAAAACACATCTCTCCATGCAATCCAACGCAGGAAAGATCAAATCCTTGAGAATTCACTTTGGATCAAAGGAGAGACACAATTCCACTCATTTGAGCTCTTGGGTTTGATTCTCTAACACACCCTTGTTGTTTCATTGTTGATCTTAAGAGTGTATTCTTGGTGGTGTTTGACTTGTAATCTTGGTGATCTCTCAACTTGTGAGAAGGCCCCTTGAACATGGTGATTTACCCTTGTGATAGTGAAAAAGAATTGACCTTCGTGGCGATTTGACGAGGTTAGGGTCAGTGAAGACATGGTCCTTTCGTGGGCTCCTCAACGTGGATGTAGGTTGCCTTTGTGGGAACCGAACCACGGGATAAAATCTTGTGTCAAACTGGTTCTTAAGTTTTTCATATCATATTATAGGGTTTACTTGATCTTGTCCATCTTATGTTAAAACATTGATCAAAGTTAGTTTGTGTTACACTTAATTTCATTGACTCGATACTTTCAAGTTACATACTATATTCCGCTGCGTACTATGCTTGTATTGAAATCATTGATCTAACTTGATCAATCTAGTCCGCACACACCAGACTAGTCCAATTTCTTGGTATTTGATAAAGTTGCTAAGTGTTGCAGGTTCCGACTAAAAATCAAAAAGGCGAGTTCACCAAGGTGGATGGACTCAAGATTGCAAAGGAAATCTGGGACACATTGCAAACTGCACATGAAGGCGATCGTCATGTGCGAGAGGTGAAGATCGAAATGATTGAAGGCGAATTGGGAAGATTCACCATAGAAGAAGACGAGTCGCCACAGGACATGTACAACCGGTTAAAGACTCTCATCAACAAGGTTCGAGCATACGGAAGTAAGAAGTGGAATGATCACAAGGTAGTGAAGCTCATCCTTAGAGCTTTCATGCCTCACGATGTTACCCTATGCTCAATGATTAGAGAGAGTCCCGCGTACAAGAAAATGACCCCGGACGAATTATTTGGGAAGATCATCAACTTTGAGATGATGGAGAAGCAAGCAAAATATGTTAAGGAAATTGCCGACCTCACCTCGGCAAAGAAGAAAGGGGTCGCCTTGAAGTTCACTTGCATGCCCTTGTCAAAAAAGCTCAAGAAGCTCAACGAGAAAAGGACAGGCATGACGAGAGCAAAAATATTGATGAAGAGATCATGATCCTCTTTATGAAGAGATTCAAGAGAATGATGAAGAGAAGAGAAGGGGGGAATCAAGTGAAGGAAAACACAAAGAAAATGAGGATCCAAGCGAGGGCATCTATTTTGGAGACAATAGTCAAGGAAGAGTGCTCGGTACCGGTAAAATTGCAATATCATCTCAACATACTTTTTCTCACATTTTACATGTTGATTCCTTAGATTATAACCTGTTGTCCATATCTCAATTATGTGACAAAGGTTATAATTTCTTGTTTACTAATGAGGGTGTGACCATCTCTAAAAGGAGTGATGACTCGGTTGCATTCAAGGGTGTGTTGAAGGGAAAGCTTTATCTTGTTGACTTCAACAAAGATAAAGCCGAACTTGACACATGCTTGATTGCAAAGACCAACATGGGTTGGCTGTGGCATAGACGTCTATAACATGTTGGTATGAAGAATATTCAAAAACTCCTTAAGGGCGATCACATCCGAGGTTTAAAGGTTGTTGTTTTTGAGAAAGACAGGCCTTGTAGCGCGTACCAAGCCAGGAAGCAAGTAGGAGCGCCTCATCCTGTGAAGAACGTCAGGACTACAACAAGACCGCTCGAGCTACTTCACATGGACCTATTAGATCCAATCGCTTACATAAGCATCGGCTGTAATAAATATGAATTAGTAATTGTTGATGACTTTTCGCGCTTCACGTGGGTTTTCTTTTTGCATGATAAGACAGAAAATCAAGGAACCCTCAAGAAGTTATTCAAGCGTGCCGAAAATGAGTTCTCATTGAAGATAAATAACATAAGAAGAAACAATGACACGGAGTTCAAGAACACTGAAGTTGAGGAGTACCTAGACGAAGAAGGGATAAAACATGAGTTTTCAACACTTTATTCCCCTCAACTAAATGGAGATGCCGAAAGGAAGAACCAAACCCTCATAGAGATGGCAAGAACAATGCTCAATGAATACAAGACCTTGGATTGGTTTTGGGCGGAAGCGGTTAACACCGCTTGCCATTCCATAAACCGACTGTATCTTCATCGACTACTCAAGAAGACATCATATGAACTACTCACTGGTAACAAGCCTAATATTTCGTATTTTTGAGTTTTTGGTTCTAAGTGCTATATTTTTAACAAAAATCCTAGGACTTCAAAGTTCGCTTCGAAGTCCGATGAAGGTTTCTTTCTTGGTTATGATTCGAACTCTTACGTCTATCGTGTCTTCAACAAGACCTCCGAACTTGTTGATGTAGCACGTGACGTAGTGTTTGATGAAACTAACGGCTCTCAAGAAGAGCAAGTTGATCCATGAGTGTTAGATAGAGAAGAAGCTCCATGTCAAGCATTGAGAAGAATGGCGTTGGGTGATGTTCGACCACAAGCACCACCTCCAAATGCAAATGAAGAAGATGAACCACAAGAGAAGGTAAACGACCAAGGGGGAGCTTCCACACAGGATCAACATCAAGAAGACGAAGATGATCAACAAGTCAATGAGGGCAACCATCAAGGAGGAGAAGAAGATGACCATGAATATTCAACACCTCAAGTTCCACATCCAAGAGTACACCAATGCGTCCAGAGAGATCACTCAATCGACAACATAATCGGTGACATCCAAAAGGGAGTAACGACTAGATCACGCATAGCTAATTTTTGTGAACATTACTCCTTTGTAACCGTTTTGGAACCGCACAGGATTGAGGATGCATTGAAGGATCAAGATTGGGTGGTGGCGATGCAAGAGGAACTTAACAACTTCAAACGGAACAAAGTGTGGGATCTCGTCAAAAGACCCAAGTCCAACGTCGTCGGCACCAAATAGGTCTTCCGCAACAAACAAGATGAACAAGGTGTGGTGACAAGGAACAAGGCATGACTTGTGGCCAAAGGGTATTCACAAGTCGACGGTTTGGATTTTGATGAAACCTTTGCTCTCGTAGCTAGGCTTGAATGTATTAGAATATTACTTGCATATGCTACTCACCATGATTTCAAGCTCTATCAAATGGATGTGAAAATCTCCTTCCTCAACGAACCAATCAAGGAGGAGGTGTATGTGGAGCAACCCCCGGATTTGAAGATGAAGAGTTCCCTGACCACGTCTTTAAACTGCGTAAGGCTCTCTATGGCCTCAAACAAGCTCCTAGAGCTTGGTATGAGTGTCTTAGAGATTTATTAATTGAAAATGGTTTTAAAATTGGCAAAGATGATTATACATTATTCACAAAGCATTTTGATAATGATCTCTTTGTTTGCCAAATTTATGTTGATGATATCATTTTTTGTTCAACTAACAAATCTTTTTGGAAGAATTTAGAAAGATTATGATAGATAGGTTCGAGATATCTATGATGGGAGAGCCGAAATACTTCTTGGGATTACAAGTGAGGGAACAAAAGGAAGGGACATTCATAAGCCAAACCAAGTATACTCAAGACATACTCAAGAAGTTTGGAATGGACAAGGCGAAGCCTAAAAGGACTCCGATGGCAACGAATGGTCACTTGGATATCAATGAAGATGAACCAAATGTTGATCAAAAGGTATATCGCTCCATGATTGGATCCCTACTCTACTTATGTGCATCTAGGATAGACATTATGTTGAGTGTGTGTTTGTGTGCAAGGTTTCAAGACAACCCAAAAGAGTCTCATTTCACAGCCGTAAAGAGAATCTTGCGATATTTAGTACGTACACCCAACCTAGGCCTTTGGTATTCTAAAGGTTCCGAGTTCAATCTCATTGGATACTCCCATGAAGATTATGCCAGATGCAAAGTAGATAGAAAAAACACCTCTGGAACATGGCAATTTCAATCTAGATCCCTTGTTCCTTGGTCCTCCAAGAAAAAAAACTCCATTGCCTTATCCACGGCCGAAGCAGAGTATGTCGCTGCCGGGAGTTGTTGTGCACAACTTCTTTGGATGCGACAAACACTAAGGGATTACGGTTACAATATGAGTCGTATTCCACTCCTTTGTGATAATGAGAGTGCGATTAAAATTGCCCATAATCCCGTTGAGCACTCTAGGACCGAACACATTGACATCCGGCACCACTTTTTGAGAGACCACTCAACGAAAGGAGACATATCCATTTCCCATGTCAACACCGAAAAATAACTAGCTGATATATTCACCAAACCACTTGATGAAAAACGTTTTGGCGAGCTCCGGAATGAACTAAACATCCTTGATGCTCGGAATGTGGCTTGAAACTTGCATATCTATATGGATTCTTCAAAATATGTTGATTGTGTTGCAAAAATCATCTCTCTCAATTTTCTCTGAAAAACTATTTCAATTACTTGATCGTGGTGAAATATGGTAATTGCTTGATTGTTGTATGCTTACTGATCATATTCATCAAGATTACTTGATTGTTTTGGCCCCTATCTTTCTTTAAAAGAACCTTTGAATATATACGAATGGGCTAATTATATTTGTTAGTTACCACAGACTAGTTCATGGTTATCCGGACTAGTCCGCACACTGCAGGTTAGTCTGTAGAAGTCCGGTTGTCCGGACTAGTCCGGTAGACCATGGACTAGTCCGATTTTTTGACTCCATAATCCTAGCCACCGCCAAAGCCTAATATCCTTCATCCTCACAACTCACCCCACACCCTCTCTCCTCGCTCGAATGCTCCCAAGACGATTTCCTTCGTTCTCCATCAAACCCCTCCGAGTTTGGGTGGAAATTGATCTCCATTGCATAGGGATTGAAGACCACGGACTTGTGCACACCTTCAACCCCTCCATCTCCAGGAATCGAGGAATTTTGGTAAAATTTCGTCCCAAACCCTAGAAATCGTGATTTTATTTGTTGTTGACCAAATAGCTTAGTTCCATCCTATTAATGCATGGCTCCATGTTGTATTACATATCCCTTGAACTAGTTTTGCATTGGGAATCAACATATGTTGTCTAGTTAGGGTTTGAGATAATGAACACCGAACTAGTCCGTACCTGTACACCGGACAAGTCCGGTTTTTAACTGGACTCAACCCTAATTTCTCATTCCTCAATGAACTTCCTTGCCATCAATTCTCATCCATACATTGTGTAATACATTCTCAGGACAATGTCGAGCTCCCATGACGAAATCTCCGATTATGAGGCCGAGTTGGAACAAGAATAATTGCTTCGATCCCCGACGGGCCAAGGGAAGAAGAGGCAAGAGCGTCCCTCAGAGCCTGCACCTTCCCCACCTCAGGTGCGATGCAAAGTGCTAGCCAAGAAGCCCGCATCCAAGGCCAAGGATGCAGCTGGCCCTAGCTCGGCGGCTTCTCGCCAAGCTAAGGGCAAAGGGAAAGGGATAGCCTCGGGCCCAATGGGCCCTCTAAAGATGAATGCTCCGAGGCAAGGGAACAGGGATCCCTCTGATGAGAAGTTCAATGGCAAGGGAAGTAATATGGCTTCCAAATTGAGTATGGTTGATTGCTACAGCCGATCCAAGAAAGCTGTAGACGCCAGATTTTGGAGCAACTTTCATGCAGACTTCTACAACTCCATATATCTTACCATGAAGACTCCAGTTATCCACAGCCAGTGGATTGACTGGAATCACTTTGAGAGGAAGAACTGTTCAGCATTTGATGAGGTTATAAAGGCAGTGGTGAGGCATGGACTGAAGGACCTATTTGCATTCAGATATCACTGGAATGATGAGATTATTGCTCAGTTCTATGCCACTAGTTTCTTTGAAAGTGATGAGGAGGAAAGGGTGACTTGGATGACTCATGGATCCAAGTACACCATAACATATGATGAGTTCGCAAGACTGCTTCACCTAGAAGACACCGACAACAATGAGTTTACTATCCACAACATCGGTGTCTTGGGAAAAGGTAAGATGGACTTCCTCTATGACACCAGCCTAAAGTACAATCCCCCCTCAACCAAGAACAAGAGACCCTTCTTCATGGTTCTCAACAGGGTGCTAAGGAAGACCATAGCACCAAAAGATCGGGACACAGGAAGTGTCCAAGTTTACTTGTGGACCTAATAAGCAAGAACGGAAAGTTTGGTATCTTTGACTATATCTGGAATGATATGGTCAACATCTCCTGCACGACGAACAGATTCTATGGCTATGCCCCCTACTTGATGTTCATGATTGAGAAGGTCACAGGTGAAAGTGCATCTAGGCATCCCTTGTGGGTTTTGGTTGATTTATGACAAAAAAAAGAGATTCTAACCATATTATTGAGATGAGCGCAGGTTTTAATGAAAGAATGAAGAAAGCACCGGTTTTAATGAAAGAATGAAGAAAGCTCCAAAAAGAAAGGAGAATGAGGCTACATTCGGAAAAGAGCTCAAGAACTAAATAGAACACAACATTGTGTAGGGAGTATGTTGGTGTATAACATCCCAATAGCTCAAGCATAAAAGTCCTCAAACACTTCAAATTTCACAGGAAAAATGGACTAGTCCGATATACACCGGACTGGTCCGATATCCTCTCTGGACAGGTTCGGACAAGTCCAGCCAATGCGGACTTGTCCGCACCGGACTAGTCCAATAATGTCCGGACTAGTCCGATATTGCCTCTGACTAAAATCGGACAAGTCCTCCATGTGTGGACTTGTCCTATATTCACTAAGGGTATCACCACACCGGACTAGTCTGATATCACCACCGACAAGTCCGAAAACCTTTCTGACTAAAATTGGACATGTCCACTGCTAGTCGGACAAGTCCGATATTCCTGGACACTTAGGGTTTCCTTCACGCCGCACACAGGACTAGTTCGGACACCACCTCGTACTAGTTCGGACCTTCGAAACCCTAATGGTAACTTTTGAGTACCCTAATATAAATGGATGTGCACGGCCCAACTATCAACACTATCGACCTTCTGCGTCATCACACCCTCCAAGAGCCTAGAAAACACATCTCTCCACGCAATCCAACGCAAGAAAGATCAATCCCTTGAGGATTCACTTTGGATCAAAGGAGAGACAAGATTCCACACGTTTGAGCTCTTGGGTTTGATCTCTAACACGCTACTGTTGTTTCATTGTTGATCTTACGAGTGTGTTCTTGGTGGTGTTTGAATCATAATCTTGGGGAGCCCTCAACTTGTGAGAAGGCCCCTTGAACTTGGTGATTTGCCCCTTTGTGATAGTGGAAGAAGAATTGGCCTTCGTGGCGATTCGATGAGGTAAGGGTCAGTGAAGACCCGGTCCTTTTGTGGGCTCCTCAACGTGGATGTAGGTTGCCTCTGTGGGAACCGAACCACGGGATAAAATCTTGTGTCAAACTTGTTCTTAATTCATATTGTATTCTAGGGTTTTGTCAATCTTGCATAACCTACATTAAAACTTTGAAACAAGAATTGGCTTGCATTATACTTGGTTGTGTTGACTCAATACTTGCAAGTTACATATTATATTCCACTACATATTGTGTTTGTATTGAGATCATTGATCGAACTTGATCAATTTAGTCCGCTCGCACCAGACTAGTCCGCACTCTACCGAACTAGTCTGATATCTTGGGATTTGATCAGATTGTTAAGTGTTGCAGGTTTCAACCAAATTTCAAAAAGGCCTATTCACCCCCCCCCCCCCCCCCCCTGGGCCACAATCAATTGCTATTAGAGCAGGACTCCTTGCAAGAGACTAATCGCTCAGAGAGAACATGTCGGACATGAAGGATGCACACAAGAGTCTCAACCAAGAGAAGGTTGAAGACGAAAAAGCTCAAAAATTGGAAAAGCTCCTTGATGCTATCCAGGACATTGAGGACGATGATGAGGAGACGCTTGAACTCAAGGCGCTCCTAAGGAAGAAAGCACTTTCGAAAGGGAAAGTGAAGGTCGAGGACGAGAAGAAGAAGAAGAAGAAGGGGGGTAGTCACACCGACTACTCCCGATATCCTTTTAATTATGATCTTTTAAATTCTAATAATAATCACTACCTATCTATTCCCCTTGGAAAAGCCCCACACTTTGATGGCAATGACTACTCAATGTGGAGGCAAAACATGAAAATGCACTTGATCTCACTCAATCCCAGCTTGTGGCACATTGTGGTTACAAGAATAGATATCCCCAATGATGATGAAGAGCTCTCACCTAGCCAAGAGCAAGCAATCCATCGAAATGCCCAAGCTGCAACAGTCATCACCTCATCACTAAGTCAGGACGAGTTCACCAAGGTGGATGGACTCGAGAATGCAAAGGAAATATGGGACACATTGCAAACTTCACATGAAGGCGATCGTCATGTGCGAGAGGTGAAGATCGAAATGATCGACGGCGAATGTGAAGATTTGCCATTGAAGAATATGAGTCACCGCAAGACATGTACAATCAGTTAAAGACGCTCATCAAAAAGTTTCGAGCATACGGAAGCAAGAAATGGAACGATCACGAGGTGGTAAAGCTCATCCTTAGAGCCTTTATGCCTCGCAATGTCACATTGTTCTCGATGATTAGAGAAAGCCCCGGGTACAAGAAAATGACCCCGGAAGAGCTGCTTGGGAAAATCATAACTTTTGAGATGATGGAAAAGCAAGCAAAGCATGTTAAGGAGATTGTCGACCTCATCTCGGCAAAGAAGAAAGGGGTCGCTTTGAAGACCACTTGCAAACCATTGTCAAAAGAAGCTCGAGAAGCTCAACAAGAAGAGGACAACAATGATGAGAGCAGCAAAATTGACGAAGAAGACATGATCCTCTTCATGAAGAGATTTAAGAAAATGATGAAGAGAGGAAAAGGTGGAAAATCAAGTGAAGTAAAATACAAATATAAGTCAAGACCAAAGATGATGCGGGCGTGCTATAACTGTGGTGAATATGAACACTTTATAGTTGATTGCCCGTATGAAGAAAATAAGAAGAAGACCAAGGAAACAAAGCCTTATCCCAAGAATTTCTTCAAGAAAAAGAAGCAAGCTGGACAAGCGCATCTGGGAAAGGAGTGGGACTCAAATGACGAGTCCTCATCCGAAGAGGAAGAGGAGATGGCTAGCATAGCCATCGAGAAGACATCCAAGATGTCCACCCTCTTCCCAACCCTAGGCGCATGGAAGGGAAACAACACTTGCCTCGTGGCAAAGTAAGGTAAACGAAAGGTAACAACCAAATCCTCTTCCTTGCATTCTTATTCTAGTGATAGTGAAGTTGCTAGTGATAATGAAGACATGCTCGTTGGCTTAGATAAGAAAATAGCAGCAAAAATGAAATTTCTACTTGATCAGCTTGTTGAGAAGGAGAAGTTAATCAACCGTCAAGAAGATATGATTATCTCCCAAAAGAAGGAATATCTTGAACTTGACAAACATCTCGAACCTGAAAAGGAGCGAGGCAAGTCACTAGAAATTGAGTTACCCTCATGCAAGGAAGCTTGCTTGAAGTTAAGCGACTCAAACACCACCATCAAGGATGAACTTGCTAACCTATCCAAGGTTAAAAAAATCCTTGAGGTACATGTTGAGTCACTCAAACAAAGTGACCCCTCATCCTCTTCAAGCTCACCTTCTCAACAACTTAAAACTGAATCTACTATTACTTGTTCATGTGCTAAAACTGACACTAGCTTGAAGGAAAACTCAACCTCTACCAAGGACAAGCATCCTTCCCAAAGTGGCATATTTGACAAGGAGAAGATCAAATATGCACGTAGTGCATACTTGGTCACAAGACCTCCTAGTGTCAAATATGGCATTGGTTATTCTTATGGTGAAAAACAATATGCTAGAAGCCATAAAAATAATAAGGAGAGCATCGCCTTTGTGAGGGGAAACTCCCCTCAAGCTAGAAAGACCAATAATGCCAATAAGTCCAAGATAGTCAACACATACAACAACCGGACTAGTCCGGTCCTCACTCGGATAAGTTCGGTCCTCTGGACAAGTCCGATTTCCTGGACTAGTTCTGTATATAAACAACAACAACTATTATTCAGGACTTTTGATGCATCCTATGTTCTAATGAGAAATAATTTTTGTAAAGTTTATGCTCATTATGTTGGGCCATGTCATGGGAACACCAAGTCTCATGTGTGGGTGCCCAAATCTCTTGTAACTAACCTCCAAGGACCCAAGCAAGCTTGGGTACCTAAAACAAAGGCATTATTTGTTTTGTAGCTTATTCCTCCGGTGGATCGAAATGGGTGTTGGACAGTGGTTGCACCAACCATATGACCGGAGAAAGAAGGATGTTCGTTTAGTATGAAGAAAATGAGAATCCAAGCGAGGGCATCTATTTTGGAGACAATAGTCAAGGAAGGGTGCTCGGTACGGGTAAAATTGCTATATCGTCTCAACATACTCTTACTCATGTGTTACATGTCGATTCCTTAGATTATAACCTGTTGTCCATATGTCAACTATGTGACAAAGGTTATAATTGCGTGTTCACTAATGAGGGTGTGACCGTCTCTAGAAGGGGTGATGGTTCCATTGCTTTTAAGTGTGTGTTAAAGGGAAAGCTTTACCTTGTTGACTTCAACAAAGATAAAGCCGAACTTTACACATGCTAGATTGCAAAGACCAACATGGGTTGGCTGTGGCATTGACGGCTAGCGCATGTTGGTATAAGGAATCTTCAAAAACTCCTCAAGGGCGACCACATCCGAGGTTTGAAGGATGTTTTTTTGAGAAAGACAGGCTTTGTAGCGCATGCCAAGCCGGGAAGCAAGTTGGAGCACCTCATCTCGCAAAGAACATCATGACTACAACGAGACCGCTCGAGCTACTTCACATGGACCTTTTCGGTCCAATTGCTTACATAAGCATCAGCAGTAACAAATATGGCTTAGTAATTTTTGATATGACTTTTCGTGCTTCACCTGGATTTTATTTTTGCATGATGAGATAGAGAATCAATGAACCCTAAAGAAGTTTCTCAAGCGTGCCCAAAACGAGTTCTCATTGGCGATCAAGAACATTCAAAGCGACAACGGCACGGAGTTTAAGAACACTCAAGTTGAGAAGTACCTAGACGAAGAAGGGATAAAGCATGAGTTTTCAGCACCTTATTCCCCTCAACAAAAGGGAGTTGCCGAAAGGAAGAACGGAACACTCATAGAGATGGTGAGGACAATGCTCGATGAATACAAGACCTCGGATCGGTTTTGGGCGGAAGCGGTTAACACTGCTTTCCATGCCATAAACCGACTCTACCTTCATCAACTACTCAAGAAGACATCATATGAGCTACTCACCAGTAACAAGCCAAATATTTCTTATTTTTGAGTCTTTGGTTCTAAATGCTATATTTTGAACAAGAAGCCTAGGACTTCAAAGTTCGCTTCAAAGTCCGATGAAGGTTTCTTGCTTGGTTATGACTCGAACACTTATGCCTATCGTGTCCTCAACAAAATCTTCGTACTTGTTGAAGTAGCACATGACGTAGTGTTCGATGAAACTAACGGCTCTCAAGAAGAGCAAGTTGATCCATGGGTGCTAGATAGAGAAGAAGCTCCATGTCAAGCATTGAGAAGAATGGCGTTGGGAGATGTTCGACCACAAGAGCCTCCTCTACATGTGCATGAGGAAGATGAACACAAAGTGGAGGCCAATGATCAAGGGGGAGCGTCCACACAAGATCAACCTCAAGAAGACAAAAATGATCAACAAGTCAATGAGGGCAACCCTCTAGGGGGAGAAGAAGAAGATCATGAGATACAAGACCGCAAGTGCCACACCCAAGAGTACACCAATGTATCAAAAGAGATCACCCAATCGACAACATCATCAGTGACATCCAAAAGGGAGTAACAACTAGATCCCGCATAGCTAACTTTTGTGAGCATTACTCGTTTGTGTCCTTTTTGGAACCACGCAGGATTGAGGATGCATTGAGAGATCTGGACTGGGTGGTGGCGATGCAAGAAGAACTGAACAACTTCAAACGGAAAGAGGTGTGGGAACTCGTCGAAAGACCTAACGCGAACGTCGTCGGCACCAAATGGGTCTTCCGCAACAAACAAGACGAACACGGGGTGGTGACAAGGAACAAGGCATGACTTGTGGCCAAAGGGTATTCATAAGTCGAAGGTTTGGATTTTGATGAAACCTTTGCTCCCGTAGCTAGACTTGAATCAATCAAAATATTACTTGCATATGCTACTCATCATGATTTCAAGCTCTACCAAATGGATGTGAAAAGCGCCATCCTCAACTGTCCAATCAAGGAGAAGGTGTGCATGGAGCAACCTCCCGGATTTGAAGACAAAGAGTTCCCCGACCACGTCTTTAAACTGCGTAAGGCTCTCTACGGCCTCAAACAAGCTCCTAGAGCTTGGTATGAGTGTTTTGCAGATTTCATAATTGAAAATGGTTTCAAGATTGGAAAAGCGGATTATACACTATTTACAAAACACTTTGACAATGATCTCTTTATCTGTCAAATCTATGTCGATGACATTATCTTTGGTTCAACTAACAAATCCTTTTGTGAAGAATTTAGAAAGATTATGACAGATAGGTTTGAGATGTCTATGATGGGAGAGCTGAAGTACTTCTTGGGATGCCAAGTGAACAACAAAAGGAAGGGACATTCATAAGCCAAACCAAGTACACTCAAAACATACTCAAGAAGTTTGGGATGGACAAGGTGAATCCTATCATGACTCCCATGGCATCCAATGGACACTTGGATCTAAATGAAGATGGACCAAGCGTGGATCAAAAGGTATATCGCTCCATGATTGGATCCTTACTTTGCCTATATGCATCTAGGCCTGATATTATGTTGAGTGTATGTTTGTGTGCGAGATTTCAAGCCAATCTTAAGGAGTGTCACTTGACAGCTGTTAAAAGGATCTTGAGATATTTGGTTCACACACCCAACTTAGGCCTTGGATACCCCAAAGGTTCCAAGTTCAATCTCATTGGATACTCCAATGCAGATTATGTCGGATGCAAAGTAGATAGAAAAAGTACCTCTGGCACCTGCTAATTCCTAGGTAGATCCCTAGTCTCTTGGTCCCGCAAGAAACAAAATTCCATTGCCTTATCCACGGCATAAGCGGAGTATGTTGCAGCCGGGAGTTGTTGTGCACAACTCCTTTGTATGCGACAAACTCTAAGGGATTACAGTTACAATATGAGCGGTATTCCACTCCTTTATGATAATGAAAGTGCTATCGAAATTGCTCATAATCCAGTTGAACACTCTAAGACCAAACATATAGACATCCGACATCACTTTTTGAGAGACCATTCAATGAAAGGAGACATAGCTATTTCCCATGTCAACACCGAAAAACAACTAGCCGATATATTTACCAAGCCACTTGATGAAAAACATTTTTGCGAGCTCCGAAATGAACTGAACATCCTTGATGCTCGGAATGTGGCTTGAAAACTTGCATAGCTGTATGGACACTTCAAAATATATTGTTTGAGTTGCGAAAATCATCTTTCTCAAATTTCTCCAAAAACTATTTCAAATACTTGATCTTGATGAATTATGGTCCTTGCTTGAATGTTATATGCTTACTGATCATATTCATCAAAATTATTTGTTTTGCTTTGCCCTTCTATTCTCTTAATAAGTACTTTCGAATATATACAAATGGGCTAAGCGTTTCTTTTCTTGTGACCAAGGACTAGTTCGTGGTTACTCGGACTAGTCCGCCCTAGCAGACTAGTCCGCAGAGTGTCTAGCAGTCCGGACTAGTCCGGCCGACCACAGACTAGTCCGATTTAGGCTCTGGAAATGTTCGGACTAGTCCAATTATGTTTGGACAAGTCTGGTTTTTTGACTCCATAACCCTAGCCGCCACCAAACCCTAATCTTCTTCATCCTCACAACCCTCCTCACGCTCTCTCTCCTCGCTCGAGCTCCCCAAGGCGATTTCCTTTGTCCTCCATCAAATCTTTTCGTTTTTTGGTGGAAAACTAACTCCACTGCTCAGGGATTGAAGACCACGGACTTGCCCGTACCTTCAACCCCTTCATCTCCAAGAATCGAGCAATTTCGGTAAATTTTCATCCCCAACCCTAGAAATCGTGATTTCCTTCGATGTTGATCAAATAGCTTAGTTCCTTTCACCAAATACATGCTTCCTTGATGTATTACATTGATATTGAGCCATTATTGCATTGAGCAACACCATTGTCCGTCTAGTTAGGTTTTTTGGTCATGAACACCGGACTAGTCTGGTCCATGTACGGACAAGTCCGGTCACCCAGACTAGTCCGTACCTGTACGCCGGACTAGTCCGATTTTTCCTGAACTCAACTATAATTACTCATTACTCAATGCACTTCCTTTCCATAAACAATGGACCTTGTGTAATCCATTCTCAGGACAATGTCGAGCTCCAACGACGAAATCTCTGATTTTGAGGCCGAGATGGACCAAGATGCCTTGCTTCGGCCCTCGACGAGTCAAGGCAAGAAGCGCCAAGAGCGCCTATCCGAGTCGGTGCCTTCACCACCTCAGGCTCGACGCAAGGTCCTTGCTAAGAAGCCTATGTCCAAGGCAAAGGATGCAGCCAGCTCCAGCTCGGCAGCTCTTCGCCAAGTAAAGGGCAAGGGCAAAGGGATTGCCACGGGCCCGATTAGCCAACTCAAGTTGCATACTCCGAGGCAAGGAAACAGAGATCCCTCCGAGGAGAAGTTCAACGGCAAGGGAAGCAACACTGTTTCCAAACTCAGATTCATTGAATGCTACAGCCGTTCCAAGAAAGCTGCCGATGCTAGGTTTTGGAGCAACTTTCATGCAGATTTTTACAGTTCAGTCTACCTCACAATGAATACCCCAGTTGTGCGCAGCCAATGGATTGATTGGGCACACTTTGACAAGAAGAGCTGCTCAGCCTTTGATGAAGTAGTTCAAGCAGTTGAGAGGCATGGCTCGAAGGATCTCTTTGCCTTCCAAAACAACTGGAACCATGAAGTCAGTGCCCAATTTTATGCTACTTGTTTCTTTGCCGGTGATGAGGAGGAAAGGGTGACTTGGATGACTCATGGATCCAAGTACACCATTACCTATGATGAATTTGCAAGATTGCTACATCTTGATAGCTCCAGCAATGACAACTTGATCATTCACAACATTGGTGTCCTTGAAAAGGACAAGATGAAGTTTCTTTATGACACCCGTTCAACTTTCAACCCTCCTTCCACCAAGAATATGAAGCCACTCTTTGTGGTCCTCAACATGGTTTTGAGGAAGACTATTGCCCTGAAGGATGGGGATGCAGGAAGTGTCCAAGGCTATCTCAGGACACTGATGAAAGTGATTAGCAAAGATAGGAAGTTTATGTCTTTGATTACATATGGAATGACATGATGAACATCTCCCGCTCTCCTAACAGGCCCCGTGTCTATGCACCTTACTTGATGTTCATGATTGAGAAGGTCATAGGGATCGAATTTGTGAAGGACGTGGATCACACACACCTCTGAGGCCCCAAAAAGCCTCCTCAAGCCACAGTTCAAGCTGCTCCTTCTCCGGTGTCTAGTGAAGAGGCACCAAGGAGAGCTACAGGTGATGCAAGGGCTGATCCCACCACTAGGTCCCCTCCACAAAAAGGGTCCCCTAGTAGCATCTTGAAGTACTTGGAAGCTATTTTTGCCTCTTGCAAGAAGGCCGAAGTGAACACGCACAAGCTGAACAAGGCGAGGACGGCTGATATGCGATATGTCAAAGAGAATGTCAAACACATTTGCCAGAAGCTGCATATCGAGCCCATTGGATCTCCAGTCATTTCTGATGATCCGGCCTCAGATTTCACCGAGCTCGGCCCTTTGACTCCCTCTGAGCTTGCTTATTTTGGTATTGGGGGCTCGAGTGGGTCCGCTCCTCCACCTCCTCCTCCTCCTCAGCCCGAGAATGAAGACGAAGATGATGAGAGGACCGACAGCGAGGACTGAAGATCTTAGATCCCTCCTCTCCTTCTTTTTGGTGTCTTGATGCCAAAGGGGGAGAGATTGAGGGGGAGTTATTAGGTCTTAGCTGTAGGATGAGAGATGAGAGCTTCATCCATGCATCTTTTTATCTCCTTTGGGTTGTAAGACTTAATATTATATTCTTTTGATACTTTTGGTCTTGTGATGAAATGCTATGAATGATTTATGATCATATTCATGAAATCTATGATTTTGCTCTGTAATTGACATATATGCTTGTTGTTGATATATTGATGTCAATTATTTCACTGTCATCATGATTATTGCTCTCACTCACTTAGTTTTGCATCCCACCACAAAGGTTGCACATATGTATTATGTTGTCATTGCTAAATGAGTTTCAAGCTCATATTTGCAAACTTTATGAAAATTCTGCATTTTTATCATATTTTGTGAAATCTCAATTGGTTGTCATCAATATCCAAAAAGGGGGAGATTGAAAGTGCATCTAGGCACCCCTTGTGGGTTTTGGTTGATTTATGACAAACAAATGAGATCCTAACCATATTATTGAGATGAGCGCAGGTTTTAATGAAAGAATGAAGAAAGCGCCGGTTTTAATGAAAGAATGAAGAAAGCTCCAAAAAGAAAGGAGAATGAGGATACTTTCGAAAAAGAGCTCAAGAACTAAATAGAACACATCATTGTGTAGGAAGTGTGTTAGTCTATCACATCCCAAGAGCTCAAGCATAAAAGTCCTCACACACTTGACATTTCACAGGAAAAACAGACTTAGTCCGATATACACCGGACTAGTCCGATGTCCTCTCTGGACAGGTTCGGACAAGTCCAGCCAATGCGGACTTGTCCGCACCGGACTAGTCTGATAATGTCTGGACTAGTCCGATATTGCCTCTGACTAAAATCGGAAAAGTCCTCCAAGTGCGGACTTGTCCTATATTCACTAAGGCTATCACCACACCAGACTAGTCTGATATCACCACCAAGAACTCCGAAAACCTTTCTGACTAAAATCGGACAAGTCCGCTCCTATCCGGACAAGTCTGATATTCTTGGACACTTAGGGTTTCCTGCATGTCGCACACCGGACTTGTCCGGACTCCACCTTGGACTAGTACGGAACTTCGAAACCCTAATGGTAACTTTTGAAAACCCTAATATAAATAGTTGTGCATGGCTCAACTGTCAACACTCTCGACCCCCTGCACCGTCACACCCTCCAAGAGCCTAGAAAACACATCTCTCCATGCAATCCAACGCAAGAAAGATCAATCCCTTGAGGATTCACTTTGGATCAAAGGAGAGATAAGATTCCACACGTTTGAGCTCTTGGGTTTGTTCTCTAACACACTCCTGTTGTTTTATTGTTGATCTTACAAGTGTGTTCTTGGTGGTGTATTAATTGTAATCTTGGGGATCCCTCAACTTGTGAGAGGGCCCCTTGAACTTGGTGATTTGCCCCTATGTGATAGTGGAAGAAGAATTGGCCATCGTGGCGATTCGACAAGGTTAGGGTCAGTGAAGACCTAGTCCTTTCGTGGGCCACTCAACGTGCATGTAGGTTGCCTCTATGGGAACTGAACCACGGGATAAAATCTTGTGTCAAACTTTTTCTTAATTTTCATATTGTATTATAGGGTTTTGTCAATCTTGCATAACCTATGTTAAAACTTTGAAACAAGAACTGGATTGCATTATACTTGGTTGTGTTGACTCAATACTTGCAAGTTACACACTATATTCTGCTGCGTACTGTGTTTGTATTGAGATCATTGATCGAACTTGATCAATTTAGTCCGCTCGCACCGGACTAGTCTGCACTCCACCGGACTAGTCTGATATCTCGGGATTTGATCAGTTTGTTAAGTGTTGCAGGTTCTGACCAAATTTCAAAAAGGCCTATTCACCCCCCCCCCCTCTAGGCCACATTCAACAGGGGTCGAGTTCGTAAAGGATGTGGAGCACACTCCTTTGAGGCCCCAGAAGCCTCCCCAAGCCACTGTCCAAGCTGCTCCATCCCCTGCATCCATTGAAGAGGCTCCGAGGAGAGCTCGGGGAGATGAGAGGACTGCTCCCACCACTAGGGCTCCTCCCCAAAAAGGGTCTCCTAGTGGAATCTTGAAGTACTTGGCAGCCATCTTTGGCTCATGCAAGAAGGCCGAAGTGAAGATTCATAAGCTGAACATGGTGACGAAGGCAGATATGAGATATGTAAAAGAAAATGTCAAGCATATTTGCCAGAAGTTGGAGATCAAGCCCTTTGGATCCCCGGTTATCTCTGAAGATTTAGCCTCTGATTTCACTGAGCTCGGGCCTTTGACTCCTTCCGAGCTTGCTTACTTTGGCATTGAGGCACTTCGAGTGGATATGCTCCTCCTCCTCCTCCACAGCCTGAATACGAAGATGAAGATGAGGAAAGGACCGACAGCAAGGAATGAGCTACTAGATCCCTCCTCTCCTTTTTCGTGTCTTGATGCCAAAGGGGGAGAGATTGAGGGGGAGTCACTAGATCCTAGCTGTAGGTTGAGAGATGAGAGCCTCATTTGTGTATCTTTTTGTGTCTCTCTTTGGGCTGTAAAACTTTAACTCTATTATCTCTACTTTAGTATTATGGTGTGATGAAATGACTATGTTTATGCTTATGTTATGAAATTTGTGATTTTGCTTTGGAATTGACATATATATTTGATATTGGTATTTTCATGTACATCACTTCATTCTCATCACAATTATTGCTCACACTCATGTAGTTTTATAACCCACCATAAAGAGTGCACATATGACCTATGTTTTCATTGCTTAACTTGTACCTAACTCATATGTGCACACTTTATGAAAATTCTGTATTTTTATCATATTTTGTGAAATCTCAATAGGTTGTCATCAATCTCCAAAAAGGGAGAGACTGAAAGTGCATCTAGGAATCCCTTGTGCGTTTTGGTTGATTTGTGACAAACAAATGAGATCCTAACCAAGTTGTTGAGATGAGCGCAGGTTTTAATGAAAACATGGAGTAAGCGCAAAAAGAAAGGAGAGTGAGGAATCAAGCTGGATAGAGCTCAAGAGATGAAAAGGATAATGCTTGTGTGTGTGGAGTGTGTTGGAGAAACACACCCCAAGATCTCAAGCTCTTCTAATCACTCTCACTGCACAAATTTAAACAGGTTCGGACTAGTCCGATATACCCCGGACTAGTCTGATAACCCCTCTGTTCAAAATCGAACAAGTCCTCCCAGTGCGGACTTGTCTGCATGATCCCAATTTACACAGACCGAACTAGTACGATCGCCACGGACTAGTCCGATATCTTTCTGACTAAGATCGGACTAGTCCTCCCAAGTGTGGACTAGTCCTCAATACTTCACAACTTTGCATGACATCGGACAAGTTCGATAATATCCGGACTAGTCCGATAACCTCTCTGACTAAAATCGGACAAGTCCTCCAAGTGCGGACTAGTCCCCAATTCATTAAGGGGTTCACCACAGCCGGACTAGTCTGATAATAACTGGACAAGTCCAAACTTTTCCAGAGCCTAAATCGGACTAGTCCGCCCAAGGCCGGACAAGTCCAATATTACTGAGAACTTAGGGTTTCCTACACACTGCACATCGGACTAGTCCGGACTCCACCACAGACTAGTCCGGACCCTCGAAACCCTAATGGTAACTTTTGGAAACACCCTATAAATAGATGAGCACGGCCCTACTTTCAAAACTGTTGACTTCCAGCGCCGTCACACCCTCCAAGAGCTTAGTAGACACATCTCTCCAAGCAATCAACCGCAAGAAAGATTAAATCCTTTTTGATTTGCTTTGGATCAAAGGAGAGACACGATTCCACTCGTTCGAGCTCTTGGGTTTGATTATCTAACAAACTCCTGTTGTTTCATTGTTGATCTTAAGAGTGTGTTCTGGGTGGTGTTTGACTTGTAATCTTGGGGAGCCCACAACTTGTGAGAAGGCCCCTTGAACTTTGTGATTTACCCCTGTGATAGTGAAAGAGAATTGGCCGCCGTGGCAATTCGACGAGGTTAGAGTCAGTGAAGACCCGGTCCTTTCGTGCGATCCTCAACATGGATGTAAGTTGCCTTTGTGGGAACCGAACCACGGGATAAAATCTTGTGTCAAACTTGATCTTAAGTTTTTCATATCATATTCTAGGGTTTACTTGATCTTGTCCATCTTACGTTAAACATTGAAATAAAAGATAGTTTGTTTTACACTTAATTTCATTTACTCAATACTTTCAAGTTACATACTATATTCCACTGCGTAGTGTCCTTTATTGAAATCATTGATCTAACATGATCAATCTAGTCCGCACACAACGGACTGGTCTGCACTCTACCGAACTAGTCTGATTTCCTGGCATTTGATCAAGTTGTTAAGTGTTGCAGGTTCCGACTAAAAATAAGAAATGCCTATTCACCCCCCTCTAGGCCACATTCAATTGGTGTCAGAGCATGACTCTTCGCAAGAGACTAATCGCTTAAAGAGAACATGTCGGGCATGAAGGATGTGCACAAGAGTCTCAACCAAGAGAAGTTTGAAGATGAAAAAGCTCAAAAATTGGAGAAGCTCCTCGACGCCATTCAGGACTTCGATGATGACGATGAGGAGACGCTTGAACTCAAGGCGCTCCTAAGGAAGAAAGCCCTGTCCAAAGGGAAAGTGAAGATTGAGGACAAGAAGAAGGGGGGTAGTCACACCAACTACTCCCGATATCCGTTCAACTACGATCGTTTAAATTCTAACAATAGCCATTATTTGTATATTCCTTTAGGAAAAGCCCCACACTTTGACGGTAATGATTACTCAATGTGGAGGCAAAACATGAAAATGCACTTAATCTCACTCAATCCCAGCTTGTGGCATATTGTGTGTACAGGAATAGATATCCCGGACGACGATGAAGAGCTTACACCAAGCCAAGTTTAAGCAATTCATTGGAATGCTCAAGCTACAGCAGTCATCACATCTTCATTAAGTCAGAACGAGTTCACCAAGGTGGATGGACTCGAGAATGCAAAGGAAATCTAGGACACATTGCATACTGCACATGAAGGCAATCGTCATGTGCGAGAGGCAAAGATCGAAATGATTGAAGGCGGATTGGGAAGATTCACCATAGAAGAAGATGAGTCGCCATAAGAAATGTAAAATCGGTTAAAGACTCTCATCAACAAGGTTCGAGTATACGGAAGTAAGAAGTGGAATGATCACGAGGTAGTGAAGCTTATCCTTAGAGCTTTCACGCCTCGCAATATTACCCTATGCTCAATGATTAGAGAGAGTCCCGGGTACAAGAAAATGACCTCAGACAAATTGCTTGGGAAGATCATCAATTTCAAGATGATGGAGAAGCAAGCAAAACATGTAAAGGAAATTTCCGACCTCACCTCGGCAAAGATGAAAGGGGTCGCCTTGAAGTCCACTTGCAAGCCCTTGTCAAAAGAAGCTCGAGAAGCTCAACAAGAAAAGGGCAGCGATGATGAGAGCAGCAATATTGATGAAGAGGACATGATCCTCTTTATGAAGAGATTCAAGAGAATGATGATGAGAAGACAAGGGGGCAAATAAAGTGAAGGAAAACACAAAGAAAATGAGGATCCAAGCGAGGACATCTATTTTGGAGACAATAGTCAAGGAAGGGTGCTTGGTACCGGTAAAATTGCAATACCATCTCAACATACTCTTTCTTACGTTTTACATGTTGATTCCTTAGATTATAACATGCTGTCCATAACTCAATTATGTGACAAAGGTAATAATTGCTTGTTTACTAATGAGGTTGTGACCGTCTCTAGAAGGAGTGATGACTCGGTTGCATTCAAGGGTGTGTTTAAGGGAAAGCTTTATCTTATTGCCTTCAACAAAGATAAAGCCCAACTTGACACATGCTTGATTGCAAAGACCAACATGGGTTGGTTGTGGCATAGACGGATAGCACATGTTGATATGAGGAATCTTCAAAAAACTCCCTAAGGGCGATCACATCCGAGATTTAAAGGATGTTGGTTTTAAGAAAGACAAGCCTTGTAGTGTGTGCTAAGCCAAGAAGCAAGTAGGAGCACCTCATCCCATGAAGAACGTCAAGACTACAACAAGACCGCTCGAGCTACTTCACATGGACCTGTTAGGTCCAATCGCTTACATAAGCATCAGCGGTAAAAATATGGATTAGTAATTGTTGATGACTTTTCGCCCTTCACGTGGGTTTTCTTTTTGCATGATAAGACAGAAACTCAAGGAACCCTCAAGAAGTTCTTCAAGCGTGCCTAAAATTAGTTCTCATTGAAGATCAAGAACATATGAAGCGACAATGGCACAGAGTTCAAGAACACTCAAGTTGAGCAGTATCTAAACGAAGAAGGGATAAAGCATGAGTTTTCAGCACCTTATTCCCCTCAACCAAACAGAGTAGCTGAAAGGAAGAACTGAACCCTCATAGAGATGGCGAGAACAATGCTCGATGAATACAAGACCTCGGATCAGTTTTGGGCGGAAGCGGTTAACACCGCTTGCAATGCCATAAACCAACTCTATCTTCATTGACTACGCAAGAAGACATCATATGAACTACTCACCGGTAACAAGACTAGTATTTCGTATTTTCGAGTTTTCGGTTCTAAGTGCTATATTTTGAACAAAAAGCCTAGGACTTCAAAGTTCGCTTCGAAGTCCGATGAAGGTTTCTTGCTTGGTTATGATTCGAACTCTTACGCCTATCGTGTCTTCAACAAGACCTCCGGACTTGTTGAAGTAGCATGTGACATAGTGTTCGATGAAACTAATGGCTCTCAAGAAGATCAAGTTGATCCATGTGTGCTAGATAGAGAAGAAGCTCCATGTCAAGCATTGAGAAAAATGGCGTTGGGCGATGTTCAACCACAAGCGCCACCTCCAAATGCAAATGAAGAAGATGAACCACGAGAGGAGGTAAACGATCAAGGGGGATCTTCCACACAAGATCAACATCAAGAAGACGAAGATGATCAACAAATCAATGAGGGCAACCATGTAGTGGGAGAAGAAGATGACCATGAAGATTCAACACCTCAAGTGCCACATCCAAGAGTACACCAGTGCATCCAGAGAGATCACCCAATCGACAACATAATTGGTGACATCCAAAAGGGAGTAACGACTAGATCTCGCATAGCTAATTTTTGTGAACATTACACCTTTGTATCCTTTTTGGAACCGTGCAGGATTGAGGATGCATTGAAGGATCCGGATTGGGTGGTGGCGATGCCAGAGGAACTTAACAACTTCAAATGGAACGAAGTGTGGGAACTCGTCGAAAGACCCAAGTTCAACGTCATTGGCACCAAATGGGTCTTCCGCAACAAACAAGACGAACACGGGGTGGTGACAAGGAACAAGGCACGACTTGTGGCCAAAGGGTATTCACAAGTCGAAGGTTTGGATTTTGATGAAACCTTTGCTCCTGTAGCTAGGCTTGAATCTATTAGAATATTACTTGTATATGCTACTCACCATGATTTCAAGCTCTATCAAATGGATGTGAAAAGCGCCTTCCTTAACGGACCAATCAAGGAGGAGGTGTATGTGGAGCAACCCGCCGATTTGAAGATGAAGAGTTTCCCGACCACATCTTTAAACTGTGTAAGGCTCTCTATGGCCTCAAACAAGCTCCTAGAGATTGGTATGAGTGTCTTGGAGATTTCTTAGTTGAAAATGGTTTTAAAGTATGCAAAGTTGATTATGCATTATTCATGAATTTTTTTGATAATGATCTCTTTGTTTGCCAAATTTATGTTGATGATATGATTCTTGGTTCAACTAACAAATCTTTTTGTGAAGAATTTAGTAAGATTATGACAGATAGGTTCGATATGTCTATGATGGGAGAGCTGAAATACTTCTTGGGATTCCAAGTGAGGCAACAAAAGGAAGGGACGTTCATAAGCCAAACCAAGTATACTCAAGACATACTCAAGAAGTTTGGAATGGACAAGGCAAAGCCTTTAAAGACTCCCATGGTGATGAATGGTCACTTGGATCTCAATGAAGATGGACCAAACATCGATCAAAAGGTATATCGCTCCATGATTGGATCCCTACTCTACTTATGAGCATCTAGCAAGACATTATGTTGAGTGTATGTTTGTGTGCAAGGTTTTAAGCCAACCAAAAAGAGTGTCATTTGACAGCCGTAAAGAGAATCATGTGGTATTTAGTTCATACACCCAACCTTGGCCTTTGGTATCCTAAAGGTTCCAATTTCAATCTCATTGGATACTCCAATGCAGATTATGCCGGATGCAAAGTAGATAGAAAAGCACCTCCAAAACATGCCAATTTCTAGGTAGATCCCTAGTTTCTTGGTCCTCCAAGAAACAAAACTCTATTGACTTATCCACGGCCAAAGCGGAGTATGTTGCAGCCGGGATTTGTTGTGCACAACTCCTTTGGATACGACAAACTCTAAGGGATTACGGTTACAATATTAGCCGTATTCCACTCCTTTGTAATAATGAGAGTATTAAAATTGCCCATAACCCCGTTGAGCACTCTAGGACCAAACACATTGACATCCGACACCACTTTTTGAGAGACCACTCAATGAAAGGAGACAAAGCCATTTCCCATGTAAACACCGAAAAACAATTAGCCGATATATTCACCAAGCCACTTGATGAAAAACGTTTTTGCGAGCTCTGGAATGAAGTAAACATCCTTGATGCTTGGAATGTGGCTTGAAAACTTGCATACCTGTATGGATTCTTCAAAATATATTGATTGTGTTGCGAAAATCATCTCTCTCAATTTTCTCCAAAAAACTATTTCAATTACTTGATCGTGGTGAAATATGGTCATTGCTTGATTGTTGTATGCTTACTGATCATATTCATCAAGATTACTTGATTTGTTTGCCCCCTATCTTTCTTTAAAAGAACCTTCGAATATATACGAATGGGCTAATTATATCTGTTCTGGTGACCACAGACTAGTCCGTGGTTATCTGGACTAGTCCGCACACTGCAGACTAGTGCGCAGAAGTCCGGTAGTCCAGACTAGTCCGATCGACCGCGGACTAGTCCGATTTTTCGACTCCATAACCCTAGCCGCCGCTAAAACCTAATCTCCTATATCCTCACAACTCACCCCACACTCTCTCTCCTCGCTCGAGTGCTCCGAAGGGGATTTCCTTTGTTCTCCATCAAATCCCTCCGAGTTTGTGAGGAAACTGACCTCCATTGCATAGGGATTGAAGACCACAGACTTGTCCGCACCTTCAACCCCTCCATCTCCAAGAATCGAGGAATTTTGGTAAAATTTCCTCCCAAACCCTATAAATCATGATTTTCTTTGTTGTTGACCAAATAGCTTAGTTCCTTCCTATTAATACATGCCTCCATGTTGTATTACATTTACCTTGAACTCATTTTTCATTGGGAATCACCATTTGTCGTCTAGTTAGGGTTTGAGGTGATGAACACCGGACTAGTCCGGTCCATGTACGGACAAGTCCGGTCCCCCGGAATAGTTCGTACCTGTACACTGGACAAGTCCAGTTTTTAACTGAACTCAACCCTAATTTCTCATTCCTCAATGCACTTCCATGCCATAAATTTTCATCCATACATTGTGTAATCCATTCTGAGGACAATGTTGAGCTCCCATGATGAAATCTCCTATTATGAGGCCGACTTGGACCAAGACTCATTGCTTCGGTCCTCGAAGGGCCAAGGGAAGAAGAGGCAAGAGCGTCCCTCAAAGCCTGCACCTTCCCAACCACAGGTGCAACACAAAGTGCTAGCCAAGAAGCCCGCGTCCAAGGCCAAGGATGCAGCTGGCCCTAGATCGGCGGCTTCTAGCCAAGCTAACGGCAAAGGGAAAGGGATAGCCTTGGGCCCGATAGTCCCTCTCAAGATGAATGCTCCGAGGCAAGGGAACAAGGATCCCTCCGAGGAGAAGTTCAATGGCAAGGGAAGCCATACGGCTTCTAAATTGAGGATGGTTGATTGCTATAGATGATCCAAGAAAGCTGCAGATGCTAGATTTTTGAGCAACTTTCATGCAGACTTCTACAACTCTGTATATCTTACCATGAAGACTCCAGTTATCCGCAACCAGTGGATTGACTGGAAGCACTTTGAGAGGAAGAGTTGTTCAGCATTTGATGATATTATAAAGGCAGTGGAGAGGCATGGACTGAAGGACTTTTCATTCAGATATCACTGCAATTATGATATTATTGCTCGGTTATGTGCCACTTGTTTCTTTGCCAGTGATGAGAAGGAAAGGGTGACTTGGATGACTCGTGGATCCAAGTACACTATAACTTATGATTAGTTTGCAAGACTGCTTAACCTAGAAGACACCGACAACAATGAGTTGACTATACACAACATCGGTGTCTTGGGAAAAGATAAGATGGACTTCCTCTATGACACCAGCCATAAGTACAATCCCCCCTCAACCAAGAACATGAAGCCCTTCTTCATGGTTCTCAATAGGGTGCTGAGGAAGACCATAACAGCAAAACATGGGGATGCAGAAAGTGTCCAAGGTTACTTGAGGACCTTGATGAAAGTAATAAGCAAGAATAGAAAGTTGATATCTTTGACTATATATGGAATGATATGGTCAACATCTCCTGCACGCTGAATAGATCATGTCGCTATGCCCCCTACTTGATGTTCATGATTTAGAAGGTCACAGGGATCGAGTTAGTGAAGGATGTGGATCACACTCCTTTGAGGCCCCAGAAGCCTCCCCACGCTATTGTCCAAGCTGCTCCATCCCTTGCATCTAGTGATGAGGCTCCGAAGAGAGCTCGAGGAGATGAGAGGACTGCTCCGACCACTAGGGCCGCTCCCCAAAAAGGGTCTCCTAGTGGAATCTTGAAGTACTTGGCAGCCATATTTCGCTCATGCAAGAAGGCCGAAGTAAAGATTCATAAGCTGAACAAGGCGAGGAAGGTAGATATGAGATATGTTAAAGAAAATGTCAAGCATATTTGCCAGAAGCCAGAGATCAAGCCCATTGGATCCCCGGTTATCTCTGAAGATTCAGCCTCTGATTTCACTGAGCTCGGACCTTTGACTCCTTCCAAGCTTGCTTACTTTGGCATTGGGCGCACTTCGAGTGGATCTGCTCCTCCTCCTCCTCCTCCATAGCCTGAATATGAAGATGAAGGTGAGGAAAGGACCGACGGCGAGGAATGAGACACTAGATCCCTCCTCTCCTTCTTTTTGGTGTCTTGATGCCAAAGGGAGACAGATTGAGGGGGAGTCACTAGATCCTAGCTGTAGATTGAGAGATGAGAGCCTCATTTGTGTATCTTTTTGTGTCTCTTTTTGGGCTGTAAAACTTTAACTCTCTTATCTCTACTTTAATATTATGGTGTGATGAAATGACTATGTTTATGCTTATGTTACAAAATTTGTGATTTTGCTTTGGAATTGACATATATGCTTGATATTGGTATTTTCATGTCAATCACTTCATTCTCAACACAATTATTGCTCACACTCATGTAGTTTTACACCCCACCATAAAGAGTGCACATATGACCTATGTTTTCATTGCTTAACTTGTACCTAACTCATATGTGCACACTTTATGAAAATTCTGTATTTTTATCATATTTTGTGAAATCTCAATTGGTTGTCATCAATCACCAAAAGGGGGAGATTGAAAGTGCATATAGGCATCCCTTGTGGGTTTTTGTTGATTTATGACAAACAAATGAGATCCTAACCAAATTGTTGAGATGACCGCATGTTTTAATGAAAACATGGAGTGAGCGCAAAAAGAAAGGAGAGTGAGGAATCAAGCTGGATAGAGCTCAAGAGATAAAAAGGATAATGCTTGTGTGTGTGGAGTGTGCTGGAGAAACACACCCCAAGAGCCCAAGCACTTCTAATCACTCGAACTGCACAAATTTATACAGGTCCGGACTAGACCGATATACCCTGGACTAGTACGCTAACCCCTCTGTTCAAAATCGGACAAGTCCTCCCGGTGCGGACTTGTCTGCATAGTTCAGGTTTACACAGACCGGACTAGTCCGATATCGCCACGGACTAGTCCTATATCTTTCTGACTAAGATCGGATTAGTCCTCCCCAGTGCGGACTAGTCCTCAATACTTCACAACTTTGCACGACATCGGACAAGTCCGATAATATCCAGACTAGTCTGATAACCTCTCTGACTAAAATCGGACAAGTCCTCCAAGTGCGGACTTATTCCCAATTCACTAAGGGGTTCACCGCAGCCGGACTAGTCCGATATTCTGAAGAACTTAGGGTTTCCTACACATCGCACACCGGACTAGTCCGGACTCCACCACAGACTAGTCTGGACCCTCCAAACCCTAACGGTAACTTTTGGAAACACCATATAAATAGATGTGCACGGCCCTACTTTGAAAACTCTCGACTTCCAGTGCCGTCATACCCTCCAAGAGCTTAGAAAACACATCTCTCCACGCAATCAACCGCAGGAAAGATCAAATCCTTTTGGATTCACTTTGGATCAAAGGAGAGAAACGATTCCACTCGCTTGAGCTCTTGGGTTTGATTCCCTAAGACACTCCTGTTGTTTCGTTGTTGATCTTAAGAGTGTGTTCTTGGTGGTGTTTGACTTGTAATCTTGGGGAGCCCTCAACTTGTGAGAAGGCCCCTTGAACTTGGTGATTTACCCTTGTGATAGTGAAAGAGAATTGGCCTTCGTGGCAATTCGACGAGGTTAGGGTCAGTGAAGACCCGGACCTTTCGTGGGCTTCTCAACATGGTCGTAGGTTGCCTTTGTGGGAACCGAACCACGGGATAAAATATTGTGTCAAACTTGTTCTTAAGTTTTTCATATCATATTCTAGGGTTTACTTGATCTTGTCCATCTTACGTTAAAACATTGAAATCAAAGTTAGTTTGTGTTACACTTAATTTCATTGACTTAATACTTTCAAGTTACATACTATATTCCACTGCGTATTGTGCTTGTTGTAGGATCGAAGAGCACGTGAAAAGATACCAGCGGGGGGGGGGGGGGGGATGAATGGTAGATTTAAAAATCTTACGCAGCGGAAACAATTAAACCCCAACTCCTTCGGCAAAAAAATGATCTGTTAAAGAAATCGTGTGTGAGACTAATCTAAACGTGTTTCATCATGACAAAGGTGATAAGTATCAGAGAGAATCAAGTCAAAAATACAACACAAAAATAATCACTCAAATCCGTCGAGAAAAACTCAAGTTATGATCAAAAGATCAAACAAAGGTCAATCTGCCCTACCCGAGAAAAAAAACAGTTCTGGAACTCTGAAAAGAAACTCGTGTAGATCATATACCACAAATACAATGACCATAAAATTTTGACAGATGGTAGATAATCAAGTCCTGAAGACAACACAAAAAGAATCACGTCAATTGGATCTGTAAAACTCGAGTTATGATAAAACCACCGACGAAACGTAGTGCTGTCCAGAAACTCGACGAGTTAAACTTGTCTGGAACAAGTCGGACAAACAAGGCACAAAAGTTCCTTCAAACTACGAATTTTATTCAATAGAACACAAGAGGAACAGCCCCAAAGTCGTGCACCACGAGCTCTGGGCTCCCTTGCTTATATAACCAGCTCGAAAGCCAACTCAACTCAGATCAGGAACCTAATCCTACTCTGTTCACGAATCATAACTTTCCATAACTGCTTAGGATTCTTCTATACGCAGATAGAAGCAATCTCAAGACTTCCAAACACCTTAGGAATGTATCCCACATTCCTAAACAACTCGAATTTGTGACCCACACGAAATCCTATCATAACCAACTCAAATCTTTCCATATTTGAGTCAAACCCGACTCAGCCACAGCCTGAGTCCATAACCTAGTCGGTTGGACCTTTCTGACCAACTCTTTACGTCCACATCTCTTCATCACGTATTGGAAACATGTAGCCACGTCCATGCACTCCTTGAACACGTGCAAACATCTTCCAATGACGTCCACGATACCTTCACATGCATTGTTCTTGATTCAATCATGCTGCGCAACCTCCTGATCAGCTCAACCACAATTCCTCCTGAATTTGGTTATTGGAACCTCATCTCCTCCCTGAGACTAGTCCAATGGATCCCATCACCAGCCATGTCGTGAACTCAAGCAACACCTGCACATGAATAAACAACCAATCCATACGAGCCCAAGTCCTCGACTTGACTCAAGTTAGTTCCGAACACAACACCTTACGTGAGAACCTCACATAAGCATGTTGCAAAACCACAGTAACACGATATCATTCATGTCAACCAAAAACACACCAAAGACTTAGCAAATGAATACTAAGCAATCTTTCTAGAGATGTAAAGCAAGTACGAAACATTGCAAATGAAAAACAGAAGCATTGGGGTCAAGTTCCGGACCTTGCCAGAGCAACCCGGACCTTGAGCCAGAGCTAACAAAAGCTAGTAGAACCTAGCGCCGGAACTTACTAAAACTAGTATAACCAAGACTAGTCGGACCTTAATAAAAAGGTGTTTTGGTGATATTCAAAACTTTTATCGTCAAAGCAAGTGTATTCACTACAAGCCAATGTATTCAGCACACATGGGTCTTACACTTGTATTGAAATGATTGATCTAACTTGATCAATCTAGCCCGCACACACCAGACTAGTCCGCACTCTACCGAACTAGTCTGATTTCTTGGTATTTTATCAAGTTGCTAAATGTTGCAGGTTCCGACTAAAAATCAAAAAGGCCTATTCACCCCCCCCCCCCTCTAGGCCACATTCAAATGGGCCCGGGTTTACTTTGGCAGAAAAGTCGAAGTTACCACACCAGGTGAACAGTTGTCGTAATGGGAAGTTGGAAGCCGGAGGGTTGCGGCCTGACAGTGCGCTCAGAACCAATATAGTTTTCATATTGGGAACCAGCGACCTCCAATTGCGTGAGATTCGCACGCCAGAATCTCACCTGCCGCATCAAGAAGAGCCACACAGAGGTGGTTTAACTGTGGACCATTGCCCCAACGACCCATGAAAAGACCTTTGAAGCTGCAGCGCGGGAATCGGAAATGTCCCCACCTCTGGTAGAATAACTTAACCCAAAGGGTTTCTCCCAGAGGTGGGCCCGGGGGCCACTATCATTACCCTGCATAATGAGTACCCCACGATACCGCAAGAAAAGCTATGGAGTTCCACCTGTCTGAGTTGAAGACCTCTGAAGGCTCCACATGTCCTGCAACACTAGTCATGCCTCCCTCGTTTGGTTAGTTCCGACACCGCCACGTGTAACACAAGGCCGGACCTAACTCCATGTATAGGGAAGCCCCGGTCATGCCACGTGTCCAGTGGCCTCGAACCTAACCCCCAGTAGAGGGAAGCTCCGGTGCTGCCACGTGTATAGGAGCTCTGAACCTGCCTCCCCACAGAGGGAAGCTTCAGAGCTGCCATGTGTCGAGCCTCCAGACCTAAGCCGCAACGGGAAGACTGTCGGATCTCCAATAGTGTGAACATTCAAGGGGCAATTAAAGCAGTTGTTACAAGACCCGATTACATGTCATTAATGCCATGTTAATGACATACGATCAGAAGACCTTTAGTGCCAGTAACCGTGCCATTAAGGCGCCTTATCCCACTATTAAATATACTTAATACGTACAAATCGTGT
Organism: Tuctoria greenei; assembly: GCA_036927565.1. Lineage (NCBI taxonomy): Eukaryota > Viridiplantae > Streptophyta > Magnoliopsida > Poales > Poaceae > Tuctoria > Tuctoria greenei. Next base: position 176,793,497 of record JAYESD010000004.1, on the reverse strand, counting down.
ATTAGGTAATTAAAGACCACCAGGGCCACATGTTGGGCTAGGCTGACAATGTAACGGCCAGTTCTTGGACTATAAAAGGATTGTGCCGCAGAGTACAAAGGGAGAAGTCCAATCGACCCACCTGATACACACACACACACTCAAACAATCAACAACCGCCCCGTGGAGTAGGGTATTACGTTCAGGCGGCCAGAACCACATAAAAGCCTATGTGTCACTGTCTCATTCTTGATCTCATGCGCGCCACAACAATTTACGAACCTTCGCGAACTACGATCTAATAGTACTGGGGAAAGTGTCAGTCGCACACTTTAACAGTTATGTTAGGATTTTGTGTGGGTCATGAAGTTGGTTTTTTTTTAGAAATGTTGGATGCGTTCCTAAGGTGTTTTTAAGTCTTAATATTGCTTCTATCATCATATGGAAGAGTCTTGAGCAGTTATGGAAAGTTTCGGTTGAATCTGAGTAGAATTTGAGTCCTAGTTAGGATTGGGTTGGCCTAAAGGCTGTTTATATAAGCAAGGGAGGCAAGAGCTCGTGGTGAATGACTTTGGGGCTGTTCCTTTTGTGCTTTTATCAATAAAATCCGTAGTCTAGAGGAGTTTTTGTGCCTTGTTCGTCCAACTTGTTTCAGACAAGTTTTTCTCGTCGAGTTTCTGCATAGTACTACCTTCCTTCGGTGGTTTTATCATAACTCGTGTTTTATAGATCCAATTTACGTGATTCTTTTTGGGTTGTCTTTACAACTTGATTATCTATCATCCGTGAAAATTTCACAGTCATTGGATTTGTGGTTTTGGATCTAAATGAGTTTTAATGTAGTGTTGCAGATTTGGTTTTTCTCGGGTAGAACAGATTGACCTTCATTCAATCTATCAGTCATAAATTGAGTTTTTCTTGATGATTTTTCGTGATCCTTGTTGTTGTGTCTATGTGACTTGATTCTCCACAATCTATACTATTTTTGTCATGATTGATAAAGTTTAGATTAGTCGCATACACGATTTCTTAACAGATTGATTTTCTACCGAGGGGTTTTTGTTGCTTCCGCTAAATAGTTTTAAATCTACCATTCACTCCCTCTGGTAGATTTTCACGTGCTCTTCCATCCTACATTGACCCTTCGTGCTCACATTTGCAAAGTTGTTGTTTATGCCAGTAAGATTACGATGTGTTTCTGAATGTGGCATTACCCCTTCGTGTAGATGGTCCAGTGGAAATTCTACGCACCGCTGTATTGTCTTCGATCCTACAATTGGTATTAGAGACACGGTGCTTTAATCTTTCAGATTTGCACATGTTTTTGACTAATCATAATGGAGAAATACTCCACAAAACCTTGTGTCTTTAGTGGTATTGATTTTCAGGTTTGGAAGGCACGTATGGAAGCTTTCATCCAGGCACAAGGCTTCAGAATATGGGAAAAAGGTGTACAAGCCTTACCACGTGTCGTCCAACGATCAAGTCACGGCTACAAACATGTAAGATGTCGACAAAAACAAGGCCTGCAACTGGATCATACAAGGATTAACTCAAAGCGACTTCGACTGTATTGCACACCTCCGATCTGCATACGATGTGTGCAAAGCACTCTGCGACTACCACGAAGGATCCAACACGATCAAATAAGGAAGGCAAGACATGTTCAAGAAAGAATATGTGCTTTGAGATACAACACGGTGAGTCCATCGACGACCTCTTTGCTCTCTTTAATAAAATTCTCAGCAATTTGCGTAGCGTCAATGTTATCTTTTTAGATGCTGAGAATGCTAGGCAATTACTAAGTGCATTAGATATGTCAATTTGGGAGATAAAAGTCACATCTATTTGTGAATCTACTATCATAAGTGAACTTACTTTAGATGTTCTATATTATAAGTTGAAAACTCATGAAATTGACATAAGCTCACGTAAGAACCCAAACAAGTCTCTTGCATTTGTTTCTCAACGTGACATGCCTAACTCCGGCCAAACTTCATCTTGCGGAACACTTGCTTTGTTGTCCTCTCTAACCTTTGAACTGATTGAAGAGTTTCTAGAGGAAGAACTTGCACTCCTCTCTACTCGATTCTCAAAAGCATTGAAAATGTGAGAACTAGAAGGAGAGGAAGTGTCGGACCTCAACGATGCTTCGAATGTGGTAAGACATGACATTTTTGCATGGATTGCCCTAACCTTTCAAGTACTACTTCTCATGATGAAAAGCAAACAAGGACGAAGCACTTCTCTGCAAACAACAACAAGAAAAAGAAGGGTTTTACAATATGCCAATTGGTGAATAGTTTTATCTCCGCACTCCAAGAACTTGGCTCGAGCGATGTGGACATGGAACTGGCGAAGATGAAGATGATTTGGCAAACTTGTGCTTCATGGCGGGCAAATCAAGATCAAGTACGGAGGAGGCAGAACACAACAGCGATAATGAAGAGGTATGTCCTACTTGCGAAAAAATATGTGATGCTATTTCTCGTGCCACTGTTATAGTAAAGAAAAAGGACAAATAGCTTAGGGACAATGCTGTTAAAATTGAGTCACTAGAATCTAAAATTAATCGTTTGAGATCTTTGATTCCTGTTCCTCATGTGATTTAATATATGAACAATAATCCTCTCTAGGAAGTGCACACACCTCCACACTTGATAAACTTGAACTTCAAATTAAAAAGAACAAAAAGCTTACTGCACTTAATGATAAAAACTTGAAAGATGCTTGATGTTCAACAATTGATTTGCATTGTTCTACTTATGATGATCTTGATAAAAAACTACAAGATGCTATGAATGAAATTTCTATATTGAACAATGATTTACGTTCTCATGAAGTTAAATATTCTTCCAATTGCAAAATAAATGGAAAAACTTCATGTGAAAACTGACTAGAATTGTCTAAGAAACTTGATGGCACAAATAAGACACTAGAGCAGTTTTGTAATGAGAATAAGAACATAAACTTGCTGTTGAATTCATTCAAGTCTTGTAATGATAAAACTGGTTTAGGTTTTGATACTGATGCTCATGCTAAGGCACATCCATCTAAAATTATAAAGTCATTAGGAAATGGTTAGATTAAAACTGTTCCTAAACAAAAAGAAGTGGTTTTCAAATCTGTAGGAGTATTGTCTCATTCGGTTTCAAATAAAAATGTTGCTTGCTCATCTTGACATGCACACAAAGTTAAATTTCATTGTACCTACTCTAGTATAGATGGTCATGTCATAGATTTTTGTTATAGACTAGCTAAACATTAGAAAAAGGAAAGAATGATTGCTAGATCTCGGAACTTTTATGCAAAATTTGCTGCACATGCTAAACCAAATGATAGGAATATGCAACCTGTTGTAATGAGTCGAAAACATGCAAAGTTTTCTCCCAAACCTACTATTTTTTGAGCTACACATGTAAACCTCGTAGGTCAGTAGTTGGGTAAAAAAATCCTCAAGCTTTGGCTCATAAACCTGTTGTTCTATCTCAGCTTTCGTGTATTATTCCTACTAGATGTCGTGTGACTCAGTACTGGATTCCTAAATGCCTTTTGACTAACCCCTGTATCGAGTCATCGACGTATTGTGCTTCTATTTAGGTTACACGCTTGAGAAAGGATAACATTTGGATTGTGGATTCAGGTTGCTCACGCCACATGACCGGTAACAAAAAATGGTTCTCCTCCCTCCCCTTTGTGTCACGTGTAGAGAATGTTACTTTTATCGATAATTCTTCAACTCCTATAATTGCTAAGGGTTCGTTTAGAGTAAATGATCACTACACTTTGAAGGATGTGTCACTTGTCAAAAAACTGAAATACAACTTTCTTTCTGTTTCACAATTGCTAGATGAAAATTTAGAAATTATTTTCAATAAAAAATTGTTGCAAATTTGTAGGTTCAAATAGTGGGCTTATTTTAACATGTCTCGGTTTGGAAGAGTTTTTAAAGCTGATTTCGATATGTCTTCTTCTAAGCATAGTGACCAGTTGTTAATTATTCAAAATACTTATATTTTTGGCATCGTAGAATTGGTCACGTAGGCTTTGATCATCTCACGCGTGTTAATGCTTTTGATCGCATACGTGGGCAGCCTAAGCTTAAAAGGAACAAAGAAATTGTGTGCTCTTCTTGTAGACATGCTAAGATGGTTGCAGGTTCACATGCTCCTCTCACAATGATCATGACAACTCAACCGGGGTCAACTTTTTCATCTTGAAACCATAGTACCTTCATGTGTTCAATCCTTCGGAAGTAAATGGTATGATCTCGTGATTGTTGATGACTATTCTAGATACTCTTGGGTTTATTTTATGGCATATAAGAATGAAGTTTTTAGTCAATTTAGAACTTTATTTCTTAGATTATCAATTGATCACCAAGGATCTTTAAAAGCAAGAAGAAGTGATAACGAAACTGAATTTAAAAATCATTCATTTGATTACTTTTGTGCTGAAAATTGAATAGATCATCAATTTTCTTCACCATATGTACCTCAACAATATGGTGTTGTATAGAGAAAGAACAGAACCTTAGTTGAGATGGATAGGACTATGCTTGATGAATATCAAACTCCTAGAAAGTTTTGGGCAGATGCAATTGCAAATGCTTGTTATGTTTCAAATCGTGTTTTCTTGCGTGCTAAGCTAGGAAAAACACCATATGAGCTTCGGTTAGGACATACGCCTAGTGTCACACACTATAGGGTTTTTGGTTGCAAATGCATTATTATGAAATGTGGTAATCTTGATAAATTTGAAGTTAGATCTGTTCATGGCATGTTTCTTGGTTATACATCTCATACTAGATGCTACCGTGTGCTTTTACTTGAAACTATTAAAATTTTGGAGACTTGTGAGGTTTCTTTCGATGAAGATAGCCCAGGTACTAGCTCAAATATTGCAGGTCCAGATCCATATCCGCAGAGGGAGAGTATTTTTGTTGAAGATGAAGAAGAAGTGGTGATGCTGCACGAAAATTCAGCAGCTAATGACATTGTTCTAGCTCCTGATTTTGATTCGCAATCAGCACCAACGACCACCATTGCTGGTCCAGATCATCCTCAAGTCACGAGCTCATCGATTTGTGATGAACATGAAGGAGAAGAAGCTTGTGAAATGTCTACTCCCCTCCCGAGCCCTCAAAAGTCATCCTCCACAACAAATCATTAGAAGCTTGCACGGACGAGTCAAATGGTCCAGGTTTTGCGATCCAAACTCTCATGCTCATTCTTCTTTTGTTGCTTCTTTTGAGACCAAGGATATATCACACCCACTCACTAATGAATCTTGAATTATTGCAATGCAAGAAGACTTAGAAAATTTTGAAAGAAATAATGTTTGTAAACTTGTATGTCCACCTCAAGATCACACTTTAATTGGAACCACCTTAAACTATTTAAAAATAAACAAAGTGAGGATGAGGTTGTGATTAGGAATAAGGCTAGGTTGGTTGCTCAAGGTTTCACACAAGTTGAAGGTCTAGATTTTGATGAAACTTTTGCTCCTATTTCTAGATTAGAAGCCATAAGAATTTTGTTAGATTTTGTTGCACCTAAAGGTTTCAAGTTATATGAAATGGATGTTAAAAGTGATTTTCTTAATGGCTACATAGATGAGGAGGTTTATATCAAGCAACCACTGGGTTTTGAAAATCCAGATTTTCCTAATCATGTTTACAAACTGTCCAATGCCTTGTACGGTCTAAAACAAGCCCCTAGAGCATGGTATGATAGGTTAAAACATTCTTACTTGAAAAAGGGTTTACCATGGGCAAGGTTGATAAAACACTTTTTGTGCTTAAGCATGGAAATGACTCATTATTTTGTTTAAGTGCTTGTAGATAATATCTTTGGTTGTGCTTCTCATGATCTTGTGTCCAAGTTTTTAGCTATGATGAGTTCAAAATTTGAGATGAGTATGATGGGAGAACTAACATACTCTCGGGGCTGCAAATCAAGGAAGGTACCTTTGTGCATCAAACGAAGTATACAAGAGACCTTCTCAAGTGCCTCAACATGGACAAAAGCAAGCCTCTTCGGACACCAATGGGTACAACAACGACACTTGAACTTAATGAAGATGGTGACCCAGTCGATCAAAAAGAATATCGAAGCATGATTGGATCACTTTTGTACCTCACGACATCAAGACCGGACATACAATTCAACGTATATCTTTGTGCACGATTTCAAGCTTCCCCACATGCTTCACATCGTCAAGCCGTCAAATGGATACTCAGGTACTTAGATGAAACTCAAGAATTTGGCATTTTTCTTCCTTCTTTCTACTTTGAAAGCTTTTTCGGATGCTAATTTTGGGGTTGTAGGATTGATAGGAAAAGTAATTCGGGTTCTTGTCGTTTTCTTGGTAATTCACTTGTTGCATGGTCCTCTAGAAAACAAAGTTCAATTGCACAATCCACAGCCGAATATGACTATGTAGCTGCTGCTAGCACTTGCTCACAAATTATTGGGATTGTTCAAACATTTAAGGACTATGGGGTTGATCGAGATTGTGTTCCACTGTTTTGTGATAACACTAGTGCCATTTGCGTTGCTAAAAACCCCGTGCAATATTCTCGAACAAAAGCACATTGACATTAGGTATCACTTTCTTCGTGATAATGTTGAAAAAGGAAACATTGTGCTTCATCATGTAGATACCGGACAACAATTGGCTGATATTTTTACAAAACCTTTGGATTTCACTTGTTTTTGTTACATTCGTAGTGAAATAGGGGTTATGCATCCTCATGGCGTAAATTGAGGGGGACTAGAAACTTGAGAAATCTATGTGTGAATCTGAACTTAAAAATAATATGAGCATAGAATTTCATACATATATGAATTTGTGATTCATTTTACATGCTGAAAATTTTTACTACATTACTCCTGTTATACATTTTGTAGTTTTTTCCATCACTAGTAATTGGAATAATTACTTACACTAAATATGGTCATGATCGAACTTTCTTGCTATTTTGAACTAGTTGCATGCTCACAAGTGCTTTTAATCATAACGAATTAATCAAGTAATCAACTCACATGTTGAGCTTTTATGGTCAAATATAAATTGAGAAAAGATCAAGAGAATATGCATGCATCGCACTTCTTCTTTTCAGGTGTCTTATCATTGCACTTAGATATGAATTTGGAAGAAGTTGTGTATGACTAAAACCATGTCCTTAAGCTTCTGATTTTCAAATGACATAGGCTTGGCTTGGTTGGTTAGAATAAAGCAGATGCGCATATAATCTCTTACAAATATCATATGATCTGAATTTGTGCTTTGAAAAATAAAAAAAATGTAGCAACAAGTGTCATGCTTTCAGGTATTGAAATTGTTAAGTTTGTGAGATCATGACTTGCTTAAACTGAAAATTACACTTGATCTCTAGCATGGCTTACACTACTTTATGTATCTCATTGATGTGATAGTGTAATTTACGTGATAGTATGATTTGGATGAACTTTGTTTTATATGTATATGTTATAATATGCTCATAAAAAATTAAAATTTATATTTTGTACCTTGGTCAATACCTTGTCGAAGGGGGAGAAATTGATCACACATTGCACACATTCACTAGTGCTTCGGCATGATTCTTCTCACAGGGAGAATTTGTTTTTCTTCTTATTTCATTTCTGATTTACAAAGAGGTACAAATATGTATAGAGGGGGGTTTTGTTTTCAAAACTTTTCATGTGAATAAGTCAATGTTCGGATTCTAAGTGGTGTTGCCAATGCATTCATAAATGGGGAGATTGTGAGACCTATGTGTGTGAATACATTGGCTATGACGATAAAAGTTTTGAATACTACCAAAACACCTTTTAATAAGGTTGAATCTAGGTCCGAGCTCCTGCAAGGTCCGACGATAGGTTTGGCTTGTTTTGGGTAGCTCCGCCAAGGTCTGATGTAAGGTCCAACTTGCCTTGGCTAGGTCTGACATGTTTTGGCTAGGTTTGACATGTTTGTGCTAGGTCCGGTGCTAGGTCATGCTAGCTTTGGTAAGCTCTGGTGCTAGGTCCTACTAGCTTTGGTTAGCACCGGCGCTAGGTCCGGTTAGCTTTGGCAAGGTCCGGTGCTAAATTGCAGTGGTTCTGCTTTTACCTTGCATATGTTTCAAACTTGCATTACACTTTTTGAAAGTTTGCTTAGTATTTTTTACTAAGTTTTTGATGCATTTTGGCTGATCATGGTGGTTAATGTGTTTTCTATGGTTTGCAACATCCCTATGTGAGGTGCTCATGTTAGGTGTTGTGGTTTTCGGAACTAACGCGAGTCAAGTCAAGGACTTGTGCTCAGAAGTTTCGGTTATTTATTCATGTGCAGGTGTAGCTTGAGTTCAAGACATGGTTGGTAAAGGGATCCATTGAACTAATCTTACGGAGAAGATGAGGTTCAACAACCAAGTTCGGAAGGAATTGTTGTTGAGTTGATCGGGAGGTCATGCAACATGGTTGAATCAAGAACAATGCATATGAAGGCATCATGGACATCGTTGGAAGATGTTTGCACGTGTGCAAGGAGTGCATGGATGTGGCGACATGGTTCCAAGGCATGATGAAGAAAAGCGGACATAAAGAATTGGTCAGAAAGGTCCAACCGGCTTGGTTATGGACTCAGGCTGCGGTTGAGTCGTGTTTGACTCAAATTTGGAAAGATTTGAATTGGTTATGTTAGGATTTTGTGTGGGTCATGAAGTTGGTCTGTTTTAGGAATGTGGGATACGTTCCTAAGGTGTTTGGAAATCTTAAGATTGCTTTTATCTGCGTATGGAAGAGTCTTGAGCAGTTATGGAAAGTTTCGGTTGAATTTGAGTAGAATTTGAGTCCTAGTTAGGATTGGGTTGGCCTAAGAGCTGGTTATATAAGCAAGGGAGGCCAGAGCTCGTCGTACACGACTTTGGAGCTGTTCCTTTTGTGTTTTTATCAATAGAATTAGTAGTCTAAAGGAGTTTTTGTGCCTTGTTCGTCCGACTTGTTTGAGACAAGTTTTTCTCGTCGAGTTTCTACACAGCATTACCTTGCTTTGGTGATTTTATCATACCTCGAGTTTTATAGATCCAATTGATGTGATTCTTTTTGGGTTGTCTTAAAAACTGAATTACCTATCGTATTTGAAAATTTCAGTGTCATTGGATTTGTGGTTTTGGATCTACACGAGTTTCATTGCGGTGTTGCAGATCTGGTTTTTCTCGGGTAGAACAGATTGACCTTCGTTAAATCTTTCGATCGTAACTTGAGTTTTTCTCTATGGTTTTTCATGATTCTTGTTATCGTGTCATCGTGACTTGATTGTCCACAATCTATACTGGTTTTGTCATGATTCATCACGTTTAGATTAGTCACACACACGATTTCTTAATAGATTGATTTTCTACCGAGGGGTTTTATTGCTTCTGCTAAAAAGTTTTAAATCTACCATTCACCCCCCCTCTGGTAGCTTTTCATGTGCTCTTCGATCCTACATTGACCCTTCATGCTCAAATTTGCAAAGTTGTTTTTTATGCAGGTAAGATTATGATGTGTTTCCGAATGTGGCAATACCCCTTCGGGTAGATGGCCGAGTGGAAATTCTACGCACTGCTATATTGTCTTCGTGTTGCTTGTCCAATACATCTGTGGGCATGGACGAGTTTTGTTCTGCTTAGATAGGCTTGAGGGTATGAGTTATGTGTATTCCACTACTTCTGTACAAGTCTTGTACATTATATTGTAAAAGAGAATCATATTGTGAATAAAGCTTTGTATATGTATTTTAAGTATTCAGTTCTTGTCTGTTGTTGGGTGTCACATCGCACAACACCACCCAATTGCAATTCCTGGAATGTCGAGACCCCAATCCCCACTGCCTGGTATGATAACGCATTGGGAATAGCATGCGTGAAAAGAGCATATTTTCGAAAACTCAGAAGGATAAGAATGAGAATTAGTGGATATGACCTCATAAGGTCTATATTAGCATAGTTATTAAGGTGGCAATGCTAAGATACTTGTTATTGTACTCAGTAAGGATGCACCTACGTTCAAGTACGAGGTAAGGTACATCACCGAAAGGGGATAAATTTTTGTTAGATCACCATAAGAGGAAAGTGGTATGTGATAGTCCACCATGGCATGGCACGGGAGTTTATATGTGTTTTTGAAACTCTTCGTGTTCCTGAGAACATATGAAACGCTGGTCTCTGCCGTGCATTTGGCAAGAAAGTGGAAACTCCATCGTGTTGTAGGTAACACGATAGTATGCAACTCTTGAACTTCTCATGTTCAATGAGCCATACGCAATGCTCACCATCAGAATTGCCTCCCCAGTCCCCAGTCGTGTGGTGCAAAACACAATCACGTTTCTCAAGACATGCGCTCATGGAGGATGCCCTGTATGGAATGCTATAGAGTGTTAGTTTTGGTGATAAAGATATGCCTATGTGGCCTCACTCTTGTGGTGTTATAATATGTGAATTGTTATTGCGTGTCTTTTGCAGGTACACTAAACACGTTATACATAGTTTGAGTAGAACACATTTGCAAGTGACCATATTCTTTTCGTGTGTGCTTTTTTGTGTTGCATCGTATGACACCATCCAATTTTGTTTCCTAGAATGTCGGGACCCCGATCCCACATTGTAGCCTCCTTGAAAGAAAGGGTGTGGTTGGCCCCATCCTAGACCTCCTAGATGGTAGCCATTGTTGAAATTTCAGTTGTTCGCCAAGTACAAGGCATCCTCACGGCTCTAAGGACAGTCAGTCTCCATGTAACCCATGTTGCTACAGACCTCACATGTCATTTGAGCATCTAAGGCCTAGACTGTGCCAAATACATCTCCATTGGCCTGACAGTCCATCTTCTTCATCAGGAGATCAATTGTGTTAGCAATCATATCCACCTCTTTCAAGGTGTGCATGCCTTGCTGTCGGGTAGGGATGAAACGGATCAATATTTTCCGATCCGTCCAAGTACCGGATCCAAAAATATCTAGTCCATATGTGTTTTGTCGGATATTAATTGGATATGGATCGGATATTTGAATTCGAATATCGGATCGGAAATGGTACAGCTTAATATCTGTCCGAATGGTCGGATATCCATATTTCGTTGGGTATATCCGAATCTAAATCCGAATCATATTTTTGGCCCATTTGGTCGACGGTCTAGCCAATCGAAAGCTGGAAATCCTAACCGCCCATCCATAAAAAAGTTTGGAAAAGGTGGGAATCGTACCCACGTGCCTATGCATGTAAGGTTGGAGTCCAACCAATAGACCAAACAACCACTCTTGGACGAAGCCGGTTTTTCTCCTTGCTTATCTTCAGTACTGTAACACGTATGATTCACACTATGGATGAAGCTTATGTGATTCAAAAACTAGGCATATTTCACAATTAAGAACATGAAGTTGTAGATTAAGCTTCTGATTCATACATCAAGTCATTATCATATGGTCATTAATGGAGATCATTGAATATTTGTGGTAAAAGTTCATGACTTATGTGTATAAACTATGAGTTATGTGTTATTTTCTTAAAATTTTAATTACATGTGATATGTGAAATATTAATTACATTGTTATGTGTGAGAAATATATATTTCTTTCAATGTTTATCATTTATTGATGTGATATGTGAAATATTTTTTTTGAAATAAATATCCAAGTCTGTCCGATATCCATAACTTTTTGATCCGATGAATCCATTTCTGATACATCCGACATATCCGATACCAAATCCGTTTCCGGCAACATCGAATCCGAATCCGTTTCTGTAATTATTTTGTGGATATGGATATGGAAAAGCATTTTATCCGTCAATATATGTCCGTTTTCATGCCTACTATCGGAGATGGAGGCACTCGTCACTCCGACCAATGTTGGATACCATCTTCTTAATTAATTCTTTTGCTTTTGGGCACTGTCAATGAGAAGAAGGAACCTCCAGCAGCAGCGTCCACATGATCAAAGGCCGACGAAGTCAACCCGTTATGAAAGTTTTAAATGATGAGTCAATCATCCATCCCATGATGCACACAGGCCAAGATGTATTCCTGGAGCCTTTCCCAACCCTCTGGAATGGATTTCATGGGCTTTTGCTGGAAGCTTGATATTCTTCCACATAGGACATTGGTCTTACCCAGTGGGAAGAATTTGGCGAGGAATGTTTTAGAACACTTTTCCAAAGTGTTTATAGCATTCGGTTTGCGTAGTACCACTGCTTTGCTCTCCCAAGGAGGGAAAACATAAATAGGATAAGATGGATGGCATCTGGAGTGACATCTTTGATTTTGAAAGTACTACAATTGTTGCAAATGAGCACTTGCATCCTCGTTGGCTTTCCCACAATAAGGATTAGCCTGTACCAAGTGATTAAGTCAATCTTGATTTCAAAGTTCACGTCTCCCGTGTTGACATTGGGCCCAGTAGGCACATTGCCAACAAAGGAGCTGCAAAACTCATGAAGTGTCTTCTGGGTCATTGGCTTGCAGCGTGATGGTGCGAAGATGACTGGTTTTCTTGCTGATATATAGGATCACCTGAGGAGAAACAAAACGAGGTTAAACCCTTCTGAGCAGTGATTCGAGATCTTCAACGTAGTTTGCCGGCAAGCGAAAAACGATTGTACACTACCCTGTTTTCGCATGAGAAGAATGCGAAAACAAAGCAAGGCTATCCTACTAAAAACCTACTAGAGTTCTATTTGTCGCATAATCATGCAACACTTTGAGCCTTTCCCGACAATGAATGCTAGACATGCTTGTTGGCACTAGGCTAACCTAAGGCCAATGAAAGATGAGTTTCGCAATCCTACAGAAATGACAGCTATAGCATTTCATCTGACAGTATTTCCTAGGGTATCGTATTTATTTTATCCCAAAGAAAGGCAAGTTAAGTCTTACAAAACCATGGACAGAGTTGGATATTCTAGTGTGGGTTCCAGTAGGATGGATAATTGATGGATTGGAGGTAGTGCGATACACACCTAAGCAATCTACTCTAAGGGGTTAAATGGTCGTAGTGGGGTTAGACTACGAGAAGGGCTACTTCTACTGTGCTCCAATTACACATATACACAGCCTAAGAATGTATACATGAACATGTTAGTGGTGAATATTAGGGATTTATGGTCCAACACATCGGGCACAGGTGTACCTCTGGCAAAACCAAAACCATTTCTGCTAAAAGTGTGTGGCATAGGCCGAACGTGGGGGAGTACAAAGGACAGACATGGGTGTCACCACCTGCCGCACACTCTGCAACCTGTGGGTCTACTAGAAATCCATTGTTACCTAGTTATCCAAGCACCACACTTGCATGCTAAGTAAATGCCTTAAGAGCTGCATTACAAGTACCTTCCTAACACAATGAATAACCTCAACATCGTTGAACCAATGTTGGAACCAAGCACTAACTTGTTCATACCAACATCTTCATGTTATTACGTATTTGGGCTAGTGGAGGTGTATGGTGTTTATGATAGCACAATAACAACACTACTATGGGATCATAATGACATCTACACCTATAACATGCATGGACTCCAAAATTAAGCAAGAAACGCTTTGTCCAAGCATATAAATAATGAGAGACTAATAATAATATTATTATTAAGCATAATGTCAGAAATAAAGAAAAAAATACATGAGCCATACCTTTCCCAAAATGGACTTGGGACCAGAGGCTCCTCTCTACAGCCTAACCACCACTAAGGACTTGAGGAACTAGTGTAAACAAGGGAGTGATGCTCAGGTGGTGTGTGTGGAGGAGTGAGGGTGTGGGGTCCTATTTATACATGGAGTTCGGTCGGTTCTTTCCACAATTAGCGTGCAAAGCAGTCTTCTCCGCTATGATGGAGCCACAAGAGAGTTTTCACGCATTGTTTGACTCTGAATGGCGCTCAAACCAAGTTGTTCGAGCCAGGGGTTTGGCCGACTTGGTCCTGGCTCTTTTAGCGATGTTCTTCCTCCAAGTAACAGATATGTGAGCTCTGGTTTCCTTCCCGCGTGAATTTCCGTCGAATTTCCTCGGATATGCCTGAGAATAGGTCCATGTATCCAAGTGATGGCACATGCCATTGCCTGATTGGTTGGGATGTCACTTTTTAAAATTGCTCCCCATAATTCTTCTCATTCCTGCCATAAAATACCTACATGCACTATTTCTCCAATACAAGTGGAATTATGTTAAATATGAAAGTTATAAGTGTAAGAAATATTTATTTCTCCACATAGTTGAGTTATATTGACAGTCAAAATTAGTATATAACGAACGTCAACAAAGGGGCGCGCAGCGGCTCACAAGCAAGAACATGCTGCTCATAGCCAGGGTGAGCGGCGTGGTCACGGGACTAGGAGAATTTGGCTTCACGTAGTGGGGCACGAGCAGCGGTTGGATCGCAAGTGTGTATCGCGGGGAGAGGATCGGAGAGAGGATTGGTGTGGAGGCGGGTGGCGCTGAGGGAGGCTGGTGAAAGGCGCTCCCATCCCGATCGCCAGACGCGGTGGTTGAGATAAGGGTTGGGTTGGAGTATCGGTGGATTCTCCAACTGCGAAATAAGTCGGCCGTGATTGTTGAAGTGTGCCACCATAATAGTCACCATATACAGGGCAAGATGCAATTTTTGAGAAAATGTGAGAGTCTCAAGATCTTGTGCAGCGGCAGCCATGAGGCGCAGTGTTATCCTTGATACCAAATGTTATGAATCTGTAACTCATATATTTTTATTCTTGCTTGTCCCTCAAAATACAACCTGACCCTCAATTATATAGAGGGAGACTCACCTAAACCCTAACCCTCATGGGATTCTAGTACCTTCGGTCCATAAATCCCATCACTATCCATAACATATAATGAATATTATTCAGCAGGGGCAAGTAGGCAAGCTCCTAGCTGAAAATTTCAATTGACTTATATCCTTAGAAATCAAAAATTTATTAGTAGCATAGAAATCTTAGAGAGCATATCATAGCAGGGAGGATATCCAGACAACGATTGATGTGAACAGGTTTCTGACAAAAGAATAGTTCTCTTTCCTTTTACTGAGAACAATCAATAATATTGAATCCTAGGCCAAAGTCTTGCTCTACTACAAAAAGCATTTTCATAGGTGCCTCAATCTTTTTACATAGGCGGTCTGTTAAAAAATGCACTTGTGATGTCAAATGATACAATAACTATCTGTGATGCTCAAACATCACAAGCGGTTTTTGAGGAACCACCACCTGGGTAAATACATGATCTTCACAGACAGTTATTATTGAAGAACCGTTTGTACTGGTTCAAACATCACAGGCGGTTTTTAATGAACAACCGCATGAGTAAGGACAATATTTGCATAGGCAGCTATTAATAAAAAACCGCCTGTAGTGGTGCATATATTTCATGCGGTCTTCTATACGGACCGCCTGTGATGCTCCCTATGTTTTCACATACAAATTTTTCTTACTGACCGACTGTGAAGGAGACTAAAAGAAAAATATCTAATAATATTTTCAGAGCATTTTATAGTAATATGTTATATATATGTATATATTATACTATATATATGCATATATATATATATATATCTTTTATATGTATATATAATAATATATACATATACATGATATACAAATACATACATATACCTACATATATGAAAAAATTTATAAAAAGAAAAAATGTCAAATTAAAATATTAGAGCTTCATTGTAATATTTCAAATATATACAATATATATCATACATTTTTTCCAGCATTGACATCTTCTCACATATAGGGTTTCAAATGCTTTTTAATGCTTCTCTATACGCGCCTAATGTTTTCTAGTTCGGTGAAAAGGTATATATCTTCATATTGATTACATTCCTCTTCATTATCTCCTACGTTCTCAAGCCCAACTATATTTTGCTTTCCAGAAACAACTACGTGCATCTTCTCAGTTCCTGGATCCACTACAGGAAAACAACGTATTTTCGTCAGCCAATAATATTTTCGTGGGCCCCGATGAAATTATCTTTATTTTCGTGAGTTTATTTTAGCTTACGAAAAAAACTTTTTTGTTCGTCGGTTTTACCATAAAGCGCACGAAAATAATTTGTTTTCGTCGGTCAGGAAAGCGTACCGACGAACATACTTTTGTTTCATCAGTTATAACAAAACACACGAAAATATGGGCAACTATTCTCGTCGGTTTAAAGCACAACGCACGAAAATATATTACTTTTGTCGGTTCATCGAACGGGCCTACAAAAATAAATTTGTTTCGTCGGTTTTTTTAGAACACACGAACATAGGAGCATTTATTTTTGTCGGTTTTTTTACAACACAAAAATTTCTAGGTCAACATAATTTTTCATCCACGCGCCACCCCATCCCGCCAGTCGGCTAGACTCCCCGTCGCTTTTCCCGATACGACGCCTCCCCTCCCGGCTTCCCCATATGCCTCCGCCCCATCCCACCGGCTGCCGCGGCCCCATCCCGCTCCTCCGCCGCCACGGCCCCGTTCCGCCCCTCCGGCCACCGTGCCGTGCCACCTGTCCCGCTCCTCTTTGCCGCCCCGCTAGCCCCTACGCTCTCTGCCCGTCGCTCTGCCCCGGCCCCGGCCCCCATTGCCGCGCTGGCCCGCCCTGCTCCTTGCCGCCGCGTCTCCCCCTGCCCCGCACCGTCCCGGTCGCCGCGCCGTCCTGCTTCACGCCTCCACCCTGCCGTTCACGCGGTCAGCTCGCACACCGAGTACAAGGTATGTACTGCTTCATATCTCCAAAAAATGATTTGTGCTGAGCAGTTTAATATCTCCAAAAGATGATTTGTGCTGAGCAGTTTGTGTTATCTGTTCAGATCTTAGAGTTTGGATCAGTTTGTGTGTATTGAATAGGTCAAATAATCTAATTTTATTGCAGTTCTATTAGGCTATCTACACACTTGAATAAAATTTTCTAGTACATTAGGTATAGGAATAAGACAATGTACCATAAATCCAGAGTTCTCAACTGGCCATCACATTTCCGTAGTGTATATCTCCTATCCATGGTTCAGTAAGTTGCAAATTTGGAGGTTCACTTTATCAATTTCTTGTACCATTGCTTTTGTACACTTATGTATTGCATAGAGATTGAAATTATGTTTCAAATCAATGTGCTACTATTGTTGTGGAGAAGTAGTTAACCGTGTCAATCCACCTGGCTAGCCTAACCCAACGTGCTTGGGATAACAATACTTGTATGATTCAGATCTCGTTTCTCAACCAGCTATCACAAATCCATGGTTCTGTGTCATGAGTATGAGGAACATTGTAGTAGAGCAAATTATATATTTTTGACTGAAATATACAGCTCATCTGTTTGTGGTGTCATGACCATTTCTATCTTCTGTCATTATCCTTTGTTCTGAAAGACCATCATGATACTTTCTTAGCTGCTGTCTGCTGATTCATGTCTCTCAACATGGTTGAAACAAATAGAAATGTCAAACTGGTAGCTTTGATCAGAATGATATGCAGTCACCACCACATTAAAAATTTCCATTTTGTTTTGTTCACATTTTATTGTTTGATCACACAGTTTTTGGACCGTGAATGAACTGCTTAGCAAGTCCAAAGAACTGGATGTGCAGATTAAGAGTTTGGGCACCTAAACATTTGCTTTTTTTTCTTTGGGACATACTTTAAATAGCAATAATGGGTGATGAATGGTTACCAATTTCATTTGCAGTACACAACTAAATTATAACTTGTTTGTATGTAGTTTTTTTTTTCTAATTCCATTTTAATATGCTTAGTTGACATCAACATAAATTTACATTATAATTATCCTAAATCATGTTTCTCTCTTCCCCCCTCTGTCTGTCAATAATATCTCTTAATTTGTAATGGTGCATTAGATTAAATGAAGGTAGAAGTGTTATTATTTTGAAATAAACCAACACATCACCAGCTAGCTCTACATGTATACAACGATGCATTTGATTTGTTTTGCTACAATATGTTCTTTACTCTAACTTTTTAATTTTTTTTCATAGATTTTGTAGTGTTCTGTCTTCCCTTTCCTGCTTCGCTTGTGTTGTGCACCCTCTCTTCCGCACTCATCGTTGCAGGTAATACTTTATGCCAAGTTTCATGATTTATTTATGGCATACACACTAGAGTCACGTAACCTATGCGTCACTTGTTTCGGACTACGTCCGGAATTGTCCCTTTTTGGACAGCTTGAGAGTGATCGAGAGAGCGTGCATATGACGAGACGCGAGGTTCGGAACTTGTAAAAATTTCGGCAAATAACTCAGTTGTTCTCCGCTGCACCATTTTTAGATGTGCAGTTGGAGAACAGCGGGTTTATGCTGTCGAAATTTTGACTGGTTCCAGACCTCGAGTCTCATCATAAGCGCTCTCTCTCGGTCACTTTTGGTTAGGTTTACGACCTATTCTTCCCAATAGATGTAGGAGCGTCATAACTATGCATATTTCTTATTTTTTTTGTCTATTCATTATAAAGTTTGAACAATGGGTGATGATAGACGATGGATGTATGATGGTTGGCAGAAGAATGCAGCGCCTTCAAATGAATGGGCCATCAATACTAAGGCATTTATCAGCAGTGCATTTTATTTAACAACAAATCGCTTTGTAAAATGTCAATGCAGAAAGTGTCGTAACTTTTATTGCAAGGAGAAGTATGACATGGAACGACATCTTTGTAAATTTGGCTTTATGCCAGGTTATGAAATGTGGTATGAGCATGGTGAGTTATACCATATCAATGTTAGTGTTGACGAGAGATACGGTGCAACCGAGGATAGAATGGAACATGGTTGAAGCACTTGCGCGTGATTGTGGTGCAGATGAATATGAGAAAAATCCTGGACCCGAAGTTGAAGAGTTCTATAGAATTTTGTCAGCATCGCATGAAAAGTTGCATGAGCACACTAAAGTGTCTGTTCTTGCGGCCGTGACTCGACTCATGTCTATAAAATCAAAGTATAATTGGTCAAACAAGTGCTACGACGATCTTATCGACTTGATCTCAGACATTCTTCCAGAAAATCATAAGTTGCCGAAGGACATGTACCAATCCAAGAAATTGTTGGCGGAGCTCGGTATGAAGTATGAAAAGATTGTTGTTGTCCTAGCAACTGTATGCTTTTTCGGAAGGAAAATGCAAATGCAATGCATTGTTCGGTTTGCGAACAATCTCGATACGTTGAGGTCACAAATGAAGAGGGTGAATTAGTGAAGACAAAAGTAGCAGCCAAACAACTTCGTTACATGCCTCTTGCACCTAGGTTGCAACGGTTGTTTCTTTCGAAATCAACCGCAAGACACATGCGGTGGCATAAGGATGGTGTGCGCGAAACGGCGGGAGTAATGACACACCCACTTGATGCCGAGGCTTGGAAGGCACTAGACTCTTTTGATGATGATTTTGCAAAAGATGCTAGAAATGTTCGCATTGGCTTGGCCACGGATGGTTTCACACCATTCAATACATATGCTGCCTCATACTCATGTTGGTCAATCTTTGCTATTCCATACAATCTTCCACCTGCTATGTGTATAAAATATGAATACATGTTCTTGTCTCTTATCATTCCTGGTCGTAAACATCCGGGGAAATGTTTTGGGGTGTTTCTTCAACCACTGATTGAGGAATTAAAAGAATTATGGATCGAAGTGCAAGCGTATGATAGCTACAAAAAACAAAACTTCAACTTGCGAGCAGCATACTTGTGGTCTGTCCACGATTTTCCTGCATACGGTGTATTCTCAGGATGGAGCACACACGGCAAACTATGTTGTCCAATTTGTGGGTCAGACTCCGATTGTTTGAGATTTACTAATGGGGCAAAGTGTGTTTTTTTATTTCCACTGACATTTCCTTCCACCAAATCACCCATTTAGGAGGCAACTTAATACATTTCGGAAGGATACTACTGTAACAAAGGGTCCGCCAAAATGTTTGACTAGTGCTGAGATTGCTGCATGGCACAATCAACTTGTCCATACAGATGATGGATTTGCGGGTTTTTGCCAGGAGCACATTGGACTCATATATGTGGCTTATGGGATCTCCCTTATGCTAAGTCATTGTTACTCCTGCACAACATCGATGTGATGCACCAAGAACGTAATATAGCCGAAAGCATCATTATGACTTGTTCCAATTTCAAAAAGACTAAAGATAATCTGAAGGCTCGAAAAGATCTTGCAGAGATTTGTAATCGCCCGAGCTTAGAAGTCATAGAAGATGGTTGTGGTAAACAAAGAATGCCACGTGGTCCATTTTGTCTTAAACTTAAAGAAAAGAAAGAAGTGCTCAACTGGATGCAAAAATTGAAGTTTCCTGATGGTTATTGTGTAGGATTCAGACGCACAACAAATATTGAAAATTAGTTTTTAAATAATCTGAAAGTCATGATTATCATGTACTCATGGAAAGACTTCTTCCCGTAATGTTTCGTGGATATGTGCATCAGGATGTGTGGAGAGTACTTGCGAAACTTAGTTTCCTTTATAGACAATTATGTGCTAAGGAAATTACAATTCAAATGATGGAAAAATTGGAGAAAGGAATACCTTTACTGATATGCAAAATGGAGAAGATATTCCCACCAGGATTTATGAATGTAATGCAACATCTCCTAGTGCATTTGCCTTACGAAGCAAAAGTTTGTGGACCCGTGCAATATCGGTGGATGTACCACATTGAAAGGGCACTGAAAAAACTTAGAGCAATGGTTTTGAATAAAGCAAGAGTGGAAGGGTGTATTGCAGAAGCATTTGCTCTAAAAGAGGTAGCATACTTCTCAAGTGCATTCTTTGGAGAGGAACACAATGTGTATGTTCAGACAACGCGATACCATATAAATGAAGAAACTCCTTGTGGTAATCTAAGTATTTTTGGGTGGAAGGGAAGCAGTTGGTGCTAGCAGTAAACATGTGGTTTCAGAAGAAGAACGGAATTTATGTATGTTATACATGTACACAAACATTGAAGAGATGAATCAATATTTTACGTAAGTCTTTTTTCTAGTTGTTGCAAGGCAACACTTCATTCTTTTTCCATTTTTATGAGGCATGTTCTAATGTGCCCATATTTTTCATCTTGTAGCAAGTTCGATGAACAATATTGGAAGTCCACGCGTCAACCAACTAGCAATCAATTATATAAAATGCGTCGTGATGGCCTTCGTGGGGGGTTGAACTTCGTCAACTGGTTTTGGGATCATGTAACGTTCTCTTCTTAGGTGTTACTTGAATCTTTCGAAATTTCATTTAATCAGTATAACTAATATTCCCTTACATTGGTAGTGCAAGTTCGATCCTAACGTTCATGAGGACTTACGACAACTTTCTCAAGGCACTATAACAGTAAAGAGTTTTGGTCCTTACGACGTAAATGGGTATCGATTCTGTTCGGCTCAATTTGAACAAAACGTCGGCTGGCAGCCACGACAAATAGTGGGATTGTCACTAGAGCATGTGATGCAAATGGTCAAGAAAATAACTACTATGGGATTATTCAAAACATTGTGGAGTTCAAATTTAGTGGTTCCGAAGATCTTATAGTTACTTTCTTCCATTGTGATTGGTTTGATACTAACAGAGGAACACGACAGGATGAATTTGGTATCGTTGAGGTGAAACATGAAGAAAGACTTCGTGGATGCGATAATTATATCCTTGCTCACCAAGTTGAGTTGGTTTACTATCTACCGTATCCTTGTCCAAAGCTAAATGCTTGGTGGGTGGTGTATAAAGCTAATCCACGAGAACAGTTATATGTCCCGGGTGATGCTGGTTATCGGGACGAACAGGATGAAGTGTACCAAGAAGATGATGTACCATCATCTTTTAATATTGAAGATGGTTTAGGTATCGATACATTAGTTGGTGATGTTGAAGACAATAAATTTGAACTCCACAATGTAGTAGGGATTAAAAGAAAGCAACGAAGCCATAAAAAAGTTGGACAGAAGAAGCAAGTTCGTCGTCGACACATTACCGACGAAACATCAGATCATGATGAATTTTAATCTTGTAATTAATTCACATTACATTTATAGTTCAGTTTATTAATTTTGTATTTATGATTCATTTCATTATATATTTATTTCTAACCAGTTTCTCTTTTTAATAGGATGCCTCGTCGTGTGAAGTGTATCACAAAGGGACTTAATTTTGACTCCTCAAGAAAGTCTGGTACACGGTCTGCTAGCTCCTCTCGTAGTCGGGAGTCTTTTTTCAGGGGTCTGCCTCAAGTAATAATAGACAAGAATCACTTACAAGATGCATGGAACAATTTAATGAATAGGTTCATGTCTAATTAAAGTTTTATTCCATGTGGTTTATTATATTTAACTATATATCATTATGTGAAACATATTTTTATCTAATTTCAGGTGGAGGGTCAGGAGGAGCAACAGGAAGATCAAGGCGGAGGTGTTTCTGTGGGGCAAGAACAACAAGACAAAGGTGTTTCTGTGGGGCAGGAAAAACAAGGCAGAGGTGTTTCTGTGAGGTAGGAATAACAAGGCAGAGATGTTTCTGCGGGGCGGGAACAACAAGATAGAGGCATTTCTGTGGGATGGGAAGAACAAGGAAGAGGCGTGTCTGTGGGACATAAACAAGGCAAAGGTGTTTCTGTGGGGCAGGAACAACAAAGCAGAGGTGTTTTTATGAGGCAGGAACAACAAGGCATAAGTGTTTCTGTGGGGCACAAACAACAAGTTAGAGGTGTTTCTGTGGGGCAGGAACAACAAAGCAGAGGTGTTTCTGTGGGGCAGGAACAACAAAGCAGAGGTTTTTTTGTGAGGCAGGAACAACAAGTCAGGGTCGTTTCTGCCAGGGGTGTTTCTGTGAGGCAGAAACAACAGAAAGGGGTAAGAGGGGTAAGAGACTACATTGATGACGAAGCAGAGGAGGAGGGGGAGGGGGAGGAGGAGGAGGAGGAGGAGGAGGAGGAGGAGGAGGAGGAGGAGGGGGGAGGGAGAGGGGGAGGAGGGGGAGTTGAGACAATCATTCAGGTATCGGGCTACAAACTCTCTCCCACTGGCTGTGCCAATGGAACAAAGATCGAGAATTATTCCCGTCGGTGACTGGTTAGTAGATAATTGAATTGGATGTATTAATTTAATATGATAACAACTATAATGTGTTGTTGAAACAACTTGCAGGCAATGGGACGACTTGGATTGAGATGGTCAACGACATCGTAGACAACCTAATGCGATGTTGGGTGCTATATGTCGTCATCATTATCCTGGTCTCGTCCTTATAAAAGGTGAAGAGAAACCTGCCATACATTGGAAGCACTACAAGATTGCTCCGCATCCCGTGCATGCAGATGTGGCAGGAGTTGATTGGCATGATTTTTGGGTATGATTTTGCTAGCTAGTAACTTGTTTATCTCGATAATAATGTTTCTAATTGATGTACTATTACTTTTGTAGGAGTGATATCGCTTGCCAGAGACCAATGATGCAACTCTCAACGCACGAGCAAAAAAAACCTTTGATGCAGCAGTGCGCAAAGTTGTGAATGATATGATGTACAATGGACGGATCACAGCTGTGTGCTTGTACTACAAGGAGAAGCTTGGATAGATGATGAAAAAGAATATGGGGGCTTCAAAAATTTACTTAGAGGAGGATCAATACCGTCAGGTAATGATTCCTTGGATGGTTAAGTGCCCCAATGCTTATTATGCTTTATGTGGTTATTGGGCATCAAGGGAGTTTCGAGATAAATCTAACAAAAAAAGAGTCAATCGCGAGGCCGCTGGTCCATGCCTCCATCGTTATGGTGGAGATGGTCATCTTCGTCTTTCAAAATGCATGGTGAGCTTAGCACATTTACAATTTTTTTCATATTATGTTGTTCTTTTTACGCACTAATGCTTCTACTATTTCTATGTAGGCTGTTCAAAGTGGTGAGGAGCCTTCTTTCGTCGATACTTATATAAGAGGGCATAGGGGCACCGACGACAGTCACTTGTGCACTCAGGCAGCCACTCAAAATTTGGTGCATTATACTAGTCAAATTCATGCTTGAGCAATTAAATTGTTGTATAGTTATTTTACAATTAAGTTTTGATGCACGAGAAATATGCTTGAGAGATGGTTCGTCGTCATGGAGAAGATTGTGATTGGAGAAAGGAAGATGTCGACGTTGTGGCTTTGAACAATTCTAATGGAGGAAAGCCTCACGGGAGGTGAACTTGTACCTCTCAAATTATTTTTCTCATACTATAATTGTTTAAAGTGTCACTTATAATTTTGAAATATCACTTTTGTAGGTATTCGATGTTCAATGGTATCATGAACACAGATGTGGTTCTCTCGCAGTTACGGTCAACACAGGATGGAGAGAGCTCTTCTTGACGTAAACGCGCGGACTCAAGATTGCAAGAAATGGAGGACCGCATGAGACAAGAAATAGAAGAACGCATGAGACAAGAAAGGTAGTCCATGAATGACTACTTAGTCTCATATATCTCAACATGGCAACAGCAGATGCAGGTACATCACTAAGAGTTCAAGTATTTAATTATAAGCAGAATTTAGAAAAGAATTATGCTAAACAATTTTAAAACAATTTAGGGATACTTTACTCAGCTTGGTATGCCGCCTCCACCAATACAACCACCTCCACACCGCTACAGCTACCTCCACTACCTCGGCCCATGGGAAAACAGGTAGTAATATATATATTCTTTCATTTTTCTAAATTGTTAGTATACTCACCACACTTCTAAATATGTATCAATATAACATGTATCATTATTGATTGCTAGGGATCGTCGTCAAGGCAACAACATGTGCAGAGTCCTGGTATAAATTTGCACACTCCGTCTCCAGGAGGACAGGATGGTGGTAGCAACTAGTACAATGTAAGTATCCTCCCTTTTTTCTGTCATTGTTTGTGTATGACCCCTGCGCTGCACAATAGTTGTTGCTGATTCTTGCAATGTAATGAGATGCTAGCGTTGCTATCTTATGGTAACTTATGCTGATAGATGTGCTCACTTGAGAAATCATTTAAGGTTCACGTGAATTTAGTTTGGTCTTAACAAAATTTAAAATTATGTGGTTTGTAGCTGGCATACAAATACCAGTAAGCCACTTTAAACTAGTCCAGATTGTTAATCCTAGGCTAATACTAGTAGCCTACTACTAATTAAGAATCTGCTTACAGTACAAGTCTACACAGCTAAGAGATACTAGAAGGTAGTGGTGCCAAATTTCTCCAAAACATGATGGGAACTGAGACCAGAATTGGTGTATCAGTATTTTTTCACTTAGTACAGATTTGCAATGTAATGATTTGCTACTAATGTACAGATTTTCACTTAGTACAGATTTGCTAAGACCAGAACTGGTGTATCAGTATTTTTTCACTTAGTACAGATTTGCAATGTTATGATTTGCTACTAATGTACAGATTTTCACTTAGTACAGATTTGCTAAGACCAGAACTGGTGTATCAGTATTTTTTCACTTAGTACAGATTTGCTACTGTTCAGATTTGCTACTAATGTACAGATTTCAACTGTTCTGATTTACGTTAACTGTTTTGTTACCAGATTGCTACCAGATTTGCTACCAGATTTGTTACTAGATCTTCTGTTAACTAATATCGTCTTATAAATTAGTTTCTGCAGCAGGTACCAGTAAGTGCTTGGTTTGGGCTCTGTTTACCAGCAACATTATTTGGATCTTGACATCTCGAAGGTGGCTGTGAAGTGTGGCAGTGCTACTAGTCTAGTTGAGAACTTATCCTATTTCATCGTTTAAATTTGATATTCACATCTTGAAGTGTGGCAGTGAAGGCTCTGTTTACCAGTAATGCATTTTATCGTTTAAATTTGGTTGTGAACATGATTGTGAAACGATGTAATACATTTTATTGTTTCAATGAAGATGTGAACATGATTGTGATTTGTAATGTGTTTTATGTGTGCTGTGAACAATGGGATAAACTTATCAGAATATTTGTGTTCGTGTATGGTGAAAATAATATTATGATTTCTGAAAAAACAAAAAAACTTATATTTTAGTCAGCCCTATGTCAGCCTCATGAAAATAAAGCCCAAATATTTTCATCAGCTTCTTCGAGGCTAACGAAAATATGACCAAACTATTTTCGTCAGCCTTCACAACTGACGAAAATATAAGTGTATTTTTGTCAGCATTTTATGTAACACACGAAAATATATGTCCTAATTTTTGTCAGCTTTGTATTAACTCACGACAATAGATTGACACAGTTTGGTCAGCTCTGTAATAACCCATGAAAAACAAATATATCATTTTCTTCGGCTGTCATCAAAACACACGAAAATCATGTGTTTTTATTTTCGTCAGCCCGTAATAAACCGACGAATATTTACTATGTTCGACGGCTTGCCGCGACCGACGAAAAAAATATATTTTCGTCGGGAACCGACGAAATTAACCGTATTTTCGTTGAATTAAGCGCGTCGATTTGAAACCGGCGAAAATACACTGAAAACCAACGAAAATCAATATTTTTGTGGGTACATCTTTTATTTTTGTGGGTTCCTGACCGACAAAAATAAATCGCACTCCTGTAGTGATCCTTTACATAAAAAAACGTGTACAACACAATCGGCGAGAACTGACAAGTCATCTTATAACCTAATTTGTTCAAGTCTACCAATATCAGCACGTAGTTGTCCACTTTCGCAGCACTAGGATGTTTGCCCCATTGGCACTTAAATATAGGCATTAGCATTCTTTCGATATAATTGAGTTCCCAGATTTCCTCTATAAGCCCGAAGTATGTGGTCTTCTACCCTTCTGGATCATAAGGCTCTATACGAACACCACTATCTTGTGCAACACTCTTACCATATTTTTTCTTGTGTAAAATGTGTAACCATTGATATCATATGCTTGCCATGATGTCACTAAAGTAGATGGACCAGAAGTCAACTTCTTCATTGTTGCCCCTTCTATAGAGTTTTTGTACGGTATATTTTTGTCCATTAACCATTCATTGAAACATCTTATGTGCTCTTTCATGATCTAGTCCTCTCTGCGGCCTTGATTTTTTTTGCAAAGCTCAATTTGGTGTTACTCTATGTACGATTTAGCTATTACGATTTATTGCAGTACACCAAAATGTGCACGGTCTACTAATCTGTAACAGTGAACGATAAAAGTTTTCTTATCCACTTTGTCTCTCCCACGTAGTATAGCCTCATGTACTGTTATATGCACACCTATCCGCTTTCCATCTTTGATGTAATCAGCGCAACTCTCAATCATTTCTTTAGTGGTGTATCCTTCCATAATTGAACCATCTGGGTGTGCACGGTTTTGAACATAACCTTTTAATACTCCTAAATATCTCTTCAACGAAAACATATGATGTAAATATAGTGGCCCCAATGCTTTTAACTGATCAACAAGATGTACAATTAGGTGTACTTACGTATCAAAAAAGGATGGTGGGAAACACATCTCAAGCTTGCACATAGTCTCGATGAATGTACATTTTCTAATAGTCTAAGTCTTCACATGTTATCACCTTTTGCGATACTGCATTGGATAAGTGACACAAACTTGTGATGACAAATTTTACATGCTCAATTTTGATGACCCTTATTGCAATGGCAAGGAACAATGTCATCATCATGTGACAGTCGTGAGAATTATAGCCGAATAAAGCCAAGTCTTTCATCGAGACTAGTTTGTGGATATTGGATGAGAAACTCGTGGGCACTGTGATCTCACGCAAGCATTCGCAAATTGCCTTTTTCTCGTATAGTGTCAAGTTGTAGCTGGCTGGGGGAAGGTAATGCTTCCAATTCCCCCTTTCTACCGGGTAAAGATCTAGTCTCATATTAAGATTTACTAGGTTCATACGTGATTTTAATCCATCCTTTGTTTCCTCGACATGTCTAGCAAGGTCCCAATGATGTTGTCAAATATGTTCTTTATAACGTGCATCAAATCAATACTATAGCAAAATTCTAGGTTCTTCGAGTACAGAAGATACTCAAAGAAAATCATTTGTTTCTTGAAAGTCATGTTTGTTGTATTACCCGAAGATGTAGTTTTCTTTCTCTTTGTTCCTTTACATTTTTTGCCCTTATCGAAAGCAATATGAATGTTCTTGACCATTTCGAACACGAGTTTTCCACTGTAAGGTTTTGGTGTAGTATCTTTTTCAATTTTGTTACCAAATTGTTCTTTCATCTTCCTATACTTGTGTGTATCATTAAAGAACCGCCAGCCTCTCATGTACACTGTCTTTTTTGATGAAGTGAGGTATAAAATCATGTTCCATCCACGCACCTTACACAATATTTCTTTCCTTTCATTTGTCTTGATAATTTAAATGGACAGGGATAATCATGCACGGTAACAAATATCATTACTCTTAGAATGAAATACTCCCGCTTGTACTCATCTCATGTATGTACCCCTTCATTCCACAATTTCTCCATATCTTCCATTAAAGGTTCCAAGAACACATCAATTTTAATGTCGTGTTGTTTTAGACCTTGGATAAGAACAGATAACAAAATATATTTCCTTTTGTGACACAACCACGTTGGTAGGTTGTACATCGTTAAGACCATGGTTCATGTGTTGTGTATGCCCCATTTTTCATCAAACGGATTCATTCCATTTGTACCCAAGGCAAACCTTACATTTTTTATTTCCTTTCTAAATTTTGGATACTGAATACCAAAATTTTCCACTGGGTTGCATCACCAGGGTGTCGAATATGTTTTTCATTCTTCCCACGCTGCTCGAAATGCTAACGCATAAGTTTAGCCTCCCTAGGGTTTGAGAACAAACACTTCAAGCGATCAATTACTCGAAGGTACCACATCACCAAAGCAAGAATTTTTCTCTTATTCTTCCCACCTGCATCGTGAGAAGTGTCGTCATCGTCACCTTTAGGGCCAATAATAAACTTCTTATTCTTCTGGGTCTTATTCATGTTGGTAACATACTGGTGATTGTAGTCCTTCTTGTATCAACTGACACCGCAGATGGGGCATCTAGTTGCAAGCTCATGCTCTTTGCAATATAGAATAAAATGGTTCACACAAGCGTGTATTTTTGTCACACCTAGTGCCATCGAGCAAAGAAGTTTCTTCACTTTATAAGTGCTTCTGAGCAGTTTATTTGGTATTTGGAAGAATTTCTGCCAAAAGATTCAAAAGACCAGAGAAACTACAATTGGACCATCCGTGTCTGGCTTTCAATTTTAGTAGTTATAGGATTGCACGCAATGTAGTAAACTCTTTATCAGAACCCTTCGATTCATCATATAAAGGCTACGTCACTGCATTCTTCAATGTCTCCATTTTACTCAACCTTTACTTGCTCCCATAGAAATCAATAGGTGTGGTTCGATGTGACGCAACATCTCCTCACAATCAAACTCATTACCATCTTGATTGTCACTACCATGTTGATGTGAACATTTTCATCATCTGAACCTCTCTCATCATCTTTATCTACTTCATGTGTTTCTAACTCACCATGATTTGTCCATATTGTGTAGTTTTCTTTGAAACCTTTTTTCACCAAATGAGATTGGATTACTATAGTATCTATCCAAGCAATCTTATTTTCGTAGTCGATACATGGACATAATATGTCATGTATCTTTTGCATCTTCGCATGTCTCTTAGATGCTCAATAAAATTTGAAACATTTTGAATGTACATAGGATCAAGTCTTGGCGTGCTATACATCCACGCTCGGCGGTCCATCTTCATTGAAAAACTGTGAAAAAATGGATAAACTAAGAGATGTGCTTTAAAATGATAAGGTCGATATGAATAAAATGCCATTACATTAATATGTGCTTTAATGGTATTTTTAATAACAGAATATATAATGCAAGAAGATAAGGAATTCTGATGTTGAAATTTTTAGAGAGAAAGATATGTCCAAGATATGTTTGAAACGATGTGCGGGGATGAAGAATGAGGTTCTTTCGAACCCTGCTGCTATAGAACCATTGTGCAAACGAGATCAGAGCGGGAGGAATCCGAGTTCTCCTCTTGGTGTCTTCAAAACAGAGTTACGGTGAACTTTTCAAGAACCTGATGAAACAGGACAACAAACAATGGAAGTTGTTTGACAGAGAGGAAGAAGAAGCCTGCGAACCTTTTGTCTAATTGAAGCTTGATCAACCGACGAAAGGAACGGCGCGTGCACGCTGAAAGCCGAGGGGCGGCGGAAAAGAGAAAATTTTGGCGGCCTGACGACATCGATGAAAAATCTCTTGAGTTAGGTTTTCTGCGGTGCCCGAGTGACCTTTTATATAGTCGTCCATTATCACAGGCGGTTTTTAATGAATAACCACCTGTGATAAGCGTTTTCACAGACGATTGTTATTAAAAATTGGCCGTGATAAAGGCCGGAGTTTGTTTTTTAGTTTTCTTTTCTCTTGCTTCTTTTTTATTTAGATTCCAATATAAATACTCAAACATGTATAGATTTTGCAAATTGAGTCCAAATTTGATATACTTTTTTCTATATTCTTTAAAAATTAGTATCTACCACCTGGACCAAATATTATAAAACTTATATATCTAACATTGTAATTTTTTGGTAAATATAAAATTAATTTATATTCACATTTTTATATCTCCTCAAAAAAGGATCTTCCCTGAAATTGGTTTGTATGAACGTATTGTCTTATTTATACATATATGAATTTTTTTAATTTTTTTAAAGTATTCCAACATGTCAAAATTCAAATTATCCATCATTCTAATCAAATGCTCATATATATATATATATATATATATATATATATATATATATGAGGCATTCTTCAAATTTTGAACACACATTGATTCAAACAATTTTGTAAAAATCTGAAGGAAAAAAAAATCATAGAGGTTGGTATGATGACTGGAAAGTTCCTTAAAAAAACTCAATAAAAAATCATTATATTCATCAAGATAGAAAAATTACAAAAAAACCAGTGTTATTTGTTTTTTTATGTTCAGACCAAATTAAAATGTTTTCACAAGTGAAATTTAGTGGGAACTTGTAATACTAAAGCAGACTACAAGAAAGTAGAATTCGGACTTTCAAAAGGCCGCTCTTTTTCATCAAGAATATTAATTAAGCCTAGACTTAGTACACAACTTTTCACAAGCGGTTTTTAACAACTTCACAGGCGGTTGTTATTTAAAAACCGTCTGTGATAAAGGCCCGAGTCTGTTCTTCAGTTTTCTTTTCCCTTGCTTCTTTTTTATTTAGATTCTAATATAAATACTCAAACATGTATAGGTTCTGCAAATTGAGTCCAAATTCGATGGTACTTTTTCTATATTCTTCAAAAATTAATATCTACCACCTGGACCAAATATTTTAAAACTTATATAGCTAACATTGTAATGTTTTGGTAAATATCAAATTAATATATATTCACATTTTTATATCTCCTAAAAATGATCTTTTACTGAAATTTGTTTGTATGAACATAGTGTCTTATTTATACATGTGTGAATTTTGTTAATTTTTTTAAAGCATCCTAACATGTCAAAATTCAAACTATCCATCATTCTAATCAAATGCTCATATACATACGAGGCATTCTTCAAATTTTAAACACACATTGATTCAAACAATTTTGTAAATATCCGAAAAAAATCATAGTTGGTATGATTACTAAAAAGCTCCATAGAGAATTCAATGAGAAAATCATTATATTCATCAAGATAGAAAAATGACAAATACCCATGTGTTATTTGTTTTTTTTAAGTTCTGACCAATTTCAAAAGTTTTCACAAGTGAATTTTAATGGGAACCTGTACTAAAGCATATTACAAGGAAGTGGAATGTGGTCTTTTAAAAGACCCCTCATTTTCATCAAAAATATTAATTATGCCTAGACTTAGTACACAACTACAGAAGCGGTTTTTACCGAATAACCGCCTGGGATAAAAGCATCTTCTCAGGCGGTTAGTATTGAATAATCGCCTGAGATAAGTTTTCTGCTCTAGCGGTTTTTCATTAGTATCTACCTGAGAAGATATGCGACTATATAAGAGCACTCGGCCTAATTGAAAAAACATAACCTCGGAGATTTCACTTTGACGACGTCAGGCTGCCAAAATTTCGTTAGCTGCCAAGTCCTCGCCGCACTGGCCATCGAGCTTTGCCCTCACCGCCGAGTGCTGCCCTCACCGCCGAGCTTTGTCCTCTCTGCCCTCGTCGCCGAGCTTCGACCTCGTCGCGCCCCCTCTCCACCGAGCTTCGTCCTCGCCGCCCTCGACGCTGTTGCCAATGTCAGTACGTCAGCACGTAGGGAGATCGCCAGGTTCCCGATCGCTGGTCGCTTCACCGCCTTTTTTTTGTTTTTTTTTTGTTTTTTGGGGGAGCGGATGACTGAACGAGAACGGAGGGGTAGAGCGGCTGGGGAGGGGAGGGGAGGGGAGGGTGTGGCAGTGCCCAAGAGGTGTTCATGAAAATGCTGCTGCCAGGACATGTGCCCTGATGGACTGCACAAGCGTTCTGTTCGTGTGCTAGATCCGGGAAGGAGTTGTTCCTGTTGATGGCAGGTTTTTCTAGGGAGTAGTTGCAGTACAACAACAATACTAGTACAAGGTTACTACATCTGATGTTGGAGATAGTCAAGCACTTGAATCAAAATGGCGATAGCTGCCTCCAGTTATGCATTCATCCCTTGTGTTGGAAGTAGTGTTATACCCCCCCCTTTCCTCCGTCTCCCATTTTCTTTGTTTTTTCGTGAAGTTTTGTACCAGCAATCAATAGTCATGCTTACTGGGAATTTGGCGTGTTAACCATTCCGGTAAAGTCAGATAAGGAAGAGAAACATCTTGCTTAAATCAGATAAGGAAGAAAGACATCTTGCATTTGAAGCCTTCAATTTGGAGTGTCATTTAAAGCCTTCAATTCAGTGATTGTATTTGTACGTCTAGTTGCTATGTACTCATTGATTATTTGGTCTTAATTTAAGTTGCACATGTAAAACACTAAAACTTGTCTGTTCCCTTAGCCATTATTACTTGTAAACTATCTGATTCAGTTTTGAATTCCTTTCCTTGTATTGGTCATTAGTTCCTCTAACTGCATCTTGGTCCTATGTGAATTCAAGCCAAACTTATTGTTTGCACAACATGCTTTAAATTGTGTTTCCTTGTTGGTTTAAGACTTGTCATTTAAATATGCTCATGCACAGTTCCTTACTAACACATATAGGTATAATTGATTGTGGTGCCTCACTTAATATCTACTATCACAATATTTCCCCTGTGTATTAGTATTTTGCCTCTTCTTTTCATGTTTTATGCTATATAAGTGGGAAATATTTTTTGTCTTATTAGTTCTAGCATGGAATGCCCCAAGAAGACCGGTGCTAGTAGTAACAATGAAGAAGGAAATATGCATTTTAGTGACTCCAGCAGTTCAGGCTCATTTCACAGTCCATCGGATCCTTTTCCAAATACAAAAATTAAAAAGACTTCAGAGGATCTCAACCTGAAATATGATCCTGCCGGCAAGGTATGGATCATGAATCTTAACTCCAGCAGTTTAAGTTAATGTTGGTTGTAAAGTATATGAAGTCTTATAATTTTTTTCTACCTAGCTTAATTGCAAAGACAACGATGTGACTTCGGCTCCTAAAACCACAGAAGGTTCTCCAATGGTTGAATCCTCAGATTCACTCAAGCAAAAACGAGGGCAACGAGGTCCCAATAAGGGTCTATTGAACCGCATCATATACATAACAAGTGTCAGTTCAGGTGGGCCTCCCCAAGAACCACTAGATTTAGTAACAATGTACCAAAATGCATGTGGTTGTCTGATTAGAGAGCTCGTGCTGATCACAACCTAGAATTGGATAAAATTACCTAAGGAGAACAAGATTGAGTTGTGGGAGAGGTTAAACAAATAATTCAAGTTCCCAAAAGGCACGGAAGAAGTTGTAAAGAAAGCAACATTGGTCTCTTGCGGCAAGAAGTTTTGTGGCTGGAAGAGTGAAATGAATGCTTATGTTAAGGACGATAAGGTCTCTAGCCTGAAGAAGATGGCAAGAATTTGTTCGTTAAAAGACCACACCTACGGCTAAAGCTCTAATTGAACCCAGGTCAGAGCTTGCCAAAAAGAACAAATATCATCATCGCTTCGGGTCTACGGGATATGC
Organism: Tuctoria greenei; assembly: GCA_036927565.1. Taxonomy (NCBI): domain Eukaryota; kingdom Viridiplantae; phylum Streptophyta; class Magnoliopsida; order Poales; family Poaceae; genus Tuctoria; species Tuctoria greenei. The sequence continues at coordinate 176,759,374 of JAYESD010000004.1, read as the reverse complement.
CACCAAAGTTGAGAAATGGAATAAAATATTAGAGGAAACTACCAGTAAGGGCAATCCTCACACGTTAGAAGGCTGTAATGAGAGAACTCAATGGTGGGTCTATGCTCGATCAGGTTTGACCAGCGAGGGCAAATTTGAAAAGCCCAACTTTGTGAATGAAGTAGAGCAAAAAATGAAAGAAGTAATTAAAAAGCAACAGAAGAATCTCTTTAAGCTGAAGAGCGAGAATGATCAACTTACCGCTATCCTAGGACACCCTAAACACAGTAGACCGGTTCGATCAATCTCTTCTCAGATTTCCTGGAGAGATGGTTTTCTGAAGGATAAAGAATCATATAGAAGACGTGAGAAGTTCAAGAAGACACTTGACGAAACTATTGCTCAAAAGGTCAAGGAAAATGTGCAAGAAATAATGGATCAACTTAGAGAATCGGGACAATTAGTTGAACTGAATACAGCGATGGTTCCCGTGGCAAAGGAGCATTTTGTACCCATCGGCAGAGCCGGGAAGAAAACCAAACAGGTTGCCACTGTTATGGCAAAGCCTGATCGTGACTTTAGCAATAATTCACATACGTTGTATTATGTTGTGGTGCAAGTTCTTCAGATCATTGATAATGATTATGAAGATTATGAAATAGACCACATCACACGTGAGGGGATCATGACTCTGGGGCAGGCTGTCAATCAATTAATCATTTGGCACCTATGTGATATAATATTGCACGATGAGCCGATTTCTAGCCCTATCGCGTCTTAAAAGACTGCAACCCGGTCTTCTAAGCCGAAAGTCCAAAAAGATCCACTCTCGCTACGTCCCAACAAGGATGATAGTAACCTTGCTAGTAAAGATAACCAAGAGCAAACAGTTGAACAACAGCTTGAAGCAGTACTAGAGCAAGCTGTTAGCAGTAAAGAGCAAGCAGTTGAACAACAGCTTGAAGCAGTACCAGAGCAAGCTGCTGGCAATAAAGAGTAATTAGTTGAATATCAGGTTCAACAACAAGCCAGTGTCCAACTTCCGACGACTACTCCTCGGTCATCAGTGCCTGTGAGAGTTAGCTCATACGAAAATATGAAATCTTCTAAAGAAGTGTCACAATATTTGGAAAATTTGAAGGCAAAAATTGGAACATCTAATGCATCTCGCGCTTCACATGAGCCAACATTAGAAAATATTGAGTGGGAATAAGACAGTGTGAAATATAATTGGGAGACGGCTTTTGTTAAACAAGGAGTTCTAATATACAAGATTCAGGATGTTCCGCCTGAATATGAGAATGGGAAGCCATTCATGACATCGGTACAACTTCGTAAACAACCTTTATTGCTCAGAAGAATTCACGAGTGGGACATCACTGCCAGCACAAAACATGACCTTTCTTACATCACATTTCGTGTGCCAAAACAAGCATTCTGGAGCATTGTAGAAGATAAACGAGCCCTTTTCTTTAAAAATCTACATAGCCTTTTCTATGGAGGCATGCTCGAAATCAATCTGCTACTCATCTTGTGCTTGTAAGTGCCTCTAATACTTCGTACTTGCTTTTCTTACTACACGCATACACATTTCATGAGATTATAACAATTTCGGACTTCTTCAATAGGATGCAATACATGGATAATGAAAAGCTGAGTACCAAGACAGGTATCCTTGACCCTACAGTTATTGCATTTGACTTTTGACTTTAAGGTGGAACGGAACTCAGAAGAGTACAAGCAACTGGAAAAAAAATTGAAAAATCATTCGCAAAACAAAAGAAGGATAAAAGGACAAGGGTTGCAACTTACATAGGACATGACATGTTTAACTTTGTCAGAGATGGCAAGGACCTCGTAAAGGCTCCGTATCACTTCGAGTAAGTTCGACACATGACATTGAAATAGCAATTATTGCTAATTGTTAACTTAATAGGTGTGTTTGTACATGTGCAGTAAACACTACATAATGATTTTCATCAAGCCAACCCAGGGTTTGGTAACAGTCTTGGACTCAGCCGATTACCCACCAAGTTGTTACAAAGATTTCCTTTCCATTTTGAAATTGTATGTTTGTTCAATCCTTCTAATTTCCACACATTCAGAATGTGTTGACAAGTTTTATATGATATTTCTTGCATTACACTTCTTGGCGGTTCCACGCGGAACAGCTTGGCGGTCAGAGACCTCCTAATAGAGATGCATTGGACATTAAAACATATTATCCTTATCCCAAGCAGCCTGTTGGGAGTGTCTTATGCAGGTATTATGTATGTGAGCATCTTCGGACCACCAGCGAATATAGAGTGAATCGTGAGGATGTAAGTTATCCTTAATGTAGATATCTTATTGTCTTACTTTTGAGTTTCATTTTCATTGTAACTAGCGTATTTTAATACTTATATTCTCTATTGTTCAATATTACCAAAAACATTATATTCAGTGTTTCATGTAAAAGGCCTAAAATTTCATAGTGAAAAGTTCAGATGGGAGAAGTAAAAATCTGAATGGGAAAAATAAATCAAAATGGCAATTGAAAATCAAACCAATTCAAACTTCAATGGAGGGAATTCAAATATTCAAAAAATGCTCCTGTTCAAATCAGGTCAAAATAAAAATATGAGTTCACTAATAAATTCCAAATATTCCGAATAGCCTATTTGCAAAGTTTCAAAATTTTTGAAGCACAATTGCCATATAATTCAGTGGAAACATTGAATTCAACTAAAATTCAAATTCAAGTTTGAATTCGAATGAAACTTGGTCAAATCATGATTTAGGTTCAGAATCAAATTCTTCATCTTCAATTTAGCCTTTCCATAAATATCTAGCAATTTTTGGACTGGATTAGGTTGTAGAATTGACTGTCCAGTGAAGATAAGGATGAAAGCAGTAGGACCCACCTATCATGGATTTCTCCTCTGTTTTCCTTTGTTAAATCACAGAGCAACACCTCACGGCATTCAAAACCCACCCAGCTGCCTGTGTGCTTGCTTCATGCCTTGGTTGTGAAGCCAGCTGAGTTGCATATAAGGGGAGAGCTGATCCTTTCACTTGCTCACGGTGCAACACAGCAGCAAGCTTTCTCCTCCTCTGTTTTCTCTTCCCCAGCAACCACCTCACTTGTCCTCACTTGCAGCAGTTGTTCCTGGCCGATTCTTACCTCAGTCCTTGAAGCAAAAAGGTGTGCCAACACTCCTTGATTCTTCTCGCAAAGTTTCAGGTCAAGCCATGGATCTTAACTTGCTACTTTCCAATTTTATCGAAGCTAGTTCATACCTAGGTCACTAGGTCGTCGATTTAATTTCGTTTCTAGGTGCAGCCGTTTTCCAATTCGTTCATGAATGTTGTTCACCACCTCATGGCGCACATCTTAGTCAAGTTTTAGTAGCATCCATCAAGGGATTGTTGAGTTCCAAAAGTTTTCCCCACCACCTTCTAAAAGGGCACAGTTCTCCGTCGAGACCCAACCTCCCGCAAATTTAGCCACGATTTTGATCCATAATCATGTTCTCCTTGTTTCTACGGTTAATTTGTTGAAAATTCTGTTCAATTTGGTGGAACAATTAGTAAAATCGAGCTCACCCTAGGTGCTTCAGCCGCTGGTCGAGCGCCCCTGCTGGAGGTTGAACACAACCCTGCTAGTAGGGCCCACGGTTAAATGAGTTCGGCCATTTTCTCTGTTTAGGTTCTGTGCCCAACTTAGAAAGTCTATATCTCTTTGAATACGTGTCCAAAAATTCTCAAGTAAATTTTGTTGGAACCAGGATGATCTATACATTCAAGTGGTGCACTTGGATCGGCACGAGAATCCATAATTGGACCTCAATAATTTTTTTTAAGCAAAATGCTATTGGGATTAATTCGTGACTGTCAATGCATTCAAAAACTCCCAAACTTGACAAGATCATTCCACATAATTCCCTTAAGTTCCAGTAAAGTTTTCAGGTCCATTTCGGTTTATTTGAATAGCCAAATTGTGTTTCCAATCTCTATGTACCTGAAAATTCCAAAATGTCCAGAAACATTTCTAGAATTTTTCCCAAACTTGTAAAATAAATTTTTCCTTGTAGGAAGCTAAAAAAATTATGAAAAAAATAATCCTAGAAGCAGTGAGACCTCCTCCACCATGATCATCCACTGTTAGCTATGCTAAAGCTACAAGTTTAGTACCAAAATTCGGAGAAATTTTTTAATTGTTGGAATTTTAAAGACAACAAGCTTCCTTGAACATCTCCAATTCTTGGTCCAGGTCTTCCTCATAGAACCTAGTATCCACTGTAAAATCCCAAAGCCAACTAAAATAATTTAGTAACAGACTGTATTTAGAAGTTGATTTGTATAGTTCTATGTCACTTATATGCTTTCTTATTATGCACCTCATATAGTAACCGAGATCGAGGAGGAGTCAGAGCCCTTGGAGATTATACTACCAGAAGCTAACTTCCCCTTTGACTCGCAGCCAGGAAGCCCCGGTTTGCATTTAAGTGCTATTTCAAAGTTTATATTTGTATCACTTATGTCTAGGATGATTTTGTGCATTAGGGCTAAGGTGATTGTTACTCCACTTGCATGACCCACAAATCCCATGGAGTATTGGGTAGGTCTACAGCCCGACGAGTAGAAAATGCTATGCTTATGTTTTGGGGAATCCGGTAGAAGTCGAGTAGTTGGAATCTACACGCGAGATAGGATTTTATCACACGGGATGAATTGGATCAAAAAATGGTTTATAAATATGAAATTGAGACCGAGCAACGGGTAGGATGCAGCGAGACGTGGTCTCACGTGCATAGTCCTGCTTGTGTTGGTTGAGCACCGATCCGTGTGCGGCCCTGCTGGACAAGTTTGAACTGTACCAGATGCATACTGGCTATATAGAAACCAGGAAACCGATGAAATTGGTTAACCTGGATGTCGAGGCTTACCCTACCATTTTATAGGAGTGGGTTGAGGGTAGCAAGGTGTAAATCTGTCGCGGGCATAGAGATGCTCTGCGCGGGGGCCTTCTGCCCGTTGCGGAAGGGCCGGTTCGGCGTTTGGGTTCCTGTGAAAGGTTGCTACATACAACATTTGAAGTGTGATTTGCTCCACTTTCGAAATGGGTGTATGTGACGTGCTATTCGGGTGTCTACTGATTGCAATCACCGTCCCTAGCGGTTATTTGAGTACCCCTTGTTCATTGCGATGTGACGTAGTAAATACTGAAAAAGTCAGGAGAATATGATGTATTGAAATATAATTCCTTTGTAACTATGCTTGCTGTCAAATATACTCACTAAAGTTATTGTTATTAAACTTGTAAGCTATTGTTAATAACTTGAAAATTAAGGATCAACATGTAGGCGAGTACTACTATATCTATTCTTATGTTAAGTATCCCTGTATGTAGAGTTCCATGTTTAGGTAAGACGGTTAAGTCTTGCTGAGCCTTTGTGCTCACAGTTACTATGTTAAGTTGTTTGCAGGTGAGGCGTATGAGGAAGGGCCCGAAGATGAGGCGATGCCCCCTTCAGGGTATACCGCCGAGTGGGAGCCCTGCACGCCGCTGTGAATTGTTGTGTGCTGCTAGTGTGTAGCGTCTCTGGGCTGGACGGCTGCACTTTTGCATAGCTAGGCTAAGAGTTTAGTTATGAGTATTACTTCCACTGTACATTACGTATTGTAAAACACTTCCGCTGTTTCATTAAATAAAACTTTGTATTTTGTCGTATTCTTTTTGTGTGTTTTGTTGGGTGTCGCATCGCACGGCACCAACCTCTGTGATTCCTGGAATGTGTGGACTTGGTCCTCACAGTCTGGTATCGGAGCCGCATTGGGAATAGCACGCTCGAAAAGAGCCTATTTTGAAAACTTAGAAGTAGTCTAGTGAGGATACAGTACTAGGCCCACATAGAGACTATATAAGCATGAGTTATTAAGGTGGCAAAGCTAACATATGTATTATTATATTCTATAATGACGCTTCGATGTTAGGTAAGAGGTAAGGTACACCACCGCAAGCGGATCAATTGCGATAAGCTCACCATGCGAAAGGTAGCATGTGATTGTTTCTGTGGCTTGGTACGAGAATGTCAATATGAGTCTCTGAAACTTTCCATGTTTCTGAGAACAAATGACACGCGGTGCCCCAGCGTGCTACAAAATTAGTGGGAGCCCCCATCGGGTGGGGCATAACCCGATGCGCCCCCTACTGGTGTAGCACTATGCAAAGACGTGGGACCCTGTCAGGTGGTAGAAAACTCGGTCATGTACCTCGAGACGTGGCTTAGCTCGGGGCGGCTCGTATGGAATGACACGGGACGAACATTTTTACTTTCATATATATTATTGTGAATTGATCGTCTGTGCGGGCTGTGCCGTATGGCACCATATGATTGATCTGTAGTTTGTGTGTAGTTGCAGGTACACTAACCACGTTTTAAGTAGCTCGAGTTGAAAACGTTTGCGAGTGAACGTCATTAGTGCCAATGTTGAGACGTATGCCGGAATACCGGCTTAGGATTTTCTTTGGTGAGGGTGTAGTACCGGCATTGCATTCGAGTTTCACCAGTCACGTCTACAATGATATCCGTGCTGGTGGTGTGACTCGACAACAAGTAAAAATTCTCGACTTAGGACTAAGTTTGAATTTGTAATCTCTGTTTTTGAGCGTGCTGGTCAGATTTAAAATTAATCGTGTGGTCGCTGCGATAAGCGGACATATAGTTTGGTAACTTGAGGAATTCATCCACATGTTTTTCAGCTCCAAGGCAGATTTCAAGATTTAAAACTTGAAAGCTTCAGTTGAACTTAAACTGGTCAGTTCCTGGTTCAATCTGTGAACTGGACAGAAAAAAAAATGACCAAGTTTTGAATAGCATAACTCCCTGTATTATTTACCCCTGAAGGTTTACCATACATGGTTGGAAAGTGTAGAGAGTCCTTTATAACTCTTATGTTCAACTCCAGATCATAGTCGCCCTGTAAACTAATGAAAAATTCAAATTTCCAAACTCTTGTAAATCTGGACAGATACTGGACAGTTTTTATATTATGTCACTGTCTTGATCATATCTCTTAGTAGAATCGATGCATGACTCCATGTATTTCATTTCTGTAATCCTGATTATGTATTCAACAAGATTGTAATTTATGATTTCTGCATATTTTGATGTTTTGTATCTGGAAAAAAATGTGGACAAAATCAGCCTTAAACAGAGGAGGTGCTGTCAAAATTTTTCCAGAAACACTGTCAAAATTCAAAAATCATATCTCCTCATACAGAAACGATCTAGAGCCAAACAAATACATTCTAGAAAGCTCTTTAAGTTTACTACAACTTTGTAGTTAAACTCCAGTCAAGGTGTTGAATCTAAATGGTCTAAAAATTTTAATCCCTCCAGACTGGTCAGCTGGACAAGAATCTGGACAGTGAAACCAGTTTTGAATTCTTCAATTCAAACCATTTTAGTTTCAATTTCTTGTGTCATATTCCATGTAAAGGAGCTGTTATGTGATATGCTGGTTTGGAATCCAGTATGTGACACAATCAAACCATCACTTCGAGCAATGACATGTGTATGTCTTGTACAACAGCGAGGATACACGTACGCGGACACACTCAATGTTCTGTTGTGACCGAGGATAGTCGAAATGGACTTCCATCCATGAAGTTCATTACTTTGGAACTCGATTATGATAACCTGGTCCAGGGATGTGTATGTTGTGTAAATTTTACACTTTTATCAATATGTGTGAATGTTATGTGTGTTACTTGATCAATTCTCGCATTACTATTGTATGGGCTGGACGAAGTAAACAAACATGTTGCTGATTTTTAAATCATGTGGATGCAGAATGGTGCGTACACGTTCTATGCCCGAGATGGGAGGCTCAAGCCGGGGTCGTGAGGAAGAATCTCCGACCCAGGAGCAAACCACGACACCGCAGCAACAAGTTCCTCCACCACCACCACCTGAACCTCCACGGACTCTCGCGGAGATTCTGGCCGCAGTACTCGGCTCGCGCGATGAGCAAACCGAGTTGCTGCGTATGTTACTGCAAAATTCGTACCGTCAAGAGGGGCGACAAAACAATGGGCAACGCCATCCCCAACAAAGTTCATATTCGGATTTCTTGGCGACGCATCAACCGGTCTTCATGGAGGCCGAGGAGCCTCTAGAGGCGGACAACTTTATCCGCACCCTCGAAGCGAAGTTTGGTTTGCTATGATGCACCCAACAACAGAAGGCGATGTTCATAGCGCATCAACTTTAGGGATTCGCCGGTGCTTGGTGGGCGAACTACATCGTGTCACTGCCGGCTGGTCATGCGGTCACCTGGACCAAATTCCGGGAGGCATTCCGCTCCTACCATGTACCTCCCGGTATAATGAAGAAAAAGCTTCAGGAATTTTTGGAGCTGAAGCAAGGCGGGAGGAGTGCTCATGAATACTCCCGCGCATTCAATCACTTGGCGCAGTACATGCCAGAGTATGTGGGAACAGAGGACAAGAAGCGAGATACCTTCTTCCAGGGTTTGAACCCAAGATGAAAGTTCAGCTCGCACAATGCAATCGCGGCACCTTCAACGACATTGTCAATGCCGCAATTGTAAAGGAGGATGCTCCGCACGAGCTACTTTCTGATAAGAGGAAACGGAGGGTGCTATCGAGCAGCAGCAGTGGTGGGCCACAAAAGTACTGTGTGGTGTATCGCTTACCATCCGGTCAGCGATGGCAACCATCGGCGCAACTGCAGCAATTCCGCGGTCGTTCTTTCAATGCACCGAGTTTCCGACCACCATTTCCACAGCATCAGCAGCAGCAAAGGATGGTCCCGCGTGCGTATCCACCTCCATGGTGTGCACCGGGATTCCGTCCACAGCTTGGCGGGAACCCGACAAAATACACATGCTACACGTGTGGCCATGTCGGGTATTTTCCAAGGGACTGCCCCGAACAGCGACAAGGCAGCGGACAAGCACCGTATCAGGGTGCAGCTCAGCACCGCAACCAGCCCAAGAAACCAGCAGCAAAACCCGGCAACGTCCACCACCTATCTATCGAAGATGTGTCGGTAGGCAAACCCGTCTTTGCAGATACGTTTTCTCTACTCATAAATCATGTAGTCATATTATTTGACTCCGGTGTCACCCATAATTTCATTACCCAATCATATGTCTTCAAATATCAATTACCTATCATTCCCACAAAATATCCATATTTGATTTGCTCTGTGGGTGGGAAAATAGCAGCCGATAGGATGGTCTATCGAGCACCACTTGAGATCGGTGGAAATCTATATCCGACTTCTCTAAGTATATTAGAGAGTAATAAGCTTGACGTTATCTTAGGAATGTCGTGGATGCACCATCATGGTGCTGTTCTCAATTTTGTTCCACGTGTGGTCCATTTAAACTCTCCACTACATGAATCACACTCTCATTCTAGACCGTCTTATCCAAGAAATTCCAGCCACATACAACATGGAAGCCACCAAGCTTGAGGACATTCGTGTGGTCCGTGAATATCCGGACGTGTTTCCCAATGACCTTCCGGGTATGCCACCGGATAGGGACATCGTGTTCAAAATTAAACTTATTCCGGGAACCACGTCTATTTCTTGAAGGCCGTACAAGATGGCACCAAATGAGTTAGCAGAATTAAAGGAGCATTTGAAGGACCTGCTGGACGAAGGTCTCATATGCCCAAGTTCATCACCTTGGGGCTGCTCCGCATTATTTGTGAAGAAGAAGGACAAGACGTTATGTCTATGTGTGGACTATCGTCCGCTCAATGCCATGACGATCAAGAATAAGTATCCACTACCGCGCATCGATATTTTATTCGATCAACTAGTGGGAGCAAAGGTTTTCTCGAATATGGATCTTTGGTCCTGATATCATCAAATAAAAATCTGACCAGAGGATATACCGATGACGGCATTCTCGACGAGATACGGACTCTATGAATATCTCGTCATGTCATTCGGACTTACCGCGCCGGCTCACTTCATGTATTTGATGAATTCAGTGTTCATGCCGGAGTTGGACAAGTTTGTCGTGGTCTTTATCGACGACATTCTGGTTTATTCAAAATTAGAGGGAGAACACGCCAAACACTTGCATATAGTGCTCCAACGATTGTGAGATCACAAGCTTTATGCAAAATTCAGCAAGTGCGAGTTTTGGATCAACCAGGTGTCATTTCTTGGTCACATTGTTTCAGTAGAGGGTATCGCTTTTAATCCAAGCAAAATAGTGCAAGTGCTGAAATAGAAGTCTCCAACGTCCGTACACGAAGTTTGCAGCTTCTTCAGGTTAGCGGGATACTATCTGAGGTTCATTCCGAGCTTCTCAAAAATCACTAAACCAATGATGGAGCTGCTGAAAAAGGGGAATAAATATATTTGGAGCAAGGCATGTGAGGATGCATTCCAAGCATTGGTGAAACATCTCACAACAGCCCCAGTGCTAGCTCAGCTGGATACGACCAAATCTTTCGATGTTTATTGTGATGCATCTGGCATTGGTCTCGGCTGCGTGTTAATGCAAGAAGGCTGCATGATCACATATGGCTTACGGCAGCTCCGAAATCATGATCAGCATTATCCGACTCATGACCTTGAGCTCGCTGCCGTGGTGCTCGCTTTGAAATGTGGAGGCATTATTTACTTGGAAATCTAGTGCAGCTCTACACCAATCACAAGAGTCTGAAATATATCTTCACTCAGAAGGAGCTGAATATGCGACAATGAAGATTGTTAGAACTGATCAAAGATTATGAGATTGAAATTTATTACCATCCCGACAAGGTGAATGTAGTTGCCGATGCGCTGAGCCACAAGTCTCACTTCAATAATCTGTCCATTACCCTGATAAAGAGAACGAGCCGAGTTTAGACTTGCTTCCATATGGAGTGTTATATAATCTTTCTCTCATTCCTACCATACGAGAGGAGATTATGGAAGCTCAAAATAAATACGTGGGTATGTCGCACATTCGGAGGAGAATGAAGAATGGAGAAATGAAGTGCTTTCGAAGTGATGAACATGGTACCATGTGGTTCAAAGACCGTATAGTGTTACCCTGTGATATGACACTTCAGAAGAAAATCTTGGATGAAGCTCACTTGTCCAAGTACTCTATTCATCCGGGCAGCAACAAGAAGTATCAAGATCTGAAAACCAGATTTTGGTGGACGCGGATGAAAAGAGAAATTGCAACATACGTATCCGAGTGTGATACGTGTCGACGGGTGAAAGACGACCACATGAGGAAAGTCGGTCAGCTGCAACCGTAGAAAATTCCAGCGTGGAAATGGGAGGACATTAGTATGGATTTCATTGTCGGTTTGCCTCCCACCTTCCACAAGCATGATTCAATTTGGGTGATAGTCAATCGACTAACCAAATCAGCTCATTTCATCCCTGTACATATGAAGTACATTGCCAAGAAATATGCAGTGTTATATATTGCAAGAGTCATGTGTTTGCACGGTGTTCCCCGGACAGTTATTTCAGATTGTGGTGCACTATTTGTTTCTCATTTTTGGGAGAAGCTGCACGTGTCGTTGGGGACAAAACTGATCCGAAGCTCCACATATCACTTGCAGACCGATGGTCAAACTGAATGGGTGAATCCAAGTTCTGGAAGATATGCTACGCGCTTGTGCCATCCACCACGGTAAAAATTGGGATTCTCATATAACAATGGCTATCAAGATAGCATCAAGATGGCGCCTTATGAAACTCTCTATGGCCGAAAATGTCGCACACCACTCAACTAGTGTGAATCCGGCGAGCGAGTGATATACGGTATTAATTTTGTGAATGAAGCCGAAGCACAAGTGCGAGTGATCCAAGCCAATCTCAAGGCTTCTCAATCTCATCGTAAAAGTTATCCAGATAAGAGATGTCGACCTCTCCATTTCGACATCAAAGACCACGTTTATCTTCGTGTCTCTCCGATGAAAGGGATTCATCGTTTCGGGGTGAAGGGAAAACTTGCTCCACGATTCATTGGTCCGTTCGCCGTCATTGAAAAATGTGGACCCATGGTCTATCGCTTGGAGTTACCGGTGTCGCTTGCTGGTGTTCATAATGTATTCCACATTTCTCAGCTGCAGAAGTTTCTTAAATCCCCAGCTGAAATCCGCACCGAAGACCTTGAAGCTCTCCAACCGGATCTCACTTTTTCTGAGTATCCGATCCGGATTATCGATGAAAACACTCGTGCCACCAGGAACCGGACTTTGTACTTCTACAATGTCTTGTGGAGTAACCATACCGCTGAGGAAGCGACATGGGAAAGCGAGGATTATCTCCGATCAAACTATACGGATTTATTACCATCTCATATCCGGTAATCTTTTTACCTCCGTCTCTTTTATTTGTAATCTCGGGACGAGATTCTTTTAAGGAGGGAGGAATGTAAAAGCCCTAAAATTTCATATTGCAAAGTTCAGATGGGAGATGTAAAAATTTGAATGGGAAAAATAAATCAAAATGGCAATTGAAAATCAAACCAATTCAAACTTCAATGGAGGGAATTCAAATATTCAAAACATGCTCCTGTTCAAATCAGGTCAAAATAAAAATCTGAGTTCACTAATAAATTCCAAATGTTCCAAATATCCTCTTTGCAAATTTTCAAAATTTTTGAAGCACAATTGCTATATAATTCAATGGAAACATTGAATTCAACTCAGATTCAAATTCAAGTTTGAATTCGAATGAATCTTGGTCAAATCGATGATTTGAGTTCAGAATCGAATTCTCCATCTTCAATTTAGCCTTTCAACAAATATCTAGCAATTTTTGGACTAAATTAGGTGGTAGAATTGACTATCCAGTGAAGATAAGGATGAAAGCAGTAGGACCACCTATCATGGACTTCTCCTCTGTTTAATCAATAAGAGACACCTCACGGCAGCAAAATCCACCCAGCTGCCTCTGTGCTTGCTTCATGCCTTGGTTGTGAAGCCAGCTGAGCTGCATATAAGGGGAGGAGTAATCCTTTCACTTGCTCACGGTGCAACACAGCAGCAAGCTTTCTCCTCCTCTGTTTTTCTCTTCCCCAACAACCACCTCACTTGTCCTCCCTTGCAGCAGTTGTTCCTGGCCAATTCTCACCTCAGTCCTTGAAGCAAAAAGGTGTGCCAACACTCTAGATTCTTCTCGCAAAGTTTTAGCTCAAGCCATGGTTCCTAGCTTGCTACTTTCAATTTTATCGAAGCTAGTTCATACCTAAGTCACTAGGTCATTGATTTAATTTCGTTTCTAGTTGTAACCATTTTCAAATTCGTTTATGAATGTTGCTCACCACCTCATGGCACACATCTTAGTCAAATTTCAGTAGCATCCATCAAGGGATTGCTGAGTTCCACAAGTTTTCCCCACCGCCTTCTAAAATGGCGTTGTTCTCCATCGATACCCATCCTCTGGCAAATTTAGCCACAATTTTGATCCATAATCATGTCCTCCTTTTTTCCTAAGGTTAATTTGGTTAAAATCCCGTTTTATTTGGTGCAAAAATGAGTGAAATTGAGCTCACCCTAGGTGTTTCAGCCGTTGGTTGAGCGCCCCTGCTGGAGGTTAAAGACAACCCTGCCAGTGGGGTTTCTAGAAGTATTCCTGGTGGAGGAGCCAACAAGATTGCGAGTGAACTGTGTCACTTAATGCGTTGCGTTGTGAAATTTTCCATCAAAGAGGGTTGTTCTTCGATCAGAAGGTGTAATAGCTGATGTGCTAGAACTTTGTGAGTATTACAATAGAAATAGTTTTTAGTGAAACTTGTAAACTATGAATTGACATGATGCTTTTTGGTGTTATGTATATGAGATGACTTGTCTGTAAATTGAAATTGTAGCTTGTACATAAGTATATGAGATGACTTTTTGGTGATTTTGTGTCGATGATGCGTGTGATATTATATTGTTTCTACTGTGTGTGAATGACATCTTCTGCGTGTGAATGTGCATATGAAATTGACCTGGAAATTATAAATAACAGCAAGTAGTACTGCATAGGATATACTTTATCATAGATGGTTCTTTACCTACAGCTAGACTCACCTGTGAAATTATACTATCACAGACAGCTAGTCAGAGGTAAAGAACAGCCTGTGATAACTCCATTATCAAAGGCAGTTACTCTTAAGTTAAAAATCAGCTGTCATAATGTGTCTTCACAAGCAGCTAGTTATAGGTAAAGAACCACCTGTGATAGCTCGATTATCACAGGCGGTTACTCTTATGTTACAAACCGTCTGTGATAAAATGTCTTCACAGGCAGGTAGTCGTAGGTAAAGAACCGTGTCAGACCTATGTGTGCTGAATACATTGGCTTTGTCGATAAAAGTTTTGAATACTTCCAAAACACCTTTTTCAACAAGGTTCGGCTCTTGGTTCGAGCTCCAGCAAGGTCCGACTTGTTTTGGGTAGCTCCGGCAAGGTCCGACGTAAGGTCCGACTTGCTTTGGCTAGGTCCGACTTCTTTGTCTAGGTTCGACTTATTTTTGTTTGGTCCAACTTGCTATGGCTAGGAACGACTAGCTTTGGTCAGCTCCGGTGCTAGGTCTGACTAGCTTTGTTAAGCTCTAGCGCTAGGTACGACTAGCTTCGGTAAGCTCCGGCGCTAGGTCCTGCTAGCTTTGGTAAGCTTCATCTCAAGGTTCGGTTAGCTTCTAATGAGGACATCACTCCTATGGATATACACAACACTCCATTCAACATACAAGATGCAATCAATAGAATTCACACACCAATTAATTTTAGAGGTGAGCTCGTTCTTATATGTTTCCTCATATATTTTTGAGAATAAATTGCTATCTAATGACTTAATTGTGATTAGGATCCATATAGAAGTTCAAGGAGTAATTGGAGAAATATTTAGGGGCGTGGACGACCAGATATTACGTTCAAAGAAGATGGAAACCGACCCCAACTAAAATTCGTGTCCAACTCAGAGTTCAGGAGCAGTTCGCACTAAAACGGATGTCCAGGACCTATACGGACTCCGTTTTAGATGTTCTACATATGCACACAAAGGGGAGAGCATAAACTTTCCAATGGCTCTGGTCTCATGTCAAAAATTTTCTGGAGTCGACGGGAATCGTCGAAACAAAATCGAATTCAAAATTAGTCAAGGTGATGCGCCACCGTATTGGGCCATTGGGCCTTGCATCAATTCTAAGTCCATTATTTTCGTGTGTTAGGGTTAGATCACGACCCCAACACCCCCTTGGACGTCCTCCCACCTATATATAATCCATGGTAGCCGCCATAAACAATTGGGTTTTGCTTAGATTAATAATATCGCCGTTCTACGGTTTGTGAAACCCCAACATTACGATTTCAGATCGTGTCTTCTATGTTCTTGCTTGTGTTCTCGGTTACACTTGCAGGGATTAGCCTTCTTGGCAAAGTCAATCGTGTGAAGCACGGTTGATAACCAACGGAGCGGTGGTGTAGTGATTGCAGGGATTTTCTATGTTCTACTTGAGAGCCTCAGACCATCAACATCGAGATCTCCATCAATCGACTTATTCATTACCTTTCAGAAGATCAGCATCAATTGCAGGATGAGTCCCGATCTTCCGAAAGGTAATGGATAAGTCGATTGATGTGGAGATCTCGACGTTGATGATCCGAGGCTCTCAAGTAGAACACGAATAACCCCTGCCATCACTACACCACCACTCTGTTGGTTATCAACCATGCTTCACACGATTGACCTCGCCAAGAAGGCTAATCCCTGCAAGTTCAAACGTCCAACGTGGTTTGTGTACCTGTCACTACACTCAAACTATTGATCAAACATATGGTACCGTACGGTACAGTCTAGCCCGCACGGGCTATCAATTCACAAAAACATATATGAAAGTAAAAACATTCGTCCCGTATCATTCCATACGGGCCGCCTCGAGTTAAGCCACGTCTCGAGGTACATGACCGGGTTTTCTACCACCCGACGGGGTCCCACGTCTTTGCATAATGCTGCACTAGTAGGAGGCGCATTGGGTTATGTCCCACCCGACGGGGGCTCCCACTAATTTCGTGTCACGCTGGGGTACCGCGTGTCATATGTTCTCAGAAACATGAAAAGTTTCAGAGACTCATATTGACATTTCCGTGCCAAGCCACGGAAATAATCACATGCTACCTCTCGCATGGTGAGCTTACCGCAATTGATCCGCTTGTGGTGGTGTACCTTACCTCTTACCTGACGTCGGAGCGTCGTTACAGAATATAATAACACATATGTTAGCTTTGCCACCTTAAGTACTAATACTATAATAGACCTTACGTGGGCATATAACTAATCCTCACTCGACTACTTCATAGTTTTCAAAAATAGGCTCTTTTCGAGTGTGCTATTCCCAATGAAGCTCTGATACCATGTTTGTGGGGACCACCGGAGTCCACACATCCGAGGATCTCATTGGGTGGTGTTGTGCGATGCGGCACCAAACAGCACACACAAAATGGATACCAAAACATATAAAGTTTTCATTTCATAATAAGAAGAGTTTACAAAAGAGTGTACCACAGAAGTACACACACAGCGGAAAATACATACTCATAATCTCACCTAACTAAGCAGGAGAGAAGACGTCCATGCCCTAGGATGATTCTCACTAGCAACAAGAAGAACATGCAGCAGCGGCGTGGTTCACATGAGATTTATCTCGACACCTTGAGTCTCATGTACAACCTGAATGGCAGAAATAAAACTAATACTTGCAAAAATCGTTAAAGCGCAAACGTGAGCATAAGGCTCAGCAAGACTTAACCGTCTCACTAGACATATGCAGGGTTAAGTACTAAGCATAGGTAAGGAATAGCATAAAGGACTCGCCTACAAGTGGATCCTTATATTCATATTTTAAGTAGCAAATGACATTCTTCAGGCACGGCACATCATAGACTCCACAATCAAACAAGAAACGCTTTGCCGATGATATGACATGCCCAAAGCACATAATGCTATTACAGCTAAAGTATGGGGAAACTGTAATCTTTTAATTGTACTATCTCTAAGCCAAACAAGGTTGCAATACAATGATTAAGCAGATCGGCAATATTTATCATCATTTCATTACTCTTATTTACTACGTCACAACTCAGTGAACAAGTGGTACTCTATTACCGTGAGGGACGGTGATTGCAATCAGGACACACCCGGAATACATGACACATACGCCCGCTCGGAAGTACCTTTCACAGTACTCCTCTACCACGTCGTATGTGGCCACCTTTCACCCATCATCCCAATGTCAAACCAGTTCTACCGTCCCAAAAGTAAGGTCCCTAACTGAGCACGTCGAAGTTGCTCCTTAGAGGTTCCCACCTTACGATCATCTTCCCCCGAAGGACGGCGGTATAAGTTTCAACACGAGGGTGCCCGAGCTACATCAGTTTAATGGACCCCATTAATCCATTATGTAACCGGTACTATTCAAACTTGCTCAACAGGGCCACACACGAGACGGTCCTTAACCGACACAGATGGGGCTACAACCAACCTCCACATTTGCCTTACCCTTAACGGCCCAGTCCCAAATGTGGTTGCAAGCATTGTCCCCCTCATCCGGGATCAGACAACCTTGCACGTCCCATCCTACAGGAACATCCCCGTCCACATCTCCAATTATTAAGAGTGAACATTTTGGTAACATCGCGCGAGTAGGTTTCCCTTACTCGACTTCTCTCGCAAGTAGAATTCAACTACTTGACTTGTGATCAATAAAATGTGATCCTCTCGCGAGTAGATTCCAACTACTCGACTTCTACCGGACTTCCTATACATTAGCAAAGAAGTGCTACACGTCAAGCTGTAAACCTTCCCAACCTTCCCATAAGATTTTATGGATATGCAAGTGGGGTATCAAACACCTTATACGTAATGCACAATATCAACTAAAGACGTAAGTGAGAAATACTGCAAAACTCAGTAAAGCTTTTAAATGCAAACCGGGGCTTTCCTTAGTTTGCGCTAAGTCAAAGAGTCAGTGGCTTGATGCTTCACGAATAGGTCCTCTTCATGTCCTTTTCGTCACGGTGTCTATCGCAATGAAGATGCATATAACATACAATATACTTTAATAACTTAACTAATGAATATGTATACATTATGCAATGTCATACTCATAATAGAAGTATGTTTGTAATTCAAGAGTGAATAAAGTGTACTGTTGGGTATTGATTTTGGATTTGGGTAGGTTAATTTGATATTACATCATATTCTGAGAATGTACATAAGAAATTTTTTTATATAGTCATGTATATTAGGAAATTATACAGAACATATTCTTATGCATATGACCTCTTTTGGCTCTGATAATTTAACTCTGGTTTAGAGATGTGGTGAAGAAGTTCCCATAAAAATTTCAGAGAATTTGATGGGAGAAAATGATCTACAAAAATCTATCAAGCTTTCCTCAGTTAGGAAATTGCAGATAAAACCTGAGGTTTTATCATGTCCATAAATGACACTGCTAGATATTACTGATCAAAAGGAAAATACCAAAATTGGTTTCACAATTTTTCAAGCTTCCTACAGTAAGATATTGAATTTACAAGTCCTTATGAGTTTCTGGATTTAATTTGTTATTTTCTGGAATTGTAATTAACCTAGGCAAAGACTTTGAATTAAACCCTCTTAAACAACTTTGTTATGCCTGAAACTTTTACTGGATCTTATACATAACAAAATGATTGGTTGGGTAAATTTCCAGAATTTTCTAAATAGAATCCTATTTTCTATATTGTTCACAATGCATTATATTAATTGATTTATAGAATATTCTCTAGGTCTTTTCATGAATATTGGGATAGATCACTGGAAATTAAATATTCTAAGGAGAATTAAAAAATTTGTTTCATCTAATTTGGAGCATCCTAACCAAAGTTATAGTATTTCAAAGTTTAGGCAATTTTCTGGAATTCTTTTTGAATGGAAAAGAAAACTCTTTAATTAACTGACACGTGGCCTCCAACTCTCCCCCACCCCAGCCGATGCCACACCGGGGCCACACGGTTTAAATGCGTTGTCACACTAAATCCTGGCGCCACAGAAAATCCCACGGGGTTTATTTTCTTCCCCGACGAGCCCTGGCGGCGACATGGCCGGAGACCGGCCGGCGACTCGCCGGAGAACGTCGGACCACCTCTCCCGTGGCCGTGACTTGCTACCCAGGGGTTTTCGACCCTCAGGAACTCACTGGTGCCTCCGTTCTGACTGAAAAGCCACGGAAAAGCGTCTACACCGGCGACCGGCGGAACCCGACGATCTGCGATGGCGTTCTCGGTGTACAAGGCATGGGAGAAGCTGGTTCTTGCTCTGGAAGCTTCATGGTGATGCTCTGATCATTGCACCACACTCTAATTGGATTGAAATCGGCCGGAGGATGAGGGCACCATGGAACCGATTCTAGGCGGCGGCGAGATTTAAAATTCCGGTTAGCCGGAGTGGGAATAGGGCTATCTAATGCCTCGGGAAGGGTCGTACGTAAGTGTGAATGCTGGGAGCGGCTGGAATTATAGAGCTACTCACCATGGGGAAAGGACCGCGGTTTGTAATCGAAGGAGATCGTCGGCGCGCCGGAAAAGGAAAATGTGATTCCCTCCGGGAGGCTAAGTCCGGCGGCAACCTCGGCTCAGGGATGTCGAGGGCGTATGAGCGCGCACCTAATTGAGGCTTTGCTCGGGCAGGGGCGACTGTGATTCGGGCGGTCGAGCGGCGCGACGCGGAAGGAATAAAGAAGAGTGAGGGCTCGGGCCCCTTTTATAGGCCGACGACGGAGCGGGGCAGGTGTCTTCGCGGCTCGCCGTGGCGTGCATATACGAGGCAGGACGTCGCGCTGGAGATCGCGGTGGCGACCTGCTTGCCGCTGCTGCTCCGTGCTGGCGCGCGTGGGTGAATTGAAACAGAGCAAATTTTGCTTTGGGCTCCTCTTACAGGTGGGCCCCACCCTGCTCTTATCCCTTCCATTCTGTTATTTCTTTTTGGTTACTCAAGTCTACATGTGATAAGGACTCAATTTCATAAGATAATTGGTCCTGCTACATTTAAATGGTTTGACAATTTGAATATCCAATTTGGCCAATTAGAATTTGAATTAGATTCAAATTTGAACTCATAACTTTTATGCATATATTTTAATCTACTCAATTATTGCCTTTTTAATGGTCAAGGGTTTCCACTTATGTGCTCAATAATTAGTCCAAATGCAGATTTGAATTTGAGCACTTATTTTGAATATATGTTCTATTCCACATAAACATGTTTGGTTAAATTTGAATTAGATTCAAATTAAAATTTTCTAATCTATATGCATGTCATTTAAATTCTTTCCCCTAATATTAATGTATATATTGTCCTATGTTTTTAATTGCCTAACCTGATCAAATGGAGCATATGTTGTTGTACCTTGATCACTGACTTGAATATTTTGTACATTTCCATATATACTTTTATTCCCTCATGTTTGTTCTTTTGATTTTTCCCTTGTGAGCAAAGCACAAAATTTTAGGTGTTAAATTTAAAATTCAAGACCTTTGGAAATTTGAGTTTTGCTGAATTTAAAAAGGGATCCTAGGTTTTATCTAGAGCTTCACCTTAAAAATTTTACTCATGTCCATATGAACTTTATTGGCTCTCATATGACCTTAGTCTTTAATGTATATGTTTACAACTATTATTTCATGTTCCATACCTTGGAGACAACTATTATTTCATGTGTTATTTCATGTGCCATACATTGGAGACAGAAGTTTCCAAAAGTTTGGGATTTTACATTCCTCCCCCCTTAAAAGAATCTCGTCCCGAGATTACAAAAGAAGAAGAGATGTCGGAGTGTATTACCGTTGGTATGACGATAGCAACTCCGGATAGTTGGAGCGAAGATAGTCTTCACTCTCCCAGGTAGCTTCTTCAACGGTGTGATTCTTCCATAACACTTTATAGAACCACAACGATCGGTTTCTTGTCTCTCTCGTCTTCTCATCAATAATCCGGATCGGTTGTTCAACGTAAGTCAGATCCGGCTCCAGTTCTTCCATGTCCTCAGATATGACTTCTGTTGGAGTTTTAAGACACTTTCTTAACTGAGATACGTGGAATACATTGTGTACTCCGGACAAGGACGCGGTTAGCTCTAACCGATAGGCTATGGGTCCACATCTTTCCGTGATGGGAAATGGCCCGATAAATCTTGGGGCTAACTTTCCCTTTACTCCAAAGCGATGAATTCCTTTCATCGGAGAGACACGAAGATACACGTGGTCTCCGACGTTAAATCTCAAGGGATGATGTCGCTTGTCAGCATAACTCTTCTGCCGAGACTGAGCTGCTCTGAGGTTTGCCTGAATTAGTTTAACTCGTTCTTCAGCTTCATTAGTGAGATCTACTCCAAAAATTACTCTTTCTCCAGACTCACACCAATTGAGTGGTGTGCAGCACTTCCGACCGTAGAGAGCTTCAAAAGGTGCCATTTTGATACTGGACTGATAACCGTTGTTGTATGAGAACTCTGCCAATGGTAAATGATCATCCCAGTTCTTTCCGTGATTTATGGCACATGCTCTTAGCATATCTTCTAGTATCTGGTTCACCCTTTCCGTTTGTCCATCAGTTTGAGGGTGGTATGTCGAACTTCGGATTAACTTAGTTCCCATTGCTGCGTGTAGTTGCTCCCAAAAATGAGCAACAAACAACGATCCTCTGTCAGAGACGATGGTGCGGGGAACTCCGTGTAAGCACATGACCCGTGACATATACAGCTCAGCATATTTCTTTGCATTGTACGCCGTGTTCACAGGAATAAAGTGTGCTGACTTGGTTAATCGGTCTACGATTACCCAAATAGAATCGTGCTTGTGGAACGTGAGAGGCAATCCAACAATGAGGTCCATACTGAGATCCTCCCATTTCCATGCAGGGACACTTAAGGGTTGTAGTGGTCCCGCTTTCCTCATGTAGTCAGCCTTCACCCTTCTACATGTATCACACTCGGATACGTACTTTGCAATCTCTCTTTTCATTCATGTCCACCAGAATTTCGTTCTAAGATCTTGATACATCTTATTGCTTCTTGGATGAATTGAATACTTCGATAAGTGAGCTTCATCCAAGATCTTCTTCCTGAGTTTCATGTTCCGGGGTACCACTATACGATCGTTGAACCATAGGGTTCCTTGTTCATCTTCCCGGAAACATTTCGCCTCTCCGTTTCTCATTCTCTTCCGAATGTGAGACATAGCCTTGTCTTTCTTCTGAGCTGCAATAATCTCCTCTTGGATTGTAGGTATGAGGGCAAGATTATATAGAGCTCCGTAGGGAACCAACCGTAGACTTGGTTCTTCCTCTTCATCCGGAATGATGGTCATGTTGTTAACATGAGATTTCCGACTCAAAGCATCTGCAACTACGTTTGCTTTGCCCGGATGGTAATGGATCTCAAGTTCATAGTCCTTTATAAGCTCTAACCATCTTCTTTGCCTCATATTCAAATCCTTTTGAGTGAATATATACTTGAGGCTCTTGTGATCTGTGTAGAGATGCACTAGATTTCCCATTATGTAGTGTCTCCACATTTTTAATGCCATTACCACGGCAGCCAACTCCAAGTCATGAGTCGGATAATGTTGCTCATGAATCCAGAGTTGTCTTGATCCATATGCGATTACACGTCCTTCTTGCATCAAGACACATCCTACACCAGTTTCTGATGCATCGCAATAAATATCAAACGGCTTTGTCGTGTCTGGTTGAGCTAGAACTGGTGCCGTTGTAAGATGGTTCTTCAATATCTGGAATGCCGTTTCACAGGCTTCATTCCAGACATACTTGTTTCCTTTCTTTGGCAATTCTGTCATAGGCTTAGCCACTTTGGAGAAACTTGGAACAAATCTCCGGTAGTAGCCAGCTAAAACTAAGAAACTTCTGACCTCATGGACGGAGGTCGGAGACGCCCACTTAAGTACTTGTACCACTTTGCTTGGATCCACAGTAATACCTTCTGCTGAGATAATATGACCAAGAAATGGTACCTTGTTAATCCAAAATTCACATTTGCTGAATTTGGCATACAGCTTATGGTATCTCAATTGTTGAAGCACGATATTAAGATGTTCGGCGTGTTCTTCCTCGGATTTGGAATAAACCAAGATGTCATCTATAAAGACCACCACGAACTTGTCCAACTCCAGCATGAATACTGAATTCATTAGATACATGAAGTGAGCCGGTGCGTTGGTGAGACCAAAAGACATGACAAGATACTCATACAGCCCGTATCTTGTCGAGAAGGCAGTCTTAGGTATATCTTCAGCCCGTATCTTGATCTGATGATAACCGGACCGAAGATCCATCTTTGAAAATACCTTAGCACCCACTAATTGATCGAATAAAATGTCAATCCGTGGAAGTGGATACTTGTTCTTTATAGTTACAGCATTCAATGGACGATAGTCGACACATAGCCTTAGTGTCTCGTCCTTCTTCTTCACGAATATTGCTGAGCATCCCCAAGGTGATGAGTTGGGATGTATGAATCCCTTCTCAAGTAACTCATTCAACTGTTCTTTTAGCTCCCTCAATTCCTTGGGTGCCATCTTGTAAGGTCTTCGAGATATGGGTGTGGTTCCTGGTATTAACTCAATCTTAAATTCCACATCTCGCTCCGGTGGTATGCCTGGCAGATCGTCAGGAAACACATCCAGGTAATCCCGAACAACTGGAATGTCCTCTAGCTTTGTGGCTTCCATGTTATACACCACTAGAGGTTGTGGTGTCACATTCTTTAGAACCAAAGTATGTTGCCCGTGCCTTTTAGAATTCAGTTGCACAGTACGAGCACTGATATTGAAGATTGATTCATGATGTGTCAACCAGGTCATTCCCAAGATAATGTCAATCTTCTGCCCGTCCAATATAATGAAGGTGGTAGGGTAAATCCTACCGTCCAAACATAGAGGTGCTCGAGCAATAATCTGGTGGGCTGACATTTTTCCTCCAGGTGAATTTATTGTATACGGTGTTGATAGCGTTGTGGATGAAAATTGACGCTTCAACACGAACTCCTTGCTGATGAAATCATGTGTTGCTCCAGAATCAAACAACACAAATGTTGGTTGGGCATTCAAGCTGAACATACCCGCTAACACAGGTTCTCCTACTGGAATATCTACGATAGCTATAAAGTTGAAGCTGCCGACTTTTATCTTCTTCTGTTGTCCACGAGATTGAATCTTTCTTGAAGGAGCAACTTCTAGACTGAGGTCTTGTTTAGCTGCAAGACCTCCTAGAACTAACTTCTCTTTATCACCACCACTCTGTACTGTCCTTTGTATTGCCTGCAGTGGAGTAACATTTCGTGCCGCTCGTGGAGGTGGTGTACACGAACTCACTTGCTGCTGCATCTCAAGTGCTTCAACCCACTGCAATGGTGGTGGCCAACTCTGCATCGGTGGTTGTCTTGTAATTACCTGAACTTCCAGTTCGGCTGGTAACTGACATACCAGTTGATATTTCCGAGGAGTACCATTATTATCATCCATTGCTGTGGTGCTCTTCCTCATCTCTGCCTGACAACGAAGAGAAGCATCTTCCTGATATATAGCATTACTGGCCAATTCGTTATAGTCTCCTTTGTTGAATAGGACCAATCTTTCACGAAGTGTGCCATTCAAGCTTCGGAGAAATAGGTCACACCTCGAAGCTTCTGTCCTCACATAGTCTGGTGCATATTGTGCTAACCGGTTGAATTCTCTGGAGTACTCAAGAGCACTCCTCCCCCCTTGGGTCAATTCTACAAACTCTTCAAGCTTCGACTTGATATCCCCCTCGGAATATATCGAGCACAGAACGCATCACAAAATTCATTCCAATTAACGTGATGTCCCTCAATGGTCATGGCGAGATACTCTGCCCACCAAGCTCCAGCAGATCCATGAAGCTGCTGAACTGCAAAGTCCACCTTCTGATACTCGTCACATTGGATCAAACCGTTTTTAGCTTCAATAATCCGAATTCAATGATGTGCCTCCAACGGATCTGTTGCTTCCGTGAAGACAGGCGGTTGAGTTGTTAGAAAATTCAAATAGGAACTTTCATTCAGATCCCGTTGTCGTGATGCTTGAATAACACTTTGTTGCACCAATGTCTGAAGCAGCTGGTTGTTCTCACGATGAGACTCAACCATTTGTGCCAAAACCTCCGTCAATCGGGTCGGCGGCAGTTCTTGCGGTCGAGTCAAGTCATTTCCGCTGTGACTAGACTCTCCCATTTCAGCGCCGGAACGAGTGCGAACCATACTGCAAGAATGACCAATTACGGTTACTTTCTAAGATTGAATGACAGTCGAGGCTTGAAAAACATTAACCGCATATGAATCATAAAACTTTGCAGCATATTCATACGCGTTCCAACGACATTCTGATTCTAAACTTCTTCTAGACCTCTTTAACGAGCTTTTTCCAATGCTCCAGTTTCATAACGGAACCTACATCCATCTTGACATGTTGCACAACTTCGGCAAGTTTCCAACATGCCTATCCATAAACAGTTTCCATTTCAATTGCATTGGCCAATCTGCTATCCAAAATTGACCAGTTTGCAAAGAACTCAGATTCTTCTACAGTTAAGAGTAAAATCAATCCTGAACTTGAATACCAAAGTTACATCCAACTTCATTAGATTTCAGAAAAATCTTACTTTTCCTCCTGATCAGCTCTAGATCAAAAGTTATGATATTTCAAAGTTGACAGAGTTCTGGAAAAATTTCAATAGCACCTCCTTTGGAAGTGGCTGATTTGAACATCAATTCCCATACAGTTCTGCCCCAAATTTGGAAAAACTTTGAATTACAAAGTTGTAACACATATCATAAAATTTCCAACGGTGTAACCTAGGAGCTATAGAAATTTTTCACAGGAAGTTATGGTTGAAAAACAGAAAAAAATTCCAGTGAGGTTTTTACGGTTCTGTTTTCAACAACAGGTTCTACTAATCTGGAATTTTTACCAATTTTGAAGATTGATTCAGTTCTGGCAGTCTAAAACAAGTTGCAGAGCACTTCAAGACCTCCCCAAAACTGTATTACACATTCACATTGGTTAAACCTATCAAGAGTTATGCTCTGTACAAATCCAGCAAAATTCTGCCAGGAAACAGGAAACTCTGCTTTAGAATCTTTTTGAAAATCACTAAACTCCAATTGAATCTTAGTTCTATAGTTAATATTAGATTCTAAACTTTCTTTTGATTCTCAACTCAAGGTTTTACTTGTCTTTAATAGAAAAGATTTTTGGGGTGAAGTAAGGTGTGAATGCATCACAATAATTATGTCGGTACTACGTTACCTCACAAACTGAAAATCTTTACCGGATTCTTAGCCGGCATAACACGCTATAGGTGGCACTAAAACGATCACTTGCACACGTATTCTACTCGCCAAACGTCCAACGTGGTTAGTGTACCTGTCACTACACTCAAACTACTGATCAAACATATGGTACCGTACGGTACAGTCTAGCCCGCACGGGCTATCAATTCACAAAAACATATATGAAAGTAAAAACATTCGTCCCGTATCATTCCATACGGGCCGCCTCGAGTTAAGCCACGTCTCGAGGTACATGATTGGGTTTTCTACCACCCGACGGGGTCCCACGTCTTTGCATAATGCTGCACCAGTAGGAGGCGCATCGGGTTATGTCCCACCCGATGGGGCTCCCACTAATTTCGTGTCACGCTGGGGTACCGCGTGTCATATGTTCTCAGAAACATGGAAAGTTTCAGAGACTCATATTGACATTTCCGTGCCAAGCCACGGAAATAATCATATGCTACCTCTCGCATGGTGAGCTTACCGCAATTGATCCGCTTGCGGTGGCGTACCTTACCTCTTACCTGACGTCGGAGCGTCGTTACAGAATATAATAACACATATGTTAGCTTTGCCACCTTAAGTACTAATACTATAATAGACCTTACGTGGGCATATAACTAATCCTCACTCGACTACTTCGTAGTTTTCAAAAATAGGCTCTTTTCGAGTGTGCTATTCCCAATGAAGCTCTGATACCATGTCTGTGGGGACCACCGGAGTCCACACATCCGAGGATCTCATTGGGTGGTGCTGTGCGATGCGGCACCTAACGGCACACGCAAAAAGGATACCAAAACATATAAAGTTTTCATTTCATAATAAGAAGAGTTTACAAAAGAGTGTACCACAGAAGTACACATGCAGCGGAAAATACATACTCATAATCTCACCTAACTAAGCAGGAGAGAAGACGTCCATGCCCTAGGACGATTCTCACTAGCAACAAGAAGAACATGCAGCAGCGGCGTGGTTCACATGAGATTTATCTTGACACCTCGAGTCTCATGTACAACCTGAACGGCAGAAATAAAACTAATACCTGCAAAAATCGTTAAAGCGCAAACGTGAGCATAAGGCTCAGCAAGACTTAACCGTCTCACTAGACATATGCAGGGTTAAGTACTAAGCATAGGTAAGGAATAGCATAAAGGACTCGCCTACAAGTGGATCCTTATATTCATATTTTAAGTAGCAAATGACATTCTTCAAGCACGGCACATCATAGACTCCACAATCAAACAAGAAATGCTTTGCCGATGATATGACATGCCCAAAGCACATAATGCTATTACAGCTAAAGTATGGGGAAACTGTAATCTTTTAATTGTACTATCTCTAAGCCAAACAAGGTTGCAATACAATGATTAAGCAGATCGGCAATATTTATCATCATTCCATTACTCTTATTTACTACGTCACAACTCAGTGAACAAGTGGTACTCTATTACCGCGAGGGACGGTGATTGCAATCAGGACACACCCGAAATACACGACACATACGCCCACTCGAAAGTACCTTTCACTGTACTCCTCTACCACGTCGTATGTGGCCACCTTTCACCCGTCATCCCAATGTCGAACCAGTTCTACCGTCCCAAAAGTAAGGTCCCTAACTGAGCACGTCGAAGTTTCTCCTTAGAGGTTCCCACCTTACGATCATCTTCCTCCGAAGGACAGCGGTATAAGTTTCGACACGAGGGTGCCCGAGCTACATCAGTTTAATGGACCCCATTAATCCATTATGTAACCGGTACTATTCAAACTTGCTCAACAGGGCCGCACACGAGACAGTCCTTAACTGACACAGACGGGGCTACAACCAACCTCCACATTTTCCTTACCCTTACCGGCCCAGGCCCAAATGTGGTCGCAAGCATTGTCCCCCTCATTCGGGATCAGACAACCTTGCGCGTCCATCCTACAGGAACATCCCCGTCCACATCTCCAATTATTAAGAGTGAACATTTTGGTAACATCGCGCGAGTAGGTTTCCCTTACTCGACTTCTCTCGCAAGTAGAATTCAACTACTTGACTTGTGATCAATAAAATGTGATCCTCTCGCGAGTAGATTCCAACTACTCGACTTCTACCGGATTTCCTATACATTAGAAAAGCAGTGCTACACCTCAAGCTGTAAACCTTCCCAACCTTCCCATAGGATTTTATGGATATGCAAGTGGGGTATCAAACACCTTATACGTAATGCACAATATCAACTAAAGACGTAAGTGAGAAATACTGCAAAACTCAGTAAAGCTTTTAAATGCAAACCGAGGCTTGCCTTAGTTTGCGCTAAGTCAAAGAGTCAGTGGCTTGATGCTTCACGAATAGGTCCTCTTCGTCTCCTTTTCGTCACGGTGTCTATCGCAATGAAGATGCATATAACATACAATATACTTTAATAACTTAACTAATGAATATGTATACATTATGCAATGTCATACTCATAATAGAAGTATGTTTGTAATTCAAGAGTGAATAAAGTGTACTGTTGGGTATTGATTTTGGATCTGGGTAGGTTAATTTGATATTACTTCATATTCTGAGAATGTACGTAAGAAATTTTTTTATATAGTCATGTATATTAGGAAATTATACAGAACATATTCTTATGCATATGAGTTCTTTTGGATCTGATAATTTAACTCTGGTTTAGAGATGTGATGAATAAATTCCCATAAAAATTTCAGAGAATTTGATGGGAGAAAATGATCTACAAAAATCTATCAAGCTTTCCTCAATTAGGAAATTGCAGATAAAACCTGAGGTTTTATCATGTCCATAAATGGCACAGCTAGATAGTACTGATCAATAGGAAACTACCAAAATTGGTTTCACAATTTTTCAATCTTCCTACAGTAAGACATTGAATTTACAAGTCCTTATGAGTTTCTGGATTTAATTTGTTATTTTCTGGAATTGTAATTAACCTAGGCAAAGACTTTGAATTAAACCCTCTTAAACAACTTTTTTATGCCTGAAACTTTTACTGGAGCTTATACATAACAAAATGATTGGTTGGATAAATTTCCAGAATTTTCTAAATAGAATCCTATTTTCTATATTGTTCACAATGCATTATATTAATTGATTTATAGAATATTCTCTAGGTCTTTTCATGAAGATTGGGATAGATCACTGGAATGTAAAGATTCTAAGGAGAATTACAAAATTTGTTTCATCTAATTTGGAGCTTCCTAACCAAAGTTATAGTATTTCAAAGTTTAGGCAATTTTCTGGAATTCTTTTTGAATGGAAAAGAAAACTCTTTAATTAACTGACACGTGGCCTCCAACTCTCCCCCCCCAGCCGATGCCACACCGGGGCCACACGGTTTAAATGCGTTGTCACACTAAATCCCGGCGCCACAGAAAATCCCACGGGGTTTATTTTCTTCCCCGACGAGCCCTGGCGGCGCCATGGCCGGAGACCGGCCGGCGACTCGCCTGAGAATGTCGGACCACCTCTCCCGTGGCAGTGACTTGCCACCCAGGGGTTTTCGACCCTCAGAAACTCACTGGTGGCCTCCGTTTCGACTGAAAAGCCACGGAAAAGCGTATACACCGGCGACCGGCGGAACCCGACGATCGGCGATGGCGTTCTCAGTGTACAAGGCATGGGAGAAGCTGGTTCTTGCTCTGGAAGCTTCGTGCTGATGCTCTGATCATTGCACCACACTCTAATTGGATTGAAATCGGCCGGAGGATGAGGGCACCATGGAACCGATTCTAGGCGACGGCGAGATTTAAAATTCCGGTTAGCCGGAGTGGGAATAGGGCTATCTAATGCCTCGGGAAGGGTCGTACGTAAGTGTGAATGCTGGGAGCGGCTGGAATTGTAGAGCTACTCACCATGGGGAAAGGACCGCGGTTTGTAATCGAAGGAGGTCGTCGGCGCGCCGGAAAAGGAAACCGTGATTCCCTCTGGGAGGCTAAGTCCGGCGGCAACCTTGGCTCAGGGAAGTCGAGGGCGTATGAGCGCGCACCTAATTGAGGCTTTGCTCGGGCGGGGGCGACTGTGATTCGGGCGGTCGAGCGGCGCGACGCAGAAAGAAGAAAGAAGAGTGAGCGCTAGGGCCCCTTTTATAGGCCGACGACGGAGCGGGGCAGGTGTCTTCGCGGCTCGCCGTGGCGTGCATGCACGAGGCAGGACGTCGCGCTGGAGATCGCGGTGGCGACCTGCTTGCCGCTGCTGCTCCGTGCTGGCGCGCGTGGGTGAAGTGAAACAGAGCAAATTTTGCTTTGGGCTCCTCTTACAGGTGGGCCCCACCCTGCTCTTATCCCTTCCATTCTGTTATTTCTTTTTGGTTACTCAAGTCTACATGTGATAAGAACTCAATTTCAGAAGAGAATTGGTCCTGCTACATTTAAATAGTTTGACAAATTGAATATCCAATTTGGCCAATTAGAATTTGAATTAGATTCAAATTTGAACTCATAACTTTTATGCATATATTTTAATCTACTCAATTATTGCCTTTTTAATGGTCAAGGGTTTCCAATTATGTGCTCAATAATTAGTCCAAATGCAGATTTGAATTTGAGCACTTATTTTGAATATATTTTCTATTCCACATAAACATGTTTGGTTAAATTTGAATTAGATTCAAATTAAAATTTTCTAATCTATATGCATGTCATTTAAATTCTTTCCCCTAATATTAATGTATATATTGTCCTATGTTTTTAATTGCCTAACCTGATCAAATGGAGCATATGTTGTTGTACCTTGATCATTGACTTGAATATTTTGTACATTTCCATATATACTTTTATTGGCTCATGTTTGTTCTTTTGAATTTTCCCTTGTGAGCAAAGCACAAAATTTTAGGTGTTAAATTTAAAATTCAAGACCTTTGGAAATTTGAGCTTAGCTGAATTTAAAAAGGGATCCTAGGTTTTATCTAGAGCTTCACCTTAAAAATTTTACTCATGTCCA
Organism: Tuctoria greenei; assembly: GCA_036927565.1. Lineage (NCBI taxonomy): Eukaryota > Viridiplantae > Streptophyta > Magnoliopsida > Poales > Poaceae > Tuctoria > Tuctoria greenei. Next base: position 176,728,080 of record JAYESD010000004.1, on the reverse strand, counting down.
TATGAACTTTATTGGCTCTCATATGACCTTAGCCTTTAATGTATATGTTTACAACTATTATTTCATGTTCCATACCTTGGAGACAACTATTATTTCATGTGTTATTTCATGTGCCATACATTGGAGAAAAAAGTTTCCAAAAGTTTGGGATTTTACACAAGTGCAACCGAGTACACGAGCAAGAACGTAGAAAACACGATCTGAAATCGCGAAGTTGGGGTTTCACAAACCGTAGAACGGCGATATTATTAATCTAAGCAAAACCCAATTGTTTATGACAGCTACCATGGAGTATATATAGGTGGGAGGACGTCCAAGGGGGTGTTGGGGTCGTGACCTAATCCTAACACACAAAAATAATGGACTTAGACTTGATACAAGGCCCAATGGCCCAATACGGTGGCGCAGCACCCTGACTGATTCTGAACTCGATTTTGTTTTGACGATTCCCGTCGACTGCGGAAGCATTTTTACATAGGACCAGCGCCACTGGAAAGTTTATCTTCTCCCCTTTTCGTGTATATGTAGAACATCTAAAACAGAGTCCGTATGCGTCCTGGGCGTCCGTTTTAGTGTGAACTGCTTCTGGACACGAATTTGTGTTGGGGTCAGTTTCCATCTTCTTTGAACGTAATATCTGGTCCTCCACGCCCCTAAATCTTCCTCCAATTACTCCTTGAACTTGTATATGGATCTTAATCACAATTAAGTCATTAGGTAGCAATCTATTCTCAAAAATATATAAGGAAACATATAAGAACGAGCTCACCTCTGAAATTAATTGGTTTTTGTGAATTCTATTGATTGCATCTTGTATGTTGAATGGAGTATTGTGTATATCAATAGGAGTGCTGTCCTCATCATCCTCCCCTTCTTGAATTGGAGTCGTCCTCGACTCAAGTTCATCTTCTCTCATGTGTTGGTCTAAATGTGCAACGCCATCAAATCTTCTTGTATGTATGAAAAGAGGAGGCCAAGGTGGTGGACGATATAGTGCACTATATCATGTTCTCAATCAAATAAGCGAGCACATTCACTTAAGCCAGGATCCCAAACAAATAAACATTATACCATGTTTATTTGTGCAATGATAATGTGCATGATCTCATGATTCTCCCCTTCTTTATGACAAGCTATCCTCGGCTTGCTCGTATGTCTAGCAAAGAGGCTTGCTTTGGGGGTAGAATGAACGTTGTCCATATTGCACAACCACAGCGAACAATTCTCCTCTATTATATGTTGTCCCTGCTGCAAGAAAAAAATACTAGAAAAACTTGACAAAGAATTATTAGTGTAAGTGCATCCATTCATTCCACCATGTTGTTGCAGCAGAAAGTGGGATTTCTCATTTGAGCATATGTAAACATTATGCACCATAAATTCACCACTATGTTCATATTTTCCTATTGCATGAAAATTATTTCTTGTCAACAAAGATAATTCAGTTTTCAAAAATATTCTTCCGTGTAGAGTGTCTAGATCACAAAGATTGTCAGATTCAATATAACCCAAAGTATTTAAAGAAGACAACAATTTCAGCTCATCTCATTCACATGTAATTGGAATGAAATGCTTAATTTCAGCAAAATTGGGTGATAAAGTATCAAATTCATTCACTTATTCTAGCATAGGTACAATATAATTATCAGCACAAAATGCATTTTTGTTGTAAGGATCAGTAGGAAAATCAACTAGTGGTAAATGAGTTTTCAGAAAAGGCTCCTCAAATTGTTGCTCTCCAATAGAATGATTGAGGGAAACATTTGAAACAAAAACTTCTCAACATTGATAAGTGTAGTGCGGGGTACATTACCTTCATTCTCATATTCAGCAGTAACTGTGGGTGAAATAGGAATTGAAAGATCTGAATTTTCACAAGAGACGTTGAACACCTCATTCTCTTTTGAATTTTCTACATTTATTTATTCATGTTCCTGCAAAAGGTTAGGCATAGGAGTAGGTAAAATAAGAAAATTCTTCTCAAGTTCATTTATTTTATCTTTGCAATTAGATATATTGGCAAAAGTTTCTCACATAAGATATTTCATATCTTTCCATGTTCGTGGTTTTTCTAAATCACTTAAGTTGTTCCACCAAGTTAATGCAAAATCTACTAATGCACTCGCAACCATTCTAATCTTTCTCGTCTCACACATATGATATTGTCCAAAAAATTTATCCAACTCTATTTCCCAAGCAATATATTCATCATAACCAAGACCATCAAAAGAAGGAAAAGATGGGAGAATGTAATTCCTTATTGTTAAAGGAGTTGTGAAGGTGGTCTAAACGTCATGTGCAACCTTGGTTGATGTTTGATTTTTAGTGAGCAACTTCATCGTCGTCTTCATCATGTCAATCATCTCAGCATATAATGCACGATTTTTGCTTTTACCTAACATTGTTAGTAGCAAACAGAAGACAACAAAAAAAAATATGTATCAATTACAAAGGATAATGGCAAAGTGGAAGTAGAATCACACACTCTCAAGCATCTTACCATGCTCTTACAAGTGTTCTTAATGACACTGCAGGTGGCAAACGGTGGGCGGTATGAAGAAACCAATGAAGCGTGGGATGATTGCAAAGGTGTATCGATTCTACTCAAGAGTAAAGTGTAGCTTGGATGGAACTTTATATGTAGCAAGGATTAGCAACAATGCAATCATATAGTAAAGTTGAATAAGTGTCCAAAGTACTTGTCAAAGTTGCTGGCTTAAATGTGTTCCTAGTAGATCAAGCAAGCAAGACCTGAGACAAAACTAGATGACACAAAGGATGCAAGCACTTTTGTTTTTTGTTTTTTTTCTCCTATTTTTTTGTGCAACTTTTGTATCTTATTTTGCACTTGCCTCTTTCTTCTGTCTTCCTTTTCTCAGAATGTGCTGCAAAAGAAGAACACAACAAAAACCAATCAAAGATATCTCGTGTGTCTGTCGCAGATTTTCTGCTCAATCTTCCAAGGACAAATAGGCAAACTTATAGGCTCTAAATAGAAAACCCTACAACATCAAGATTTTAGATATATCTTTCCTCTTTAATTTCAATATATGGAAGACCTATTTTGGACAAGAACAATAGGAGATATTGTCTCCGAAATACATACTGTTCAAAAATTATAGGTCGAGAACAGATTTAGATATAATGCACTTTTGACCATGATAACTCCTTTTTCTGGGAAACCTATGAATAAGAAAGTTGTGGAGAACTTCTTAATATTCCATAAAGTACAAGAACTCCAAAATATCAGTTCGTATGAGTGAGATATTGTAAAAATACCGAACTGGACAGAGATGAATCGAATCTGGACGTGATGACATGATTCAAAAGGATGAATCAACACAATGCAAAACTCAAACTAAGACCAAAAAAACTTTCTAAACCAGCAATATAACTCAACCACGGACACAAACTCAACAAAACCAAACTGAATAACAAAGTTGCAAAGGCTTAATGGTGGTTTGGACAAAGTGATGAATAGATCTACTAAACTACAAGTTTTTTGTGGCTTTTTTGTGGACTCTAGGTATGAAAAACAAAAAAATCGAAAGGATAGATGAATTACCTAATAGGCAACCTGGAAATCTGATACCAATTGATAAGTAAGGATGAGTCCCGACCTTCCGAAAGGTAATGGATAAGTCGATTGATGTGGAGATCTCGACGTTGATGATCCGAGGCTCTCGAGTAGAATACCAAAAACCCCTGCAATCACTACACCACCACTCCATTGGTTATCAACCGTGCTTCACACGATTGACCTCACCAAGAAGTCTAATCCCTGCAAGTGCAACCGAGAACACAAGCAAGAACGTAGAAGACACGATCTGAAATCGCGAAGTTGGGGTTTCACAAACCGTAGAACGGTGATGTTATTAATCTAAGCAAAACATAATTGTTTATGGCGGCTACCATGGAGTATATATTGGTGGGAGGACGTCAAAGGGGGTTTTGGGGTCGTGACCTAACCCTAACAGACGAAAATAATGGACTTAGACTTGATACAAGGCCCAATGGCCCAATACGGTGGCGCAGCACCCTGACTGATTCTGAACTCAATTTTGTTTTGACCATTCCCGTTGACTGCGGAAGAATTTTTACATGGGACCAGCTCCATTAGAAATATTATCCTCTGCCCTTTCCGTGAATATGTAGAACGTCTAAAACGGAGTCTGTATGCATCCTAGGCGTCAATTTTAGTGCGAACTGCTCTTGGACTCCGAGTTGGACACAAATTTGAGTTGGGGTCGGTTTCCATCTTCTTTGAACGTAATATCTGGTCCTCCACGCCCCTAAATCTTCCTCCAATTACTCCTTGAACTTGTATATGGATCCTAATCACAATTAAGTCATTAGGTAGCAATCTATTCTCAAAAAGTATAAGGAAACATATAAGAACGAGCTCACCTCTGAAATTAATTGGTGTGTGTGAATTCTATTGATTGCATCTTGTATGTTGAATGGAATGTTGTGTATATCCATAGGAGTGATTCCCTCATCATCCTCCCCTTCTTGAATTGGTGTCGACCTCGACTCAAGTTCATCTTCTCTCATGTGTTGGTCTAAATGTGCAACGCCATCAAATCTTCTTGTATGTATGAAAGGAGGAGGCCAAGGTGGTGGACGATATAGTGCACCATCTTCATGTTCTCCATCAAATAAGCAAGCACATTCACTTAAGCCAGGATCCCAAACAAATAAACATTGTGCCATGTTTATTTGTGCAATGACAATGTGCATGATCTCATCAGCTTTGGCAAGGTCCGGTGCTATATAGCAATGGTTCTGCTTTTAACTTGCAATGTTTCAAACTTGCTTTTTAGATTATGGAAAGCTTTCTTAGTATTCTCTTTCTATGTTTTTGATGTGTGTTGGTGGTTATGGCTGATATCGTTTTGCTATGATTTGCAACATGTGTATGTGAGGTGCTCACGTAAGGTGTTGTGGTTTTGGAACTAACGAGAGTCAAGTCGAGGACTTCTGCTTGGAAGTATCGGTTGTTCATTCATGTGCATGTGTTGCTTGAGTTCAAGACATGGCTAGTGATAGGATCCATTGAACTAGTCTTAGGGAGAAGATGAGGTTCAACGACCAAGTTCGGGAGGAATTGTGGTTGAGTTGATCGGGAGGTCACGTAGCATGTTTGAATCAAGAACAATGCATATGAAGGTATCATGGACGTCGTTGGAACGTGTTTGCACGTATGAAAGGAGTGCATGGACGTGGCTACATGGTTACAAGGTGTGATGAAGAGATGTGTACATAAAAAATTAGTCGTAAAGGTCCAACCGACTAGGTTAGGGACTCAGACTGCGGCTGAGTCGGGTTTGACTCAAATATGAAAAGATTTGAGTTGGTTACGGTAGGATTTCGTGGTTAGTATGAAGTTGAGTTGTTTTAGGAATGTGGGATACATTTCTAAGTTGTTTGGAAGTCTTAAGATTGCTTCTATCTGCGTATGGAATATTCTTGAGCAGTTATGGAAAGTTTCAGTTGAATTTGAGTAAGATTTGAGTCCTAGTTAGGATTGAGTTGGCCTAAGGGCTGGTTATATAAGCAAGGGAGGCCAGAGCTCATAGTTCACGAATTTGGGGCTATTCCTATTGTGGTTTTATCAATAAAATTCATAGTTTAAAGGAACTTTTGTGCCTTGTTCGTCCGACATGTTTCAGACAAGTTTTTTTAGTTGAGTTTCTGCACAGCACTACCTTGCTTCGGTGGTTTTGTCATAACTCGGGTTTTACAGATCCAATTGACGTGATTCTTGTTGGGTTGTCTTAAAAACTTGATTATATATCATACGTAAAAATTTCACGGTCATTGGATTTGTGATTTTAGAGCTACACGAGTTTCATTTCAGTGTTGCAGATCTAGTTTTTCTCGGGTAGAACAGATTGAACTTCGTTCAATCTTTTGATCGTAACTTGAGTTTTTCTCGATGGTTTTTCGTGATTCTTGTTGTTGTGTCTTTGTGACTTGATTATACACAATTTATAATGATTTTGTCATGATTGATCATGTTTATATTAGTCGCACACAAGATTTCTTAACAGATTGATTTTCTGCCGACGGGTTTTTGTTGTTTCTGTTGAAAAAGTTTTAATCTACCATTCACCCCCCCTCTAGTAGCTTTCCACGTGCTCTTCGATTCTACAATTGGTATCAGATCCTGGTGCTCTAATCTTTGTGATTTGCACATTTTTTGACGAATTATCATGGAGAAATACTCTGCAAAACCTTGTGTGTTTAGTGGTATTGATTTTCAGGTTTGAAAGGCATGTGCGGAGGCTTTCATCCATGCGCAAGGCTTCGCAATATGGGAAAAGGTGTACAAGCCTTACGAAGTGCCGCCAAACGATCAAATCACAGCTACAAATCTGAGAGATGTCGACAACAACAACAAGGCTCGCAACTTGATCATACATGGATTCACTCGAAGCGACTTCGACCGTGTTGCTCACCTCCGATCTGCATACGATGTTTGGAAAGCTCTATGTGATTACCACGAAGGATCCAACACGATTAAGAAAGTAAGGCAAGACATGTTCAAAAATGAGTACATGCGCTTTGAGATGCAACTAGGTGAGTCCATCGACGATCTCTTTGCTTGCTTTAATAAAATTATCAGCAACTTGTGTAGCGTCAATGTTAATTTTTTAGATGCTGAGAATGCTAAGCAATTACTAAGTGCATTAGACATGTCAATTTGGGAGATCAAAGTCACATCTATTCGTGAATCTACTGTAATGAGTACACTTACTTTAGATGTTCTATATTCTAAATTGAAAATTCATGAATTTGACATAATCTCACGTACAAACCCCCAACAGATCTCTTGCATTTGTTTCTCAACGTGACATGCCTAGCTCCGGCCAATCTTCATCTTGTGAAACACTTGCTTTGCTGTCCTCTCTAAACCTTTAACAGATTTAAGACTTTTTAGAGGAAGAACTTGCACTCATCTCTACTCGATTCTCAAAAGCATTGCAAAATGTGAGAACTAGAAGGAGAGGAAGTGTTGGACCTCGACGATGCTTCAAAGGTGGTAAGACAGAACATTTTCACACAGATTGCCCTAACCTTTCAGGTGCTACTTCTCGTGATGAAAAGCAAACAAGGACGAAGCACTCCTCTGCAAACAACAACAAGAAAAAAAGGTTTTACAGGATGCCAATTGGTGAATAGTTTTATCTTCGCACTTCAAGAACTTGGCTCAAGCGATGTTGACATCGGAAGTGACGAAGATGAAGATGATTTGGCAAACTTGTGTTTCATGGCGGGCAAGTTAAGATAGTGTATGGAGGATGCAGAATACAACAGTGACAATAAAGAGATATGTTCTACTTGCGAAGAAATGTGTGATGCTATTTCTCGTTCCAGTGTTATAGTTAAGAAAAAATGACAAAAAGCTTAGGGACAATGCTGTTAAAATTGAGTCACTAGAATCTGAAATTAATCGTTTGAAATCTTTGATTCCTAGTGATGATTCTTGTTCCTCATGTGACTTAATATATGAACAATTGTCCTCTCTAAAAAGTGCACACACCTCCACACTTGATAAACTTTAACTTGAAATTGAAAAGAAAAAAGTTTGCTGCATTTAATAATAAAAAACTTGAAAGATGCTTGTTGTTCTACAATTTATTTGCATTGTTCTACTTGTGATGATCTTGATAAGAAACTACAAGATGCTATGAATAAAATTTATATATGAACAATGTTTTCCGACCTCATGAAGTTAAATATTGTTCCAATTAAAAATTAAAAGGAAAAACTTCATGTGAAAATTGTCTTGATCTGTCAAATAAACTTGATAACATGCATATGACATTAGATCGGATTGTAATAAAAATAAGAACCTAAATTTGCTGCTAAAATTCATCCAAGTCTTGCAATGATAAAACTGGTTTACGTTTTGATTCTCATGCTCATTCTAAGGCACATCCACCTAAAATGTAAGGTCATTAGGAAGTGGTTAGATTGAAACAGTTCCTAAACAAAAAGAAGTGATTTTCAAATCTGCAGGAGTGTTGTCTCAATCGGTTTCAAATAAAAATGTTGCTTGCTCATCTAGACATGAAAACAAAGTTTAATTTCATTGTACCTACTATGGTAGAGATGGTCATGTCATATATTTTTTATAGACTATCTAAACAACAAAAATGGAAAGAATGATTGCTAGATCTCATAACCTTCATGCAAATTTTGTTGCACATGCTAAGTTGAATGATAGGAACATACATCCTGCTGTAATGAGTCGAAAACATGCAAAGTTTGCTCCAAAACCTACTGTTTTTTGTGCTACATATGTAACACTTCGTAAGTCAGTAGTTGGGTACAAAAATCCTCAAGCTTTGGCTCATAAACCTACTATTTTATCTCAACTTTCGCGTGTTATTCCTACTAGATGTCATGTGACTCTGTACTAGATTCCTAAATGCATTTTGACTAAACCCAGTATTGAGCCATCGACGTATTGTGCTTCTATGTAGGTTACACGCTTGAGGAAGGAGAACATTTGGATTGTGGATTTAGTTTGCTCACGCCACATGACCGATAACAAAGAACGGTTCTCCTCCCTCTCTTTTGTGTCATGTGTATAGAATTTTACTTTTGCTGATAATTCTTCAACTTCTATAATTGTTAAAGGTTCAGTTAGAGTAAATGATCACTACACTTTGAAGGATGTGGCACTTGTCAAAAATTTGAAATACAACTTGCTTTCTGTTTCACAATTGCTAGATGAAAATCAGAAAATTATTTTCAATGAAAATTGCTGCAAAGTTGTAGGTTCAAATAGTGAGCTTATTTTTAACATGTCTCGGTTTGGAAGAGTTTTTAAAGCTAATTTGGATATGTCATCCTCTAAGCATAGCCGTCTAGTTGCTAATGATTTAAAAGACTTATATTTTTTGCATCATAGACTTAGTCGCGTAACCTTTGATCATCTAACGTGTGTTAGTGCTCTTGATCGCATACGTGCATTGCCTAAGCTTAAAGGGAACAAAGAAATTGTGTGCTCTTCTTGTAGACATGCTAAGATGTTTGCAGGTTCACATGTTCCTCTCACAATGACCATGACAACTGAATCGGGTCAACTTTTGCACCTTGACACCGTAGGACCTTCACGTGTTCAATCCTTCAGAGCTAAATGGTATGTTCTTGTGTTTGTTGATGACTGTTCTATATATTATTGGGTTCGCTTTATAGCATCTAAGAATGAAGCTTTTAGTCACTTTAGAACTTTATTTCTTAGATTATCAATTGATCACCCAGGATCTTTAAAAGCAATTAGAAGTGATAATGGAACCGAATCTAAAAATCAATCGTTTGATCACTTTTGTGCTGAAAATGGAATAGATCACCAATTTTCTTCACCTTATGTACCTCAACAAAACGGTGTTGTAGAGAGAAAGAACAAAACCTTAGTTGAGATGGCTAGGACTATGCTTGATAAATATCAAACTCCTAGAAAATTTTGGGCAGATGCAATTGCAACCACTTGTTATGTCTCAAATCGTGTTTTCTTGCGTGCTATGCTAGGAAAAACACCATATGAACTTCGATTTGGACATAGGCCTAGAGTCACACACTTTCGGGTCTTTGGTTGTAAATGCTTTGTTATGAAACATGGTAATCTTGATAAATTTGAAGATAGATCTGTTGTTGGCATGTTTCTTGGTTATCCATCTCATACTAGAGGCTACCGTGTGCTTTTACTTGACACTAACAAAATTGTGAAGACTTGTGAGGTTTCTTATATTAAGCTAGCCCAGGTTCTAGCTCAGACATTGCAGGTCTAGATCCTTATCCGCAGGGAGAGAGTATTTTCGTTAAAGATAAGAAAGAAGTGGTCATGCTGCCCAAAAATTCAGCAGCTAATGACATTGTTTCAGCTCTTGATTTTGATTCACAACCAGCATCGACGACCACCATTGCTGTTCCAGATCGTCCTCAAGCCACAAGTTCATCGATTTGTGATGAACATGTAGAACAAGGTGCTTTTGAAGTGTCTACTCCCCTCCGAATCCTCAAAAGTAATCCTCCACAACCAATCATTGGGAGTTTGCACGAACGAGTCACATGGTCCAGGTTTTGCGATCCAAACTCTCACGCTCATTCTGCTTTTGTTGCTTCTTTTGAACCCAAAGGATAGATCACACTCACTCACTAATGAATGTTCGATTATTGCCATTCAAGAAGAGTTAGCAAATTTTGAAAGAAATAATGTTTGGAAACTTGTACCTCCACCTCAAGGTCACACTTTAATTAGAACTAAATGGGTGTTTAAAAATAAACAAAGTGATGATGGGGTTGTGATTAGGAATAAGGCTAGGTTGGTTGCTCAAGGTTTCACACAAATTGAAGGATTAGATTTTGATGAAACTTTTGCTCCTGTTGCTAGATTAGAAGCCATAAGAATTTTGTTAGCTTTTTCTGCATCAATAGGTTTCAATTTATATCAAATGGATGTTAAAAGTTCTTTTCTTAATGGCTATATAGATGAGGAGGTTTATGTCAAGCAACCACCGGGTTTTGAAAATCCAGATTTACCTACTCATGTTTACAAACTGTCCAAAACCTTGTACGATTTCAAACAAGCCCCTAGAGCATGGTATGATAGGTTAAAATCATTCTTACTTGAAAAGGGGTTTACCAAGGGCAAGGTTGATAAAACTCTTTTTGTGCTTAAGCATGGCAATGTCTCATTATTCATTCAAGTGTATGTGGATGATATTATCTTTGGTTGTGTTTCTCATGATCTTGTGTCCAAGTTTTCAGCTATGATGAGTTCAAAATTTGAGATGAGTATGATGGGAGAACTCACATACTTTTTGGGGCTGCAAATCAAGCACACTAAGGAGGGAACCTTTGTGCATCAAACAAAGTATACAAGAGACCTTCTTAAGCGCTTCAACGTGGATAAAAGCAAGCCTCTTCGGACACCAATGGGTTCAACAACGACACTTGAACTTGATGAAGATGGTGACCCGGTCGATCAAAAAGGATATAGAAGCATGATTGGATCACTTTTGTACCTCACGGCATCAAGACTGGACATACAATTCAGCATATGTCTTTGTGCACGACTTCAAGCTTCCCCACGTACTTCACATCGTCAAGCCGTCAAAAGAATTCTCAGGTACTTATATGGAACTCAAGAATTTGACATTTTTCTTCCTTCTTTCTCAACTGTTACTTTGAAAGCTTTTTCGGATGCTGATTTTGAGGGTTGTAGGATTGATAGGAAAAGTATTTCATGTAAAAGCCCTAAATTTTCATAGTGCAAAGTTCAGATGGGACATGTAAAAATTTGAATAGGAAAAATAAATCAAAATGGCAATTTAAAATCAAACCAATTCAAACTTCAATGGAGGGAATTCAAATATTTAAAACTTGCTCCTGTTCAAATCAGGTCAAAATAAAAATCTAAGTTCACTAATAAATTCCAAATAGCCTCTTTGCAAAGTTTCAAAAATTTTGAAGCACAATTGCTATATAATTTAGTGGAAACATTGGATTCAACTAAAATTCAAATTCAAGTTTGAATTCGAATGAAACTTGGTCAAATCATGATTTGAGTTGAGAATCCAATTCTCCATCTTCAATTTATCCTTTTCACAAATATCTAGCAATTTTTGGACTAAATTAGGTGGTAAAATTGACTGTCCAGTGAATCTAAGGATGAAAGCAGTAGGATCTACCTGTCATGGACTTCTCCTCTGTTTTCCTCTGTTTCATCATAGAGTGACACCTCACGGCATGCAAAATCCACCGAGCTGCCTGTGTGCATGCTTCATGCCTTGGTTTTGAAGACAGCTGAGCTGCATATAAGGGGAGAGCTGATCCTTTCACTTGCTCACGGTGCAACACAGCATCAAGCTTTCTCCTCCTCTGTTTTTCTCTTCCTCAGCAACCACCTCGCTTGTCCTCCCTTGCAGCAGCTATACCTGGCCGATTCTCACCTCAGTCCTTGAAGCAAAAAGGTGTGTCAACACTCCTAGATTCTTCTCGCAAAATTTCAGGTCAAGTCATGGTTCCTAGATCGCTACTTTCAAATTTTATCGAAGCTAGTTCATACCTAGGTCACTAGGTCGTCGATTTAATTTTGTTTCTAGGTGCAACCATTTTCCAATTCGTTGATGAATGTTGTTCACCACCTCATGGCGCACATCTTAGTCAAATTTCAGTAGCATTCATCAAGGGATTGCTGAGTTCCACGAGTTTTATGTAAAAGCCCAAAATTTTCAATCATGCACTTCAGCTTTGAGGTGTAAAAATGGGAAAAAATCAAACTAAGATCCTGTTCAAACTTATTCAAATTGTAAATTTGAGTTGCCCAATAAATTCCTCATAATTCAAAAATTACCTCGCCAAGTTTTCACAATTTTTGAAGGCCATTTACTATTTAATGCAACGTGTGCATTGAAAGTCATTGGAGTTCAAATTTGTATTTGAATTCAAATGAAACCTGGTCAATTGTGGAATTAAAATGCAGAATCTGATTATACAATGTGATTTGGCCTCTCCACAAGAACCTAGAAAATTTGGATTTCAAATATGCCACTTAGTCAAAATTCAGAGTTTTGTGAGCTCTAATCCTTTTCAGATGTAGATTAATTTCCCTGTTACCCTTAACCAGATGGAACTGAATTAGTGGAGATAATTGCAGCTGAATTGAGGTGATAAGGGGGAGAAATTGGTGGGGCCCACATGTCATCCAAATCAGCACCTGAGCAAACGTGCTCTGTTTTTCCTGCTCACCCACGGCTGCCACCGAGGGGCATGCAAATCCACCGGACACACACCAGGCTGGTCGAGCGCCTAAGCCACGGCCTTATCCTTACTTAGCCTTAGCTCCCGACTCTCCCTCCCTCTGTTTGAAGGTTACTCTCCAGACTCGGTTTTTCTTCGTAGCCACCCTCTGTTCTTCCTCCCCCAACCGCAGCAGGAGCTCTCGTGCCACGGTTGGGCAGTGAAAACGTGCGCAAGTCGTTCCTCTAAGTCCCCAGATCGTGACGATGGTGGTCTCTTCGCGGTCAAGCTGTGCACGGTGTGTTTTCTCCCCGGCGTTCAAGACAGCCGCACCACCTCGTAGCCGCCCTCTGTTCTTCCTCCCCCAACCGCAGCAGGAGCTCTCGTGCCACGGTTGGGCAGTGAAAACGTGCGCAAGTCGTTCCTCTAAGTCCCCAGATCGTGAAGATGGTGCTCTCTTCGCGGTCAAGCTGTGCACGGTGTGTTTTCTCCCCGGCGTTCAAGACAGCCGCACCACCTCTGTTCCGCGTCGCCCAACTGCCTCAAGTCTTCTACCAGCCAGATGGTTGCGCAAAAAGGTCCGCAATCCTCTCCTCTCCGCGATCCCCCATTCGATTGAGATCTCGTACCCTGGTTTAGCCGGAACATCACATCTCGTGGCCACCGTGTGTCAACCTAGGTCTTCGATAAACAACACTTTGCAATCAATCTCTTTGCAATTAGTGTCCAAATTCGGGTTCTCCATGGCGTAATGGTTCTATAGGATCAAATTTTCAACTTGTTTGCCCATTGCCGAGCCATGTCCATGCCGCCGCCGGAACCATGGCCGCTGCTGCTGTGGCTGGTACCGTTCCAGCCATCGCCGAGCGCCTCCATGTTGCCAGAAGGGTGTTCCAGGGTCCTTACTTTCTTTTCCGCTTTGTTTCGCTGCCTTTCGTGAACTATACGCACGGGAACGCTCACGTTTGACCACTGCACCGGCGCCCTTGTGTCCCTGTCTAGAGGTTGAAGAAGCACCTGCCGGTGGGTCCGAATTGTCAGCCTCTTAGGTAAGCCACCAAGATCTTCTGCGCCACCTGATTTACTACGGCCATTAGCCTGCAACCGTGTAGTCTTGGTGTGGCCTCCTCCTCACTGGCCCCTTCACTTGTGGTCCCACCTGTCTGCCCAGTTGGAGTTTCCTTTATAAAATAAATTGCAGAATATGGTCAAAGCTTTGGAAAATCATAGATAATAGTAGAAAACTCCTAAAAATGTGAAACAAAATTCTAGGGCTTCCTTATGGCTTCCTTATAACCTCACCTTTGCATTGAACCAGTTTATTTTACATGAACAGTCTTCTAAAGTTTCTGAAAATTATGTTAAACTTAATCCTTGGAATAATTCCTATGCATAACCCAGTTATTATAAAATTCTCAAACATGGCCAACATGTTACTTTATGTACATATGAGCTCTAGTAAAAATCTCAGGTTCATAAAATGTTCCAAAGATAGTTTAATTAGAGGACTTTGTCCTAGGTCGAATAAGATTCCAGAAAAATACCAGTAAATGTCAGAAATTAGCAAAACCTTGTAGAATTCATAATAATTTGTATAAAGTTAATAAAATTCCCAAACTAATTTTGTTGGAACCCTCCTACTATTTACTTGTCAGAATTGTAGCATTCATGGGAAGAAAATCCCCAAAACAGTCTGCATAAATTCATCTTCTAAATTCTATGCATATTTATTCTGGGAGCTGTATGCAATGTTAAATCCTCAAATTTGGTCATAAAGTCCTTCATGTCACATAGTATCTCCATAAAAAAGTTCTCACGATTGTTTACCTTGATTTACTTGGTTGAATCAAGTAAGTTTTCTCAGCTTTGGTGAAAACAGCAGAAAATGCCCAGGAAAATACCAGAAAATAATTCAAACTTCAAAAATGCATTGTCAACTGTAGAACGATCAGAAAATTATGGACATATTTTCCTAACAACTTCATGACCTCATGTATCTGTTTATGATAATTTTACACATGATAAACCCTCTTAAATTCCTGGATTGAATTTCTTAATGGAAACCGTCATCACATTCTTGAGGACACATTCTTCCCTGAACCCAGCTGAAATTTGTATCCTAAATTCCATATGACCTGATGAACTTCCTGTAAAAGTCTTAAGAACAGTATTGATCCATTCCTTCAACATTACTCATACGATGTTTACTAATTCATATATTGTATAATACACTATATGCATATTCATATCGTTATCAACGAGGAGCTTCAATTGGAGGAGGAGCCAAGGAATCACCATATTGAAGTTTCATGGCGGATTCTTCGGAGGAAGATCAAGCCTAACTATTAACGTTTACCTAGCCGCAAACCAAGGCAAGCCGCGGTTTGCATTAAAGAGCTTTTCAAAGTTTTCCAGTTTTATTCACTTATGTCTATAAGTTGTATATGATATGTGCATTACATCTAAGGTGTTTGATACTCCACTTGCATATCCACCCTATGGGAGGGTTGCAAAGGTTTACCGCTTGACGTGTAGGACTGCCATGCTAATGTTGTAGATATATCGGTAGAAGTCGAGTAGTTGGAATCTACTTGCGAGATAGGAATGGCAGTTCATATGAGGATGAAAGATGAGAGAATGGCTTATGAGATGAATATGAGACCGGGCAGGGGGATCGGAGTCGACGAGATGGAGTCATGGGCGCATAGCCCTGCCTGTGTCGCTTGCGGATCGTGCCGTATGCAGCACCGTTGGGCAAGCTTGAACCGTACCAGTTGCATAATGGGATATGAGTCCAATAAACTGATGTATCTCCAGCTGTAATGTGAAAACTCCTTAGTTATCTTTGAATGGGATGCAAAGGCACAAAGGTGTAAATCTTCTAGTGGGCAACTTTGCCGTGTCCGTGTAGGGGACCTTTTGCTC
Organism: Tuctoria greenei; assembly: GCA_036927565.1. NCBI lineage: Eukaryota > Viridiplantae > Streptophyta > Magnoliopsida > Poales > Poaceae > Tuctoria > Tuctoria greenei. The sequence continues at coordinate 176,712,399 of JAYESD010000004.1, read as the reverse complement.
GGGATGAAGAGATTTTTCGACTTTGGGATCTTGGGTGAAAGGTGGCCGCGTACGACACGGGGAGGAGAGCACGTATGTGTCTCCCACGCAGGTGTGTGTGTCGTGTAACCGGATGTCTACTATTTGCAATCACCGTCCCTCGCGGTTATTTGAGTACCACTTGTCTGTCGCTGTCATGACGTAGTAAATACTGAAGATGCCAGAAGAATATGTTGTATTGAATTATAATTGTTTTGCAACCTTGTGTGGCTTAGAGATAGTACAATTAAAGTTTACAGTTTCCAAACACTTAACCGGTAATAGTAGTATGTGCCTTGGGCATGTCATATCATCGACAAAGCGTTTCTTGTTTGATTGTGGATTCTATGATGTGTCGTGCCTGAGGAATGTCATTTGCTATTTAAAACATGACTATAAGGATCCACCTATAGGCGAGTCTACTTATGCTATTTCCTACCAATGTTTAGTCTTTACCTTGCATATGTCTAGTGAGACAAGTCAGTCTTGCTGAGCTTTATGCTCACGTTTGCAGTTAACGAGTTTTTGCTGGTTATATCGTTGATGAAGGGCTTGACGACGACGCCTTACCCTCATCAGGGTTCACGGCTGAGTGGGAGCCCTACACACCACTGTGATTAGGAGAGTGAGTGCTGCTAGTGCGAAGCGACCTAAGGGCATGGATGACTTTGCTGTTGCATAGCTAGAGCTGAGAGCGTAGTTATGATGTATAGACTCTTTCCTTCATTTAGTATTGTAAAAATTTCCGTTGTGTTTATAAATAAAAGACTTGGTTTATATTTTATACTTGTTCTTTTCATGTATACTATTGGGTGTCGCATCGTACGACACCACCCGATGAGATCCTTGGGTGTCAAGACCCCGGTCCCCACATTTTTCCCACCGCCTTCTAAAATGGCGCTGTTCTCTGTCGAGACCCAACCACCGGCAAATTTAGCCACGATTTTGATCCATAATCATGTTCTCCTTGTTTCTATGGTTAATTTGGTGAAAATCCCGTTCAATTTGGTGCACGAATAAGTGAAATCGAGCTCACCCTAGGTGCTTCAGCCGCTGGTCGAGCGCCCCTGCTGGAGGTTGAAGACAACCCTGCCAGTGAGGCCCACAGTTAAATGAGTTAGGCCATTTTCTCTGTGTAGGTTCCGTGCCGAATTTAAAAAATCTATATCTCTTTGAAACTTGTCCAAAAATTCCCAAATAAATTTTGTTGGAACCACGATTATCTATACTTTAAAGTGGTGCACTTGGATCTGTAACAAAATCGCTAATTGAACCTCAATAATTTTTTGAAGTAGGATGCTATTGGGATTAATTCCTGACTCTCGATGCATTCAAAAATTCCCAAACTTGACCAGATCACTCCACATAATTTCCTTAAGTTACAGTAAGAGTTCCAGGTCCATTTCAGTTGATTTGAATAGCCAAATTGTGTTTCCAATCTCTATGTACCTGAAAATTCCAAAATGTCTAGAAACATTTCTAGAATTTTTCCCAAACTTGTAAAATCAATTTCTCCCTGTAAGAAACTCAGAAAATTATGAAACTAATTTTCATAGAACCAGTGAGACCTCCTCTACCAAGATCATCCACTGTTAGCTATGTTAAAGCTACAGGTTTAGTACCAAAATTCAGAGAAGATTTTAATTGTTGGAATTTTAGGGACAACAAGCTTTCTTGAACATATCCAATTCTTAGTACAGATCTTCCTCATAGAACCTAGTATCCACTGTAAAAATCCCAAAGCCAATTAAAATCATTTAGTAACAGAAACTGTATTTAGAAGTTGATTTGTATAGTTCTATGTCACTTATATGGCTTTCATATTATGCACCTCATATAGTACCGAGATCGAGGAGGAGCCTGAGCCCTTGGAGAGTATACTACCAGAAGCTAACTTCCCCTTTGATTCGCAGCCAGGCAAGCCCCGGTTTGTATTTAAGTGCTATTTCAAAGTTTATATTTGTATCACTTATGTCTAGGATGATTTTTTGCATTAGGGCTAAGGTTCTTGTTACTCCACTTGCATGACCCACAAATCCCATGTAATATTGGGTAGGTCTACAGCCAGACGAGCAGAAAATGCTATGCTTATGTTTCGAGGAATCCGATGGAAGTCGAGTAGTTGGAATCTACTCGCGAGATAGAATTTTATCACACAGGATGAATTAGATCAAAGAATGGTTTATGAATACAAGATTGAGAACGAGCAGTTGCTAGGATGCAACGAGACGTGGTCTCACGTGCGTAGCCCTGCTTGTGTCGGTTGAGGACCGATGCATGTGCGGCCCTGCTGGACAAGTTTGAATTGTACCGAATGCGTACTGGCTATATGGAAACCAGGAAACTGATGTAATTGGTTAACCTGGGTGTCAAGTCTTACCCTACCTTTTTTAGGAGTGGGTTGAGGGTAGCAAGGTGTAAATCTTCCAGCGGGCACAGAGATGTTCCGCGCGGGGACCTCCTACTTGTTACGGAAGGACCGGTTCGACATTTGGGTTTCCTTTGAAAGGTTGCTACATACAACATAGTATTGAAGTGTGATTCTATCCACTTCCAAAATGGGTGTATGTGACGTGTTATCCGGGTGTCTACTGATTGCAATCATTGTCCCTCACGGTCATTTGAGTACTGCTTGTTCACTGTGCTGTGATGTAGTAAATACTAAATAATCTAGGAGAATATGATGTGTTGAAATATAATTGCTTTGTAACTATGATTGCTGTCAAATATGCTCACTAAAGTTACTGTTATTAAACTTGTAAGCTGCTGTTAATAACTTGAAAATTAAGGATCAACATGTAGGCGAGTCATTTACTGCTATATCTATTCCTTTGTTAAGTATCCCTGCATGTAGAGTTCCATGTTTAGGTGAGACGGTTAAGTCTTGGTGAACCTTTGTGCTCACGGTTGCTATATTAAGTTGTTTGTAGGTGAGACGTATGAGGAGGAGCCCGAAGATGAGGCAATGCCCCCGTCGGGGTATACCACCAAGTGGAAGCCATGCATGCCGTTGTGAATTGTTGTGTGCTGCTAGTGTGTAGCGTCTCTAGGCTGGACGAGTGCACTTTTGCATAGCTAGGCTGAGAGTTTAGCTATGAGTATTACTTCCGCTGTATATTATGTATTGTAAAACACTTCCGCTATTTCAATAAATAAAACTTTGTATTTTGTCGTATTCTTTTCGTGTGTGCTGTTGGGTGTCGCATCGCACGGCACCACCGTCTGCAATTCCTGGAATGTGTGGACTTGGTCCTCACATCCTGGTATCAGAGCCGCACTGGGAATAACACGCTCGAAAAGAGCCCATTTTGAAAACTTAGAAGTAGTCAAGTGAGGACTATATTAGCATGACTTATTAAGGTGGCAAAGCTAACTTATGTATTATTATATTCTGTAACGACGCTCCGATGTCAGGTAAGAGGTAAGGTACGCCACAGCAAGCGAATTAATTGCGGTAAGATCACCATGCAAGAGGTAGCATGTGATTGTTTTCGTTGCTTGGCACGGGAATGTCAATATTAGTTTATGAAACTTTCCATATTTCTGAGAACATGTGACACGCGGTACCCCAACGTGCTACAAAATTAGTGGGACCCCTGTCGGGTGGGGCATAACCCAATGCGCCCCTTACTGGTGCAGGACTATGCAAATACGTGGGACCCTGTCGGGTGGTTGAAAATCCGGTCATGTACCTCGAGACGTGGCATAGCTCGGGGCGGCCCGTATGGAATGATACGGGACAAATGTTTTTACTTTCATATATATTATTGTGAATTGATCGCCAGTGCGGGCTGTGCCGTACGGCACCGTATGATTGATCTGTAATTTGTGTGTAGTTATAGGTACAGTAACCACGTTTTAAGTAGCTCGAGTTGAAAACGTTTGCAAGTGAATGTCATTAGTGCCACCGTTGAGACATATGCCGGAATACCGGCTTAGGATTTTCTTTGGTGAGGGCGTAGTACCGGCATTGCATTCGAGTTTCACTAGGCACGTCGATGATGATATCCGTGCTGGTGGTGTGACTCGAATACAAGTAAAAATTCCCATCTTAGGACTAAGTTTGAATTTATAATCTCTGTTTTGGAGCATGCAAGTCAGATTTACAATTAATCGTGTGGTCACTGCAATAAGCGGACATATGGTTTGGGAACTTGAGGAAGTCATCCACAAGTTTTTTCAGCTCCAAGGAAGATATCAAGATTCAAAACTTGAAAACTTCAGTTGAACTTTAATTGGCCAGTTCCTGGTTCAAACTGTGAACTGGACAAAAAAAAACTTGACTAAGTTTGGTATAGCATAACTCCCTGTATAATTCACCACTGAAGATTTACCATACATGGTTGGAACGTGTAGAGAGTCCTTAAAAACTCTTATGTTCAACTCCAGATCAGAATCCCTATGTAAACTAATGAAAAATTTAAATTTCCAAACTCTGTTAAATCCGGACAGAGACTGGACAGTTTCTATATCCTGTCACTGCCTTGATCATATCTCTTAGTAGAATCGAGGAATGACTCCATGTATTTCATTTCTATAATTCTGATGATTTATGCAACAAGATTGTAATTTATGAGTTTTGCATATTTTTCTGTTTTGTATCTGGAAAAAAATGTGGACAAAATCAGCCTTAAACAGAGGAGGTGCTGTCAAAATTTTTCCAGAAACACCGTCAACTTGCAAAAATCATTTATCCTCATACAGAAATGATCTTGAGGCAAATAAAGACATTATAGAAAGCCCGTTAAGTGTACTACAACTTTGTAGTTAAGCTACAGTAAATATGTTGCCTCTAACTGGTATAAACATTTTAATCTCTCCAGACTGGTCAGCTGGACCAGAATCTGGACAGTGAAACCAGTTTTTAATTCTTCAATTCAAATCATTTTGGTTTCAATTTCTTGTGTAATATTCCATGTACAGCAGCTGTTATGTGATATTCTAGTTTGGAATCCATTATGTGACACAATCAAACCATCACTTCGAGCAATGACATGTGTACGTCTTGTACAATAGCGAGGATACATGTACGCAGACACACTCAACGTTCCGTTGTGACCGAGGATAGTCGAAATGGACTTCCATCCACAAAGTTCATTTATTTGGAACTCGATTATGATAACCTGGTCCAGGAATGTGTATGTTGTGTAAAGTTTACACTTTATCAATATGTGTGAATGTTATGTGTGTTACTTGATCAATTCTCGCATTACTGTTGTATGGGCTGGATGAAGTAAACAAACATGTTGCTGATTTTTAAATCATGTGGATGCAGAATGGTGCGTACACGTTCTACGCCCGAGACGGGAGGCTCGAGCCGGGGTCGTGAGGATGAATCTCTGACCCAGGAGCAAACCATGACACCGCAGCAACAAGTTCCTCCACCACCACCACCTGAATCTCCACGGACTCTCGCGGAGATTCTAGCCGCAGTACTCGGCTCGCGAGACAAGCAAACCGAGTTGCTGCGTATGTTAGTGCAAAATTCGTCCCATCAAGGGGGCGACAAGACAATGGGCAATGCCAGCCCCAACAAAGTTCATATTCGGATTTCTTGGCGATGCATCCACCGGTCTTCACGGAGGCCGAGGAGCCTCTGGAGGCGGACAACTTTATCTGCACCCTCGAAACGAAGTTTGGTTTGCTGCGATGCACTGAACAACAGAAGCCGCTGTTCACAGCGAAACAACTTCAGGGATTCGCCAGTGCTTGGTGGGCGAACTACATCGCGTCACTGTCGGCTGTTCATGCGGTCACCTGGACCGAATTCCGGGAGGCGTTCCGCGCCTACCATATACCTCCCTTTATAATGAACAGAAAGCTTCAGGAATTTTTGGAGCTGAAGCAAGGCGGGAGGAGTGCTCGTGAATACTCCCACGCATTCAATCACTTGGCGCAGTACGTGCTAGAGTATGTGCGAACAGAGGTCAAGAAGCAAGATACATTCTTCCAAGGTTTGAACCCCAAGATGAAAGTTCAGCTCGCACAATACAATCGCGGCACCTTCAACGACATCATCAATGTCGCAATTGTACAGGAGGATGCTCAACATGAGATCGTTTCTGATAAGAGGAAACGGAGCGCATCATCGAGAAGCAGCAGTGGTGGGCCACAAAAGTACTGTGTGGTGTATCGCTCACCAACCGGTCAGCGATGGCAGCCACCGGCGCGACCGCAGCAATTCTGCGGTCGTTCTTTCAACGCACCGAGTTTCCAACCGCCATTTCCACAGCAGCAGCAGCAGCAGCAGCAAAGGATGGTCCCATGTGCGTATCCACCTCCACCGTGTCATCGGGCTCCATCCACAGCTTGGCGGGAATCCGACGCAATACACGTGCTACACGTGTGGCCGTGTCAGGCATTTTTCAAGGGACTGCCCCCAAACAGCGACAAGGCAGTGGAAAAGCACCATATTACGGTGCAGCTCAGCATCGCAACCAGCCAAAGAAACCAGCAACAAAACCTGGCAACGTCCACCACCTAGCTATCGAAGACGTGCCGGAAGGCGAACCCGTCTTTGCGGGTACGTTTTCTCTACTCAAAAATCCCGTAGTCATATTATTTGACTCCGGTGCCACCCATAATTTCATTAGCCAATCATATGTCTTCAAATATCAATTACCTATCATTCCCACCAAATATCCATATTTGATTTGCTCAGCAGGTGGGAAAATAGCAGCCGATAGGATGGTCTATCAGGCACCACTTGAAATGGGTGAAAATCTATATCCGACTTCTCTAATTATATTAGAGAGTCAGAAGCTTGACATCATCTTAGGGATGTCGTCGCTACACCGTCATGGTGCTGTTCTCGACATTGCTCCACGTGTGGTCCATTTAAACTCTTCACTACATGAACCACACCTTCTCATTCTAGACGGACTTATCCAAGAAATTCCAGCCACATACAACACGGAAGCCACCAAGCTTAAGGACATTCGTGTGGTCCGTGAATATCCGTACGTGTTTCCCGACGACCTTCCAGGTATGCCACCGGATAGGGACATCGTGTTCAAAATTAAACTTATTCTGGGAACCATACCTATTTCTAGAGCGTCGTACAAGATGGCACAAAATGAGTTAGCGGAATTAAAGGAGCATCTGAAGGACCTGCCGGACAAAGGTCTCATACGCCCAAGTTCATCACCTTGGGGCTGCTCTGCATTATTTGTGAAGAAGAAGGACAAGACGTTACGTCTATGTGTGGACTATTGTCCGCTCAACACCGTGACGATCAAGAATAAGTATTGACTACCGCGCATCAATATTTTATTCGATCAACTAGTGGGTGCTAAGGTTTTCTCGAAGATGGATCTTCGGTCCGGATATCATTAAATAAAAATCCGACCGGAGGATATACTGAAGACGGCATTCTCGACGAGATACGAACTCCATGAATATCTCGTCATTTCGTTCGTACTTACCAACGCGCCGGCTCACTTCATGTATTTGATGAATTCATTGTTCATGCCGGAGTTGTATAAGTTTGTCGTGGTCTTCATCGATGACATTCTAGTTTATTCAAAATCAGAGGAAGAACATGCCAAACACTTGCATATCATGCTCCAACGATTGCGAGATCACAAGCTTTATGCAAAATTCAGCACGTGCGAGTTTTGGATCAGCCAGGTGCCATTTCTTGGTCACATTATTTCAGCGGAGGGTATCGCTGTTGATCCAAGCAAAATAGTGCAAGTGCTGAAATGGAACTCTCCAACGTCCGTACACGAAGTTCGCAGTTTCCTCGGGTTAGCGGGATACTATCGGAGGTTCATTCCGAGCTTCTCAAAAATCGCTAAACCAATGACGGAGCTGCTGAAAAAGGGGAATAAATATATTTGGAGCAAGGCATGTGAGGATGCATTCCAAGCATTGGTGAAACATCTCACAACAGCTCCAGTGCTAGCTCAGCTGGATACGACCAAATCTTTCAACGTTTATTGTGATGCGTCTAACATTGATCTCGGCTGCGTATTAATGCAAGAAGGCCGTGTGATCGCATATGGCTCACGACAGCTCCAAAATCATGAGAAGCATTATCCGACTCATGACCTTGAGCTCGCTGCTGTGGTGCTCGCTTTGAAAATGTGGAGGAATTATTTACTTGGAAATCTAGTGCACCTCTACACCGATCACAAGAGCCTGAAATATATCTTCACTCAAAAGGAGCTGAAGATGCGACAACGAAGATGGTTAGAACTGATCAAAGATTATGAGATTGAAACTCATTACCATCCCGGAAAGGCATATGTGGTTGCCGATGCGCTGAGCCACAAGTCTCACGTCAATAATCTGTCCACGACCTTGATGAATGATGATGAGCCGAGTTTATACTTGGTTCCATATGGAGCGTTATATAATCTTGCTCTCATTCCTACCATATGAGAGGAGATTATGGAAGCTCAAAAGAAAGATGTGGGTATGTCACACATTCAGAGGAGAATGAAGAATGGAGAAATGAAGTGCTTACGAAGTGATGAACATGGTACCCTGGTGCATTAGGATTCTAGTGCCGCTAATTATAAAACGTGACATTAACATATTATTGCGACGAAAATAAACTGTTGCATTTGGAAGCTAGCTATTGCCACAAATTATAAAATGTTGCCCTACAAACATTTGGCTACGACCAAAAAAGCGTTGCACTAGACTGCTATTGCCACCACCCAGAGAACGTCGCATTACGACCCTGTTGCAATAGATTTGAGTATGTTGCATTATGAACCTATTGCCACACATCAGAAATCATTGCAATGCAATACTATTGTCACGGTTTTGAAATCGTTGCAATACCGTACTATTCGCCATGAACGTGATATCGTTGCATTACCGTATTATTGGCCACGGCTGTGAAATCGTTGCGATACCATATTATTCGCCACGAGTGTGAAATCGTCGCGACACCGTACTATTCTCCACGGAAGTGAAATCATTGCAATACCGTAGTATTCGCCACGAATGTGAAAACATCGTGATATGATATTATTTGCCACGAGTGTGAAATCGTCGCGATACCGTACTATTCGCCGCGGATGTGAAAACGTCGCGATACCATATTATTCGCCACGAGTGTGAAATCGTCACGATACCATACTATTCGCCACGGATGTGAAATCGTTGCAACACCATACTATTCGCCACGAATGTAAAATTGTTGCCATACCGTACTATTCGCTACGGATGTGAAATCATTGCAACACCTTACTATTCGCCGCGAATGTGAAAACGCCGCGATACCATACTATTTGCCACGAGTATGAGATCGTCGCGATACCGTACTTATTGCCACAGATGTGAAATCATCGCAAATAACGTACTATTCGTTGCAGTACGTTAAATCATCGGAATACGTTAAACCGTTGCAATACCATACTATTTGCCACGAACGTGGAGTCGTTGCAATACCATACTTTTTGCCACGAATGTGGCATCGTTGCAACACCGATATTTTCGTCGCAATATGTTAAATCATCGCAATATGTTAAACCGCTGCAATACCATACTATTTGCCACCAACGTGGAGTCGTCGCAATACCATAATATTTGCCACAAATGTCAAGTCATCGCAATAACCTATTGCCACGGCTGTTATCGCCACGAGTCGTAAAAACTATCGCGACGTTCTATTTCGTTGCGACAACAACCTATCACGATGAATTTCGACCTATTGCAACGATTTTTTTCATCACAATAAACCGGAATCGTTGTAGTGGGTTAAAAGACCGTATAGTGGTACCCCGTGACATGACACTTTGGAAGAAAATCTTAGATGAAGCTCACTTGTACAAGTCCTCTATTCATCCGGGCAGCAACAAGATGTATCAAGATCTGAAAACCAGATTTTGGTGGACGCGAAAGAAAAGACAAATTTCAATGTACGTATCCGAGTGTGATACGTGTCGGCGGGTGAAAGTTGACCACATGAGGAAAGCCGGTCAGCTGCAACCATTGAAAATTCCGGCGTGGAAATGGGATGACATTAGTATGGATTTCATCGTCAGTTTGTCTCTCACCTTCCACAAGCATGATTCGATTTGGGTGATAGTCAATCGAGTAACTAATAAGCTCATTTCATCTCTGTACATACGAAGTACATTGCCAAGAAATATGCGAAGTTATATACTACAAGAGTCATGTGTTTGCACAGTGTTCCTGAGACAATTATTTCAGATCACGGTGCGCTATTTGTTTCTCGTTTTTGGGAGCAGCTGCATGCATCGTTGGGGACGAAACTAATCCGAAGCTTCGCATATCACCCGTAGACCGATGGTCAAACTGAACGGGTGAATCAAGTTCTAGAAGATATGCTACGCACTTGTGCCATCCACCACGGTAAAAATTGGGATGATCATTTACCGTTGGCGGAGTTCTCATATAACAATGGCTATCAAGCTAGCATCAAGATGGTGTCGTATGAAGCTCTCTACGGCTGGAAATGTCGCACACCACTCAACTGGTTTGAATCCGGCAAGCGAGTGATATACAGTATTAATCTTGTGCATGAAGCCAAAGAACGAGTGCAAGTGATCCAAGCCAATCTCAAGGCTGCTCAATCTCGTCAGAAAAGTTATCCAGATAAGAGATGTCGACCTCTCTATTTCGACATCGGAGACCACGTTTATCTCAATGTCTCTCCGATAAAAGGGATTCATCGTTTCGAAGTGAAGGGAAAACTTTCTCCACGATTCATCGGTCCGTTCGCCGTCATTGAAAAATGCGTACCCGTGGCCTATCGCTTGGAGTTACCGGCGTCGCTTGCTGGTGTTCATAATGTATTCCACATTTCTCAGCTGCAGAAGTGTCTTAAATCCCCAGCTGAAATCCACATCGAAGACCTTGAAGCTCTCCAACCGGATCTCACTTATTCTAAGTTCCGATCCGGATTATCGATGAAAAGACTCGCGCTACCAGGAACCAGACTCTGTACTTCTAGAAAGTCTTGTGGAGTAGCCATACCGCTGAGGAAGCGACATGGGAAAGCGAGGATTATCTCCGATCAAACTATCCGAATTTATTATCATCTCATATCCGGTAATCTTTTTACCTCCGTCTCTTTTATTTGTAATCTGGGGATGAGATTCTTTTAAGGAGGGAGGAATGTAAAAGACTTAAAATTTCATAGTGAAAAGTTCAGATAGGAGATGTAAAAATTTGAATGGGAAAAATAAATCAAAATGGCAAATTAAAATTAAACCAATTCAAACTTCAATGGAGGGAATTAAAATATTCAAAAAATCCTGTCCAAATCAGGTCAAAATAAAAATCTGAGTTCACTAATAAAATCCAAATATTCCAAATAGCCTCTCTGCAAAGTTTCAAAATTTTTGAAGCACAATTGCTATATAATTAAGTGGAAACATTGAATTCAACTCAAATTCAAATTCAAGTTTGAATTCGAACGAAACTTTGTCAAATCAATGATTTGAGTTTAGAATCAAATTCTCCATCTTCAATTTAGCCTTTCCACAAATATCTAGCAATTTTTGGACTGAATTAGGTGGTAGAATTGATTGTCCAGTGAAGATAAGGATGAAAGCAGTAGGACCTACCTGTCATGGACTTCTCCTCTGTTTTCCTCTGTTTCATCACAGAGCGAATCCTCACGGCATGCAAAATCCACCCAGATGCATGTGTGCTTGCTTCATGCCTTGCACGTGAGCTGATCCTTTCACTTGCTCATGGTGCAACACAGCAGCAAGCTTTCTCCTCTGTTTTTCTCTTCCCCAGCAACCACCTCACTTGTCCTCCCTTGCAACAGCTGTTCCTGGACGATTCTCACCTCAATCCTTGAAGCAAAAAGGTGTGCCAACACTCCTAGATTCTTCTCGCAAAGTTTTAGGTCAAGCCATGGTTCCTAGCTCGCTACTTCCAAGTTTTATCGAAGCTTGTTCATACCTAAGTCACTAGGTCGTCAATTTAATTTCATTTCTAGTTGCAACCATTTTCCAATTCGTTCATGAATGTTGTTCACCACCTCATGGCGCAAATCTCAGTCAGATTTTAGTAGCATCCATCAAGGGATTGCTGAGTTCCATGAGTTTTCCCCACCGCCTTCTAAAATGGCGGTTTTCTCCGTCGAGACCCAACCTCGGCAAATTTAGTCACGATTTTGATCCATAATCATGTTCTCCTTGTTTCCACAGTTAATTTGGTGAAAACCCCATTCGATTTGGTGCAAAAATGAGTGAAATCGAGCTCACCCTAGGTGCTTCAGCCACTGGTCGAGCGCCCTACTGGAGGTTAAAGACAACCCTGCCAGTGGGGCCCACGGTTAAATGAGTTAGGCCATTTTCTTTGTGTAGGTTCTGTGACGAACTTAGAATATCTATATCTGTTTTAATACTTGTCCAAAAATTCCCAAATAAATTTTGTTTGAACCAGGATGATCTATACTCTCAAGCGGTGCACTTGGATCTGCCAATGCTGCAATCCTATTGGTTTACTGAATGAGGGCTCGGCCTAATTCTCTGCCTAGGGCTTTGAAAAAGAGGGAAGACTCAGCAAGGATCCAATTTATTTAAACCCATATGAAAATCCCTAATTGGACCTCAATAATCATTTGAAGGAAAATGGTACTGGAATTAATTCCTGACTGTCAATGCATTCAAAAATTCCAAAACTTGACCAGATCATTCCACATAATTCCCGTAAGTTCCAGTAAAAGTTTCAGGTCCATTTCAGTTGACTTGAATAGCCAAATTGTGTTTACAATTTTTATGTACCTGAAAATTCCAAAATGTCCAGAAACATTTCTAGAATTATTCTCAATCTTGCAAAATAAATCTCTCCCTATAGGAAGCTCAGAAAATTATGAAACCAATTTTCCTAGAACCAGTGAGACCTCCTCTACCAAGATCATCCCTGTTAGCTATGTTAAAGCTACAGGTTTAGTACCAAAATTCAGAGAAGCTTTTAATTCTTGGAATTTTAGAGACAACAAGCTTCCTTGAAAATCTCCAATTCTTGGTCCAGATCTTCCTCATAAAACCTAGTATCCACTGTAAAAATCCCAAATCCAATTAAAATAATTTAGTAATAGAAACTGTATTTAGAAGTTGATTTGTATAGTTCTATGTCACTTATATGCTTTCATATTATGCACCTCATATAGTAACCGAGATCGAGGAGGAGTCATAGTCCTTGAGAGTATACTACCAGAAGATAACTTTCCCTTTGACTCGCAGCCAGGCAAGCCCCAGTTTGCATTTAAGTGCTATTTCAAAGTTTATATTTGTATCACTTACGTCTAGGATGATTTTGTGCATTAGGGCTAAGGTGCTTGTTACTCCACTTGCATGACCCACAAACCCCATGGAGTATTGGGTAGGTCTACAGCCCGACGAGTAGAAATTGCTATGCTTTTGTTTTGAGGAATCCGGTAGAAGTCGAGTAGTTGGAATCTACTGGCGAGATAGGATTTTATCACACGGGATGAATTGGATCAAAGAATGGTTTATGAATATGAAATTGAGACCGAGCAGCAGGTAGGATGCAATAGACGTGGTCTCACGTGCGTAGCCCTGCTTGTGTCGGTTGAGGAACGATCCGTGTGCAGCCCTGCTAGACAAGTTTGAACTGTACCGGATGCATAGTGGCTATATGGAAACTAGGAAACCGATGTAATTTGTTAACCTGGGTGTCAAGGCTTACCCTACCATTTGATAGGAGTGCGTTGAGGGTAGCAAGGTGTAAATCTCCAGGCGTGCATAGAGATGCTCCGCGCGGGGACCTCCTTCCCATTTCGGAAGGACCGGTTCGGCATTTGGGTTTCCTTTGAAAGGTTGTTACATACAATATAGTATTGAAGTGTGATTCACTCCACTTCTGAAATGGGTGTATGTGACGTGTTATCTGGGTGTCTACTGATTGCAATAACTGTCCCTCTGGGTTATTTGAGTACCGCTTGTTCACTGCGCTATGACGTAGTAAGTACTGAATAATCCAGGAGAATATGATGTATTAAAATATAATTGCTTTGTAACTATGATTGCTGTCAAATATGCTCACTAAAGTTACTGTTATTAAACTTGTAAGCTGCTGTTAATAACTTAAAAATTAAGGATCAACATGTAGGTGAGTCATTTACTACTATATCTAATCCTATGTTAAGTATCCCTTCATGTAGAGTTCCATGTTTAGGTGAGACGGTTAAGTCTTACTCAGCCTTTGTGCTCACGGTTGCTATATTAAGTTGTTTGCAGGTGAGACGTATGAGGAAGGGCCCAAAGATGAGGCGATGCCCCCGTCGGGGTATACTGCCAAGTAGGAGCCCTGCACGCCATCTTGAATTGTTGTGTGCTGCTAGTGTGTAGCGTCTCCGGGCTGGACGGATCCACTTTTGCATAGCTAGGCTGAGAGTTTAGCTATGAGTATTACTACTGCTATACATTATGTACTGTAAAACACTTCTGCTGTTTCAATAAATAAAACTCTGTATTTTGTCGTATTCTTTTGATGTGTGCTGTTGGGTGTCGCATCGCACGACACCACCCTCTGCAATTCCTGGAATGTGTGCACTTGGTCCTCACAGCTTAATATCACAACCGCATTGGGAATAACACGCTCGAAAAGAGCCTATTTTGAAAACTTCAAAGTAGTTGAGTAAGGACCATATTAGCATGAGTTATTAAGGTGGCAAAGCTAATTTATGTATTATTATATTCTGTAACGACGCTCCGACGTCAGGTAAGAGGTAAGGTACGCCACAGCAAGCGGATCAATTGCGGTAAGATCACCATGCGAGAGATAGCATGTGATTGTTTCCGTGGCTTCGAACGGGAATGCCAATATGACTCTCTGAAACTTTACATATTTCTAAGAACATATGACATGCGGTACCCCAGCGTGCTACAAAATTAGTGGGAGCCCCCGTCAGGTGGTGCATAACCCGATGCGCCCCCTACTGGTGCAGCACTATGCAAAGACGTGGGACCCCGTCGGGTGGTAGAAAACCCGGTCATGTACCTCGAGACGTGGCATAGCTCGGGGCAGCCCGTATGGAATGATATAGGACGAATGTTTTTACTTTCATATATATTATTGTGAATTCATCACCCGTGCGGGCTGTGCCGTATGGCACCATATGATTGATCTGTAATTTGTGTGTAGTTACAGGTACACTAACCACATTTTATGTAGCTCGAGTTGAAAACGTTTGCGAGTGAACATCATTAGTGCCACCGTTGAGACGTATGCCGGAATACCAGCTTAGGTTTTCCTTTGGTGGGGGCGTAGTACCGGCATTGCATTCGAGTTTCACCAGGCACGTCGACGATGATATCCGTGCTGGTGGTGTGACTCGACAACAAGTAAAAATTCCCATCTTAGGACTAAGTTTGAATTTGTAATATCTGTTTTGGAGTGTGCTGGTCAGATTTACAATTAATCGTGTGGTCGCTGCGATAAGCGGACATATGGTTTGGGAACTTTAGGAAGTAATCCTCAAGTTTTTACAGCTCCAATGCAGATTTCAAGATTTAAAACTTGAAAACTTCAGTTGAACTTAAATTGGCCAATTCCTGGTTCAAACTGTGAACTGGACAGAAAAAAAACTTTACTATGTTTGGAATAGCATAACTCCCTGTATAATTCACCACTGAAGGTTTACCATACATGTTTAGAACGTGTAGAGAGTCCTTTAAAACTCTTATGTTCAACTCAAGGTCAGAATCCCCCTGTAAACTAATGAAAAATTCAAATTTCTAAACTCTGTTTCTGTATCCTGTCAAGGTCTTGATCATATCTCATAGTAGAATCGACGAATGACTCCATGTATTTCATTTCTGTAATCCCGAGGATGTATGTGATGTTTTGTATCTGTAAAAAAATGTGAACAAAATCAGCCTTAAATAGAGGAGGTGCTGTCAAAATTTTTCGAGAAACACTGTCAACTTGCAAAAATCATATCTCCTAATACAGAAATGATTTGAGGCAAATAAATACATACTGGAAAGCTCTTTAAGTGTACTACAACTTTTTATTTAAACTCCAGTCAATATGTTGTCCCTAACTGGTAGAAACATTTTAATCTCTCTAGACTGGTCAGCTGGACCAACATCTGGACAGTGAAACCAGTTTTGAATTCTTCAATTCAAACGTTTTCAATTTCTTGTGTCATATTCCATGTACAGCAGCTGTTATGTGATATTATGGTTTGGAATCCAGTATGTGACACAATCAAACCATCACTTCATTCAATGACATGTGTACGTCTTGTACAATAGCAGGATACACGTACGCGGACACACTCAACGTGCTGTTGTGACCGAGGATAGTCGAAATGGACCTCCATCCATGAAGTTCATTACTTTGGGACTCGATTATGATAACCTGGTCCATGGATGTGTATGTTGTCTAAAGTTTACACTTTATCAATATGTGTGAATGTTATGCGTGTTACTTGATAAATTCTCGCATTACTATTGTATGGGCTGGATGAAGTAAACAAACATGTTGCTAGTTTTTAAATTATGTGGACGCAGAATGGTACATACACGTTCTACGCTCGAGATGGGAGGCTTGAGCCGGGGTCGTGAGGATGAATCTCCGACCCGGGAGCAAACCACAACACCGCAGCAAAAAGTTCCTCCACCACCACCACCTGAACCTCCACGGACTCTCGTGGAGATTCTGGCTGAAGTACTCGGCTCGCGCAATGAGCAAACCGAGTTGTTGCATATGTTAGTGCAAAATACGACCCATCAAAGGGGGGGGGACAAGATAATGGGCAACGCCAGCCCCAACAAAGTTCATATTTGGATTTTTTGCTGACGCGTCCACCGGTCTTCACGGAGGCCGAGGAGCCTATAGAGGCCAACAACTTTATCCGCACCCTCGAAGCGAAGTTCGGTTTGCTACGATGCACCGAACAACAGAATGCGTTGTTCGCAGTGCAACAACTTCAGGAATTCGCCGGTGCTTGGTGGGCGAACTACATCGCGTCACTGCCGGCTGGTCATGCGGTCACCTGGACCGAATTCTAGGAGGCGTTCCGCACCTACCATATACCTCCTGGTATAATAAAGAGAAAGCTTCAGGAATTTTTGGAGCTGAAGCAAGGCGGGTGGAGTGTTCATGAATACTCCCGCGCATTCAATCACTTGGCGCAATACCTGCAGAGTATGTGGGAACAGAGGACAAGAAGCGAGATACCTTCTTCCAGGGTATGAACCCCAAGATGAAAGTTCAGCTCGCACAATGCAATCGCGACACCTTTAACGACATCATCAATGCCGCAATTGTACAGGAGGACGCTCAGCGTGAACTCGTTTCTGATAAGAGGAAACGGAGCGCATCATCGAGCAGCAGCAGTGGTGGCCACAAAAGTACTGTGTGGTGTATCACTCACCATCCAATCAGCGATGGCAGCCACCGGTGCGACCGCGGCAATTCCGCGGTCATTCTTTCAACGCACCGAGTTTCCGACCGCCATTTCTAGAGAGCAGCAGCAGCAGCAAAGGATGGTCCCACATGCGTATCCACTTGCACCGTGTGCACCGGGTTCCATCCACAGCTTGGCGGGAACCCGACACAGTACACGTGCTACACGTGTGGCCATGTCGGGCTTTTTTAAGGGACTGCCCCGAATAGCAACAAGGCAGCGGACAAGCACCATATTATGGTGCAGCTCAGCCCCGCAACCAGCCCATGAAACCAGCAACAAAACCCGGCAACGTCCACCACCTAGCTATCGAAGACATGCCGGAAGGGAAACCCATCTTTGCGGGTACGTTGTCTCTACTCAAAAATCCCGTAGTCATATTATATGACTCTGGTGCCACCCATAATTTCATTATCCAATCATATGTCTTCAAATATCAATTACCTATCATTCCCACCAAATATCCGGATTTGATTTGCTCTGCAGGTGGGAAAATAGCAGCTGATAGGATTGTCTATCGGGCACCACTTGATATGGGTAGAAATCTATATCCGACTTCTCTAATTATATTATAGCGTCAGAAGCTTGACGTCATCTTAGGGATGCCATGGCTACACCGTCATGGTGTTGTTCTTGACATCGTTCCATGTGTGGTCCATTTAAACTCTCCACTACATGAACCACACACTCTCATTCTAGACCACCTTATTCAAGAAATTCCAGCCACATACAACACGGAAGCCACCAAGCTTGAGGACATTCGTGTGGTCCGTGGATACCCAGACATGTTTCCCGATGACCTTCCGGGTATGCCACCGGACAGGGACATCATGATATAAATTAAACTTATTCCGGGAACCACGCCTATTTCTCGAAGATTGTAAAAGATGGCACCAAATGAGTTAGCGGAATTAAAGGAGCATTTGAAGGACCTGCTGGACAAAGGTCTCATATGCCTAAGTTCATCACCTTGGGGCTGCTCTACATTATTTGTGAAGAAGAAGGACAAGATGTTACATCTATGTGTGGACTATCATCCGCTCAACGCCATGACGTTCAAGAATAAGTATCCACTACCGCGCATCGATATTTTATTCGATCAACTAGTGGGTGCTAAGGTTTTCTCGAAAATGGATCTTCGGTCCAGATATCATCAAATAAAAATCCGACCCGAGGATATACCGAAGACGGCAATCTCGACGAGATACGGACTCAATGAATATCTTGTCATGTCGTTCGGACTTACCAACGCGCCGGCTCACTTCATGTATTTGATGAATTCAGTGTTCATGCCGGAGTTGTACAAGTTTGTCATCGTCTTCATCGATGACATTCTGGTTTATTCAAAATCAGAGGAAGAACATGCCAAACACTTGCATATCATGCTCAAATGATTGCGAGATCACAAGCTTTATGCAAAATTCAGCAAGTGCGAGTTTTGGATCAGCCAAGTGCCATTTCTTGGTTACATTATTTCAGCGGAGGGTATCGCTGTTGATCCAAGCAAAATAGTGCAAGTGCTGAAATGGAAGTCTCCAACGTCCGTACACGAAGTTCGCAGCTTCCTCGGGTTAGCGGGATACTATCGGAGGTTCATTCTGAGCTTCTCAAAAATCGCTGAACCAATGACGGAGCTGCTGAAAAAGGGGAATAAATATATTTGGAGCAAGGCATGGGAGGATGCATTCCAAGCATTGGTGAAATATCTCACTACAGCCCCGGTGCTAGCTCAGCTGGATACTACCAAATCTTTCGACATTTATTGTGATGCGTCTTGCATTGGTCTCGGCTGTGTGTTAATGCAAGAAGGCCGCGTGATTGCATATGGCTCACGGCAGCTCCAAAATCATGAGCAGCATTATCCGACTCATGACCTTGAGCTCGATGCCGTGGTGCTCACTTTGAAAATGTGGAGGCATTAATTACATGGAAATCTAGTGCACCTCTACACCGATCACAAGAGCCTGAAATATATCTTCACTCATAAGGAGCTGAATATGCGACAACAAAGATGGTTAGAACTGATCAAAGATTATAAGATTGAAATTCTTACCATCCCGACAAGGTAAATGTGGTGGCCGATGCGCTGAGCCACAAGTCTCACATCAATAATCTGTCCATGACCCTGATGAAAGAGGACGAGCCGAGTTTATACTTGGTTCCATATGGAGCGTTATATAATCTTGCTCTCATTCCTACCATATGAGAGGAGATTATGGAAGCTCAAAAGAAATACGTGGGTATGTCACACATTCGGAAAAGAATGAAGAATGGAGAAATGAAGTGCTTTCAAAGTGATGAACATGGTACTCTGTGGTTGAAAGACCGTATACTGGTACCCCGTGACATGACACTTTGGAAGAAAATCTTGGATGAAGCTCACTTGTAGAAGTACTCTATTCATCGGTTCAGCAACAAGATGTATCAAGATCTGAAAACCAGATTTTGGTGGATGCAAATGAAAAGAGAAATTGCAACGTACTTATTCGAGTGTGATACATGTCGGCGGGTGAAAGCCGACCACATGAGGAAAGCGGTCAGCTGCAACCATTGAAAATTCTGGTGTGGAAATGGGGGGTGAAAGTGCATCTCAGAATCCCTTGTGGGTTTTGGATGATTTATAACAAGCAAATGAGATCCTAACCACTTTATTAAGATGAGCACATATTCTAATGAGAAAATGAGCAAAGTGCCACAAAGAAAGGAGAATGAGGAGCAATGTGGAAAAGAGCTCAAGGAACAAGTGTAGTACATCATTGTGTATGGAGTGTGTTAAGGAAACACACCCCAAGGGCTCAAGCACAATTATTCTCACACATTGCACAAATTCATACATGACCGTACTAGTCCGACTGACACCGAACTAGTTCGATATCTTTCTGCACAAGATCAGACAAGTCCTCACAATGTGGACTTGTTCTCACAGCCCAGTCTTTCACTGACCGGACTAGTCCGATATTCCCACATACTAGTCTGATATGTCTCTGACTAGAATCGGACTAGTCCTCCCCAGTGCGGACTAGTCCTCAAAACACTTCACAACTTACACAAAATCGGACATGTCTGATCCCGCACTAGACTAGTACGAAGGTTTCCAGAACCCAAATCGGACAAGTCCGTTATCAGCCGGACAAGTCCGATATTTTGGGACACCTAGGGTTTGTTACACACACCACACCGGACTAGTCCAGTGTCCACCACGGACTAGTTCGATATTCCTAAAGCCTAACGTAACTTTTGAGAACCCCGTATAAATAGGTGTACACGTCCCATCTTTCAACACTCTCGACCCCCTGCGCCGTCACACCTTCCAAGAGCCTAGAAAACACCTCTCTCCATGAAATCAAACGCAGGAAAGATCAATCCCTTGAGGATACACTTTGGATCATTGGAGAGACACGGTTCATCACTCATTGAGCTCTTGGTTTGATTCCCTAACACAATCATGTGGTTTTCATTGTGATCTTTAGAGTGTGTTCTTGGTGGTGTTCATATTGTAATCTTGGAGAGCCCTCAACATGTGAGAAGGCCCCTTGAATTCAGTTATTTGCCCTTTGTGATAAGTGAAGAGGATTAGCCTTCGTGGCGATCTGACGAGGGTATGGTTGGAGAAGACCCGGTCCTTTTGTGGACTCCTCAATGTGGATGTAGGTTGCCTCTGTGGGAACCGAACCACAGGATAAAGTGCTTGTGTTCTTTCTTTGTGCACATTGTTCTTACACTTCATACATATCTAGGGTTTCAACCAATCTTATTCACTTTACGTTGAAACATTGAATATAAGATTGACTTGTGGTACATCCTAGTTCATTATTGTGTAACACTTCAATTACAACTATATTTCTGCTGCATACATCCTAGGATCAAGATAATCGATCAGATTTGATAAACCTAGTTGGTACACACCGGACTAGTCCGCACTCGACCGGACTAGTCTGATATCTCGAGGTTTGATCTGGTTGTTAAGTGTTGCAGGTTCCGACAAAAAATCAAAAAGGCCTATTCACCCCCCTCTAGGCCACATTCAATTGGTATCAGAGCAGGTTCTTCAAAAAGGAGACTAATCGCTCGAAGATATCATGTCGGACATGAAGGACGTACAAAAGAGCAACAACCAAAAGAAGGTTGAAGAAGACAAGAATAAAAAATTGGAGAGGCTCCTCGAGGCTATTCAAGACTTTGAGGATGATGATGAGGAGACGCTGGAACTAAAGGCGCTCCTAAGAAAGAAAACTCTTTCCAAATAGAAAGTAAAGAGTGAAGATGAGAAGAAGAAGAAGGGGAGTAGTCACACAGACTAATCCTGATATCCTTTTAATTATGATCGCTTGAATTGTAGCAATAATCACTACTTATCTATTCCACTTGGAAAAGCCTCACACTTTGACAGAAATGACCACTCAATGTGGAGGCAAAACATGAAATTGCATTTGATTTCTCTCAATCCAAGTTTGTTGCAATAGTATGCACAAGAATAGATATCTCGGATGATGATGAGGAGCTCACACCTAGCCAAGAGCAAGCAATCCATCGAAATGCCCAGGCTGCTGTAGTCATCACCTCATCACTCAGTTGGGACAAGTTCACAAAGGTGGATGGACTCGAGATCGCAAAGGAGGTATGGGATACGTTGCAAACCGCACATGAAGGCGATCGCCATGTGTGAGAAGCGAAGATCGAGATGATTGAAGGCGAGTTGGGAAGATTCGCCATCGAAGAAGACGAGTCGCCACAAGACATGTACAACCGACTAAAGACGCTCATCAACAAGGTGCGAGCATACGGAAGCAAGAAGTGGAACGACCACGAGGTCGTGAAGCTCATTCTTAGAGCTTTCATGCCTCGCAATGTCACCTTGTGCTCAATGATATGAGAAAGCCTTGGGTACAAGAAGATGACTCCGGATGAGCTACTTGGGAAAATCATCAACTTTGAGATGATGGAAAAGCAGGCGAAGCACGTTAAGGAGATTGCCGGTCTCACCTCGGCAAAGAAGAAAGGGGTCACATTGAAGTCCACTCTCAAGCCCTGTCTAAAAAAGCTCGAGAAGCTCAATTAGAAGAAGACAATGACGATGAGAGCAGCGACATGGATGAAGATGACATGATACTATTCATGAAGAAATTCAAAAGAATGATGAAGAAAAGACAAGGGGCTAAATCATGTGAAGGAAAGTACAAGGAAAGATCAAAATCAAAGTTGAGGCAGACATGCTATAACTGTGGTGAGTATAGCCACTTTATAGTTGATTGCCCATATGAAGAAAACAAGAAGAAAACCAAGGAAACGAAGCCTCAACCCAAGAAATTCTTCAATAAGAAGAAATAAGCTCAACAAGCGCATATAGGGAAAGAGTGGGACTCAAATGATGAGTCCTCATCCGAAGAAGAAGAATAGATGGCTAGCATAGCCATCGAGAAGATATCCAAGAAGTCCACTCTCTTCCCTACTCTCAGCGCATGAATGGGGAACGGCACTTGCCTCATGGCAAAGAAAGGTAAACGCAAGGTAACAACAAAACCCTCTTCCGTACATTCCTATTCTAGTGATAGTGAAATTACTAGCGATAATGAAGATATGCACATCGGCTTAGACAAGAAATCAGCTGCAAAAATGAAATTTTTACTTGATCAACTTTTTGAGAAGGAGAAGTTGATACATCGTCAATAATACATGATTATCTCCCAAAAGGAGGAATATATTGAACTTGACAAGCTTCTAGAACTTGAAAAGGAGCGAAGCAAGTCACTAGAGCTTGAGTTAACTTCAAGCAAGGAAGCTTGCTTGGAGTTAAGCGACTCAAATGCTACAATCAAGGACAAACTTGCTAACCTAATCAAGGTTAACAAGATCCTTGAAGTGCAAGTTGAGTCACTCAAGCGAGGCGACCCTTCATCCTCTTCAAGGTCACCTTCTCAACCCATTAAAACTGAAACTGCTTCTACTTGTACATGTGGTAAAGTTGACACCAGCTTGAAAGACAAGTCAACCTCTACCAAGGACAAGCATCCTTCACAAAATGGCATATTTGACAAGGAGAAGAACAAATACGCACGTAGTGTATACTTGGTCACAAGACCTCCAAATGTCGAATATGGCATTGGTTACTCTTATGGTGAAAAGAAACATGCTAGAAACCATAAGAATAACAAGGAGAGCATTGCCATTGTAAAGGGAAGACCCTCTCAAACTGGAAACTCCAAAGTTAACATACATGATAACCAGACTAGTCCGGTTGGGGTCCGGACAAGTCCGGTTTTCCAGACAAATATGATCTCCCAGACTAGTCCTGTTTATAAACAACAACAGTTGCTATTTAGAACCTTTGATGCATCTTACGTGTTAATGAGAAGTAATATTGGTAAGATTTATGCTCATTATGTTGGGCCACGCCATGAGAACACCAAATCTCATGTGTGGGTGCCTAAATCTCTTGTGACTAACCTAAAAGGAACCAAGCAAGCTTGGGTACCTAAAACCAAGGCATGATTTGTTTTTGTAGGCCTATTCCTCCGGTGGATCTAAATGGGTGCTAGACAGTGGCTGCACTAACCATATGACCGAAGAAAGAAGGATGTTCGTTGAGTATGAAGAAAATGAGGATCCAAGCGAGGGCATCTATTTTGGAGACAATAGTCAAGGAAAGGTGCTCGGTACAGGTAGAATTGCCATATCATCTCAACATACTCTTTCTCATGTGCTACATGTCGATTCCTTAGATTATAACCTGCTGTCCATATCTCAATTATGTGACAAAGGTTATAATTGCTTGTTCACTAATGAGGGTTTGACCGTCTCTAGGAGGAGTGATGGTTCCATTGCATTCAAGGGTATGTTAAAGGGAAAGCTTTACCTTGTTGCTTTCAACAAGGATAAAGCTGAACTTGACACATGCTTGATTGCAAAGACCAACATGGGTTGGCTGTGTCATAGACGGCTAGCGCATGTTGGTATGAGAAATCTTCAAAAAATCCTCAAGGGTGATCACATCTGAGGTTTGAAGGATGTTGTTTTTGAGAAAGACAGGCCTTGTAGCGCATGCCAAGCCGGGAAGCAAGTTGGAGCTCCTCATCCCGCTAAGAACGTCATGAATACAACAAGACCGCTCGAGCTACTCCACATGGACTTAGTCGGTCCAATTGCTTACATAAGCATCGGCGCTAACAAATATGGATTAGTAGTTGTTGATGATTTTTCTCGCTTCACTTGGGTTTTCTTTTTACATGATAAGGCAAAAACACAAGGAATCTTTAAGAAATTTTTCAAGCGTGCTCAAAATGAGTTTTCATTGACGATCAAGAACATTCGAAGCGACAATGGCACGGAGTTCAAGAACACACAAGTTGAGGAGTACCTAGATGAAGAAGGCATAAAGCATGAGTTTTCAGCTCCTTACTCCCCCTCAACAAAATGGAGTTGCCAAAGGAAGAACTGAACCCTCATAGAGATGGCGAGAACAATGCTCGATGAGTACAAGACCTCGGATCAATTTTTGGCGGAAGCGGTCAACACCGCTTGCCATGCCATAAATCAACTTTATCTTCATCGACTACTTAAGAAGACATCTTATGAGATACTCACCGATAACAAGCCTAATATTTCATACTTTCGAGTTTTCGGTTCCAAATGCTATATTTTGAACAAGAAGCCTATGACTTCAATGTTCGCTTCGAAGTCTTATGAAGGTTTCTTGCTTGGTTATGATTCGAACACTTACGCCTATCGTGTCTTCAACAAGACCTCCGGACTTGTTGATGTAGCACGTGACGTAATGTTCGATGAAACTAATGGCTCCCAAAAGGAGCAAGTTGATGCATGTGTGCTAGATAGAGAAGAAGCTCCTTGTCAAGCATTGAGAAGAATGGTGTTAGGCGAAGTTCGACCACAAGAGCCACCTCTACATATGCATGAGGAAAATGAACCACAAGAGGAGGCCAATGATCAAGGGGGAGCTTCCATACAATATCAACTTCAAGAAGACAAAAATGACCAAATAGTCAATGATGGCAACCATTTAGGGGGGGGGGGGGGGGGGGGAAGAAGATGATCATGAAGATTAAAGACAGCAAGTACCACACCCAAGAGTGCACCAATGCGTCCAAAGGGATCACCCAATCGACAACATCATGGGTGACATCCAAAAGGGAGTAACCACTAGATCACGCATAGATAATTTTTGTGAGCACTATTCGTTTGTATCCTTTGTGGAACCGCGCAGGATTGAGGATGCATTGAAGGATCCGGATTGGGTAGTGGCCATGCAAGAAGAACTCAACAATTTCAAGTGGAACAAGGTGTGGGAACTAGTCGAAAGACCTAAGTCCAACGTCGTCAGCACCAAATGAGTCTTAAGCAACAAACAAGACGAACACGGGGTGGTGACAAGGAACAAGGCACGACTTGTGGCCAAAGGGTATTCAAAAGTCGAAGGTTTGGATTTTGATGAGACCTTTGCTCCCATAGCTAGACTTGAGTCTATTAGAATATTACATGCATATTCTACTCACCATGATTTCAAGCTCTATCAAATGGATGTGAAAAGCGCCTTCCTCAACGGACCAATCAAGGAGGAGGTTTATGTGGAGCAACCCCCCGGGTTTGAAGATGAAGAGTTCCCCGACCATGTATTTAAATTGTGTAAGGCTCTCTACGGCCTGAAACAAGATCCTAGAGCCTTGTATGAGTGTCTTAGAGATTTCTCAATTGAAAATGGTTTTAAGATCGGTAAAGTAGATTATACATTGTTTACAAAGAACTTTGACAATGATCTCTTTGTTTGTCACATTTATGTTGATGATATAATTTTTGGTTCGACTAACAAATATTTTTATGAGGAATTTAGTAAAATTATGAAAGATAGGTTTGAGATGTCTATGATGGGAGAGCTAAAGTACTTCTTGGGATTCCAAGTGAGGCAACAAAAGGAAGGGACGTTTATAAGCCAAACTAAGTACACTCAAGACATACTCAAGAAGTTTGGAATGGACAAGGCAAAGCCCATAAAGACTCCCATGGAAACAAATGGCCACTTGGATCTCAATGAAGATGGACCAAACGTCGATCAAAAGGTATATCACTCCATGATTGGATCTCTACTCTACATATGTGCATCTAGGCTAGACATTATGTTGAGTGTATGCTTGTGTGCAAAGCTTCAAGTCAACCCAAAAGAGTGTCATTTGACAGCCGTTAAGAGAATCTTGCGGTATTTAGTTCATACACCCAACCTAGGCCTTTGGTACCCCAAAGGTTCCAAATCCAATCTCATTGGTTACTCCGATGCAGATTATGCCGGATGCAAGGTAGATAGAAAAATACCTCCGATACATGCCAATTCCTAGGGAGATCCCTAGTTTCTTGGTCCTCCAAGAAACAAAACTCCATTGCCTTATCCACGGCCGAAGCGGAGTATGTTGTAGCCGGGATTTATTGTGCACAACTCCTTTGGATGCGACAAAATCTAAGGGACTACGGTTACAATATGAACCGTATTCCACTCCTTTGTGATAATGAGAGTGCAATTAAAATTGCCCATAATCCCGTTGAGCACTCTAGGACCAAACACATAGACATCTAACATCACTTTTTGAGAGACCATTCAATGTAGGGAGATATAGCCATTGCACATGTCAATAACAAAAAGCAACTAGCCGATATATTCACCAAACCACTTGATGAAAAATGCTTTTGCGAGCTCCGAAATGAACTTAATATCCTCGATGCTTTGAGTGTGGCTTGAAATCTTGTATATCTGAATGCTATCTTCAAAATTCATTGATTGTGTTGTGAAAATCATCCCTCTAATTTTTTCCGAAAAACTATGTCAATTATTAGATCTTGGTGAATTATGGTCATTGCTTGATTGTTGAATGCTTACTGATCATATTCATCAAGATTATTTGATTTGATTTGCCTCCCAATTTTCTTAATAAGTACCTTCGAATATATATGAATGGGCTAGGCATTTCTTTCCTAGTGACCACGGACTAGTCTGTGGTTGCCTGGACTAGTCCGCCTGTGCAGACTAGTCCGCAGAGTGACGGTTAGGCTGGACTAGTACGGCAGACCACGAACTAGTCCGATACAGCCTCTCGAAAAGTTCGGACTAGTCCGATTATTTTCGGACTTGTCCGATTTTTCGTGTCCATAACCCTAGCCCCTGCCAAACCCTAATCTTCCTCACCCCACACTTGCCTCAAGCTTTCTCTCTCCACGCTCGAGCTCCCCAAGGCGATTCTTTGATTCCTCCATCAAAACTTTGCAAGTTTGGGTGGAAATTGACCTCCTTCGCGTAGGGATTGAAGACCACGGACTTGTCCGACCCTTCAACCCCTACATCTCCGAGAATCAAGCAATTTCGGTAAAATCTCATCTCAAACCCTAGAAATTGCTATTTCCTTCAATGTTGATCAACTAGCTTGGTTCCTATCACCATATACATGCTTCCTTGATGCATTACATTGATGCTAAGCTAAGTCTGCATTAGGAATCACCATTTTTCTCATAGTTAGGGTTCTAGAGGTTGAACACCGGACTAGTCCGGCCCATGCACGGAGAAGTCCGATCAACCGGACTAGACCGTGCCTATATACCGGACTAGTCCGATTTTTCTGAACTGAACCCTAATTTCTCAATTCCTCAATGCAATTCCTTGTCATCTATTCTCATCAATGCCTTGTGAAATCTATTCTCAGGACAATGTTGAGCACCAACAACGAAATCTCTGATTTCGAGGCTGAGATGGATCACGAAGTCGTGCTTCGGTCCTCGACGAGCCTTAGCAAGAAGCGCCAAGAGCATCATTCCGAGCCGGCACCTTCTCCTCCCCATGCTCGAAGGAAGGTGCTTGCGAAGAAGCCAGCATCCAAGGCTTCTGCTGGAGGTGGCCCTCGCCAAGCCAAGGGCAAGGGCAAAGGAATTGCAACGGGCCCGATTGGCCCCCTAAAGCTGTCAGATCCAAGGGAAGGGGCCAGGGATCCCGCAGAGGAGAGATTCAACGGAAAGGGCAGTGACACAGTGGCCAAGTTCAGGAATGTTGATTGTTACAGCCGTCTGAAGCAAGCTGCCGATGGGAGGTTTTGGAGCAATTTTCATGCAGATTTCTACAAAACTGTCTATCTTCCAATGAAGACGCACGTGGTGCGCAGCCAATGGATAGATTGGGCGCACTTTGAGAAGAAGAGCTGCTCACCCTTTGTTGAGGTGTTCGAGGCAATGGAAAGGCATGGCCTGAGGGACCTCTTCTCTTTCAGGAACAATTAGAATGATGAGGTCATCACGCAGTTCTATGCGACGTGCCACTTTGCTAGTGACGAGGAAGAGCGGGTGACTTGGATGACTCACGGATCCAAGTACACCGTTACCTATGAAGAGTTTGCAAGATTGCTGCATCTTGACACCTCAAGCAATGACAACCTGATCATCCACAACATTGGTGTCATTGAGAAGGACAGGATGAAGTTTCTCTATGAATCCAACTCCAAGTTCAACCCCCCTTCTACCAAGAATATGAAGCCTTACTCTGTGGTGTTGAACAGGGTTCTAAGGAAGACAATTGCCCCCAAGGATGGGGATGCTGGAAGTGTGTAGGGGTACCTCATGACCTTGATGAAGGTCATTAGCAAAGACGGGAAATTTGATGTCTTTGACTATATCTGGAACGACATGGTCAACATCTCCTGCACGCAAAACAGGTCATGTGGCTACGCACTTTACCTCATGTTTATGATTGAGAAGGTCACATGAATAGAGTTTGTCAAGTACGTGGAGCACCTTCCCTTGAGGCCCCAGATGCCTCAACAGCCAAGTATTCAAGCTGCTCCATCTCCGGCTTCCGGCCCTGAGGCTCCAGCCATAGCCAGTGTCAGAGCTAGGGTTGCTCCCTCCACTAGGGCCCCTCCTCAAAAGGGGTCCCCAAGTGGTATCTTGAAGTACCTGACTGCCATTTTTGCCTCCTGCAAAAAGGACAAAATGAAGGCCCACAAGCGCAACAAGAGAAGAAAGGCTGACATGAGATATGTCAAGGAGAATGTAAAGCAAATTTGCCAAAAGCTGGAGATCAAGCCCATTGGATCTCCAGTAATTTCTGATGAATCCGACTCTGATTTCACCGAGCTCGGGCCCTTGACTCCCTCCGAGCTTGCCTATTTTGGAATTGGGGACTCGAGTGGTTCCGCTCCTCCTCCTCCTCATCATCATCAGCCAGAGGATGAAGATGAACATGACGAGAGGACTGACATCGAGGCTTGAAGACTTTAGGTCCCCCCTCTCCTTCTTTTTGGTGTCTTGATGCCAAAGGGGGAGAGATTGAGGGAGAGTCTTAGGTTTTAGCTGTAGGATGCTAGGAGAGCTTCTTTGTATGTCTTTTGTCTGTTTTGTGGGGTTGTAAGACTTTTAAAATGCTCTTTAATACTATTGGTCCTGTGATGCAATGTTTTGAAGTATTTGTGAAGATATTGACAAAATTTGTGATTTTGCTCTAAGAATGACATATATGCTTGTTGTTAATATGTTGATGTCAATTATATCATTCTCATCATGATTATTGTTTCTATACACTTAGTTCTGCATCCCACCATAAAGAGTGCACATATGGATCATGTTTTGATTGCTTAACACTTTATGAAAATCTCAACTTTTTATCATATTTTGTGAAACCTCAATTGGTTGTCATCAATCACCAAAAAGGGAGAGATTGAAAGTGCAACTAGGAATCCCTTGTGGGTTTTGTATGATTTATGACAAGCAAATGAGATCCTAACCACTTTGTTAAGATGAGCACAGGTTCTAATGAGAAAATGAGCAAAGTGCCAAAAAGAAAGGAGAATGAGGAGCAATGTGGAAAAGAGCTCAAGGAACAAGTGTAGTAGATCATTGTGTATGGAGTGTGTTAAAGAAACACACCCCAAGAGCTCAAGCACAATTATTCTCACACATTGCACAAATTCATACAGGACCGGACTAGTCCGACTGACACCGGACTAGTTCGATATCTTTCTGCACAAGATCGAACAAGTCCTCACAATGCGGACTTGTCCTCACAGTCCAGTCTTTCACTAACCGGACTAGTCCAATATTCCCACGGACTAGTCTGATATCTCTCTGACTAGAATCGGACTAGTTCTCCCCACTGCGAACTGGTCCTCAAAATACTTCACAAGTTACACATAATCGAACAAGTCCGATCCCGCACCGGACTAGTCCAAAGATTTCCAGAACCCAAATCGGACAAGTCCGCTCTCACCCGGACAAGTCCCATATTTCGGGACACCTAGGGTTTGCTACAAACAGCATACCGGACTAGTTCGGTGTCCACCACGGACTAGTTCGATATTACTAAACCCTAATGGTAAATTTTGGAAACCCCATATAAATAGGTGTACACGGCCCATCTTTCAACACTCTCGACTCTCTACGCCGTCACACCTTCCAAGAGCCTAGAAAATACCTCTCTCCATGAAATCAAATGCAAGAAGGATCAATCCCTTGAAGATACACTTTTGATCATTGGAGAGACACGGTTCATCACTCATTGAGCGCTTTGTTTGATTCCCTAACACACTCCTGTGGTTTTCATTGTGATCATTCGAGTGTGTTCCTGGTGGTGTTCATATTGTAATCTTGGGGAGCCCTCAACGTGTGAGAAGGCCCCTTGAATTTGGTTATCTGCCCTTTGTGATAAGTGAAGAGGATTGGCCTCCATGGCGATCCGACGAGGGTAGGGTTGGAGAAGACCCGATCCTTTTGTGGACTCCTCAACGTTGATGTAGGTTGCCTCTGTGGGAACCGAACCACGGGATAAAGTGTTTGTGTTCTTTCTTTGCGCACATTGTTCTTACACTTCATACATTTCTAGGGTTTCAACCAATCTTATTCACTTTACGTTGAAACATTGAATATAAGATTGACTTGTGGTACATCCTAGTTCATAATTGTGTAACACTTCAATTACAAGTATATTTCCGCTGCATACATCCGAGGATCAAGATAATCGATCAGATTTGATAAACCTAGTCGGTACACACCGGACTAGTCCACACTCAACCGGACTAGTTCGATATCTCGAGCGTTGATCTGGTTGTTAAGTGTTGCAGGTTATGACAGAAAATCAAAAAGGCCTATTCACCCCCCCCCCCTCTAGGCTAAATTCAAAAGGACATTAGTATGGATTTCATCATAGGTTTGCCTCTCACCTTCCACAAGCATGATTCGATTTGGGTGATAGTCAATCAACTAACCAAATCAACTCATTTTATCCCTGTACATATGAAGTACATTGCCAAGAAATACGCGGAGTTATATATTGCAAGAGTCATGTGTTTGCACAATGTTCCCCGGACAATTATTTCATATCACGGTGCACTATTTGTTTCTCATTTTTGGGAGCAGTTGCACGTGTCGTTGGGGATGAAACTGATCCGAAGCTCCGCATATCACCCGCAGACCGATGGTAAAACTGAACGGATGAATCAAGTTCTTGAAGATATGCTACACGCTTGTGCCATCCACCACGGTAAAACTTGGGATGATCATTTACTGTTGACAGAGTTCTCATATAACAATGGCTATTAAGCTAGCATGTGTATCAAAACATGGGTCTTTCAAATCTTATGCCCCTGAATGAGGTGCATAGTTTCTCTGCCGATTCCAGTTAATTGAAAGGTTTTATAATACTTGTTTAAATTACAAACCAACCTAACAAAAAAAAACGCACAAAGAAGACACGGACTCATGTTGGTTTTTTGACCCTAACTCATTCAGGTGGCTGGACATTAGTGATGCTATTTGATCACGTGATACCATGTGATAGTATTTTGTCATGTTTATGAATTTATGTAGTTTGTATCATCTGTCAAATAAAATATAATAAGAAACTAGCTCAGAATTAGTAAATACAAATATAAGAAAATCAGCATCAGCAATTTAAACATTTCTGAGCAGACCGGTATATTCTAAAGCAGGCTACTAAACACTTAGCTTATTTTCACAACTGTTTTTTCTTCAGATAGCTGCTTCTTATATCAGCTAAAAATAAGTTAGTTTCTCAATAAATTTCAGCTGTGCTAAACAGAGCATGATGAGCAAACACAACTAACTAATGTAAATTGCTGAATGCATCAAGTCGTGATTATTTTTCCATCAATCCCCGCTAGTGCCACCACTAATCTTGACTTGCCATGTCTACGCGTCATCACAGGAGACTTTGACTCATTGTCCGTCATCGTCACTAGGAGCCCATATTCTACCTCGCTAGGGCTGTCGTGCACTCCTTGTAGCCGGAGTTGATGCTTCTGCTCCCTACTGTCTTCATCGACGCGGCCATCATTACGGCCACCACCATGTTTCACGTGGCCATCGTCAATTGCATCATCTCTGGTTGCACGCACCACCATCCTTTTTTGATGACATAAGGCATCGATTGCACCATGCTCGGATTCAAGATCGGGTCAATGCCTCGTCCTCACCGGAGCAATGTGTTGGGATTTGCTCTTTGGAGTAGCTCATTTATGGACTCATTTATTTTGGTCAACTCCCCTAGTGGAAAGCTAAGTTGGCGCGCAGAGTTGGCTGAGTTGGCTAAGACTTTAGTCTCACATTGCCCACGTAGATGGGTGTTCCCCAATATATATAGTGACCTTTGTACAGGTTTTTAATATGAGAAAAATGAGAGATGAAGTCTGCTGCTATGGACACAAAGACACACGCACGCACGCGCGCGTGTTTTGCGACTTTATGCGTGTTTATCGCGTGACTTGTGACTTGTGATGTTGCGCGTTCGTGTCGTGACGAGTTGTGTTCTACTAAGCAGCTACTATTTTTCTGCCACTCATATAAAAGGAAATATTTATCACACCTAGACTGTCACGTCAACATAAGGAGTAATTAGAGGCGTAACTGCAGATGCACGTTATTAGTGCGTAATATCTCATAACTGCTCCCATTAGTTGCACGTTGAGGGATTTCAGGGAGCGGTTCCCTGAAATTATGGCAGATCAAATCTGAAGCTATTGGAGAATCGAGTATATAAGGAGACGTCCTGTATACTGGAGGAACACACAACACAAAACACCTATCTCGCTAACTACTCCGCACAACCTTTTTTTTGCCTTGTCGTCCCTTTATCCACCATGCAGCGGATTGAGAGAGAGCGGTGTCTCTGAACAGACGCTGATGATCTGAAGACATGCACGGGTGTCGACGATCAGGTTTTTGGGAAGTGCACTCGCACGACCGCTCGCAGCACTTCCTGCATCCTCTACATCTTCATCAAGTTTGTCAATTTCATCGTCTACTTCACAGCAGGACGATCTGTAAGTTGATCTCTGTAACTATGGTCGGTTCGATTTACTTGATGAGCAATTTATTCGCATTTGTTTCAATTCTTGTTTGTGTAGTACTAGCACTGTTTATGTTGACTGCTAGTAGATCTACTCTAGTCATTTTGCTATTTCGGATTATCAAAATAATTGCATGCCATGTGTATTTTCCAACAATCCAGAAACTTGATAGAATTAACATGGCTGGACTAACTGATGCCCTGAAACCCGAGCGATTTGCCAGGGGTGACAATTTTAAGAGATGGCAGACACGGGTCAAGTTCTAGCTCATGTCGATGAAGATCTGGTGGGTGATTTCTCCAGTTCTCCCTCTCACGAAGGAGCAGCACCGTGATTATGATCTGGACAATTCCACTTGTCTTGGATGCATATTGTCACTCCTGTCAGATCAGCTATGTGACATTTACATGAACCGCATTTCAGCTAAGGAATTGTGGGAGGCCCTAGACCGCAAATATGCAGAATCAGATGTTGGACGTGAATTATATGTTAATGACCAGTACCACAAATACAAGATGGTCGATGATCGATCTATCGTGGAATAGGCTCATGATATCCAGGTTCTGGTGGGGGAACTAGCACATTTTAATACGGTCTTGCCTGACAAGTTTGTGGTTGGTGGAATTATTTCCAAACTGCCTCCATCTTGGAGGAGTTTTGCCACGAGCTTGAAACACAAGAAAGAGGTTTGACTTTTGAGAGTCTGATCTCAACTCTTGATGTTAAGGAGAAGGCAAGATCAAAGGATGTGCCTCGTTCTGTTCCGCAGGAAGGGACTTCATCTAATGCCAATGTGGTTGAAGGTAAATCTGGTGGTAGCAATAAGAACAACAAGAACTGGAAAGGAAAAGTCAAACAAAATACTAGCTTTAAGAAGAAGAAGAATAAAGAAGACCTGACTTGGTTTGTGTGCACCGAGCCTGGACACATAGGCAGGAAATGTCGCAATAGAAAAGGCAA
This sequence comes from Tuctoria greenei, assembly GCA_036927565.1. Classification (NCBI taxonomy): domain Eukaryota; kingdom Viridiplantae; phylum Streptophyta; class Magnoliopsida; order Poales; family Poaceae; genus Tuctoria; species Tuctoria greenei. The sequence continues at coordinate 176,677,704 of JAYESD010000004.1, read as the reverse complement.
GAAAGGTGGTGGTCAGAACTCTGTGAATATCACCATTAGCGAGGCTGGAGGAACGTCTGGATCAGGGTATGTTCCAGATGTTTTTCTAGCATGTCAATCCACTGATTGGTGGTTAGACACGGGAGCTAGTGTGCATGTTTGTTCTGACTAAGATTTATTTTCTTCTTATCAGGCTACCGATAATTGCTCCGTCTTAATAGGCAATGGGTCTTGGAATGCTATACATGAAATTGGGAGAGTCGATCTGAAGTTGACCTCCGAAAAGACTTTCTCTTTAAAGAATGTGCAGCATGTTCTTGGAATAAATAGGAACCTGATTAGTGGTTCTCTATGGTGTCGTGATGGTTATAAGCTAGTGTTTGAGTCGAACAAATTTATTGTTTTGAAGTTTGGTTTATTTATCGGAAAAGGCTATGATAGCGGAGGCCTGTTTCGTCTTTCAGTTGCTGAAGATTGTAATAATCTTGTGAACTCAATTGCTTGTTCTAGTTTTGAATGCAATGGACGAGAGCTACTGTTTGGCACTCTCGTCTTTGTCACATAAGTTATGATCACATCATTAAATTGTCCAAACTTAATTTGATTCCGAAAATTCCTGTTAAAAGAAGATTTAAGTGTCATGCATGTGTGCAAGCTAAACAGCCACGTAAGCCTTTTAAAAGCGTGGAAGAGAAGGGGTTGTCACCACTAGATCTTATTCACTCAGATTTGTGTGAAATAAATGGAATTTTGACTAGAGCAAGGAAGAAATATTTTATATCTTTTATTGATGATGCTACTAGATATTGTTATCTCTATCTTATTAAATCGAAAGATGAGGCACTGTACCATTTTCAAATCTATAAGGCAGAGGTCGAAAACCAACTAGAAAGAATAATCAAACATGTTAGGTCCGATAGAGGAGGAGAGTATCTTTCTAATGATTTCGGTGAATATTGTGTGGAGCATGGAATTATCCATGAAACAACGACTCCCTATTCACCCCAATCTAATGTGGTGGCTGAGCAGAAAAACTGAACACTAACGTACTTGGTCAATGCCATGTTGGACAGTTCGGGTTTATCCAACTTATGGTGGGGGGAAGCCATTTTAACTGCATGTTTTGTGCTGAATCGAGTACCATCATCTAAGGGTGAAATAACCCTGTCTGAAGGATGGAAAGGAAGAAAGTCTGCTATCGGTTTCTTACGTGCATGGGGTTGTTTGGCCAAGGTTAATGTGCCTGCATGTAAGAAACGAAAATTGGGACCAAAGACCGTTGACTATGTCTTTCTAGGATATGCGCAACATAGTGCAACCTATAGATTTTTAGTGATTAGATCCGAGATTCCTGACGTGCACGTTAACACCGTGACTGAATCTCGTAATGCCACATTTTTCGAGGATATTTTTCCAATGAAGGATAGAGTTGCAGGTCGTAGCGAGGCATCTACTAGTTTTACTCCTGGTCCTTCTCTAATATCCGTACCTTGTTCTTACACTGAAAAACCCATTGAGGACGATAGTACAAATATTGTTCCTTGAAAGAGGAAGAGACAAAGGATTGAAAAATCCTTTGGTGATGATTTTACTGTCTACCTCATTGATGATACATCTAAAACACTTTCAGAGGCATATGCATCACCAGATGCAAAGTACTGGAAGGAGGCAGTCCATAATGAAATGGAGTCCATTTTAACAAATGGAACTTGGGAAATATGTGACTGCCCTGTTGGGTGTAAACCTGTTGGGTGTAAGTGGATATTTAAAAAGAAGATCAAACCAGATGGTATAGTCGATAAATATAAGGCTAGACTTGTGGCCAAGGGATTTACCCAAAAGGAAGGCGGGGATTTTTTTCGATACTTATTCACCTGTTGCTAGGCTAACCACAATTTGTGTGCTTGTTACACTTGCTGCGTGTCATGATCTCCTTATCCATCAAATGAATGTGAAGATGACTTTCCTAAATGGCGAGCTCGAAGAGGAGATCTATATGAAGCAGCCTAATGGTTTTATGGTGCCTAGGCAAGAGGACAAAGTGTGTAAATTATGAAAATCCTTGTATGGCCTCAAGCAGGCTCCAAAGCAGTGGCATGAGAAGTTCGATAGAACTATAACCTCAACAGGCTTTGTAGAAAAGACGCTGACACATGTGTGTACTATCGGTTTAGTGGGGGTAAGGGAGTAATACTGAGCTTACATGTTGATAATATATTAATTTTTGCGACTAGTATCGATGTGATAAATGATGTAAAATCATTCTTGTCCCAAAATTTTGATATGAAGGATTTGGGAGTGGCTGATGTTATTCTAAACATCAAAGTGATTAAGGGCGAGAATGAGATTACTTTAAAACAATCTCATTATATGGAGAATATTCTGAGTCGATTTGGGTACTCAGATTCTAAAGCTTCACTAATGCCATATGATCCTAGTTTAAAGATTTGTAAGAATAGAGGACAAGGACTTAATCAGATGAGATATTCTCAGATTATTGGTTCTCTCATGTATCTTGTTGGTGCAACCAGACCTGACATTTCATTTGCAGTAAGCAAATTGAGCAGATTTACTTCCAATCCTGGAAGAGATCATTAGTGTACACTAGAACGTGTAATGAGATACTTGAGAGGTACATCAACATATAGACTTCACTATACGGGGTACCCAGCTGTACTAGAAGGGTATAGTGGCTCAAATTGGATCTCAGATGTTGATGAGATCAAAGACACTAGTGGATACGTTTTCACTATTGGTGGTGCTGTATTTGTGTGGAGGTCTCGTAAGCAGACTATATTGACAAAGTCAACTATGGAAGCATAACTTCTAGCACTTGAGATAGCCACTACAGAGGCAGAGTGGCTGAAACAGCTGTTGATGGACTTGCCATTGGTCGTTAAACCTGTGCTGGCCATTATTTTGCATTGTGATAATCAAAATGTGATCACAATTGTAGGCAATGCAAAAGAAAATTTGAAATCCTCAAGACATGTGAAACGGTGAAGCAAATCCGTGAGACATTTGAGAAATACGGGAGAGATTGCTGTTGAGTATATTAATACTAAAAGAAACCTTACAGACCCTTTTACTAAGGGATTAGCACGTGCTATAATTGAAGAAGCATCAAAGGAAATGAGTTTGAGACCCACGTGATGTTATCATACAATGGTAACCCAGACTATGTGATCGGAGATCTCGTGAAGTAGGTCTTAGGAAAAACAAGTTGTATGGATAACTGGAGAGTACATATTAATTACTCATTTCCGCTAGTAGATGCGTACTCTCAGTACTGAATGGAAGGTTGACTTAATGTCTTAATGTGTTCTAAGGCCTAAATAGGTAAGGTACCGTCCTGCAGGGTATACTTGTAAGAACACACCTATATGAGTTTGACTGTTAGGTCGTAGTCTATGAGATGTGGGCAATCTCATATAAACTCATGAATAGACACGGGAGAAGATCATAATGCTCCAACCTGAGGCATGGCTTTAAGCGGCCTAGTATCAGCGATTCTTTCATGTTAATCTTGCTCACACAAAACTAGCAATTCAAGGCTATGTCCATTGCAAATTTGTGAGTATGTGAATCATGGAATGCTAGGTGCAGCTCAATCCATTATGGGTCTGCACTGCAAAGCTAGTATATTAAAGCGCAAAATTGTTACTTGTAGACCTTGGCTTTTGGTGGGGATTGTTGGGATTTGGCCCTTTTGGGCAGCCCGTTTATGGGCTCATTTATTTGAACTAACTCCCCTGGTGGAAAGCTAAGGTGGTGTGTAGAGGTGGTTGAGACTTTAGTCCTACATTGACCACCTAGATGGTTATTCCCTAATATATATAGTGTCTCTTGTACAGGTTCTCAACATGAGAACAATAAGGGATTAAGGCTGCTACTATGGACACAAAGACAAACGAGCGCACGCGAGCGCGTTTCGCGATTTTACGCGTGTTTAACGCGTGACTTGTGACTTGCGACGTTGCGAGTTCGCGTCATGACGAGTTGTGTACTACTAAGCAGTTATTATTTTTGTGCCACTCATATAAAAAAGAATATTTATCACACCTAGACTGCCACGTCAACATAAGGAGTAATTAGAGGCGTAACTGCAGGCGCACAGTATCAGTGCGTAATGCCTCATAACTGCTCCCATTAGTTGCCTGTTGTTGGATTTCAGGGAGCGGTTTCCTGAAATTATGGCAGATCGAATCTAAGACTATTGGAGACTCGAGTATATAAGGAGACGTCCTGTATACTGGAGGAACACACAACACAAAACGCCTCTCTCGCTAACTACTCTGCGCAGCCGTTTTTTTTTGCCTTGCCGTCCCTTTATTCACCGTGAAGCGGATTGAGGGAGAGCCGTGTCTCCGAACCGACGTTGGTGATCTTAAGACCTGCACGGGTGTCGACGATCAGGTTTCTGCGAAGTGCGCTAGCACGACTGCTCGCAGCACTTTCTGCATCCTCTACATCTTCATCAAGTTTGTCAATTTCATCGTCTACTTCACAGCAGGATGATCTGTAAGTAGATCTCTCGAACTATGGCCGGTTCGATTTACTTGATGAGCGATTTATTTGCATTTGTTTCAATTCTTATTTGTATAGTACTAGCACTGTTTATGTTGATTGCTAGTAGATCTGCTCTAGTCGTTTTGTTTTTTCGGATCATCAAATTAATTGCATGTCATGCTTATTTTGCAACACAATGACCGGCACAAGATCCAGTGGCTGCAGTTGTTATGTGCCTCGATTGGATTGCGCACCTAAACGGACGTACAGCGTGGCATCTACGACTGACTCTAAATGAATATCAATTGTTGGAACCTCCGATGAACTCTCACTCGCCCACACGAACATGAGAACATTTTTTTGACGACGAACATGATGCGTTGAAGCACTTGAATGAGTAAGTGAGATAATATACACAACAATGACGACAAATGCTTCTACCGGCGACGTACGCCGGAGCTTATCTTTATTATATTCAACTCCCTTCACTCAGCAAGCATTAAAGGAGCGTTGGTGACCGGCTCTTTTGGCGTATTGTACACTGGTGACCGGCTCTTCAGCGGGCGGGAGCCACGAACACACACATGCATGCATGCAGCTCACCAGCAATTCTACCGTGACGGAGGACTCAAACAACTCACTAACACATGCAGCTAATTAAGGACGCGGTTTCTCTCCTCACGACGTTAGCTGTTTTATCGTTCTCATCCTATCCAGAAAAAGAAAAAAAAAATTATAGCTCTCAGTCCGACGAAAACTCACGGCAGTTCCTTGCCCAAATCCGGTCGCTATGTTGCCCAACGACGGTATGACTATTTTTTCATTTTGAGCTTGGATATATTGCAGGACGTCGTCTGGCGGGCAGATTCCGATTGGTAATTCGGGGCTGACGAGTTGGCGCACGAATGCCATGATTGCACGGTGGTAAGGCTATCCGCACCAGCGTAATTTAAAACATATATACTATATATATACACTATTTTCTTTCTATTTTTACAGTAAGTACTCTAAACTTCTACTGCGCTACAGTGTATACAGTATGGTTTATAGTGTGCCACTGCGGACGGTCTAAAGGATGTGGTTACTATACACCTGTTCATGCCCACATATTGTACTCTCGTTGATGTGTTATAATCTTATTTGTTGTGAAAATATAATAGTTAAACTGAACATTAATAACGAAACTAATAAAATTATGACACATCAGTGAAAGCATGCATGTGACGAGCACGGAACGGGATTATACAAGCCGCATTCGGAGGAGGACTGGGAGGTAGCGTGGCTGCCGGAGCCACCATCACTTTTAGCCTGGTCCAATGATTGATATCGCTGCTGCATTCTCGCTGTCACTACTCCTTCCTCGCACATTCATACGGTTGTCTCGTTACCACTCAGAAGCTCTCCGTTCTTGGCTTTAGCTCCTTTTTCTGAAGGAGCTATCTAAATTTAGGGTCTGAATTTGAAAAAAAATTAGACACTAAGTAATTAGCAGCTAATTACTATCATTAATCACTAACGTTGTAATTAGTCATTAATCCTTAATCCTTATAGGTCAATAAATCACAAAATATTTGTTATATTATTTTAAAATGAATATAACTTTTACAAATTATAGATTAACAATTAAGAAAATAAACAATAAAAATTAATCATCTTCCTCTGCCCTCTCTTGCACGCTTGCGCGAGCGCCCATACACACGGTCGCCTGACCGCTCAGGCGCATTCAAATTAGGATTGCCGTTTTCTGAATCACATGAGAACTATAAAGCAGCTATCGCCGCTCTTATTTTTGGTTTGTTGGGCGGGCAAAGATAAAAAAGGTGGAATAATAAGATTTTGCCATATGTTAGGACTCATGGACCGTGCGGGAGGAGAGAAGCCGCGTCGGCATCGCTGGCCATGCATTCAGAATTCACGCCTGCGCAGGACTCAGCCATCTAGGAGCAAATCTCACGCCATGGACCGACTACTCTTAATCTCATGCATGCATGTAACTCAACTTGAAGATTAACTCCAGTGACAGGACATGCACGATGGGAAAACACAAGTAATAAATTTAAATGACTGAACGCATCAAGTCATGGACTCATGGATATTTCAATTAGTAATGACAGGTCGTTTGCTTCATTGTCCGCGCGCCTGCTTGACTGACTTAGATGCTCGGCTCTACCCGGAGCGATTGGAGCCTCGAGCACTGAGGCAGCAGGTTTGTTTCATTTCCCTACAGCAGCAACTTGTGCCTTTAATGCGACCGCAGGGGCGGGTGGCGATTCTTCCGTTGGACCACCAGAAAATGAAGTGCCTGGAGACTCCCTTGGCTCTCTCGCAATGAGGAGAGCAAAAGCCCCATCCTCATCTTCAATGGAGCCCCACAATCAACCTCTTTATCAGCGGCGGTGACTAAGTCCGATGGACTACCACGTCGATGTGGTGGCTGGGATCTTGCACTCTTGGTAGAGGTGGTGGCGATGATGGTGACAGCGGAGTAGATGGGTTTAATTGTGGGGTCACTACTTAAGAATCTAAATAGGAGATAAAAAATGGGCAACGAGTTCAAAGGTGATCGTCTCTGATATGGTTAAATGAGACGAGTCTTCAGCAAGTATCTGACATGGTTCGATTAAACGTACAAGAAGATGCGTTACTATACGACCCGTCTCAGTTAAGTAAGTATCTGAGACGCGCTCTCTTCTCTGACAAATGAGAGACGGGCATTATTAGAGTGACTCATCACTACAGAAAACACGATCATTTAGGACGGCTAGTTTTATTTGTGACGGCCAGCTGTCGCAAATAACTTAAATTGTGATGGCATCTCTGTAGCCGTCGCAAATAAGAAGGCCGTCGCAAATAAAGACTAATTTGTGACAGCCAACCCTAGGGCCATCGCAAATAAGGACTAATTTGCGACGGCCAACCCTAGGGCCGTCACAAATAAAGAAACTGTCGTAAATAAACACTTATTTGCGACTCCAAAAAGTATCGTCGCAAGTAAATTCAATTGCGATAGCCATAATATAAGGCCGCAATTAATATAGCCGTCGCAAATAAGGGCTAATATCGGCCCCATCGACCACCGACACCTCATTCTCCTCCACGCCCCCGCCGCCCTACCACGCCCCTGCCGCCCTGCCGCGCCTCCGCCGCCCTGCCGCGCCCCTGCCGTCGGCCCGCCGCCGCGCCCGTCACCAGCCCCCCGCGACCCCGCCGCCCCTGCGCCCCCGGCCCCGCCGCGCCCCTGACGTCGCCGACCCGCCACCCCCCGCCGCCAGCCGTGCCCCCGTCACCGACCCATCGCGACCCCGCCGCGCCCCGACCCCCTGCGCCCTTGGCCCCTGCGCCCTCGGCTCCTGCGCTCCCGGCCCCTGCGCCCCTGACCCATGCGCCCCCGGCCCCCCGCCGCTCTGGCCCCTGCACCCCCGGCCCCCCGACGCCCACGGCCCCTGTGCCCCGCAGCCCCCGTCCCCCCGCCGCCCCTGGCCCCTGCGCCCCCGGCCCTGCCGTGCCCCCCGCGCCTGACGTCACCGCGGCGGGGTAGTATTTTCAGTTTTTTTTTAAATAAAAAAACCTTTTTTGCGATGGCTTTTTATACAGTACCATCACAAATAAGGTTCCAGGCCGTCGCAATTAAGCCTTTGTAATTTGCGACGACCAGACCGTCGCAAATAGCCTCGTGTGTCCCGTAGGAGGACACGTGGGGCCCTGCCGGCTGAAATTATTCGCGACGGCCTGACCGTCACAAATAGGAACTAAATTCCGACAGCCTGACCGTCACAAATACATGGGTGGGGCCCACCAGCCCCCAGACAATAACTTACGACGGCTTTTGTAGGCCGTCACAAGTAGCCTTAATTGCGACAGTGGCCATCGCAAATAAGCTTAATTGCGACGAATTATTTGCGACGGCCAAAAACAGTCGCAAATAAGAGAAGCCATCGCAAATAGCTTATTTGTGACGGTATTTTTCTTATTTCCTGTAGTGCATATCTGTATTGTAACTGAGACGAGCTTTCCTTGGCTCCCATCTCGTTTTCTGAATGAAGCGGGCGCGTCTCCCATAACCACTGGCCTGGCGCGTTTCCTTTAGTCAGGAAAGCGGGCTCGTCTCCCATTCCCTCTATAGAGAGACGAGCGTTAAATAGGTTCGTCTCGATTTTCTATTGTCCTTATACGAGCTCTCACCTATGGTAGAGCAAGTAGCTATCAGATCTTCCCTGTTCTTTCTCTCTTTGGAGGTGCCCTTCCAAAAATCTTGCGGTGATTATCAGTGGCCCTTAAAAAAAAGGTTAGTCCTCTCTTCCTCTCTTGTTCCTTACTATTTTTTACCCCTTTAGATCTTGACTATTAGTGGCTTTGAAATTCTTTGATTTAGCTCTTCTTTTCTGTACGTAGATATTGTCTGGTCGAAGTTGGATGTATGAGCTACGCCTTTGCAATGAATATATCAAAAGGGTATATGCATTTATCAATTTCGTGAAGAAATACATGTTGGACAACATTAGATAGACTATTTGTTGTTCTTGCAAATATTACAATAATGAGAAGAGATATCCCAAGATGAAGTGTTGAAGTCATATTTGATCACGCATGGATTCATGGTGGATTATTGATGTTGGAAAAAACATAGGGAGGAGGGGATTAATGAAGCAGAAATGAGATATTCATATCTGGAGATGGAGGCCCCAACCAGTGTCGAAGAAGATCACGACGACAATGTGAACGAGTCAAATATATCAGGATTCACCGATGACAATATTGAGTTTCATGTGCATAACATAAAGAAGATGGTACGCAATGTCGAGATCCATGGCGACGATGATTAGTTAGTAATGATGAACTTGCAAATACAAGAAGATGATTGAAGACTCAAATAAGCCATTGTATCATAGTTGACCAGACTGTTTGTGATGGTAAAACTTTTTCAATTAAAGACGAGCAATGGATGGAGTGATTTTAGTTTTAAGGAATTGTTCACGCTTATTAAGGACATGTTACCCCAAGGCAACGCAGTCCCTACGAAAGTTTATGAGGCAAAACAGATAATCTGTTCACTGGGTTTCGAGGTCGAAAAAATCCACGCGTGCAAGAATGATTGCATTCTATATCGTGGACCTGGGCACGAAAATCTCGAGAAATGCCCTATATGTGGAGTCGACCTATTCAATTGTAGGAAAGATAACGTTGATGACGAGAACTACAATAGAAGAAAAAGAGGCCCTAAAAAGGTATTTTGGTACTTTCCTATCATTCCTCGTTTGAATCGTTGGTTTACAAACAAGGAGTCAAAATTATTGCGATGGCACAAAGAGAAGCATAAGAAGGATGCTGGAATGATAAGACATCCTGCTGATGCCACACAGTGGGAAATATTGATTCATGAAATCCCGAATTTGCCACTGATTTGAGGAATATTAAGATCGTAATGAGCGCCGACGACATGAATCCTTTTGTGAATAGTAGCACACATAGCACATGGCCAATTGTGCTAACAATTTGTCAGAACTGATACTGGGGCCACAACAATCTGGGAATGACATCGAAATTTTTTTCATGCCTCTAGTTGAAGATCAAAAGCAGTTGTGTTACAATGATAGGGTGTAGGTCTGAGATGATCACAAGCTTGAATACTTTTGTCATAAAGCCATTTTATTTGTGACTGTTAGTGATTTTCCAGCGGCACGTAACTTGTCTGAACAGAGTAAGAAAGTAGGTTGCAGATGGTTACATTGTTTGAAAGAAAAAGACTCACAATATTTGAGCGAGTCACGAAAAATAGTGTACATGAGACATCAATGCTACATTCTAATGAAGCACTCGTTTCGAAGTATGAAGGATAATTTCAATGGTAACACAGAGAAGAGGCATCCTCCACCTCATCTCACGGGTCATGAAGTCTATAAAATGGTCAAGGATATCCATGTTTTCTTTGGTAAGTGAAAAAGTACCGGTAAATATGACATGTGGAAGCAGCAATCAATTATTTGGTAGCTACCGTATTGGAAAGATTTAGACGTCCATCATTCGATTCATGTGATGCACGTTGAGAAGAATGTGTGCGAGAGCCTACTCGGGACATCGCTTAACACAGATGGGAAAACTAGGAACTATGGACATGCACGAGCAGATCTAAAGAAAATGGGAATTAGGCCTATTGTGGCTTGATGACTCGGCAAAAGGAACGGAACTACCAACATCATGCATCGCCCTTTCAAAAAAATGAGAAGAAAGAGTTTTGTGGTTCTTGAAAAATGTGAAGTACCATCCAGCTACTCGAAGAACGTAGCTTATTTCATTTCTAGATCTAAAAGTAGCTCCCGGTGTAAAGTTATATGATTCCCATGTATTGCTTAATCAGGTGATTGTTGTTGGAATTCAGAATATCCTACCAGTCAATATTCGGGAGGCTATAATGAACTTTTGTTTTTTTCTTCAATGCAATTGGTCAAAAAGTACTTTGTGAAGAAGATCTCGAGTCATTGGAAAAAAGGCACTATGAAACTTTATGCTTCCTTGAGATGTATTTTCCACCTGACTTTTTCGACATCCGCGTCTGTCGATACCCTGCAGACCGGGTACCCCTTCATACAAGGAAGAAAAGGAGGCTCTGACAACCTGCAGCTCCGAACCTAGCCTCCCCGCTGAGGAGAGGTCTAGTGCTGCCATGCGTCCCGACGACAACAGACCTAACCTCCCTGTCGAGGATAAGTCCGGTGCTACCATGCGTTCCGAAGACACCGGACCTAGCCTTCCCGCTGAGGAGAGGTCCGGTGCTGCCACACATCCCCAGGACTCCGGACATAGCCTCCCCGCTGAGGAGAGGTCCAGAGCTGCCACACGCATCCCGCGGTTCCAGAAGGTGACGTGTGCCCTAAAGACCGCATTAACGCGCCATCAATACATCATTAATGCGTTATCAAGACTGCGACTTCAAGACAGCATCAAGACTCATTAACATGTCATTAAGACATGTTAATGCACTATCAAGACACATTAACATGCCATCAAGGCCTGTTAATGTACTCTCATGACTAATTAACCCGGGGCCACCTGTCGGGCCCCGGTCATAATGTACGCTGTCGGACCTTGACCTATAAAAGGACTGAGCAGCCATGAACTAGGGAAGCACTTTCACACTTTGCTCATATGCAGCTCACGCTCACTATGGGTTGTGCACACACAATACAACACTACCCCCAGTGGATGTAGGGTATTATGCCTCCCGGTGGCCCAAACCACGTAAAAATCCCCTGTGTTCATCTAGCTCGTAGTTCCAAGAAATTCGCCCCTCCTAAAAAGAACCTTCGCGGGCTGCTCCATAGAAGGTCCGGGGGAAGTGTCGTTTGTAGACTTCGACCCCTTCATACAAGGAAGAAAACGAGGCTCCGACAACCTGCAGCTCCGGACCTAGCCTCCCTGCTGAGGAGAGGTCCGGTGCTGCCACGCGTCCTGATGACATTGGACCTAACCTCCCCGTTGAGGATAGGTCCGGTGCTGCCATGCATTCCGACGACACCAGACCTAGCCTCCTTGTTGAGGAGAGGTCTGGTGCTGCCACACATCCCAAGGACTCTAGACCTAGCCTCCCCGTTGAGGAGAGGTCCGAAACTGCCACGTGCATCCCGCGGTTCCGGAAGGTGACTTGTGCACTCAAGACCGCATTAACGCACCATGAACACAACATTAATGCGTTATCAAGACCGTGACTTCAAGACGGCATCAAGACTCGTTAGCATGTCATTAAGACATGTTAATGCACCATCAAGACACATTAACATGCCATCAAGTCCTGTTAATGTACTCTCATGACTAATTAATCCGGGGCCACCTATCGAGCCCCAGTCATAATGTACGCTGTCAGACCTTGACCTATAAAAGGACCAAACAACCATGAACTAGGGGGAGGACTCTCACATTTCGCTCATACGCAGCTCACGCTCACTATGGGCTGAGCACACACAATACAACACTACCCCCCCGTGGATGTAGGGTATTACTCCTCCCGACAGCCCGAACCACGTAAAAAACCTCCGTGTTCATCTAGCTCGTAGTTCTAAGAAATTCGCCCCTCCTAAAAAGAACCTCCTCGAGCTGCTCCATAGCAGGTCCGGGGGAAGTGTCGTTTGTAGACTTCGTCATTTTGGCACGCCAGGAAGGGGGGCACTTTTCTGGATCGACGAGCCTCACCTCGATGTTGAATCTTTAGTCCATCGTTGGCTCTTCTCGAACCTCGCACCATGAAGGGAGTAGAGAAGATGATGCCACTTCCCGTTTCATAGCGGGCTTACCCGACGGACGCATGCTCCGTGTTCTAGTGGCTATTGCTGTCACCACTCGACGGCTTTCTACCACCACCTCCGCAAGTGGGAGGTCCAAAGTGTACAACCTGCTTAGCCTGGTCTTGCAAATTTTTTTTAATAATATACGATTTTGAAACGTTTTTAATATAAACAACACACAAAATGAAAAATTTTCAAAACTAACCCACCTTCGTATGTGTCACATACGAAATTTAAATTTCGTATGTGGCACATACGAAATTCAAATTTCGTATTTGCCACATACGAAATTCGTTTTAAGCTGACGCAGGTATGTTTTATTGGGATTTGAACCTCAGTTTTGAAATATTTAGAGGTACAATTGCTCCAAATTGTTATAACATAAATTATAGTACTAGTTCTGGTGAGAATAAGGAATAGATTTCCTATATATTTCGTCCATTTAATTGAGAGATATTGATTTTTGAAGTTGGTATTACGATCACAAAAACTGAATGATTGTGATCGTATTACACAATTCAATATTCAATAACTTTTGATTCCCAATACTAAAACTATATGTTCCTCATTGCATAAATAACTTCACAATCTACTCTACATTTTGTATTTTGAAAACACTTTCAAATTCTTACTCTAAATATTTCAAAACTGAGGTTCAAAACTCAATAAAACATACCTGCGTCAGCTTAAAACGAATTTCGTATGGGGCACATAAGAAATTTGAATTTCGTATGTGCCACATACGAAATTTAAATTTCGTATGTGCCACATACGAAATTTAAATTTCGTATGTGACACATACAAAGGTGGGTTAGTTTTTGAAATTTTTTTATTTTGTGTGTTGTTTATATTAAAAACGTTTAAAAAACGTATATTAATAAAAAAATTCCTGGTCTTGCACCCTAAGCCGGTGCCCCGTGACCCTAAGCATGTACACTTTACCTCATGGCTACTTCCGCAACCACGCGACGACTACTTGCGACCACGACAACAATGATGCCACCAGGTACGTGTGACGTATCTAGTCTCCTTGGTTATTTTCTATTTTGGAATCCCATGGCGCTGATTGGTCACTCCCATGAAAAGCTAATGCCGATAGAGGGTCCGAAGTATGCTATCTGCTTAGCCTAGTCTTGCACCCTAAGTATGCGCACTCTACCTTTCTTGCGGCTGAATACTGAAGGTCTGGAGTGTGCTACCTGCTTAGCCTGGTCCTGCACCCTAGGTATGCACACTCTACCTTTCCAATGTTGTGGCTGAGTACTGGGGACCGGACGTCTCCCGAAAGACTAATGTCAGCGGGAGGTCAAGAGTGTGCAGACTGCTTAGCCTGGTCGTGCACCCAAAGTCATGCCCTGTGACCCTAAGCCAGCGCACTCTTCCTCCCCAGCACTACGGTTCAGTACCGGGGACTGAAAGGCACATGCTCCTGGACAAAGAAATAACCAAAATCCAGATATTGTCACCATGATCACATAATTATGCTTAAATATTATGCATATTATTCCTTTTTTTTGCTCTGTTACTTCTTTATGTTTGCCCGCAGTGGGAATTGTGCTATCCTGCTGCAGACGGACAACCTGAAGTACCTGTGATGTCTTTGGGTATTTCTGGTAGTTTCTCATTTGGGATCTCGTGCCCGCTGAATGGTCTACTCGCCTAAAATACAACGCCAATGATAGGTCCAGAGTAGGCTAAAGACTTAGCCTGGTCCAGCACCCTAAGTACGCTACTTTACCCATTATGGTGTTGCACCACAGTAAGGCAGGTCCGGACAGCACACGTTCCTGGGTGAGGCGGCAATCAGTACCCAGATATTATCGCACTGAATTACTCAGGCCCCGTAGCCCAGCTAAGGACCATAAGCCACAAAAAAATTGAGGGCAGGAAGATTGTATCCAATGAGCACTATTACTCTTTGTGTTGTCACTCTTGTGCAGGACTTCACCCTTTTTTGGGCTCTGCCATCAGACCTCAACCACCGGCACCGGGAACTTCCTAGGGGGCCCACCATCGACGTTCTTAGCGTCAAAAGTGGATGCTTCCGCACCTTCACCAAGCTCTGCCGTCGGACCTCAAGCTCTGACACTAGAACCTTGCAGGGGGCCCACCATCAACGTTCTCATAGTTGATGGTGGACGCTCCCGCACCTTCACCAAGTTCTGGTACCTCCAAGGGAGATAACCGTCGACGTTAATGATTGTGGCCCCACCTCCAGGATCGTGGCCTCTCCCGATGTGGGCCTGGGGGCCACTTTCGATACCCTGTAGACCGGGTACCCCTTCATACAAGGATGAAAAGGAGGCTCCGACAACCTGCAGCTCCAGACCTAGCCTCACCGCTGAGTAGAGGTCCGGTGCTGCCACGCTCCCGAGGAAACCAGACCTAACCTCCCCGTTGAGGATAGGTCTGGTGCTGCCACACGTTCCGACGACACCGGACCTAGCCTCCCCGCTGAGGAGAGGTCCGGAGCTGCCACGCGCATCCCGCGATTCCGGAAGGTGATGTGTGAACTCAAGACCGCATTAACGCGCCATCAACACAACATTAATGCGTTATCAAGACCGCGACTTCAAGACGGCATCAATACTCATTAACATGTCATTAAGACATGTTAATGCACCATCAAGACACATTAAAATGCCATCAAGGCCTGTTAAGGTACTCTCATGACTAATTAACACGGGGCCACCTGTCGGGCCCCGGTCATAATGTACGCTACCGGACCTTGACCTATAAAAGGATCGATCAACCACGAACTAGGGGGAGGACTCTCACATTTTGCTCATACACAACTCACGCTCACTATGGGCTGAGCACACACAATACAACACTACCCCCTGTGGATGTAGGGTATTACGCCTCCCGGCAGCCCGAACCACGTAAAAATCCTCCGTGTTCATCTAGCTCGTAGTTCCAAGAAATTCACCCCTCCTAAAAAGAACGTCCGCGGCTGCTCCATAGCAGGTCCGGGGGAAGTGTCGTTCATAGAATTCGACAACGTCCATTTCACAACTCATCTTATTAAGGAGATAAAACTACTTGGCCCTGTGTATCCTTCACAAGATGTATCCATACGAGAGATTCAACGGCATACAGAAGTACTTTGTTAGCTTACCTTGGGGGCAGCATGGTACAAGGATACTGTACAGAGGAAGCTATAGACTGGGCTCCGAACTACACTGACCCGAGTAACCTGATTGGTGTTCTCAAGTCTCATCATGAGGGGAGGCTCACAGGAAAAGGGACCTTTGGGAAGAAGGCTATAGCTCCAGATCCACATTTATTCTTCTGCACTAATTTCCACGTGTTGCAACAGATGTCCACTGTGTCGAAGTACTTTGATGAGCACAAGGAGGTGCTGCGAGGAGACAATCCTTCCCGCAATGAATCATGGTTAGCAAATGAACACAGGAGAAAATTCATTAACTGGCTCCGGGATCAAATTTCTCACTCATCGGATACTCAAAAAAGTGAATACCTAAAAAAGTTGGCTCGTGATCCTATATTCACAGCTATTACATATCAAGGGTATGAAATAAATGGATACATGTTCTACACTGTAGAACAAGATAAGAAATGCACGTATCAAAATAGTGGTGTCCGTGTTGATGCTTATGATGCTACGCGCCAAGACAAAAACATGTACTATGGTCAAATACAAGATATCAGGGAGCCTGACTTTCAAGAATTCAAGATTCCTCTTTTCCGTTGCAGTTGGGTTGATGGAATCAAAGATGTTGTAAAAGACAAGTACGGGTTCACTAGCATTGATCTTAACTGTCAAGGATATAATTCGGAGCCTTTCGTGTTAGCAAAACACGTTGCTCAAGTGTTCCATGTTCCAGACATAACAAATAAAAGACTTAAGGTGGTCATACCTGAAAAACGACGAATCATCGGAGTCTAGAATGCCGTCGATGAGGAAGAGTTTGAGAAATTTGAAGAGATTCCTCATTTTATCACCTCGATGATCAAGCCAAGAATACCATCAGCCAAAGAAGCTCCTTACTTGCAGAACGGCCACCATGAAAAAGTCAAGAATTTCAAAAAACCAAGACCGCAACGTAAAGTACCAAATTGATTGTGTGTAATATGCTCAATATATGAAAATATGGTCAATTGAGTGAAAAATTGACTTCATTTGGATATTTGTGTTATATATGATCAAATGTGTGAAAATATTGTCATTTGAGTGAAATTTTAACTTTCATTGGTCATATGAGCTCTGTTTCTCATGGAGAAGTATTGATGTCTTGTGTTCTGTTTCTCATGGAGCACTACTGAATATGGCACTTGCTCGAAAATGGGAGACGCGCTCTAAGTACGTGATGCGAGACGAGCCTCACAATGGCGTGTCTCGCATGCGGCTGTGATGTGCCACGGTGAAGATCTTTTGTCCCACCTCAAAATCTGAGCATATTGCAACGATCATAGAAGCCGGCGTGGCATTGTGAAAGATGCCACAAACGATGTTCACCCATCAGCGCACGCCTCGTCGCGTGCTGTGGGGGTTTGTGCTAATGTGTGAACAGCAGTATGTGCAAGACCACAAAGACTTAATGCGAGACGTGCCTTACACTAAGGTCGGAGTGCTTCGAATTCTACGCGCACATTAATTCAAGAGAAAAGAGACAAGCTCTTAGCAAGTGCGTCTCTAATATGGGCGTTCATACCTGTTGGACCTAATTATTCTTTTTGTTGAAGCAAAAGGGAGACGCGCTCAGCGGTGGCTCTTCTGAGGCACGTCTCCGATTGTTGCCCTAAGGTACTTTTAGCTCTCTCGCGCGCTCTTTTCCCAACACTTAGCAAAAGTTTTCGATACTTTAGCTCTCGTGCGCTGATCACTTTTTGCCCTAGAAACCTTCGCCGTGTCGAACCCAGCCGCGTTGGTCCACTTCCCCGGAGCTCGTCGCCGCCTCGGCACTGCACTCTTGGTCATTCGCACTGCCGCCGTTGACCTCGACTCCTCCTCGACCTCAGCACTGCCCTAATAAGGTTTGTTCGCGCTTTGGTTGGAGTCGAAATGGTCCACGCTTTGGTGGTTCACCAGTCAATGTTTAATATATTTCTGGAGTACTACGCTTAGAGTATTACACTTTGGCTAGTACCGGTCAATGTTTAGTATATTTACGAAGGTCTCGAGGTGTATTTTTCCGGAGCTATTGTCTTTACCTATAACTCGTGTGATAGACTTGTGACACCCTATTATTTAATGATTGTTTGGTTGTGTCAGATTGCTTTGAATTTTCCTTACACATTGCACATAGATCTTTTTCTTATTAGGGTACAAATGTCATGAGAGAATTTGCTCCCTTATGTGACTGTTTGTGTAAATGTGACAGAAATTTTATAATATTTTATAGGCTTTCAGTGAATTTTATTTAATTTAATGATGTCTCAGTCGTAGCATTAGCAACATATTAAAGAGGAGGCTCAATAGCAAACTCATGAAGAGACTCCACAGCAGACTCATGAAGAGGATGCATCTGCCTCTGGTAAAAGCAGAAAGAAAAGGTCGCGGACGATGTGGCTAACAAACGTTGTAACTGTTGATGAACGGACATTTGTGCTCATTTTCATCAAAATTTATATTTACGAGTTTGTTTCGATACGTCCGATGTATATATACAATAATGGTTGTGAGAAGTACAGTGTTATGTAACATTACAAAACGCCTGTGATAAAGAGTCTTCACAGACGGATTCATGAAGGTTAAGATCGCCTGTGATAACTTATTTCATAGGGGGTTTTAGTTTCCGCCTGCGAAAATTGCAGATTATCACAAGCTCTTTGTTTCAGACAGTTTTGAAATTGCGTGCGATAATACATTTGGAGCCGCTTGAGATGAAGTTTATTGTAGTTGTGAATATAGGACATTTTGGTTGATTTTCTAGTAGCAACGTGTGTGTTGTTTCCTTGCAAGAACTTTCTTTCCATGATCAAAACTACAGGTATGCGGTATTGCTAGATGCCATTGTCTATCGGTAATATTTCGTCCATCTGGTCACATCTTACCGAATTTTTTTTATGAATCTAAGCGAGAACTCTGTATCAAAACTCCCCAAAAAAACACCCAAAAACTTGTGTACCAAAACATGGGTCTTTTAAAAACTTATGCCCCTGATTGAGATGCATAGTTTCTCTGCCGATTCCAGTTAGTTGAAAGGTTTTATAATACTTGTTTAAATTGCAAACCCACCTAACAAAAAAAAACGCACAAAGAAGACACTGACTCATGTTGGTTTTTTTACCCTAACTCATTCAGGTGACTGCTGGACATCAGTGATACTATTTCATCATGTGATAGTATTTTGTCATGTTTATGAATTTAAGTATTTTGTATCATCTGTCAAATAAAATATAATAAGAAACTAGCTTAGAATTAGTAAATACAAATATAAGAAAATCATCATCAGCAATTTAAACATTTCTGAAATGACCGGTATATTCTAAAGCAGGCTACTAAACACTTAGCTTATTTTCACAACTGTTTTTTCTTTAGATAGCTGCTTCTTATAACAGCGAAAAATAAGTTAATTTTTCAACAAGTTTTAGCTGTGCTAAACAGAGCATGATGAGCAAACACAACTAACTAATGTAAATTGCTGAATGCATCAAGTCGTGATTATTTTTCCGTCAATCCCCGCTAGTGCCACCACTAATCTTGACTTGCCATGTCTACGCGTCATCACAGGAGACTTGACTCATTGTCCGTCATCGTCACTAGGAGCCCATATTCTACCTCGCTCGGGCTGTCGTGCACTCCTTGTAGCCGGAGTTGATGTTTCTGCTCCCTACTGTCTTCATCGACGCGGCCATCATTACGGCCACCACCATGTTTCACGTGGCCATCGTCAATTGCATCATCTCTCGTTGCACGCACCACCATATCCTTTTTTGATGACATAAGGCATCGATTGCACCGTGCTCGGATTCAAGATCGGGTCAATGCCTCGTCCTCACCGGAGCAATGACTGGCACAAGATCCACTGGCTGCAGTTGTTATGTGCCTCGATTGGATTGCGCACCTAACCGACATATGAATGCGGCTTTGGTGCTCCCATTCAGTGCTCCCATATGTACTCCCATTAGGTGATACGTTTTTATTGGTTTAACTTTTTCATATGGGGTCCAGTCACCTCATAGCGAACTAATAGAATCACGCCACGTCATGGGAGTACACTCGGGAGCACCAAGTTGGGAGCACCGAAGCCCTATTCCCGCCATATAGCGTGGCATCGATGACTGACTCTGAATGAATATCAATTGTTGGAACCTCCGATGAACTCTCACTCGCCCACACGAACATGAGAGCATTTTCTTGACGACGAACATGATGCTTTGAAGCACAAACTTGAATGAGTAAGAGAGATAATATACACAACAATGACGACAAATGCTTCTACCGGCGACATACGCGGGAGCTTTTCTTCTATCTACTATTATCTAAAAATAATCAAGTTATTAATGACTAGACGAAACCAAGAAATAACCCCTTATGTGCGAAATTATAGAAGATCCTCTTTAAGATCAAACAATTCCATCGAATTGAGTATGACTGTATGTGTGATAGCATCTACTATACCAAAAATATCAATGAACCCAATTCTTGCAATTGCCCTATATTAGATGACTTGTTGGAACTACGTCCTTATCTTTCTTGTCTATTACTTGCTGCTGCGATGGAAGCTTGTTGACACGAATCCTAACAGGGTGGAATCCTCATATTGTCAAATGCGCTTATTAGATTCAACTCCCTTCACTCAGCAAGCATTACAGGAGCGTTGGTGACCGGCTCTCTTTTGGCGTATTGTACACTGGTGACCGGCTTTTCAGCGGACGGGAGCCACGAACTAACACATGCATGCATGCAGGTCACGAACAATCACTACTAACAAACGGCTTCAAACGTATTATCACACGCGGTTTCTAAACCGCCTGAAACGAAGAGCTTGTGATAATCTGCAATTTCATAAGCGGAGAAGTGAATCCGTCTGTGAAGACATATTATCACATGCGGTTCTTTACTTAGCTAGCCACCTGTGAAGACATATTATCACAGACGGGTCGTGTAGCATATATAACCGCCTGTGATAATTGTGTTATCACAGACGAATCTTTACCTACGACAAGCCGTCCGTGGAGATATTTTATCATAACCGGTTTGTACCATAACAATAACCGCCCGTAAAAATTAGGTTATCACAGATATTTCTTTACCTATATCTAGTCGCCTGTGATAATGATTTTTCACAGGAAGGTCCAGCCGTTAGTAAATAACCGTCTGTGATAAGGTATAATCTCTGCAGCACTAGCTGCTGTTATTTCTAATTTACATGTCAATTCAATATAATCACATAAGTCAACAATATCATCACAGAAGTAAACAGTATAATCACAGAAGTCATCTCACATAAGTCAATTTCACTAAAACAATATACATATGTACAAGTTACACATACAAGTCATCTCATAGTTTACTAGTTTCACTAAAAACTGTTTCTATTGGCATAGTCGCAAAGTTCTGGTACATCAGCTATTACACCATGCTCATCAAAGAACTCTCCTCTTTTGTGCAAAATTTCGCGACGCACAAACTGACACAGTTCAACAACAATTTTGTCAGCTCCTCCACCAGGCATACTTCTACAAACCGGCCATTCTTCGTTCACATTCTTCGTGTGCTGCAATGAAACACATAACAAGGTTAGAATATGTTTGTTTGAATAATCTCAAAGTATAGATCAAATTGAGAGTATACAAGAATTTATTTCGTATTTTCGGAGCAGTTGTACTATGAGCAACTGAATTTTAAAGTTGGAATCAAAATCTTAAAATAATGAATTTCAAAAGTAAGAAAATAAGATATCGACATTAAGGATAACTTACATCCTTACGATTCACTCTATATTCGCTGGTGGCTCGAAGATGCTCGCATACATAATACTCGCATAAGACACTCCCAGCAGGTTGCTTCGGACAAACATAATATGTTTTAACGTCCAATGCATTCTTATTAGGAGGTCTCTGACCATCAAGCCGTTTTGTGTAAAACCGCCAAGCGCTGTAATACAAGAAATGTCCTATAAAACTTGTCAACACATTCTAAATGTGTGTAAATTAAAAGTATCAAATAAATGTACAATTTCAAAATGGAAAGGAAATCTTTGTAACGATCTGGTGGGTAATCGGCTGAGTCCAAGACTGTTGCCAAACCCTACGTTGGCTTGATGAAGATCATTATGTAGTGGTTACTACACACATACAAACACACGTGTTGAGTTAACAATTAGCAATAATTGCTATTTCAATGTCATGTGTCGAACTTACTCGAAATGGTACAGAGCCTTTACGAGGTCCTTGCCGTCTCTCACAAAGTTAAACATTGCATGTCCTATGTAAGCTGCAACTTATGTCCTTCTATCCTTCTTAAGTTTTGCGATTGATTTTTCAAATTCTTTTTTTTTTTCATGTGCTTGAACTGTACTGAGTTATGATCCGCCTTGACGTCGAATAGCGTCTTTGTAATCCGTGTAGGGTCAAAGATAACTGTCTTGCAGTTCATCTTTTCATTATCCGTGTATTGCATCCTATTGAAGGAGTCCAGAATTGTTATAATCTCATGAAATGTGTATGCGTGTAGTAAGAAAAGCTAATGCAAAATATTATAGGCACTTACAAGCACCAGACGAGTAGCAGGTTGATTTCGAGCATGCCCCGATGGAAAATGGTATACAACTCTTCAAATAAAATGACTCGTTTATCTGCTCCAGTGCTCCAGAATGCATCTTTTGGAACACAAAATGTGATGCAAGAAAGATCATATTTTGTTTTGGCAGTGATGTACCATTCGTGCATTCTTTTGAGTGGGCCAGGTTGTTTGCTAAGTTGTACGGATGTCATGAACGACTTTGGATATTGGAACTTATGGTTTAACTAAAGTCGTCCGCCTATTCTACATGACACCGTCTTCTTCCCACTCCTCGACATCTTCTAATGCTGGCTCATGGAACAATATGCACTCGATTTTCTAATATTTTCCTTCATATTTTACAAATACTTTGACACTTCTGATGAAGGTTTCTTAATTTCATATGAGCTAACTTCGATAGGCACTGATGATCGAGGAGTAGTTCTCAGAAGTTGGACACTGGGTTGTTATTGAAACTGTTGTTCAACTGATTGCTCTTTACCCCAGCAGCTGGCTCTAGTACTACTTCAAGTTGTTGCTCAATTGGTTGCTCTTTACTAGCAACAGCTTGCTCTGGTACTGCTTGAAGTTGTTGTCCAACTTGTTGCTCTTGGTTATCTTTACTAGCAAGGTTACTATTATCCTTGCTGAGACATGGGGGGGGCGGGTGGATCTTCCTGGACTGGGAGTGGATCTTCGTGTACTTTCGCCTTAGAAGACGGGGTTGCAGTATTTTGAGATGCGATGGGGCTAGAAATCGGCTCATCATCCAATACGATATTGCGTCGGTGCCAAATGATTAATTGGTTGACAGAGTGCCCCAGAGTCGCAATCCCCTCATGTGTGATGTGGTCTATTTCATAATCTTCATAATCATTATCAATGATTTGAAGAACATGCACCACAACATAATACTACTAAAGTGGATTGCCTTTGAAGTCACGATTAGCCTTTGCCAAAGTAGTGGTTGAAAGTGCATCTAGGATCCCCGTGGGTTTTGGATGATTGATGATGACAATTAAGTAACTAATGAGCTAAGTGATCTTAAGCACAGGTGTGGACTCAAGTTAATTCAAAAACCCTCAAAAAGTAACAGGATGAAAACATCGGTGTCAACTCAAAAAGAAGAAACTAGGATTTCTAGCGTGTTGAGTTTGGACTAGCAATAAATGTATGAGGATGTGTGTGTAAATTACATTGAGATCAAGTTGGGAGCTCAAAGCGGGTTATAGATCAAAACATATTGAGAGAAGAGTGTTAGAGTGGTCTGGAAGGAGAGGTCGGACTAGTCCGTGCTGGTGGCCGGACTAGTCTGCTCCTGGCAATACTAGTCCATTTTCAGGCAGACTAGAAGGGTCTGACTGACTTCGGACTAGTCCGTAGTGGGACGGACTAGTCTGGGGTAGTCATGGAGTGGGTTTTCGGGACCAAGTCCCAAAACCCCGGACTTGTTCGTTTTAGTCCGGACCAAGAGGTCCTGACTGAGATTGGACTAGTCCGCCCTGGGGGCTGGACTAGTCCGGTTTGGTGAGAGTTGGGTACTTCAGCGACTAAGTCTGGGAGGCCGGACTAATCCGCCCTGGGGGCCGGACTAGTCCGTGGTCTCTAGACTAGTCCGTTTTCACATGGAATAAAAGGTTCTGTGTGAGATTGGACTAGTCCAGTTTGGACCGGACTAGTCCGTTATGAAGTGACTGTTTGAATTTGATTTTGGCGGCTAGCGTGACGATTGCCACGCAATGTGGCAGTTGTCAGGGACATCAATGGTCCCAAAGGACGGACTAGTCCGGGCCATAGGCCGGACTAGTCCACCCATCTGCTGAGGTCAGCAGGATGGGCCTGGAACCTCTCTAAATAGGGGATCCCCGGATTCATTTGAAAAACTTTGAAACCCTAGCGCCGCCGCAGCAAACTTTGAGCCTTCAAAAGCCTCCTTCTTGCCTACCTTCCCTCTAAAACTAATTCTTGTGTGGATTAGGGTTTGGTGAGGTGAAGAAGAGGAAGAACACCGCTCTAGGCTCTCGGTTTGATCTCTTGCACTTGTTGAATCTTTGTGATCTGTGGCTTGAGTTGTTCTTTGTGATTTGTGATCATATTTGTGTGTGAGCCTAAGATTGTGAGAAGCCCCAATGAATCTTGCATTCACCCTTGTGATAGTGGAGAACCAGTTTGGCCCTTGTGGCAAACTCAGCGAGGGAAGGGTTGTTGAACCCGGTCCTTCGTGGGCTCCTCAACGGGGATGTAGATTCCTGTGTGGGATCGAACCTCGGGATAAAATCCTTGTGTCCCTTGTGTACTTCTCTTTCATTTATCGCTCATTGCTTCTAGGGTTAGCTTTACCATTTTTGTTCACCGTTCTTGTTTCACTGTGATCCTTAGCTTCATACTTTCTTTATAACTTGTTAAGGTTCACTGAATCATCCTAACACTTTTCGCATCACGAAAATCCAACTAAAACCTGTTAGAAACTCTTTTTAGGTTTTCCCTGCAGGAGGACCGGACTAGTCTGCCCCTAGACCGGACTAGTCCGCCCCCTACGCACTGATTTCGTTTTATTGAGTCATTTCAGGTCGATTAGCCTATTCACCCCCTCTAGGCAACTTTCAATTGGTATCAGAGCAAGGAATCTCCCAAAGAGTCTAACAACTCGGAGAGAAGATGGTCGGAGTGGGGTATGATGAAGTCTCGACCAATGAGATCCAAGCAACCCGAGATGAGATGATTGTCTACCAAGACAAATCGACGGATGAAGAAGAAACTCGACAGCTCAAGGCGAAACTTTGAGAAAAGTTGAAGATTCCAAAGGTTGCCACTTCGACCTCTACAACGGGTGGCACGACCCACTACAACCAACAAGGCTACAACTATGAACGCCTTGTCTCCAACAACCACTACCTTTCCATCCCATTGGGGAAGCCTCCCCAATTCGATGGAACTGACTACGGGATGTGGAAGCACAACATGAAGATCCATCTCGTGTCACTCAACCCTTCATTGTGGCAAATTGTGTTGACCGGGGTGCACATCCCAAAGAATGAGGAAGACATCACTCCGGAGCAAGCTGTGCTCCTTCACCGCAATGCCCAAGCGGCTGGAGTGATCATCTCATCTCTCTCAAGAGATGAGTTCAACAGGGTAGATGGACTTGAGGTGGCCAAGAATATTTGGGACACCCTCAAGATGGCTCATGAAGGCAACCGAGTCGTGAAGGAAGCAAAGATTGAGCTCATTGAAGGAGAGCTCGGGAGGTTTGCCATTATGGATGGTTAATATCTCCAGGAGATGTACAACCGCCTAAAGCTGCTCATCAACAAGAGTAGATCTTATGGCTGCACCAAGTGGACGGACCACGAGGTAGTGAAGAGGATGATTCGGGCATTCATGCCTAAAAACATCTCTCTTTGCTCCATGATACGAGAAAGCTCTGGGTTTGCTCAAATGACCCCGGAGGAGGTCCTAGGAAGGATCATCAACCACGAGATCATGGAGAAGGAGGCGCTCTTCTACAATGACCTCCAAACGTTCACCGCCTCGAAGATGAATGATGTTGCACTCAAAGCGACATCCTCCTCAAAAGAGCAAAAATAAGATGATGAGGAGAGTCTCGACACCGATGAGGAAGAGACCCTCTTAATCAACAAGTTCAAGAGGATGATGAGGATATGGAAAGAAGGATACAACCACGAGAGCATGGGCAAGGAAAAGGTGAACCCAAAACAAAGAGAGCTTGCTACAATTGTGGCGAGTACGGGCACTTCATTGTGGATTGCCCACATGGAGAGGGCAAGAAGTAGAAGAAGGAGGTCAAGCTTCAAGAAAAGAAACACTTCAAGAAGAAGAGGCCCTCCGATAACGCTCACTTGGGCAAGGAATGAGACTGTAACGATGAGTCCTCATCCGAAGACGAGGTGAAGGTGGCAACCATAGCTATCGGGAGAAGCTCCAAGGGAAGCAAGCTTTTCCCCAACTTCAACGACCACAAGACAACTTGCCTCATGGCGAAAGAAGGAAGGAGAAAGGTTACTTATCGCTCATCCTCCTCCATATCCTCTCATGATGAATTTTATAGTGCTAGTGAAAATGAACACATTTTTAAGGATATAAGTAAAAGCACTTTGCGTAGAATGAAATTGCTCTCGGGTGAAATTTTTGAGAAGGAGGAGCTCATACATAGGAAAGAGGACATGCTTATCCATGAAAAGGAAAGATGTCAAGAGCTCATTGAGCTCCTTGAGCTTGAGAGAGAGAAGAGCAAGACATTAGAGCATGAACTTGCTATAAGCAAGAAAACATGCTCAAGTCTTGAGGAGACAACCATTGGGCTCAAGGACGAACTTGGCAACTTGGCAAAAGTTAACAAGATCCTTGAAACTGAAGTTGAGTCCCTCAAGACTAATGTAGCCTCTTCCTCCAAAAGCTCATCCTCCTCAAAGGTTGCATCCGAAACAATCTCCACTTGCAAATGTTCGAACTTGATTCTTAAATTAAAGGATGAGCTTAAGTTGACTCAAGGCAAACAAGCACCTAAGGGTGCCATCTTTGACAAAGAGAAGGTGGTGTATGCACGAAGTGCATACACCAACACAAGACCTTCCTATGTCAAGGATGGTCTTGGATATACTAGAGGCGGAAAGCAAAATGCTAAAACCTCCAAGTATGGCAAATACTTGATTGTCTTTGTCAAGGAAAGCACATCCCCAACTAAAATTGGGAAGAACATTTCAACTAGCAATGATAAGCCTAAAACTGAACCACATTCTCTCTTTCATGATTTTGATGCATCTTATGTTCTAATGAGGAACAAGTATAGCAAAGTCTTTGCTAAATATGTTGGGCCACTCTGCAAGAGCCCCAAGCCTTGCGTGTGGGTGCCCAAGTGCCTCACTTCTAACGTCAAAGGACCCACCCAAAATCTGCTTGGGTACCTAAAATGAAGGCATAATCTTGTTTTGTAGGCATACTCCTCCGATGGATCGAAATGGGTGCTTGATAGTGGATGCACCAACCACATGACCGGAGAGGGGAAAATGTTCCTAGAGTATGAAGAAAACGATGATCCAAGTAAAGGGATCTTCTTTGGATACAATAGCCAAGGGAAAATCCTTGGCTCCGGTAAAATTGCAATTTCTCCCCAACATACTCTTTCTCACGTTTTGCATGTTGATTCTTTAGACTATAACCTATTGTCCATATCACAACTATGTGACAAAGGTTATAATTGTGTTTTTACTAATGAGGGTGCGAGTGTCCTTAGGAGAAGTGATGACTCAATCGTTTTTAAGGGTGTGCTCAAAGGAAAGCTTTATCTTGTGGATTTTACCGTGGATAAAGCACAACTTGGCACATGCTTAATGGCGAAAACCAACATGGGATGGCTTTGGCATAGAAGGCTGGACCATGTTGGGATGAGGAACTTACAAAAAGCTTCTCAAGGGCGAGCACATTCGTGGTTTGAAGGATGTTGTCTTTGAAAAGGATAGGCTGTGTAGTGCTTGCCAAGCCGGGAAGCAAGTGGGAGCTCAACACCCCTCCAAGAACATCATGACGACGACAAGACCTTTGGGGATGCTACACATGGACCTCTTCGGCCCAATAGCCTACATTAGCATTGGCGGTAACAAATATGGTCTTGTTATTGTTGATGATTTTTCTCGTTTCACTTGGGTATTTTTCTTACATGATAAGGGTGAGACTCACGATGTCCTCAAGAGGTTCTTGAGAAGAGCTCAAAATGAGTTCACCTCAAGAATCAAGGCTATAAGAAGTGACAACGGCACCGAGTTTAAGAACACTCAAGTGGAAGAGTTCTTGAATGAGGAGGGCATCAAGCATGAATTTTCGGCCCCCTACTCCCCTCAACCAAATGGGGTGGCAGAACGGAAGAATAGGACACTCATTGAGATGTCAAGGATGATGCTTGATGAGTACAAAACATCGGATCGGTTTTGGGCTGAGGCGGTTAACACCGCTTGCCATGCCATCAACCGTTTGTACCTCCATCGCCTCCTCAAGAAGACCCCCTACGAGCATCTAGTTGGTAAGAAACCCAATGTATCTTACTTTCGTGTCTTTGGGAACAAATGCTATATTCTAAACAAGAAGACTAGGACTTCGAAGTTCGCTTCAAAGTCTGATGAAGGTTTCTTGCTTGGTTATGATTCAAACACCCACGCCTACCGTGTCTTCAACAAATCCTGCGGGATTGTTGAAATAGCACGCGACGTGGTGTTTGATGAAACTAATGGCTCCCAAGTGGAGCAAGTTGATCAAAGTGTTTAGATCAAGAAGACTCTCCACAAGAAGCTCTTAGGAGGATGGCACTTGGAGATATTCATCCACAAGAACAACCTCAAAACTCAAGTGATCAACCGCAAGATGATGCAAGTCATCCCCCACGTGACCAAGTTGAAGATGGACAAGTGGCACCTCAACATGATCAAGAAGACGAAAGACAAGAGGGAAGCATACATCAAGGGGGAGACCAAGAAGAAGAAGTGGATGATGATGACTCAAGAGTTCAACCTCCACATCCTCGTGTGCATCAAAGTGTTCAACGGGATCACCCCGTTGACAACATCCTAGGAGACATTACTAAAGTGGTAATCACCCGTTCTCGTGTGGCTAACTCTTGTGAACATTACTCCTTTGTCTCTTCTTTGAAGCCTCACAAGGTTGAAGACGCATTGAGAGACCCGGATTGGGTGGTGGTCATGCAAGAGGAACTCAACAACTTTGAGAGGAACAAAGTTTGGGAGCTTGTCAAGCGTCCACAAGCAAATGTTGTGGGCACCAAGTGGGTGTTTCACAACAAGAAATATGAGTATGGTGTGGTGACAAGGAACAAGGCACGACTTGTGGCCAAAGGGTACTCACAAGTCGAAGGTTTGGATTTTGATGAAACCTTTGCTCCCGTAGCTAGGCTAGAGTCAATTCGTATATTACTTGCCTTTGCTACTCACCATGACTTTAAGCTCTACCAAATGGATGTCAAGAGTGCATTCCTAAATGGCCCAATCAAGGAGGAAGTCTATGTGGAGCAACCGCCGGGTTTTGAAGACCAAGACTTCCCAAACCTTGTCTTCAAATTACGTAAGGCTCTCTATGGCCTCCAACAAGCTCCTAGAGCTTGGTATGAGTGCCTTAGAGACTTTTTGATTCAAAATGGTTTTAAGATAGGAAAAGCTGACTATACTCTCTTTACAAAGCACTTTAATGATGATCTCTTTGCGTTCCAAATATATGTCGATGACATCATATCTAGTTCTACTAACAAAGTGTTTTGTGATGAGTTTTCTAAGATAATGACAGAGAGATTTGAGATGTCCATTATGGGGGAGTTGAAGTTCTTTTTAGGTTTCCAAGTGAAGCTACTCAAAGAAGGCACATTCATAAGTCAAACAAAGTACACTCAAGATATATTAAAGAAGTTTGACATGGACAAGGCCAAACCCATCAAGACTCCAATGGCAACTAATGGACATCTAGACCTCAACGAAGATGGTCCAAGTGTGGAGCAAAAGGCATATCGTTCTATGATTGGTTCTTTGCTATATCTTTGTGCATCTAGACCGGATATTATGCTAAGTGTATGTATGTGTGCACATTTTCAAGCTGCACCTAAGGTGTGTCATTTGACCGCCGTTAAGATAATTCTTAGATATTTAGTTCACACACCTAGCCTAGGACTTTGGTACCCCAAAGGATCCAAGTTTAACCTAATTGGCTACCCATGCGGATTATGCGGGGTGCAAAGTTGATAGAAAGAGCACATCCGGGACATGCCAATTCTTGGGTAGATCCTTAGTGTCTTGGTCCTCCAAGAAACAAAACTCCATTGCTCTTTCCACAGCCGAAGCGGAGTATGTCGCAACTGGAAGTTGTTGTGCACAACTTCTTTGGATGCAACAAACTCTAAGGGATTATGGTATAAACTTGTGCCATATTCCACTCCTATGTGATAATGAGAGCGCCATCAAAATAGCCCATAATCCAGTTGAGCATTTGAGGACAAAGCACATCGATATTAGGCATCACTTCTTGAGAGATCATTCCTTGAAGGGGGATATAGTGATTTCCCATGTAAGAATCGAGAACCAACTAGCCGATATATTCACCAAGCCCCTAGATGAGAAGCATTTTTGTGATCTTAGGGGTGAGCTCAATATCTTAGATTCTCGAAATGTGGCTTGAAACATGCACATCTGAATGTTTACTTTGCACCTTATTCAAAAGAACGTATGTGTTTGAAAAATTCTTCACTATCTTGATTTTCTCCAAAATCTTTGAAAAACTATTGACTTTGTGATTTATGGTCATAGTTTGATTGTTGATTGCTTATTGACCATATTCATAAAGTTTTGTTGTGGTAATATGTCCAAAAAGATCAACTAGTGGCTAAAACTGAAATATATATGTTTTCAGCCTTTTTGGACCGGACTAGTCCGCCCTATGGCCAGACAAGTCCGGATCTAGACTGGTCCGGGTCTGGTCCGCAGAACGGACTAGTCCGGCCCCTGTATCGGACTAGTCCAGCCCCTTGGGACTTAAACCACCCAGGAGGCAGTCTGACCCCTGCTCTCCCTCTCACTTGCCTCTCTCTCTTCCTCGCGCTCGAAAATCTCCACTTTTGGGCGATTTTCAATTTCCTCCACCAAAAGCCGATTCCAATCCGTGCATTGGACACTTTGGAGGTGTGGGGAGACTTTTCCCAATCATTCCCGGCGCGATCCATCCCCGATCTTGTCGATTTGTCAAGATTTGAAGAGGTATTCCTCTCTTTTCCAAAACATTCCTCATTCTTGATTCATAGAGTTTTTGATAGGTGCCTCTTAATTAAAGTTGCTTCTAGTACCCTTGTGATCATAACCTAGGAGTATCTGTACTTGATTCAATGATTTCTCGAAGAACCGTTAGGGTTAGGGTTTACCCTGTGTAACCCGGACTAGTCTCGAAGAAACTTTGGATGTTTCTCGTTATTTATTTCACACTATTCCACTTTCTTGACCTTCTATCCTATGATTTCTTCCGGTTTCAACAGCAATGGCAGCTCCTCGCCGATCCGTTTCATCTCCCACTGACCCCGAATGGGAGGCTGAACAACTTTGCCTTGGTGAAGAACGGGCACGGGCAGAGGTTTAGGCTGCTAAGAAGCACCTCGAGCAGCGAGAGAGAGGAAAATAAGCCAAGCAACTGCAAGCTCTCGTAGCATCTAAGGCCGCAACTACGTCCTACAATGAGGATGAGGCATTTGCTCGTGCCATGGAGGAGTCCCGCAAGGAGATCCAAAAGAAGAAGCGAGAGGAGCGAGAAGCACACAACTCTCAGGCTGCCGCAACACAAGTCTCTAAGCGGAAGAAGCTAGTGAAAATGGGAGAGAAGGAAAGGGCTAAGGAGCTAGCCCAAGAAAAAGTTGCTGAAGGCCGGATTGAGAGAGATCCAAAGAAGGGCAAGGCCCCGGCTCCTACAGAGCCCAAGAAAAAGAAGCCCTCAGTGAAGTTTCTGGCTAAGAAGGCCAAGGGCGTGGTCATAAAGGAGAAGGGGCAGGCCAAACCCATTGGCCCCTTGGAAGTACACACTCTTGAAAGGAACCCTAATCGGCAGTGTGAGTTGGCTGCAAATGTCTTCCATGGGAAAGGAGCAGACAAGGCAAGAAAATTGCGAACTGACAAAGTCTACAAGTATGAAAGGAGCACCATCAACCCGAGGTTTTGGTGCGAATTTCATTGTGACTACTGCCGTCTGGTCTATCGGACGATGAAGAAGCCTGTGATTGAAGCTCAATTGGTTGACTGGGACTATACGTCCCAAAAGCAACACTCTGCTTTTGATGCGGTCATTGAGGCTTCTGAGCATCATGAGCTCAAGGATATAATGGGATTCAAGTATAACTGGAATGTTGAGGTCATCCTGCAGTTTTACTCTACCATCTACTTCACCACTCAAGGTGATAGATGGATCATTTGGATGACTCATGGGGAGCAGTACTCAGTCTTCTTTGCGGAGTTTGCCAAGACTCTCGGACTTGAGGCCCATTTTGATCATGAAATCATCATCTCTAACCTCAAGGCCGTAGATAGAGATCAGATGGACTACATGTACCCCAGCCATGTGTCCTATGAGCCAGGGCTTGCTCGCAACATCAAGCCATTCTATAGCATCCTGAATCGGATTCTGAGGAGGACCATAGCACCCAAGGATGGTGATGCAGGGTGATCCAAGGCAATCTAAGGAACTTGCTCCTTCTTATTGATGGTGATGAGAAGTTCAATCTCGTCGACTACATCTTCGACGACATCTTCAACATCTCACACACCCCTAACCGTGCATGTGGGTATGCACCCTAGATCATGTGTCTAATCGAGAAGGTGTCCGGCTTGACCTTTGTCAAGGATGTGATTCATCACCCGCTTCATCCACAGACGCCACCTTCTGTGCCTCCTCCTCCGCACCGGAAGAATGCCGAGCCTCCCTGTCATCTGGGGATGCCAACACCTCACCCTGTGGCACCTATATCTCCGCCTCCGCCTCAGTCGATGAGCGCTTTCTTCAAGTGCTTCAAGGCCATATTCACCTCCGGCCGCAAGCAAGAAGTCCGCAATCAGAGGGCACACAAGCGTCAGGAGAAGTACCTCAAGGCCATGTGCGACAAGATTGAGGTCCCCATGTCACCTCCGGAGGAGAGCGATGGCGAGATCACTTCGTTCCCCGACTTCACCGCTGACGAGCTCGCCCTGTTCCATGAGGACAGGGGCTCTTCCTGGGCGTCTCACTCGGCACGGGTCTCCGAAGACGACGACGACGAGGACTATGAGGATTCGGAGGCCTCGGAGAGTGACAAGGCGGCAGATGACAAGGAGGATGATGACTAGTCGATAGGCCTCGTTGTTCCCCTCTTCTTTTACTTTTTGGTGTCTTGATGCCAAAGGGGGAGAGTTAGATGGGATTAGAGGGGGTAGTAGTACTTTTCTAGTTATTTTGATCTAGTTATTTTGGATCCTTGGACATGTTGCACTTCTTAATGTAATATTTATGTCATTCGAATGTTTAAATTTGTGCAAGACTATGTTTTGATTGTTTAATGTCAATATGACGCTTTGAATGTCTATCTTTTGATCATATTCATATTTAATATGTCTTGTCACAAATGTTGAGCACAACACGTAGGCACCCCATCATAACGCGTGTGTGTATGAAGGACTTCCTCAATCTTCTTTTTATGATGCATTCATTGAGGGAGAGTCAGTCATACACCCGGACGTTATGAAAACCAAATTTTATACTCTTATATGTTGAAGACTTAATGTGTTGTCATCAATCACCAAAAAGGCGGAGATTGAAAGTGCATCTAGGATCCCTGTGGGTTTTGGATGATTGATGACGACAATTAAGTAACTAATGAGCTCAGTGATCTTAAGCACAGGTGTGGACTCAAGTGAGTTCACAAACCCTCAAAAAGGAAAAGGATGAAAACGGCGGTGTCGACTCGAAAAGAAGAAACTAGGGTTTCTAGCGTGTCGAGTTTGGACTAGCCATAAATGTATGAGGATGTGTGCGTAAAGTGCATTGAGATCAAGTTGGGAGCTCAAAGCAGTTTAGAGAACAAAACCTATTAAGACAAGAGTGTTAGAGTGGTCTGGCCGGAGAGGTCGGACTAGTCCGTGATGGTGGCCGGACTAGTCCGCTCCTGGCCAGACTAGTCTGTTTTCAAGTGGACCAGAAGGGTCTGACTGACTTCGGACTAGTCCGTAGTGGGACGGACTAGTACGGGGTAGTCATTGAGTGGGTTTTCGGGACCAAGTCCCAAAACCCCGGACTTGTCCGTTTTAGTCCGGACTAAGAGGTCCTGACTGAGGTCGAACTAGTTCGCCCTGGGGGCCGAACTAGTCTGGTTTTTTGAGAGTTGGGTACTTCAATGGCTAAGTATGGGAGGCCGGACTAGTCCGTCCTGGGGGCCAGACTAGTCCATGGTCTCCAGACTAGTCTGTTTTCACACGGAACAAAAGGTTCTGTGTGAGATCAGACTAGACCGGTTTGGACCGGACTAGTCCGTTATGAAGTGACCGTTTGAATTTGATTTTGGGTAGCGTGACGATTGTCACGCAGTGTGGTAGTTGTCAGGTACGTCAGTGGTCCCAAAGGCCGGACTAGTCCGGGCCATAGGCCGGACTAGTCCGCCCATCTGCTGAGGTCAGCAGGATGGCCCTAGAATCTCTATAAATAGAGGATCCCCGGATTCATTGAAAAACTTTGAAACCCTAGTGCCGCCACATCAAACGTTGAGCCTTCAAAAGCCTCCTTCTTGCCTACCTTACCTCTAAAACTAATTCTTGTGTGGATTAGAGTTTGGTGAGGTGAAGAAGAGGAAAAACACCGCTCTAGGCTCTCGGTTTGATATCTTGCACTTGTTGAATATTTGTGATCTGTGGCTTGAGTTGTTCTTTATGATTTGTGATCATATTTGTGGTGGGAGCCTCAGATTGTGAGAATCCCCAACGAATCTTGCATTCACCCTTGTGATAGTGGAGAACCGGTTTGGCCCTTGTGGCAAACTCGGTGAGGGAAGGGTTGTTGAACCCGATACTTTGTGGGCTCCTCAACGGGGACGTAGATTCCTGTGTGAGATCAAACCTCGGGAAAAAATCCTTGTGTCCGTTGTGTACTTCACTTTCATTTACCGCTCATTGTTTCTAGGGTTAGCTTTACCGTTTTTGTTCATCGTTCTTGTTTCACTGTGATCCTTAGCTTCATACTTGCTATATAACTTGTTAAGGCTCACTGAATCATCTGAACACTTTTTGCATCATGAAAATCCAACTAAAACCTGTTAGAAACTCTTTTTAGGTTTTCCCTATAGGAGGACTGGACTAGCCCGCCCCCTACGCACTGATTTTGTTTTATTGAGTCATTTCAGGTTGATTAGCCTATTCACCCCCCCCCTCTAGGAAACTTTCAGTGGCAACCTGTTTGGTTTAACAAGATCTGTCCATAGCAATATCATCGACAATGAACTTATGGGTTGACCCTGAGCCTGGTACAGAACCTACGCTGCTAGGGTAGGCAGTTGGATATATCAATTGCTCATTTGGCATGGCAACCATCGTTGTACTCAGTGCCACTAATTGTCCCGATTGTCTAAGTTGTTGCATTATTTCTTGCACATTTTTCTTGACCTTTTGAGCGATCGTTTCATCAAGTGTTTTCTTGAACTTCTCACGTCTTCTATATGTCTCTTTATCTTTCAAGAAACCATCTAGCCAAGACATTTGAGAAGAGATTGCTCGAACCCGTCCACTGTGTTCTGGGTTTCCTAGGATAGTTGTAAGTTGGTCATTCTCCCTCTTCGGCTTGAAGAGACCCTTCTGTTGCTTTTCAATTACTTCTTTCATTTTTTCCTCTACTTCATTCACAAAGTCGGACTTTTCAAGTTTTCCCTCGCTGGTCAAACCTGACTGAGCAAAGCCCCACCGTTATGTTCTTCCATCGCAGCCTTCTAACGGGTGGGGATTGCCCTTACTGGTAATATAGTCTAATATCTTATTCCATTTCTAGACTTTGGGGGCATATCTGGTAGACCCCAAACGATGATGGTATTTGTTCTTTTTGTCAAGCTCTGACCTATATGCACTTAGGGCTTTAGCACTAGGTGTGGTCTTTTGACGAACAAATTCTTGCCACTGAGCTTGTGTGACTTTTCCCATCTTCCTTGGGCTAGGGACCTTATCGGCTTTAACATAAGCATTCATTTCACTCTTCCAGCCACGAAACATCTTGTCGCAAGAGACCATTGTTGCTTTCTTTACAGCTTCTTTCGTGCCTTTTGGGAACTTGAATTGTTTCTTTATCCTTTCCCACAACTCATTCTTGGTCTCCTCGGGTAATTTTCTCCAATTCTCAATTGTGATCGGCACGAGCTCTCTAACAAGAAAACCACATGCATTTCAGTACTTGTTAACTGAATCTAATGGTTCTTGGGGAAGCCCACCTGGACCGACCCTTGTTATGTACATGATGCGGTCCAATGGATGCTTATTGGGACCTCGTTGCCCTCTTTTTCCCTTGAGTGAACCGGAGGATTCATCCATTGGAGAACCTTCTGCGGTTTTAGGAGCCGAAGTCATCTCGTTGTCTTTGCGATTAATCTAGGTAGAAAATAATTATAAGACTTCGTATACTTGACAACTAACATTAACTTGAACTGCTGAAGTTAAGATTCGTGATCCATACCTCGTCGGCAGGATTATATTCTGGGTTGATATCCTCTAAAGTCTTTTAAATTTTTATATTCAAAAAATGATTTGATGAACTCTGAAAGGAGCCTGAACTGCTGGAGTCAGTAAACTCCATATTGTCTTCTTTATTGTTACTACCAGTACTATTCTTCTTAGGGCTTTCCATGCTAGAACTAATAAGACAAAAAATATAATGAATGACATATTAACTCTACATGAAGTGTCCCGCGGAACCATCAACCACTTGTGCGTGTCAAACAATTTATGAAGTCATGGCCAAAACACGAGTACAAGGTGAGATATTCGACTTGCTATACCATTACATCTAGAAAGTGGTTAGAATGGATGATGCTTAAGATAAAAAGGACAAGACACATTCCTTAATTGACCGAGAGGGACTACAATCCAAACCGCCTCTCATGACACAAGTTCATCTTCTTTCAGATTTTATCCCATATCTAAGTATATTATGCCCTAAGCTCATTAACAGTGGTGGCCTTGCCACACAATTCAACTTTTACCGGTATAAGCATGGCTAATCTTGACATTTTGCAAAATAAAAACTAACCCATACCTTCGTGGGACAGATAGGGTTCAAAAACTTGAAAAAATCTATGCACAGTGACGACGAGAGGGTATCACATGATTATAAGGCCATGTACCGTGCAAAGTGCTTAGTCCATATATGCTTAAAGAGAGAGATGCATGTCCATATATGAGAGGGTATCATTTGTAAAAAATAAAAATGGGAGAGGGGTGGGCTGGGGGTTAAGGACGTTAGTAAGATGAATGTCAGTCTGCTGACCAAACGGTAGTGAATATTGGAAAAGGAACAAGGGCTTTGGCAGGACATTATCAGAGTTAAATACATTATGGATTCTCCTGTTGGGACATCGAGACATAAAATGTCTAACTCTCCCATATGGAGAGACCTTCAAAAAGTCAAGAATATATATACAAGAGTATAAAATTTACTTTAGAGAATGGTGAAACAATAAGTTTTTGGCTAGAAATTTGGTTAGAGGTAAAACTTCTAGCCAGCCTGTACATCATTCTCTTTGAACTTTGTGTGGACAAAGACATCTCTCTTGCCCAGTGCTTTGCGCAGAACTAGGTTGTTCAGTTCAGTTATTCTTTGCCAGCACCTTTATATAGCATGTGGTATAACCTTGTGTATAAACTTAATGGTGTGGAAATGGAACAAAACAGGAGCCTTTTCAGTTAATTCGGTTTATACTAAATTGACTAGGTCATATTCTAGACCTAGTTATAAACAAATTTGAAAAGCTAGAATCCCTCCCAAAATCAAAATCTTTATGTGGTTGATTGAAAATGATGCTATATTAGTTAAAGAAAACATGTTCAAAAGCAATTGATCTGGTGATGCCTCATGTAGCTTTTGCCATGAATTTGAAATAGTGAATTATTTTGC
This sequence comes from Tuctoria greenei, assembly GCA_036927565.1. Taxonomy (NCBI): domain Eukaryota; kingdom Viridiplantae; phylum Streptophyta; class Magnoliopsida; order Poales; family Poaceae; genus Tuctoria; species Tuctoria greenei. The sequence continues at coordinate 176,639,586 of JAYESD010000004.1, read as the reverse complement.
TTTTTGGCTGCTGCATAAGCTTGGACAGCCTGCTCAAAACCTGCATATGGTTCATAGCGTCATAACAACTCAAGTTGTTTGACCAAAAACTACCAGAATAGTTTATCATGTCCGAACCCTAACCAAGGAAATCAATGCCATGGTCCACCACCACCACTAACAGGATGCCTACCCTTTTCGAATTCCCGAACCCTAACCAAGGAAATCTATGCAAGTCACCATTTGACTTGGCCGGCGGCAAGGGCGAGGAGGGAGGCAGCACGGGGACGAAGGAGAGAAGGTCGAAGGGTTTAGGGTTTACCGTGAAGCTCGGTGACGATGGCAAGGGCTTCGCTTGGCGTACCTGGAAGTGGCGAGGGCGAAGCAAACGGACAGCGACGAAGCTCGGCGGTGACGGAAAACTCGACGGCGAGAGCGGCGAAGACTTGGCGGTAAACGAAATTTTGCAGCCTGACGGCGTCTAAGTGATTTCGCTCGGGTTAGGTTTTCCCAACGCAGCCGGGGGCTATATATAGCCGCTTATCTTCTCAGGCGTTTTTTAAGTACCAACCGCGTGAGAAGATGTTTATCTCAGGCGAGTGGCAATTACCAACCGCCTGAGAAGATGCATTTATCTCAGGCGGTTGGTAAGTAATACCCGCCTGAGATAATCTTCTTCTCCGGCGGTTATTCGGTATCAACCGCCTGAGAAGATCTTCATGTAAGATTAATTAATATTCTTGATTAAATGTGGGGCATTTCAAAAGGCCAAATTCCACTTTCTTGTAATATGATTGAGTATTCAAGGTTACCATTAAATTTCACTTCATAAAGCCTTTGAAATTGTTCAGAACATAAAAATCATATAACAATTGCTATTTGTCATTTTTCTATCTTTATTAATATAATGGTTTTTTCATTTTTTTTCAATGGATATTTTTAGTCATTATACCAACCTCTATGAATTTTTTCAGATTTTTTAATTTTTTTTTGAATTAATGTGTGTTCAAAATTTGATGAATGTATCATATGTATATGAGCATTTGGTTAGAATGATGGATAATTTGAATTTTCACATGTTGGTATGCTTTAAAAAATTAACAAAATTCATACATGTATAAATAATACAAATTTGTTCATACAAACAAATTTCAGTGAAGGATCCTTTTTTTAGGAGATACACAAATGTGAATAATATGTGAGTATAAATTAATTTGAGATTTACCAAAACATTACAATGTTAGCTATACAAGTTTTAAAATATTTGGTCTAGGTGGTAGATGTTCATTTTTGAAAAATATAGAAGAAAGAATCATCGAATTTGGACTCAATTTGCAGAATCCATACATGTTTGAGTATTTATATTACAATCTAAATAAAAAAGAAGCAAGGGAAAAGAAACTGAAGAACAAGCTTGGGAAATTATCCCAGACGGTTGATAGTTAATACCCACCTAAGATAATCTTCTTCTCATGTGGTTATTCAGTACCAACTGCATGAGAAGATCTTTATATAACACTACTACAAAAAACATTTTTACAGGCTCTTCTATATTTTTGTTACAGCCGGTCCATTAAAAGTGCCGCCTGTGATGTCAGATGAGTTAATAACCGCCTGTGATAATAGAATATCACAGGTGGTCCATAACAAACAACCGTCTGTGAAAATGTATTGATTTTAACAGGCGGTCCGTAATAAAAACCGCATGTGATAATAGTCATTATAACAGGCGGTCTGTAACAAACAACCGCCTGTGAAAATATAATGATTTTCACAGGCGGTCTGTAACATAAAAACCGCATGTGATAATGATGGCTCCTCATTGGTCCGCTGCTTCATCCCACGGATCCTCTTGGACTTCGTATCTCCGCTGTCCGCTGCTTATCGATCCAACAACTCAGTTTAGAAGCGGCACGATAGATGTGTATATAACAGCAGCAGCCACGGTTTAGTCCGTGATCCTCCGTCAGCCTCCCAAGGTACAGCTTCCGGCGGCATCTCCCAAGGCGCGGCTGCCGGCGGCTTCTCTCAAGGCACGACTAAGGCGCGACTTCGGTTACTCCAGACCTCGGTGGCTCCGACGCGGCCTCCCGACGAGTGTGAGCCCTACCGACGCGAGCACGGGCGCGGATCTGGCACAGTCTACCTCGGGCTCCCGGCGGCGCGGCTGCCGGCGGCTTCTCTCAAGGCGCGACTAAGGCGCGACTTTGGTTGTTCCGGACCTCGACGGCTCCGGCGCGGCCTCCCGACGAGCGCGAGCCCTGCCGACGCGAGCACAGACGCGGATCTGGCACAGCCTACCTTGGGCTCCCGGCGGCGCGGCTCCGGCGCGCCTCCCGGCGAGCGCGCGCCCTGCCGGCGTGAGCGCGGGCACAGATCCGGCGCGGTCTACCTTGGGCACCAGGTGGCGCGGTCTACCTCGGGCTCTCGATGGCGCGGCTCCTCCGGCTCCAAGCGGCACGGCCTCGTCGGGCTTTGGGCGGCACGGCTCCTGTGGCTCTCGGCGGTGCGACCTCATTTGACACTTGGCGGCGCTCTTCTGGCTCCCGGCAACGCGGCGGCCTCCAGGCGGCGCGGCCTCTTCTGACTCCCGGCGGCACATGTGAATTTTTTTTGTTTCACTAGCCATTTTCGCAGGCGGTTTTTAATTAAAAACCGTCTTTGAAAATGTATTTTCACAGGCGGTTTTTTATTAAAAACCGCCTATGAAAAATGTAGTTTCACAATCGGATTATGCCACCGCCTGTGTTAATCGATCATTTTCACAAGCTCTTCGTTACAGGTGGTTTTTAAAACCGTATGCGATAATATGTTTAGAACCGCCTGCGATGAAGCATTTTGTAGTAGTGTAAGCTTAATTAATATTACTGATTAAATGTGGGGCCTTTCAGAAGCCCAAATTCCACTTTCTTGTACTATGATTGAGTATTAAAGGTTACCATTAAATTTCACTTCATAAAACTTTTGAAATTGGTCAGAACATAAAATACATATAACAATTGCTATTTGTCATTTTTCTATCTTGATGATTATAATGATTTTTTCATTTATTTTTCAATGGACATTTTTTGTCATCATACCAGCCTCTATGAATTTTTTCAGATTTTTAAATTATTTTGAATCAATGTGTATTCAAAATTTGATGAATGCCTCATATGTATATGAGCATTTGGTTAGAATGATGGATAATTTGAATTTTGACATGTTGGAATGCTTTAAAAAAATTAATAAAATTCATACATGTATAAATAATACAAATATGTTCATACAAACCAATTTCAATTACGGATCCTTTTTTAGGAGATACACAAATTTGAATAATATGTGAGTATAAATTAATTTGATATTTACCAAAACATTACAATGTTAGCTATACAAGTTTTAAAATATTTTGTCCAGGTGGTAGATGTTAATTTTTGAAAAATATAGAAGAAAGGATCATCGAATTTGGGCTCAATTTGCAGAATCTATACATGTTTGAGTATTTATATTGGAATCTAAATAAAAAAGAAGCAAGGGAAAAGAAAACTGAAGAACCGGCTCGGGCAATTATCTCAAGCGGTTGGTAACTAATACCCGCTTAAGATAATTTTTTTCTCAGGTGGTTATTCATTACCAGCTGCCTGAGAAGCAGTTAAAAACCGCCTGAAAAAACCTCCTAAACCTTTTTAATTTTTATCACAGGCAGTTGTTTCGTTAAAACCGTCTATGAAAACTGACACCTATATAAAGACCCCTCAGGTTGCTAAAATTTTCCATCGACGCCGTCAGGTTGCTAAAATTTTTCACCGTGCGCCGGCCAATACTGCATTCATCAGTTGATCAACCTTCAAACAGAGAAAAGGTTAGAAGATACTTCTTTTTCACTATTATGTTTTTAATTTGTTTTGTTTTCACAGTTTCATTCTCTTGTGTTTGCATATGCCTCCACCCCCTCCCCCAACCACTTGAGATTTGTAGTAGATTTGAATGATTAAAGGTTAGTTTAGTCTCCCCTTGAGCTCACCCATGAATTTTATAGATCAATAAGTAGATTTGAAGGATTAAAGGTTGAAGAATACAAGCACATCACGTGTTTGATGAAATGTTTCAATGAATAAGCCTAACTTCAAAAATCCATTATGGCCACTAGGAAGCTGAGAAAATTATGAAACAAATTTTCTTGAAACTCTTATGAACAGACCTACATGATACCAGAATTCACCATATGATACAGTCTTGTTATGTCTCCGTAAATTCATTTTATAGAAGACCTTTAGGTAATATTTGTGTCCAAACTTTGTAAATCTTACAAAAATTCTATTATTGAAGCATGGACCATCGAGCGTGGATGTATAACATGCCAAGATCCGATCCTATGTACATTCATAATGTTGCAAATTTTATTGAAGCATCCAAGAGACATACGAAGCTACAAAAGATAGATGACATATTATGTACATGTATCAACTGCGAAATAAGATTGCTTGGATAGATACTACAGTAATCCAATCTCATTTGATGAAAAGAGCTTTAAAAAAACTACACAATATGGATACATCATGGTAGTTAGATACATATGAAGTGGATATAGATGATGAGAGAGGTTCAGATTACGATAATATTCATATCAATGATGGTAGTGAGAATCAAGATGGTGATGATGATGATGAGTTTGATTGTGAGGAGATGTTGGGTCACATTGAACCATATGTATTGACTTCTACGGGAGCAAGTAAATGTTTAAGTAAAATGGAGACATTGTAGAATGCGGCGACAGAGCTTTTATATGATGAATCAAACGGTTGTGATAAATAGTTTACTACATTGCGTGCAGTCTTAGAACTACTAATGTTGAAAGCCACACACGAATGGTCTGATTATAGTTATTCTGATCTTTTGAATCTTATGGCAGAAATTCTTCCAAATTCAAATAATCTGCCCAAAAGTACTTATAAAGTAAAGAAACTTCTTTGCCCAATGACACCAGGTGTGACAAAAATACACACTTGTGTGAACCATTGTCTTCTGTATCGCAAAAAGCATGAGCTCGCAACTAGATGCCCCATCTGTGGTGTCAGTAGATATAAGAAATACTACAATCACCAGTATGTTACCAATATGAAAAAGTCTCAGAAGAATAAGAAGTTTATTATTGGTCCTGAAGGTGATGATGACGATGCAGACAGGAAGAATAAGAGAAAAATTCCTATCTTGGTGATGTGGTACCTTCCGGTAATTCATCGCTTGAAGAATTTGTTCTCAAACCCTAGGGAGACTGAACTTATGCGTTGGCATTTTGAGCAGCGCAAGAAGAATGAAAAACATATTTGACACCCTGGTGATGCAATGCAGTAGAAAACTTTTGATATTCAGTACCCAGAATTTGCAAAGAAAATCAGAAATATAAGGTTTGCCTTGGGTACAGATGGAATGAATCCGTTTGGTGAAAAAGGAGCATACACAACACATGGCCCATGGTATTAACAATGTACAACCTACCGACGTGGTTGTGTCACAAAAGGAAATATATCTTGTTATCTGTTCTTATCCAAGGTCCGAAACAACCCGGCATCAAAATTGATGTCTTCTTGGAACCTTTAATGGAAGATATGGCAAAATTGTGGAATGAAGGGGTACGTACATGGGATGAGTACAAGTGGGAGTATCTCATGGTAAGAGCAATGATATTCGTTACCGTGCAGGATTACCCTGAACTGTTTACATTATCAGGACAAATGAAAGTGAAGAAAGGTTGTGTAAGGTGTGTGGATAGAACTTGATTTCTATACCTCACTTCATCCAGAAAGATGGTGTACATGAGACACCGGCGATTCTTGACAGATACACAAAAGTATAGGAAGATGAAAGAACAATTTGATAAAAAAGTCGAAAAAGATAATGCACCAAAACCTTATAATGGAAAACTTATGTTCGAAATGGTCAAGAACATTCATATTGCTTTTGGTAAGGGCAAAAAATGTAAAGGAATCAAGAGAAAGAAGAGTACATCTTCGGGTGATACAACTGGCATGGCTTTCAAGAAACAATCAATTTTTTTCAAGTATCTTCCGTATCGAAAGAATCTGGAATTTCACCATAGTATTGATTTGATGCACGTTACATAGAATGTATTTGACAACATCATTGGAATCTTGCTAGACATGCCAAGGAAACAAAGGATGGATTAAATTTACGTATGGACCTAGTAAATCTTGATTTGAGACCAGAGCTTCATCCAGTAGAAAAGGCGACGGGAAGCATTACCTTGTCCTAGCCAGCTACAACTTGACACTAGAAGAGAAAAAAGCAATTTGCGAATGCTTGCATGGGATCAAAGTGCCCACGAGTTTCTCATCCAATATTCGCAAACTAGTCTCGATGAAAGACTTGTCTTTATTCGGTTATAATTCTCACGACTGTCACATGATGATGACAGTGTTCCTTGCCATTGCAATAAGAGTCATCAAACATGAGCATGTAAAAGTTGTCATCACACGTTTGTGTTACTTCTTCAATGCAGTAACGCAAAAGATGATGGCACGTGAAGATTTAGACTATCTAAAAACATACATCGTCGAGACTATGTGCAAGCTTAAGATGTGTTTCCCACCATCCTTTTTTGATATGCAAGTACACCTATTCATACATCTTCTTGATCATATAAAAGCATTGGGGCCACTATATTTATATCATATGTTTTCGTTGGAGAGATATTTAGGAGTATTAAAAGGTTATGTGCTCACCCAGAGGGTTCAATTATGGAAGGATACACCACTGAAGAAGTGATTGAGGGTTTTGCTGATTTCATCAAAGATGGAAAACCGATAGGTGTGCCTATACCAGTACATGAGGGTAGACTACGTGGGAGAGGCAAAGTGGGTAAGAAAACTTTTATCGTTCAAGATTACAAGAATGTACACCGTGCACATTTTGGTGTACTACAACAGCTCGCAATAGCTGAGTCGTACATCGAGGAACACCAAATAGAGCTTCGTGAAAAAAACCACGACCGCACAGAGAACTAGATCATGAAAGATCATAGAAGATGTTTCACTGAATGGTTAATGGACAAAAATATACCATGCGGAAACTCTATAGAAGAGGCAACAATGAAGAAATTAGCTCTGGACCATTTGCTTTGATGAAATCATGGCAAGCATATGACATCAATGGTTACACATTTTACACTAAAGAAAAAGATGGTAAGAGTGTTGCACAAAATAGTGGTGTTTGTATTGAGGCTTATGATTCACAAGGGCAAAATACCACATACTTCGGGTTCATAGAGGAAATATGGGAACTCGATTATGGCAAAAGAATGGTAATGCCCATATTTAAGTGCCAATGGGTCAAACATCCTGATGGCGTGAAAGTGGACAATAACGGGTTGACACTGGTAGACTTGAATATAGTGGGTTATAAAGATGACCTGTGGGTTCTCCCCGACAGTGTTGAACAAGTTTTTTATGTTCAAGATTCAGAAACTGAGAAGATGCATGTAGTTGTTTCTGGAAAGCAAAATATTATTGGGTTGAGAATGTGGGAGATAATGAAGAGGAATATAATTAATATGAAGAGATGTACCTTTTGACCGAACCAGAAAACATCAAGCGCGTAGAGAGAAACATTAAAAAGGATTTGAAACCCTATATGCGAGAAGATGTCAATGTTGGAAAAAATGTATGATATATATTATATATATTTGTATCCTCTGAAATCAACTTAGAACAATGCTCTATTTCAGCTTTAGATAACATGTTTCAAACATTACTAAATTCAGCTTCTATTTCAAACATTATTATATTATTATATTTATCACCTTCACCTATTCCAAAAGTTATCAAATTGTCTATGTATATAAATTTCTTCTGACCTATGATGATCAGGCTTGCCTTCCAATAGCTTGGTTCCAAATAACATCTAGAAGCACAACTCTTGAAGCCCCTATCAAACTAATCCCTTCATGGCAAGCTCTTGTAGATGCAAGTAACACTCGGGACTCATCATTTGGATTGTTAAAAGCTTCAATTGAAGTCTGAAGATACTTCCCATCCATTTGAGGACTTCTTTGGATAGGAGTGGATCCAATTCAATATAAGTGGACTGAGGTGAATTGAGGAAAAAATTAGTTCATTCTTCACTCCAATCCACTTCAATCCAATTAGATTGAGTACACTCAAACAAGCCCTGAAAGATTTCTTTCTCTTCTCTCCATTTTAAAAACTAACGAAGATGCTACTTTGTCAGTTCTAATGGCTGAATATATTGACTACAAATCAGTACCATCTCTCTTAGTGCTTCACACAAGCGACGAAGCGAGCAACTTCAATCACAAATCTTGTTTTTACCATTTTCATAGGAATTCGACCTTACTCTTTCAAGCATAGATTTATCAATAAGTGAAGCTTCTTCACCAGACATGTTAGTGGCAGTTACAAGTGAAGGGTGTGGTGAAGCTAACGAAATCTCAACGGGACTGAAGACAAAGAGATGCTGCATATGAGTGACAATGTCCAATTTAGACAACATGAAGCTATGATGGTAGCCTTCAACAACATGAAAAGTGATGTCAAGGTTATGCTTGCATCAACCAAGTCATGTTGTGAGGGCATAACACTTGTTAGAGCATCACGGTTATGCTTGCCCCAACAAGTGTTATACCCTCACAACATGCCTTGGTTGATGCAAGCATAACCTCAACATCACTTTTCATGTTGTTGAAGGTTGCCATCAAAGCTTCACGCTAACCTGGACATTGCCACTCATATGCAGGATCTCTTTATCTTCATTCCAATTCAAATTTCGTTAGCTTCGGCACATCCTTCGCTTATAACTGTCATTAATATGTGTGATAAGGAAGCTTCATTTATTGATAAATCTATGCTTGAAACATTAAGGTGAAGTCCCTATAAAAGGGTGAAAACAAGATTTGTGATTGAAGTTGTTCGCTTCTTTGTGTGAAGCACTAAGATGGTAGATACTGATTTTTAGTCAATATATTTTGGCATTAAAACTAAGAAAGGAGCATCTTCCTAAGTTTTCAAATGGACAGGAGAGAAAGAAATCCTTCAAATGAATGGAAAAATCCTTCCAAGGATCGTTAGGCTTCAATTGATGCTTTCAACAATCCAAATGATGAGCCACAGGTGTTACTAGCATCTACAAGAGCTTGTTGTGCAGGGATTAGCTTGACAGGAGCTTATCACCATCACAGGCAGTTCTTAATTAACAAGCAGCCTGTGAAAACAATGATTTTGTCCAGGCGGTTCTTGAATAAAAACCGCTTGTGATGATTGTACCAGTACATATGGTTCTTAAACAGTGATCGCCCATGAAAATCATGTATTTACCCAGGCATTGGTTAATTAAGAACCGCCTGTGAGGTTTGTTACATCACAGGCGGTACTTAATTAATAACCGCCTAGTAAAATCATGTATTTAACCAGAAGGTTATTTTTTAAAAATCCGTCTGTGATGTTATGTCATCACATGCGGTTATTATTTCATTTGTCATCAGAGTCGCATTTTTAGGGACCGCCTGTGTTTTTAAAATCTAGGCGCCTGTGAAAATGTTTTTTGTAGTAGTGAATTCTACCGTGATGGAGGACTCAAACAACTCACTAACACATGCAGCTAATTAAGGAAGCGGTTTCTCTCCTCCTACACGACGTTAGTTGCTATATCGTTCTCATCCGATCCAGAAAAATAAATTTTTTTATAGCTCTCAGTCCAACTAAATCTCACGGCAGTTCCTTGCACAAATCCGGTCGCTATGTTTCCCAATGAAGGTATGACTATGTTTCCATTTTGGGCTTGGATATCTTGCAGGACGTCGTTTGGCAGGCAGATTCCGATTGGTTCGGGGCTGGCGAGTTGGCGCGCGGATGCCATGATTGCGGGGCCGATTTGGATGCTGGATTTGGACAGGCACAAGCGATGGCGGGTGGTAAGGCTATCCGCACCAGCGTACTTTAAAGCATACTATATACATTATTTTTTTTCTATTTTTACAGTAAGTACTCTAAACTTCTACTGCGCTACAGTGTATACATTATGGTTTACAGTGTGCCACTACAGACGGTCTAAAGGATGTGGTTACTATACACCTGTTCATGCTCACATATTGTACTCTCGTTGATGTGTCATAATCTTATTTGTTGTGAAGGTATAGTAGTTAAACTGAACAATAATGAAGAAAGTAATAAAATTATGACACATCAGTGGAAGCATGCATGTGAGCATGGAACAGGAGTATACAAGCCGCATCCGGAGGAGGACTGGGAGGTTGCGTGGCTGCCGGAGCCGCCATCACTTTTAGCCTGGTCCAGTGATTGATATCGCTATTGCATTCTCTGTCACTGCTCCTTCCTCGCACATTCACACGGTTGTGTCCTTACCACTCAGAAACTCTCTGTTCTTGGCTTTAGCTCCTTTTTCTGAAGGGGCTATCTAAATTTAGGGTCTGAAATTTGAGAAAATTTCAGGAACCTGATAATTAGCAGCTAATTACTATTATTAATCACTAATGTTGTTATTAGTCATTAATCCTTAATCCTTATAGGTCAATAAATCACAAAATATTTGTTATATAATTTTGCAATTAATATAACCTTTATAAATTATAGATTAACAATTAACAAAATAAACAATAAAAATTAATCATCTTCCTCTGCCCTCTCCTGCACGCTTGCGCGAGCGCCCATACACATGGTCGCCTGACCGCTCAGGCGCATGCAAATTAGGATTGCCGTTTTCTGAATCACATAAGAACTATAAAGCAGCTAACGCCGCTCTTATTTTTGGTTTGTTGGGCTGGCAAAGATAAAAAGGTGGACTATTAAGATTTTGCCATATGTTAGGACTCATGGACCGTGTGGGAGGAGAGAAGCCGCGTCGGCGTCGCTGGCCATGCATTCAGGATTCACGCCTGCACAGGACTCCGCCATATAGGAGCACTACTACAAAAAGCATTTTCACAGGCGCCTGGATTTTTCAAACACAGGGGGTATGTAAAAAAATGCGACTGTGATGGAGCATGATACAGTAACCGCATGTGATGACAGAACATCACAGGCGGTTCTTAAACAAAAACCGTCCGTGGAAATCATGTATTTTCTCAAGCGGTTATTAATTAACCAACGCTTGAGAAAATACATGATTTCCACGGGCGGTTGTTGTTTAAGAACCGCTTGTGATGCTGCTAAGCTCCTGTCAAGCTAATCCCGGCACAACAAGCTCCTGTAGATGCAAGTAACTCCCGTGGCTCATCATTTGAATTGTTGAAAGCATCAATTTGAAGCCTGACGATCCTTGGAAAGATTTTCCCATCCATTTGAACAATTTCTTTCCCTCCTGTCCATTTGAAAACTTAGGAAGATGCTCCTTTCTCAGTTTTAATGCCTAAATATATTGACTAGAAATCATTACCTACTTTCTTAGTGCTTCACACAAGCGAGTAAGCGAACAACTTCAATCACAAATCTTGTTTTTACACTTTAATAGGGATTTAACCTTAATCTTTCAAGCATATATTTATCAAATAAGTGAAGCTTCCTTATCACACGTGTTAATGGCAACTATAAGTGAAGGATGTGTTGAAGCTAACGAAATCTGAATCGGACTGAAGAGATCCTGCATATGAGTGACAATGTCCAGGTTAAACAGCGTGAAGCTATGATGACAACCTTCAACAACATGAAAAGTGATGCCAAGGTTATGCTTGCATCAACCAAGGAATGTTGTGACGGTATAACACTTCTTGGGGCAAGCATAACCTTGGCCAAAATTAGAAATCACACCACCGTGGATTACTCTGAAGCCGCCATGGATTACTTTGAAGTTTTCTCCGTGCATGCTCGGTAAACTTCAGAGTAATCCATGGCGGCTTCAGAGTAATCCACGGCGGCGTGATTTTTTATTTTGGCCAAGGTTATGCTTGCCCCAACAAGTGTTATACCCTCACAACATGTCTTGGTTGATGCAAGCATAACCTTGACATCACTTTGCATGTTGTTGAAGACTGTCATCATAGCTTCATGTTGTCTAACCTGGACATTGTCACTCATATGCAACGTCTCTTTGTCTTCAGTCCCATTGAGATTTCGTTAGCTTCGACACACCCTTCACTTGAAACTGCCGTTAACATGTCTGATGAAGAAGCTTCAATAATTCATAAATCTATGCTCGAAAGAGTAAGGTCAAATTCCTATGATAATGCTAAAAACAAGATTTGTGATTGAAGTTGTACGCTTCGTCGCTTGTGTAAAGCACTAAGAGATATGATACTGATTTGTAGTCAATATATTCAACCATTAGAACTGATTAAGTAGCATCTTCGTAAGTTTTCAAAATGGAGAGAAGAGAAAGAAATCTTGCAGGGCTAGTTTGGGTGTACTCAATCTAATTGGATTGAAGTGGATTGAAGTGAAGAATGAAATAATTTTCTCTCCAATCCACCTCAAACCACTTATATTGAAGTGGATCCACTCCTATCCAAACAAGCCCTCAAATGGACGGGAAGTATCGTTAAACTTCAATTGAAACTTTTAACAATCCAAATGATGAGTCTCGTGTGTTACTTTCATCTACAAGAGCTTGCTATGAAGGGATTAACTTGACAGTAGCTTTAAGAGTTGTGCTTCTAGATGTTGTTTGGAACCGAGCTGTTGGAAGGCAAGCCTGATCATCATAGGTCAGAAGAAATTTATATACACATACTAAATTTCATAATGTTCAAAACAGAAGCTGAATTTAATAATGTTCGAAACATGCTATCTAAAGCTGAAATAGAGCATTGTTCTAAGTTGATTTCAGAAGATACAAATATATACAATATATATCATCTCACATTGCTATATACATTTTTTACAGCATTGACATCTTCTCTCATATAGAGTTTCAAATTCTTTTTAATGCTTCTCTCTACGCGCTTGATGTTTTCTGGTTAGATGAAAAGATACATCTCGTCATACTGATTATATTCCTCTCCATTATCTCTCACATTCTCAACCCCAACAATATTTTGTTTTCCAGAAACAACTATGTGCATCTTCTCAGTTTCTGATCTTGAACATAAAAACTTGTGCAACACTATCGGCGAGAACCCACAGGTCATCTTTATAACCCACTTTATTCAAGTCTACCAGTGTCAGCACGTAATTGTCCACTTTCACACCATCAGGATGTTTGACCCATTGGCACTTAAATATGGGCATTACCATTCTTTTGCCATAATCGAGTTCCCATATTTCCTCTATGAACCCGAAGTATGTGGTCTTTTGCCCTTGTGAATCATAAGCCTCAATACGAACACCACTATTTTCTGCAACACTCTTACCGTCTTTTTCTTTAGTGTAAAATGTGTAACCATTGATGTCATATGCTTGCCATGATGTCACCAAAGCAGATGGGCCAGAAGCTAACTTCTTCAGTGTTGCCTCTTCTATAGTGTTTCCGTATGGTATATTTTTGTCCATTAACCATTCAGTGAAACATCTTCTATGCTCTTTTATGATCTAGTCCTCTGTGCGGCATTAGTTTTTATCACGAAGCTCAATTTGATGTTCCTCGATGTACGACTCAGCTATTGCGAGTTGTTGTAGTACACCAAAATGTGCATGGTGTACATTCTTGTAATCTTGAACGATAAAAGTTTTCTTACCCACTTTGCCTCTCCCGCGTAGTCTACCCTCATGTATTGGTATAGGCACACCTATCGATTTTCCATCTTTGATGTAATCAGCGCAACCCTCAATCACTTCTTCAGTGGTGTATCCTTGCATAATTGAACCCTCTAGGTGATCACGGTTCCGCACATAACCTTTTAATACTCCTAAATATCTCTCCAACAAAAACATATGATGTAAATATAGTGGCCCCAATGTATTAATCTGATCAACAAGATGTATGATTAGGTGTACTTGCATATCGAAAAAGGATGGTGGGAAACACATCTCAAGCTTGCACATAGTCTCGACGATGTATGTTTTCAGATAGTCTAAATCTTCACGTGCTATCACCTTTTGCGATACTGCATTGAAGAAGTAACACAAACGTTGATGATAACTTTTATATGCTCAGGTTTGATGACTCTTATTGCAATGGCAAGGAAAACTGTCATCATCATGTGACAGTCGTGAGAATTATAACCGAATAAAGACAAGTCTTTCATCGAGACTAGTTTGCGGATATTGGATGAGAAACTCGTGGGAACTTTGATCCCACGCAAGCATTCGCAAATTGCTTTTTTCTCTTCTAGCGTCAAGTTGTAGCTGGCTGGGGGAAGGTAATGCTTCCCGTTCGCCTTTTCTACTGGATGAAGCTCTGGTCTCAAATCAAGATTTACTAGATCCATACCTGAATTTAATCCGTCATTTGTTTTCCTCAGCATGTCCAGCAAGGTCCCAATGATGCTGTCAAATACATTCTTTGTAACATGCATCAAATCAATACTATGACAAAATTCCAAATTCTTCCAATACGGAAGATACTTGAAAAAAATTGGTTGTTTATTGAAAGCCATGTCAGTTGTATCATCCGAAGATGTACTTTTCTTTCTCCTAATTCTTTTACAATTTTTGTCCTTACCGAAAGCAATATGAATGTTCTTGACCCTTTCAAACACAAGTTTTCCATTGTAAGGTTTTCGTGCAGTATCTTTTTCGATTTTGTTATCAAATTGTTCTTTCATCTTCTTATACTTGTGTGTATCTGTCAAGAACCGTTGGTGTCTCATGTACACCGTCTTTCTGGATGAAGTGAGGTATAGAAATCCAATTCTATCCACGCACCTTACACAACCTTTCTTCCCTTTCATTTGTCCCGATAATGTAAACAGTCTAGGATAATCATGCATAGTAACAAATATCATTACTCTTAGCGTGAAATACTCCCGGTTGTACTCATCCTATGTACGTACCCTTTCATTCCACAATTTTGGCATATCTTTCATTAAAGGTTCCAAGAAGACATCAATTTCGATGCCGGGTTGTTTCGGACCTTCGATAAAAACAGATAACAAGATATATTTCCTTTTGTGACACAACCACGTCGATAGGTTGTACATCGTTAAGACCACGGTCCATGTGCTGTGTATGCTCCTTTTTTCACCAAACGGATTCATTCCGTCTATACCCACGGCAAACCTCACATTTCTGATTTCCTTTGCAAATTTTGGATACTGAATATCAAAAATTTTCCGCTGCGTTGCATCACAAGGGTGTCGTATATGTTTTTCATTCTTCTTGCGTTTCTTGGAATGCCAACGCATAAAGCCAGCATCCCTAGGGTTTGAGAACAAATGCTTCAAGCCATCAATTATCGGAAGGTACCACATCACCAAGGCAGGAATTTTTCTCTTATGCTTCCCGTCTGCATCGCCAGAAGTATCGTCATCGTCACCTTCAGGACCAATAATAAACTTCTTATTCTTATGAGACTTTTTCATGTTGGTAACATACTGGTGATTGTAGTCCTTCTTATATCTACTGACACCACAAATGGGGCATCTAGTTGCGAGCTCATGCTCTTTGCGATACAGAATACAATGGTTCACACAAGCGTGTATTTTTGTCACACCTACTGCCATCAGGCAAAGAAGTTTCTTCGCTTTAAAAGTGCTTCTGGGCAGTTTATTTGGATTTGGAAGAACTTCTGCCATAAGATTCAAAAGATCAGAAAAACTACAATCGGACCATCTGTGTGTAGCTTTCAACTTTAGTAGTTCTTCAGTTTCCTTATCCCATTCTCTTTTTTATTTAGATTCCAATATAAATACTCAAACATGTTTAGATTCTGCAAATTGAGTCCAAATTTGATGATTCTTTCTTCTATATTTGTATAAAATTAACATCTACCACCTGAACCAAATATTTAAATAAATTGTATAGCTGACATTGTAATGTTTTGGTAAATATGAAACTAATTTCTACTCACATATTATTCACATTTGTGTATCTCATAAAAAAAGGATCCTTGACTTAAATTTGTTTGTATGAACATATTTGTATTATTTATACATGTATGAATTTTGTTAATTTTTTTAAAAGCATTCCAACATGTAAAACTTCAAATTATCCATCATTCTAACTATATGCTCATATACATATGAGGCATTCATCAAATTATGAACACACATTGATTCAAAAATTTTTTAAAAAATCTGAAAAAATTCATAGAGGTTGGTAAGATGAATAAAAATGTCCATTGAAAAAATAAATGAAAAAAGCATTATATTCATCAAGATAGAAAAATGAAAAATAGCAATTGTTATATGTTTTTTTATGTTTTGACCAATTTCAAAGGATTTTTGAAGTGAAATTTAATGGTAACCTTTACTTATAAATAATTTTATAAGAAAGTAGAATTTTGCCTTTTTTAAGGCCCCACATTCAATCAAGAATATTAATTAAGAAGAAGTAAATATCTCTACAGGCGGTTGAAGTTTAATAACCGCCTGAGAAGATGCTTATCTCGGGCGGGTTTTACTTATCAACCGCATGAGATAATGCCCGATACTGTTCTTCAGTTTCATTTTCCCTTGCTTTTTTTTATTTAGATTCCAATATAAATACTCAAACATGTTTAGATTCTGCAAATTGTGTCCAAATTCGATGATTCTTTCTTCTATATTTGTATAAAATTAACATCTAACACCTGAACCAAATATTTTAAAACTTGTATAGCTGACATTATAATATTCTGGTAAATATCAAATTAATTTCTACTCACATATTATTCACATTTGTGTATCTCATAAAAAAAGGATCCTTCACTTAAATTTATTTGTATGAACATATTTGTATTATTTATACATGTATGAAGTTTTTTAATTTTTTTAAAAGCATTCCAACATGTCAAACTTCAAATTATCCACCATTCTAATTAAATGCTCATAAACATATGAGGCATTCATCAAATTATGAACACACATTGATTCAAAAAAATTTAAAAGAATCTAAAAAAATTCATAGAGGTTGGTATGATGAATAAAAATGTCCACTGAAAAATAAATAAAAAAATATTATATTCATCAAGATAGAAAAATGAAAAATAGCAATAGTTATATGTTTTTTATGTTCTGACATATTTCAATGGATTTATGAAGTGAAATTTAATGGTAACCTTTACTTATCAATAATATTATCAGAAAGTGCAATTTTTCCTTTTTAAAGGACCACATTGAATTAAGAATATTAATTAAGAAGAAGTAAAGATCTTCACAGACGGTTTGTACTTAATAACCGCCTGAGAAGATGATTATCTCAGGCGGGTTTTACTTATAAACCGCCTGAGATAATGCCCGAGGCTCTTCAGTTTCCTTATCCCTTGCTTCATTTTTATTTAGATTCCAATATAAATACTCAAATATTTTTAGATTCTGCAAATTGAGTCTAAATTCGATGATTCTTTCTTCTATATTTGTATAAAATTACATCTACCACCTGAACCTAATATTTTAAAACTTGTATAGCTGACATTGTAATGTTTTGGTAAATATCAAATTAATTTCTACTCACATATTATTCACATTTGTGTATCTTATAAAAAAGAGGATCCTCCACTTAAATTTTTTTGTATGAACATATTTGTATTATTTATACATGTATGAAATTTGTTAATTTTTTTAAAAGCATTCCAACATGTCAGACTTCAAATTATCCATCATTCTAACTATATGCTCATATACATATGAGGCATTAATCAAATTATGAACATACATTGATTCAAAAAAATTTAAAAAAATCTGAAAAAATTCATAGAGGGTGGTATGATGAATAAAAATGTCCACTGAAAAAATAAATGAAAAAAGCATTATATTCATCAAGATAGAGAAATGAAAAATAGCAATTGTTATATGTTTTTTATGTTCTGACCAATTTCAAAGGATTTATGAAGTGAAATTTAATGGTAACCTTTACTTATCAATAATATTACAAGAAAGTGGAACTTTGCCTTTTGAAAGGCCCCACATTCAATCAAGAATATTAATTAAGAAGAAGTAAAGATCTTCACGTGCAGTTAGAGTTTAATAACCGCCTGAGAAGATGATTATCTCAAGCGAGTTTTACTTACCAACCGCCTGAGATAATGCCCAATATTTTTCTTCAGTTCCATTTTCCCTTGCTTCTTTTTTATTTAGATTCCAATATAAATACTCAAACATGTTTAGATTCTGCAAATTGTGTCCAAATTCGATGATTCTTTCTTCTATATTTGTATAAAATTAACATCTACCACCTGAACCAAATATTTTAAAACTTGTATAGTTGACATTGCAATGTTTCGGTAAATATCAAATTAATTTCTACTCACTTATTCACATTTTTGTATCTCATAAAAAAGGATCATTCACTTAAATTTGTTTGTATGAACATATTTGTATGATTTATACATGTATGAATTTTGTTAATTTTTTAAAAGCATTCCAACATGTCAAACTTCAAATTATCCATCATTCTAACTAAATGCTCATATACATATGAGGCATTCATCAAATTATGAACACACATTGATTCAAAAAAATTTAAAAAAATCTGAAAAAAATAGAGGTTGGTATGATGAATAAAAATGTCCACTGAAAAATAAATGAAAAAAGCATTATATTCATCAAGATAGAAAAATGAAAAATAGCAATTGTTATATGTTTTTTATGTTCTAACCAATTTCAAAGGATTTATGAAGTGAAATTTAATGGTAACTTTACTTATTAATAATATTACAAGAAAGTGGAATTTTTCCTTTTTAAAAGACCCACATTTAATCAAGAATATTAATTAAGAAGAAGTAAAGATCTTCACAGGTGGTTGGTACTTAATGACCGTCTGAGAAGATGATTATCTTAGGCGGGTTTTACTTACCAACCGCTTGAGATAATTGTATCTTCTCAGGCAGTTGGTAAGTAAAACCCGCCTGATGTAACCATCTTCTCAGGCGGTCGGTACTTAAAATCCGCCTGAGAAAATAGGAGTCTATATATACCCCTCGGCAGCGTTGGAGAAACCTAACCCGGGCTAAACACTTAGACGCCGTTAGGCTGCCAAAATTTCGTTTGCCGCCAAGTGTTCGCCGTTGTCATCGCCGAGCTTTGCCGTCGCCGCCGAGCTTCACGGGAAACCCTAAACCCTTCGACCTTCCATCCTCCGTCGCCATGCCGCCTCCCTCCTCGCCCTCCCCGCCGCCTTGCATATCCTTGGTTAGGGTTCAGGAATTCAAAAAGGGTAGGCATCCTTGGTTAGGGTTGGGTGGAATTCGAAAAACTGTCAAGTTGTGATGTAACTGTATTGAAATTGTATGAACAAACATCTTAATTTTTGCTATAATTATTTGTAGAAAGCTCTTCTAGTCTATTGTGATACATTTTTTGAAAGGGGAAGAGCTATTATACAACTTTTCTATTAATTTTTACCTTAAATTCGGTTTAGAACTAATTAGAAACTGGAGTTGAAGTTAGTACCTGTGTATAGTGTTATCTGAAACAACCACAAAATTTCTGAACTTTGAACAGCCATAATTCTTAAATTAGAAAAGCAACATATGCATATCTATATATGTCTGGAAAGATTAAAGAGTCATCTATCAATTTCCTATTCAATGCTAAGGCTAAAACACACAATAACCAGATCTAAATTGAAGTACCGTTTAAGGTGTCGTAATAGTCCAGAATCTTGACAGTTATGTATTCAGTTGTTGTTTGGATCTTAATTTCTAGTAGGATCATCAAAAGTCTTCATAATTTACATTTATGGAATCCCGAGGATGTGTGTAACAAGTTTGCAATATATTGTTTCATCAAATATCAATGTTCTCTATTTGAAAATTGTGGACAAAATCAGCAACATACAAAGGAAGCTCTGCCAAATTTCAGTTCAAAATATGGAAACTTGGTGGTAACATGAGTGCATAGTAGCATCTGTACTGAAAATAGAGTGTAGCCGTCCCGCACTTCATCTCACAGGGTTGTGCTCCTTCGAGATCGGTGTCGCTATCCTTTTACTGAATAAAGCAATGTGCTCGCATACGGCTGTTGAACATCGCTTGTGCTCAGAAAACAGATACAAATAACTGCCTATTTAGAATAAGAAGATAAAATCACCATTGTTGGTGAGCAACTTTAACATGCTTGTCACCCTCGCAATGTATAGGAACCTTTTGGTCAGTCGCCTTAAACCCTAGAATGCCTTATCAAATCCTAGAATACTTCCATCTTTTTCTTCATGCAACACTTCATGTAGAGTTAATATGCCATTTATTATATTTTTTGTCTTATTAGTTCTAGCATGGAAAGACCTAAGAATACTGGTGCTGGTAGTAACAATAAAGAAGACAATATGGAGTTTACTTACTCTAGCAGTTCAGGCTCCTTTCACAGTCCATCGGATCCTTTTCCTAATATAAAAACTAAAAAGACTTAAGAGGATATCGACCCGGAATATGATCCTACCGACGAGGTATGGATCATGAATCTTAACTTCAGCAGTTCAAGTTAATGTTGGTTGTCAAGTATACGAAGTCTTATAATTCTTTTCTACCTAGATTAATCGCGAAGACAACGAGGTGTCTTCGGCTCCTAAAACCGCAGAAGGTTCTCCAATGGATGAATCCTCAGCTTCACTAAAGCAGAAACGAGGGCAACGTGGTCCCAATAAGGGTCCATTGGACCGCATCATGTACATAACAAGGGTCAGTCCAGGTGGGCTTCCCCAAGAACCACTGGATTCAGTTACTAAGTACTGTAATGCATGCAGTTTTCTTGTTAGGGAGCTCGTGCCGATCACGACCGAGAATTGGAGGAAATTACCCGAGTAGACCAAGAATGAGTTGTGGGAAAGAATAAAGAAACAATTCAAGTTCCTAAAAGGAACAAAAGAAACTGTAAAGAAAGCAACATTGGTCTCTGGCGGCAAGAAGTTTCATGGTTGGAAGAGCGAAATGAATGCTTATGTTAAGGCCGAAAAGGTCCCTAGCCCGAGGAAGATGGGAAAAATCACACAAGCTCAGTGGAAAGAGTTTGTTTGTCAAAAGACCATACCTGATGCTAAAGCTCTAAGTGCAACTAGGTCAGAGCTTGCAAAATAGAACAAATACCATCATCGCTTGGGGTCTGCCGGATATGCCCCCAAAGTCCAAAAATGGAATAATATATTAGATGAAATTACCAATAAGGGCAATCCTCACCCATTAGAAGGCTGCGATGAGTGAACTCAGCGGTGGGTCTTTGCCCGGTCAGGTTTGACCAGGGAGGGCAAACTTGAAAAGCCTGACTCTGTGAATGAAGTAGAGGATAAAATGAAAGAAGTAATTGAAAAGCAACAGAAGGGTCTCTTCAAGCCAAAGAGGGAGAATGACCAACTTACCGCTATCTTAGGAAACCCAAAACACAGTGGACGGGTTCGAGCAATCTCTTCTCAAATGTCTTGGCTAGATGGTTTCCCTAAAGATAAAGACACATATAGAAGACGTGAGAAGTTTAAGAAACACTTGATGAAACGATTGCTCAAAAGGTCAAATAAAATATGCAAGAAATAATGGAACAACTTAGACAATCGGGACAATTAGTGGCACCGAGTACAGCGATGGTTCCGGTGCAAAAGGAGCAATTAATATCTCCAACTGCCTACCCTAGCAGCGTTGGTTCTGTGCTAGGCTCAGGGTCAACCCATAAGTTCCCTGTCGATGATATTGCTAACGACAAATCTTGTCGTCTTCTTGTCCCGATCGGTAGAGCAGGGAATAAAACCAAATAGTTTGCCACTGCTATGGCAAAGCTTGATCGTGACTTCAACGGGAATCCACTTCCATTGTATTATGATGTGGTGCAAGTTCTTCATAGCATTGATAATGATTATGAAGATTATCAAATAGACCATGTCACACCTGAGGGGATCGCGACTCTGGGGCAGGTTGTCAACCGATTAATCCTTTGGCACTGACGCAGTATCGTATTGGACGATGAGACAATTTCTAGCCTCGTCACATCTCGAAATACTGCAACCCCATCTTCTAAGTCGAAAGTGCATGAAGATCCACTCCCAGTCCAGGATGATCCACTCCCCCTATGTCTCAGCAAGGATGATAGTAACCTTGCTAGTAAAGATATCCAAGAGCAACAAGTTGGGAAACAACTTCAAGCAGTACCAGAGCAAGCTATTGCTAGTAAAGAGCAACCAGTTGAGCAATAGCTTGAAGTAGTACTAGAGCTAGTTGCTGGGAGTAAAGAGCAATCAGTTGAACAACATGCTCAAGAACAAGCCAGTGTCCAACTTCCGACGACTACTCCTCGATCATCAGTGCCTATCAAAGTTAGCTCATACAAAAATAAGAAATCTTCATCAGATGTGTCAAAGTATTTGGAAACTATGAAAGAAAATATTATAAAATCGAGTGCATCTCATTCTTCTCATGAGCCAGCATTAGGAGATATCGAGGAGTGGGAAGAAGATGGTGTCATGTATAATCAGCGGACGGCTTTAGTTAAACCAGAAGTTCTAATCTACAAGCTTGAGGATGTTCCTCCTGAATTTGACAATGGGAAGTCGTTCATGACAACCGTACAACTTAGCAAAAAACCTGTCCCGCTCAAAAGAATGCATGAGTGGTACATCCTTGCCAGCACAAAATATGGTCTTTCTTGTGTCACATTTCGTATTCCAAAAGAAGCATTCTGGAGCACTGGAGAAGATAGACGAGTCATTTTATTTGAAGAGTTGCATCCCCTTTTCCATCGGGGCATGCTCGAAATCAACCTGCTGCTCGTCTAGTGCTTGTAAGTGCCTTTAATATTTTGTATTTTCTTTTCTTACTATACGCATACGCATTTCATGAGATCATAACAATTCTGTACTTCTTCAATAGGATGCAATACATGGATAATGAAAAGTTAGAGCGCAAGACAGGTATCCTTGACCCTACTAGGATTGTAAAGGCACTATTTGACGTCAAGGCGGATCGAGACTCAGCAAAGTTCAAGCACATGAAAAAAAAAGATTTTGAAAAAGCAATCGCAAAACTTAAGAAGGATAGAAGGACAGAAGTTGCAGCTTACATAGGACATGCGATGTTTAACTTTGTCAGAGACGACAAGGACCTCTAAAAAGGCTCCGTACAACTTCGAGTAAGTTCGACACATGACATTGAAATAGCAATTATTGGTAATTGTTAACATGTGTGTTTGTATGTTTGCAGTGATCACTACATAATGATCTTCATCAAGTTAACGTAGGGAATGGCAACAGTCTTGGACTCGGCCGATTTCCTACCAGATCGTTACAAAGATTTCCTTTCCATTTTGAAACTGTACGTTTATTCAATAATTTTAATTTACACACATTTAGAATGTGTTGACAAGTTTTATATGACATTTCTTGTATTACAGCGCTTGGCGGTTTTACGCGGAACGGCTTGGCGGTGAGAGATCATCCAATACGAATGCATTGGACATTAAAACATATTATGCTTGTCCGAAGCAGCCTGCTAGGAGTGTCTTTTGCGGGTATTATGTATGCGAGCATCTTCGGACCACCAGCGTATATAGAGTGAATCGTGAGGATGTAAGTTATCCTTAATGTCGATACCTTATTTTCTTACTTTTGAGTTTTATTTTCATTGTAACTAGCATAGTTTAATACTTATATTCTCTGCTGTTCAATATTACCAGAAACATTATTTTCATATTTTGATTCCAACTTCAAAATTTAATTGCTCATAGTACAACTGCTCCAAAAATACCAACTAAATTCCTGTATACTCTCACTTTGATCTATACTTTGAGATTGTTCAAAACAACACATTCTAAACCTTGTTATGTGTTATATTGCAACACACGAAGAACCTGAATGAAGAAAAGGCTGGTTTGTAGAAGTATTCCTGGTGGAGGAGCCGACAAGATTGCTGCTGAACTCTGTCAATTCATTCATCGCGAAATTTTGCACAAAAGAGGGGACTTCTTTGATGAGAATGGTGCAATAGCTGATGTGCCAGAACATTGCGACTATGCCAATAGAAACAGTTTTCAGTGAAAACTTGTAAACTATAAGATGAATTGTATGTGTAACTTGTACATATGTATATTGTTTTAGTGAACTTAACTTCTGTGAGATGGCTTCTGTGATGATAATATTATTGACTTCTGTTCTGTGATTATATTGTTGACTTCTATTCTGTGCTTATCTTGAATTTACCTAGAAATTAGAAATAACAGCAGTAGTACTGTATAGGTTATACCTTATCACATGCGGTTATTTACCAACGGCTAGACATGTCTGTGAAAAACAATTATCACATGCGGATAGATATAGGTAAAGAACCATCTGTGATAACCTAATTATCACAGGCGATTACTGTTATGGTAGAAACCGACTGCGGTAAAAAGTCTTCACAGGCGGCTTGATGTAGGTCAACATCCGCTTGTGATAACACCATTATCACAAGCGGTTAGATATGCTGCAAGACCCGCCTGTGATAAGACAATTATCACATGCGGGTATATATGTTGCACGACCCGCCTGTGATAACTTATCTTCGTAGGTGACTAGCATAAGTAAAAACCGCCTGTGATAATGTTTCTTCACATGTGGTATCACTTCTCCGCCTGTGAAATTGCGGATTATTACAAACTCTTCGTTTCATGCGGTTTTAAAAACCGCGTGTGATAATAGGTTTGGAACCAACTGCGATAAGGCTTATTGTACTAGTGGAGCAAGACTCACGCCATGACCGACTACTCCTAATCTCATGCATGCAAGTAACTCAACTTGAAGATTAACTCCAGTGACAGGACATGCACGACGAGCGAACACAAGTAATAAATTTAAATGACTGAACGCATCAAGTCACGGACTCATGGTTATTTCGATTAGTAATGACAGGTCGTTTGCTTCATTGTCCCCCTGCATGACGGACTTAGAAGCTCGGCTCTACCAGGAGCGATTGGAGCCTCGAGCAGTGAGGCAGCAGGTTTGGTGGGAAGTCGAAGTCGTGTTCCCTACAGCAGCAACTTGTGCCTTTAATGAGGCCGCGTGGGCAGGTGGCGATTCTTCCGTTGGACCACCAGACAATGAAGGCGCCTGGAGACTCCCTTGGCTCTCTCGCAATGAGGAGAGCAAAAGCTACATCCTCATCTTCAATGGAGCTCCACAATCAATCTCCTATCAGCGGCGGCGACTAAGTCCGATGGACTACCACGTCGATGTGGTGGCTGGGATCTTGGACTATTGGGTAGAGGTGGTGGCTGGGATCTAAATAGGAGATAAAAAATGGGTGACAAATCTAAATAGGAGATAAAAAAATGAGTGACAAGCTCAAAGGCGATCGTCTCTAATATGGTTAAACGAGACGAGTCTGCTTCAATGAGGATATGATATGGTTCAGTTGAACGTACAAGAATATACGTTACTATATAACCCGTCTGAGTTAAGTAAGTATCCGAGACGCGCTCTCTTCTCTGACAAACGGGAGACGGGCATTATTGGAGAGCGACTCATATCTGTATTGTAACTGAGACGAGCTTTCCTTGGCTCCCATCTCGTTTTATAATCGAAGCGGACGCGTCTCCCATAACCACTGGTCCGGCGCGTCTCCTTTTATCATGAATGTGGGCTCGTCTCCCATTCCCTCTATAGAGAGACGAGCATTAAATAGGTTCGTCTCGATTTTCTATTGCCCTTCTACGAGCTCTCAGCTATGACAGAACAAGTAGCTGCCAGATCTGCCCTGTTCTTTCCCTCTTTGGAGGTGCCCTTCTAAAAATCTTGCTGTGATTATCAGTGGCCCTTAAAAAAAGGTTAGTCCTCTCCCCCTCTCTTGTTCCTTACTGTTTTTACCCCTTTAGATCGTGACTATCAGTGGCTTCAAAATTCTTTGATTTAGCTCTTCTTTTCTGTATGTAGCCGTCGTCGGATTGAAGTTGGATGTATGAGCTACATCTTTGCAATGAATATATCAAAAGGGTAGATGCATTTATCAATTTCGTGAAGAAAGACATGTTGGACAACATTAGAGGGACTATTTGTTTTTCTTGCAAATATTGCAAGAATGGAGATATCCTAAGATGAAGTATTGAAGTCATATTTGATCACACATGGATTCATGGTGGATTATTGATGTTGGAACAAACATAGAGAGGAGGGGCTTAATGAAGCATAAATGAGAGATTCATATCTGGAGAGGGAGGTCCCTACCAGTGTCGAAAAAGATCACGATGACGATGTGAACGAGTCAGTTATATCAGGATTCACCGATGACGATATTGAGTTTCAGGTGCATAATATAGAAGAGATGGTACGTAATGTCGAGAGACATGGCGACGATGATTAGTTCAGTAATGATCATAGTTCTTAAGGCGTCGCTTAAGTGGTAAGGCGTGATTACCTGATGGGGCGTCCTGCTCGCCTTAGATTTAGGAGTAAGGCGTCCTAAGGCGTCCCTAAGGCGTCTTAAGGCGCCCTAAGGCGTCGCTAAGGCGGCTAAGGCGGACGCCTTACAGGTTCAGCAGATCTGGTTAAGTCCCGATCCAGTCAGCCCGACTGCCTGTTATCTCTGTTGGACACAGTTAGGTTTAGGGCGGCGGTGGCTGGAAGAAAGGGCGGTGGCGGGAGAGAAGGTGGCGGCTGGAAAGAGGGGCGGCGGCGGTGGCGGCTGCGGTTTCTGGAAAGAGACGGCAGCGCCTGTAAGCCCGGATCCCCCAGGTTGCAGAGAAGGCGGCGGCTGGGGCACCACAGGAACAAGGGAAGACGGCAAATCGCATCAGGGCGAGGGCGGGGACGACCTTCATCGTCGTCCGCAGCTGGGTGCGGGCGCGACAGCCGAGTACAGGGCGGCGGTGCGCTGCAACCTGCGGGGGCAGGGGCGGGGGTGAGGGCGGCGAGTGGAGCGAGCTGGCGTCTGGTACTTAGGGTTTAGAGGCTGATGTTACGAGGAGTGAGTGGGGTATGGCCTGATGGGCCGGACCTAAGTGGTTGGCTGGGGGAAAATCAGTCCAGAGATTAGAAATATGAAAGGAAACTGCTATATTTTTAAAAAATGAATTGCTGTATTTCCTATATATTTTTACTTTTACACGTGACTAAGGCCCTGTTTGGAACCCCTAGGGATAATTGTTAGCTAGCTAATAATATATTAGTTGGCTTGTACCAACTAATTATTAGCTAGCTAATTATTAGTTGGTGTCTGTTTGGAAACTTTAGAACTAATTTTGTTTCTATAAACTAATTGACTGTAGTACCCCTCAAGGAGAGGGAGGGATGAGAGAGGGCAAGAGTAAAATGGACTTTAGCCAACAATTAGCTGAAATTAGCTGGGTTGGAGCAGCTAATGAGATTATTGTTAGTTGGAGGGTTAGCTAATAATTAGCTATGTTATTAGCTGGACTGTTTGGAACCTCTATAGCTAATTTTTAGCAGCTAACTATTAGCTCTAGATGTTCCAAACAGGGCCTAAGGCGTCGCCTCGCCTTACGCCTTATCGCTTAAAAGTTAAAAAGGGGGTCGGTCACCTCAGGTCGCCTTACCGCCTTAATAACTATGGTAATGATGAACTTGCAAATACAAGAAGATGATTGAAGACTCGAAGAAGCTATTCTATCATAGTTGACCAGACTGTTTGCGATGGTAAAACTTTTTCAATTGAAGGCGAGCAACGAATGGAGTGATTTTAGTTTTAAGGAATTGTTGATGTTCATTAAGGACATGTTACCCCAAGGCAACATAGTCCCTACGAAAGTTTATGAGGCAAAACAGATAATCTGTTCACCGGGTTTCGAGGTGGAGAAAATCCACGCGTGCAAGAATGACTGCATTCTATATCGTGGACCTGAGCACGAAAATCTCAAGAAATTCCCTATATGTGGAATCGACCTATTCAATCGTAGGAAAGATGACGTTGATGACGAGAACTACAATAGAAGAAAAAGAGGCCCTAAAAAGGTATTTTGTACTTTCCTATCATTTCTCGTTTGAAGCGTTTGTTTACAAACAAGGAGTCAAAATTGTTGCGATGGCACAAAGAGAAGCATAAGAAGGATGCTGGAATGATAATACATCCTGCTGATGCCACACAGTGGCGAAACATTGATTCACGAAATCCTAAATTTGCCATTGATCCGAGGAATATTAGGATCGCAATGAGCACCGATGGTATGAATCCTTTTTTGAACAGTAGCACACATAGCACACGGCCAATTGTGCTAACAATTTTGAACCTTCCTCCTTTGTTGTGCAACAAACAGAAATATATTATGATGTTAGGACTGATATCGGGGCCACAACAATCTAGGAATGACATCGACACTTATTTCAGGACTCTAGTTGAAGATAGGAAGCAGTTGTGTTACAACGACAGAGTGCAGGTCTTGGGTGACCAAAGCTTCAATACTTTGGTCATAAAGGCATTTTATTTGTGACTATTAGTGATTCTCCAGCGGCACGTAACTTATCCGAATAGGGTAAGAAAGTAGGTTGCGGATGTTCACATTGTTTGAAAGAAAAGGACTCACATTATTTAAGCAAGTCACGAAAAATAGTGTACATGGGACATCGATGCTACATTCCCATGAAGCACTCGTTTGGAAGTAAGAAGGATAATTTCAATGGTAACACTGAGAAGAGGTGTCCTCCAGCTCATCTCATGGGTCATGAAGTATATGAAATGGTCAAGGATATCCATGTTTTCTTTGGTATGCGAAAAAGGACCGGCAAAGATGACATGTGGAAGAAGCAATCGATTTTTTTGGTAGCTACCGTATTGGAAAGACTTAGACGTCCATCATTCGATTGATGTGATGCACATTGAGAAGAATGTGTGCAAGAGCCTATTCGGGACATCGCTTAACACAAGTGGAAAAACTAGGGACTATGGACATGCACGAGCAGATCTAAAGAAAATGGGAATTATGCCTATTGTGGTTTGATGACTCGGTAAAAGGAACGGAACTACCCACATCATGCATCGCCATTTTAAAAAAAAATGAGAAGAAAGAGTTTCGTGGGTTCTTGAAAAATGTGAAGTACCATCCAGCTACTCGAAGAACGTAGCTTATTTCATTTCTAGATCTAAAAGTAGCTCCCGGTGTGAAGTCCTATGATTCCCATGTATTGCTTAAGCAGGTGATTGTTGTTGGAATTCGGAATATCCTACCGGTCAATATTCGGGAGGCTATAAAGAACTTTTGCTTTTTTTTCAATGCAATTAGTCAAAAAGTACTATGTGAAGAAGATCTCGAGTCATTGGAAAAAATGCACTATGAAACTTTATGCTTCCTTGAGATGTATTTTCCACCTGACTTTTTTGACATCAGCATCCATCTCACAACTTATCTTATTAAGAGGATAAAGCTACTTGGCCCCGTGTGTCCTTCACCAGATGTATGTGTACGAGAGATTCAACGGCATAATGAAGTCCTTTGTTAGAAATCGAGCTTACCCTGGGGGCAGCATAGTACAAGGATACTGTACAGAGGAAGCTGTGGATTGGGCTCCGAACTACACTGACCCGAGTAACCCGATTGGTGTTCTCATGTCTCGTCGAGGGGGGAGGCTCACAGGAAAATGGGACCATTAGGAAGAAGGCTATAACTCCAGATCCACATTATTCTTCTGCACTAATTTCCATGTATTGCAACAAATGTCCATTGTGTCAGAGTACTTCGATGAGCACAAGGAGGTGCCGCGAGGAGACAATCATGGCCGCAATGAATCATGGTTAGCAAATGAACACAGGAGAAAATGCATTGGTTGGCTCCAGGATCATATTTCTCACTCATTGTATACTCAAAAAAGTTAATACCTAAAAAAGTTGGCTCGTGGTTCTATATTCACAATTATTACATATCAAGGGTATGAAATAAATGGATACATGTTCTACACTATAGAACAAGATAAGAAATGCACGTATCAAAATAGTGGTGTCTGTGTTGATGCTTATGATGCTACAGGCCAAAACAAAAACATGTACTATGGTCAAATACAAGAGATCGAGGAGCCTGGCTTTCAAGGATTCAAGATTTCTCTTTTCCATTGCAGCTGGGTTGATGGAATCAAAGATGTTGTACAAGACAAGTTGGGTTCACTAGCATTGATCTTAACTGTCAAGGATATAAGTCGGAGCCTTTTGTGTTAGTAGAACACATTGCTCAAGTGTTCTATGTTCCAAACATAACAAATAAAAGACTTATGGTGATTATACCTAGAAAACGACGAATCATCGGAGTCTAGAATGTCGTCGATGAGGAAGAGTTTGAGCAATTTGATGCGATTCCTCATTTTGTCACCTCAATGATCAATCCAAGAATACCATTGCACAACGAAGCTCCTTACTTGCAGAACGGCCACCATGAAAAAGTTAAGAATTTCAAAAAACCAAGACCGCAACGTAAAGTACCAAATTGATTGTGTGTAATATGCTCAATATATGAAAATATGGTCAATCAAGTGAATAATTGACTTTCATTTGGATTTTTGCGTGATATATGCTCAAATGTGTGAAAATATTGCCATTTGAGTGAAAATTTAAATTTCATTGGTCATATGTGCTCTGTTTCTCATGGAGAAGTATTGATGCCTTCTGTTCTATTTCTCTTGAGCACTACAGAATATGGCACTTGCTCTGCCCAAGAAAATGGGAGACGCGATCTATGTACGTGATGCGAGACGAGCCTCACAATGGCGCGTCTCACATGCGGCTGTGATATGACACAGTGAAGATCTTTTGTCCCACCTCAAAATCTAAGCGTGTTGCAACGACCATAGAAGCCGACGTGGCATTGTGAAAGATGCCACATACGCTGTTCACCCATCAGTGCACGCCTCGCGCGTGCTGTGGGGGTTTGTGCTAATGCGTGAACAGTAGTATGTGCAAGACCACAAAGACATTATGCGAGACATGCCTTACACTAAGGTTGAAGCGCTTCAAATTCTACGCGCCCATTAACTCATGAGAAAAGATACAAGCTCTTAGCAACCGCGTCTCTAATATGGGCGTTCATACCTGTTGGACCTAATTATTCTTTTTGTTGGAGCAAAAGGGAGACACGCTCAGTGGTGGCTCTTCTAAGCCGCGTCTCCGATTGTTGCCCTAAGGTACTTTTAGCTCTCTCGCACACTCTTTTCCCAATACTTAGCAAAAGTTTTTGATACTTTTGCTCTCGTGCGCTGATCACTTTTTACCTTAGAAACCTTCGCTGTGTCGGACCCATCCCTAGAGCACGCTGCCGCGTCGGTCCCCTTCCCCGGAGCTCATCACCACCTTGACACTGCACTCTTGGTCATTGTCGCATTGCCGCCATCGACCTCGACTCCTCCTCGACCTCGGCACTACCCTAATAAGGTTTGTTCGCGCTTTGGTTGGAGCGAAATGGTCCACACTTTGGTGGTTCACCGGTCAATGTTTAATATATTTCTGGAGTACTACGCTTAGAGTATTACACTTTGGCTTGTACCGGTCAATGTTTAGTATATTTACGACGGTCTCGAGGTGTATTTTTCCAGAGCTACTATCTTTACCTATAACTTGTGTGATAGACTTGTGACAGTCTATTATTTAATGATTGTTTGGTTGTGTTAGATTGCTTTGAATTTTCCTTACACATGGCTCATAGATCTTTTTCTTATTAGGGTACAAATGCCATGAGAGAATTTGCTCCCTTATGTGACTGTTTGTGCAAATGTGACAGAAATTTGATAATATTTTATAGGATTTCAGTGAATTTTATTGAATTCTAAGATGTCTCAGTTGGAACATTAGCAACATATTAAAGAGGAGGCTCAACAGCAGACTCATGAAGAGACTCAACAGTAGACTCATGAAGAGGATGCATCTGCCTCTGGTAAAAGTAGAAAGAAAAGGTCGCGGACGACGTGGCTAACAGATGTTCTAACTATTGTTGAGGTCTGTCGGTACCCTTAAGACAGGGTACCCCTGCATACAAGAAGAAGCTCCGGACCCGGCCTCACCGCTGAAGAGGGCTCTAGAGCTACCATGCATCCTCTGGCTCTAGGCCCTTGCTCCAACCGAGGAGGGCACCAGAGCTTCCACGTGTCCTCTGGCTCTAGGCCCTTGCTCCCTCCAAAGATGGCTCCGGAGCTGCCACACGTCCTTTAGCTCCGAGCCCTTGATCCCACCAAGGAGAGCTCCGGAGCTGCCACACGTCTTGTGGCTCCCGGCCCTTGCTCCCACCGAGGAGGGCTCCGGAGCTGCCACGTGTCCTGCAACTTGCCCTGGGCGGTAGGTTGCGAGAGTAAGGGGTAGTGCGTCGTGCCCAGTCGCGCATTAAAGGCACACGCCTTCCCCAAGTGTACAGGTGCGGTGCACGCCTTTTGTCAGGTACCGCTGCGTACAATCGCATCACAGTGAAGGCGCCGCAGGCCTACCCCACACCGCCATGTGGGTAGCTTATGACGATAAGACGGATGGGACATTCTCTGCCATTATCAACGACTACTCCTAGACACTGGCGACCAACGCGGCAAGATAGTAAGTCTTCAAGGCGCGGTCAGAGGCAGCGTACGCAAGAATCCTTAGATCTTGTAAAGGATAAGATCACCTCGGGGCCACCTGTTGGGCCCTGGGCCCCATTTGTAAGCTGTCCAGCCTTGGACTATAAAAGGACTAGGCAGCCACCGACTTAGACATCTTCTCAGGCTGGAAAAGACTTAGAATCCCCAATACACACACATACGCATAAACACTCACCAAGCTATATAATCCACCGTGGAGTAGGGTGTGATGCTCCTTGCAGCCCGAACCACATAAAAACAACTGTCTCATACTCTTCCGCTAGAACACTAGTTTGAGGCCTAAGCCCCGCCGAACAAGAACACAACAGGCTACTCCTTAGCAGATCCGAGAGAAGTGTCGCATTGACCCTTCGATATTTGGTGCGCCAGGTAGGGGTTTTTCCTCTCAAAAAAGTGGTAGCACTTTCACCACCATGTTGTGCATCAAGCCTGCGAGTAGCAGCAAGATCAATTCGCAAAAGGTCAGTCTAATCCGGAACTACCCAAGGGGCCTTCCGTTGATGTTTCTACAGCGACGATGGGCGATGTCGGAGCAGCCAGCTCAGGCACCTTCCAGGGGGCCTGCCATCAATGTTTCTACATCAACGATGGGCGATGCTGGAGTAGCCAGCTTTGGAACCTCGTAGGGGGCCTGATGTCGATGTTTCTTAGCGTTGATGGTGGGCACCGGCGGAGCATCTAGCTTCGACACCTCCCAGGGGCCCGCCTTCGACGTTCCGCACGTTGAGGGTGGACGCCGCCTTAGGTTTGGTGGCTACCTCGTTGCCATTGCTGCCAGCGTCAACTATCCATGCTCCCGCGCTCCGCCGGGGGCCCGTCGATGACATCCTGCGACTAATTGGTAGGCGTGCCCAACCAGTTGGCCACACCTACCAGGGGGCCTCTAAGGGATCTCATGAGGAGGACGTCAAGCGGTTTCCCACCACCACGACGACAACGACGTCACCAAGGGGTTATGGTAAGTTCGACACGAAGATCTGCTATAAGTTTTACTTTTGGCAAGGTGAGAGGTCCAGAGTATGCAGCCTGCTTATTCTAGTCCTGCACCCTATGCGTGTACACTTTGCCTCCCCAGCACCACTTCGGTAAATCTTCACCTTGGGCGTAGTGGTAGGATAGTTTTTTTTCTTAAAAAGGTGTCATAGTATCTAGAAGCAGCACTTGAAGCAACTAAGCTCTGTGGGTCTGGTCCAGGGTGTTCAGCCTGCTTAGCATGGTTCCATACCCTAAGCCTGTACATTTTTCCTCCCTTGTCATCCGGATCGGGTTGTTATCTTCTTGTAAAGCCTGCCCCCTCCTATGATTACCAAGTTAGAAGAAACACTGTGTTTCCCTATGCTTAGTTTATGTTCATTTAATTACGCATTAATTTTATGATCATCAAATTATGCTCGTTCTTGCATATCCACTGTCATATGCACGGGCACTCTCTCCCTGTCTCGCACCTAGTGGAGTTATGCAATCCTGCTGCTGGCGGGTCTGCCTGAGGTTCCTGTGATGTATTTGGGTTCTTTGGTTGTTTTCTTGCTCGGGAGCCTGTGGCGCCAAATGGTCACTCCCCTAGAAACTAACGCCCATGGGAGGTCTAGAAGGTACAACCTGCTTAGCCTGGTCCTGCACCCTAAGCGTGTACACTTTGCCTCTTCAGCGCTAACGGCTGAGTACAGGGGGTCGGACAACACACACTCCTGAGCAGGGCGATAACCATAACCCGGATACCATCGCACTGAATTTTCCACGCACCATAAGCCCGGCTCCGGACTGTAGGTCGTAATGAGACTAAAAGCAGGAAGCGAGTGATCGATGAGCAAAATTATTTATATTACGCTTTAATTTTTTGCTTACTTTTGCATATTGTCTGTCATATGCCCGGTTACATTTCTCTTGTCTCGTTCTAGTTGGAATTGTGTTATCCTACTAAAGGCGGATTCGCATGAGGTACCTGCAATGTGTTAGTGGTTTGATGATCATTTTCTTGGTTGGGGTCTGTGGTGTCGAATGGTTCTAACTTCTGAAAGGCTAACACCGAGCTGGAGGTCCACGGTGTGCAACCTTCTTAGCCTGGTTCTATACCCTAAGCATGCGCACCTTGCCTCCCAGTGCTCACAGCTGAGTACAGGGGGCCGGACGACTCATGCCCTTAGAAAGGCAACAACGGCCATACCCTGAATGTTGTCGCACCGAATTACCCATGCTCCGTATCTTAGTTAAGGATTGTAAGCCATAACGAAACTAAAGAGCAGGGAATTGGTGACCGATGAGCGAAATTACTTTTTGTCTACCTGAATGTGGCCTAGAGGGGGGGGGTGAATAGGCCTTTTGAATTTCCTGCACACTTAATAAATTCGTCAAAAACTTGATGGATCGGATTAGTCCGGTTATGTGGACGGACTAGTCCGGTGTGCTGAAACTTGTGAGTTGATTAAGTGTTATTTGGGAAACTAGGTTCTTCTAGCAGCGAAAAGGAGAACAACAGATTCTTTGATTTAAGATTATTGTATGAATGCACTTGGAAACTTATAAGCAACTTAATTGATGTTTAGTAATCAAGTGATCTAGTGAACGAAAGGTAAAGTAAATGAGGCACAACAGACAAGCGAATTTTTACCGAGGTTCGATCTCACCACGAGATCTACGTCCTCGTTGAGGAAGCTCACACAGAGCCCTGTCTCCAACCCTTTCCCTCTTCAAGTCACCACGAAGGCCGACTTGATTCCACTATCACGGGTAATCACCAAGTTTGTGGGGCAACCTCACACGTTGAGGGCTCCCACGAGAATTACAACGAAGAGGCGATCAAATATACTTGAAAGTATTACAATGCAGAGTAAAAGTGTAGAAAGATCAAACCCCAAGAGCTCGCAACGAAGGAACGACGATCTCCCAATCCAGAATCCAAGTGTTCTAATGATTTGACTCCTTTTTGCACCTTCGATGTGTGGGGAGATGTGTTTTAGGCTCTTGGGATGACGTGGCGGCACTAGGGTTTGTGTTTCCAGCAGTATTCGACGTGTTTCTACATAGGAAAGCCGTGGATTCTCTATTTATAGGGTTTCCAAAAAGTAACCATTGAAAAACCCTAACACTGGACTAGTCTTGTGCAAGTCCGGACTTGTCTGGTCACAGTGTACTTTGAAGTCCAGAAAGTCTGTCAGACTAGTCCGGTCCAAGCTCGGACTAGTCCGGTGCTGTGTGAAGGTGGACTCCAGAAAGTTCAACGGACTAGTCCACGGACTAGTCTGATCCCCACAGATGGGAGACTCCAGAAAGTTCAACGGACTAGTCCGGTGGACACACGGACTAGTCCAGTCTCTTAATATGAGAGACTCCAGAAAGTTCAACAGACTAGTCTAGTGGACACACGGACTAGTCCGGTCTCCCAATATGAGAGATTCAAGAAAGTTCAACGGACTAGTCTGGTGGACACACGGACTAGTCCGGTCTCCCAATATGAGAGATTCCAGAAAGTGAAACGGACTAGTCCGGTCCATGATCGGACTAGTTCGGTGCATTGTGAAAGTTAGGTTAATTTTAAACCCTTACCCCAGCGCAAAGTTGTGAGCTCTTGGAGTGTGTCTTTCATACACTCCCTATACATTTAAAATCTAATTTGATCTTCAAAGCTCCATCAAAGTATCCCTCTTTGGACACCACTCCATTTTTCACCTTTTTGCATGCACCGAGCTGTTTCACTTGTTTGTCCTGCAATCATCTCAATAGTTTCATTAGGATCTCATATGTTTGTCATCAATTAGCCAAAAACCCAAAAGGGGTATCCTAGATGCACTTACAATTTCCCCCTTTTTGGTGATTGATGACAACCATTTGAGATATCACAATTGAGAATAAAATCTTGATTTTCATAAGGTTTGCACATATGAGAATAACGATAAATCCACAAAAGCTTCTCACAGATGCACACACCTTATGGTGGGATGCCTAACAGCTGTGTGATCAACAAAGTGTGATGAAATAAAGATTCAACAATGAGCATAGAGATGATCATTCAAGCAACAATAAGCATCACACATAAGAAAAGAAATAGTGCATTACAATGTTTTAAAAATAAGTACATGTCCTCGATCACAAAAGCATAAGGACTACAACTAGAGATAGTCTCAAACTACTAGTCTCAATCTCTCCCCCTTCGGCATCAAGGCACCAAAAAGGGAAAAATTGAGGGGAATCATTCATCGCCGCTCTCTTCTTCAGTTTCGGTCCGGTCGTCGTCTTCACCACCATCATCATTCGTCGGAGCAGGATCTTCCTCGGAGTCCTCGAAGGCGGGTGGGGATCCAACTGGCTCAATCTCCATCTTGTCATAGATAGCTTTGATGTTGGCATTGACATATTGTTGATGTTTCTTCTGTCTGACTTCAATCTTGCGGCAGCAGGCAAAGATAGAGGTGAGCATTTTTAGGACACCACTGGGGGGTTCATGGGCAGTTGCAGAGCCAGGAGGAGCAGCTGCAGATCTTGTGGCATTCACATCCCGAGTTTGTTTAGTCCTTCTCTCAGCTTCAGAGGAGGAAGGTGCATTAGGAGCTGAGGGTAGAGTGTACTCGGTGGGCTTTTGCTGCTTAAAACTCGTATGAGCGACATCCTTGACAAACTCAAGTCCCGTCACTTTCTCAATCATGAACATTATGTATGTTGCATACCCGCAAGATCTATTGGGAGGGATTGAGGTGTTCACAATGTCGTTGTATATGTACTCAAAGACATTGAATGGTCTCCTTCCACTAATGACCTTCATTAGGGTCCTCAAGGTTCCTTGGATAGTCCCCACATCTCCATCCTTCGGGGCTATCGTCTTCCTCAAGATTCTATTGAGGACCACAAAGAAGGGCTTCAAATATTTGCTGTTGGGAGGAACATAGGGCATCCTTGTGTCATAGAGGAACTTGAGCTCATCCTTCTCCAAGTGTTGCAAATTGTGGATGACAAGATCATGATCTAGAGTATGTTCAAGGTGAAGAATCCTTGCAAACTCATCATAAGTAACACTATACTTGGAACCATGGGTCATCCAAGTAAGACTGTCTCCATCACCCCGAGCAAAGTAGAGCATAGAGTAGAATTGGGTGATGATCTCATTGTTCCAGTCATTCTCAAAAGAAAACAGTTCCTTCGGTCCGTGCCTCTCCAGGGCCTCAACCACCTCACGGAAGGCAGGATATTTCTTCGACTGCATGTACCCAATGTTCACCCATTGACTCTTCACAACGGGATTCTTCATCTTCATGTACACATGCTCGTAGTAGTCGGCATGGAAGTTGCTCCAGAATCTTGGGTCTGAGCATTGCCGAGGTTGATTATACACATTAATCTTCCTGAAGCTATCGGCAATCTCACCCCCTTTCCCGGTGAAGTCTTCACTGGAGCGCTGCCTGTTGCGGTGACTTGGGTTTTTCATCTTCAGGGGCCCAATGGGTCCATTAGCAAGCCCCTTCCCTTTGTTGAGAGTCCTCTTTGGCCCTGAGGAGCTCTCACCAGCTTTTCCTTGGGCCTTCTTAACAACCACCCTCCTCTTCTTGGGCAAATTGTCATGGGAGGGTGGAGAGTGCACATTGACATCATGTCTTTTCTTCATGTGCCTCTCCTTGGCTCTCCTCACTTTTTCACGTTCAACTTCTTCATCAACGTGGAAAGAGCTGTCATCTGAGCTTGAAGACATCGTGCCTAATAAGGAGTTCATGGATTAGATAAGAATGAACCAAGGATCGAGGTCAATTTAGGGATTTAGATGTCAGAGACCGGACTTGTCGGGGTTCAGAGTGCGGACTTGTCCGGCGTATGGAACTTGTCCGTCTCTGAGCACCGGACTAGTCCGGCCTGGAAAGAACCCTAATGATTTCCTTGAATTCCAAAACTTCTATCTAAGGATACAAAATGACATGAAGGTGGTAGGAATACATCTATGAAGCCAATGCATAACCTTGGAATCAAAGGAAACGAGATAGAATGAGAAAAGTTGAGATTTTGGTTTTAGGGTGAAATTTACCGAGATTCAAAGATGCGCGGTGAAGGAGCAAGAGTTTGTTCGGATGATTCTGGAGTGGAGATTCCACTCGACAAAGAGAGGATTTCCCACGGAGAAAGCTTCGATTTTGAGGGCTCAACTCGAAGGTCTGTTTGGGGGCTAGGGTTTAGGAGGGAAGAGGAGAGGTGAGTGCTCAACTCGAAGTGGAGGGAGGTTTGAAATTTTGATTTGGGCCGGCCAGCTGCTTATATACGCGGCCGACCGGACTAGTCCGGTCAGAGGACGGACTAGTCTGGTGCCCCTGGAAAACCTAGGAAAGAGAGACTGTCCGGACTAGTCCGGTGGCCAACCTGACTAGTCCAGTGCCCCTGGAAAACCTAAGTATTTAGAGATAATTAATAGTGATCCAAGGACAAGTTTTGCAAATAATCTTGGTAATTATCACCAGAAGGCAATCAACAATGAAAAGTGGTCATAAATTCCAAGATTTCTTCATTAAAACTAGTTTTCTTAGAAGAAAAAGAGGTGAGGGGTAGTTTTTAACAATAAAATGCGATGTTTGAAGTTTCAACTAGGTATGCAACGTTTCAAGCCACATTTCGAGAGTCAAGAATATTAAGTTCATTACTAATCTCACAAAACCTTTTCTCATCTAATGGTTTGGTGAAAATATCTGCAAGTTGTTTTTCAGTCCTAACATGTGAAATAGCAATGTCACCTTTTAATGAATTATCTCTAAGAAAATGATGACGGATATCTATGTGCTTAGTTCTTGAGTGCTCTACAGGGCTGTGTGCAATTTTTATAGCACTTTAATTATCACATAGAAGCGGGATATGGCTAAGATTGTAGCCGTAGTCCCTAAGAGTCTGTCGCATCAAAAGTAGTTGTGCACAACAACTACCGGCTGCAACATACTCTGCTTCCGCTGTGGAAAGAGCAATGTAGTTTTGCTTTTTAGATGACCAAGAAACTAGGGACCTACCAAGAAACTGGCAAGTCCCTGACGTGCTCTTTCTATTGACTTTGCATCCTGCATAGTCGGCATCGGAATACCCTATCAAGTTAAACTTGGATCCTTTGGGATACCAAAGGCCCAAGTTGGGTGTGTGCACAAGATACCTTAGGATTCTTTTTACAGCAATTAAGTGACACTCTTTAGGTGCGGCTTGAAACCTTGCACACAAGCAAACACTAAGCATAATATCTGGCCTAGATGCACATAAATAAAGTAAGGAA
This sequence comes from Tuctoria greenei, assembly GCA_036927565.1. Classification (NCBI taxonomy): domain Eukaryota; kingdom Viridiplantae; phylum Streptophyta; class Magnoliopsida; order Poales; family Poaceae; genus Tuctoria; species Tuctoria greenei. Next base: position 176,599,899 of record JAYESD010000004.1, on the reverse strand, counting down.
CCGATCATGGACCGATATACCTTCTAGTCCACATTTGAACCATCTTCATTGAGGTCGAGATGTACATTAATGACCATGGGTGTCTTGATGGGCTTGGCTTTGTCCATATTGAATTTCTTGAGAATGTACTGTGTATATTTGGTTTGGCTTATAAATGTACCTTCTCTTAGTTGCTTCACTTGGAATCCCAAGAAGAACTTCAATTCGCCCATCATTGACATCTCGAACCTATCTGTCTTAATTTTGCTAAATTCTTCACAGAAAGACTTGTTAGTGGATCCAAAGATAATGTCATCAACATAAATTTGACATACGAATAGATGACCATCACAATGTTTAGTGAAAAGTGTATAGTCAGCTTTACCAATTTTGAATCCATTTTGAGTCAGAAAATCTCTAAGGCACTCGTACCAAGCTCGAGGAGCTTGTTTGAGGCCATAGAGAGCCTTACGCAATTTGTAGACATGATCGGGATACTCTTGGTCTTCGAATCCTGGTGGCTGCTCCACATAAACTTCCTCCTTGATTGGACCGTTTAAGAAAGCGCTTTTGACGTCCATTTGATACAACTTAAAATTATGGTGAGTAGCATATGCCAATAAAATACGAATGGACTCAAGTCTAGCTACAGGAGCGAAAGTTTCATCGAAGTTCAAACCTTTGACTTGAGAATAACCTTTGGCCACCAATCTTGCTTTATTTCTTGTTACTACTCCATGTTCATCTTGCTTGTTCAGAAAGACCCATTTTGTTCCAATGATGTTCGCCTTTGGTCTCTCTACCAGCTCCCACACTTCATTTCTTTTGAAGTTGTTCAACTCCTCTTGCATCGCCATCACCCAGTCTGGATCCCTTAAGGCTTCTTCTACCCTGTATGGTTCCAGAAAAGACACAATAGAGTAGTATTCACAGAAATTTGCAACTCAAGATCTAGTAGTTACTCCCTTAGCAATATCTCCAATGATATTATTGACAGGATGGTCTCTTTGCACGCTCTGATGTACTCTTGGGTGTGGAACTTGTGCAGTTGCTTGTTCTTCATTATCTTCATGTTCATTGTCTCCCCCTAGATCATTGCTCCCATGATTATCTTGATATTCTTGATTTTCCTCATCTTGATCTTGTGAAAGTGCTCCCCCTTGCTCATTGCCTCCGTGTTGAGGTTCATCTTGTGCACTTGAGTCGAATGTTCGCTCTTGTGGTAAGATATCACCAAGTCCTATTTTCTTCAATGCTTCATATGGGGCTTCCTCTTTATCTAGCACACACTTATCAACTTGCTCCACTTGTGAGCCTTTAGATTCATCGAACACTACATCATGTGCTACTTCAACAAGGTCGGACACCTTGTTGAAGACACAATAGGCGTAGGCATTCGATTCATAACCGAGCAAGAACCCTTCATCAGACTTTGAAGCGAACTTCGAGGCCCTCAGTTTCTTTTTCAGAATAAAACATTTACAACCAAATACTTTGAAATAAGAAACATTAGGCTTTTTACCGGTAAGGAGCTCATATGGAGTTTTCTTCAGTAGTCGGTGGAGATATAGCCGATTCAAAGCATGACAAGCGGTGTTCACCGCTTCTGCCCAAAATCGATCTGATGTCTTGTATTCATCCAACATATTTCTTGCCATTTCGATCAATGTTCTGTTCTTCCTTTCGGCCACTCTGTTTTGTTGAGGGGAGTAGGGTGCCGAGAACTCATGCTTTATTCCTTCTTCATCGAGATACTCTTCAACTTGGAGGTTCTTGAATTCTGTCCCGTTGTCACTTCTGATGTTCTTTATGGTCGATGAGAATTTGTTCTGAGCTCTTTTCGAGAACTTCTTGAGGATCCCCTGAGTTTCTGATTTATCATACAAGAAAAATACCCAGGTAAATCTTGAAAAATCATCAACAATTACTAAACCGTATATGTTACCGCCGATGCTGATGTATGAAATTGGACCAAAGAGATCCATGTGGAGGAGTTCCAGTGGTCTTACGGTAGTCATCACATTCTTGGCGGGGTGTGGTGCTCTGACTTGTTTTCCTTCTTGTCAAGCGCTGCATGTCCTGTCTTTTTCAAAAACCACATCCTTAAGACCGCGGATGTGACCACCTTTTAGAAGTTTCTGCAGATTTCTCATCCCAACATGGGCTAGCCGTCTATGCCACAGCCGTCCCATGTTGGTCTTAGCAACCAAGCAAGTGTTGAGTTTAGCTTTATCTTTGTTGAAGTCAACAAGATAAAGCTTGCCCTTCAACATTCCCTTGAATGTAATCGAGCCATCGCTTCTTCTAAAAACGGTCACACCCTCATTAGTGAATAAACAGTTGTAACCTTTCTCGCATAGTTGAGATATTGACAAAAGGTTATAATCTAGAGAATCTACATGTAAAACACTGGATAAGGTATGTTGAGAGGATATTTCAATGTTACCGCTACCAAGGACCTTTCCTTGGCTGTTGTCTCCGAAGTATATGCCTTCACTTGGATCCTTGTTATACTCGTACTCCACAAACATACCTCTCTCTCCGGTCATGTGATCTGTGCTTCCTCTATCGAGCACCCATTTAGATTCACCAGAGGAGTAAGCCTGCAAAAAGAATTATTCTTTGGTTTTAGGTACCCAAGCTTGCTTGGGTCCTCTCAGGTTAGTCACAAGAGTCTTGGGCACCCACACACAAGTTTTCAAGTTCTTGTGGCGTGGCCCTGTATATTTAGCAATGACTTTTCCATGTTTGGCTTTCATAAGAACATAGGAAGCATCAAATGTACGAAACAATATTTGTAAATCAGATTTATGGGATTTTTCTTAACAAAGACAATTCTATTCTTAGCATGATTAGGAGTAGACATGTGTTTGTTCCTGTCAAAACCAAGGCCGTCTTTGACATTAGGAGGTCTAGTGACCATATATGCACTGCGTGCATATTTGATCTTCTCCTTATCAAAGATGCCGCTTGGAGAGGCATGCATATCATGATAAGTTGAAGTATTAGAAATAACATTCTTCTTACTAGAGCAAGTGCAAGTTCCGATTATTGTCGAACTCATATCTTTGGAGGAAGAGCTCTTGGAGGAAGAGGAGTTACTTTGCTTGATCGACTCAACTTGCACTTCAAGGATCTTGTTAACTTTTGACAAGTTAGCAATTTCTTCCTTGATTGCAATATGTGAGTCTTCTAGCTTTGAGTAAGTTTCCTTACTCAAGGCTAGCTCAACCTCAAGCGACTCGTTCTTCTCTCTTTCAAGCTCGAGAAGCTTTTCAACTTCTTGATATCTCTTCCTTTCACGGATGAGCATATCTTCTTGTCGGTTAAGAAGTTCCTCCTTTTCAAAGATTTCGTTCGACAACATTTCCATTTTCTTTAGAGCAATTTTACTTAGTCCTCTAAACATTTATTCATTATCACTAGAGCTATCAAAGTCATCAATAGAGGAATTTAGCATAGGAGGAGTGAGTCGTACCTTTTTCTTGCCTTCCTTAGCCATAAGGCAAGTGTGGTTGTTCATATCTCGTCCTCCCTTGTTTGGGAAGAGTGTGGCTTTCATAGTAGGTTTCTTGACTGCGATAGTGGCTATCTCTTCTTCTTCATCGGAGGAGGACTCGTCGTTTGAGTCCCACTCCTTGCCAATATGAGCTAGATGGGCTTGTCTTCTTTATTGAAAATTTTCTTTTCTTGAGGTCTTGTTTCCCTCTTCTTTTTATTTTCTTCATAGGGGAAGTCTACCGTAAAGTGACCATACTCTCCGTAGTTGTAGCAAGTGCGTCGAGCCTTGGATTTCCCTTTATCCTTGCTTTTGCCTTCATTTAAATTGTTGCCATGTCTTCTTTTCATCATGCGTTTGAACTTCTTGATAAATAGTACCATTTCTTCATCATCAATATCAGTGCTCTCGTCGCTTGTATGCCCATCGTCTTGGTCTTCACGAGTTTCCTTAAGTTTGGGTCTGCACGTTGCTTTAAGAGCAACTTCTTTCTTCTTGGAAGAGGTGAGTTCGGCTAAGTCTTTGACGTATTGAGCCTCTTTCTCCATCATTTCATGATTTATGATCTTCCCCAATAACTCATCCGGAGTCATTTTGTGAAATCCGGGGCTTTCTCTAATTATCGAGCAAAGTGTAACATTTCTTGGCATGAAGGCTCTAATCATTCTCTTGACCACCGCGTGATCCGTCCATTTCTTACTTCCATAGGCACGAATTTTGTTGATGAGTGCCTTCATACGGTTGTACATGTCTTGAGGTGATTCGCCTTCTTCAATATCAAATATCCCCAACTCTCCTTCAAGCATCTCAATTTTAGCTTCACGAATCGACCTATTTCCTTCGTGAGCTGTCTTGAGTGTATCCCAGATTTCTTTTGCACTTTATAAGCCATCAATCTTGGTGTATTCCTCTCTGCTTAGTGATGACGTAATCACGGCGACGGCTTGTGCATTTTTGTGAATCTCTTGTTCTTGTTCTGGGGTGAGTTCCTCATACGTGTCTGGGATATCTATGCCAGTGCAAACAATGTGCCACAGACTAGGGTTTAGGGATATTAGATGCATCTTCATGTTGTACTTCCACATGGTATAGTAACTTCCTTCAAACTGTGGAGGTTTTCCCATAGGAATGGAGAGATAGTGATTGTTTGAATTGAGACGGTTGTAGTTGTAAGGATGTCAGGAGTAGTTGTGATGACCACTCTCCGCCGTCTTCTCTTCTTCTTTTCCTTTTTGTCCTAGCAGTTTCTTTCTCAAGAGTAACTTTAGTTGTCGTACTTCTTCATCATCACGTGGGCTTTCTTTCAGCACATCGAAGGCTTTAGCTTCTTGTTCCTCCTCATTGATGTTCATCTTCGAGATATCGTTGTTCTTCTCAGAGGCCATTGATCTCTCTGAGATGTGAGTCTCGTTGGCGGATAACTTGGCTCTGATACCAATTGAATGTGGCCTAGAGGGGGGGGGGGGGGTGAATAGTCCTTTTTAATTTCTTGCACACTTAAAAAATTCATCAAAAACTTGATGGACCGAACTAGTCTGGTTATGTGGACGGACTAGTCCGGTGTGCTGAAACTTGTGAGTTGATTAAGTGTTATTTGAGAAACTAGGTTCTTCTAGCAGCGGAAAGGAGAACAACAGATTCTTTGATTTAAGATTATTGTATGAATGCACTTGGAAACTTATAAGCAACTTAATTGATGTTTAGTAATCAAGTGATCTAGTGAATGAAAGGTAAAGTAAATGAGGCACAAGAGACAAGCGAATTTTTACCGAGGTTCGATCTCAGCGTGAGATCTACGTCCTCGTTGAGGAAGCTCACACAGAGCCAGGTCTCCAACCCTTTCCCTCTTCAAGTCACAACGAAGGCCGACTTGATTCCACTATCACGGGTAATCACCAAGTTTGTGGGGCAACCTCACACGTTGAGGGCTCCCACGAGAATTACAACGAAGAGGCGATCAAATACACTTGAAAGTATTACAATGCAGAGTAAAAGTGTAGAAAGATCAAACCCCAGGAGCTCGCAACGAAGGAATGATGATCTCCCAATCCCGAATCCATGTGTTCTAATGATTTGACTCCTTTTTGCACCTTAGATGTGTGGGGAGATGTGTTTTAGGCTCTTGGGACGAAGTGGCGGCACTAGGGTTTGTGTTTCCAGCAGTATTCGACGTGTTTCTACATAGGAAAGCCGTGGATTCTCTATTTATAGGGTTTACAAAATGTAACCGTTGAAAAACCCTAACACTGGACTAGTCTGGTGCAAGTCCGGACTTGTTCGGTCACTGTGTACTTCGAAGTACAGAAAGTCTGCCGGACTAGTCCGGTCCAAGCTCGGACTAGTCCGGTGCTATGTGAAGGTGGACTTCAGAAAGTTCAATGGACTAGTCCGTGGACTAGTCCCATCCCCATAGATGGGAGACTCCAGAAAGTTCAACGGACTAGTCCGGTGGACACACGGACTAGTCCGGTCTCCCAATATGAGAGACTCCAGAAAGTTCAACGGACTAGTCCAGAGGACACACGGACTAGTCCGGTCTTCCAATATGAGAGATTCCAGAAAGTTCAACGGACTAGTCCGGTGGACACACGGTCTAGTCTGGTCTCCCAATATGAGAGATTCCAGAAAGTGAAACGGACTAGTCCGGTCCATGATCGGACTAGTCCGGTGCATTGTGAAAGTTAGGTTAATTTTAAACCCTTACCCCAGCGCAAAGTTGTGAGCTCTTGGAGTGTTTCTTTCATACACTCCCTATACATTTAGAATCTAATTTGATCTTCAAAGCTCCATCAAAGTATCCCTCTTTGGACACCACTCCATTTTTCACCTTTTTGCGTGCACCGAGCTGTTTCACTTGTTTGTCCTGCAATCATCTCAATAGTTTCATTAGGATCTCATATGTTTGTCATCAATTAGCCAAAACCCACAAGGGATATCCTAGATGCACTTACACTACCGTGTGTGCAGGACACACAGGGACCTCGCCGCCGATGTTCTACACGTCCGTGGTAGGCGCTGTCAACGCTTCTTCGAGCTCTGTAGCTTTCCAGGGGAGCCGCCAGCATCACTTATCCGAGCTCCAGCGCCCCTCAAGAGTGCTGCCGGTGTCGTCGACGCTTCTTTGAGATCCGGCGCCCCCAAGGGGGTCGCTGGCGTCACTTCTTCGAGCTCCGGCGCTCCCAAGGGGGCCGCCGGTGATGCTTCTTCGAGCTCCAACGCTCCTAAGGGGGCTACCAGCGATGCTTCTCCGACCCCCGGCATGCTCCAGCGCCTCCTATGGGGATCGCCGACGTCACTTCTGCAAGCTCCGGCGCCCCCCAAGGGGGCCGTCAGTGTCACTTCTCCGAGCTCCGGTGCCCCCAAGGGGGCCGCTGGCGACACTTCTCCGAGCTTCGGCGCCCCCCAAGGGGGCTGATTGCGTCGCTTCTCGGAGCTCCAGCGTCCTCAAGGGGGTCGTCGGCGTCACATCTCTGAGCTCCGGCGCCCCTCGAGGGGGCCCGCTGGCGTCACTTTTACAAAGACAAGACAAAGGCCCTACCTACGGGATCGCCATCTCTCTCGAGGTGGGCCCGAGGGCCACTCTCGGTACCCTCAAGACCAGGTACCCCTGCATACAAGAAGAAGCTCTAGACCCGACCTCCCTGCTGAGGAGGGCTCTGAAGCTACCATGCGTCCTCCGGCTCTAGGCCCTTGCTCCAATCGAGGAGGGCTGCGGAGCTGCCACACATTCTCCGGCTCTGGGCCCTTTCTCCCACCAAAGATGGCCCCAGAGCTGCCACGCGTCCTCCGGCTCCGGGCCCTTGCTCCCACCAAGGAGGGCTCCGGAGTTGCCACACGTCCTCCGGCTCCGGGCCCTTGCTCCCACCGAGGAGGGCTCCAGAGCTGCCACACGTTCTGCAACTTGCCCTCGGCGGTAGGTTGCGGGAGTAAGGGGTGGTGCGTCCTGTCCAGTCGCACTTTGAAGGCACACACCTTCCCCAAGCCTAAAGGTGCGGCACACGCCTTTTGTCAGGTACCGCTGTGTCCAATAGCATCACAGTGAAGGCGCTGCAGGCCTACCCCACACCGCCAAGTGGGTAGCTTACAGCGAAAAGATGGATGGGACGTTCTCTGCCATCATCAACGACTACTCCTAGCCACTGGCGACCGAGGCGGCAAGACAACAAGTCTTCAAGGCGAGGTCAGAGGCAGCGTATGCAAGAAGCCTTAGATCTTGTACAAGATAAGATCACCCAGGGGCCACCTATAGGGCCTCGATCCCCACTTGTAAGCTGTCCGGCCTTGGACTATAAAAGGACTGGGCAACCACCGATTTAGACATCTTCTCAGGCCGGACCAGACTCAGAATCCCCAGTACACACACATATGCATACACACTCACCAAGCAATACAATCCACCGTGGATTAGGGTGTTATGCTCCTTGTGGCCCGAACTACGTAAAAACAACTATCTCATACTCTTCTGCTATAACACTAGTTTGAGGCCTAAGCCCCGCCAAATAAGAACCTCCGCGGGCTGCTCCTTAGCGGATCCGGGGGAAGTTTCGCATTGAACCTTCGACAAGGTCAATGACGAAGGCTTACCTCTGGTCCATAATATGAATACGAGACTGTCCAGGGGTCTTGCTGCTCGGGAAAGGGTGCCGCTAAACTTGCAGGGATTCGATCACTTGATCAAAAATGAAAAGGATGAACTCTTCAAAAGCTCTATCCAACCATACGTTCAATATCCGAAAAATATGAAACAGAATGGGAAGAAGCTAGCTATGAAGATGATCTCTCAGACATGTAATACCTACAAAACTAAGCTTCGCAATTTTTGGAGGAACCATGAATCCCCATTCCATAAGTATCAACATGTGTCAGAAGATGATTGGGCAAGATTTGTTGAAATGTGCGAACCAGAGGCATTTAACAATAACAATGAATATATGAAGCTACTCCGATCGCAGAACGAGCTTGACCACCACCTCGACAACACAGGTTATATTGGAAAAAAAGGAGTTGGGAAGAAGAGGATGAAAGATTAGCCCAGCTAGGTCTTGAGAATCCATACGACAATTCCAGTAGACGTCTGAGACCATTAATGCATGCTCATTCACAACTGAGTGAGTCAGGCCATGTCACCTTCTATAGCTCGAGCACCTTTCATGTCGCTCAAAGGGCCTTGAGCCTGAGTAGCAAAGACTCAAATGGTGAGAGGGAAAACGATATTGTCAGCAAGGCCCTGCAAACCAAGGAGCAACGAGGGCGTGTTCGTGGTGTTTCCAGTAAGTTGACCTGGAGGGAGGGTTTTCTGAAACATAAAAGTATGTATCAAAAGTGGAAAATGACCTCAAAATCACATGTTGACGTCGAGGAGCTGAAAGAGAGTTGAGAAGGGAGCTCCTAGGAGATGTCAAGCATATGCTGAAGAGAGCAGGTATACCAATCCCTAACACGTTGTTCGTCTTAAGTAACAACGAGGAGCATAGGAGCAACTTTTCTTCTACCGTAGCTGGGGTGGACAACCACATGAGGATCTTTAGGAACTAGCGTTTGGGCCTTCATTGAGACAAACACGATAGATAACTTGGCTCAGCCAACAACATGCAACCTTCTGCAAATGGTTGGAGGAATCTCTCGAATGGAGGTCGAAAGAGGGCTAGTGTATCTCGATTAGACCATGCTTGATGACATCCAGGTGGACACAACATTCTATGTTGTGGTCAAGGTGGACATGGTGCATGAAAATACGAAAGATCTGAAGCTTGAAGTGCCAACGGACGATACAGCGCTAACTATGCGGGATGTAGTTGCTAAAGGGTTCAGTGGAGACAGACCTTCATTTTTGTTGACCCAGCAGCAGCAGCTTTCGCGTCGACCTCTAATGTTTTGATGTCTCCTGAGGCACATCTTCTTTTGCATCCAAATCCAGAGTAGATGGTTTTGTCTCTAATTCTAGAGCTATCATTGCCTCCAGTTATAGAGAAGCAGCAAAAGTCTCTAATTTGAGAGCAGCTGCCTCTAGTTACAAAGAAGCAATAGAAGTATCCAATTGGAGAGCAGTTGCCTCTTGTTACAGAGAAGCTGCATCTGTCTCCAACTCTAGAGCAGCCACAGAAGTCTCCACTTGAAGTGCAGCCGCGTCAGTCTCCACCTCGCACTCGGAGTAACCTGTACCCTACACCTGATCAACCACCGACAAAGCCGACGAAGAATATACATGCCAAGAACAAGAGTGAGCCGCAGCGGAGATTGCCAAAGGAAGCTTGCAAGAAACAAGTGAAAAAGTTGGAAGCTAACCACAGGATGCTGAAAGCTATGATGCAGGCTAACCCAAAGTTTGTAACGCGAAAGCTGATGTTAACAGCGGGCGCACTAAACCAAGCTGGTAAACCTTGTGTTCAACTTCGTCAATACTAAATGCAAAATTATAAAAATTCTCAAACCATAATAGGGGGATTCAATGATAACCACTTTCTCTCGGGTGATGGCTATTTTCTCATTGAATGGTCTGATCTCTACAACCTTTTGAACCTCGACACGTTGGATGTCTCTCTATTACGCTGCTTCACATTGTAAGTCCTTCAAAAACTAGGTTCTTCAATACATATACTCAATATAAGTGTTATATGTAACAAATTTAGCATTTTGCTTGTAGGCACAAGCAACAACATACTCGTCATAAAAAGGGAAACGTGTCTCCTGTATATCTTGACCCGCAAATACCAGGCAGATCTTATCTTCAAAATTTCGAGCGGTCGAAAAGATATTGTTCAATATTTTGCCAAGGCAATGAAACACTACAATGATAAGGAGCTCCTAGTCGTACCGTTCAACCCGGGTAACAATTGGTTAACCATAGCAATTTCTACAAAGTACGACCGAGTCTGGTACTGTGACTCTTCAAGGCCGAGAGATGAAAAAACTAGCGAGCAAACAACCCGTAATTTGGATGATATCTCTTCCATTATTTATGAGTAAGTTCCTTCACTTTAGTTTCTAACTGTTTCGTCATTGCACGATAATTTTACATTAATTGTTGTCACACCCGATTTTATTAAGCATAAAACCAGCTGCAAAATACATGTATGCCAGGATCAGTTTCACCATACATGTACGACAAGTAGTGATAAATAGTTCTATATCGCATAAAAACAACATTTATACCTTTCAAAAGAGTTTTGAATAGCAGCGGAAGAGGAAAAACTCTATAGCAACCACAGGAAAATCGACTAGCAGCAATGCGACCTTCTACCCACCGTCTTCAATAGAAACATGCCTTCGTTGAATCTTCTCTTCACTGAGAAGCATTTATAAAAAAATGGTACAACAAAGCAAATGTGAGTACCATCCCGTGGTACTCAGCAAGTGTGGGAAATAAATGACATAAAGGCCAACCAAAAAGAAAGGCTGATAGTGGCTTAAGCACTAAGCATTAAACCTATCCTTAGCTTTCATTAGCAACCTACATCTAAGTGAATAATCCCAACCATAACAATGATAATAATGTAATAATACCAATATCATTCCCAAGTATCATCCCAACCATCATCTCAACCATCGTCTAATTATGAATTCAGCACCAAGCCGCTCTTGTCCGTGAGCACGGCTGTCATGACAGTTTTCCAATCTCTGCAGAGAATGTATCCTTTACCCACAAGCCGTGATTTCATCCCCTGTTTCCAGGTGGACTAAGTAAACCTCCATGTTGCCAGTGGCGGCCAACCACAATACACACTTCCGTAGGTGTGTGGCCAGGAGATCACTACGAGGTCTTTACAAAGGGTTCTCTCGACACGTACTAGTCCTCTGAGGTTTCACCCTTGTACAAAAGTGTGAGCCGCTACACCGCGTCTCAACACCATAGTTTCCCCCTCTTGAGCTATGCGGATCCCAAGGCAGTACACCCTGAACCAATTCCCGCACTATCCAATCACCAATACTATGCCGGGAGAAGCCTAATTAATCGACCAAGCTGCCCCATACTCAGTCTTGTGGTGATACTATAAAGCTTAGTGGCTTCCTCCATAAACCAGTCCTTATAATCCGGTAAGGTCCAAACTCCAATCCCGAGTCTCGTGCTTACTACACCATACCATACAAACCAACATGCCGGATTCCTATCCACTACAATTCATTTTCCATATCTCAATAAATAATCATAAATCATAGGTGACATATATGATCAATTGTTTCCCCATCTATTATGCATGGCTAAGCGTAAGTCAATACCCCAAGTACCACCCTTTCCATCCCGAGCGACAAGGAATTATATGGAACGGTAAATAGAATAGGATTCACTTTAATTAAGCATGCAACTAACTAAATCCTTAAAAGGTTGCAAGATGGTCAAGGGAACTTGTCTGTTCTTCATATAGCTGCTCAGTTCTTCTTGATTGAACTCTTTGTCTTCATATCTTCGTATTGCTTCTTGGTTGTAATACGAATGCATATAAACTATCATTGAAAGATAAATAAAAGAAATCATTAACAATACACCATGCATGCAAACGCATCATAAAAGCTACTACGCGGACACTTTACGCTAGAATGAGGACCTACACATGAGATTTAAGTTGGTGTTATGTGTGTTTTATTATATTAGATCAATGTTCATAGTTCAAAAGTGTGATTATAATAGTTTCAAGATGAGGAGATATATTATTAGACTATGGTTTCATAGGATTTGGTATTTTATATGCTTATACAATTTCATTTTTATTTCTAAGGCTTTTCATTAATATTATAATGAACCTACACGTTTATGTCGTCACATGCACTTTAATTAGTTATACCTCTGTTGGAATCATTTATACATGCAAGAATACATTTATTTATGTAATTCCAGTATTAATAAGTGTAGACAAATACCTACGCAACTACGATGATACACACACAAGAATTAGTAAAATTACGAACTATTGATTATTTATTATATCATCCTAAGGCTTTATGGTTAAAATAAAATTATTCCTTAGATCATATTATGAACTTAGACCTTATTATGATAATTGTTATATTACTATAACGTTTAGTTCTAAAACCTTACATGGTTTTCTGACAAGTTTGGGTGTAATATAGTATATTTCTTATCATGGTTAAAATGCCTTTGGACTAAAACATTGGGTTCCAAGGAAAATTACCTATGTTCAGGCTAATTCCAATAGTGATTATATGAACATTACTGTATTACACATTAGTACCGGTGATTACAATAGCTGAAACTACCAATTTTATTATTTACAACACTGCTAAAGAGGTCAAGACATTATTTTTAGCAACTCCAGGGTTAAACATAAATTCTAGAATTTGATAGGTTCTCCTATATATATATTCTCCCCTTTACAGAGGTTCTGTACATTTTCTAAATCAAAGTTAAGATAAAAGACAGGGGCTAAACTGTAAATTCTAGGGCTAAATTATAGTCCAGCAGAAAATCATAAGGGCCTAAGCACAAACAACAAAGGGGTATGTTGTGGCTAAATATCATGCGTCAGATTCTATTTGGATGGCACGGATTTAATTGAACGAAGGGATAAGCTGGCTTCTAATCTCAGCCCTTCTTGTGGGAACTGACGGTGAGGGGTCCAAGGAGCACTGCGCTTCTTCTTCCCAAGGGTCAGACGGCAGCGCCGCCATGGCAGCTCGGCGAGCTCGCAAACGAAGGCAGGGAACGCCTAATACTAGTCGTTGGCTACCAAAATCGACGGAGGAGGATACCAGGAACTCAGCTAGTGCTGTTTCGTACCCGCAGGGACGATCGACGGGGTACAGCAGCCGGCGACGTCGGTCTCCGTCGGGACGTTGTCTCCAATGTGGTACTTCGTCCTCTGTTCGCTTGCTGGCTTTTCTGATACATGGCAAGTTCGATGGAGATATTAGTGTGAGGGAAAAGAGGCCGAGCATCGGATCGATGGCAAGAAGCGGTGGCTTACCGACGACGAGCGGCGATGGTGATTTGCGCTGGGACAGCGGGATGGAGGAGGAGGTACGCAAGCGTTAAGGATGCGAGCACTGCGAGTCCTGTGCGGGGTTGGTCGGTACTGAGCCAGAACGCGCGACCATGCGACCGAGAGCACGGCGAGCGATGCGAGCGTGCCAACGAGGGAGCTCGAAGAGAGCAGCGTGGAGCCAAGGAGAACGGCGGTGAGCTGGGCACCCGAATGAAGGTTGACGGTGTCGGGGAAATCGCCATGCGAGGCATCGACTCCACGAGGAGTGGTGTGCGCATGATTTGCTTCAGGTGTTTTGGAAGCTGGGAGTAGGGAAACCCTAGGCCGGCACAACGGGTTATAGAAGAGGTGGACCGAGGACGGAAAGAAATCGACGAGACCGAGATATCAGGGAGCGATTGATGGGGTGCGACAGACATCTTGCAGGGCCTGCGCGCGTGCAGTCGCGTGATGGGCGCAAGCGGTAGTAGCCGCGAGCACGAGCGCGATTCGTCGCGGCTGCACCTTGCAGGTGCGTGCGGCGTTGGCCGTTGGCCACGAGCGAGCTCGGCCAACGCTGGGAGCTGGGCCGAAGATTTTTTTTTAGTTTTAGGGTGTTACAATTCTATCCCCCTTAAACAGAATCTCGCCCCGAGATTTTAAGATGTTGGGTGAAGATTTGGACTAGGTTTTAACTAATCGATAAACTATATTATTATTATTATTATTATTATATTTTCTTTAGAAAATAATTTTTTTCTCTAATGTCATTCCAATACTTTTAGAAGTTTTATGATTTAACACAACAGGATACATAAAACACAATAAATTTTGTCCTAAATTGATTTTTATGAAACCTATCATTACCACAAAACTTTTCATCTTATATTATTATTATTCTTGTTATTATTATTTTTCTTATTTTTATTTATTTTATTGATTTTCTTATCAACACTATTATGATTTTGGACACAAAGATACAAATGCTACTTAGTGTTTTCTTTATCGTACCCTGATTTTATTTCAATCATATTCTTTATCAATTAGAATCTGCATTTTTGACACTTAAACGCTTTGGTTGAAATATGTTAACTTGGTGTAATTAAAAGGTATTAACACTATATATTTTTTATGTTCTTCTATATTATTTATTATTATTATTTTGAACTTGGCCTAGATTCCATCGTGGTTTTAATTTTAAGATCTTTCACTTCAAATGCATTATCATGATAAATACGATTATTACTATTATTGTCATTTATTATTATTTTAGGTTCTTTTACATTCTTATTCTTATTCTTCTTCTCATCCTTATTATTAATTTGAACTCAGTCTAAATTTTCATTGTGATTCTAAATTTTAGAATCTTTCATTTCAGATGCATGGTCATGATTAATAGATTTATTATTATTATATTTGATATTAATATTTCTTTGCTCTTTTGTTAAATACGGTGGTTACAATCCCACCCACCTTACAAGGAACCTCGCCCTCGAGATTCAAGTAGGTCAATGAAGAAAAGAGGATATGATTTATTAGTGGTCGGCTACCCCCTTAAACAAGATAAAGCTATACTTTTATGGGTTCGTGTACTCTTTATGATTGTTATGATTAATATAACCATTACTTGTTGTTTTAGCAATAGATCAAGCAACGTGTCTCTAAATCATTATCTACAAGGCAAGGGTTTCACCCGCTAAACAAAAGGGACCTAAGCGAGTGATATATAATAATCTTGAGAGTCTTCTTTTCTTGTGCGTTGTCTTCATATGTCCATCTTCACACTCCTATCGGTTGAGTCGAATCTTCGTCTTTATGAGCAAGGTCAAAGGGAAGTCTAAGAGGTCCATTCTAGCTAAGGTCACGTGCCTACAATCGATATATAGCTCTGATACCACTTTGTCACACCCAGTTTTATTAAGCATAAAACCAGCTGCAAAATACATGTATGCCAAGATCAGTTTCACCATACATGTACAACAAGTAGTGATAAACAGTTCTATATCGCATGAAAACAAAATTTATACCTTTCAAAAGAGTTTTGAATAACAGCGGAAGAGGAAAAACTCTATAGCAACCACATGCACATTGACTGGCAGCAACGCGACCTTCTACCCACCGTCTTCAATAGAAACTTGCCTTCATTGAATCTTCTCTTCGCTGAGCAGCATTTATAAGAAAAAAAGTACAACAAAGCAAGTGTGAGTACCATCCCGTGGTACTCAGCCACTGTGGGAAATAAATGACATGAAGGCCAACCAAAGAGAAAGGCTGATAGTGGCTTAAGCACTAAGCATTAAACCTATCCTTAGCTTTTATTAGTAACCTACATCTAAGTGAATAATCCCAACCATAACAATGATAATAATGTAATAATACCAATATCATTCCCATGTATCATCCCAACCATCATCTCAACCGTCGTCTAATTATGAATTTAGCACCAAGCCGCTCTTGTCCGTGAGCACGACTGTCATGACAGTTTTCCAATCTCAGCAGAGAATGTATCCTTTAACCACAAGACGTGATTTCATCCCCTGTTTCCAGGTAGACTAAGTAAACCTCCTTGTTGCTAGTGGCGGCCAACCTTAATACACACTTCCGTAGGTGTGTGGCCAGGAGACCACTACGAGGTCTTTACAAAGGATTCTCCCAACACGTACTAGTCCTCTGAGGTTTCACCCTTGTACAAAAATGTGAGCCGCTACACCGCGTCTCAACATCCCAGTTGCCCCCTCTTGAGCCATGCGGATCCCAAGGCAGTACACCCTGAACCAATTCCCCGCACAATCCAATGACCAATACTATGCCGGGAGAAGCCTAATTAATCAACCAAGCTGCCCCATACTCAGTCTTGTGGCGATACTATAAAGCTTAGTGGCTTCCTCCATAAAACAGTCCTTAGAATCCGGTAAGGTCCAAACCCCAATCTCGAGTCTCGTGCTTACTGCACCATACCATACAAACCAACCTGCCGGATTCCTATCCACTACAATTCATTTTCCATATCTCAATAAATAATCATAAATCATAGGTGAGATATATGATCAATTGTTTCCCCCATCTATTACATGGCTAAGCGCAAGTCAATACCCCAAGTACCACCCTTTCCATACCGAGCGACAAGGAATTATATGGAACGGTAAATAGAATAGGATTTATGTTAATTAAGCATGCAACTAACTAAATCCTTAAAAAGGTGCAAGATGGTCAAGGGCACTTGCCTATTCTTCATATAGCTGCTCAGTTCCTCTTGATTGAACTCTTTGTCTTCATATCTTCGTATTGCTTCTTGGTTGTAATACGAATGCATATAAACTATCGTCGAAAGATAAATAAAAGAAATCATTAACAATACACCATGCATGCAAACGCATCATAAAATCTACTATGCGGACACTTTACGCTAGAATGAGGACCTACACGCGATAACGATTTAAATCGGTGTTATGTGTGTTTTATTATATTTGATCAATGTTCATAGTTCAAAAGTGTAATTATAATAGTTTCAAGATGAGGAGATCTATTATTAGACTATGGTTTCATAGGATTTGGTATTTTATATGCTTATACAATTTCATTTTTATTTCTAAGGCTTTTCATTAATATTATAATGAACCTACGCGTTTATGTCGTCACATGCACTTTAATTAGTTATACCTATGTTGGAATCATTTATACATGCAAGAATACATTTATTTATGTAATTCCAGTATTAATAAGTGTAGACAAATACCTACGCAACTACGATGATACACACGCAAGAATTAGTAAAATTACGAACTATTGATTATTTATTATATCATCCTAAGGCTTTATGGTTAAAATAAAATTATTCCTTAGATCAGATTATGAGCTTAGACCTTATTGTGATAATTGTTATATTACTATAACATTTAGTTCTAAAACAATACATGGTTTTCTGACAAGTTTGGGTGTAATATAGTATATTGCTTATCATGGTTAAAATGCCTTTGGACTAAAACAGGGGGTTCCAAGGAAAATTACCTAAGTTCAGGCTAATTCCAATAGTGATTATATGAACATTACTGTATTACACATTAGTACCGGTGATTACAATAGCTGAAACTACTAATTTTATTATTTACAACACTGCTAAAGAGGTCAAGACATTATTTTTAGCAATTCGGTTAAACATAAATTCTAGCATTTGATAAGTGCTCCTATATATATATTCTCCCCTTTATAGAGGTTCTGTACATTTTCTAAGTCAAAGTTATGATAAAAGACAGGGGCTAAACTGTAAATTCTAGGGCTAAATTATAGTCCAGCAGAAAAGCATAAGGGCCTAAGCGCAAACAACAAAGGGGTATGTTGTGGCTAAATATCGTGCGTCGGATTCTATTTGAATGGCTCGGATTTAATTGAACAAAGGGATAAGCTGGCTTCTAATCTCAGCCCTTCTTGTGGGAACCGACAGCGAGGGGCGCAAGGAGCACTGCGCTTCTTCTTCCCAAGGGTCAGACGGCAGCGCCGCCATGGCGGCTCGGCGAGCTCGCAAACGAAGGCAGGGAACGCCTAATACTAGTCGTTGGCTACCAAAATCGACGGAGGAGGGTACCGGGAACTGAATGTAGGCCTAGAGGGGGGGTGAATAGGCCTTTTTGAATTTTCTCGGTTCCTGTAACACTCAACAACAAAGTCAATACCATAGATATTGGACTAGTCCAGTTTTCACGGGCTAAGTTGATCAAGTTCAGTCAATTTGATTGATTCGTTAATGTTTGCAGCGGAAATATAAACTTGAATGACAGTTTAACAGTTGTATGTCGAATTCTATTACAATTAAGGCTCTTGTTCGACAATTTAACTCAAATTGAACAAAGTGAATCAAACCCTAGATTAAGTTGATCAATTAAGATGAATAACACAAAAGGACAAGACACAAGTTTTATCCCGTGGTTCGGCTACCACGAAGGCAACCTACATCCACGTTGAGGAGCCCACAAAAGGGCCGGGTCTTCTCCAACCCTTCCCTCGTCGGATCGCCACAAAGGCCAATCCTCTTCCACTAATCACAAAGGGTAAATAACCAAGTTGAAGGGGCGTTCTCACACGTTGAGAGCTCCCTTGATTACAACTTACAAAGCCACCAATAACACTCGAAAATTACAAATTGAAACGCAAGAGTGTGTTAAAGAATCAAACCAAGAGCTCAATGATGTGTGTCAAGTGTCTCTCGAATGATCTAGAAGTGATCTTCAATAGATTGATCAATTTTGCACTTAATATCGTGGAGAGAGGTGGTTTTTGAGTCTCTTGGGAGGTGTGACGGCGCTAGGGTTAGAGGGTATTTAAAAGTGGGCGGTGCACCTCTATTTATATGGGATTTCTAAAAGTGACTGTTAGGGTTTAGAAAGATCGGACTAGTCCGTGGTGGTCACCGGACTAGTCCGGTGTTCTGTGTGTAGCAAACCCTAAGTGTCCAGGAATATCGGACTAGTCTGGTTGAAAACGGACTTGTCCGATTTCACTACTGGAAATCTTCGGACCAGTCCGATTGCCATCGGACTTGTCCGGACATATGAAACCCTAAGTGTTTAGGATGACAAGTCCGCACTTGGAGGACTTGTCCGATTTAGATCAATGTGTATATCGGACTAGTCCGTGTAGACACCGGACTTGTCCGAAGTGGACCAGAAAGAATATCGGACTAGTCTGGTGGAAACCGGACTTGTCCGATCTAGTGCAGAATGTGATATCGGACTAGTCCGGCTGATATCGGACTAGTCCGGTCCTGTATAACTTTGTGCATTGTGTGTGTGTGCTTGAAAATGATTGAGCTCTTGGGTGTGTTTCCTTAACCCACTCCATACATAATAATCTACTATTTTCTTCTCCTTGAGCTCAAATTCACTTTGCTTCTCATTTCCCTTCTTTTTGGCATTTTACTCATTTTTCATTATTTGCCTGCATTCATCTCAACAAAAGGATTAGGATCCTAATTGCTTGTCATAAATCATCCAAAACCCACAAGGGGGTCCTAGATACACTTTCAATCTCCCCCTTTTTGGTGATTGATGACAACCAATTGAGATTTCACAAAATAAGGCAAAAATGAGATTTTCATAAAGTATGCACATATGACTCAAAAATACATCAAGCAACAAGAGAATTATCCATATGTGCATTCTTTATGGTGGGATGCATACTAAGTGCATACCAAGTGCACTTAGTATTTACATTAATCAACCGATACCAAGTGCATATGACATTCCAGGAGCAAAAATGCAGTTTTCATCACATACTCGCAAATAAATTGAGCAAATCATCACAAGACCAAACTTAATAAGAAAACAGTGTTAAACTATTACAATCACAAATAAAAGTACAGAGAAGGCTCTCTCCTTGCATCCTATTACAGCTAAAGCTAAGACTTGACTCCCCCTCAATCTCTCCCCCTTTGGCATCAAGACACCAAAAAGAGAGAGAGAGGAAGGTCCTAGGTTCTTCACTCTTCGCTGTCTGTCCTCTCGTCATCTTCTTCGTCTTCTTCGCTCTCCGCTTGACGAGGAGGAGAGGGAGGAGGAGGAGCGGAGCTGCTCGAGCCCCCAATGCCAAAATAGGCAAGCTCGGAGGGGGACAAGGGCCCGAGCTCGTAGATGTCAAGATCAGAATCTTCAGAAATTACTAGAGATCCAATGGGGTTGATCTCCAGCTTTTCACTCAGTTGCTTCACATTGGCTTTGATATATCTCATATCCTCCTTCCTCTTCGGATTGAGTTTATGAAGCTTTACTTCAGTCTTCTTGCAGGAGGAGAATACCGCGGTCAAGTATTTGAGGATCCCACTGGCGGATCCTCTCTGAGGGGCTTCCCTAGAGGGGGGAGGAGCCCTAGCAACATCTCTTTCTCTTGCCGGTGCCTCAGGACTTGAGGCCGGTGAGGGAGCAGTCTGGACACTCACAGACTGAGGTTTCTGAGGCCTCAGGGGAGTGTGCTCTACATCATTCACGAATTCTATTCCTGTGACCTTCTCAATCATGAACATCAAGTAGGAAGCATAGCCACAGGACCGGTTGGGGGTGCTTGAGATGTTGACAATGTCGTTCCAAATGTAATCTGCAACATCAAACTGTCTCTTCTTGCTTATGACCCTCATTAGGGTCCGGAGGTAGCCCTGTACACTCCCTGCATCCCCATCCTTGGGGGTGAGGAGATTAGGGTTTGTTGGCGGCTAGGGTTATGGACACGAAAAATCGTACAAGTCCGGACATGACCGGACTAGTCCGAAGTCATCCAGAGACCTATATCGGACTAGTCCGTGGTCTATCGGACTAGTCCGGCCTAACCGGCATCTGCGGACTAGTCTGCATGGGCGGACTAGTCCGGGTAACCACGGACTAGTCCATGGTCACCAGGAAAGAATTGCATAGCCCATTCATATATATTTGAAGGTTCAATAATAGAGAATAGAGAGGCAAAACAATTCAAGTAATCTTGATGAATTTGACCAGTAAGCATACAACAATCATACAATGATCAAAATTCATCAAGATCAAATAATTGACATAGTTTTTTGAGAGAAAAATGGAGAGGGATGATTTTCACAATTCAATCAACATTTTTGAAGAAATCATACAGGTATGCAACTTTTCAAGCCACACTCCGAGAATCAAGAATATTTAGCTCATTTCGAAGTTCGCAAAAACGCTTTTCATCAAGTGGCTTGGTGAATATGTCGGCCAATTGTTTTTGGGTGTTGACATGTGAGATGATTATGTCTCCTTTCATGGAATGGTCTCTCAAGAAATGATGTCTTATGTCTATGTGTTTAGTCCTAGAGTGCTCAACTGGATTGTGGGCTATTTTAATGGCACTCTCATTATCACAAAGGAGAGGAATACGGTTCATATTGTAACCGTAATCCCTTAGAGTTTGTCGCATACAAAGGAGTTGTGCACAACAACTCCCGGCTGCAACATACTCCACTTCGGCTATGGATAATGCAATGGAATTTTGTTTCTTAGATGACCAAGAAACCAAAGATCTTCCTAGGAATTGGCATGTGCCAGAGGTGCTTTTTCTATGAACTTTGCACCCGGCATAATCTGCATCGGAGTAACCAATGAGATTGAATTTGGAGCCTTTTGGGTACCAAAGACCAAGGTTGGGTGTATGAACTAAATATCTCAAGATTCTTTTTACGGCTGTCAAGTGACATTCCTTAGGGTTGGCTTGAAATCTTGCACACAAACATACACTCAACATAATATCTGGCCTAGATGCACATAAGTAGAGTAAAGATCCAATCATGGAGCGATATACCTTTTGGTCGACGCTCGGTCCATCTTCATTTAGATCCAAGTGGCCATTCGTAGCCATGGCAGTCTTTATGGGCTTTGCCTTGTCCATGCCAAACTTCTTGAGTATATCCTGTGTGTACTTGGTTTGGCTTATGAATGTTCCTTCCCTTTGTTGCCGCACTTGGAATCCCAAGAAGTACTTCAATTCTCCCATCATTGACATTTCAAACCTGTCTGTCATAATTCTACTAAATTCTTCACAGAAAGATTGGTTAGTTGACCCAAAAATTATATCATCAACATAGATTTGGCAAATAAAAAGATCATTATCTAGATTCTTTGTGAATAATGTATAATCTACTTTGCCAATTTGAAAACCATTATCAATTAAGAAATCTCTAAGACACTCATACCAAGCTCTAGGAGCTTGTTTGAGGCCATAGAGAGCCTTACGCAGTTTATATACGTGGTCGGGGAACTCTTCGTCTTCAAACCCAGGTGGTTGCTCCACGTACACCTCTTCCTTGATCGGTCCATTTAGGAAGGTGCTTTTCACGTCCATTTGATACAGCTTGAAATCATGGTGAGTAGCATATGCAAGTAGCATTCTAATTGATTCAAGCCTAGCTACTGGAGCAAAAGTCTCATCTAAATCCAAACCTTCAACTTGTGAGTAACCTTTGGCCACAAGTCGTGCCTTGTTTCTTGTCACCACTCCGTGTTCATCTTGCTTGTTGCTGAAGACCCACTTGGTGCCCACTATATTTGCATTGGGTCTTGCCACAAGTTCCCAAACCTTGTTTCTCTTGAAGTTGTTCAACTCTTCTTGCATTGCCACCACCCCGTCCGGATCCTTCAATGCATCCTCAGCCCTGCGTGGTTCCAAAAGGAGACAAACGAGTAATGCTCACAAAAATTAGCTATACAAGATCTAGTGGTTACTCCCTTTTGGATGTCACCGATGATGTTGTCGATCGGGTGATCCCTTTGAATGCATTGGTGTACTCTTGGGTGTGGCACTTGGAGAGTTGTGTGTTGGTGATCATTTTTCTTCTCCCCCTGAGTGGTTGCCCTCGTTGATTTGTTGATCGTCTTCATATTCTTGTGATTGATCTTGTATCGAAGCTCCCCCTTGATTGTTGATCTCCTCTTGTGGTTCACTTTCCTCTTGTATTTGTGACGATGACTCTTGTGGTCGAACTTCGCCTAGAGCCATTTTCTTCAATGCTTGATAAGGAGCCTCTTCTTTACCTAATTCACATTGATCAACTTGCTCCTTTTGGGAGCCATTAGTTTCATCGAACATTACGTCACGTGCCACTTCAACAAGTCTGGATGCCTTGTTGAGAACACGATAGGCGTAAGTGTTCAAATCATAACCAAGCAAGAAAACTTCATCGGACTTCAAAGCGAACTTTGAAGTCCTGGGCTTCTTGTTCAAGATATAACATGGAGAGCCAAAAACTCGAAAGTATGAAATGTTTGGTTTGTTACCGGTGAGTAGCTCATAAGGAGTCTTCTTGAGTAGTCGATGAAGGTAGAGTCGATTTGCGGCGTGGCAAGCGGTGTTAATTGCTTCTGCCCAAAATCGATTCGAAGTCTTGTATTCATCGAGCATTGTTCTTGCCATCTCTATGAGCGTTCGGTTCTTCCTTTCGGCAACTCCGTTTTGTTGTGGAGAGTATGGTGCTGAAAATTCGTGTTTGATTCCCTCCTCATCAAGGTACTCCTCCGCTTGTATGTTCTTGAACTCCGTGCCGTTGTCGCTCTGAATACTCTTGATCGATAGTGAGAACTCGTTTTGCGCTCGCTTGAAGAATTTCTTGAGTGTCCCTTGTGTTTCTGACTTGTCATGCAAAAAGAACACCCAAGTGAAGCGGGAAAAATCATCAATAATGACTAAACCGTATTTATTACCGCCGATGCTTATGTAAGCAATTGGACCAAACAAGTCCATATGAAGTAGTTCGAGCGGTCTTGTCATAGTCATGATGTTCTTTGCGGGATGATGTGCTCCAACTTGCTTCCTGGCTTGGCATGCGCTACAAGGCCTGTCTTTCTCAAAAACAACATCTTTCAAACCTCGGATGTGATCGCCCTTGAGGAGTTTTTGAAGATTCCTCATACCAACATGTGCTAGCCGTCTATGCCACAGCCAACCCATGTTGGTTTTTTCAATCAAGCATGTGTCGAGTTCGGCTTTATCCTTGTTGAAGTCAACAAGGTAAAGCTTTCCCTTCAACATACCCTTGAATGCAATGGAACCATCACTCCTCCTTGAGACGGTCACACCCTCGTTAGTGAACAAGCAATTATAAACTTTGTCACATAATTGAGATATGGACAGCAGGTTATAATCTAAAGATTCAACATGTAAAACATGAGAAAGAGTGTGGTCAGAGGATATTGCTATTTTACCGGTACCGAGTACCCTTCCTTGACTATTATCTCCGAAGTAGATGCCTTCGTTTGGGTCCTCGTTTTCTTCATATTCCACGAACATCCTCCTTTCTCCGGTCATATGGTTAGTGCATCCACTGTCTAGCACTCATTTGGATCCACCGGAGGAATAGGCCTGCAGAAACAATTTCTGCCTTGGTTTTAGGTACCCAAGCTTGCTTGGGTCCTTGGAGGTTAGTTACAATACATTTGGGCACCCACACATGGGATTTTGTGTTCCCATGGCGTGGCCCAGCATAATAAGCATAAACTTTACCAAGATTGTTTCTCATTAATACATAAGAGGCATCAAAGGTTTTGAACAAAAGTTGTTGTTGTTTATGGATCGGACTAGTCTAGGTGACCGGACTTGTCCGTATGACCGGACTTGTCCGGACCACAACCGGACTAGTCCGGTGTTCATGAGAGTTCAGGTTCTTAATTTTCGAGTTACCAGGTTGTGAGGGTCCTCCCTTCACAAAGGTAATCCTTCCCTTGTTATTCTTATGACTTCCAGCATTTTGCTTTCCATCATAAGAGTAACCAATGCCATACTTGACATTTGGAGGTCTTTGGACCAAGTATGCATTACGTGCATAGTTGATCCTCTCCTTGTCAAATATTCCACATTGGGTAGGATTTTTATGCTTTGTGGAGGTAGACTTTTCCTTCAAACTGGTGTTGATTTTACCACATTTTCATATATGAATAAGATTAGTTGAAGTGGGTTGAGAAGGTAGACTTGAAGAGGAGGAAGATTCACTTAGCTTGAGTGACTCAACTTGCACTTCAAGGATCTTGTTAACCTTGATCAAGTCATCAAGTTGATCCTTGATTGCAATGTTTGAGTTGGTTAACTCCAAGCAAGTTTTCTTGCTTGAAGCTAGCTCAAGCTCTAGTGAGTTGTTTTTCTCCTTTTCAAGAACTAGAAGATTGTCAAGTTCGACATACTTATCCTTTTGGGAGATAATCATGTCCTCTTGACGATCAATTATCCGTTCCTTCTCAACAAATTGGTCAAGTAAAAATTTCATTTTAGCAGTAGTTTTTTTATCTAATCCAATTAACATATCTTCATCATCACTATCTAGTTCATCATTGCTTGAGTAGGAATGCATGGAAGGAGTTTTGATGTTTACCTTGCATTTACCTTCCTTTGCCATGAGGCAAGTGCCATTTCCCTTCTTTGTACCGAGCGTGGGGAAGAGTGTGGGTTTCTTGAACGTGCTTTCAATGGCTATGCTAGCCATCTCTTCTTCATCGAATGATGAGGACTCATCGTTTGAGTCCCACTCCTTTCCAATGTGTGCTTGTTCAGCTTGTTTCTTCTTCTTGAAGAATTTCTTTGGTTGAGGCTTGGCTTCTTTATTCTTCTTCTTGTTGTCGTCATACGGGCAATCGACTATAAAGTGGTTATACTCACCACAATTATAGCACGCCTGCCTCATCTTCGGCTTTGTCCTCTCCTTGTACTTGCCTTCACTTGATTTTGTTCCTTGTCTTTTCTTCATTATTCTTTTGAACTTTTTCATGAACAAAATCATATCCTCTTCGTCCATCTCACTGCTTTCATCATCGCTGTCCTCCTCAAGGTGTGCTTCTCTTGCTTCTTTGGATAGAGGCTTGAGTGTGGACTTTAAGGCAACTCCCTTCTTCTTGGCTGATGTGAGGTCGGCTATTTCTTTGACGTGCTTGGCTTGTTTCTCCATCATTTCAAAGTTGATGATTTTGCCAAGCAATTCATCTAGAGTCATCCTCTTGTACCCGGGACTTTCTCTGATCATAGAGCATAGTGTGACATTGCGAGGCATAAAGGCTCTAAGGATGAGCTTTACAACCTCGTGGTCATTCCACTTCTTGCTCCCATATGATCGAACCTTGTTTACAAGTGTCTTCAATCGGTTGTACATGTCTTGGGGAGACTCATCTTCCTCAACTGCGAACCTTCCTAGTTCACCTTCGATCATTTCAATTTTCGCCTCCCGCACATGCCGGTCACCTTCATGGGTTGTTTGTAGTGTGTCCCATATTTCCTTGGCAATCTCCAGTCTGTCCACCTTTGTGAATTCATCTCGACTTACAGAGGAGGTGATTACGGCTGCGGCTTGAGCGTTTCTGTGGATGGCTTGCTCTTGACTTGGGGTGAGCTCTTCGTCGTCATCTGGGATGTCTATTCCTGTGCACACAATATGCCATAAACTTGGGTTAAGGGAAATCAAGTGCATCTTCATATTTTGCCTTCACATGGAGTAATCACTCCCATCGAAGTGTGGGGCTTTTCCAAGAGGAATAGATAGGTAATGGCTGTTGTTTGAATTTAAACGATCATAGTTAAAAGGATATCGGGAGTAGTCGGTGTGACTACTCCCCTTCTTCTTTTCTTCAACTTTAGCTTTCCCTTTGGAAAGTGCTTTCTTTCTGAGGAGTGCTTTCAGCTCCAGCGTCTCCTCGTCATCATCATCGAAGTCTTGAATTGCTTCAAGATACTTTTCCAGCTTTTGGTTCTTGTCGTTGTTCACTTCTTCCTGGTTGTTGATTTTCTGAACTTCCTTCATGTCCGACATGATCTCTTCGAGTGGTTGCACTCTTTCTTGAAGAACCTTGCTCTGATACCAATTGAATGTAGGCCTAGAGGGGGGGGGGTGAATAGGTCTTCTTGAATTTTCTCGGTTCCTGTAACACTCAACAACAAAGTCAATACCAGAGATATCGGACTAGTCCGGTAAAGTGCGGACTAGTCCGGTTTTCACGGGCTAAGTTGATCAAGTTCAGTCAATTTGATTGATTCGTTAATGTTTGCAGCGGAAATATAAACTTGAATGACAGTTTAACAGTTGTATGTCAAATTCTATTACAATTAAGGCTCTTGTTCGACAATTTAACTCAAATTGAACAAAGTGAATCAAACACTAGATTAAGTTGATCAATTAAGATGAAGAACACAAAAGGACAAGACACAAGTTTTATCCCGTGGTTCGGCTACCACGAAGGCAACCTACATCCACGTTGAGGAGCCCACAAAAGGACCGGGTCTTCTCCAACCCTTCACTCGTCGGATCGCCACGATGGCCAATCCTCTTCCACTAATCACAAAGGGTAAATAACCAAGTTGAAGGGGCGTTCTCACACGTTGAGAGCTCCCTTGATTACAACTTACAAAGCCACCAATAACACACTCGAAAATTACAAATTGAAACGCAAGAGTGTGTTAAAGAATCAAACCAAGAGCTCAATGATGTGTGCCAAGTGTCTCTCCAATGATCTAGAAGTGATCTTCAATAGATTGATTGATTTTGCACTTAATATCGTGGAGAGAGGTGGTTTTTGAGTCTCTTGGGAGGTGTGACAGCGCTAGGGTTCGAGAGTATTTAAAAGTGGGCCGTGCACCTCTATTTATATGGGGTTTCTAAAAGTGACCGTTAGGGTTCAGAAAGATCGGACTAGTCTGTGGTGGTCACCGGACTAGTCCGGTGTTCTGTGTGTAGCAAACCCTAAGTGTCCAGGAATATCGGACTAGTCCGGTTGAAAATGGACTTGTCCGATTTCACTACTGGAAATCTTCGGACTAGTCCGATTGCCATCGGACTTGTCCGGACATATGAAACCCTAAGTGTTTAGGATGACAAGTCCGCACTTGGAGGACTTGTCCAATTTAGATCAGTGTGTATATCGGACTAGTCCGTGTAGACACCGGACTTGTCCAAAGTGGATCAGAAAGAATATCGGACTAGTCCGGTGGAAACCGGGCTTGTCCGATCTAGTGCAGAATGTGATATCGGACTAGTCCGGCTGATATCAGACTAGTCCGGTCTTGTATAACTTTGTGCATTGTGTGTGTGTGCTTGAAAATGATTGAGCTCTTGGGTGTGTTTCCTTAACACACTCCATACATAATAATCTACTATTTTCTTCTCCTTGAGCTCAAATTCACTTTGCTTCTAATTTCCTTTCTTTTTGGCATTTTACTCATTTTTTATTATTTGCCTGCATTCATCTCAACAAAAGGATTAGGATCCCAATTGCTTGTCATAAATCATCCAAAACCCACAAGGGGGTCCTAGATGCACTTTCAGGAACTCACCTAGCGCTGTTTCATGCCCGCAGGGACGGTCGACGGGGTACAGCGGCCGGCGGCGTCGGTCTCCGTCGGGACGTTGTCTCCAAGGTGGTACTTCGGCCTCTGTTCGCTTGCTAGCTTTTCTGATACATGGCGAGTTCGATGGAGATATTAGTGTGAGGGAAAAGAGGTCGAGCATCAGATCAATGGCAAGACGCGGCGGCTTACCAAGGACGAGTGGCAATGGCAATTTGCGTAGCGACAACGGGATGGAGGAGGAGGTACGCAAGCGTTAAGGATGCGAGCACCGCGAGTCCTGTGCGGGGCTGGTCGATACTGAGCCAGAACGCGCGACCATGCGACCGAGAGCACGGCGAGCGACGCGAGCGTGCCAGCGAGGGAGCTCGAAGAGAGCAGCGTGGAGCCGAGGAGCGCGGCGGCGAGCTGGGCACCCGAATGAAGGTTGACGGTGTCGGGGAAATCGCCATGCGAGGCAGCGACTCCACGAGGAGTGGTGTGCACGTGATTTGCTTCGGGTGTTTTGGAAGCTGGGAGTAGGGAAACCCTAGGCCGGCACAGCGGGTTATAGAAGAGGTGGATCGAGGACAGAAAGAAATCGACGAGACCGAGATATCAGGGAGCAATTGACGGGGCGTGATGGGCATCTTGCGGGGCCTGCGCGTGTGCAGTCGCATGATGGGCGCAAGCGGCAGTAGCCGCGCGCACGAGTGCGATTCATCGCGGCTGCACCTTGCGGGTGCGTGCGGCGTTGGCCGTTGGCCACGAGCGAGCTCGACCAACACTGGGAGCTGGGCCGAAGATTTTTTTTTAGTTTTAGGGTGTTACAACTGTGAATGTTTTTGTTTAGTGCTTTTGGACAAGTAAAAGGAAAACGCAGACAACTTAAACATCATACTGCATTCGACGTTCCACAACAAGCTTCGGGCAACACGTGCGGCTTCCATGTCTGCTTACACATGGTTTTATTTGGAGAGCAGCCGAACTGCAATGTATGTGTAAGTGTAGGACTACGGACGTGCCTTCAGGAACGCTGAAGGTCGTAGCCTCAAGCACATTAGAGACATATTATGCAGGTTCATCATTTCTGAGATCATTAATCCAAATGAAGAATTTCATTACAAACTACAACATTAGATGACAGTTATTTTTTGCGTAGTTAGTTACTTGTTAAGCAGGATGAACAAGAGAATTCTTTGTGTAATAGTTACTTGGTATATAAGCAGGATGAACAGGGACATTATTTGTGTAAATAGTTACTTGATAACCACGATTGACACTTTGTTAATATTTGATTGGTCAATGTGTGTGATATGCATTTGATTATACATATGTTTCTATATGTGTATGTTGCTGACACTGGTAATACGTCTGCCAAATTCTAGCTAGCTCCCGGATGCCGCTGGTAACTAGGATAATCAGGGGTGGAGGACACCTAATAGAAGACGGGCGTCTAACAGGGTACGTCTCCCTGTTAGTGTTGCAGTGACCCTGTCGGTAATACATCCACGACTCGCTATAACAAAGCATGCCTCGGATTACGTAAATAAAGAAGACTCGCTTCCTTAAAGCTCGTCTCAGATAAGTCAACAAATCTGCGATGTGCTTCCATAAAGCCCATCTCGGATCAGTCAATAAATCTTCGACGCGCTCTCTTAGAGCTTGTCTCGCATGTATGCCGATCGGAGACGCATTTGCCGACCGTCTTTGATGACTCCGTAAAGCTCATCTGATATTACTCAAAGAAAGGAGACGCACTATCTTTGAGCTTGTCTCGCACTTATATGCTGATCGGTGATGTGCCCGACGCTCGTCTCGAATGACTACATAATGCGAGATGCGACGACAGAGACGTGTTGTTTGTTCGTCTGCGTTCTTCGTGCGGACTCGACTCGGATGAGCTTTTCTCACGTAGTGAGTAGGGACTTTGAGGTGGAGCCATTGGTTTGGGGTGGTGCTTGGGGGGTGGGGGTTGGGGAGACAAAGACTGGGCTGTCATAGCTGGGCTCCGGGGCCAGGCTTGCTTTGGTCGAGAGCGCATGGGAACTCATCTTCACGGTGTACGTGTATTGAGTATACACGAGAGCGATACTGAAACTTTATGGACAATATACGATGTAGGTCCTTAGTTAGATTTGCATAGTCTATCGTACTAGTCTGAAGAAATTGAAGTGTCAACACGCACAATGAGCGTCACTCCCTCACATTCATTCCCTGTGAACTTTACCGTGTAGTTTCCCCGTGAACAACGTCTCCACTCTCCAATAGTGCTCGGCAATTTTCATGGTCTGAAACTGAGCTAGCTTCAAAAATAAGAAACTCTGTTCGTAACGAAATGTTTATATATTCAGATAACTATAGTATCTCTCGGGGTTGTTAAATGATTAGACAACATCAGCATCTTTGGTGTGGGCACACGTTATCTGAGGAGTGCGCGTCTAGTTGACCTGCTGTGACATGAAATGATATTAGTCAGAGGCGGCATACGTTAGTTTCTACAACTGGACGATCCTTGGGTTCCTCCAATTCTCTTCTCTACCACCGTACCTCCAATAATTTTGTCTCATCATGCTGCCTTTCCTCCGTGTCTTCCTTGGGCTCCTCTCCCTGCACGCGGCATCCCGCTGCGCCGCAATGGACACGGTGTCACTCGGCAATGGGATCGCCGGCAGCGACAGGCTTGTCTCAAACAACAGCAAGTTCGCTCTCGGTTTCTTCAAGATGGACAGTAAGTCACCCCACACTTATCTTGGCATCTGGTTCCACAAGGTCCCTACGATAACTCCAGTTTGGTCTGCGAATGGTGAAAGCCCAGTCACGGACCCCGCCTCACCCGAGCTCTCAATCGCCCGTGATGGGAACCTTGCAATCTTAGATAAGGCCACTAAGAAAGTCATATGGTATACCCATGCCAATGTCACAACAACCAACACCATAGCTGTGCTAATGAACAATGGAAACTTTGTCCTACAGAGTTCCTCAAACTCATCCAACATCTTCTGGCAGAGCTTTGACTACCCGACCGACACCCTTTTTGCCGGCGCAAAGCTCGGCTGGGACAGGACTACCGGTCTCAACCGCCGCCTTGTTTCCAGAAAGAATCTCATCGATCAGGCTCCTGGTCTGTATACTCTGGGGATAGGACATGACGGGGCTGGTCATCTCTGGTGGAACTCAACCGTGGAATTCTGGGACAGCGGGGAATGGAAGGGCCGGTACTTCAACCGATTACCCGAGATGATAGGCTCCACACCAAATTTCACATTTGTGAACACTGAGAATGAGTCTTACTTCATGTATACATTGCATGACGACACGAAGATCGTGCGCTACGCAGTTGATGTCTACGGCCAAGGGGTGGTGGGTGCATGGCTGCAGGAGGAACCCGTACCTAATTGGTTGTTCAATTACAGGCAGCCTATCCTTCGATGTGACGTCTTTGCAACCTGTGGACCTTTCACGATCTGCAAGGAAAATGTGGATCCACTCTGCAGCTGCATCAGGGGCTTCTCGTTGGGATCACCCAAGGACTGGGATCTGGGAGATCGAAGACATGGGTGCAGCAGGAACACTCCATTACCTTGTGAAAGTGAGGGAAACAGGACAGGTCTCGCAGATAAGTTCTACCCCGTGCAAGGCCTCAGGCAGCCTGATGACGGAACAAATTTGCAAAGCCCGGCTGCAATAAGTGGAGATGACTGCCGACGGATTTGCTCGGGCAACTGCTCTTGCACTGCGTATTCCTACAGTAAAGGTGGCTGCTCTGTTTGGCATGGGAAATTGTACAACGTGAAACAACAATCTGATGCTTTATCCGCAGCAAACGGGGATATACTTTACATCCGCCTTGCTGCAACAGAGCTTCCAGAAAGTGTAGTAAGTAAGAAGAGTGGAATCAACGTCAGTGCTGCCGTTGGTGGTGCCACCGCTGCTGGTGCTCTTGTCATGATGATCCTTGGCCTGATGATTTGGAGGAACAAAGGTAAGGGGTTTTCTCGCTCACTGAGAAATGTCCAAGATGGAGTTGGGATCATTTCATTTCGATATGCTGATTTGGAGCGTGCAACTAACAACTTTGCGGAAAGGTTAGGAGGAGGTAGTTTCGGTTCTGTATTCAAGGGATACCTAAGTGACTCAGTCACCTTGGGAGTGAAAAGACTTGACGGCACTAATCAGGGAGAGAAGCAGTTCAGAGCAGAAGTGAGTTCAGTTGGAATCATCCAGCATATCAACTTAGTCAAGCTGATTGGATTTTGTTGTGAAGGCGATAAGAGGCTACTTGTGTATGAATTCATGCCAAATCAATCCCTAGATGTGCATCTAATAAAGCCTAATAATGGTACAGTTTTGGACTGGAATCTCAGATATCAGATAGCTATTGGAGTTGCCAGAGGCCTGGCCTACTTGCACACTGGTTGTCGGGACTGCATTATGCATTGTGATATCAAGCCAGAGAATATACTGCTCGACACATCATTCGTAGCAAAAATTGCAGATTTTGGAATGGCAAAGATTCTGGGGAGAGAATTTAGTCAAGCAGTGACCACAATGAGAGGAACCGTCGGATATCTTGCACCTGAATGGATTAGTGGATCAGCTGTTACATCAAAAGTCGATGTTTACAGCTACGGGATGGTTTTGTTCGAAATCATATCAGGAAGGAGGAATTCAAGTCATGAATACTCTGGGGATGGCGACTATTCAGCGTATTTCCCTCTACATGTTGCACGCAAGCTCCTCAGTGAAGAGAGTGTTAGAAGTCTGGTAGATCCAAATCTGCATGGTGACGTGAACCTTGAGGAGGTTGAAAGAGTCTGCAAAGTTGCATGCTGGTGCATTCAAGATAATGAGTTTGACCGACCGACTATGGCGGAGGTGCTGCAGTTTCTTGAGGGTGTCATTGAGGTCGACATACCTCCTGTGCCGAGACTACTGAATGCTATCACAGCATCAGCAGGTCCACCAACATCACTGTGATATTTAGTGATTCATGAGAACCGGCCTCTGGCCGCGTGTCTAGCCCCTCCAGGTGAGACGGCGTCCGTGTGGGTTCGATACCTCGGATCCCCGTGTCTCACCTTTTTTTTTAAAGTATCCGGACGCTACCTCGTATCTTAAAAAATATTTAGTGATTCATTGTTTTTATTTGCCAATATTGGGCTACTTGCAGGCTATATTCATGCCATTCACCTGTCCTGCATCTAGTGGGGTTTGAACTTATCACTACCAACGATGTGTCACGATCAAAGCTGTTAAAATATATGTACTTGACCTATTATGTATGATTTATTGTGTTTAGGGTTCACCATGTGCATGTGCCAGACGTCCCGCTATAAATATGTACCTTATCTTTTAACAGTTTCTCAATCAGTCAATTGTGACTGTCGGTCATTCGAAAAAACAGTTTCTCAATCAGTCAATTGTGACTGTCGGTCATTCGAAAATGGCCACACCTTCATCTCAGGATTTTTATTGGGTTGGTATCAAGCGCTGCAACACTACATTGCATATTACAAGTGACATACACACTGCTTCAATAAGCTTCATCTCAGGCGGCTTTAAACGTATTATCATACGCAATTTCTAAAACCGTCTGAAATGATGAGCCTGTGATAATCTGCAACTTCACATGCGGAAAGTGAAACCGCCTGTGAAATAATTTTATCACAGGCAGTTCTTTACTTATGACTAGCCGCCTGTGAAGAAACATTATCACAGTCAGTTCGTATAGTATAAGTAACCACCTATGATAATAGTGTTATCACAGACAGATTTTCACCTATGACAACCCGCCTGTGAAGACAATTTATAGCAACCCATTTCTACCGTAATAGTAACCACATATGATAATGTAGTTATCACAGGTGATTCTTTACCAATGACTAGCCGCCTGTGATAATATAATTTCACAGGCAGATCTAGCCGTAGGTGAAGAACCGCCTGTGATAAAATATATCCAATGCAATGCTACTTGCTGTTATTTTTAATTTCCAGGTCTATTCAATATAATCACAAAAGTTAACAATATAATCACAGAAGTCATCTCACAGAAGTCAATTTCATGAAAACAATATATATATATATATATATATATATATATATATATATATATATATATATATATATATATCTATGTACAAGTTACACATACAAGTCATCTCATAGTTTACAAGTTTCACTAAAAACTATTCCTATTGTCATAGTTGTAAAGTTCTTGCACATCAGCCATAACAACATCCTCATCAAAGTACACCGCTCTTCGATGCAAAATTTTGCGACACATGAATTGACACAGTTCACCGGCAATCTTGTCAGCTCCTCCACCAGGCATACTTCTAGAAATTGGCCATTCTTGGTAGACATTCTTCGTATACTGCAATGAAACACATAACAAGGTTTAGAATGTGTTGGTTTGAACAATCTCAAAGTATAGATCAAAGTGAGTATACATGAATTTGTTTGGTATTTTTGGAGCAGTTGTACTATGAGCAATTGAATTTTGATGTTGGAATCAAAATATGAAAATAATGTTTCTGGTAATATTGAACAGCAAAGAATATAAATATTAAAATACACTAGTTACAATCAAAATAAAACTCAAAAGTAAGAAAATAACATATCGATATTAAAGATAACTTACATCCTCACGATTCACTTTATATTCACTGGCGGTTCGAAGATGCTCGCATACATAATACCCGCATAAGACTCTCCCAATAGGCCGCTTGGGACAAGGATACTATGTTTTAATATCCAATGCATCTGTATTAGGAGGTCTTTGACCGCCAAGTTGTTTCGCGTAAAATTGCCAAGTGCTGTGATACAAGAAATGTCATATAAAACTTGTCAACACATTCTAAATGTGTGTAAATTAAAAGTATCAAATAAACATACAGTTTAAAGTGAAAAGAAAATCTTTGTAACGATCTGGTGGGTATTCGGCTGAGTCCAAGACTATTGTCAAACCCTGCATTGGCTTGATGAAGATCATTATATAGTGTTTACTGCACACGTACAAACACATGTGTTACGTTAACAATTAGCAATAATTGATATTTCAATGTCATGTGTCGAACTTACTCAAGGTGGTACGGAGCCTTTACGAGGTCCTTGCCATCCGTGACAAAGTTAAACATGACATGTCCTATGTAAGATGCAATCTCTGTCCTTTCATCCTTCTTTAGTTTTGCGATTGATTTATCAAATTCTTTTTTTCATGTGCATGTACTTTTCTGTGTCTCGATCCACCTTAACGTCGAATAGCGTCCTTGCAATCCTTGTAGGGTCAAGGATACCTGTCTTGCATCTTTTTTATTATCCATGTATTGCATCCTATTGAAGAAGTCAAGAATTGTTATAATCTCATGAAATGTGTATGCATATAGTAAGAAAAGCAAATACAAAATATAAGAGACACTTACAAGAACCAGATGAGTAGCACGTTGATTTCGAGCATGCATCGATTGAAAAGGCTATGTGGATCTTCAAAGAAAAGAGCTTGTTTATCTGCTTCAGTGCTCAGAATGCTTCTTTTGGCACACGAAATGTGATGTAAGAAAGATCATATTTTGCGCTGGCAGTGATGTACCACTCGTGCATTCTTTTGAGTGGTACAAGTTGTTTGCTAAGTTGTACCTATGTCATGAATGGCTTCCCCTTCTTATATTAAGGAGGAACATCCTCAAGCTTGTATATTGGAACTTGTGTTTTAACTAAAGTCGTCTGCCGATTATACATGACACTGTCTTCTTCCCACTTCTCAATATCTTCTAATGCTGGCTAATGTGAAGAACGATATGCACTCGATTTTCTAATATTTTCCTTCATATTTTCCAAATATTTTGACACTTATTTAGAAGGTTTCTTATATTTGTATGAGCTAACTTTCATAGGTACTGATGATCGAGGAGTAGTCATCGGAAGTTGTACATTGGTTTGTTGTTGAACCTGTTGTTCAACTGATTGCTCTTTACTACCAGCAGCTTGCTCTAGTACTACTTCAAGTTGTTGCTCAACTAGTTACTCTTTACTAACAACAGCTTGCTCTGATACTGCTTCAAGCTGTTGTTCAACTGGTTGCTCTTGGTTATCTTTACTAGCAAGGTTACTATCATCCTTGCTGAGACATAGAGGGAGTGGATCTTTCTATACTAGGAGTAGATCTTCCTGTACTTTCGCCTTAGAAGACGGGGTTGCAGTATTTTGAGATGCGATGGGGCTAGAAATTGGCTCATCGTCCAACACGATATCACGTCGATGCCAAATGATTAATTAGTTGACAGCCCTCCCTAGAGTCGTGATCCCCTCTTGTGTGATGTGGTCTACTTCATAATATTCATAATCATGATCAATGATCTGAAGAACTTGCACCACAACATAATACAACGGAAGTAAATTACCCTTGAAGTCACGATCAGGCTTTACCATATCAGTGGCAACCTATTTGGTTTCATTCCCTGCTCTGTCGATCGGGATAAGAAGATGACAAGATCTTTCGTTAACAATATCATCGAAAGCAAACTTATGGGTTGACCTTGAGCATCGCACAGAACCTACGCAACTAGGGTAGGCAATTGGAGATACCAAATGCTCCTTTGGCACGGGAACCATCGCTGTACTCGATGCCACTAATTGTCCCGATTGTGTAAGTTCTTCCATTATCTCTTGCACATTTTCCTTGACCTTTTGAGCAATCGTTTCATCTAGTGTTTTCTTTAACTTCTCATGTCTTCTATATGTCTTATTATCTTTCGGGAAACCATCTAGCCAGGACATATGAGAAGAGATTGCTCGAACCCGTCCACTGTATTCAGGGTTTCCTAGGATAGCGGTAAGTTGGTCATTCTCCCTCTTCGACTTGAAGAGACCCTGTCGATGGTCTTGATCCGGCAGATCTCCTGACACTACTAAAGTGCTTACGGAGTCTGAAGTTCGGTGTGGGCGCGCGGAGATTCAAGAAGGTGAAATGTCAAATGATACAGGAGACACGAAGATTTACGTGGTTCGGGCCGCCTGAGCGTAATAGCCTACTCCACGGGGTGTGTTGGTGTTGTATTGGATATATGAACTCAACTCAGGTAACGTGAGTTGAGAGTGTGCGATCAGATCAGAGCAGGTCAGATCCGCCCCCCCTCTATTTATCGTCGGCCTGTCCTTTTATAGCATAAGGACAAGCCGTTACAAGTTGGCCTGGCCCGACATGTGGCCCTGACGGTTACTAATATTGATACACATTTGATGCGCTTAATTACCCTTAATGACCGAGTTACGGGCTTTGACAGAACCGTTACTGGTAATTAAGGTCATCCGATCGTGTGTCATTAACATAGTATTAATGACACTTAATCGGGTCTTGAAGTCCTTGATTCCCCTCTGAAGATCCGGAGCCGTTGTGGAGTCTACCGGAGGTTTGAGGCTGAAGATCCGACGATAGGACACGTGGCAGCTCCGGAGCATGCTGTGAGGAACATACGTGTCCGGTGCCACCAGACACGTGTCAGTTTCGGAGCTTCCCTCGGTCTGGGGTTAGGTCCGGGGGTTCCGTTATGGTACATAGTCCGGAGCTTTCCCCTTGTGGGCGGTAGCTCCGGTTCGATGGTACACATGGCAACTATGGGACTAACCGTGTTGGGGAAGCGGGTCTGGTTATGTCTGACATGTGGGCCTCTGAAGGTCTTCAAATCGAGTAGATGACATTTCCTTGAGATCTTTGTAATCTCAAGGGGTATATGGTACCCAGGGTACCTACAGTGCCCCCTGGGCCCACCTCTGGGGAAGACCCCTTGGGTGAAGTCATTCCGCTGGAGGTGGGTCCATCCTTTGACTTTTGAGCTGAGTCTTCAAAGGTCTTGAGATGTGCCATTGGCGATAGTTTTGGAATTAAATCCTCGCCGCGTGGCACATCCCGTGTGCGGCAAATGAGATCTTTGGCGTGCGGATCTCACGCAATTGAAGGTCGCCGGTTCCCGATACGAAAATCGTATCGGTTCCGCGCGCCTTGTCAGGCTGCCGCCTTTGGGCTTCCCGCCTTTCATGATGACATCCGTTCGCCCGGGTAAGAACCTCGACTTGATCGTCGGGGTGGTCCGGGGCCCTCTTGTCATTGGCAGGGTGAAATTTTTGAATAGTATCTTCGGCTTCCTTGTGGTTTCCATCCAAGCGTTCCGGGGGCTTACTTAAGAAGGAAAGTGTGCACCGTCTGGGGTTCTTTACGCCTCTCATCTAAACTTGCGCTCGAACTCCCAAACTTGTGCTTGCTTTTCCTCCCTTGCCTCGCTGTGCTGCGATGGAGTTGGGTCTCCGCAAGAGCCGCTTGAAGACCAAAGGTGACCTGAAGAAGGTCTGGGCCCTCATGGGGTGGTCCTCGGACTTCTTCAACCACCTGGTCTGCGCCAGTGGGGAGCTCCCGTTCAAGAAGGAGCACGCCGGCGAGATGGTGTACTTCTCTGCGTACGCCATGGTGGGGTTGATCCCACCTTTTTCCACCTTTTTCTTGATGCTGCTAGACTTCTATGGTCTGCAGCTGTACCACCTTGGCTCCCACTCCATTCTTCTAGTGTCTGTCTTCGTCCACTTCTGTGAAATGTGGGTGGGCATCCCCCCCTGCATTGAGCTTTTCCGGACCTTCTTCACCGTCCATACCACCGGAAGGGGTGATGAGTACCTTGGCTTCTACTACTTTGTGAAGCGCAAGAAGTGCCCATTCAAGTACCTCCGGTTGTTTCCCTCTGGAAAGTGGGACGATTTGAAGAAAGACTGGATAGTCATTCGGGTGGAGGAGCACGAGAAGCTGGAGCTGCCCGAAGGCCACCCCAACATCGACACTGCAGTCTGGAGTGAAGCTCCGGTGCTGTCGGATGCCTTCAACCCTGCTCTGACCAGGATTCGCAATTGTGTGGAGGGAGGAGTAACTCCTCAGGCGGTATTTTCCAATTTCCTTGTCAACAGGTGGGCACGGCTGAAGAGGAGAGAAAAACTCGCTTGGGCCCTCAACAGTGTGATGGGCGACGACCGAGACGAGACCGGGCTGAAGTCCAACATGGAGGGGGCGACCTTGGAGTTTCATCTCAAGAAGTTCCAGCACGGCATCGACGTCGCGGGTGATGACTTGACCCCGCCACCAGCTTTCCTCCCTCTGAACGTGGAAGTAGAGTTCAGCAGGGAGCTCCGGCAGACGATGCCAGTGCTTGACGACCTTGGTGTCGTCGAGAGAAGATCGACTTCCAGGGTGGTGATCCCTGGGGCTTCTGAAGGTGGCTCCGACCCTGCTCCGAAGCCAAGGACCGAAGTCGTCGGCAAGGGCAAGGAACCGGTGGCCGAACCCTCGAGCCGAAAGAGGAAGCTAAAGCATGCCGACGGAAGGTCCGTCAGGCCTGCATCCTCTGCAGAAGCTCCTTCTCCCGGGAGGGGGAGGTCTTCTACAACTGCGACGACTGTACCTGCAGCAGCGTCTTCCCGGGGTGCTAGCTCCGGGCATGTGACTCCAGCACCAGGTCCAATTGAGGCCTCTGGGTCCGGAGGTCCTTCCCGGTCGAGGGGGGCCTCGACTAAGGAAATTCCTGTGGCTGCAACAAGTTCTGGGGGGCTTTCCAGAGCTACCACGCCGGTGGCGGCTATGGTCAGTCCAGAACGCCCGGGAAAGAGATTCCGTGCAAGCTGGTGTGAAAGCCTTCGGAGGTAACTTTTAATCTTTACCTCAGACAGTTGTTTTGTTGTAGTAACTATTTTTTAAGTTTTTTCATCCATCATCTGTAGTGTCCCAAGAAGAGGAGTGAGGCTCCACCCTCAGCCACAGTAGCTGAAGCTGTGAGGGCGGAGGCTTCTGCTCCTGTCCCGGTGCCGCCCCAAGTGGTGGCTGAAGCTACGGCAGCTCCGGCGCCAGTTGTCGTGGTCATGGACCTCGACTCATCCCCTGAGACTCCCGTGGTAGCGCCGGACCACAGGAGAGAAGATGCACCAGTGACACCTGCCCCGGAGGATGAAGCCCCGGGTCTTGATGCTGAGATGTTGGAAGCTTCGGCCGTTGAGCCAGAGGAAGCAGTGATTCCGGCCCCAGAGCCGGAAATTGTCGAAGCCCCGGTGGTTGAGCTGGAGGTTATTAAATTCCCGGCGAGCGAGCCGGATGTTGAGGAAGTCCCGGCGGTTGAGCCGGCTACCTCCAAAGCTCCAGCCTCAGAGCCGGTTGCTACTGAAGCTCCGACTGCAGAGCCGGTTGCAGTTGAAGACCTTCCGGTGCCTGAGGCGGTTGAGGTTGAAGCTCTGGCCTCAGGGCCGGTTGTTGTTGACCTTCCAGCGCCCGAGCCACCAGTGGAGGAGGAGCTCAGGCCGGAGATGGAAGTAGCCCCTGCTCCGGAAGTGATGACGGCGGAGGTGCCTGCTGCTGAGCCAAGGTGCCCAGATGAAGTCGCTGGCCCCATGCCTGAGGAGGCAAATGAAGACCTGGCGGTAGGGCCTTCGGAACCACTTCCGGAGTTCGGAACTTCTTCTGCGGGACGCTCCTCGGTGGCGACTGAGGCTATCCAGAGGACGGCCCTAGTGCCGTGGAGGCTCAGGGGACCACACTTGTGTAGTGGGATCCAATTTTTGTAAGCGAGAACCTGCTGGAACCAGCGGAGGAGACCCCAGCAGGTCTGGACCCTATTCCCCTGTCATTGTCCACTGACAACGCTTACACCAGTCTGCGTCAAGTCCAGCTGGCATTCTACCACGACAGCAAGGCTCCTGAAGAGGAGCGCC
The DNA here is from genome assembly GCA_036927565.1 of Tuctoria greenei. Lineage (NCBI taxonomy): Eukaryota > Viridiplantae > Streptophyta > Magnoliopsida > Poales > Poaceae > Tuctoria > Tuctoria greenei. Next base: position 176,558,988 of record JAYESD010000004.1, on the reverse strand, counting down.
AAACCCTTAGGCGGTGGCGTAACCGGCTCTACTTCGAGACCAAGCTGGCTAGTCGAGGCTGGCAGACGACAAGGAGTGGATCAAACAGGAGAAGGTCCGCATGGAATACTGGGCCAAATTATTGGATGATAGGGAGAGCTTGACTCGTGCCCTCGACGCTCAATCCCAGGCCATTTATGAGCAGACCAAGACATCTAATAGTGCGGCTGATGATCGCCAAGAAAGGCTTGAAGCCATTAACACTACTCTCATCAAGCGCCAGGAGGCACTTGAGGAAAGGGAGAAGAAGCTCGAAGACGAAGAGCAAAAACTCCTAGAGCTGCGGGATGACATCTTGAAGAGGGAGGAGGAGCTCGCTGAAAAGATGGCTCTGGCTGACAAGGGCCTCGAGGAACGCGCCAAGAAATTGGAGGAGCGTTGCGTTGAGGAGGAGGAGAAGGCCTGGGTGCGAGGGCGGGAACTCTACAAGCAAGAGTGTGCCATCGCTGCCAGGGAGAAGAAAGTTAGGGGCTGGGAGAAGGACCTGGTCGACCGCCGGAACAAGATCCACCTTCGAGAGGAGGAGCTCGGAAAACTCGAGAAGCAAGTTGCTGAAAAGATTCAGCAAAATTCCAAAGAGGTTGAGCGCCTTGCTCGTGAGAATTCTGAACTGGCGGCGGCCAAAAGATCCTTAGAGGAACTGAAAGGCTTGAGGACTGTGGACTCCCTTAAGGTTTGGGAGTTCCTGAGCAAAGCCAACGACGCGCTAACACCAATGGGCTTCAGTCCCATGCGTCCGGATGATCCGGAGCTGGAGTCGGACCTGGCGTTGCAAGCGTTGAGCTTGGCGGGTGGCAAACTCTCCAAGGTGGGTGATGTCATCGCGGACCAGTTGGAGGTTGAGGGGCAGTCCTTGGCGAAGAACGTTGCAGAGTATGTGCTGACGTGCTACACCAGCCGGGATCCCCAATTCCCTCTGGACCCGGTGCTTGAAGGTCCTGTCGAAGGAGAAGGTGAAGCCACTCGAGCCAACGTGTCAGAGGTTGCTCAGAAGGTCGCCCAGTTCTTCCATAGGATTTAGGACCATCTCTGTAGCTCCCACTTGTATTCTCTCTTTTTCTTCCCCAATTTTGTAATCCCTTGTCTCCAGATGAATGAAATCCAAATTTTTGTGAATTTCATTTTTTGTCTTCAACACTTTTGTCTTCACTTGGCCTCCTGGTAGATGTACACAATTTGATTGTGAACATGTACCAAGAGGATATTGTAATTTGTTGAAGAATCGTTTGCTTCGAACTTGTAGAGTCTAGGTCCAAAGACTTCGATAGTGAAGGTCCCCTGAGGTTGTCGGAGCTTAGAAGCTCTGGCATTCACTACCGTCGGAGCTTAGTAGCTCTGGGAATAGTCCCTATAAACGCGTAGAACATCGATAGTTATTCCTCCAGGGTATCGGAGCTTAGTAGCTCTGGCAGTGACCTTTGCCAACGCGTAGTTTGTCGGCAACAAACTCCGCTTGTGGGGTCCTCTCACCATCTTTTATTCTGCGTCGACGGCTGGCCCCCCTAGCTTTGCTGGAGCTTGGTTGCTCCGGCAATGCTCGTTTTCAATGTTTAACATCGATCACAAGCTACCTAGGGGGAGTCGGAGCTTTGTTATGTAAGACCTATGTGTGTTGAATACATTGGCTTGTAGTGAATACACTTGGCTTTGATGATAAAAGTTTTTAATATCACCAAAACACCTTTTTATCAAGGTCCGACTCTAGCTCCGGGCTATAGCAAGGTCCGACCATAGGTCTGACTTGTTTTGGGTAGCTCCGGCTATGTTAGATGCTAGGTCTGACTTCTTGCTAAGGTCCGACTAGCTATGGTTAGCTCCGGTGAGCTTTATCTTTAGCTCCGGCATGACATTGTTAGCTCCGGCATGTCTTTGATAGCTCTGGCATATATTTGATAGCTCCGGCATGCTTTTGCTAAGCTCCGATGTACTTTGTCTAGCTCCGGTTTTGGATTGACTACTTTTGACTAGTTTTTGGTAGGCTCCGGTGCTAGGATCTACTAGTTTTGGTAAGCTCCGGCAGGTGCTTCATTGTACTAGCTTTTGTTAGCTCCGGCTCAAGCTCCGGCTTGTTGTGGGATGGTCTGGAACTTGACCGCAGTGCTTCTGCTTTTCATTTGCAATGTTTCGTACTTGCTTTACATTGTTGGAAAGATTGCTTAGTATTCATTTGCTAAGTTTTTGGTGCGTTTTGGTTGATATGGATGATATTGTGTTACTGTGGTTTTGCAACATGCTTATGTGAGGTTCTCACGTAGGGTGTTGTGTTCGGAACTAACTTGAGTCAAGTCGAGGACTTGGGCTCGTATGCATTGGTTATTTATTCATGTGCAGGTGTTGCTTGAGTTCAAGACATGGCTGGTGACGAGATCCATTGGACTAGTCTCAGGGAGGAGATGAGGTTCCAACAACCAAGTTCGAGAGGAATTGTGGTTGAGCTGATCAGGAGGTTGCGCAGCATGTTTGGATCAAGAACAATGCATATGAAGGTATCATGGACGTCATTGGAAGAACAATGCAAATACAACTTGCTTTCTGTTGCACAATTGCTAGATAAAAATCTAGAAATTATTTTCAATAAAAACTGCTGTAAAGTTGTAGGTTCAAATAGTGAGCTTATTTTTAACATGTCTCGGTTTGGAAGAGTTTTTAAAGCTGATTTTGATATGTCTTCCTCTAAGCATAGGTGTCTAGTTGCTAATGATTCAAAGGACTTATATTTTTGGCATCGTAGACTTGGTCACGTAGGCTTTGATCACCTAACGCGTGTTAGTGTTCTTGATCGTATACGTGGGCTGCCTAAGCTTAAAGGGGACAAAGAAATTGTGTGCTCTTCTTGTAGACATGCTAAGATGGTTGCAGGTTCACATACTCCTCTCACAATGATCATGACAACTGAACCATGTCAACTTTTGCATCTTGACACCGTAGGACCTTCACGTGTTCTATCCTTCGGAGGTAAATGGTATGTTCTTGTTATTGTTGATGATTATTCCAGATACTCTTGGGTTTACTTTATGGCATCTAAGAATGAAGTTTTTAGTCACTTTAGAACTTTATTTCTTAGATTATCAATTGATCACCCCGGATCATTAAAAGCAATTAGAAGTGATAATGGATCTGAATTTAAAAATCAATCTTTTGATCACTTTTGTGCTGAAAATAGTATAGATCATCAATTTTCATCACCATATGTACCTCAACAAAACGGTGTTGTAGAAAGAAAGAACAGAACCTTAGTTGAGATAACTAGGACTATGCTTGATGAATATCAAACTCATAGGAAATTTTGGGCTGATGCGATTGCAACCGCTTGTTATGTCATAAATCGTGTTTTCTTGCGTGCTAAGCTAGGTAAAACACCATATGAGCTTCGGTTTGGACATAGGCCTAGTGTTACACACTTTCGGGTCTTTGGTTGCAAATGCTTTGTTAAGAAGCATGGTAATCTTGATAAATTTGAACCTAGATCTATTGATGGCATGTTTCTTGGTTATCCATCTCATACTAGAGGCTATCGTGTGTTTTTACTTGACACTAACAAAATTGTGGAGACTTGTGAAGTGTCTTTTGATGAAGCTAGCCCAGGTACTAGCTCCGATGTTGCAGGACCAGATCCGTATCCTCAGGGGGAGGGTATTTTCGAAGATGAAGAAGAGCCGGTGATACTGCCTAGTAGTTCCGAAGTTGACACGTGTCCAGCTCCGGACATTGAACAAGCTCCGGCTATCACCTATGCTGGTCCTGATTGTCCACAAGTCACAAGCTCATCAATCTACGATGAACCTAATGAAGAAGAAGCTTGTGAGACATCTGTTCCCCTACGTTTTTACAAAGATCATCCCCCAAAACAGATGATTGGAAGCTTGCACGAACGAGTCACACGGTCTAGGTTTTGCGATCCAAACTATCATGCTCATTCTGCTTTTGTTGCTTCTTTTAAACCTAATGATATATCACACGCACGCACTAATGAATCTTGGATTATTGCCATGCAAGAAGAGTTAGAAAATTTTGAAAGAAATAATGTTTGGAAACTTGTACCTCCACCTCAAGGTCACACTTTAATTGGAACTAAATGGGTATATAAAAATAAACAAAGTGAGGATGGGGTTATGGTTAGGAATAATGCTAGGTTGGTTGCTCAAGGTTTCACTCAAGTTGAAGGTCCTTTGATGAAACTTTTGCTCCTGTCGCTAGATTAGAAGCCATAAGAATTTTGTTAGCTTTTGCAGCATCTAAAGGTTTTAAGCTATATCAAATGGATGTTAAAAGTGCTTTTCTTAATGGCTACATAGATGAGGAGGTTTATGTCAAACAACCACCAGGTTTTGAAAATCTAGATTTTCCTAATCATGTTTACAAACTGTCCAAAGCCTTATACGGTCTCAAACAAGCTCCTAGAGCATGGTATGATAGGCTAAAAACATTCTTACTTGAAAAGGGGTTTACCATGGGCAAGGTTGATAAAACTCTTTTTGTGCTTAAACATGGCAATGACTCATTATTCGTTCAAGTGTATGTGGATGATACTATCTTTGGTTGTGCTTCTCATGATCTTGTGTCCAAGTTTTCAGCAATGATGAGTTCCGAATTTGAAATGAGTATGATGGGTGAACTCACTTACTTTTTGGAGCTGCAAATCAAGCAAACCTGGGTACCTTTGTGCATCAGACAAAGTATACCAAAGACCTCCTAAGCCGCTTCAACATGGACAAAAGCAAGCCTCTTCGGACACCAATGGGAACAACAACAACACTTGAACTTGATGAAGATGGTGAACTCGTGAATCAAAAAGAATATAGAAGCATGATCGGATCACTTGATTCTAAGGTACTTACATGGAACTCAAGAATTTGGCATTTTTCTTCCTTCTTCCTCAACCGTTACTTTGAAAGCTTTTTCGGATGCTGATTTTGGGGGTTGTAGGATTGATAGGAAAAGTACTTCCGGTGCTTGTCATTTTCTTGGTAATTCTCTTGTTGCTTAGTACTCTAGAAAACAAAATTCAGTTGCACAATCCACAGCCGAATCTGAATATGTAGCTGCTGCTAGTGCTTGCTCACAAATTCTTTGGATTGTTCAAACACTTAAGGACTATGGGGTTGATCTAGATAGTGTTCCACTATTCTGTGATAACACTAGTGCCATTTGCATTGCTAAAAACCCCGTGCAACATTCTAGAACTAAGCACATTGACATTAGGTATCACTTTTGCGAGATAATGTTGAAAAAGGAAACATTGTGCTTCACCATGTAGATACCGAACAACAATTGGCTGACATTTTTACAAAACCTTTGGATTTCACTCGTTTTTGTTACATTCGTAGTGAAATAGGGGTGATGCATCCTCATGTCTTAAATTGAGGGGGAGTTTTTGAAACTTGGGAAGTCTATGTGTGAATTTGAAATTAAAATAATATGAGCATAGTATTTCATACATATATGACTTTGTGATTCCTTTTACATGCTGAAAGTTCTTACTACATTACTCGTGTTATACATTTTGTAGTTTTTGCCATGTCTAGTAATTGGAATAATTACTTACACTAAAACTGGTCATGGTCGAACTTTCTTGCTGTTTTGAACTTGTTGCATGCTCACAAATGCTTTTAATCATTAAGAATTTATCAAGTAATCAACACACGTGTTGAGTTTTTATGAACAAATATAAATTGAGAAAAGATCAAGAGAATATGCATGCATCGCACTTCTTCTTTTGAGATGGCTTGTCATTGCACTTAGATATGAACTTGGAAGAAGGTGTGTATGACTAAAACCATGTCCTTAAGCTTCTGATTGTCAAATGATATAGGCTTGGCTTGGTTGGTTAGAATAAGGCAGATGCGCATATAATCTCTTGCAAAAATCATATGATCTAAATTTGGGTTTTGAAAAATAATAAAATGCAGCAACTAGTGTCATGCTTTCAGGTTTTGAAATAGTTGAGCTTGTGAGATCATGACCTGCTAAAATTGAAAATCACACTTGATCTCTAGCATGGCTTACACTACTTTATGTATCTCATTGATGTGATAGTGTAAGTTACTTGATAGTATGACTTGGATGAGCTTTGTTTATATGTATATGTTATAATATGCTCATAACAACTAAAGTTGGAGAGATAAATTGTTTATATGCTCATGACTTGCTGAATACATTGTCAAAGGGGGAGAGATAGGCATTAAGAGAAAGAGAATATGTGCATAAGGAGATATAATAAAGGGGGAGAGATAATATGGGATAATGTTTCTTATCATTTACTTTTGATTTACAAAGGGGGAGAAATTGTCTTCGAAACTTTTATGTGAATAAGCCAATGTTCGGATTTTAAATGGTGTTGCCAATGCATTCATCAAGGGGGAGATTGTAAGACCTATGTGTGCTGAATACATTGGCTTGTAGTGAATACACTTGGCTTTGATGATAAATGTTTTTAATATCACCAAAACACCTTTTTATCAAGGTCCGACTCTAGCTCCGAGCTATAGCAAGGTCCGACCATAGGTCCGACTTGTTTTGGGTAGCTCCGGCTACGTTAGGTGCTAGGTCCGACTTCTTGGTAAGGTCCGACTAGCTTTGGTTAGCTCCGGTGAGCTTTATCTTTAGCTCCAGCATGACTTTGTTAGCTCCGACATGTCTTTGATAGCTCCGGCATATATTTGATAGCTCCGGCATGCTTTTGCTAAGCTCTGATGTACTTTGTCTAGCTCCGGTTTTTGGTTGACTAGTTTTGACTAGTTTTTGGTAAGCTCCGGTGCTAGGATCTACTAGTTTTGGTAAGCTTCGGCAGGTGCTTCATTGTACTAGCTTTTGTTAGCTCCGGCTTGCTGTGGGATGGTCCGGAACTTGACCGCAGTGCTTCTGCTTTTCATTTGCAATGTTTCGTACTTGCTTTACATTGTTGGAAAGATTGCTTAGTATTCATTTGCTAAGTTTTTGGTCCGATTTGGTTGATATGGATGATATTGTATTACTGTGGTTTTGCAACATGCTTATGTGAGGTTCTCACGTAGGGTGTTGTGTTCGGAACTAACTTGAGTCAAGTCGAGGACTTGGGCTCGTATGGGTTGGTTATTTATTCATGTGCAGGTGTTGCTTGAGTTCAAGACATGGCTGGTGACGGGATCCATTGGACTAGTCTTAGGGAGGAGATGAGGTTCCAACAACCAAGTTTGGGAGGAATTGTGGTTGAGCTGATCAGGAGGTTGCGCAACATGTTTGGATCAAGAACAATGCATATGAAGGTATCATGAACGTCATTGGAAGATGTTTGCACGTGTGCAAGGAGTGCATGGACATGGATACATGGTTCCGAGACGTGATGAAGAGATGTGGACATAAAGAATTGGTCGGAAAGGTCCAACCGACTAGGTTATGGACTCAGGCTGCGACTGAGTCGGATTTGACTCAAATATGGAAAGATTTGAGTTGGTTATGATAGGATTTCGTGTGGGTCACGAATTTGAGTTGTTTAGGAATGTGGGATACGTTCCTAAGGTGTTTGGAAGTCTTAATATTGCTTCTATCTGCGTATAGAAGAATCTTGAGCAGTTATGAAAAGTTACGATTCGTGATCTGAGTAGGATTGGAGTCCTTGGTTATATTGGGTTGGCCTAAGGGCTGGTTATATAAGCAAGGGAGCCCAGAGATCGTGGTGCACGATTTTGGGGCTGTTCCTCTTGTGTTCTATTGAATAAAATTCATAGTTTGATGGAACTTTTGTGCCTTGTTCGTCCGACTTGTTCCAGACAAGTTTTACTCGTCGAGTTTCTGGACAGCACTACCTTTCATCGTTGGTTTTATCATAGCTCGAGTTTTACAGATCCAATTGACGTGATTCTTTTTGGGTTGTCTTCACAACTTGATTGTCTATCATATGTCAAAATTTCACAGTCATTGGATTTGTGGTCTATGATTTACACGAGTTTCTTTGCAGCGTTACAGAACTGTTTTTTTCTCGGGTAGGGCAGATTGACCTTTGTTTGATCTTTTGATCATAACTTGAGTTTTCCTCGACGGATTTGATTGATTCTTTTTGTGTTGTCTTCTTGACTTGATTCTCTCTGATATCTATCACTTTTTTCATGGTGAAACACGTTTAGATTAGTGTCACACACGATTTCTTCAACAGATCGTTTTTCTGCCGAAGTGTTTGGGGTTTAATTGTTTCCGCTGCGTAAGATTTTTAAATCTACCATTCACCCCCCCCTCTGGTAGCTTTTCACGTGCTCTTCGATCCTACATGTTAGCTCCAGCTTTTCTCCATCAACGTGGATTTTTTGTTTTTCCTGCACACTGAAGCCAAGAAAAATAGTAAAATTCGCTTCTTGCCTATAACTTCGTCGCGGCTTACGATTCCCAAGAAAGTTTTAGGTCAAACATAATTCTTAATACAATCGAATGCATTGCCTTTTTTCTTCCGGATCCAATTGTACTTGGACCCGCCGTACTTCGGCCTACCGGGGTGTAGATAGAGTAGCGTACTTAGGGTGCTTGACCAGGCTAAGTCGATAGCACACTCCGGTCCTAGATTGGCTTGGCGGCATTCAGGTGAGTGGGCCATGAACAATATTTGAATCCAAAAGAATTGAAAATACAGCTCGAATTGTACATGAACCGGTCGAACTAAAATTTCTTAAGAATTGCACAACTTTGTTATAGACAAGAAAGAGAAAAATAAAAAATGTTGAGCCTGTACAAAATAAATGCACGTGGAGTCTGTTTCACATGAAGATGTCTTTCATTATAGGTCCGGGGTACAGGGGAAATAAGTACACTCTTAGGGTACGGAACCAGGCTAAGCGTGTTTCATTTCTTGTTTGACCCAGGGTAGCTAGCCACACTTTTAGTCCTGAGACTGTGACAAGTGTTGCATGAACTTTGCGGACCTTCCAGGAAAGGTCCGGCTATTCTCCTGGAGGAACTACCTGACTCTGTACAATGACTCTATAACATACACCTCAAGTTATTATAGACTCACCTCCGTGATATTAAGTGTAGAACTTACGGAGGTGCTCAATATTCCAAGGATTTGGGAGAGGTGTCCCATCCCGGTAGCCAAGCGAACGCTTCCGGGACGGGATACTTTAATCACTCGGAAGGGTCCCTCCCAGCTGGGGGAGAGTTTGTTTAACCCTTCTCTGGATTGTATTCTCCGTAGCACCAGATCACCTTCCTTGAGCTGTCGGTTGTGTACATGCCGCTGATGATAGCGCCGAAGGGCTTGGCGGTATCGAGCATTCCGAACAGCTGCTTGGCACCTTCCCTCCTCAAGGAGGTCTAGGTCTTCACGCCGGAGTTGGTACTGCGTGGCTTCGTCGAAGGTCCGGACCGGGAGTGACCCCAAGGTGATTTCCGGAGGAAGGATTGCTTCAGCTCCGTACACCAGAAAGAAGGGTGTCTCTCCAGTTGACCGGTTTGGAGTTGTCCTGTTGGCCCATAGAGTGGGCGGAAGCTCTTCAATCCAGTTAGCTCCATGTTTTTTCAAGCGCTCATAGGTGCGCGTTTTGAGTCCTTTCAGGATTTTAGCATTTGCTCTCTCGGCCTGGCCATTACTTGCCGGGTGAGCTACGCAGGCATAACGAACTTGAATGCCGAGGTCTTCGCAATATCCTTGAAATGCAGAGCTTGTGAATTGGGTCCCGTTATCAGTAATGATTTTGCTTGGGACTCCAAATCTGCATACAATGGACTGCAAAAAGTTGATAGTAGATTGCTTGTTTATTGTCACAACTAGAGTTGCTTCTGGCCACTTGGTGAACTTGTCAATGGCGACATACAGGAACTTGTAACCTCCGACGGCTCTTGGGAAAGGTCCCAAGATGTCCACCCCCACACGGCGAAGGGCCATGTAGGAGGTATCATTTGTAGAGGCTGAGCTGGTGTGTGAATTTGCTTTGCATGAAATTGGCATGCTTCGCATTTCTTCACCAGCTCAGTTGCATCCTGGAGTGCTGTAGGCCAGTAGAAGCCATGCCGGAAGGCTTTACCGACCAACGTGCGGGAAGACGCGTGGTTCCCACACTCGCCTCCATGGATTTCTGTGAGGAGCTCGCAACCTTCTTCCCTTTTGATGCACCGCATTAGGACGCCGTTGGCACCGCGCCAGTAGAGATCCCCTTCTACCAACATGTATCTTTTAGCCAATCTGACTATCCGGTCAGCGGATACATCATCGTCAGGAAGGATGTTGTCTTTCAAGTAGCTCCGGATCTCCGAGATCCATGCATCGGAGCTAACTTGAGCATTTGAGTCTTGCATGCTGGGTTGCTCAAAGCTTCCGGCATCACCTACGACCCTTGATGGCTTCCATGGTAACAGGGCCATTGGGACCGTCAACTTCGGGATGCTGATCTCGCCCCCTTCGCTCAGTTCGGCAGGCTGAGCTGTGGGTTTTGACAACCTCCGGACAAAAGTTACGTTAGGAGCTGGAGCTCCGATTGACGCTTTCATCGAGAGTTCGTCGGCTTTAGCGTTGTGGATACGCTGGACGTGGTGGAGGTCTAGGACTTCGAAGTCCTTCTGAAGCCTCTGGACTACAAGGAGGTAAGCGCCTAGCTGGAGATTGTTGCAGGAGCATTCACCCTTCACTTGTTTAATGATGAGCTGTGAATCTCCCTTGACCAGTAGTTGCTTGACACCATATGATAGTGCCACCTTTAGTCCGTAGATGAGTGCTTCGTACTCCCCCATGTTGTTGGTCGCCTTGAAGTCAAGGTGTACCATGTATTTTACCTTCTCCTCGGCTGGTGCGAGGAGAAGGATTCCAGCTCTGGCCCCCTGCTTTTGCATGGATCCGTCGAAGTAGAGGGTCCAGTGAGGCTCGATGAAGACCGGAGCCTTGTGTTCCGGCTTCTGCTCACTGGGGCCCCCAGGGTTTGATGGAGAGGGAGTCCATTCCGCCACAAAATCTGCCAATGCTTGACTCTTGATTGCTTGTCTTGGAATGAATTCGAGATCGAATTCGGCCAATTCCGCTGCCCACTTTGCAATATTCCCAGTTGAATTGGGATTATGCAAGATTGCTCAAAGTGGGTAAGAAGTCACCACTGAAATCTTGTGAGCTTGGAAGTAATGGTGAAGCTTCCTGGAGGCGATAAGAACTGCATAGAGCAGCTTATGCACCTCTAGGTATCGAGTCTTGGCGTCATGAAGTACTTCATTGATGAAGTACACTGGGCGCTGGATGGTTCGGACCCTTCCGGAGGGGTCCGAAGCTTCCTCTTCATTGACCCGGATCCTGCCAGGGGGATCCGGACCTTCCTCGGGGACCTCCAGGTCCATGCTGGAGGGACCCGGAGCTTCTTCAGAAGCGACCTGGACCCTCCCGGAGGGGTCTGGGTCTTCTGAAGTAACTTCTTGTGGACTCAAGTCTGGGAACTGGGACTCAGACTCGCTTTCAGGAACCTCCGGAACCTCCCGGAGGGGTCTGGATTCCTGAGCATGGGATAGTTCTGGTCTCTCCACAACCAGGACCATACTGATGACTTCGTCAGTTGCTGAAATGTAAAGCAGTAAAGGCTCAGCAGGGTTCGGAGCTACCAGAGTTGGCAGGGTGATGAGGAGCTGTTTTAGCTCCTGGAACGCCTTTTCTGCTTCTTCAGACCATTGGAATGGTCCAAACTTCCTCAATAACTTGAAGAAGGGAAGTGCCCATTCCGCTAGTCTTGAAATGAACCGGCTGAGGGTTGCTAGACATCCAGTCAGCTTTTGGACATCCTTGATGCGGGCTGGTGGCCTCATGTGTTCAATGGCTTTGATCTTCGCCGGATTAGCCTCTATGCCCCGGTGACTTACCAGGAAACCAAGAAGTTTTCCGGAGCTAACCCCGAGGACACACTTGTCTGGGTTTAGCTTTGTGCAGGTGACCCGCAACTTGTCGAAGACAGCCTGTAAGGTGTCAAGGAGTGACTCCTTGTTCTTGACCTTGACCACGATGTCATCGATGTACACTTCCACTATGTCTCTAATGAGTTCTTCAAAAGTTTTATACATAGCTCGTACAAAGGTTGAAGCTGCATTCTTGAGACCAAATGGCATGGCTGTATAACAGTACAATCCATCTACTATGATGAAAGAGGTATGCTCTTCATCTTCCCTAGACATTCTGATTTGATGATACCAAGAATATGCGTCTAGGAAACACAGTAATTCACAACCGGAGGTGGAATCCACTATCTGATCTATTCTAGGTAGTGGAAATGGATCTTTTGGACATGCCTTATTTAGTGTTGTGTAGTCAATACACATCCGATGCTTCCCGCCGACCTTGGGCACAACGACTGGGTTTGCCAACCATTTTGGATGGAAGACTTCTCGGATGAATCCAGCTTCGAGCAACTTCTTCACTTCTTGTTGAATGAAGTTCTGTCGCTCCACAGATTGCTTTCGAGGCTTCTGATGCACGGGCCGGGCGTCAGGGTAGATCTTCAGATTGTGCTCAATCACTTCCCTGGGGATCCCAGGCATTTGTGACGGTTGCCAGGAAAACATGTCGACATTAGCTCAGAGGAAAGCGATGAGCACGAGTTCCTATTTGTCATTCAGACCCCCCGACATACGGGTGGTCTGAGCGGCATCAGAACTGATTTGGACGACTTTGACGGGAATGTCGGTGTCGCCTCTTGGCTACACACGAGGTGCAGAAGTCGAGCCTCGCTGACGAATGCTCGGGGGTTTTGGAGCTTGCTCCTGTCTGGAGTCCTCCTCTTGCGCTCTAGTGAGCGCATGATGTTCTTCGAGAGTGGTTACTCCGGCGGTGCGATCTCCGCGGATCCGGAGAACGCCTACTAGTGTTGGCATCTTTAACACCACGTAGCCATAATGAGCAGCTGCCATAAATTTGTACAAGGCAGGCCTACCCAAGATGGCATTGAAAGGTAAGTTGATCTGAGCAACGTCAAAGACCAATTTCTCAGTGCGATACTTCTCCCGGGTCCCAAAGGTAACGGGGAGGGTAATAGGACCGAGTGGGGTAATGGCTCCCAGACCTACTCCGAAGAAAGGTCGGGAGGGATGAAGATCCGAAGGTTAGAGATGAAGCTTGGTAAAAGCTTCAAAGCTTATGAGGTTCAGCCCCGAACCTCCGTCTACCATAACATGGTGGAGCTGAATGTTTTTGATGGTAGGAGATACCATCAAAGGTAACTGGCCTGCTCCAACCATGCTTCGAGGGCAGTCCGAAGCATCAAAAGTGATGGATGTGTTCATCCACTTCCGATGAGGCTCTGCCCTGGCCGTAGGAGCTACAACAGCCATGTCCCGACGCATTGTCTTGAGGACGCGGCGGGAGGTGATGTCCCATGATCCACCAAAAATGGTGTTCATGGTCTTCCGACGCTCGTTGTCAGAGACGTCAGAATCGCCATCGACGGAGGTGTAGACGGCCTTAAAGACCTTTTTAGGATCCTGAAAACCTAACTCCTCTTCAGCCGGAGCTTCGTCAACTTTTTGTTTTCCTTCCCTCTGTCGGAAAGGAACTTCTTCCCGGCGCTTGTTGTAGCGCTCGGCAAGGTTTTGGACCTCCCGGCAGTCTTCCAAACTGTGGCTGTCCGTCTTATGAATTGGACACCACACCTTGGGTTTGCCACCGTCTTCAGAAGATGGTCGAGGTCGCTTCTCGGGGCGTGGCCCCCGGCCACCCGGAGCTGCAGCAGTTGCAGCATTAGATGCGCCGGCCGACGGCTTCTTCTTGCCGTTGGTCTTTTTCTTCTTTTTGCCACTCCCAGAGGTAGTGGCTTCTCCTATGGAGGATTTCTTGTGATTCTCCGGAGGTGGTTTGGAGTGCATTTCACGGCCCTCCGCAGCTCTTGCACATTTGTCAGCCAAGCTGAAGAGTTCTGTGACACTGGTGGTCTCCTTGATCGCCAGTTTCTCCAACATCTTCTTATCCCGTACGCCCTGTCTAAATGCCACGATGACAAAAGCGCTAGAGATAGAAGGGATAGTGTTTCGTACCTGAGAGAATCTCTGGATGAATGATCGCAGGGATTCTCCCCCTTTTTGCACGACTGCAAAAAGGTCCAGTTCGGTGCCTGGTCGGGTGTATGAACTCCCAAAGTTGGCGGTGAACTGCCGGCACAACTCCTCCCAACTGTTGATGGAGTTGGGTGGAAGGCTCATAAACCAGGATCGGGCGGTCCCAGTTAAAGCCACTGGAAAATAGTTGGCCATTACGGCCTCATTTCCTCTAGCTGCTAGGATTGCCATGGAGTAAATCTGAAGAAATTCGACGGGATTAACGGTCCCATCAGACTTCTCCGGCAGGTGAGGCCAGAATTTCTATGGCCACCTGACCATACGTAGATGCATGGCCTGGGCTGAACAGCCTCCTCCTACTCCTTCAGGAGCAGGAATGTCCTGAGCTTCTCGTCTTTCACGAGCACGCTCGATATGGACTCGGCCGTCTTGTTGACGGTATCAGGGATCAAGCTCCGCCCGGAGGTCATGAGTTGAAAGCCTTGATATCGTGTGAGTGCGTCGCGCCCCAGAGGGCAACGACGTCACTTGCTGTGATGCATCACGTCTCCTGTTGTTGGAAACGTGCGGACCAAGTCTGCCAGACAAGGTCCATCGCTGCGACGGGGCCCGTCCTGAAGGAGGAGGACCCTAATTACTGATGCGGTCGGCTGCTGCTGCAACCAAGTGTTCCACATCGGCCCTCCACTGCTCCATTGCATCCCGGGATGCATCCGGAGGTGGTGGGCGCCGAAGGAGAGCACGTGCTGGAAAGAGCGCGTGTTTCAGGTTGTCATGATTCGCCGACACAGAGATTGACGCCGGTGCAGCATCGCGTTGCCCAGCTCGATTTGCTGGTGGAGGCAGCGGTGGTGGAAGTGTGACTCCTGCTGGAACTGAGGTTCCTGCTGGTGGCTGCATATTGGAGGGATTGCCCCCAACAGCTTGAACAGCGGGATGACCATTGGATGATTCAGCAGCTGAGTTCACCATTCTTGAAATCTCAGGCACCCCTACCTGGCGCGCCAACTGTCGGTGGTCTTGATTCGGCAGATCTCCCGACACTACTAAAGTGCTTGCAGAGTTTGAAGTTTGTAAGACCTATGTGTGCTGAATACATTGGCTTGTAGTGAATACACTTGGCTTTGATGATAAATGTTTTGAATATCACTAAAACACCTTTTATTTATCAAGGTCCAACTCTAGCTCTGAGCTATAGCAAGGTCCGACCATAGGTTCGACTTGTTTTGGGTAGCTCCGGCTATGTTAGATGCTAGGTCCGACTTCTTGGTAAGGTCCGACTAGCTTTGGTTAGCTCCGGTGAGCTTTATCTTTAGCTCCGGCATGACTTTGATAGCTCCGGCATATATTTGATAGCTCCGGCATGATTTTTCTAAGCTCTGATGTACTTTGTCTAGCTCCGGTTTTGGGTTGACTAGTTTTGAATAGTTTTTGGTAAGCTCCGATGCTAGGATCTACTAGTTTTGGTAAGCTCTGGCAGGTGCTTCATTGTACTATCTTTTGTTAGCTCCGGCTCAAGCTCCGGCTTGCTGTGGGATGGTCCGGAACTTGACCGCAGTGCTTCTGCTTTTCGTTTGCAATGTTTCGTACTTGCTTTATATTGTTGGAAAGATTGCTTAGTATTCATTTTCTAAGTTTTGGTGCGTTTTGGTTGATATGGATGATATCATGTTACTGTGGTTTTGCAACATGCTTATGTGAGGTTTTCACCTTGGGTGTTGTGTTCGGAACTAACTTGAGTCAAGTCGAGGACTTGGGCACGTATGGATTTGTTGTTTATTCATGTGCAGGTGTCGCTTGAGTTCAAGACATGGCTGGTGACGGGATCCATTGGACTAGTCTCAAGGAGGAGATGAGGTTCCAACAACCAAATTCAGGAGGAATTGTGGTTGAGCTGATCAGGAGGTTGCGCAACATATTTGGATCAAGAACAATGCATATGAAGGTATCATGGACGTCATTGGAAGATGTTTGCACGTGTGCAAGGAGTGCATGGACATGGCTACATGGTTCCAAGGCGTGATGAAGAGATATGGATGTAAAGAATTGGTCGGAAAGGTCCAACCGACTAGGTTATGGACTCAGGCTGCGGCTGAGTCGGTTTTGACTCAAATATGGAAAGATTTGAGTTGGTTATGATAGTATTTCATGTGGGTCACGAATTTGAGTTGTTTAGGAATGTGGGATACGTTCCTAAGGTGTTTGGTAGTCTTAAGATTGCTTCTATCTGCGTATAGAAGAATCTTGAGCAGTTATGGAAATTTACGATTCATGATCTGAGTAGGATTGGAGTCCTAGTTGATATTGGGTTGGCCTAAGGGCTGGTTATATAAGCAAGGGAGCCCAGAGCTCGTGGTGCAAGACTTTGGGGCTGTTCCTCTTGTGTTCTATTGAATAAAATTCGTAGTTTGAAGGAACTTTTGTGCCTTGTTCATCCGACTTGTTCCAGACAAGTTTTACTCGTCGAGTTTCTGGACAGCACTACCTTTCATCGGTGGTTTTATCATAACTCGAGTTTTACTGATCCAATTGACGTGATTCTTTTTGGGTTGTCTTCAAAACTTGATTGTCTATCAGCTGTCAAAATTTCACGGTAATTGGATTTGTGGTCTAGGATCTACACGAGTTTCTTTGCGGTGTTCCAGAACTGTTTTTTCTCGGGTAGGGCAGATTGACCATTGTTTGATCTTTCGATCATAACTTGAGTTTTTCTCGACGGATTTGAGTGATTCTTTTTGTGTTGTCTTCGTGACTTGATTATCTCTAATATCCATCACTTTTGTCATGGTGAAACACGTTTATATTAGTCTCACACACGATTTCTTTAACAGATCATTTTTCTGCCGAAAGGGTTTGGGGTTTAATTGTTTCCGCTGCGTAAGATTTTTAAATCTACCATTCACCCCCCTCTGGTAGCTTTTCACGTGCTCTTTGATCCTACAATTGGTATCAGAGCCACGGTGCTCTAATCTTTGTGATTTGCACGTGTTTTTAACTAATCATCATGGAGAAGTACTCCGCCAAACCGTGTGTGTTTGCTGGTATTGATTTTCAGGTTTGGAAGGCACGCATGGAGGCTTTCATCCAGGCACAAGGATTTGCAATATGGGAGAAGGTATACAAGCCTTCCGAAGTGCCATCAAACGATCAAGTTACCGCTACAAATCTGAGAGATGTCGACAACAACAACAAGGCTTGGAACTTGATCATACAAGGACTAACACAAAGCGACTTCGACCGTGTTGCACACCTCCGATCTGCATACGATGTGTGGAAAGCACTTTGTGACTACCACGAAGGATCCAAAACAATCAAGGAGGTAAGGCAAGACATGTTCAAGAAAGAATACATGCACTTCGAGATGCAACCCGGTGAGTCAATTGATGATCTCTTTGGTCGCTTTAATAAAATTCTCAGCAACTTGCGTAGCGTCAATGTTAATTTTTCAGATGCTGAAAATGCTAGGCAATTGTTAAGTGCATTAGACATGTCAATTTGGGACATGAAAGTTACATCTATTCGTGAATCTACTGTCATGAGTACACTTACTTTAGATGTGCTATATTCCAAGCTAAAAACTCATGAAATTGATATAATATCACGTAAGAACCCCAACAAGTCTATTGCTTTTGTTTCTCAACGTGATATGCCTAGCTTCGGCAAATCTTCATCTTGTAGTACACTTGCTTTGTTGTCCTGTATAACCCTTGAACAGATTGAGGAGTTTCCAGAGGAGGAGCTAGCACTTCTCTCTACGAGGTTCTCAAAAGCATTGCAAAATGTGAGAACTAGAAGGAGAGGAAGCTCCGAACCTCAACGATGCTTCGAATGTGGTAAGACAGGACATTTTCGTTCAGATTGCCCTAACCTTTCAGGTCCTACTTCCCGGGATGAAAAGAAAACAAGAACGAAGCACTCCTCAGCAAAAGATACGAAGAAAAAGAAGGGTACCATAGGACGCAAGATGATTAACAGCTTAATCACCGCACTTCAAGAACTTAGTTCAAGTGATGTAGAATTTGAAAGTGATGAAGATGATGACGATCTGGCCAACTTATGCTTCATGGCGTGTAAAACAAGATCAAGATCAAGTCAGGAGGATGCAGAACACAACAGTGAAGACGATGAGGTATGTTCTACCTGCAATGAAATGTGTGATGCTATTTCTCGTGCAACTATTATTGTCAATAAAAAGGACAAAAAGCTTAGGTATAATGCTGCTAAAATTGAATCACTAGAATCTGAAATTAACCATTTAAAAACCTTGATTCCTAGTGATGATGCATGTCCCTCATGTGACTTAATCTATGAACAATTGTCCACATTAAGAAGTGCACACTCCTCCACTCTAGATAAACTTGAGTTAGAAATTGAAAAGAACAAAGAGCTTGCTGCACGTAATGATAAAAACTTGAAAGATGCTAGCTGTTCTACAATTGATTTGCATTGTTCTACTTGTGATGATCTTGATAAGAAACTACAAGATGCTATGAATGAAATTTCTATATTGAACAATGCTTTACGTTCTCATGAAGTTAAATTTTGTTCCAATTGCAAACTAAAAGGAAAAACTTCATGTGAAAATTGCCTTGATCTGTCCAATAAACTTGATGACATGTATAGGACATTAGATCGGTTTTGTAATGGGAATAAGAACCTAAACTTACTGCTGAATTCTTCCAAGTCTTGCAATGATAAAACTGGTTTAGGTTTTGATTCTCATGCTCATGCAAAGGCACATCCACCTAAGATTGTAAAGTCATTAGGAAGTGGTTTGATTCAAACAGTTCCTAAACAAAAAGGAGTGGTTTTCAAATCTACAGGAGTGTTGTCTCATTCGGTTTCAAACAAAAATATTGCTTGCTCATCTAGACATGAACACAAAGTTAAATTTCATTGTACCTTCTGTGGTAGAGATGGTCATGTTATAGATTTTTGTTATAGACTATCTAAACAACAGGAAAGGAAAAGAATGGTTGCTAGATCTCATAACTTTCATGCAAAATTTGCTGCACACATTGAACCGAATGTACAACCTGCTGTTTTGAGTCAAAAACATTCAAATTTTACCTCCGGACCTTCTGTTTTTGCCTCCGGAGCTACTGATTTTTGTGCTACACAAGTAACACCTTATAGGTCAGTAGTCAAGAATAAAAAATCTCAAACTTTGACTCATAAACCTGCTGTTTTGTCTCAGCTTTCCCGTGTTTTTCCTGCTGCACGTCGTGTGACTCAGTACTGGATTCCTAAATGCCTTTTGACTAACCCCAGTATTGAGTCATCGACGTATTGTGCTTTTATGTAGGTTACACATTTGAGGAAGGAGAACATTTGGATTGTGGATTCAGGTTGCTCACGCCACATGACCGGTAACAAAGATTGGTTCTACTCCCGCTCTTTTGTGTCACATGTAGAGAATGTTACTTTTGCCGATAATTCTTCAACTCCTATAATTGCTAAGGGTTCGGTTAGAGTAAATGATCACTACACTTTGAAGGATGTGGCACTTGTCAAAAATTTGAAATACAACTTGCTTTCCGTTGCACAATTGCTAGATGAAAATCTAGAAATTATTTTCAATAAAAACTGCTGCAAAGTCGTAGGTTCAAATAGTGAGCTTATTTTTAGCATGTCTTGGTTTGTAAGAGTTTTTAAAGCTGATATTGATATGTCTTCCTCTAAGCATAGGTGTCTAGTTGCTAATGATTCAAAAGACTTATATTTTTGGCATCGTAGACTTGGTCACATAGGCTTTGATCACCTAACGTGTGTTAGTGCTCTTGATCGCATACGTGGGTTGCCTAAGCTTAAAGGGGACAAATAAATTGTGTGCTCTTCTTGTAGACATGCTAAGATGGTTGCAGGTTCACATACTCCTCTCACAATGATCATGACAACTGGACCATGTCAACTTTTGCATCTTGACACCGTAGGACCTTCACGTGTTCAATCCTTCGGAGGTAAATGGTATGTTCTTGTTATTGTTGATGATTATTCTAGATACTCTTGGGTTTACTTTATGGCGTCTAAGAATGAAGTTTTTAGTCACTTTAGAACTTTATTTCTTAGATTATCAATTGATCACCCAGGATCATTAAAAGCAATTAGAAGTGATAACGGAACTGAATTTAAAAATCAATTTTTTGATCACTTTTGTGCTGAAAATAGAATGGATCATCAATTCTCTTCACCATATGTACCTCAACAAAACGGTGTTGTAGAAAGAAAGAACAGAACCTTACTTGAGATGGCTAGGACTATGCTTGATGAATATCAAACTCCTAGGAAATTTTGGGCTGATGCGTTAGCAACCGCTTGTTATGTCTCAAATCATGTTTTCTTGCATGCTAAGCTAGGTAAAACACCATATGAGCTTCGGTTTGGACATAGGCCTAGTGTTACACACTTTCGGGTCTTTGGTTGCAAATTCTTTGTTAAGAAACATGGTAATCTTGATAAATTTGAACCTAGATCCATTGATGGCATGTTTCTTGGTTATCCATCTTATACTAGAGGCTACCGTGTGCTTTTACTTGACACTAACAATATTGTGGATACTTGTGAAGTGTCTTTTGATGAAGCTAGCCCAGGTACTAGCTCCGGTGTTGCAGGACCAGATCCGTATCCTTAGGGGGAGGATATTTTCGAAGATGAAGAAGAGCCGGTGATACTACCTGGTAGTTCCAGAGTTGACATGTGTCCAGCTCCGGACATTGAACAAGCTCCGGCTATCACCTATGCTGGTCGTGATTGTCCACAAATCACAAGCTCATCAATCTACGATGAACCTAATGAAGAAGAAGCTTGTGAGACATCTGTTCCCCTATGTTTTTACAAAGATCATCCCCCACAACAGATGATTGGAAGCTTGCACGAACGAGTCACACGGTCCAGGTTTTGCGATCCAAACTCTCATGCTCATTCTGCTTTTGTTGCTTCTTTTTAACCTAAAGATATATCACACGCACTCACTAATGAATCTTGGATTATTGCCATGCAAGAAGAGTTAGAAAATTTTGAAAGAAATAATGTTTGGAAACTTGTACCTCCACCTCTAGGTCACACTTTAATTGGAACTAAATGGGTATATAAAAATAAACAAAGTGAGGATGGGGTTGTGGTTAGGAATAAGGCTAGGTTGGTTGCTCAAGGTTTCACTCAAGTTGAAGTTCTAGATTTTGATGAAACTTTTGCTCCTGTCGCTAGGTTAGAAGCCATAAGAATTTTGTTAGCTTTTGCAGCATCTCTATATCAAATGGATGTTAAAAGTGCTTTTCTTAATGGCTACAGAGATGAGGAGGTTTATGTCAAACAACCACTGGGTTTTGAAAATCCAGATTTTCCTAATCATGTTTACAAACTGTCCAAAGCCTTATACGGTCTCAAACAAGCCCCTACAGCATGATATGATAGGTTAAAAACATTCTTACTTGAAAAGAGGTTTACCATGGGCAAGGTTGATAAAACTCTTTTTGTGCTTAAACATGGCAATGACTCATTATTCGTTCAAGTGTATGTGGATGATATTATCTTTGGTTGTGCTTCTCATGATCTTGTGTCCAAGTTTTCAGCAATGATGAGTTCCGAATTTGAAATGAGTATGATGGGTGAACTCACTTACTTTTTGGGGCTGCAAATCAAGCAAACCAAGGAGGGTACCTTTGTGCATCAAACGAAGTATACCAAAGACCTCCTAAGGCGCTTCAACATGGACAAAAGCAAGCCTCTTTGGACACCAATGGGAACAGCAACAACACTTGAACTTGATGAAGATGGTGAACCCGTGGATCAAAAAGAATATAGAAGTATGATCGGATCACTTTTGTACCCCACGGCATCAAGACCAGACATACAATTCAGTGTATGTCCTTGTGGATGGTTTCAAGCTTCCCCGCATGTTTCACATCGTCAAGCCATCAAAAGGATTCTAAAGTACTTACATGGAACTCAAGAATTTGGCATTTTTCTTCCTTCTTCCTCAACTGTTACTTTGAAAGCTTTTTTGGATGCTGATTTTGGTGGTTGTAGGATTGATAGGAAAAGTACTTCCGGTTCTTGTCATTTTCTTGGTAATTCTCTTGTTGCTTGGTCCTCTAGAAAACAAAATTCAGTTGCACAATCCATAGCCGAATCTGAATATGTAGCTGCTGCTAGTGCTTGCTCACAAATTCTTTGGATTGTTCAAACACTTAAGGACTATGGGGTTGATCTAGATAGTGTTCCACTGTTCTGTGATAACACTAGTGCCATTTGCATTGCTAAAAACCCCGTGCAACATTCTAGAACTAAGCATATTGACATTAGGTATCACTTTCTCTGAGATAATGTTGAAAAAGGAAACATTGTGCTTCACCATGTAGATACCGAACAACAATTGACTGACATTTTTACAAAACCTTTGGATTTCACTCGTTTTTGTTACATTCGTAGTGAAATAGGGGTTATGCATCCTCATGGCTTAAATTGAGGGGGAGTTTTTGAAACTTGGGAAGTTTGTGTGTGAATCTGAAATTAAAATAATATGAGCATAGTATTTCATACATATATGACTTTGTGATTTATTTTACATGCTGAAAGTTCTTACTACATTACTCGTGTTATACATTTTGTAGTTTTTGCCATGTCTAGTAATTGGAATAATTACTTACACTAGAACTGGTCATGGTCGAATTTTGTTGCTGTTTTGAACTTGTTACATGTTCACAAGTGCTTTTAATCATTAAGAATTAATCAAGTAATCAACTCACATGTTGAGTTTTTATGAACAAATATAAATTGAGAAAAGATCAAGAGAATATGCATGCATCACACTTCTTTTTCAGAGATGGCTTATCATTGCACTTAGATTTGAACTTGGAAGAAGTTGTGTATGACTAAAACCATGTCCTTAAGCTTCTGGTTGTCAAATGACATAGGCTTGGCTTGGTTGGTTAGAATAAGGCAGATGTGCATATAATCTCTTGCAAATATCATATGATCTAAATTTATGCTTTGAAAAATAATAAAATACAGCAACTAGTGTCATGCTTTCAGGTTTTGAAATAGTTAAGTTTGTGAGATCATGACTTGCTTAAATTGAAAATTACATATGATCTCTAGCATGGCTTACACTACTTTATGTATCTCATTGATGTGATAGTGTATGTTACTTGATAGTATGACTTGGATGAGCTTTGTTTATATGTATATGTTATAATATGGTCATAGCAACTAAAGGAGGAGAGATATTTTGTTTATATCTCATGACTTGCTGAATACATTGTCAAAGGGGGAGAGATAAGCATAAAGAGAGAGAGAATATGTGCATAAGGAGAGCTAATAAAGGTGGAGAAATAATATGGGATAATTTTTTTGGATTTCCTTTTTTTTGGATTTTCTTCTCATTTTACTTTTGATTTACAAAGGGGGAGAAATTGTCTTCAAAACTTTTATGTGAATAAGCCAATGTTCGGATTTTAAATGGTGTTGCCAATGCATTCATCAAAGGGGGGGATTGTAAGACCTATGTGTGCTGAATACATTGGCTTGTAGTGAATACACTTGGCTTTGATGATAAAAGTTTTGAATATCACCAAAACACCTTTTTTTATCAAGGTCCGACTCTAGCTATGAGCTATAGCAAGGTCCGACCATAGGTCCGACTTGTTTTGGGTAGCTCCGGCTATGTTAGATGCTAGGTCCGACTAGCTTTGGTTAGCTCCTGTGAGCTTTATCTTTAGCTCTGGCATGACTTTGATAGCCCTGACATATATTTCATAGCTCCGGCATGCTTTTCCTAAGCTCCGATGTACTTTGTCTAGCTCCGGTTTTGGGTTGACTAGTTTTGACTAGTTTTTGGTAAGCTCCGGTGCTAGGATCTACTAGTTTTGGTAAGCTCCGGCAGGTGCTTCATTGTACTAGCTTTTGTTAGCTCCGGCTTGCTGTGGGATGGTCCGGAATTTGACCGCAGTGCTTCTGCTTTTCATTTGCAATGTTTCGTACTTGCTTTACATTGTTGGAAAGATTGCTTAGTATTCATTTGCTATGTTTTTGGTGCATTTTGGTTGATATGGATGATATCATGTTACTGTGGTTTTGCAACATGCTTATGTGAGGTTTTCACGTAGGGTGTTGTGTTCGGAACTAACTTGAGTCAAGTCGAGGACTTGGGCTCGTATGGATTTGTTGTTTATTCATGTGCAGGTGTTTCTTGAGTTCAAGACATGGCTGGTGACCGGATCCATTGGACTAGTCTTAGGGAGGAGATGAGGTTCCAACAACCAAATTCAGGTGGAATTGTGGTTGAGCTGATCAAGAGGTTGCGCATCATGTTTGGATCAAGAACAATGCATATGAAGGTATCATGGACATCATTGGAAGATGTTTGCACGTTTTCAAGGAGTGCATGGACGTGGCTACATGGTTCCAAGGTGTGATGAAGAGATGTGGACGTAAAGAATTGGTCGGAAAGGTCCAATCGACTAGGTTATGGACTCAGGCTACGGCTGAGTCGGTTTTGACTCAAATATGGAAAGATTTGAGTTGGTTATGATAGGATTTCGTGTGGGTCACGAATTTGAGTTGTTTAGGAATGTGGGATACGTTCCTAAGGTGTTTGGAAGTCTTAAGATTGCTTCTATCTGCGTATAGAAGAATCTTGAGCAGTTATGGAAAGTTACAATTCATGATCTGAGTAGGATTGGAGTCCTAGTTGATATTGGGTTAGCCTAAGGGCTGGTTATATAAGCAAGGGAGCCCAGAGCTCGTGGTGCACGACTTTGGGGCTGTTCCTCTTGTGTTCTATTGAATAAAATTCGTAGTTTGAAGGAACTTTTGTGCCTTGTTCGTCCGACTTGTTCCAGACAAGTTTTAGTCGTCGAGTTTCTGGATAGCACTACATTTCGTCAATGGTTTTATCATAACTCGAGTTTTACTGATCCAATTGACGTGATTCTTTTTGGGTTGTCCTCACAACTTGATTTTCTATCAGCTGTCAAAATTTCACGGTCATTGGATTTGTGGTCTATGATCTACACGAGTTTCTTTGCGGCGTTCCAGAACTGTTTTTTCTCGGGTAGGGCAGATTGACCATTGTTTGATCTTTCGATCATAACTTGAGTTTTTCTCAACTGATTTGAGTGATTCTTTTTGTGTTGTCTTCGTGACTTGATTCTCTCTGATATCTATCACTTTTGTCACGGTGAAACACGTTTAGATTAGTCTCACACACGATTTCTTTAACAGATCGTTTTTCTGCCGAAAGGGTTGGTGTTTAATTGTTTCCGCTGCATAAGATTTTTAAATCTACCATTCACCCCCCCTCTGGTAGCTTTTCACATGCTCTTCGATCCCACAAAGTTTGGTGTGGGCGCTCGGAGATTCAAGAAGGTGAAATGTCAAATGATATAGGAGACATGAAGATTTACGTGGTTCGGGCCGCCTGAGCGTAATACCCTACTCCACGGGGTGTGTTGGTGTTGTATTGGATGTATGAACTCAACTCAGGTAACGTGAGTTGAGAGTCGCGATCAGATCAGAGCAGGTCAGATCTGTCCCCCCCTCTATGTATCGCCAGCCTGTCCTTTTATAGTATAAGGACGGGCCGTTACAAGTTGGCCTGGCCCGACATGTGGCTCCGGCGGTTACTAATATTGATACACATTTGATGCACTTAATTACCCTTAATGACCGAGTTACGGGCTTTGACAGCACCGTTATTGGTAAATAAGGACGTCCGATCGTGTGTCATTAACATATTATTAATGACACTTAATTGGGTCTTGAAGTCCTTGATTCCCCTCTGAAGATTCGGAGCCGTTGTGGAGTCTACCAGAGGTTTGAGGCTGAAGATCCGACGGTAGGACACGTGGCAGCTCCGGAGCATGCTGTGAGGAACAGACGTGTCCGGTGCCACCAGACACGTGTCAGTTCTGGAGCTTCCCTCGGTCTGGGGTTAGGTCCGGGGGTGCCTTTATGGTACATAGTCCGGAACTTTCCCCTTGTGGGCGGTAGCTCCGGTTTGATGGTACACGTGGTGACCCTGGGACTAACCGTGTTGGGGAAGCGGGTCCGGTTATGTCTGACATGTGGGCCTCTGAAGGTCTCCAAATCGAGTAGATGACATTTCCTTGAGATCTTTGCAATCTCAAGGGGTATATGGTACCCAGGGTACCGACAGACCCTTATGTTGCTTTTCAGTTACTTCTTTCACTTTTTGCTCTACTTCATTCACAGAGTCGGGATTTTCAACTTTGCCCTCGCTGGCCAAACCTGACTGAGGAAAGACCCACCGCTGAGTTCTCTCATCGCATCCTTCTAACGGATGAGGATTGCCCTTACGGTAATTTCCTCTAATATCTTATTCCATTTAAGAACTTTGGGGGCATATCCTTTAGACCCCAAGCAATGATGGTATTTGTTCTTTTTGGCAAGCTCTGACCTAGTTGCACTTAGGGCTTTAGCATCACGTGTGGTCTTTTGACAAACAAATTATTGCCACTGAGCTTGTGTGATTTTTTCCATCTTACTCAGGCCAGGAACCTTATCGGCCTTAACATAAGGATTCATTTCACTCTTCCAGCTATGGAACTTTTTTCTGCAAGAGACCAATGTTGCTTTCTTTACAGATTCTTCCGTGCCTTTTGGGAACTTGAATTGTTTCTTTATCCTCTCTCACAACTCATTCTTGTTCTCCTCATGTAATTTTCTCCAATTCTATGTTGTGATCAGCACGAGCTCTCTAACAAGACAACCGCATGCACTTCGTACTTTGTAACTGAATCCAGTGGTTCTTGTGGAAGCCCGCTTGGACCGACCCTTGTTATGTACATGATGCAGTTTAATGGACCCTTATTGGGAACTCGTTGCCCTCGTTTTCGCTTGAATGAACCTGAGGATTCATCCATTGTAGAAACTTCTGCAGTTTTAGGAGCTGAAGTCACCTTGTTGTCTTCGCGATTAAGCTAGGTATAAAAGAATTATAAAACTTCATATACTTGACAACCAACATTAACTTGAACTGCTGGAGTTAAGATTCGTGATCCATACCTCATCGGCAGGATCATATTCTGGGTCGAGATCCTCTGAGTCTTTTTAATTTTTATATTTGGAAAAATATCCGATGGACCGTGAAAGGAGCCTGAACTGTTGGAGTCACTAAACTTAATATTGCCTTCTTCATTGTTACTACCAGCAACAATCTTCTTAAGGCTTTCCACACTAGAACTAATAAGACAAAAATATGTCTCACTTCAATAAAAGCTACAAAAATAAATTCTCTCAAAAGTTTAAACTTCATTTTGAATGGCAATTTCACAAGATTCGATCTACATGAACACTACATGAAGTGTTGCATGAATGGCAAATTAACTCTACATGAATTGTTGCAAGAAAGAAAAATATGGAAGCATTCTAGGGTTTGATAAGCCATTCTAGGGTTTAAGGCGACCGACCAAGGTGACTGACAAAGTTCCATTTTATGGTTTGAGGCGATTGACCAAGGCATTAGCTATGCATGCATATTGCTTGTATCAAAGGCCGATAAGAAAATCTAGGCAGCGTTGAGGACATGACTCGGCCGGGTTAGGTATTGGTATTGCAAATGTAGAATGGGTACAAATTTTGGTATTCTGACAAACAAGGGAAAGTTTAAGATTTATATTTTTTCATAAAATAATCTTGATTGCAAGTTCTTAAGTGTGGAATAATGCATAAGTTTGACCTAATGCAATTTTAAATCATACATAATAATACATAGAACCATTAGCAAGTCATTCAAATCATAAGTATGACCTAATGCAATTTGTAATGACAGTGACAACAACTAGCAAGTAAACCGAGATACAGTCTAAATTCAAAGTCCCTCAAACTGACACAAGTCGTGAGGTGCGGCGGCAAGGACCACACTCGGCCGATGGCGAGGGCGAGGAGGGAGGCGGCACGGGGATGGAGGAGGGAAGGACACAATAGCGTACCTGGCGGCAAGGTCAAAGCTTGATGGCGACAGCGAGGGCAAAGCTCGACAAACCTTGAAGGAAGGAAAGGATGTGGCGAGGCGAAACTCGGCAATGACGGTAAAGCTCGATGGCCAGGGCGAAGCTCGTCAACGAGGGCGGCGAAGACTTGGCAGCAAACAAAATTTTGGCAGCCTGATGGCGTCTAAGTGATTTTCGCCCGGGTTAGGTTTTTCCAAGGAAGCTGAGCACTATACATAGACGCCTGTGTTCTTAGGAGGTTATTAAGTACCAACCGCTTGAGCAGAGGACTTCTCTCAAACGGTTATTAATTACCGACCGTCTGAGAAGATGTCTTTACCTCAGACGATTAGTACGTAATAACCACCTGAGATAAAGACTTCTCTCAGGCGGTTATTCATAACCAACCACCTCAAAAGATCTGTATGTAGGTTTAATTAATATTCTTGATTAAAATGAGGGGCCTTTTAAATGCCCAAATTCCACTTTCTTGTAATATGCTTGAGTATTAAAGGTTCTCATTAAATTTAACTTGGGAAAACCTTTGAAATTGGTCAGAACATAAAAAACAAATAACACTGGTTATTTGTCATTTTTCTATCTTGATGAATATAATGATTTTTTTCATTGAATTTTTCAATAGAACTTTTCTGTCATCATACCAACATCTATGATTTTTTCAGATTTTTATAATTTTTTTGAATCAGTGTGTGTTCAAAATTTGAAGAATGCCTCATATGTATATGAGCATTTGATTAGAATGATGAATAATTTTAATTTTGACGTGTTGGAATGCTTTAAAAAAATTTAAAAAATTCATACATGTATAAATAAGACAAATATGTTCATACAAACCAATTTCAATGAAGGATCCCTCTTTTTAGGAGATACAAAAATTTGAATAATATGTGAGTATAAATTAATTTGATATTTACCAAAACATTACAATGTTAGCTATACAAGTTTTAAAATATTTGCTCGAGGTGGTAGATATTATTTTTTTTAAGAATATATGAAAAAGAATCATGGAATTTGGACTCAATTTGCAGAATCTATGCATGTTTGATTTTTTATATTGGAATATAAATAAAAAGGAAACAAGAGAAAAGGAAACTGATGCACAGGCTCAGGCCATTATCACAGGCGGTTGTTTAGCAACAACCGCGTGTGCAACAGTTAAAAACGTTTGAAAAATGTACTGAGTCTAGGCTTTATTAATATTATAGATTAAAATAAGGGGTCTTTTAAAAGCCCAAATTCCACTTTCTTGTAAAATGATGGAGTATTAAAGGTTCCCATTAAATTTCACTTTGGAAAACCTTTGAAATTGGTCAAAACATAAAAAAACAAATAACATTGCATATTTGTTATTTTTCTATCTTGATGAATATAATAATTTTTTCATTTAGTTTTTCAATGGAACTTTTTAGTCATCATACCAACCTCTATGATTTTTTCAGATTTTTTTAAATTTTTTTTTGAATCAATGTGTGTTCAAAATTTAATGAATGCCTCATATGTATATGAGCATTTGATTAGAATGGTGGATAATTTGAATTTTGACATGCTGGAATGCTTTAAAAAAATTAACAAAATTCACATGTGTAAATAAGACAAATATGTTTATACAAACCAATATGAGTGAATGATCCCTTTTTTTAGGAGATACAAAAATATAAATAATATGTGAGCATAAATTATTTTAGAAAAATGAATTATCAAATTTGGACTCAATTTCCAGAATCTATACATGTTTGAGTATTTATATTGGAATGTAAATAGAAAAGAAGCAAGAGAAAAGAAAACTGAAGAACAGGCTCAGGCCACTATCACAGGCGTTGTTTAGCAACAACCGCTTGTGCAACAGTTAAAAATAGCCTGAAAAAATTGTACTGAGTCTAGGCTTTTTAATATTCTTGATTAAAATTAGGGGCTTTTTAAAAGCCCAAATTCCACTTTCTTGTAATATGCTTGAGTATTAAAGGTTCCCAATAAATTTCACTTGGGAAAACCCTTGAAATTGGTCAAAACATAAAAACAAATAACATTGATTATTGTCATTTATATATCTTGATGAATATAATGATTTTTTTCATTTAATTTTTTAATGGAACTTTATAGTCATCATACCAACCTCTATGATTTTTTCCAGATTTTTTTAAATTTTTTTGAATTAATGTGTGATCAAAATTTGATGAATGCCTCATATATATATGCGCATTTGATTAGAATGGTGGATAATTTGAATTTTGACATGCTGGAATGCTTTAAAAAATTAACAAAATTCATACATGTATAAATAAGACAAATATGTTCATACAAACCAATTTTAGTGAAGGATCCCTTTTTTAGGAGATACAAAAATTTGAATAATATGTGAGTATAATTTAATTTTATATTTACCAAAACATTACAATGTTAGCTATACAAGTTATAAAATATTTGGTCCAGGTGGTAAATATCAATTTTTGAATAATATAGAAAAAAATTATCGAAATTGGACTTAATTTGCAAAATCTATACATGTTTGAGTATTTATATTGGACTCTAAATTAAAAATAAGCAAGGGAAAAGAAACTGAAGAACAGGCTCGGACCATTATCACAGGCGGTTGTTTAGCAACAACCGCATGTACTGAAACTTAATTAATTTTTATCACAGGCAATTTTTTCATTAAAATTCGTCTGTGAAAATGTACGCCTATATAAAGGGCCCCTCGAGCAACTCAGAAAATCTAACTCGAGAGATTTTCCATCGACACCGCAAGGCTGCCAAAATTTTCCAGTGTGCGCGCGCCGGTCTTTATTCATCATTTGATCAAGCTTCGAACAGAGAAAAGGTTAGAAGAGACTTCTTCTTCACTGTCATATATTCAATTTGTTGTCCTGTTTTCAGTTTCAGTTTTCACTGTCATGGCTCCAACTCGCCCCCCCTCCACTTTATGTATTTGAGAAGTAGATTTGAAGGATTAAAGATTAAAAGATGTAGTTAAGTCCCCTCTTGAGCTCATCCATGAATTTTATAGAAAAAGAAGAAGATTTGAAGGATTAAAGGTTGAAGATAAATACAAGCACATCACAAGTTCGACTTAATGTTTCAATGAATAAGCCCAACTTCAAAAATCCATTATGGCCACTAGGAAGTTGAGAAAATTATGAAACAAATTTTCTTGCAACCCTTATGAATAGTCCTACATGATACCAGTATTCACTCATATGATACATGCTAGTTATGTTTCTGTAAATTCATTTTAAAGAAGACCTTTAGAGAATATTTGTGACCAAATTCTGTAAATCTTACAAATATTCTGTTATTGAAGCATGGAACATCGAGCGTGGATGTATAACATGCAAATACCCGATCCTATATACATTCAAAATGTTGCAAATTTTATTGAAGCATCCAAAAGATATGTGAAGATGCAAAATATAGATGATATATTATGTCCATGTACCGACTGGAGAAATAAGATTGCTTGGATAGATACTATTGCAATCCAGTCTCATTTGGTGAAAAGAGGTTTCAAAAAAAAACTACACAATATGGACAGAACATGGTGATTTAGATACACATGAAGTGGATAAATATGATGAGAGAGGTTCAGATGATGATAATATTCATATCGATGATGGTAGTGACAATCAAGATGGTGACGATGATGATGAGTTCAATTGTGAGGAGATGTTGTGTCACATTGAACTATATGTATTGACTTATGTGAGAGCAAGGTTTAAGTAAAATGGATACATTACAGAATGTGGTGATTGAGCTTTTATATGATGAATCAAACGGTTGTGGTAAAGAGTTTACTACATTGCATGCAGTCCTAGAACTACTAAGTTGAAAACCACATACGGATGATCCGATTGTAGTTTCTCTGATCTTTTGAATCTTTTGGCAGAAATTCTCCAAATCAAAATAAACTGCACGGAAGCACTTATAAAGCAAAGAAACTTCTTTGCCCGATGGCACTAGGTGTGAAAAAAATACACGCTTGTGTGAACTATTGTATTTTGCATCGCAAAGAGCATGAACACGCAACTTGATGCCCCATCTGCGTTGTCAGTAGATACAAGAAGGAATACAATCACCTGTATGTTACCAATATGAAAAAGTCTTAGAAGAATAAGAAGTTTATTATTGGCCCTGAAGGTGATGATGACGATACTTCTGACGAAGCAGGCGGGAAGAATAAGAGAAAAATTCCTGCTTTGGTGATGTGGTACTTTCTAGTGATTGATCGCATGAAGCGTTTGGTTCTCAAACCCGAGGGAGGTTGAACTTATGCATTGGCATTCCGAGCAGCTCAAGAAGAATGAAAAACATATTCGACACCTTGGTGATGCAACCCAATGGAAAATTTTTGATATTTAGTATCCAAAATTTGCAAAGGAAATCAGAAATGTAAGGTTTGCCTTGGGTACAAACGAAATGAATCCATTTGGTGAAAAAAGGAGCATACACAACACATGGTTCATGGTCTTAACAATGTACAACCTATCGACGTGGTTGTGTCACAAAAGGAAATATATTTTGTTATTTGTTCTTATCCAAGGTCCAAAATAACTCGGTATCGAAATGGATGTGTTCTTTGAACCTTTAATGGAAGATATGGCAAAATTGTGGAATGAAGGGGTACGTACATGGGATGAGTACAAGCAGGAGTATTTCACGCTAAGAGCAATGATATTCGTTATCATGCATGATTATCCCAGACTGTTTACATTATTGGGACAAATGAAAGGGAAGAAATGTTGTGTAAGGTGCATGGATAGAACTGTATTTCTATACCTCACTTCATCTAGAAAGACGGTGTACGTGAGACATCGATGGTTCCTGAAAGATACACACAAGTATAGGAACATGAAAGAACAATTTGATAACAAAATCGAAAAAGATACTACACCAAAACCTTAGAGTGGAAAACTCGTGTTTGAAATGGTCAAGAACATTCATATTGCTTTCGGTAAGGACAAAAAATGTAAAGGAACAAAGAGAAAGAGAAGTACATCTTCGGGTGATACAACTGACATGGCTTTCAAGAAACAATCAATTTTTTTTAAGTATCTTCCGTATTGGAAGAACCTTTAATTTTTTCCATAGTATTGATTTGATGCACGTTACAAAGAATGCATTTGACAGCATGTCGAGGAAAACAAAAGACGAATTAAAATCACGTATGGACCTAGCAAATCTTGATATGAGACCAGAGCTTCACCCAATAGAAAAGGCAAACGGGAAGCATTACCTTCCCCCAGCCATCTACAACTTGACACTGCAAGAGAAAAAGGCAATTTGCGAATGCTTGCATGGGATCAAAGTTCTCACGAGTTTCTCATCCAATATCCGCAAACTAGTCTCGATGAAAGACTTGTTTTTATTTGGCTATAATTCTCACGACTGTCACATGATGATGACAGTATTCCTTGCCATTGCAATAAGGGTCATCAAACCTGAGCATATAAAAGTTGTCATCACACGTTCATGTTACTTCTTCAATGCAGTATCAAAAAAGGTGATAGCAAGTGAAGATTTAGACTAATTGAAAACTTACATCGTCGAGACTATGTGCAAGCTTCAGATGTGTTTTCCACTATCCTTTTTTGATATGTAGGTACAACTAATCATACATCTTGTTGATCAGATAAAAGCATTGGAGCCACTATATATACATCATATGTTTCTGTTGGAGAGATACTTAGGAGTATTAAAAGGTTATGTGCGGAACCGTGCTCACCCAGAGGGTTCAATCATGGAAGGATACACCACTGAAAAAGTGATTGAGGGTTGCGCAGATTATATCAAACATGGAAAACCGATAGGTGTGCCTATACCAGTACATGAGGGTAGACTACGTGGGAGAGGTAAAGTGGGTAAGAAAACATTTATCGTTCAATATTGCAATAATGTACACCATGCACATTTTGGTCTACTGCAACAACTCGCAATAGCTAAGTCATACATCATGGAACACCAAATTGAGCTCCGCAGAAAAAAACCAAGACCGCACAGAGGACTGGATCATTAAAGAGCACAGAAGATATTTCACTGAATGGTTAATAAACAAAAATATACCATACGGAAACTCTATAGAAAAGGCACCAATGAAGAAATTAACTTTTGGCCCATCTGCTTTGGTGACATCATGGCAAGCATATGACGTCAATGGTTACACATTTTACACCAAGGAAAAAGACGGTAAGAGTGTTGCACAAAATAGTGGTGTTCGTATAGAGGCTTATGATCCACAAGGGCAGAAGAACACATACTTCGGTCTCATAGAGGAAATATGGAAACTTAATTATGGCGAAAGAATGGTAATGCCCGTATTTAAATGCCAATGGGTCAAACATCCTGATGGTGTGAAAGTGGACAACTACGGGCTGACACTGGTAGACATGAAAAAAGTGGGTTATAAAGATGACCCTTGGGTTCTCGCCGGTCGTGTTGCACAAGTTTTTTATGTACAAGATCCAAAAACTGAGAGGATGCACATAGTTGTTTCTGGGAAGCAAAATATTGTTGGGGTTGAGAATGTGGGAGATAATGAAGAGGAATATAATCAGTATGAAGAGATGTACCTTTTCACCGAACCAAAAAACATCAAGCGCGTAGAGAAAAGCATTAAAAAGGATTTGAAACCCTATATGCGAGAAGATGTCAATGCTGGAAAAAATATATGATATATATTGTATATATTTGTATCCTGTGAAATCAACTTAGAACAATGCTCTATTTCAGCTTTAGATAGCATGTTTTGAACATTATTAAATTCATCTTGCGTAGAGAAGACTAATTTGGACAAGTGACGCTTTTCGGCTTGACTATAATATTTATCACCTTAACCTATTCCATAAGTTATCAAATTGTATGTGTATATATATTTCTTATGACCTATGATGCTGATGGCTTGCCTTCCAACACTTGGGTTCGAAACAACATCTAGAAGCACAACTCTTGAAGCTACTGTCAAGCTAATCCCTTCACAGCAAGCTGTTGTAGATGCAAGTAACACTTGGGACTCATCATTTGGATTGTTAAAAGCTTCAATTGAAATCTGGCAATACCTTTGAAGGATTTCCCCATCCATTTGAAGGCTTGTTTGGATAAGAGTGGATCCACTTCAATCTAAGTGGATTGAGGAGAAAATTAGTTCATTTTACAATCCAATCCAATTTAATAAAATTAGATTAAGTACACCCAAACAAGCCCTAAAGAACTATTTCTCTTCTCTCCATTTCAAAAACTTACGAAGATGCTACTTTATCAGTTCTAATGGCTGAATATATTGACTAAAAATCAATACCATCTCTCTTAGTACTTACACAAGCGACGAAGCAATAACATCAATCACAAATCTCGTTTTTACCATTTTCATAGGAATTTGACCCTAATCTTTCAAGCATAGATTTATCAATAAGTGAAGCTTCCTCATCAGACATGTTAATGATAGTTACAAGCGGATGTTGTGTCGAAGATAACGAAATCTCAACGGGATTGAAGACAATAGATCATGCATGTGAGTGACAATGTCCAGGTTAGACAGCGTGAAGCTATGATGGCAGCCTTCGATGACATGAAAAGTGATGCCAAGGTTATGATTGCAACAATCAAGGCATGTTATGAGGGCATAACACTTGTTGGGGCATCATGGTTATGCTTGCCACAACAAGTGTTATGCCCTCATGGCATTTCTTGGTTGATGCAAGAATAACCTTAGCATCACTTTTCATGTTGTTGAAGACTTCCATCATAGCTTCACACTGTCTAACCTGGACATTGCCACTCATATGTAAGATCTCTTTGTCTTCAGTCCAAGTCAGATTTCGTTAGCTTCGGCACACCCTTCGCTTATAACTGTCATTAACATGTGTGATAAGGAAGCTTCTAAAAGTGCATCTAGGACTCCCTTGTGGGTTTTGGATGATTTATGACAAGAAATTGGGATCCTAACCTCCTTGTTGAGATGAGTGCAGGATTTTAATAGGAAAATGAGCAAAGTGCCAAAAAGAAGGAAGAATGAGAAGCAAAGTGGAAATGAGCTCAAGGAAGAAGAGTAGTAGATTATTGTGTATGGAGTGTGTTCAGGAAACACACCCCAAGAGCTCAATCACCATTAAACACACAAATTGCACAAAGTTACACAGGACCGGACAAGTCCGATCACAACCGGACTAGTCCGATATCCTTTCTGCACAAAATCGGACAAGTCCGATATCCATCGGACTAGTCCGATATCCTTTTTGACTAGAATCGGACTAGTCCTCCCCAGTGCTGACTAGTCCTCAAAACACTTCACAAGTCACACAAAATCAGACAAGTCCGATCACAAACGGACTAGTCCGATATTCTTTCTGATCCAAATCGGACAAGTCCGATGTTTGCACGGACTAGTCCGAAATACCCTCTGATCTGAATCGGACAAGTCCCCCAAGTGTGGACTTGTCATCCTATACACTTAGGCTCTCACATGTCCGGACAAGTCCGATGACTATCGGACTAGTCCGAAGATTTCTAGTAGAGAAATCGGACAAGTCCGTTCCTAGCCGGACTAGTCCGATATTTCGGGGTACTTAGGGTTTGCTACACACAGCACACCGGACTAGTCCGGTGACCACCACGGACTAGTCCAAACTTTCTGAACCCTAACAGTCACTTTTAGAAACCCCATATAAATAGAGGTGCACGGCCCAATTAAGAACTCTCTCGAACCCTAGCGCCGTCACACCTCCCAAGAGCCTCAAAAACTACATCTCTCCACGAAATTAA
The DNA here is from genome assembly GCA_036927565.1 of Tuctoria greenei. NCBI lineage: Eukaryota > Viridiplantae > Streptophyta > Magnoliopsida > Poales > Poaceae > Tuctoria > Tuctoria greenei. Next base: position 176,522,251 of record JAYESD010000004.1, on the reverse strand, counting down.
GTGCAACAACGATCAATCCTTTGAGGATTCACTCTAGATCATTAGAGAGGCACTTGCAACACCACGTTGAGCTCTTGGTTTGATTATCTAACACACTCCTGCGATTCATTTGTAATTTTTGAGTGTGTTCTTGGTGGTATTTTCTGTTGTAATCCAAGGGAGCTCTCAACGTGTGAGAAAGCCCCTTGAATTCGGTTATTCACCCCTTTGTGATTAGTGGAAGAGGATTGGCCTTCATGGCGATCCGACGAGGGTAGGGTTGGAGAAGACCCGATTCTTTTGTGGACTCCTCAACGTGGACGTAGGTTGCCTCTGTGGTAGCCGAACCACGGGATAAATCCTTGTGTTTTGCTTTTGGTGTTCATCATTCTTATTGATCAATACAATCTAGGGTTTCAATAATAATTGCTCATCTTACGTTGAATTGTCAAACATAAGATTTAATTGTGATATAATCTAATATATAACATTGAAACTTGTATTTGATTCTATATTTCCGCTGCATACATAAAAGAATCAATCTAATTGATCAAGCTTAATCAACTCAGTCCGTGAACACCGGACTAGTCTGCACATTACCGGACTAGTCCGATATCTCTGGTATTGAACTTGTTGTTGAGTGTTGCAGGATCCGACAAAATTCAAAAAGTCCTATTCACCCCCCTCTAGGCCCACATTCAATTGGTATCAGAGCAGGTTCTTCAAGAAAGAGTCTAATCACTCGAAGAGATCATGTCGAAGATGAAGGACATCCACAAAACCAGCAACCAAGAAGAGGTTAACAATGACAAGGCTAAAAAAGTGGAGAAGTACCTCGAAGCCATTCAAGACTTCGAGGAAGACGATGAGGAGACACTAGGGCTAAAGGCGCTCCTCAGAAAGAAGGCACTTTCCAAAGGGAAAGTGAAAGTTGAAGAGAAGAAGAAGGGGAGTAGTCACACCGACTACTCCCAATATCCTTTTAACTATGACCGTCTAAATTCCAATAACAATCATTACTTATCAATCCCACTTGGAAAAGCCCCACACTTCGATGGAAGTGATTACTCAATGTGGAGGCAGAATATGAAAATGCATTTGATTTCCCTCAATCCAAGTCTATGGCATGTTGTATGCACAAGGATAGATATTCCAGACGACGACGAAGAGCTCACCCCAAGCCAAGAGCAGGCCATTCATAGAAACGCTCAGGCCGCAGCTGTAATCACCTCCTCACTCAGTCGGGACGAGTTCACCAAGGTGGATGGACTCGAAATTGCTAAGGAGATATGAGATACACTGCAAACTGCACATGAAGGTGACCGACATGTGCGTGAAGCAAAGATTGAGATGATCGAAGGCGAACTAGGAAGATTCGCAATTGAGGAAGACGAGTCACCCCAAGATATGTACAATCAATTGAAGACACTCGTCAACAAAGTTCGATCATATGGGAGCAAGAAGTGGAATGACCACGAGGTGGTAGAGCTCATCCTTAGAGCTTTTATGCCTCGCAATGTCACGATATGCTCCATTATTAGAGAAAGCCCCAGATACAAAAGGATGACTCTGGATGAATTGCTTGGAAAAATCATCAACTTTGAGATGATGGAAAAACAAGCAAAGCACGTCAAGGAAATTGCCGACCTCACCTCGGCTAAGAAGAAAGGGGTTGCTCTAAAGTCCACCCTCAAGCCTCTATCCAAAGAGGCAAGAGAAGCACAACTAGAGGAAGACAGTGACGATGAGAGCAGTGAGCTAGATGAATAGGACATGATATTATTCATGAAAAAGTTCAAGAGAATAATGAAGAAAATACAAGGGACAAAATCAAGTGAAGGAAAGTACAAGGAAACAACGAAGCCGAAATTGAGGTGGGCATGCTATAATTGTGGTGAGTATAACCACTTTATAGTTGATTGCCCGTATGAGGAGAACAAGAAGAAGACCAAAGAAGCCAAGACTCAACCTAAGAAATTCTTCAAGAAGAAGAAACAAGCCGAACAAGCGCACATTGGCAAGGAGTGGGACTCAAACGATGAGTCCTCATCATCCGAAGAAAAGAGATGGCTAGCATAGCCATCGAGTGTGCGTCCAAGAAATCTACACTCTTCCCCACACTCGGCGCAAGGAAGGGAAATGGCACGTGCCTTATGGCAAAGGAAGGTAAACGCAAGGTAATCATCAAAACCCCTTCCGTGCATTCCTACTCTAGTGATGATGAAATAATTAGTGATGATGAAGATATGCTTAGTGGACTAGATAGGAAAGCTGCAACAAAAATGAAATTTTTTACTTGATCAACTTGTTGAGAAGGAGAGGTTAACTCATCGTCAAGAGGACATGATTATCTCCCAAAAGGAGGAGTATGTCGAACTTGACAAACTTCTAGAACTTGAAAAGGAGAAAAACAATTCACTAGAGCTTGAGTTAGCTTCAAGCAAGAAAGCTTGCTTGGAGTTAACTGACTCAAATGTTGCAATCACGGACCAACTTGCTGACCTGATCAAGGTTAACAAGATCCTTGAAGTGCAAGTTGAGTCACTCAAGCTGAGTGAACCTTCCTCCTCTTCAAGTTCACCTTCTCAACCCACTAAAAATGATTTTGCTCATATGTGCACATGTAGTAAAATTGACACCAGTTTGAAGGAGAATTCAACCTCCACAAAGGATGAACATCCTACCCAATGTGGCATATTTGACAAGGATAAGATCAACTATGCACGTAGTGCATACTTGGTCCGAAGACCTCCAAATGTCAAATATGGCATTGGTTACTCTTATGGTGAAAAGCAACATACTGGAAGTCATAAGAGTAACAAGGGGAGGATTTCCATTGTGAAGGGAAGACCCTGTCAAACTGGTAAGTCGAAGGGTAAAAACTTGAACTCACACAAATACCAGACTAGTCCGGTCAGTGTCCGGACAAGTCCGGTCCTCCAGACAAGTCCGGCCTCCCAGACTAGCCCTGTATACAAACAACAACAATTACTCTTTAGAACCTTTGATGCCTCCTATGTGTTAATGAGAAATAATCTTGGCAATGTTCATGCTAATTATGTTGGGCCACACCATGGGAACACCAAATCTCATGTGTGGGTGCCCAAATGTATTGTAACTAACCTCCAAGGACCCAATCAAGCTTGGGTACCTAAAACCAAAGCATAATTTGTTTTTGCAGGCCTATTCCTCCGGTGGATCCAAATGGGTGCTAGACAGTGGCTGCACCAACCATATGACCGGAGAAAGAAGAATGTTCGTGGAATATGAAGAGAATGAGGACCCAAATGAAGGCATCTACTTTGGAGATAATAGTCAAGGAAGGGTGCTCGGTACCGGTAAAATTGCAATATCTTCTACACACACACTTTCTCATGTTTTACATGTTAAATCCTTAGATTATAACCTGTTGTCCATATCTCAACTAGGTGACAAAGGTTATAATTGCTTGTTCACTAACGAGGGTGTAACCGTATCTAGGAGGAGTGATGGTTCCATTGCATTCAAGGGTATGTTGAAGGGAAAGCTTTACCTCGTTGACTTCAACAAGGATAAAGCTGAACTTGACACATGCTTGATTTCAAAGACCCACATGGGTTGGCTGTGGCATAGACGGCTAGCGCATGTTGGTATGAGGAATCTTCAAAAACTCCTCAAGGGCGATCACATCCGCGGTTTGAAGGATGTTGTCATTGATAAAGACGGGCCTTGTAGCGCATGCCAAGTCGGGAAGCAAGTTGGAGCACCTCATCTCGCAGAGAACGTCATGACTACAACAAGACCGCTCGAACTACTTCACATGGACTTATTTGGTCCAATTGCTTACATAAGCATTGGTGGTAACAAATATGGTTTAGTAATTGTTGATGACTTTTCTTGCTTCACTTGGGTTTTCTTTTTGCATGATATGTCAGAAACACAAGGAACACTCAAGAAGTTCTTCAAGCGAGCTCAAAACGAATTCTCATTGACAATCAAGAGTATTCGAAGCGACAATGGCACGGAGTTCAATAACACAAAAGTGGAGGAGTACCTTGATGAAGAGGGTATCAAGCACGAATTTTCAGCACCATACTCGCCACAACAAAACGGAGTTGCCAAAAGAAAGAACCGAACACTCATAGAGATGGCAAGAACAATGCTCGATGAGTACAAGACCTCGGATCGATTTTGGGCGGAAGCGATTAACACCGCTTTCCACGCCGTAATCGACTTTATCTTCATCGACTTCTCAAGAAGACATCCTATGAGCTACTCACCGGTAACAAACCAAATATCTCATATTTTCGAGTCTTCGGTTCTCCATGTTATATCCTGAACAAGAAGCCTAGGACTTCAAAGTTCGCTTCAAAGTCCGATGAAGGTTTCTTGCTTGGTTATGATTCGAACACTTATGCCTATCGTGTTTTCAACAAGGCCTCTGTACTTGTTGAAATAGCACGTGACGTAGTGTTCGATGAGACTAATGGCTCCCAAAAGGAGCAAGTTGATCCATATGAACTAGGTAAAGAAGAAGCTCCCTGTCAAGCATTGAAGAGAATGGCTCTAGGTGAGGTTCGACCACAAGAGTCACCTCCACACGTACATGAGGAAGATGAACCACAAGAGGAGATCAACGATCAAGGGGGAGCTTCAACACAAGATCAACCACAAAGATACCAAGATGATCAACAAGTCAATGAAGGCAATGACTTAGGGGGAGAAGCAGATAATCATGAAGATACAACTCCTCAAGTGCCACGCCCAAGAGTACACCAATGCATCCAAAGGGATCACCCAATCGACAACATCATCGGCGACATCCAAGAGGGAGTAACCACTAGATCTCGCGTAGCTAACTTTTGTGAACACTATTCGTTTGTATCCTTTTTGGAACCACGTAGGGTTGAAGATGCATTGAAAGATCAGGACTGGGTGGTGGCAATGCAAGAAGAATTGAACAACTTCAAGCGGAATGAAGTATGGGAACTTGTGGCAAGACCAAATGCAAACATCGTCGGCACCAAATGGGTCTTCCGCAACAAACAAGATGAACACGAGGTGGTGATAAGGAACAAGGCACGACTTGTGGCCAAAGGTTATTCACAAGTCGAAGGTTTGGATTTTGATGAGACTTCTGCTCCAGTAGCTAGGCTTGAATCTATTAGAATATTACTTACATATGCTACTCACCATGATTTCAAGCTGTATCAAATGGATGTGAAAAGCGCCTTCCTCAATGGACCAATTAAGGAAGAGGTGTACGTGGAGCAACCACCCGGGTTTGAAGACGAAGAGTTCCCCGACCACGTGTTTAAATTGCGTAAGGCTCTCTACGGCCTCAAACAAGCTCTGAGAGCTTGGTATGAGTGTCTTAGAGATTTCTTAATTGAAAGTGGCTTTAAGATTGGCAAAGTAGATTATACACTGTTTACAAAGAATTTTGGTGATGATCTTTTTATTTGTCAAATTTATGTTGATGATATAATCTTTGGGTCAACTAACCAATCTTTTTGTGAAGAATTTAGTAAAATCATGACAGACAGTTTTGAAATGTCAATGATGGGAGAGTTAAAGTACTTCTTGGGATTCCAAGTATGGCAATAGAAGGAAGGGACATTCCTAAGCCAAACCAAGTACACGCAGGACATACTCAAGAAGTTTGACATGGACAAGGCGAAGCCCATAAAAACCCCGATGGCAACGAATGGCCACCTAGACCTCAATGATGGACCTAGCGTCGACCAAAAGGTATATCGCTCCATGATTGGATCTCTACTCTATTTATGTGCATCTAGGCCAGATATTATGTTGAGTGTATGTTTGTGTGCAAGATTTCAAGCCAATCCTAAGGAATGTCACTTGACAGCCGTAAAAAGGATCTTGAGATATTTAGTTCATACACCCAACCTTGGTCTTTGGTACCCAAAAGGCTCAAAATTCAATCTCATTGTTTACTCCATTGCGGATTATGCTGGGTGCAAAGTAGATAGAAAAAACACTTCCAATACATGCCAATTCCTAGGGAGATCCTTAGTTTCTTGGTCCTCCAAGAAACAAAATTCCATTGCCTTATCCACAGCCGAGGCGGAGTATGTTGCAGCCGGGAGTTGTTGTGCTCAACTCCTTTGGATGCGACAAACTCTAAGGTACTATGGTTACAATATGAACCATATTCCACTCCTTTGTGATAATGAGAGTGCCATTAAAATTGCCCACAACCCAGTTGAGCACTCCAGAACTAAACACATAGACATAAGACACCACTTTTTGAGAGATCATGCCATGAAAGGAGACATAGACATTTCACATGTCAACACTCAAAAGCAATTGGCCGACATATTCACCAAGCCACTTGATGAAAAACGCTTTTGCGAACTCTGAAATGAACTAAATATCCTTGATGCTCGGAGTGTTGCTTGAAATGTTGCATACCTGTATGAATTCTTCAAATATGTTGTTTTGGACTGTGAAAATCACCTCTCTCATTTTTTCTCCGAAAATCTATGTCAATTACTAGATCTTGGTGAATTATGATCATTGCTTGATTGTTGTATGCTTACTGATCATATTCATCAAGATTATTTGATTTGACTTTCCCCTCTATTCTCTAATTATGAACCTTCAAATATATATGAATGGGCTATGCAATTCTTTCCTGGTGACCACGGACTAGTCCATGATTACCCGGACTAGTCTGCACATGCAGACAAGTCCGCAGAGTGCCGGTTAGGCCGGACTAGTCCGATAGACCACGGACTAGTCCGATATTGCTCTCTGGATGAGTTCAGACTAGTCCGGTCACCTCCGGACTTGTCCGATTTTTCGTGTCCATAACCCTAGCCGCCACCAAACCCTAATCCCTTCATCCTCCATTCTTGCTCACACATTCTCTCTCTTCCACTCGAGCTCCCAAGGCGATTTCTTGCTCCCTCCACCAAAAAGCTTCGCATTTGGGCGGAAATCAAGCGTGTCCACTTGAGGATTGAAGCTAGCGGACTTGTCCGGCCTTCAACACCCCTCATCTCCAAGTTTCAATCGAATTCTTCAGTAATTTTCACCCAAACCCTAGAAATCTCAATTTTCTTCATTATTGATCGAATAGCCTAGCATCTTTCACTATATACATGCCTACTTGCTGTATTACGTTCTTGCTAAGCTAATTGTGCATTAGGAATCAACATTTGTCCAGTTTTTTTGGTTTTTGAGTTTGAATACCGGACAAGTCTGGTGCATGCACGGACAAGTCCGGTCCCCCAGACTAGTCTGTGCCTGTGCACCGGACAAGTCCAATATTTCTGAATTCAAAACCTAATTCTTCAATTACTCAATGCAATTCCTTGCTATTCTTTCACACCTATGCCTTGTGTCATTCATTATCATTCATACCACTCATTCTCAGGTCATGTCGGGCTCAAACGATGAAGTTTCCAATTTTGAGGCCGAGATGGACCACAAGGTGGCACCTCAGACCTCGACGGGTCTTTGCAAGAAGTGTCAAGAAAGACCGTCCGAGCTAGCCCAGTCTCCTCCACAGGCTCGGAGGAAGGTGCTAGCTAAGAAGCCAGTCTCCAAAGCAGCTGCATCATCGAGTGGCCCTCGCCAAGCAAAGGGCAAGGGAAAGGGGATTGCTACGGGTCCGGTTGGCCCGTTGAAACTTCATGCTCCAAGGGAAGGGGTTCGGGACCCAAATGAAGAGAAGTTCAACGGGAAGGGCAGTGACTCGGCGGCCAAGTTCAGAAGCATCGATTGGTATGGCCGACCAAAGCAAGCGGCTGATGGAAGATTTTGGTGCAACTTCCATGCTGATTTCTACATATTGGTTTATCTCCCAATGAAGACACCAGTTGTGCGCAATCAGTGGATTGACTGGACACATTTTGAGAAGAAGGCTGCTCACCGTTCACTGATGTAGTGAGAGCCATTGAGAAGCATGGACTGAGAGATCTGTTTGCCTTCAGAAATAACTGGAATGATGAAGTGATTGCGTAGTTCTTTGCGACCTGTCACTTCTCTAGTGAGGATGAGGAGAGTGTCACTTGGATGACCCATGGATCCAAGTACAGCATTACTCAAGAAGATTTTGCTAACCTGCTTCATCTTGACACCATAAGATCTGATTGCTTGGTCATACACAACATTGGTGTCATTGACAAGGATAGGATGAAGTTCCTATATGAGCCAAACTCAAAGTTCAACCCTCCTTCCACCAAAAACATGAAGCCATTCTTTGTGGTGTTGAACAGAGTGTTAAGGAAGACAATTGTTTAAAAGGATGGGGATGCTGGGAGTGTGCAAGGATACCTTTGGACTCTGATGAGAGTCATAAGCAAGGACCGCCCATTTGATGTGGCGGAATACATTTGGAATGATATGGTGAACATATCCTGCACTCCCAACAGATCATGTGGATATGCTCCTTACCTAATGTTTGTGATTGAAAAAGTCACTGGAATTGAGATTGTGAAAGATGTGGAGCATCTCCCCTTGAGGCCTCAAATGCCTCAAAAGCCGAGTGTGCAGGTTGCTCCCTCGCCGGCCTCCAGTCCCGAGGCACTGACAAGAACAAGAGAAGATGTCAGAGCTGCTCCAACTTCAAGGGCAGCCCCTCAGAGAGGATCAGTTAGTGGAATCCTCAAATACCTTGCTGCCATCTTCACCTCCTGCAAGAAGGCCGAAGTGAAGGCCCACAAGCTCAACATGAAAAGAAAGGAGGACATGAAGTACATAAAGGCAAATGTGAAGCAAATTAGCCAGAAGCTGGAGATCGACCCCATTGGATCTCCAGTGATTTCTGAGGACTCCGACCCGGACTACACTAAGCTCGAGCCCTTGACCCCCTCCGAGCTTGCCTACTTTGGCGTTGGGGGCTCGAGCGGCTCCGCCCCTCCTCCTTCTCCTCCTCATCAAGCTGAAGATGAAGATGACGAAGACGACGATGAGAGGACCGACAGTGAAGAGTGAAGACCTTAGGACCCTCCTCTCCTTCTTTTTGGGTCTTGATGCCAAAGGGGGAGAGATTGAGGGGGAGTCTTAGCTTTAGCTGTAAGGTGTAAGGAGAGAGCTCTCTTTATGTTTTCTTAACTCTTTTGTGGCTTGTAATGTTTTAACAATGATCTTATGTTAATTATGGTTCTGTGATGCAATGATTTGATCCTTTGAGTAGTATTTATGAAAACTGTGATTTTGCTCTAAAATGACATATATTCTTGCTATTGGTTGATTAAAGTCAATTATGTCATTCTTTATGTTCCATTGTACTTAGTTATGCATCCCACCATAAAGAATGCACATATGGATTATACTCTCACTGCTTGATGTATTTTGGACCCATATGTGCATGCTTTATGAAAATCTCAATTTTTATCATATTTGTGAAATCTCAATTGGTTGTCATCAATCACCAAAAAGGGGGAGATTGAAAGTGCATCTAGGACTCCCTTGTGGGTTTTGGATGATTTATGACAAGCAATTGGGATCCTAACCTCCTTGTTGAGATGAGTGCAGGATTTTACTGGGAAAATGAGCAAAGTGCCAAAAAGAAGGAAGAATGAGAAGAAAAGTGGAAATGAGCTCAAGGAAGAAGAGTAGTAGATTATTGTGTATGGAGTGTGCTAAGGAAACACACCCCAAGAGCTCAATCACAATTAAACACACACATTGCACAAAGTTACACAGGATCGGACTAGTTCGATCACAACCGAACTAGTCCGATATCCTTTCTGCACGAAATCGGACAAGTCCGATATCCATCGGACTAGTCCGATATCCTTTCTGACTAGAATCGGACTAGTCCTCCCCAGTGCAGACTAGTACTCAAAACACTTCACAAGTCACACAAAATCGGACAAGTCCGATCACAACTGGACTAGTCCGATATTCTTTCTGATCCAAATCGGACAAGTCCGATGTTCGCACGGACTAGTCTGAAATACCCTCTGATCTAAATCGGACAAGTCCCCCAAGTGCGAACTTGTCATCCTATACACTTAGAGTCTCACATGTCCAGACAAGTCCGATGACTATCGGACTAGTCCGAAGATTTCCAGTAGAGAAATCGGACAAGTTCGTTCCTAGCCGGACTAGTCCGATATTTCGGGGTACTTAGGGTTTGCTACACACGGCACACCGGACTAGTCCGGTGACCACCACAGACTAGTCCAAACTTTCTGAACCCTAACGGTCACTTTTAGAAACCCCATATAAATAGAGGTGCACGGCCCAATTATGAACTCTCTCGAACCTAGTGCCGTCACACCTCCCAAGAGCCTCAAAAACTACATCTCTCCACGAAATTAAGTGCAACAATGATCAATCCTTTGAGGATTCACTCTAGATCATTGGAGAGACACTTGCAACACCACGTTGAGCTCTTGGTTTGATTCTCTAACACACTCCTGCGATTCATTTGTAATTTTTGAGTGTGTTCTTGGTGGTATTTTCTGTTGTAATCCAAGGGAGCTCTCAACGTTTGAGAAAGCCCATTGAATTCGGTTATTCACCCCTTTGTGATTAGTAGAAGAGGATTGGCCTTCGTGGCGATCCGACGAGGGTAGGGTTGGAGAAGACACGATCCTTTTGTGGACTCCTCAATGTGGACGTAGGTTGCCTCTGTGGTAGCCGAACCACGGGATAAATCCTTGTGTTTTGCTTTTGGTGTTCATCATTCTTATTCATCAATATAATCTAGGGTTTCAATAATCATTGCTCATCTTACGTTGAATTGTCAAACATAAGATTTAATTGTGATATAATCTAATATATAACATTGAAACCTTTATTTGATTCTATATTTCCGCTGCATACATAAAAGAATCAATCTAATCGATCAAGCTTAATCAACTCAGTCCTTGAAAACTGGACTAGTCCGAACATTACCGGACTAGTCCGATATCTCTGGTATTGAACTTGTTGTTGAGTGTTGCAGGATCCGACAAAATTCAGAAAGGCCTATTCACCCCCCCTCTAGGCCCACATTCAGCTTCACTTATTGATAAATCTATGCTTGAAAGATTAAAGTCAAATCCCTATGAAAGGGTAAAAACAAGATTTGTGATTGAAGTTGTTCACTTCCTTGCTTGTGTGAAGCTCTAAGAGGGAAGGTACTGGTTTTTAGTCAATATATTTAGGCATTAAAACTAATAAAGGAGCATCTTCTTAGGTTTTTCAAATGGACAAAAGGAAATAAATTGTTCAAATGGATGGGAAAATCCTTCCAAGGTATCATCAAGCTCCAATTGAGGCTTTCAACAATCAAAATGATGAGTCACAGGTGTTACTTGCATCTACCAGAGCTTGCTGTGAAGGGCTTAGCTTGACAGGAGCTTATCAGCATCACAGGCGGTTCTTAATTAATAAGCAGCCTATGAAAACAATGACTCTGCCCAGGCGGTTCTTCAGTAAAAACCGCATGTGATGTTTGAACCAGTACATGCGGTTCTTAAACAATGACCGCTCGTGAAAATCATATATTTACCCAGTCGATGGTTAATTAAAAACTGCCTATGATGTTTGTTACAGTAGAAGCGGTTCTTAATTAATATCCGCCCGAGAAAATATTGTATTTACCTAGGCGGTTGTTTTTTAAAATCTGCCTATAATGTTCAATCATCACATGCGGTTATTGTATCATTCGTCATCACTGTTGCATTTTTTACAGACCGCCTGTGTTAGAAAAATTGAGGCGCCTGCTAAAATGCTTTTTGTAGTAGTGACATTGAAAATACATAACCAAGTTTATTATGATACATTAAGGTGTGGTTTGATAAAATAATAAAGTGCGGGGAAAATACGCTTACAACATTATTACATCTCTCACAATAGACAATAAGCAAAAGTGATGTATTTAGCCCACAAGCACTTCATGCTAGAAAAACTCACAAGTTGGCAGTGGTATATGATAGCGTGATCAATCTCATTAACACCTTAAAAATAGTTAAACATTGACGGTGAGCCCTACTGATTCAACAAGATTTACCTGACAAAACAAATTACTAGACATGTATGTAATATGCAATGGAACATAGTTATAACAGGAGGTTTATTTGCATAAAAAACTATAATTTTGAGACCTTAATTTCAGATTTTAGCAACAAGTTAAATGATCATGGAAAATAAACTTTAGTTTTCCACAGTGTCAAAACAGACAAGTTTGCAAACGAGAATATAAGTAACATAGATCTGATCACATTTTAATGACACGACAAGTTCTTAGTACATGCTGATGGCTAAGACAAGTGGTACTCATATCCACAAGTACACCCAAACTAGCCCTAAAGGATTTCTTTCTCTTCTCTCCATTTCATAAACTTACAAAGATGCTACTTTATCAGTTCTAATTGCTGAATATATTGACTAAAATTCAGTACCATCTCTCTTAGTACTTCAAACAAGCGACAAAGCGAAAACTTCAATCACAAATCTCATATTTACCATTTTCATAGGATTTTGATCTTAATCTTTCAAGCATAGTTTATCAAAAAGTGAAGCTTCCTCATCAGACATGTTAATGGCAGTTACAAGCGAAGGGTGTGTCAAAGCTAATGAAATCTTAATGAGACTGAAGACAAAGACATCCTGCATATGAGTGGCAATGTCCAGGTTAGACAACGTGAAGCTATGATGGCTGCTTTTGACAATATGAAAAGTGATGCCAAGGTTATGCTTGCAACAACCAAGGCATGTTATGAGGGCATAACACTAGTTGGGCCATCATGGTTATGCTTGCCCCAACAGGTGTTATGCCCTCAAAACATGTCTTGGTTGATGCAAGGATAACCTTAGCATCACTTGTCATGTTGTTGAAGGTTGCCATCATAGCTTCACGCTGTCTAACCTGGACATTGCCACTCATATGCAGGATCTCTTTGTCTTCAGTCCAATTCAGATTTCATTAGATTCAGCACACCCTTCGCTTATAACTGCCATTAACATGTCTAATAAGGAATCTTCACTTATTGATAGATCTATGCTTGAAAGATTAAGGTCAAATCCCTATGAAAGGGTAAAAACAATATTTGTGATTGAAGTTGTTCGCTTCCTCGCTTGTGTGAAGCACTAAGACAGAAGGTACTGGTTTTTAGTCAATATATTCAGGCATTAAAACTGATAACAGAGAATCTTCCTAGGTTTTTCAAATGGATAGGAGGGAAAAAATTCCTTCAAATAGATGGGAAATCCTTCCAATGTATCGTCAAGCTTCAATTGAGGCTTTCAACAAACAAAATGATGAGTCACGGGTGTTACATGCATCTACCAGAGCTTGCTGTGAAGGGATTAGCTTGACAGGAGCTTATCAGCATCACAGACGGTTCTTAATTAATAAGCAGCATGTGAAAACAATGACTTTGCCCAGGCGGTTCTTCAGTAAAAACCGCTTGTGATGTTTGAACTAGTACATGCGGTTCTTACAAAATGACGACCCTTGAAAATCATGAATTTACCCAGGTGGTTGTTAATTAAAAACCGCCTTTGAAGTTTGTTACAGTACAGGTGGTTCTTAATTAATTGCCGCCTGAGAAAATATTGTATTTACATAGGCAGTTGTTTTTTATAATCTGCCTATGATGTTCGGTCATCACATGCGGTTATTGTATTATTCGTCATAACAGTCGCATTTTTTACGAACCGCCTGTGTTTGAAAAATCGAGGCGCCTGTGAAAATGCTTTTTGTAGTAGTGACATTGAAAATACATAAACAAGTTTATTATGATACATTAAGGTGTGGTTTGATAAAATAATCAAGTCTAGTGGAAAATACGCTTACAACATTATTGCATCTCTCACAATAGACAATAAGAGAAAGTGATGTACTTAGCCCACAAGCACTTCATGCTAGAAAAACACACAAGTTGGCAGCAGTATATATAGCTTGATCAATCTCATTAACACCTTAAAAAAAGTTAAACACCGACGGTGAGCACTACTGATTCAACACGATTTACCTAACAAATCAAATTACTAGACCTCTATCCAATATGCAATGGAACATAGATATAACAGGAGGTTTATTTGCATAAAAAAAAAATTGTGAGACCTTAATTTCAGATTTTAACAACAAGTTAAATGATCATGGACAAGTAAACTTTAGTTTGCCACTGTGTCTAAACAGACAAGCTTGCAAACGAGAATCTAAATAACATAGACCTGATCACACCTTAATAACATGACAAGTTCTTACTACATGCTGATGGCTAAGACAAGTGGTACTCATATCCACAAGTGACGGCGATCATGCCCTTTATACACTTGCAAGAATAACACAATAACACGTCATATACATCCGTTCGGAAGCCGCACTCGACACACTTCACTCCACGTCATAGGTGGCAACCTTTCCCAAATCAACCATGTCGAAAGAATATCCATCATCCCGAATAGTGGTTCCTACACAAGATGTACATCCCGGATGTCATCTGTTAGTGGATTTAGACCCTCGCTGTTTTCTCTCAACTCCAACAGAGTATGGTGGCAACGACGTTCGACCCAGATACTAGCTAGTCCCCATATAACTAGCATGTCATTGGTACTATTCAATACTTGTGAGAGGGGTCAACTACGTCGCGGTCCATAATCAACTCAAGCAACCATATGCACATGGAACTCATACCCAACTGCCATACTACATGCTCGATCTCCATTTCCATCATGGTGATTCAAATTGATCAATGCCCATCCATATGATCTAGGAAACCTATCGTTTGTGAGTAGATTCTAAATACTTGACTGTAAAAGCCCCAATATCATTATGTTCACTTTAGCTAACTGTGAGACCTATGTGTGCTAAATACATCGGCTATTTTGATAAAAAGTTTTGAATATTGCCAGAACATTCTTTTCATCAACGTCCAACTCTAAGTCCGAGCTTCGACAATAGGTCCGACATGTTTTGGGTAGCTCCGGCAAGGTCCGACAATAGGTCTGACATGTTTTGGGTAGCTCTGACAAGGTCCAACAATAGGTCTGGCATGTTTTGACTAGGTCCGATGCAAGGTCCAGTTAGCTTTGACCAGGTCCAATGCAAGTTCCGGTTAGCTTTGGCTAGATCCGACGCAAGGTCCAATTAGCTTTGGCAAGGTCCGGTGCATAATCGCAATGATTCTGCTTTTAACTTGCAATGTTTTAAACTTGCTTTATGCTTATGGTAAGGTTTGCTTAGTATTCATTTGCTATGTTTTTTGTGTGGTTTGGTGGTTAAGGATGGTATTGTCTTGCAATGGTTTGCAACATGCTTATGTGAGGTGCTCACGTAAGGTGTTGTGTTTTTCGGACAAACGTGAGTCAAGTTGAGGACTTGTGCTTGGAAGAATTGGTCATTTGTTCATGTGTAGGTGTTGCTTGAGGTCAAGACATGGCTGGTGACGGGATCCATTGAACTAATCTTAGGGATAAGGGATAAGATGAGGTTCAACAACCAAGTTCAGGTGGAATTGTGGTTGAGTTGATTGGGAGGTCACACAACATGTTTGGTTCAAGAACAATGCATATGAAGGTATCATGGATGTTGTTGGAAGGTTTTTGCATGTGTGCAAGGAGTGCATGGACGTGGCAACATGGTTCTAAGGCATGACGAAGAGAAGTAGACGTATAGAATTGGTCGGAAAGGTTCAACTTGCTGGACTATGGGCTGAGGATGCGGCTAAGTTGGTTTTGAATGAAATATGGAAAGATTTGAGTTGGTTATGATAGGATTACATGGTGAGCACGAAGTTGAGTTGTTTTAGGAATGTGGGATAAGTTCCTAAGGTGTTTGGAAGTCTTAAGATTGCTTCTATTTATGTATGGAAGAGTCTTGAGCAGTTATGGAATGTTTCGGTTGAAACTGAGTAGGATTAGAGTCCTTGTTAGGATTTGGTTGGCCTTAGGGCTGCTTATATAAGCAAGGGAGGCTAGAGCTCATGCATAAACGACTTTGGGGATGTTCCTCTTATGTTCTATTGGATAAATATCGTGGTTTTAGAGGAGCTTTTGTGCCTTGTTCGTCCGACTTGTTATGTTTCACTCGTCGAGTTTCTGCACATCACTACGTTGCGTAGGTGTTTTATCATTACTCGAGTTTTACAAATCCAATTTACATTATTCTATTTGGGTTGTATTAATAACATGATTATCTATCATCTGTGAAGATTTCACGATCATCGGATTTGTGGTTCTTATCTACACAAGTTTTTTTTGTAGTGTTGCAGATCTATTTTTACTCGGGTAGAACAGATTTACCTTTGTTCAATCTTTCAATCATAACTTGAGTTTTTCTCGATGGTTTTTCATGATTCTTGTTGTTGTGTCTTCGTGACTTGATTATATATAATATCTACTAATTTTGTCATTGCAGAATATGTTTGGATTAGTTGCAAACACAGTTTCTTGACAGATTGATTTTCTACCGAGGGGTTTTAGTTACTTTCGCTGAAAAAGTTTAAATCTACCATTCACCCCCCATATGGTACCTTTTCACGTGCTCTTCGATCCTAAAATTGGAATCAGAGCTACATCTTTTTGATTTGCACATTTTTGACTAATCATCTTGGAGAAATACTCTGTAAAATCTTGTGTGTTTAGTGACATTGATTTTCAGGTTTAAAAGGCACATATGGAGACTTTCATCCAGGCGAAAGGCTTTGCAATATAGGAAAAGGTGTACAAGCCTTACGGTGTGCCACCAGATGATCAAGTTACAACTACAAACATGAGAGATGTCGACAACAACAACATGCTCGAACTTGATCATACAACGATTAACTCAAAGCAACATCGATCGTGTTGCACACCTCCGATCTGCATACGATATGTGGAAGGCACATTGTGACTACCACAAAGGATCCAACATGATCAAGGAGATAAGGCAAGACATGTTGAAAATGGAGTACATGCATTTTGAGATGCAAACAGGTGAGTCCATCGATAATTGATTTGCTCGCTTTAATAAAATTCTCAACATCTTGCGTAGTGTCAATGTTAATTTTTCAAATGCCAAGAATGCTCGGCAATTACTAAGTGCATTAGACACGTCATTTTGTGAGATGAAAGTTTCATCTATCCGTGAATCTACTATGATGAATACACTTACTTTAGATGTTCTATATTCTAAATTGAAAACACATGAAATTGACATAATCTCATGAAAGAACCCCAACAAATATCTTGCATTTGTTTCTCAACATGACATGCCAAGCTCTATACAATCTTTATCTTGTGGTACACTTGCTTTGTTGTCCTCTCTAACCCCTGAACAGATTGAAGAGTTTCCAAAGGAGGAGCTAGTACTTCTCTCTACTTGATTATCAAAAGCATTGCAAAATGTGAGAACTCGAAGAAGAGAGAGTGGTGGTTCTCAATGATGCTTCGAATGCGGTGAGGTTGGACATTTTCGTACAAATTGCCCTAACCATTCAGGTTCTACTCCCCATAATGAGTAGCAAATAAAATTCAAGTCCTCCTTTGCAAACAACAACAAGAAGAAAGGTTTACAGGTCGCCAATTGGTGAACAGTTTTGTTTCCGCACTTCAAGAACTTGGCTCGAGCAATGTGGACATCGGAAGTGATGAAGGTGAAGAGGATTTGGCAAATATGTGCTTCATGCTGAGCAACTCAAGATTAAGGGACGATGCAGAACACAACAGTGACGATGAAGAGGTATGTCCCACTTGCGAAGAAATGTGTTATGCTATTTCTCATGCCCCTGTTATACTGAAGAATAATGACAAAAAACTTAGGGACAATGCTCTTAAAATTGGATCACTAGAACACGAGATTAATCGTTTGAAATATTTGATTCCTAGTGATGATTCTTGTTCCTCATGTGAGCTTACATATGAACAATTGTCCTCCTTAAGAAGTGCATACACCTCCACACTTGATAAACTTAAGTAAGAAATTGAAAAGAACAAAAAGCTTGCTACTCTTAATGATAAAAACTTGAAAGATGCTTGTTCTACAATTGATTTGAATTGTTCTACTTGTGATGATCTTGATAAGAAACTACACGATGCAATGAATGAGATTTCTATATTAAACAATGTTTTATGTTCTCATGAAGTTAAATATTGTTCTAATTGCAAATAAAAGGAAAAACTTCATGTGAAAACTGACTAGACTTGTCTAAGGAACTTGATGACATAAATAAGACACTAGAGCGGTTTTGTAATGGGAATAAAAATCTGAACTTGCAGCTGGATTCATCTAATCTTGCAATGATAAAACTGGTTTAGGTTTTGATTCTCATGCTAATTCTAAGGAACATCCACCTAAAATTGTAAAGTCATTAGGTATGGTTTGATTCAAACAGTTCCTTAACATAAAGAAGTGGTTTTCAAATCAGCAAGGGTGTTGTCTCATTCAGTTTCTAATAAACATGTTGCTTGCTCATCTAGACATCAACACGAAATTAAATCTCATTGTACCTACTGTGGTTGATGAGGACATCACTCCTATGGATATACACAGCACTCCATTGAACATACAAGATGCAATCAATAGAATTCCCACACAACAATTAATTTCAGAGGTGAGCTCGTTCTTATATGTTTCCTTATATATTTTTGAGAATAGATTGCTACCTAATAATTTATTGTGATTAGGATAAATGGATTGATTCAACGAGTAATTGGAGGAAGGTTTAGGGGCGTGGAGGACAAGAGGATATGTTCAAAGAAGATGGAAACCGACCCCAACTCAAAATCGTGTCCAACTCGGAGTCTAGGAGCAATAAGCACTAAAACGGACGCCCAGGACGCATACGAACTCCGTTTTGGATGTACTACATATGCACGGAAAGGGGACATGATAACTTTTCCAATGGAGCTGGTCCATGTCAAAATTCCTTTGGATTTGACGGAAATTGTCGTAACAAAATCGAGTTCAGAATCGTGAGGGTGCTGCGCCACCGTATTAGGCCATTGGGCCTTGTATCGAGTGTAAGTCCATTATTTTCATATCTTAGGGTTAGGTCATGACCCCAACACCCGCTTGGACGTCCTCCCACCTATATATACTCTATAGTAGCCGCCATGAACAATTTGGTTTTGCTTAGATCAATAATATCGCTGTTCTATGGTTTGTGAGACCCCAACTTAGCAATTCAGATTGCTTCTACCTTGTTCTTACTTGTGTTCTCGATTGCACCTGCAGGGATTGGCCTTCTTGGCGAGGTAAATCGTGTGCAGCACAGTTGATAACCAACGGAGATGTGGTGTAGTTATTGCAGGGGTTTTTCGTGTTCTACTCGAGAGCCTCGGATCATTAATGTCGAGATCTCCATCAATCGACTTATCCATTACCTTTCAGAAGATCGGGCCTAAATTTCTTGTCAATTGGTATCAAATATGTTATCAGTTGGTATCAGATTTCCAGGTTGTCTGTTAGGTAATTCATCTATACATTACATTATTTTTGTTTTCATACGTAGAGTCCACAAAAAGCCACAAAAAACTTACAGTTTAGTAGATCTGTTCATTACTTTGTCCAAACCAACATTGAGCCTTTGCAACTTTTGTTTTCAGTTTTGTTTTGTTGAGTTTGTGTCCGTTGTTGAGTCATATTGCTGGTTTAGAAAGTGTTTTTGGTATTAGCTTGAGTTTTGCATTGTGTTGATTCATCTTTTTGGATCTCGTCATCACGTCTAGATTAGATTCATCTCTGTCCAGTTCGGTATTTTGATCATATATCATAAATACAAACTTGTGATTTGGAGTTCTTGAACTTTCTGGAAAGCTTATGAATTATCTACAACTTTCATATTCATAGGTTTTCCAGAAAACGGAGTTGTCAAGGTCAAAAGTGCATTAGATCTTAATATGTTCTCGACCTAGAATTTCTGAACAATCTGTGTTTCGGGGGCAATATCTCCTATTGTTCTGATCCAAAATAGATCTTCCATATACTGAAATTAAAGATGGTAGATAGAACTATAATCTTCCAGTTCAAATTTTTTACATTTGGGGCCTCTAAATGTGCTTAATTGTCCTTACAAATTGAGCAAAAAATCTGTGACAGACCCAAGAGATATCTTTGATTGCTTTTCATTGTGTTCTTCTTTTGCAGCACATTCTGAAAAAAGGAAGAAAAAAAGAAAAAGGCAAGTGCAAAACAAGATACAAAAGCTGCACAAAAAAGAGAGAGAAAAACAACAAAAAATAGAAGTGCTTGCATTCTTTGTGTCATCTAGTTTTGTCTCATGTCTTGCTAGCTTGAACTACTAGGAACACATTTAGTCTAGCAACTTTGACAAGTACTTTGGACACTTATTCAACTTTACTATCTAATTGCATTGTTGCTAATCCTTGCTACATATAAAGTGCCATCCAAGCTACACCTTACTCTTGAGCAAAATCGATACACCTTTGCAATCATCCCACGCTTCATTGGTTTTTTCATACAGTCCACCGTTTGCCACCTGTAGTGTCGGTAAGAACACATGTAAGAGTGTGGTAAGATGCTCGAGAGTGTGTGATTTTGCTTCCACTTTGCCATTATCCTTTGTAGTTGATAAGGATAACACATTTTTTTATTTTCTTCTGTTTGCTACTAACAATGTCGTGTAAAAGTAAGAATCATGCATTATATGCCAAGATGATTGACATGATGAAGGCGGCAATGGAGTTGCTCACTAAAAATCAAACATCAAACAAGATTTCACATGACATTCAGACCACCTTTACAACATATTCCACGAGAAGTAATTACATTCTCCCATCTCTTCCTTCTTATAATGGTTTTGGTTATAATGAATATATTGCTTGAGAAATAGAGTTGGATAAAATTTTTGGACAATGGCATATGTGTGAGAGGAGAAAGATTAGAAATATTGCTAGTGTGTTAGTTGATTCTGCATTAACTTGGTCGAACGACTTAAGAGATTTAGAAAAACCTCGAACATGGAAAGATATGAAAATTCTTATGCGAGAAACTTTTGCTAATGTATCTAATTGCAAAGATGAAGTACATGAACTTGAGAAGAATTTTCTTGTTGTACCTCCTCCTTTGCCTATCCTTTTGCAGGAATGTGAACAAATAAATGTAGATGCAAATGAGAGTGAGGTGTTGAACAACTCTTCTGAATTTTTTGATGAATCAACTCATAATGCATTTGAATTTCTTGCTGAAAATGAGAGTAGTGTTAATGGACAATGCTCTACAGTTAACCAAGGTATGACATTTTCAGATGTGCTGAATTTTGCTACCAAACATGCTATCGATGAGCAGCAACAAGTTGAACCTTTGCATTATACACCTTTACCACTAGTTGATTTTCCTACTGATTCTTACAACAAAAATGAGTTGTGTGCTGATAATTATATTGTACCTATGCTAGAACAACCAAATGAATTTGATACTTTATCACTCACTTGTGCTGAAACTAAGCATTTGATTCGAACTACATGTGAAAGGGATGAGCTGAAATTGTTGTCTTCTCTAAATACTTTGGGTTATATTTAATTTGACACTCTTTGTGATCTAGATATCGTAGAGAAGATAATATTTTCTCAATCTGAATTGCCTTTGTTAAGTAGAAATATTTTTCATGCTATAGGCAAATATGAACATAGTGGTATGTTTATGGTGCATAAAGTTTACATATGTTCAAATGAGGAAGCTCCTTTTGTGCTGCAACAACATGGTCAAGTAAATGAATGTACTAACACTAATAATGTCTTGTCAATTTTTTCAAGTATTTTTTTCCTTGCAGCAGGGACAACAAAAGCATTATTCACTACGGTTGTGCATTATGGACAACACTCATTCTACCTCCAAAGCAAGCCTCTTTGCTGGACATACGAGCAAGCCGAGGATGGCTTGTCATAAAGAAGGAGAGAATGATGAGATCAAGCACATTATCAATGCACATACAAGCACAGCACGATGTTTATTGTTTGGGATCCTGGCTCGAGTGAATGTGCATGCGTATTTGATGAAGAACATGGAGATGGTGCACTATGTCGTCCACCACCTTGGCTTCCTCCTTTGATGCACACAAGAGGATTTGATGGCATTGCACATATGGACCCACACATGAGAGAAGATGAACTTGAGTCGAGGACGACTCTAATTCAAGAAGGGGAGGATGATGAGGACATCACGCCTATGGATATACACAACACTCCATTGAACATACAATATGCAATCAATAGAATTCGCACACAACAATTAATTTCAGAGGTGAGCTCATTCTTATATGATTCCTTATATGTTTTTGAGAATAGATTGCTACCTAATAATTTAATTGTGAATAGGATAAATGGATTGATTCATGGAGTAATTGGAGGACAGTTTAGTGGTGTGGAGGAGCAGAGGATATGTTCAAAGAAGATGGAAACCAACCCCAACTCAAAATTGTGTCCAACTCGGAGTCCAGTAGCAGTAAGCACTAAAACGGACGCCCAGGACGCATACGAACTCCGATTTTTACTTTCTACATATGCACGGAAAGGGGAGAGGATAACCATTCCAATGGCGCTGGTACCATGTCAAAATACTCTTGGAATAGACGGAAATCGTCGAAACAAAATCGAGTTAAGAATCTATCAGGGTGCTGCGCCACCATATTGGGCCATTGGGCCTTGTATCGAGTCTATGTATATTATTTTCCTATCTTAGGGTTAGGTCACGAACCTAACACCCACTTGTACGTCCTCCCACCTATATATACTCCATAGTAGCCGCCGTGAACAATTGAGTTTTGCGTAGATTAATAATATCGCCGTTCTACGGTTTGTGAGACCCCAACTTAGCAATTCAGATTGCTTCTACCTTGTTCTTGCTTGTGTCGGTTGCACCTGCAGAGATTAGCCTTCTTTTCAAGGTCAATCGTGTGCAGCACGGTTGATAACCAATGGAGCGGTGGTGTAGTTGTCAGTGGTTTTGATCCGGCAGATCTCCCGACACTACTAAAAGTGTTTGCGGAGTTTGAAGTTCGGTGTGGGTGTGCGGAGATTCAAGAAGGTGTAATGTAAAATGACACAGGAGACACAAAGATTTACGTGGTTCGGGCCTCCTGAGCGTAATACCCTACTCCACGGGGTGTGTTGGTGTTGTATTGGATGTATGAACTCAACTCAGGTGACGTGAGTTGAGTGCGCGTGTGAGCCGATCAGACCAGATCAGATCAGATCATATCCTCTCCTATCAAATCATCTCATCCCTATGTATCGTCGGCCTGACCTTTTATAGTACAAGGACATGCCGTTATAAGTTGGCCTGGCCCAACATGTCGCCCCGACGGCTACTAATATTGATACACATTTGATGCGCTTAATTACCCTTAATGACCGAGTTACGGGCTTTGACAACGCCGTTACTGGTAATAAGGGTCGCTCGATCGTGTGTCATTAACATAATATTAATGACACTTAATCCGATCTTGAAGTCCTTGATTCCCCTTTGAAGATCTGGAGTCGTTGTGGAGTCTACCGGAGTTTTGAGGCTGAAGATCCGACGGTTGGACATGTGGCAGCTCCGGAGCATACTGTGGGGAACAGATAGGTCTGGTGCCACCAGACACATGTCAGTTCCGGAGCTTCCATCGGTCTGGGGTTAGGTCCGGGGGTGCCGTTATGGTACATAGCCCGGAGCTTCCCCCTTGTGGGCGGTAGCTCCGATTTGATGGTACACGTGGCGACCCTAGGACTAACCA
Source organism: Tuctoria greenei (assembly GCA_036927565.1). Taxonomy (NCBI): domain Eukaryota; kingdom Viridiplantae; phylum Streptophyta; class Magnoliopsida; order Poales; family Poaceae; genus Tuctoria; species Tuctoria greenei. Next base: position 176,498,666 of record JAYESD010000004.1, on the reverse strand, counting down.
TGTTGGGGAAGCAGGTCCGGTTATGTTTGACATGTGGTCCTCTGAAGTAGATGACATTTCCTTGAGATATTTGCAATCTCAAGGGGTATACGGTACTCAGGGTACCGACAGTGGCCCCCTGGACCCACCTCTGGGGAAGACCCCTTGGGTGAAGTCATTCTGCCGGAGGTGGGTCCATCCTTCGACTTTTGAGCCGAGTCTTCAAAGGTCTTCAGATGTGCCGTTGGTGATAGTTTTGGAGTTAAATCCTCGCCGCGTGGCATATCCCGGGTGTGGCAAATGAGATCTTTGGCGTGCGGATCTCACGCAATCGAAGGTCGCCGGTTCCCGATACGAAAATCGTATCGGTTCCGCGCGCCTTGTCAGGCCACCGCCTTCGGGCTTCCTGCCTTTCATGACGACAACCGTTCGACTGGGTAAGAACCTCGACTTGATCGTCGGGATGGTCCCAGGCCCTCTTGTCATCAGCAGGGTGAAATTTTTGAATAGTATCTTCGGCTTCCCCAAGGTTTCCATCCAAGTGTTGCGGCGGCTTACTTAAGAAGGAAAGCGTGCACCGTCTGGGGTTCTTTATGCCTCTCATCTGAACTTGCGCTCGAACTCCCAAACTTGTGCTTGCTTTTCCTCCCTTGCCTCGTTGTGCTGCTGTCGGTACCCTAGAAACCGTACACCCCTTGAGGTTACAAAGATCTCAAAGGAAAGTCATCTACTTGGTTTGAAGACCCTCGGAGGCCCACATGTCAGACATAACCGGACCCGCTTCCCCAACATGGTTAATCCCTGGGTCGCCACGTGTACTACCAAACCGGAGCTACCGCCCACAAGGGGGAAGCTCCGGGCCATGTACCAAAATGGCACCTCCGGACTTAACCCCAGACCGAGAGAAGCTCCAGACCTGACACGTGTCTGGTAGCCCCGGAGCTACCGGTTTCCCACAGCAAGCTCCGGAGCTGCCACGTGTCCAATCGTCGGATCTTCAGACTCTAACCTCCGGAAGATCCCACAACGGCTCCGGATCTTCAAAGGGGAATCAAGGACTTCAAGACCCGATTAAGTGTCATTAATACCATATTAATGACACTTAAACGGATGATCTTAACACCAGTAACAGTGCTGTCAAAGCCCGTTACAGGGTCATTAAGAGCAATTAAACGTGTATCAATACTAGTAACCGCCAGGGCCACATGTCGGGCTAGGCTAACCTTGTAACGGCCTGCCCTTGTACTATAAAAGGACAGGTCGACGACACATTCAAGGGGCTAGACGGATGAGAGAGGCTACACACGTGCCACAGACGCTCGTCACAAGCTCATATTGCTAATACAACACCAACACACCCGTGGAGTAGGGTATTACGCTCAGGCGGCCCGAACCACATAAACTCTTGTGTCTCCTGTGTCAATTCCTACTCACCTTCTTGAATCTCCGCGCGCCCACACCGAACATCAAACTCCCCTATCACTTTAGTAGTGTAGGGAGATCTGCCGGTTCAAACTGTCGACAGTTGGCGCGCCAGGTAGGGGCGCCTGAGATTTTGAGAATGGTGAACTCAGCTGCTGGATCATCCAACGGTCAACCTGCTCCGGCGTGAAGACCTAGACCTCCTTGAGGAGGGAAGGTGCCAAGCAGCTGTTCGGAATGCCCGATATCGCCAAGCCCTACGGCGTTATCACCAGCGGCATGTACACAACCGACAGCTCGAGGAAGGCGATCTGGTGCTACAGAGAATACAATCCAGAGAAGGGTTAAACAAACTCTCCCCCGGATGGGAGGGGCCCTTCCGAGTGATTAAAGTATCCCGTCCCGGAAGCGTTCGCTTGGCTACTGAGGATGGGACACCTCTCCCAAATCCTTGGAACATCGAGCACCTCCGTAAGTTCTACACTTAATACCACGGAGGTGAGTCTTGAGTAACTTGAGGTGTATGTTATAGAGTCATTGTACAAAGTCGGGTAGTTCCCCCGAGAGAGCAGCCGGACCTTTCCCGAAAGGTCCGCAAAGTTCATGCAACACTTTTCACAGTCTCAGGACTAAAAGTGCGGCTAACAACCCTGGGTCAAACGAGAAATGAAACACACTTAGCCTGGTTCCGTACCCTAAGAGTGTACTTGTTTCCCCTGTACCACAGACCTATAATAAAAGACATCTTCATGTGAAATAGACTCCACGTGCATTTATTTTGTACAGGCTCAACATTTTTATTTTTCTCTTTCTTGTCTATAACAAAGACGTGCAATTCTTAAGAAATTTTAGTTCGACCGGTTTATATATGATTCGAGTTGTATTGTCAATTCTTTTGGATTCAAATATCGTTCATGGCCAACTCGCCTGAAAGCCGCCAAGCCAATCTAGGGTTGGAGTGTGCTATCGACTTAGCCTGGTCAAGCACCCTAAGTACGCCACTCTACCTACACCCCAACAGGTCGAAGTAAGGCGGGTCCATGGATAGTTGAATCTAGAAGAAAAGACAACGCATTCGGTTGTATTTAAAATCGAGTTTGACTTAAAGTCTTCTTGAGAATCGTAAGCCGTGACGAAATTATAGACAAGGAATGAATTTTACTATTTTTCTTGGCTTTAGTGTGCAGGAAAAATAAAGTCTACGTTGATGGAGAAAAGTCGGAGCTAACTAAGCTTCGACTCCCCTAAGGGGGCCAGCCGTCGACGCTGAATAAAAGATGGTGAGAAGACCCCGTAAATGGAGTCTACTGCCAACAAACTATGTATTGGCAAAGGTCACTGCCGGAGCTACTCAGCTCCGACACCCCGGAGGACTAACTATCGATGCTCTACGTGTTGATAGAGACTATTGCCGGAGCTATCAAGCTCCAGCGATGGACAATGCCGGAGCTTCTAAGCTCCGACAACCTCAGGGGGCCTTCACTATCGAAGACTTCGGACCTAAATTCTACAAGTTTGGAGCAAATGAGTCTTCAACAAAACACAATATCCTCTTGGTACATGTTCACAATCAAATTGTGTACATCTACCAGGGGGCCAAGTGAAGATAAAAGTGTTGAAGACAAAAAGTGAAATTCACAAAAATTTGGGGATTTCATTTATCTAGAGACAAGAGATTACATCTAGAGACAAGGGATTACAAAATTGAGGAAGAAGAAGAGAAAATACAAGTGAGAATTATAGAGATGGTCCTAGACCCTATGGAAGAATTGGGCAACCTTTTGGGCAACCTCTGATACGCTGGCTCGGGTAGCTTCGCCTTCTCCTTCGACGGGGCCTTCAAGCACCCGGTCCAGTGGAAATTGGGAGTTCCGGCTGGTGTAGCACGTCAACACATACTCTGCGACGTTCTTCGCCAGGGATTGCCCCTCAACCTCCAGTTGGTCCGCGATGACATCACCCACCTTGGAGAGCTTGCTACCTGCTGCGCTCAACGCCTGCAGCGCTAGGTCCGGCTCCGGCTCCGGATCATCTGGGCGCACGGGGCTGAAACCCATCGGTGTCAGCGCGTCGTTGGCCTTGCCCAGGAACTCCCAAATCTTTAGGGAGTCCGCAGTCCTCAAGCCCTTCATTTCTTCCAGGGATCTCCTGGCCGCCATCAGTTCGGAATTCTCACGGGTGAGGCGCTCAACTTCTTTGGCGTTCTGCTGAATCTTCTCAGCAACCCGCTTTTTGAGTTTTCCGAGCTCCTCCTCCCGGAGGTGGATCTTGTTCCGGCGGTCGACCAGGTCCCTCTCTCTACCCCTCACTTTCCTCTCCCTGGCAGTAAGGGCACACTCTTGTTCATAGAATTCCTGCCCTCGCACCCAGGCTTTCTCCTCTTCCTCTTGGCAGCGCTCTTCCAATTTCTTGGCGCGCTCCTCGAGACCCTTGTCAGCCAGAGCCACCTTCTCGGCGAGCTCCTCCTGCCTCCTCAGGACATCATCTCGCAGCTCTAGGAGTTTCTGCTCTTCATCTTTGAGCCGTTTCTCCCTCTCTTCAAGTGCCTCTCGGCGCTTGATGAGCGTAGTGTTAATGGACTCAAGCCTTACATGGCGTTCCTCGGCCGCACTATTGGCTGCTTTGGCCTGATTGTAGATCTCCTGGGATTGGGCGTCGAGGGCACGCGTCATACTCTCCCGGTCATCCAGCAACTTGCCCCACTACTCTAGGCGGATCTTCTCCCGTTTGATCCACTCTTTGTCATCCGCTAGCCTCGACTGCGCCAGCTTGGTCTCGAAGTAGAGCCGGTTACGCCACCACCTAAGGGTTTGGTGCTCCTCTTCAAGAGCCTTGGTGTCGTGGACGAAGGGCAGTTGGACTTGACGTAGACTGGAACATGTGTTGTCAATAGAGAGTGACAACGGGATGGGCTCCGGACTTGCTGGGGTCTCCTCCGCTGGTTCCAGCGGGTCTTCAGATACAAAAATTGGGTCCCACTCCATAAGAGTGGACCCCTGAGTCTCCAAGGCACTAGGGCCGTCCTCCGGGATGGCCTCAGTCGCCATCGAAGAAGGCCCTGCCGCCAAGTCTTCGTTCACCCCCTGAGGCAGGGGGCCAGCGACTTCGCCTAGGCACTCCGGCTCGGCCGCATGTACCTCCGACGTCGTCGCTTCCGGAGCAGGAGCCGTTGCTGGTTCCGGTCTGGGCACCTCTTCCGACGGAGGCTCGAGCTCTGTCACCTCTTCAATCACCGGCTCAGGAGCCGGAAGATCTTCAACATGGACCGGCCCTGTGACCGGAGCTCCAACAATGACCGGCTCAGCGGCCGATGCTTCGGAGGTAGCCGGCCCAACTGCCGGAACTACCTCAGTTTCCAGTTTGCACGCCGGGGCTTCAGTCACCTCCGGCTCAACCGCCGGGGCTTCAACAATTTCCGGCTCAGAGGCCGGGATTACTGCTTCCTCTGGCTCAACAGCCGAAGCTTCCATCATCGCAGCACCAGAACCCGGAGCTTCAACCTCCAGGATAGGTGCCGCTGGCGCATCTTCACTCCCGTGGTCCGGCGCTACCACGGGAACTTCTGGGGATGAGTCGAGGTCCATGACCACAACAGCCGGTGCCGGAGCTGCCGCAGCTTCAGCCACCACTTGGGGCGGCACCGGGACAGGAGCAGAAGCTCCCACCCTCACGGCCTTAGACACTGTGGCTGAGGGTGGAGCCTCACTCCCCTTCTTGGGGACACTGCATATGATGAACGAAGAAAATTAACAAACAGTTGCTACAATTAAAACAGCTATCCAAGGTAGAGATTAAAAATTACCTTGGGAGGCTTCCGCACCAGCTTGCGCGGAACCTTTTTCCTGGGCATTCTGGGCTGGTCATAGCCGGCGTGGAAGCTTCGGAAGGCCCCCCAGAACTTGTTGCGGCCACGGGCATTTCCCGAGTCAAGGCTCTCCTCGATCGGGAAGAACCCCCGGACCTGGAGGCCTCCACCGGCTCGGGTGCTGGAGTCGTGCGCCCGGAGCTAACACCCTGGAAGGATCCCACTGCGGGAACAGACGCGCTCCGGGAGGACCCCACTGCAGGAACAATCTCGTTCTGGGAGGACCCCACTACAGGGACAGTTGCCACAGTTGTAGAAGACCTTCCCCTCCAGGGAGAAGGAGCCGAGGCGGAAGTAGCGGGCCTGACGGACCTTCCGTTGGCATGCTGCAGCTTCCTCTTCCGACTCTCGGGTTCATTCGCCCGCTCCTTGCCCTTGTCGACGACCTCGACCCTTGGATTTGGGGAAGGGACGGAGCCATCTTCGAGCATTCCAGGGATCGCCACCCAGGTGGTTGATCTTCTCTCGATGACACCAAGGTCGTCAAGTACGGGCATCTTTCGCTGGAGCTCTCTGCTGAACTCCACTTCCACGTTCAGAGGGAAAAAGGCCGACGGGGGAGTCAAGTCATCACCATCGACGTCGATGCCGTGCTGGATGTCGATGCCGTGCTGGAATTTCTTGTGGTGGAACTCCAAGGTTTTCCCCACCATGTTGGACTTCAACCCGATCTCAACCCGATCGTCGTCCATTACGCTGTTGAGGGCCCAAGCGAGTTTCTCCCTCCTCTTCAGCGGCGCCCACCTGTTGACCAGGAAATTGCAAAATACCGCCTGAGGAGTCAATCCTCCCTCCACGCATTGGCGGATCCTGGTCAAAGCAGGCTTGAAAGCTTCCGCCAGCACCGGAGCTTCACTCCAGATCGTCGTGTCGATGCCGGGCAGACCATCGGGCAGCTCCAGCCTCTCGTGCTCCTCCACCCTGACGACTATCCAGTCTTTCTTCCAGTCATCCCACTTCCCAGAGGGAAACGACCGGAGGTACTTGAATGGGCACTTCTTGAGCTTCACAAAGTAGTAGAAGCCAAGGTACTCATTGCTCCGGCCGGTGGTGTGGACGGTGAAGAAGGTCCGGAAGAGTTCAATGCAGGGGGGGATTCCCACCCACATCTCACAGAAGTGGACGAAGATAGACATGAGGAGAATGGAGTGAGGGCCAAGGTGGTATAACTGCAGACCATAGAAGTCTAGCAGCATCAAGAAAAAGGAAGAAAAAGGCAGGATCAACCCCACCATGGCGTACGAGGAGAAGTACACCATTTCGCCGGCGTGCTCCTTCTCGAATGGGAGCTCCCCGCCGGCATTGGCCGAGCGGTTGAAGAAGTCCGAGGACCACCCCATGAGGGCCCGGACCTTCTTCAAATCGACGTCGGTCTTCAAGCAACTCTCGCAGAGACCCAACTCCATCGCGGCACGGCTAGGCAAGAGAAGAAGAGTGAAGCACGAGTTGGGAGTTTGAGTGCAAGATCAGATGAGAGGTGTAAAGAACTCCCGACGGTGCGCGCTTTCCTTCTTAAGTAAGCCCTTGCAACGCTTGGATGGAAACCGCAAGGAAGTCGAAGATACCATTCAAAAATTCAACCCAGCCGATGACAAGAGGGCCCGGGACCACCCCGACGATCAATTTGAGGTTCTTACCCAGGCGAACGGTTGTCATCATGAGGCGGGAAACCCAAAGGCGGCAGCCTGACAAGGCGCGCGGAACCGATACGGTTTTCGTATTGGGAACCGGCGACCTTCAATTGCGTGAGATCCGCACGCCAAAGATCTCACCTGCCGCACGCGGGATGTGCCACGCGGCGGAGGTCCAACTCTAAATCCTCGCCAACAGCACCCTCAAAGACCCTTGAAGACTCAGTTCAAGAGTCGCGAGGATGTACCCACCTCCAGCGGAATGACTTCACCCTAGTGGTCTTCCCCAGAGGTAGGTCCAGGGGGCCACTGTCGGTACCCTAGAAACCGTACACCCCTTGAGGTTACAAAGATCTCAAAGGAAAGTCATCTACTTGGTTTGAAGACCCTCGGAGCCCCACATCTCAGACATAACCGGACCAGCTTCTCCAACATGGTTAATCCCTGGGTCGCCACGTGTACTACCAAACCGGAGCTACCGCCCACAAGGGGGAAGCTCCGGGCCATGTACCGAAATGGCACCTCCGGACTTAACCCTAGACCGAGAGAAGCTCCGGACCTGACACGTGTCTGGTAGCCTCGGAGCTACCGGTTTCCCACAGCAAGCTTCGGAGCTACCACGTGTCCAATCGTCGGATCTTCAGCCTCTAACCTCCGGAAGACCCCACAACGGCTCCGGATCTTCAAAGGGGAATCAAGGACTTCAAGACCCGATTAAGTGTCATTAATACCATATTAATGACACTTAAACAGATGATCTTAACACCAGTAACAATGTTGTCAAAGCCCGTTACAGGGTCATTAAGAGCAATTAAACGTGTATCAATACTAGTAACCGCCGGGGCCACATGTTGGGCCAGGCTAACCTTGTAAAGGCCTGCCCTTGTACTATAAAAGGACAGGCCGACGACACATTCAAGGGGCTAGACAGACGAGAGAGGCTACATACATGCCACAGACGCTCGTCACAAGCTCATATTGCTAATACAACACCAACATACCCGTGGAGTAGTGTATTACGCTCAGGCGGCCCGAACCACGTAAACTCTTGTGTCTCCTGTGTCAATTCCTACTCACCTTCATGAATCTCCGCGCGCCCACACCGAACATCAAACTCCCCTATCACTTTAGTAGTGTAGGGAGATCTGCCGGTTCAAAACCGCCGACAGCTGCGATGGAGTTGGGTCTCCGCAAGAGCCGCTTGAAGACCGAAAGTGACCTGAAGAAGGTCCGAGCCCTCATGGGGTGGTCCTCGGACTTCTTCAACCACCTGGTCCGCGCCGGGGGAAAGCTCCCATTTGAGAAGGAGCACGCCGGGAGATGGTGTACTTTTCTGCGTACGCCATGGTGGGGTCGATCCCACCTTTTTCATCCTTTTTCTTGATGCTGCTAGACTTCTATAGTTTGTAGCTGTACCACCTTGGCCCCCACTCCATTCTTCTAGTTTCTGTCTTCGTCCACTTCTGTGAAATGTGGGTGGGCATCCCCCCTGAATTGAGCTTTTCCGGACCTTCTTCACCGTCCATACCACCGGAAAGGGTGATGAGTACCTTGGCTTCTACTACTTTGTGAAGTGCAAGAAGTGCCCATTCAAGTACCTCCGGTCATTTCCCTTTGGAAAGTGGGATGATTGGAAGAAAGACTGCATAGTCATCCAGGTGGAGGAGCACGAGAAGCTGGAGCTGCCCGAAGGCCTCCCCAACATTGACACTGCAGTCTGGAGTGAGGCTCCGGTGCTGTCGGATGCCTTCAACCCTGCTCTGACCAGGATCCGCCAATGTGTGGAGGGAGGATTAACTCCTCAGGCAGTATTTTGTAATTTTCTGGTCAACAGGTGGGCACCGGTGAAGAGGAGAGAAAAACTCGCTTGGTCCCTCAACAGTGTGATGGACGACGACCGGGTCGAGACCGGGCTGAAGTCCAACATGGAGGGGGCGACCTTGGAGTTTCATCTCAATAAGTTCCAGCACGGCATCAATGTTGCAGGTGATGACTTGACCCCGCCACCAGCTTTCCTCCCTCTGAACGTGGAAGTACAGTTCAGCAGGGAGCTCCAGCAGACGATGCCGGTGCTTGACGACCTCATTGTCGTCGAGAGACGATCGACTTCTAAAGTGGTGATCCCTGGGGCTTCTGAAGGTGGCTCCGCCCCTGCCCCGAATCCAAGGACCGAAGTCGTCGGCAAGGGCAAGGAGCCGGCGGCCGAACCCTCGAGCCGGAAGAGGAAGCTAAAGCATGCCGACGGAAGGTCCATCAGGCCTGCACCCTCTGCAGCAGCTCCTTCTCCTCGTAGGGGGAGGTCTTCTACAACTGCGGCGACTGTACCTGCAGTAGTGTCTTCCCGGGGTGCAAGCCACGGGCATGTGACTCCAGTACCAGGGCCGGCTGAGGTCTCTTGGTCCGGAGGTCCTTACCGATCGAGGGGGCCTCGACTAAGGAAATGCCCGCGGCTGCAACAAGTTCCGAGGGGGGGGGCCTTCCGGAGCTACCATGCTGGCGGCGGCCATGGTCAGTCCAGAATGCTCGGGAAAGAGATTTCGTGCAAGCTAGTGCGGAAGCCTTCCGAGGTAATTTTTAATCTTTACCTCAGATAGTTGTTTTGTTGTAGTAACTGTTTTTTAAGTTTCTTCATCCATCATCTGCAACGTCCCCAAGAAGAGGAGTGAGGCTCCGCCCTCAGCCACAGCAACTGAAGCTGTGAGGGCGGAGGCTTCTGCTCCTGTCCCGGTGCCGCCCCAAGTAGTGGCTGAAGCTGCGGCAGCTCCGGCGCCAGCTATCGTGGTCATGGACCTCGACTCATCCCCCGAGACTCCTATGGTAGCGCCGGACCACGGGAGAGAAGATGCACCAGCGGCACCTGCCCCGGAGGTTGAAGCCCCGGGTCTTGATGCTGAGATGTTGGAAGCTTCGGCCGCTGAGCCGGAGGAAGCAGTGATTCTGGCCCCAGAGCTGGAAATTGTCGAAGCCCCGACGGTTGAGCCGGAGGTTTTTGAAGTCCCGGCGAGCGAGCCGGATGTTGAGGAAGTCCTGGCGGTTGAGCCATCTACCTCCGAAGCTCCAGCCTCAGAGCCGGTTGCCACTGAAGCTCCGGCTGCAGAGCCGATTGCAGTTGAAGACCTTCTGGCGCCTAGGCCGGTTGAGGTTGAAGCTCCGGCCTCAGGGCCGGTTGTTGTTGACCTTCCAGCGCCTGAGCCGGTCATTGTGGAGGCATCAGCACTCGGACCCATGATGGTCGAGGCACCAACACCCGAGCCACCAGCGGAGGAGGAGCCCAGGCCGAAGCCGGAAGTAGCCCTTGCTCCGGAAGTGATGACGGCGGAGGTGCCTGCTGCTGAGCCAGGGTGCCCTGATGAAGTCGCTGGCCCCCTGCCTGAGGGGGCAAATGAAGACCTGGCGGCAGGGCCTTCGGAACCACTTCTGGAGGTCAGAACTTCTTCTGTGGGACCCTCCTCGGTGGCAACTGAGGCTATCCCAGAGGATGGCCCTAGTGCCGTGGAGGCTCAGGGGACCACTCTTGTGGAGTGGTACCCAATTTTTGTAAGCGAGAACCCGCTGGAACCAGCGGAGGAGACCCCAGCAGGTCCGGACCCTATTCCCCTGTCGTTGTCCATTGACAACGCTTGCTCCAGTCTGCGTCAAGTCCAGCAAGGCTCTTGAAGAGGAGCACCAAACCCTTAGGCGGTGGCGTAATCGGCTCTACTTCGAGACCAAGCTGGCGCAGTCGAGGCTGGCAGATGACAAGGAGTGGATCAAACAAGAGAAGGTCCACCTGGAATACTGGGGCAAATTATTGGATGATAGGGAGAGCTTGACTCGTGCCCTCGACACTCAATCCCAGGCCATTTATGAGCAGGCCAAGGCAACTAATAGTGCGGCTGATGATCGCCAAGAAAGGCTTGAAGCCATTAACACTAGCCTCATCAAGCGCCGGGAGGCACTTGAGGAGAGGGAGAAGAAGCTCGAAGACGAAGAGCAAAAACTCCTAGAGCTGCGGGATGATGTCTTGAAGAGGGAGGAAAAGCTCGCCGAAAAAGTGGCTCTGGCTGACAAGGGCCTCGAGCAACGCACCAAGATATTGGAGGAGTCGGAGCTTTGTTTGCTCCGGATTTTCTCCATCAACGTGGATTCTTTATTTTTCCTGCACACTGAAGTCAAGAAAAATAGTAAAATTCGCTCCTTGCCTATAACTTCGTCGCGGCTTACTATTCCCAAGAAACTTTTAGGTCAAACACAATTCTGAATACAACCGAATGCGTTGCCTTCTTTCTTCCAGATCCAATTGTACTTGGACCCGCCTTACTTCGGCCTGCCGGGGTGTAGGTACAGTGGCGTACTTAGGGTGCTTGACCAGGCTAAGTCGATTGCACACTCCACCCCTAGATTGGCTTGGCGGCATTCAGGTGAGTGGGCCATGAACAATATTTGAATCCAAAAGAATTGACAATACAGCTCGAATTGTACATGAACTGGTCGAACTAAAATTTCTTAAGAATTGCACAACTTTGTTATAGACAAGAAAGAGAAAAATAAAAAATTTTGAGCGTGTACAAAATAAATGCACGTGGAGTCTATTTCACATGAAGATGTCTTTCACTATAGGTCCGGGGTACAGGGGAAACAAGTAACTCTTAGGGTACGGAACCAAGCTAAGCGTGTTTCATTTCTTGTTTGACCCAGGGTAGCTAGCCACACTTTTAGTTCTGAGACTGTGACAAGTGTTGCATGAACTTTGCGGACATTCCGGGAAAGGTCCGGCTGTTCTCCCGGAGGAACTACCCGACTCTGTACAATGACACTATAACATACACCTCAAGTTACTACAGACTCACCTCCGTGATATTAAGTGTAGAACTTACGGAGGTGCTCAATATTCCAAGGATTTGGGAGAGGTGTCCCATCCTCGGTAGCCATGCGAACGCTTCCGGGACGGGATACTTTAATCACTTGGAAGGGTCCCTCCCAGCTGGGGGAGAGTTTGTTTAACCCTTCTCTGGATTGTAATCTCCGTAGGACCAGATCGCCTTCCTCGAGCTGTCGGTTGTGTACATGCCGCTGATGATAGCGCCGAAGGGCTTGGCGGTATCGGGCATTCTGAACAGCTGCTTGGCACCTTCCCTCCTCAAGGAGGTCTAGGTCTTCATGCCGAAGCTCGTCCTGCGTGGCTTCGTCGAAGGTCCGGACCCAGAGTGACCCCAAGTTGATTTCCGGAGGAAGGATTGCTTCAGCTCCGTACACCAGGAAGAAGGGTGTCTCTCCAGTTGACTGGTTTGGAGTTGTCCTGTTGGCCCATAGAGTGGGCGGAAGCTCTTCAATCCAGTTGGCTCCATGTTTTTTCAAGTGCTCATAGGTGCGCATTTTGAGTCCTTTCAGGATTTCAGCATTTGCTCTCTCGGACTGGCCATTGCTTGCCGGGTGAGCTACGGAGGCATAGCAAACTTGAATGCCGAGGTCTTCGCAATATCCTTGAAATGCAGAGCTTGTGAATTCGGTCCCGTTATCAGTAATGATTTTGTTTGGGACTCCAAATCTGCATACAATGGACTGCAAAAAGTTGATAGCAGATTGCTTGTTTATTGTCACAACTGGAGTTGCTTCCGCCCACTTGGTGAACTTGTCAATGGCGACATACAGGAACTTGTAACCTCCGACGGCTCTTGGGAAAGGTCCCAAGATGTCCGTCCCCCACACAGCGAAGGGCCATGTAGGAGGTATCATTTGTAGAGGCTTAGCCGGTGTGTGAATTTGCTTTGCATGAAATTGGCATGCTTCGCATTTCTTCACCAGCTCAGTTGCATCCTGGAGTGCTGTAGGCCAGTAGAAGCCATGCCGGAAGGCTTTACGGACCAGCGTGCGGGAAGTCGCGTGGTTCCCACACTCGCCTCCATGGATTTCTGCGAGGAGCTCGCAACCTTCTTCCCTCGTGATGCACCGCATTAGGACGCCGTTGGCACCGCGCCGGTAGAGATCCCCTTCTACCAACGTGTATCTTTTAGCCAATCTGACTATCCGGTCAGCGGATACATCATCGTCAGGAAGGATGTTGTCTTTCAAGTAGCTCCGGATCTCCAAGATCCATGCATCGGAGCTAACTTGAGCATTTGAGTCTTGCGTGCTGGGTTGCTCGGAGCTTCTGGCAGCACCTACGACCCTTGATGGCTGCCATGGTAACAGGGCCATTGGGACCGTCAGCTTCGGGATGCTGATCTCGCCCCCTTCGCTCAGTTCGGCAGGCTGAGCTGTGGGTTTTGACAACCTTCGGACAAATGTTCCGTCAGGAGCTGGAGCTCTGGTTGACGCTTTCGTCGAGAGTTCGTCGGCTTCAGCATTGTGGATACGCCGGACGTGGTGGAGGTCTAGGACTTCGAAGTCCTTCTGAAGCCTCTGGACTTCAAGGAGGTAAGCAGCTAGCTAGAGATTGTTGCAGGAGCATTCACCCTTCACTTGTTTAATGATGAGCTGTGAATCTCCCTTGACCAGTAGCTGCTTGACACCGTATGACAGTGCCACCTTTAGTCCGTAGATGAGTGCTTCGTACTCCGCCATGTTGTTGGTCGCCTTGAAGTCAAGGTGTACCATGTATTTTACCTTCTCCCCGGTTGGTGCGAGGAGAAGGATTCCAGCTCCGGCCCCCTGCTTTTGCATGGAGCCGTCGATGTAGAGGGTCCAGTGAGGCTCGGTGAAGACCGGAGCCTTGTGTTCCGGCTTCTGCTCACTGGGGCCCCCAGGGTTTGATGTAGAGGGAGTCCATTACGCCACAAAATCTGCCAATGCTTGACTCTTGATTGCTTGTCTTGGAATGAATTCGAGATCGAATTTGGCCAATTCGGCTTGCCCACTTTGCAATATTCCCAGTTGAATTGGGATTATGCAAGATTGCTCGAAGTGGGTAAGAAGTCACCACTGAAATCTTGTGAGCTTGGAAGTAATGGCGAATCTTCCTGGAGGCGATAAGAACTGCATAGAGCAGCTTATGCACCTCTAGGTATCGAGTCTTGGAGTCATGAAGTACTTCACTGATGAAGTACACTGGGCGCTGGATGGTCCGGACCCTCCCGGAGTGGCCCGGAGCTTCCTCTTCATTGACCCGGATCCACCCGAAGGGATCCGGACCTTCTTCGGGGACCTCCTGTTCCCTGCTGGAGGGACTCAAAGCTTCTTCAGAAGCGACCTGGACCCTCCCGGAGGTGTCTAGGTCTTCTGAAGTAAATTCTTGTGGACTCAAGTCGGGGAATTGGGACCCAGACTCGCTTTCAGGAACCTCTAGACCCTCCCGAAGGGGTCTTAATTCCTGAGCATGGGATGGTTTTGGTCTCTCCGCAACAAGGACCATACTGACGACTTCGTCAGTTGCTGAAATGTAAAGCAGCAAAGGATTACCAGGGTTCGGAGCTACCAGAGTTGGTAGGGTGGTGATGAACTGTTTTAGCTCCTGGAACGCCTTTTCTTCTTCTTCAAACCATTGGAATGGTCCAGACTTCCTCAATAACTTCAAGAAGGGAAGTGCCCATTCTGCTAGTCTTGAAATGAACTGGCTGAGGGCTGCTAGACATCCAGTCAGCTTTTGGACATCCTTGATGCGGGCTGGTGGCCGCATGCCTTCAATGGCTTTGATCTTCGCCGGATTAGCCTCTATGCCCCGGTGATTTACCAGGAAACCAAGAAGTTTTCCGGGGCTAACCCCGAAGACACACTTGTATTGGTTTAGCTTTGTGCGGGTGACTCGCAGCTTGTCGAAGACAACCTGTAAGGTATCAAGGAGTGACTCCTTGTTCTTGACCTTGACCACGATGTCATTGACGTACACTTCCACTATGTCTCTAATGAGTTCTTCAAAAGTTTTGTACATAGCTCGTACAAAGGTTGAAGCTGCATTCTTGAGACCAAATGGCATGGTTGTATAATAGTACAATCCATCTACTGTGATGAAAGAGGTATGCTCTTCATCTTCCCTAGACATTCTGATTTGATGATACCCAGAATATGCGTCTAGGAAACATAGTAATTCACACCCGGTGGTGGAATCCACTATCTGATCTATTCTAGGTAGTGGGAATGGATCTTTTGGACACGCCTTATTTAGTGTTGTGTAGTCAATACACATCTGAAGCTTCCCACCGGCCTTGGGCACAACGATTGGGTTTGCCAGCCATTTTGGATGGAAGACTTCTCGGATGAATCCAGCTTCGAGCAACTTCTTCACTTCTTGTCGAATGAAGTTCTGTCGCTCCACGGATTGCTTTCGAGGCTTCTGATGCACGGGCCAGGCGTCAGGGTAGATCTTCAGATTGTGCTCAATCACTTCCCTGGGATCCCAGGCATTTGTGACGGTTGCCAGGCAAACACGTCGAAATTAGCCCGAAGGAAAGCGATGAGCGCGAGTTCCTATTTGTCATTCAGTCCCCCCGATATACGGGTGGTCTGAGCGGCATCGGAACCGATTTGGACGACTTTGACGGGAATGTCGGTGTCGCTGCTTGGCTGCACATGAGGTGCAAAAGTGGAGCCTTGTTGACGAATGCTCGGGGGTTTTGGAGCTTGCTCCTGCCTGGAGTCCTCCTCTTGTGCCATAGTAAGCGCATGAAGTTCTTCCAGAGTGGTTACTCCGGCAGTGCGATCTCCGCAGATCCGGAGAATGCCTACTGGTGTTGGCATCTTTAACACCAGGTAGCCATAATGAGCAGCTGCCATGAATTTGTACAAGACAGGCCTACCCAAGATGGTGTTGAAAGGTAAGTTGATCTGAGCAACGTCAAAGACCAACTTCTCAGTGCGATACTTCTCCCGGGTCCCGAAGGTAACGGGGAGAGTAATAGCATCGAGTGGGGTAATGGCTCCTAGACCTACTCCAGAGAAAGGTCGAGAGGGGTGAAGATCTGAAGGTCGGAGCTGAAGCTTGGTAAAAGCTTCGAAGCTTATGAGGTTCAGCCCCGAACCTCCGTCTACCATAACATGGCGGAGCTGAATGTTATTAATGGTAGGAGATACCATCAAAGGTAACTGGCCTGCTCCAACCATGCTTCGAGGGTAGTCTGAAGCATCAAAAGTGATGGTTGTGTCCATCCACTTCCGATGAGGCTCCGCCTTGGCTATAGGAGCTACAGCGGCCATGTCCCGACGCATTGTCTTGAGGACACGGCAGGAGGTGATGTCCCATGATCCACCAAAAATGGTGTTCATGGTCTTCCGACGCTCGTTGTCAGAGACGTCAGAATCGTCGTCGACGGAGGTGTAGACGGCCTTCAGAACCGTTTTAGGATCCTGAAAACCTAACTCCTCTTCACCTAGAGCTTCATCAACTTTTTTTTCCTTCCCTCTGTCGGAAAGGAACTTCTTCCCGGCGCTTGTTGTAGCGCTCGGCAAGGTTTTGGACCTCCCGGCAGTCTTCCAAACTGTGGCTGTCCGTATTATTAATTGGACACCACACCTTGGGTTTGCCACCATCTTCAGAAGACGGTCAAGGTCGCTTCTCGGGGCGTGGCCCCCAGCCACCCGGAGCTGCAGCATTAGATGCGCCGGATGACGGCTTCTTCCTGCCGTTGGTCTTTTTCTTCTTTTTGCCACTCCCAGAGGTAGTGGCTTCACCTTTGGAGGATTTCTTGCGATCCTCCTGAGATGGATTGGAGTGCATATCACGGCCCTCCGCAGCTCTGGCACATTTGTCGGCCAAGCTGAAGAGTTCCGTGACACTGGTGATCTCCTTGATCGCCAGTTTCTGCAACATCTTCTTATCCCGTACGCCCTGTCTAAATGCCAGAATGATAGAAGCGCTAGAGATAGAAGGGATAGTGTTTCATACCTGAGAGAATTTCTGGATGAATGATCACAGGGATTCTCCCCCTTTTTTACGACTGCAAAAAGGTCCAGTTTGGTGCCTGGTCGGGTGTATGAACTCCCGAAGTTGGCGGTGAACTGTCGGCACAACTCCTCCCAACTGTTGATGGAGTTGGGTGGAAGGCTCATAAACCAGGACCCGACGGTCCCAGTTAAAGCCACTGGAAAATAGTTGGCCATTACGACCTCATTTCCTCCAGCTGCTAGGATAGCAGTGGAGTAAATCTGAAGAAATTCGACGGGATTAACGGTCCCGTCAAACTTCTCCGGCAGGTGAGGCCAAAATTTCTGTGGCCACCTGACCATACGTAGATGCATGGCCAGGGATGAACAGCCTCCTCCTACTCCTTCAGGAGCAGGAATGTCCTGAGCTTCTCGTCTTTCACGAGCACGCTCAATATGGACTCGACAGTCATGTTGACGGTATCGGCGATCAAGCTCCGCCCGGAGGTCATGAGTTGAAAGCCTTGATACCGTGTGAGTGCGTCGCGCCCCGGAGGGCAACAACGTCACTTGCTGTGACACAACATGTCTCCTGTTGTTGGAAATGTGCGAACCAAGTCTGCCAAACAAAGTCTGTCGCTGCGACGGGGCCCGTCCTGAAGGAGGAGGACCCTGGATACTGATGCGGTCGGCTGCTGCTGCAACCAAGTGTTCCACATCGGCCCTCCACTGCTCCATTGCATCTCGGGATGCATCCGGAGGTGGTGGGCGCTGAAGGAGAGCACGTACTGCATGGAGCGCGTGTTCCGGGTTGTCATGATTCGCTGACGCATTGATTGACGCCGGTGCACCATCGCGCTGCCCAGCTTGATTTGCTGGTGGAGGCGGCGGTGATGGAAGTGTGACTCCTGCTGGAACTGAGGTTCCTGATGGTGGCTGCATATTAGAGGGATTGCCCCTAGCAGCTTGAACAGCGGGATGACCATTGGATGATTCAGCAGCTGAGTTCATCATTCTTGAAATCTCAGGCGCCCCTACCTGGTGCGCCAACTGTCGATGGTTTTGATCCGGGAGATCTCCCGACACTACTAAAAGTGTTTGCGGAGTTTGAAGTTCGGTGTGGGCGCGTGGAGATTCAAGAAGGTGAAATGTAAAATGGCACAGGAGACAGAAAGATTTACGTGGTTCGGGCCGCCTGAGCGTAATACCCTACTCCACGGGGTGTGTTGGTGTTGTATTGTATGTATGAACTCAACTCAGGTGACGTGAGTTGAGTGCGCGTGTGAGCCGATCAGACCAGATCGGATCAGATCATATCCTCTCCTATCAAATCATCTCATCCCTATGTATCGTCGGCCTGTTCTTTTATAGTATAAGGACAGACCGTTACAAGTTGGCCTGGCCCGACATGTGGCCCTGGTAGCTACTAATATTGATACACATATGATGCGCTTAATTACCCTTAATGACCGAGTTACAGGCTTTGACAGCGTCGTTACTGGTAATAAGGGTCGTCCGATCGTGTGTCATTAACATAGTATTAATGACACTTAATTGGGTCTTGAAGTCCTTGATTCCCCTTTGAAGATTCGGAGCCGTTGTGGAGTCTACCGGAGGTTTGAGGCTGAAGATCCGACGGTTGGATACGTAGCAGCTCTGGAGCATACTGTGGGGAACAGATAGGTCCGATGCGACCAGACACGTGTCAGTTCCGGAGCTTCTCTCGGTATGGGGTTAGGTCCGGGGGTGCCGTTATGGTACATAGCCCGGAGCTTCCCCCTTGTGGGCGGTAGCTCCGGTTTGATGGTACACGTGGCGACCCTGGGACTAACCATGTTGGAGAAGCAGGTCCGGTTATGTCTGACATGTGGGCCTCCGAAGGTCTTCAAATCAAGTAGATGACATTTCCTTGAGATCTTTGCAATCTCAAGGGGTATACGGTACTCAGGGTACCGACAGTAGTGATTGCGGGGATTTTTTGTGTTCTACTCGAGAGCCTCGGATCATCAACATCGAGATCTCCATCAATCGACTTATCCATTACCTTTCGTAAGATCGGGCCTAAACTTCTCGTCAGTGGTTGAGATGATCATGTTATAGATTCCTTTTATAGACTAGCTAAACAACAGAAAAAGGAAAGAATGCAAGCTAGATCTCATAACTCTCATGCAAAATTTGCCGCAAATGCTGAATTGAATAGAAACATGCAACCTGCTCTAATGAGTCAAAAACATGCAAAGTTTGCTCCCAAACCTACTATTTTTCATGCTACACATGTAACACCTCGTAGGTCAGTAGTTGGGAACTAAAATCCCCAAACTTTGGTACATAAACCTGCTATTTTATCTCAACTTTCACGTGTTATTCCTGCAGGACGTTGCGTGACTCATTACTGGATTCCTAAATATCTTTTGACTAACCCTAGTATTGAGTCGTCGACGTATTTTGCTTCTATGTAGGTTACACGCTTGAGGAAGGAGAACATTTCGATTGTGGATTCAGGTTGCTCACACCACATTACCGATAACAAAGAATGGTTTCCCTCCCTCTCTTTTGTGTCATGTGTAAAAATGTTACTTTTGTTGAAAATTCTTCAACTCCTATAATTGCTAAGGGTTCGGTTAGAGTAAATAATCACTACATTTTGAAGGATGTGGCACTTGTTAAAAATTTGAAATACAACTTTCTATCTGTTTCACAATTGCTAGATGAGAATCTAAAAATTATTTTCTCTAAAAATTGCTGCAAGGTTGTAGATTCAAATAGTGAGCTCATTTTTAACATGCCTCGATTTGGAATAGTTTTTAAGCTGGTTTTGATATGTCATCCTCTAAGCATAGGTGTCTAGTCGCTAATGATTCAAAAGACTTATATTTTTGACATCGTAGACTTGGTCAAGTAGGCTTTGATCATCTCATGTGTGCTAGTGCTCTTGATCGCATACGCGGGCTACCTACACTTAAAGGGGATAAAGAAATTATGTGATCTTCTTGTATACTTGCTAAGAATATTGCAGGTTCACATGATCCTCTCACAATCACCATGACAACTGAATCGGGAAAACTTTTGCACCTTGACACTGTAGGTCCATCACGTGTTAAATCTTTTGGAGGTAAATGGTATATTCTTGTGATTGTTGATGATTATTCTAGATACTCTTGGGTTTACTTTATGGAATCTAAGAATGAAGCTTTTAGTCACTTTAGAACTTTATTTCTTAGATTATCAATTGATCACTTAGGATCTTTAAAAGCAGAAGTGATAACGAAACCGAATCTAAAAATCAACCATTTGAACACTTTTATCCTGAAAATGGAATATATCCTCAATTTTCTTCACCATATGTAACTCAACAAAACGGTATTGTAGAGAGAAAGAACAGAACCATAGTTTAGATGGCTCGGACTATGCTTGACGAATATCAAACTTCTAGAAAATTTTGGGCTGATGCAATTGCAACCACTTGTTATGCCTCAAATCGTGTTTTCTTGAGTGCTAAGCTAAATAAGACTCATATGAACTTCAGTTTGGACATAGGCCTAGTCATACACTTTTGGGTCTTTGGATGCAAATGCTTTGTTAAGAAATATGGTAATATTGATAAATTTGAACCTAGATCAGTTGATGTCATGTTTCTTGGTTATCCATCTCATACTAGAGGCTACCGTGCGCTTTTATTTGAGACTAACAAAATTGTGGAGATTTATGAGGTCTCTTTTGATGAAGCTAGCCCAGGTACTAGCTCCAATAATATAGGTCCAGATCCATATCCGCAGGGGCAGAGTATTTTCATCGAAGAAGACGGAGAAATGGTGCTGCTGCTGAAAATTCAGAAGCAAATGACGTTGATCACACCGCTGATTTTGAACCACTGTATGCACCAACAACTACTGCAGCTGGTACAGATCATCCTCAAGCCACAAGTTCTTCAATCTGTGATGATCATGAATAGGAAGGATCTTGTGAAGTGTATACTCCCCTCTGCTTCCTCAAAAGTCATCCTCCACAACAAATAATTGGAAGCTTGCACGAACGAGTTACATGGTCCAGGTTTTGCGATCCAAACTCTCACGCTCATTCTACTTTTGTTTCTTCTTTTGAACCCAAAGATATATCGCACGCACTCACTAATGAATCTTGGTGTAGGATCGAAGAGCAAGTTAAAAGCTACTAGAGGGGGGTGAATGGTAGATTTAAAAATCTTACGCAGTGGAAACAATGAAATCCCAACCCATTCGGCAGAAAAACGACATCTTAGATAAATCATGTGTGAAACTAATATAAACGTGTTTCACCATGAAAAAAGTGATATATATCATAGAAAATCAATTCACGAAGAAAACACAAGAAGAATCACTCAAATCCGTCGAGAGAAACTCAAGTTATGATCGAAACATCGAACAAAGGTCAATCTGTCCTACCCGAAAAAAACAGTTTTGGAACGCTGCAAAGAAACTCGTGTATATCATAAACCACAAATACAATGACGGTGAAATTTTGACATATGATAGATAATCAAGTTGTGAAGACAACCAAAAAAGAATCACGTCAAATGGATCTGTAAAACTCGAGTTATGATAAAACCACCAACGAATGGTAGTGCTGTCCAGAAACTCGACGAGTAAAACTTGTCTGGAACAAGTCGGACGAACAAGGCACAAAAGTTCCTTCAAACTACGAATTTTATTCAATAGAACACAAGAGGAACAGCCCCCAAAGTCGTCCACCACGAGCTCTGGCCTCCCTTGCTTATATAACCATCCCTTAGGCCAACCCAATCTCAACTATGACTAATCCTACTTAAACCATGAAACGAAACTTTCCATAACTGCTTAGGACTCTTCTATACGCAGATAGAAGCAATCTTAAGACTTCAAAACACCTTAGAAACGTATCCCACATTCCTAAAACAACTCAAATTCGTGACCCACATGAAATCCTATCATAACCAACTCAAATCTTTCCATATTTGAGTCAAACCCGACTCAGTCGCAGTCTGAGTCCATAACCTAGTCGGTTGGACCTTTCCGACCAATTCTTTACGTCCACATCTCTTCATCACGCCTCGGAACCATGTAGCCACGTCCATGCACTCCTTGCAAAAGTGCAAACATCTTCCAATGACGTCCACGATACCTTCATATGCATTGTTCTTGATTCAAACATGCTGCGCAACCTCCCGATCAACTCAACCACAATTCCTCCTGAACTTGGTTGTTGAACCTCGTATTCTCCTTAAGACTAGTTCAATGGATCCCGCCAGCAGCCATGTCTTGAACTCAAGCAACACCTGCACATGAATAAACAACCAATCCGTACGAGCCCAAGTCCGCGACTTGACTCAAGTCAGTTCCAAACACAACACCTTACGTGAGCACCTCACATAAGCATATTGCAAAGCATATCAAAAAAATATCAGCCATATCAACCAAAACACACCAAAAACATAGCAAATGAATACTGAGCAATCTTTCTAAGAATATAAAGCAAGTCCAAAACATTGCAAGATAAAAACAGGAACATTGCAATCAAGCTCCGAACGTAGCCAATGCTAACCAGAGCTTGAGCCGGAGCTTACCAAAGCTAGTACAACCTAGCGCCGGAGCTTACCAAATCTACTACAACCTAGAGCTGAAGCTTACCAAAACTAGTCGGAACTAGTAATCCCAAAAGTCGGAGCTAGAAAAACATGTCGGAGCTAACCAACATAAGTCGGACCTAGCAAAACATATCTGAGCTTAACAAAGACATGTCGGAGCTAAAGACAAAGCTCACCGGAGCTACCAAAAAACATGTCGGATCTAGACAAAGAAAGTCGGACCTATTGTCAGACCTTGCAGAAGCTCGGAGCTAGAGTCGGACCTTGCTAAAAAGATGTTGTGGCAGCATTCAAAACTTCTATTGTCAAAGCCAATGTATTCAGCACACATAGGTCTCACAATCTCCCCCTTGATGAATGCATTGGCAACACCATTTAAAATCCGAACATTGGCATGAAAAGTTTTGAGAATAATTTTCCCATTTTTTGAAAATCAAATGAGATAGAAATAAATTTCTACCCCTATACATATTTCTTCCCCTTGCATAATTGACCATATTATCTTTCCCCCTTTGACAATGTATTCAGCAAGGTTCAAAAGAGAAATTTTAATTGTTATGAGCATATTATAACATATACATATAAAACAAAGCTCATCCAAGTCATACTATCAAGTAACTTACACTATCACAACAATGAGATACATAAAGTAGTGTAAGCCACGCTAGAGATCAAATGTAATTTTCAATTTAAGCAAGTCATGATCTCACAAACTTAACTATTTAAATACCTAAAAGCATGACACTTGTTGCTGCATTTTATTATTTTTCAAAGCACAAATTTAGATCATATGATATTTGCAAGAGATTATATGCGCATCTGCCTTATTCTAACCAACCAAGCCAAGCCTATGTCATTTGACAATCAGAAGCTTAAGGACATGGTTTTAGTCATACACAACTTCTTCCATGTTCATATCTAAGTGCAATGGTAAGCCATCTCAAAAGAAGAAGTGCGATGCATGCATATTTTCTTGATCTTTTCTCAACTTATATTTGTTCACAAATACTCAACATGTGAGTTGATTGCTTGATTAATTCTTTACGATTAAAAGAACTTGTAAGCATGCAACAAGTTCAAAAGAGCAAGAAAGTTCGACCATAACCAGATTGTAGTGTAAGTAATTATTCCAATTACTAGACATGGAAAAAACTACAAAATGTATAACACGAGTAATGTAGTAAGAACTTTCAGCATGTAAAAGGAATCACAAAGTCATATATGTATGAAATACTATGCTCACATTATTTTATTTTCAGATTCACACATAGACTTCTCAAGTTTGTAAACTTTCCCTCAATTTAAGCCATGAGGATGCATAACCTCTATTTCACTACGAATGAAATAAAAACGAGTGAAATCCAAAGGTTTTGTAAAAATGTCAGCCAATTGTTGTTCGATATCTACATGGTGAAGCACAATGTTTCCTTTTTCAACATTATCACGGAGAAAGTGATACCTAATGTCAATGTGCTTAGTTCTAGAATGTTGCACAAGGTTTTTAGCAATGCAAATGGCACTAGTGTTATCACAAAACAGTGGAACACTATCTAGATCAACCCCATAGTCCTTAAGTGTTTGAACAATCCAAAGAATTTGTGAGGAAGCACTAGCAGCAACTACATATTCAGATTCGGCTGTGGATTGTGCAACTGAATTTTGTTTTCTAGAGGACCAAACAACAAGTGAATTACCAAGAAAATGACAAGCACCGGAAGTACTTTTCCTATCAATCCTACAACCTCCAAAATCAGCATCGGAAAAAGCTTTCAAAGTATTGGTTGAGGAAGAAGGAAGAAAAATGCCAAATTCTTGAGTTCCATGTAAGTACCTGAGAATCCTTTTGACGGCTTGACGATGTGAAGCACGTGGGGAGGCTTGAAACCGTGCACAAAGACATACTCATAATTGTATGTCTGGTCTTGATGTCGTGAGATACAAAAGTGATCTGTTCATGCTTCTATATTCTTTTTGATCCACAGATTCACCATCTTCATGAAGTTCAAGTGTTGTTGTTGTTCCCATTGGTGTCCGAAGAGGCTTGCTTTTGTCCATGTTGAAGCGCCTTAGGAGGTCTTTTATATACTTCGTTTGATGCACAAAGGCACCCTCCTTTGTTTGCTTGATTTGCAGCCCCAAAAAGTACGTGAGTTCTCCCATCATACTCATCTCAAATTCTGAACTCATCATAGCTGAAAACTTGGACACAAGATCATGAGAAGCACAACCAAAGATAATATCATCCACATACACTTGAATGAATAGCGAGTCATTGCCATGCTTAAGAAAAAAAAGAGTTTTATCAACCTTGCCCATGGTAAACCTCTTTTCAAGTAAGACTGTTTTTAACATATCATACCATTCTCTAGGGGCTTGTTTGAGACCGTACAAGGCTTTGGACAGTTTGTAAACATGATTAGGAAAATCTGAATTTTCAAACCCCGGTGGTTGTTTGACATAAACCTCCTCATCTATGTAGCCATTAAGAAAATCACTTTTAACATCCATTTGATATAGCTTAAAACCTTTAGATGCAGCAAAAGCTATCAAAATTCTTATGGCTTCTAATCTAGCAACAAGAGCAAAAGTTTCATCAAAATCTAGACCTTCAACTTGAGTGAAATCTTGAGCAACGAACCTAGCCTTATTCTTAACCACGACTCCATCCTCACTTTGTTTATTTTTAAACACCCATTTAGTTCCAATTATAGTGTGAACTTGAGGAGGAGGTACAAGTTTCCAAACATTATTTGTTTCGAAATTTTCTAACTCTTCTTGCATGGCAATAATCCAAGATTCATTAGTGAGTGCGTGTGATATATCATTGGGTTCAAAAGAAGCAACAAAAGCATAATGAGCATGAGAGTTTGGATCGCAAAACCTGGACCGTGTAACTCGTTCATGCAAGCTTCCAATAATCTGTTGTGGGGGATGATCTTTGTAAAACTGTGGGGAACAGATGTCTCACAAGCTTCTTCTTCTTCATGTTCATCACAAATTGATGAGCTTGTGACTTGAGAACGATTTGAATCAGCATTGATGGTTGTCGGTGCCGGTTGAGAATTAACTTCCGGAGCTGAACCAAAGTCTTTAGCTGCTGAATTTTCGGGCAGCAGCTCCAATTCTTCCTCATCTTCAACGAAAACGCTCTCCCCCTACGGATATGGATCTGGACTTGCAATGTTTGAGCTAGTACTTGGGATAGCTTCATCAAAAGACATTCCGAAGGATTGAACACGTGAAGGTCCTACGGTGTCAAGGTGCAAAAGTTGATCCGGTTCAGTTGTCATGATCATTGTGAGAGTAGTATGTGAACCTGCAACCATCTTAGCATGTCTACAAGAAGAGCACACAATTTCTTTGTCCCATTTAAGCTTAGGCAGCCCACGTATGCGATCAAGAGCACTAACACGAACTAGGTGATCAAAGCCTACGTGACCAAGTCTACGATGCCAAAAATAGTCCTTTGAATCATTAGCAACTAGACACCTATGCTTAGAGGAAGACATATCAAAATCAGCTTTAAAAACTCTTCCAAATCGAGACATGTTAAAAATAAGCTCACTATTTGAACCTTCAACTCTGCAACAGTTTTTATTTAAAATAATTTCCAGATTTTCATCTAGCAATTTTGAAACAGAAAGCAAGTTGTATTTTAAATTTTGGACAAGTGCCACATCCTTCAAAGTGTAGTGATTATTTACTCTAACCGAACCCTTAGCAATTATAGGAGTTGAAGAATTATCGGCAAAAGTAACATTCTCTACACGTTACACAAAAGAGCGGTAGGAGAACCATTCTTTGTTACCGGTCATGTGGCGTGAGCAACCTGAATCCACAATCCAAATGTTCTCCTTTCTCAAGCACGTAACCTACATAGAAGCACAATACGTCGATGACTCAATACTGGGGTTAGTCAAAAGGCATTTAGTTATCCAGTACTGAGTCACACGACGTGCAGTAGGAAAAACACGCGAAAGCTGAGATAAAACAGCAAATTTATGAGTCAAAGTTTGAGGTTTTTTATCCATAACTACTGACCTATAAGGTGTTACTTGTGTTGCACAAAAATCAGTAGCACCAGAGGTAGAAACAGAAGGTCCGGAAGGTAAACTTTGAATGTTTTTGACTCATAATAGCAGGTTGCATGTTCCTGGCATTTGGTTTAATATGTGCAGCAAATTTTGCATGAAAGTTATGAGATATAGCAATCATTCTTTCCCTTTTCTGTTGTTTAGCTAGTCTATAACAAAAATCTATGACATGACCATCTTTACCACAGTAGGTACAATGAAATTTAACTTTGTGTTCATGTCTAGATGATCAAGCAATATTTTTATTTGAAACCGAATGAGACAACACTCTTGTAGATTTGAAAACCACTTCTTTTTGTTTAGCAATTGTTTGAATAAAATCACTTCCTAATGACTTTACAATTTTAGGTGGATTTTCCTTAGCATGAGCATGAGAATCAAAACCTAAACCAGTTTTATCTTTGCAAGACTTGGAAGAATTCAACAGCAAGTTTAGGTTCTTATTCCCATTACAAAATCGATCTAATGTCCTATGCATGTTATCAAGTTCATTGGAAAAATCATGGCAATTTTCACATGAAGTTTCTCCTTTTAATTTGCAATTGGAACAATATTTAACTTCATGAGAACGTAAAGCATTATTCAATATTGAGATTTCATTCATAGCATCTTTTAGTTTCTTATCATGATCATCACAACTAGAACAATGCAAATCAATTGTAGATCAAGAAGCATCTTTTAAGTTTCCAATGTCAAGTGCAGCAAGCTTTTTGTTCTTTTCAATTTCAAGTTCAAGTCTATCTAGAGTGGAGGAGTGTGCAGTTCTTAGTGTGGACAATTGTTCATAGATTAAATCACATGAGGGACAAGAATCATCACTAGGAATCAAGGTTTTCAAACGGTTGATTTTAGATTCTAGTGATTCAATTTTAGCAGCATTATCCCTAAGCTTTTTGTCCTTTTTCTTAACAGTAATAGTTGCACGAGAAATTGCATCACACATTTCATTACAGGTAGAACATACCTCATCATCATCACTGTTGTGTTCTGCATCCTCCTAACTAGTTCTTGATCTTGTTTTGCCCGCCATGAAGCATAAGTTGGCCAAATCATCTTCATCTTCGTCACTTCCAAGGTACACGTCGCTTGAGCCAAGTTCCTGGAGTGCGAAGATAAAACTGTTCACCAGTTGGCGACCTGTAAAGCCCTTCTCTTATTATTATTATTTGTTGAGGAATGCTTCGTCCTTGATTGTTTTTCTTCTCGGGAAGTAGAACCTGAAAGGTTAGGGCATTCTGTACGAAAGTGTACTGTCTTACCACATTCAAAGCATCGTTGAGGTCCAGAGCTTCCTCTCCTTCTAGTTCTCACATTTTGCAATGCTTTTGAAAACCTCGTAGAGATAAGTGCTAGCTCCTCCTATGGAAATTCCTCAATCTGCTCCAGGGTTAGTGAGGACAATAAAGCAAGAGTATTGCAAGATGATGATTGGCCGGAGCTAGGCATATCAGGTTGTGAGACTAATGCAATAGACTTATTTGGGTTCTTACGTGATAAGATGTCAATTTCATGAGTTTTGAGTTTAGAGTAATGCACATGTAAAGTAAGTGTACTCATGAGAGTAGATTCACGGATAGATGTAACTTTCATCTCCCAGATTGACATGTCTAATGCACTAAGAAGTTGCCTAGCATTTTCAGCATCAAAAAAATTAACGTTGACACTACGCAAGTTACTGAGAATTTTGTTAAAGCGAGCAAAGATTTTATCAATGGACACACCGGGTTGTATCTCGAAGCGCATGTATTCTTTCTTGAACATGTCTTGCCTTACCTCCTTGATCGTGTTGGATCCTTCGTGATAGTCACAAAGTGCTCTCCATACATCGTATGCCGATCAGAGATGTGCAACGCGGTCAAAGTCGCTCTGAGTGAGTCCTTGGATGATCAAGTTTTGGGCTTTGCTGTTGTTGTTAACGTCCCGTAGGTTTGTAGTCATAACTTGATCGTTTGGTGGCACTTTGTAAGGCTTTTACACCTTGCGTCTGGATGAAAGCCTCCATGCGTGCCTTCGAAACCTGAAAATCAATACTAGTAAACACACAAGGTTTGGTAGAGTATTTCTCCATGATGATTAGTTAAAAACACGTGCAAATCATAATGATTGGAGCACTTTGGCTCTGATACCAATTGTAGGATCGAAGAGCACGTGAGAAGCTACCAGAGGGGGGGTGAATGGTAGATTTAAAAATCTTACGCAGCGGAAACAATTAAATCCCAACCCCTTCGGCAGAAAAACGATCTGTTAGAGAAATCGTGTGTGAAACTAATCTAAACGTGTTTCACCGTGACAAAAGTGATATATATCATAGAGAATCAAGTCAAGAAGAAAACACAAGAAGAATCACTCAAATCCGTCGAGAGAAACTCAAGTTATGATCGAAAGATCGAACAAAGGTCAATGTGTCCTACCCGAGAAAAACAGTTCTGGAACGCTGCAAAGAAACTCGTGTAGATCAGAGACCACAAATCCAATGACTGTGAAATTTTGACAGATGATATATAATCAAGTTGTGAAGACAACCCAAAAATAATCACATAAATGGATCTGTAAAACTCGAGTTATGATAAAACCACCTACAAAAGGTAGTGCTATCCAGAAACTCGACGAGTAAAACTTGTCTGGAACAAGTCGGATGAACAAGGCACAAAAGTTCCTTCAAACTACGAATTTTATTCAATAGAACACAAGAGTAACATCCCCCAAAGTCGTCCACCATGAGCTCTGGCCTTCCTTGCTTATATAACCAGCCCTTTGGCAAACCCAATCTCAACTAGGACTCTAATCCTACTCAAACCATGAATCAAAACTTTCCATAACTGCTTAGGACTCTTCTATTTGTAGATAGAAGCAATCTTAAGACTTCCAAGCACCTTAGAAACGTACCCCACATTCCTAAAACAACTCAAATTCGTGACCCACACAAAATCCTATCATAACCAAATCAAATCTTTCCATATTTGAGTCAAACCCGACTCAGCCGCAGCCTGAGTCCATAACCTAGTCGGTTGGACCTTTTCGACCAATTCTTTACGTCCACATCTCTTTATTACGCCTCGGAACCATGTAGACACATCCATGAACTCCTTGCACACATGCAAACATCTTCCAATGACATCCACGATTCCTTCATATGCATTGTTCTTGATTCAAACATGCTGCGCAACCTCCCGATCAACTCAACCAAAAATCCTCCCGAACTTGGTTGTTGAACCTCATCTTCTCCCTAAGACTAGTTCAATGGATTCTGTCACCAGCCATGTCTTGAACTAAAGAAACACCTGCACGTGAATAAACAACCAATTTGTATGAGTTCAAGTCCGCGTCTTCACTCAAGTCAGTTCCGAAGACAACACCTTGCGTGAGCACCTCACATAAGCATGTTGCAAAGCATATCAAAACGATATCAGCCATATCAACCAAAACGCACCAAACTTAGCAAATGAATACTAAGAAATCTTTCTAAGAATATAAAGCAAGTTTGAAACATTGCAAGATAAAAACAGGAACATTGCGATCAAGCTCCGAACCTAGCCAAAGCTAACCGGAGCTTGAGCCGGAGCTTACCAAAGCTAGTACAACCAAGCACCGGAGCTTACCAAAGCTAGTACAACCTAGCGCCGGAGCTTATCAAAACTAGTCGGAACTAGTCATCCCAAAAGTCAGAGTTAGAAAAACATGTCGGAGCTAACCAACATAAGTCGGACCTAGCAAAACATATCGGAGCTTAAAAAAGACATGCCGGAGCTATCAAAAATATGCTGGAGCTAAAGACAAAGCTCACCAGAGCTAGCCAAAAATATGTAGGATCTAGACAAAGAAAGTGGGACCTATTGTCGGACCTTGCAGAAGCTCGGAGCTAGAGTCGAACCTTGCTAAAAAGATGTTATGGCAGCATTCAAAAGTTTTATTGTCAAAGCTAATGTATTCAGCACACATAGGTCTCACACTTGGATTATTGCCATGCAAGAAGAGTTAGAAAATTTTGAAAGAAATAATGTTTATATACTTGTACCTCCACCTCAAGGTCACACTTTAATTTGAACTAAATGGGTGTTCAAAAATAAATAATTTAATTTGAACTAAATGGGTGTTCAAAAATAAATAAAGTGAGGATGGGGTTGTGGTCAGGAATAAGGCTAGGTTGGTTTTTCAAGGTTTCACACAAGTTGAAAGTCTAGATTTTACTGAAACTTTTGCTCCTGTTTCTAGATTAGAAGCCATAAGAATTTTGTTAGCTTTTGCTGCATCTAAAGGGTTCAAGTTATATCAAGATTACGTTAAAAGTGCTTTTCTTATTGGCTACATAGGTGAGGAGGTTTATGTCAAGCAACCACCTGGTTTTGAAAATCCAAATTTTCCTAGTCATGTTTACAAACTGTCCAAAGCCTTGTACGGTCTCAAACAAGCCCCTAGAACATGGTATGATAGGTTAAAAACATTCTTACTTGAAAAGAGGTTTACCATGAGCAAGGTTGATAAAACTCTTTTTGTGCATCAAACGAAGTATACAAGAGACCTTCTTAAGTGCTTCAACATGGACAAAAGCAAGCCTCTTCAGACACCAATGGGAACAACGACAACACTTGAACTTGATGAAGATGGTGACCTGATCGATCAAAAAGAATATAGAAGTATGATTGAATCACTTTTGTACCTCATGGCATCAAGACCGGACATACAATTCAGAGTATGTATTTGTGCACGATTTCAATCTTCTCCACGTGCTTTACATCGTCAAGCCGCCAAAAGAACTCTCAGGTATTTACACAAAACTCAAGAATTTAACATTTTTCTTCCTTCTTTCTCAATCGGTACTTTGAAAGCTTTTTTAGATGCTGATTTTGGGGGTTGTAGGATTGATAGGAAAAGTACATTGGATGCTTGTCATTTTCTTGGTAATTCGCTTGTTGCTTGGTCCTCTAGAAAACAAAATTTAGTTGCACAATCCACATCCGAATCTGAATATGTAGCTGCTGCTGGCACTTGCTCACAAATTCCTTGGTTTGTTCGAACACTTAAGGACTATGGGGTTGATTTAGATAGTGTTCCGCTGTTTTGTGATAACACTAGCGCCATTTGCATTGCTAAAAACCCCGTGCAACATTCCAGAACAAAGCATATTTACATTAGGTATCACTGTCTCCGTGATAATTTTGAAAAAGGAAACATTGTGTTTCACCATGTCGATATCGAACAACAATTGGCTGATATTTTCACAAAACCTTTAGATTTCACCCATTTTTGTTACATTCGTTGTGAAATAGGGGTTATGCATCCTCATGGCTTAAATTGAGGGGGAGTTTTGAAACTTGGGAAGTCTTTGTGTGAATCTGAATTTAAAATAATATGAGCATAGTATTTCATACATATATGACTTTGTGATTCCTTTTACATGCTGAAAGTTCATACTACATTACTCTTGTTATACATTTTGTAGTTTTTGACATGACTAGTAATTGGAATAATTATTTACACTAAATATGGTCATGATCAAACTTACTTGCCATTTTAAAGTTATTGCATGCTCACAAGTGCTTTTAATCATGAAGAATTAATCAAGTAATAAACTCACATGTTGAGTTTTTATGTTCAAATGAAAAAATAAGAAAAGATCAAGAGAATATGTATGAATCACACTTCTTCTTTTGAGATTTCTTATCTTCTTGTGTATGACAAAAACCATGTCCTTAAGCTTCTGATTGTCAAAAGACATATACTTGGCTTTGTTGGTTAGAATAAGGCTGATACGGCATATAATCTCTTACAAATGTCATAAGATGAATTATGTTCCTTAAAAGAAAATAAAAATGCAGCAGCAAGTGTCATGCTTTCAGGTTTTAAAATAATTATGTTTGTGAGATCATGACTTGCTTAAATTAAAAAATGACATTTGATCCCTTGCATGGCTTACACTACTTTATGTATCTCATTGATGTGATAGTGTAAGTTAATTGATAGTATGACTTGGATGAGCTTTATTTTATATGTATATGTTATAATAAGCTCATAATAATTGAAATTTCTCTTTTGAACCTTGCTGAATATATTGTCAAATGGGGAGAGATATGTATATTGATTTTCAAAAAGGGGGAGGAAATTGTTTTCAAAACTTTTCATTTGAATAAGCCAAGTTCGGATTCTAGGTGGTGTTGCCAATACATTCATCAAGGGGGAGATTGTGAGACCTATGTGTGCTTAATACATTGGCTATTTCGATAAAAGTTTTGAATATTGCTAAAACATTCTTTTCATCAAGGTCTGAATCTAGGTTCGAGCTCTGACAATATGTCCGACATGGTTTGAGTAGCTCTGGCAAGGTCCAATATGTTTTGGGTAGCTCCGGCAAGGTCCGACAATAGGGCCAACATTTTTTGGGTAGCTCCGGCAAGGTTCGATAATAGGTATGACATGTTTTGGGTGGCTCCGGCAAGGTTTAACGATAGATCCAGCATGTTTTGACTAGGTCCAGTTAGCTTTGACTAGGTCCAGTGCAAGGTCCGGTTAGCTTTGGCTAGGTCCAGCGCAAGGTCCAATTAGCTTTGGCAAGGTCCGGTGCAAGATCCCACTGATTCTACTTTAACTTGCAATGTTTCAAACTTGCTTTACGCTTATGGTAAGGTTTGCTTAGTATTCATTTGCTATGTTTTTGGTGCATTTTGGTGGTTAAGGCTGGTATTATCTTGCAATGGTTTGTAACATGCTTATGTGAGGTGCTCATGTAAGGTGTTGTGTTTTTTGGACTAACGTGAGTCAATTCAAGGTCTTGTGCTTGTAAGAATTGGTTGTTTGTTCATGTGAAGGTATTGCTTGAGGTCAAGACATGGCTGGTGACAGGATCCATTGAACTAGTCTTCGGTAAAGGATGAGGTTCAACAACCAATTTCGAGAGGAATTGTGGTTGAGTTGATCAGGAGGTCATGCAACATGTTTGCGTCAAGAACAATACATGTGAAGGTATCGTGGACGTTGTTGGAAGGTGTTTGCAGGTGTGCAAGGAGTGCATGGATGTTGAAACATAGTTCCAATGTGTGATAAAGAGAAGTGGACATAAAGAATTGGTCGGAAAGGTCCAACCAGTTGGACTATGGACTCAGGTTGCGGGTGAGTAGGTTTTGATTCAATTATGGAAAGATTTGAGTTGGTTATGATAGGATTACATGGTGAGCTTGAAGTTGAGTTGTTTTAGAAATGTGGGATACAATCCTAAGATGTTTGGAAGTCTTAAGATTGCTTCTATCTGCGTATGGAAGAGTCTTGACCAGTTGTGGAAAGTTTCGGTTGAAACGGAGTAGGACTAGAGTCCTAGTTAGGATTGGGTTTACATAGAGCTGGTTATATAAGCAAGGTAGGCCAGAGCTCGTGCATAGACGACTTTGGGGCTATTACTCTTGTTTTCTATTGAATAAAGATCATAGTCTTAGAGGAGCTTTTGTGCCTTGTTCGTCCGACTTGTTTCGGACAAGTTTTACTCGTTGAGTTTCTGCACAGCACTACATTGCGTCGATGTTTTATCATAACACGAGTTTTAAAGATCCAATTCATGTGATTCTTTTTGGATTGTGTTCACAACTTGATTATCTACCATCTGTGAAGATTTAATTGTCATTGGATTTGTGTTTGCTGATCTACACGAGTTTCTTTGCAGTGTTGCAGATCTATTTTTACTCGGGTAGAACAAATTGACCTTTGTTCGATCTTTTGATCATAACTTTAGTTTTTCTTGACGGTTTTTCGTGATTCTTGTTGTCATGTATTAGTGACTTGATTTTCTATAATATCTCACTTTTGTCACGGTTGAACATGTTTGGATTAGTTGCACATATGGTTTCTTAATGGACTGATTTTCTGCTCAGGGATTTTAGTTGCTTCCGCTGAAAAAGTTTAAATCTACCATTCACCCCCTCTAGTAGCTTTTCACGTGCTCTTCGATCCTACACAAAGATAACTAAAAGGAGGAAGAAAAACAAATGGAAATGAGGGCAACCATGAGAATGAGTTAAAAAAAAATCACAAAAAGGAGGTTAAAGTTTTTTTGATCAAAAGTTATTTTCAAATTAGGTCAAATGCACAAAGTGTGTTCACTAAAGTATTTCCTCTAAAAGCTCAAATAAAGAGGTGAAAACCAATTAGTGTATACAAGTGATAAAGAAAGAAAATATAATTGAGTGTATATGATGATCAAATAAATAGAATTTAAACTCAAGTAATTTACACTTTATCAATATATGTCATGTCATGCAAGGTATTGTAAATTTGGTCCAGAGATGATGCATTTTGTATAAAGTTTACACTTTATCAATATATGTCATGTCATGCAAGGGTTTGATATCATTTACCCACACTATTTTTTTTATATTTAAGTGACCTTGTGATATCACGTCTTGTGGTGGTTTTAAGCATTGGTTTCACTTCCATGAGTTGCACATCACCTTTCCATGAGGATTATTTGGAGTAAGTTTTTCGGTCTCCTAGTTCAAAACATAATGGGAAAGGAGTATGCTCAAGCAACTTAAGTGTTCAATCATATCCCTCTTGGATATTGGAACATGTCAACAACCAAGTGATCAAGTGAGATTATATCTTCAAGAAATCCAATACCAAGGACAAGGATGACTCATGATAGACGCAGTGCAACTTCGACTCCATTACTGCTATCAAGAAGACATCAATCACTACTACATGGTCGAAGAGAAGATTATTTAGGATCGAAGAGCACGTGAAAAGCTACCAGAGGGGGGTGAATGGTAGATTAAAACTTTTTCAGTGGAAGCAATGAAAACCCCTTGGCAGAAAAACGATCTGTGAAATAAATCTTGTGTGAGACTAATCTAAACGTGTTTCACCGTGACAAAAGTGATAGATATCATATAGAATCAAGTCACGAAGACGACACAATAAGAATCACTCAAATTCGTCGAGATACACTCAAGTTACGATCGAAAGATCGAACAAAGGTCAATCTGTTCTACCGAGTAAAAAATAGTTTTGCAATACTACAAAGAAACTCGTGTAGATCAAAAACCGCAAATCCAATGACCGTGAAATTTTGACATATGATAGATAATCAAGTTGTTAAGACAAATTAAAAAGCATCACGTAAATTGGAAAGAAAAGTAATGCTGTGCAGAAAAGTAGTGTTGTGCAGAGAACTCGACGAGAAAAACTTGTCTGGAACAAGTCGGACGAACAAGGCACAAAAGTTCCTTTAAACTATGATCTTTATTCACAAAAGGAACAGCCCAAAACTCGTGCACCACGAGCTTTGGCCTCCCTTGCTTATATAACCAGTCCTTACGCCAACCCAAACCTAGCTAGGACTCTAATCCTACTTAGTTCACAAATCTAAACTTTCCATAACTGCTCAAGACTCTTCTATACGCAGATATAAACAATCATAAGACTTCCAAACACCTTAGGAACGTATCCCACATTCCTAAAACAAATAAAATTCGTGACCCACATGAAATCATATCATAACCAACTCAAATCTTTCCATATTTGAGTCAAACCCGACTCAGCCGCAACCTGAGTCCATAACCTAGTCGGTTGGACCTTTCCGACCAATTCTTTACGTCCACATCTCTTCATCACGCCTCGGAACCATGTAGCCACGTCCATACACTCTTTGCACACGTGCAAACATCTTCCAATGACATCCACGATACCTTCATATGCATTTTTCTTGATTCAAACATGTTGCGCAACCTACCGATCGACTCAACCCCAATTCCTCCCGAACATGGTTGTTGAACCTCATCTTCTCCCTAAGACAAGTTCAATGGATCCTGTCACCAGCCATGTCTTGAACTCAAGCAACACCTGCACATGAATAAACAACCAATACTTCCGAGCACAAGTCCTCAACTTGACTATCGTTAGTTCTGAAACTACGACATCTTATGTGAGCACTTAACATAAGCATGTTGCAAACCATAGCAAAATGATATCAACCATAACCACCAAAACACACCACAAACTTAGTAAAATAAAACTGAGCAATCTTTCCAACAATGTAAAGCAAGTTCGAAACATTTCAAAGTAAAAGCAGGAACATTGCGATCAAGCTCTGAATCTTGCCAAAGCTAACCAGAGCTTGAGACAGAGCTTACCAAAGCTAGTACAACCTAACACCGGAGCTTACTAAAAATAGTACAACCTAGCGCCGGAGCTTACCAAAGCTAGTACAACCTAGCGCTGGAGCTAGAAAAATATGCCGGAGCTATCAAAGACATGCCGGAGCTAAAGACAAAGCTCACCAAAGCTACCCAAAACATGTTGGACCATGGCAAAGCAAGTCGGACCTATTGTCGGACCTTGCAGAAGCTCGGAGCTAGAGTCGGACCTTGCTAAAAAGGGTGTTTTGACAGAAGTTTAGAACTTATATTATCAAAGCCAATGTATTCAGTACAAGCCAATGTATTCAACACACATAGGTCTCACAGATTAAGTGAACATTATAAGTGACAACTCTAGTAACCCTGAACCCCTTTACTTGGTGATGTTCTATCATCAAGCTAACTTAGTTAGTTGATTTTTCACCCGTAAATTGTTTCGTGACTCAACAGGTGCAGCAGGAACTTGGGTGCAGAAATAAATAGGTCAAATAGAATGTGTGCAAGTTGGCAAAGGTTAAGGTTGTGTAGTATATTTCCCACCAATTCTCGCTTCCTTGGTTAAACTTCAATTTTTCAACCTTGGTCAAGATATGAAAAGTGCATTCCTTATCCGACACTTCTCATGACCTAGTTAATTCAAGCATTGTGAAAGTGAGATAATGGTTACCATGTTTGAATCATCATACATATGTTATTGACTACCTAAGATAATTCAACCTAAGAGAGCTTGGCCTAGTGGTTAAGTACTCTGAGTAGCACTACTCAGGTCCTGAGTTTGATTCCCTGCGGAAGCGAATTCCAGACCAAATTTCATGGTATTAAATGCAGGTACTCTACAGAGGAAGTCATGTGTGTTGGATTTGAGGTGCACTTACGAAAAATGTGAAGGGATGAACGTGCCGTAATATTAGCTTATGAAGTCCGGTCCACAGTCGTGTGCTTAGCCATCCAGTTATCGTCGCCTTGTTCTAGACAATAGGTTGTGGGTGTCTGCATTTGTACTCACATGTAATAAATTGGCCATAACCTCCTCAGAGGGGAAGGTCGGGACATTACCCATCATCTAAAAAAAAGATAATTCAACCTTGGTCAAGATATTCAAGTATGTTATGTCACAGTAAAGTGATGTGATTGTTGACTACCTAGTTGAGAAAACCAATCTATACGGGTTAATATTTCATTGTTTAATCTCGTAAACTACCTTGATTCATGATTGAAAGATACTACACTAAGCTTTAAGGACTCTGTTGCACAAAGCAAGAGTCGAGAGCAGCTGCACTAGTGTTTAAAATAGTCAAGATGCTCAAGTGAGTTGAAAAACAAAAGTTGATTCTTCGAGTACAAGACTGGAACAGTAAAGTTGATTCCTCGAATGGTCTAATCTCTATGACCTTTTGAACCTCGACGCGTTGGATGTCTCTCTATTACGTTGCTTCACATTGTAAGTCCTTAAAAAACTAGGTTCTTCAAGACATATACTCAATATAAGTGTTATATGTAACAAATTAGCATTTTGCGTGTAGGCACCAGCAACAACATACTCGTCATAAAAAGGGAAACCCGTCTCCTGCATATCTTGACCCGCAAATACCAGCAAGATCTTATCTTCAAATGTCGAGCGGTCGAAAAGATATTGTTCAATATTTTGCCAAGGCAATGAAACACTACAATTATAAGGAGCTCCTAGTCATACCGTTTAACCTGAGTAACAATTGGTTAACTATAGCAATTTCTACAAAGTACGATCGAGTCTGGTATTGTGACACTTCAAGGCCGAGAGATGAAAAAACTGGCGAGCAAACAACCCGTAATTTGGATGATATCTATTCCATTATTGACGAGTAAGTTCCTTCACTTTAGTTTCTGACTGTTTTGTAATTGCACAATAATTTTACATTAACTGTGAACATTTTTGTTTAGTGCTTTTAGACAAGTAGAAGGAAAACACAGACAACTTAAACATCATACTGCATTCGACCTTCCACAACAAGCTTCGGGCAACACATGCGGCTTCCATGTCTGCTTACACATGGTTTTATTTGGAGAGAAGCCGAACTGCAATGTATGTGTAAGTGCAGGACTACAAATGTGCCTTCAGGAATGCTGAAGGTCGTAGCCTCAAGCACATTAGAGACATACTATGCAGGTTCATCATTTCTGAGATCATTAATCCAAACAGAGAATTTCATTACAAACTACAAGATTAGATGATAGTTATTTTTTGTGTAATTAGTTACTTGTTAAGCAGGATGAACAGGAGAATTCTTTGTGTAATAGTTACTTGGTATATAAGCAGGAGGAACAGGGGCATTCTTTGTGTAAATAGTTACTTGGTAACCACGATTGACACTTTGTTAAAATTTGATTGGTCAACGTGTGTGATCTATATTTGGTTATACATATGTTTCTATATGTGTATGTTGCTGACACTGGTAATACGCCTGCCAAATTCTGGCTAGCTCCAGGATGCAGCCGGTAACTAGGATAATTAGGGGTGGAGGACACCTAATAGAAGACGAGCGTCTAACAGGGCAGGTCTCCTTGTTAGTGTTGCAGTGACCCTATCGGTAATCAATCCATGACTCGCTGTAACAAAGCACGTCTCGGATTATGTAAATAAAGAAGACCCGCTTCCTTAAAGCTCGTCTCAGATAAGTCAAAAAATCCATGACGTGCTTGTCTCGCATGTATGTCGATCGGAGACGCGTCTGCCGACCATCTCTGATGACTCCGTGAAGCTCATCAGATATTACTCAAAGAAAGGAGACGCGCTATCTTTGATCTTGTCTCACACTTATGTGCTGATCGGTGAAGCGCCTGGTGCTCGTCTTGAATGACTACGTAATGCGAGATGCGACGTCAGAGACGTGTTGTTTGTTTGTCCGCGTTCTTAGTGCGGGCTCGACTCGGATGAGCGTTTCTCACGTAGTGAGTGGGGACTTTGAAGTGGATACATTGGTTTGGGTTGGTGCTTGGGGGGTGGGGGGGTGGGGGGGGATACTAAGACTGGGCTATCATAGCTGGGCGCTGGGGCTGGGCTTGCCTTCGTCGAGAGCGCGTGGGAACTCATCTCCACCGTTTACATGTATTGAGTATACGCGAGAGCGATATTGAAACTGTATGGACAATATACGATGTAGATCCTTGGTTAGATTTGCATAGTCTATCATACTAGCGTCTGAAGAAATTGAAGTGTCAACACGCACAATGAGCATCACTCCCTCACATTCGTTCCCTGTGAACTTTACCACGTAGTTTCCCCGTGAACAACGTCTCCACTCTCCAATGGCGCTCGGCAATTTTCATGGTCTGAAACTGAGCTAGCTTCAAAAATAAGAAACTCTGTTCGTAAGGAAATGTTTATATATTCAGGTAACTATAGTATCTCTCGGGGTTGTTAAATGATTAGACAACATCAACATCTTTGGTGTGGGCACACGTTATCTGAGGAGTGCACGTCTAGTTGACCTGTTGTGACATGAAATGATATTAGTCAGAGGCGGCATACGTTAGTTTCTACAACTAGACAATCCTTGGGTTCCTCCAATTCACTTCTCTACCACCGTACCTCCAATAATTTGTCTCATCATGCTGCCTTTCCTCCGTGTCTTCCTTGGGCTCCTCTCCCTGCACGCGGCATCATGCTGCGCCGCAATGGACACGGTGTCACTGGGCAATGGGATCGCCGGCAGCGACAGGCTTGTCTCAAACGACAAAAAGTTCGCTCTCGGTTTCTTCAAGAGGGATAGTAAGTCACCCCACATTTATCTTGGCATCTGATTCCACAAGGTCCCTATGATAACTCCAGTTTGGTCTGCGAATGGTGAAAGCCCAGTCACGGACCCCTCCTCACCCGAGCTCTCAAACTCCCGTGATGGGAACCTTGCAATCTTAGATAAGGCCACTAAGAAAGTCATATGGTCTACCCATGCCAATGTCACAACAACCAACGCCATAGCTATGCTAATGAACAATGGAAACTTTGTCCTACAGAGTTCCTCAAACTCATCCAACATCTTCTGGCAGAGCTTTGACAACCCGACTGATACCCTTTTTGCCGGCGCAAAGCTCTGCTGGGACAGGACTACCGGTCTCAACCGCCGCCTTGTTTCCAGAAAGAATCTCATCGATCAGGCTCCTGTTTTGTATACTCTGGGGATAGGACATGACGGGACTGGTCATCTCTGGTGGAACTCAACCGTGGAATTCTGGAACAGCGGAGAATGGAAGGGCCGGTACTTCAACCAATTACTCAAGATGATAGGCTCCACACCAGTAATTGCTATTTCAATGTCATGTGTCGAACTTACTCGAAGTGGTACTGAGCCTTTACGAGGTCCTTGCTATCTGTGACAAAGTTAAACATGACATGTCCTATGTAAGCTGCAACATCTATCCTTTTATCCTTCTTTTGTTTTGTGACTAATTTATCAAATTCTTTTTTTTCATGTGCTTGTACTCTTCTGAGTCTCGATCCACCTTAACGTCGAATAGTGTCCTTGCTATCCGTGTAGGGTCAAGGATACCTGTCTTGCATTTTTTTATTATACATGCATTGCATCCTATTGAAGAAGTCAAGAATTGTTGTAATCTCATAAAATGTGTATGCATATAGTAAGAAAAGCAAATACAAAATACAAGAGGCACTTACAAGCACTAGATGAGTAGCAGGGATT
This sequence comes from Tuctoria greenei, assembly GCA_036927565.1. Taxonomy (NCBI): domain Eukaryota; kingdom Viridiplantae; phylum Streptophyta; class Magnoliopsida; order Poales; family Poaceae; genus Tuctoria; species Tuctoria greenei. The sequence continues at coordinate 176,457,508 of JAYESD010000004.1, read as the reverse complement.
TCGAGCATGCCTCGATGGAAAAGGCTATGTAGATCTTCAAAGAAAAGAGCTTGTTTATCTGCTACAGTGCTCAGAATGATTCTTTTGGCACATGAAATGTGACGTAAGAAAGATCATATTGTGTGCTGGCAGTGATGTACCACTCGTGCATTCTTTTGAGTGGTACAGGTTGTTTGCTAAGTTGTATTGATGTCATGAATGGCTTCCCATTCTTATATTCAGGAGGAACATCCTCAAGCTTGTATATTGGACCTTCTAGTTTAACTAAAGCCGTTCGCTGATTATACATGACACCATCTTCTTCCCACTTCTCAATATCTTCTAATGTCGGCTCATGTAAAGAACGATATGCACTCGATTTTCTAATATTTTCCTTCATATTTTCCAAATATATTGACACTTTTTTGGAATGTTTCTTATTTTTGTATGAGCTAACTTTCATAGGTACTGATGACCGAGGAGTAGTCGTCGGATGTTGGACATTGGCTTGTTGTTGAACCTGTTTGTTCAATTGATTGCTCTTTACTACCAGTAGTTTGCTCTAGTACTACTTCAAGTTGTTGCTCAACTGGTTACTCTTTACTAACAACAGCTTGCTCTGATACTGCTTCAAGCTGTTTTTCAACTGGTTCCTCTTGGTTATCTTTACTAGCAAGGTTACTATCATCCTTGCTGATACATAGCGGGAGTGGATCTTTCTGTACTAGGAGTGGATCTTCTTGTACTTTCGCCTTAGAAGACGGTGTTGCAGTATTTTCAGATGTGACGGGGCTAGAAATTGGCTCATCGTCCAACATGATATCGCATCGATGCCAAAGGATTAATTGGTTGACAGCCTTCCCCAGAGTTCTGATCCTCTCATGTATGATGTGGTCTACTTCATAATCTTCATAATCATTATCAATGATCTGAAGAACTTGCACCACAGCATAATACAACGAAAGTGAATTGCCCTTGAAGTCACAATCAGGCTTTGCCATATCAATGGCAACCTATTTGGTTTTGTTCCCTGCTTTGCCGATTGGGACAAGAAGATGACAAGATCTTTTGTTAACAATATCATCGACAGCGAACTTATGGGTTGACCCTGAGCCTCGCACAGAACCTACAATGCTAGGGTAGGTAGTTGGAGATACCAAATGCTCCTTTGGCACGGGAACCATTGTTGTATCTGGTGCCACTAATTGTCCCGATTGTGTAAGTTCTTCCATTATTTCTTGCACATTTTCCTTGACCTTTTGAGCAATCGTTTCACCTAGTGTTTTCTTTAACTTCCCATGTATTGTATATGTCTCTTTATCTTTCGAGAAACCATCTAGACAGGACATCTGAGAAGAGATTGCTCAAAACCCGTCCATTGTATTCAGGGTTTCCTAGGATAGCAGTAAGTTGGTCATTCTCCCTCTTCGGCCTGAAGAGACCCTTATGTTGCTTTTCAATTACTTCTTTAATTTTTTGCTCTTATTCTTTCACAGAGTCGGGCTTTTCATGTTTGCCCTCGCTAGTCAAACCTGACCAAGCAAAGATCTACCGCTGAGTTCTCTCATCGCAGCCTTCTAACGGATGAGGATTGCCCTTACGGTAATTTCCTCTAATATCCTATTCCATTTAACAACTTTGGGGGCATATCCGGTAGACCCCAAGCAATGATGGTATTTGTTCTTTTTGGCAAGCTCTGACCTAGTTGCACTTAGGGCTTTTGCATCAGGTGTGGTCTTTTGACGAACAAATTCTTGCCACTGAGCTTGTGTGATTTTTCCCACCTTCCTAAGGCTAGGGACCTTATCGGCCTTAACGTAAGCATTTGTTTCACTCTTCCAGCTATGGAACTTTTTGCCACAAGAGACCAATGTTGCTTTCTTTACAGCTTCTTCCGTGCCTTTTGGGAACTTGAATTGTTTCTTTATCCTCTCTCACAATCCATTCTTGTTCTCCTCAAGTAATTTTCTCCAATTATCTGTTGTGATCGGCACGAGCGCTCTAACAAGACAACTGCTTGCATTTTGGTACTTTGTAACTGAATCCAGTGGTTCTTGGGGAAGCCCGCTTGGACCGACCCATGTTATGTACATGATGCGGTTCAATGGACCCTTATTGGGAACTCGTTGACCTCATTTTTGCTTGAATGAACATGAGGATTCATCCATTGGAGAACCTTCTGCAGTTTTAGGAGCTGAAGTCACCTTGTTGTCTTCGCGATTAAGCTAGGTATAAAAGAATTATAAAACTTCATATACTTGACAACCAACATTAACTTGAACTGCTAAAGTTAAGATTCGTGATTCATAGCTCGTCAGCAGGATCATATTTTGGGACGAGATCCTCTGAAGTCTTTTTTAATTTTTATATTTGGAAAAGGATTCGATGGACTGTCAAAGGAGACTGAACTGTTGGATTCACTAAACTTCATATTGCCTTCTTCATTGTTACTACCAGCAACAGTCTTCTTAAGGCTTTCCATGCTAGAACTAATAAGACAAAAAATATGTCTCACTTAAATAAAAGCTACAAAAATAAATTCTCTCAAAAGTTTAAACTTCATTTTGAATGGCATATTCACAAGATTCAATCTACATGAACTGTACATGAAGTGTTGCATGAATGGTATATTAACTCTACATGATGTGTTGCATAAAAGAAAAAGATGAAAGCATTCTAGGGTTTGATAAGGCATTCTAGGGTTTAAGGCGACTAACCAAGGTGACTGACCAAGTTTCGTTCTAGGGTTTGAGGCGATTGACCAAGGCATTAGCTAGGCATGCATATTGCTTGTATCAAAGGACGATAAGAAAAGCTAGGGTGCAGCATCGGTGAGGACATGACTCGGCCGGGTTAGATATTGGTATTGCAAATGTAGAATGGGTACAAATTTTGATGTTCTGACCAACAGGGAAAAGTTTAATATTTATATTTTTTCAAAAAATAATCTTGACTGCAAGTTCTTAAGTGTGGCATAATGCATAAGTGTGACCTAATGCAATTTCAAATCATACATAATAATACATATAACCATTAGCAAGTCATTCAAATCATAAGTATGACCTAATGCAATTTGTCATGACAGTGGCGACAACTAGCACGTAAATCGAGATACAGTTTAAAATCAAAGTCCCTCAAATTGACACAAGTCGCGAGGTACGATGGCGAGGACCACACTCGGCCGACGGCAAGGGCGAGGAGGAAGGCGGCACTGCGACGGAGGAGGGAAGGATGCGGTAGCATACTTGGCGGCAAGGTCAAAGCTCAGTGGAGACGGCGAGGGCAACACTCGGCATACCTGGAAGGAAGGAAAGGAAGTGGCAAGGCGAAGCTCGGCAATGACGGCAAAGCTCGACGGCAAGGGCGAAGCTCGGCGGCGAGGGCGCCGATGACTTGACGGCAAACAAAATTTTGGCAGCCTGACGGCGTCTAAGTGATCTCGCCTGGGTTAGGTTTTTTCCAAGGAAGTTGAGCGCTATACATAGACGCCTATCTTCTTAGGCGGTTATTAAGTGCCAACTGCCTGAGCAGAGGACTTCTATCAAACGGTTATTAATTACCGACCCTCTCAGAAGATGTCTTTATCTCAGACAGTTAGTACGTAATAACTGCCTGAGATAAAGACTTCTCTCAGGCGGTTATTCATAACCAACCGCCTCAAAAGATCTGTATGTAGGCTTAATTAATATTCTTGATTAAAATGATGGGCCTTTTAAAAGCGCAAATTCCACTTTCTTGTAATATGCTTGAGTATTAATGGTTCCCATTAAATTTCACTTGGGAAAACCTTTGAAATTGGTCAGAACATAAAAAACAAATAACACTGGTTATTTGTCATTTTTCTATTCAATAGAACATTTTTGTCATCATACCAACGTCTATGATTTTTTCAGATTTTTATAATTTTTTGTAAATTAGAGTGTGTTCAAAATTTGAAGAATGCCTCATATGTATATGAGCATTTGATTAGAATGTTGGATAATTTTAATTTTGACATGTTGGAATTCTTTAAAAAAATTATCAAAATTCATACATGTATAAATAAGACAAATATGTTCATACAAACCAATTTCAGTGAAGGATCCCTTTTTTTAGGAGATACAAAAATTTGAATAATATGTGAGTATAAATTAATCTGATGTTTACTAAAACATTACAATGTTAGCTATACAAGTTTTAAATATTAGCTCGAGGTGGTAGATATTAATTTTTGAAGAATATTTAAAAAAGAATCATTGAATTTGGACTCAATTTGCAGAATCTATACATGTTTGAGTATTTATATTGGAATATAAATAAAAAGGAAGCAAGAGAAAAGAAAACTGAAGAACAGGCTCGGGCCATTATCACAGGCGGTTGTTTAGCAACAACCGCATGTGCAGCAAGTAAAACCGTCTAGAAAAATATACTGAGTCTAGGTTTTATTAATATTCTATATTCAAATAAGGGGCATTTTAAAAGCCCAAATTCCACTTTCTTGTAATATGATGGAGTATTAAAGGTTCCCATTAAATTTCACTTGGGAAAACCTTTGAAATTGGTCAAAACATAAAAAATAAATAACACTGGCTATTCGTCATTTTTCTATCTTGATGAATATAATAATTTTTTCATTTAGTTTTTCAATAGAACTTTTTAGTTATTATACCAACCTCTATGTTTTTTTTAGATTTTTTTAAATTTTTATGAATCAATGTGTGTTCAAAATTTGATGAATGCCTCATATGTATATGAGCATTTGATTAGAATGGTGGATAATTTGAATTTTGACATGTTGAAATGATTTAAAAAAATTAAAAAAATTCATACATGTATAAATAGGACAAATATGTTTATACAAACCAATGTCAGTGAAGGATCCATTTTTTTAGGAGATACAGAAATTTGAATAATATGTGAGTATAAATTATTTTGATATTACCAAAACATTACAATGTTAGCTATACAAGTTTTAAAATATTTGGTCGTGGTGGTAGATATTAATTTTTGAGGAATATAGAAAAATGAATCATCGAATTTGGACTCAATTTGCAGAATCTATACATGTTTGAGTATTTATATTGGAATCTAAATAGAAAAGAAGCAAGAGAAAAGAAAACTGAAGAACAGGCTCGGGCCACTATCACAGGCGTTGTTTAGCAACAACCGCCTGTGCAGTAGTTAAAAATTGCCTGAAAAAATTGTACTGAGTCTAGGCTTTATTAATATTCTTGATTAAAATGAGGGGCCTTTTAAAAGCCCAAATTCCACTTTCTTGTAATATGCTTGAGTATTAAACGTTTCCATTAAATTCACTTGGGAAAACCTTTGAAATTGGTCAAAACATAAAAAAAATAATATTGATTATTTTCATTTTTCTGTCTTGATGAATATAATGATTTTTTATTTAGTTTTTCAATGGAACTTTTTAGTCATCATACCAACCTCTATGATTTTTTTTTCAGATTTTTTTAAATTTTTTTGATTTATATTGTGTCATCAAAATTTGATGAATGCCTCGTATGTATATGAGCATTTGATTAGAATGATGGATAATTTGAATTTTGACATGTTGGAATGCTTAAAAAAAATTAACAAAATTCATACATGTATATATAAGACAAATATGTTCATACAAACACATTTTAGTGAAGGATCCCTTTTAGGAGATATAAAAAATTGAATAATATGTGTATAATTTAATTTTATATTTCCCAAAACATTACAATGTTAGCTATAGAAATTTTAAAATATTTGGTCCAGGTGGTAGATATCAATTTTTGAAGAATATAGAAAAAAGAATCATCAAATTTGGACTCAATTTGAAAATCTATACATGTTTGAGTATTTATATTGGAGTCTAAATAAAAAGAAAATGAAGAACAGGCTCGGGCCATTATCACAGGCGGTTGTTTAGCAACAACAGTATGTACTGAACTTAATTAATTTCTATCACAGGCAGTTTTTTCATTCAAATCCACCTGTGAAAGTGCACGCCTATATAAAAGGCCCCTCAGGGGCAACTCAGAAAACCTAACTCGAGAGATTTTCCATCGACATCGCCAGGCTGCCAAAATTTTCTATTGTGTGCGTGCCGGTCTTTTATTCATCAGTTGATCAATCTTCGAACAGAGAAAAGGTTAGAAGAGACTTCTTCTTCACTGTCATATATTCAGTTTTTTGTCCTATTTTCAGTTTCAGTTTTCACTGTCATGGCTCCAACTCGCCCCCCCCCCCTCCACTTTATGTATTTCAGAAGTAGATTTGAAGGATTAAAGATTGAAAGATGTAGTTAAGTCTCCTCTTGAGCTAATCCACAAATTTTGTAGAAAAAGAAGAAGATTTTAAGAATTAAAGGTTGAAGATGAATACAAGCACATCACAAGTTCGACTAAATGTTTCAATGAATAAGTCCAACTTCAGAAATCCATTATGGCCACTAGGAAGCTGAGAAAATTATGAAACAAATTTTCTTGCAACCCTTATGAATAGACCTACATGATACCAGTATTCACTCATTTGATACAGGCTGGTTATGTCTCTGTAAATTCATTTTAAAGAAGACTTTTAGGGAATATTTGTGGCCAAATTCTATAAATGTTACACATATTCTTTTATTGAAGCATGGACCATCGAGCGTGGCATGTATAACATGCAAAGACCCGATTCTATATACATTCAAAATGTTGCAAATTTTATTGAAGCATCCAAAAGATATGCGAAGATGCAAAAGATAGATGACATATTATGTCCATGTATCGACTGCAAAAATAAGATTGCTTGGATAGATACTATTGTAATCCAATCTCATTTGGTGAAAAGAGGTTTCAAAAAAAAACTACACAATATGGACAGAGCATGGTGAGTTAGATACACATGAAGTGGATAAAAATGATGAGAAAGGTTTAGATGATGATAATATTCACATCGATGATGGTAGTGACAATCAAGATGGTGATGATGATGATGAGTTCAATTGTGAGGAGATGTTGTGTCACATTGAACTATATGTATTGACTTCTACGGTAGCAAGTAAAGGTTTAAGTAAAATGGAGACATTACAGAATGCGGCGACAGAGCTTTTATATGATGAATCAAACGGTTTTGATAAAGAGTTTACTACATTTCGTGCAGTCCTAGAACTACTAAAGTTGAAAACCAGACACGAATGATCTGATTGTAGTTTCTTTGACCTTTTGAATCTTTTGGCAGAAATTCTCCAAATCAAAATAAACTGCCCGGAAGCACTTATAAAGCAAAGAAAATTCTTTGCCCGATGGCACTAGGTATGAAAAAAATACACGCTTGTGTGAACTATTGTATTCGGTATCGCAAAGAGCATGAGCACACAACTAGATGCCCCATCAGCGGTGTTAGTAGATACAAGAAGGACTACAATCACCAGTATGTTACCAATATGAAAAAGTCTTAGAAGAATAAGAAGTTTATTATTAGCCCTGAAGGTGACAATGACGATACTTCTGACGAAGCAGACGGGAAGAATAAGAGAAAATTCCTACTTTGGTGATGTGGTACTTTCCAATAATTGATCGCCTGAAGAGTTTGGTTCTCAAACCCTAGGAAAGCTAAAATTATGCATTGGCATTCCGAGCAGCTCAAGAAGAATGAAAAACATATTTGACACTCTGGTGATGCAACCCAATGGAATTTTTTTTTACATTTAGTATCCAGAATTTGCAAAGGAAATTAGAAATGTAAGGTTTGCCTTGGGTACAGACGGAATGAATCCGTTTGGTGAAAAAAGGAGCATACACAACACATGGCTCGTGGTCTTAACGATGTACAACCTACCGACGTGGTTGTGTCACAAAAGGAAATATATTTTGTTATTTGTTCTTATCCAAGGTCCGAAATAAACTCGGTATCAAAATTGATGTGTTCTTTGAACCTTTAAAGGAAGATATGGCAAAATTGTGGAATGAAGGGGTACGTACATGGGATGAGTACAAGCGGGAGTATTTCACACTAAGAGCAATGATATTCGTTACCGTGCATGGTTATCCCAAATTGCTTACATTATCGGGACAAATGAAAGGGAAGAAAGGTTGTGTAAGGTGCGTGGATAGAATTGGATTTATATACCTCACTTCATCCAGAAGACGGTGTACATGAGACATCAACGGTTCTTGAAAGATACACACAAGCATAGGAAGATGAAAGAACAATTTGATAACAAAATCGAAAAAGATACTACACCAAAACCTTAGAGTGGAAAACTTGTGTTCGAAATGGTCAAGAAGATTCATATTGCTTTTGGTAAGAGCAAAAAATGTAAAGGAACAAAGAGAAAGAGAAGTACATCTTCGGGTTATACAAGTGACATGGCTTTCAAGAAACAGTCAATTTTTTCAAGTATCTTCCGTATTGGAAGAACATGGAATTTTTCCATAGTATTGATTTGATGCACGTTACAAAGAATGTATTTGACAACATCATTGGGACCCTACTGGACAAGCCGAGGAAAACAAAAGATGAATTAAAATCGCGTATGGACCTAGCAAATCTTGATATGAGACTAGAGCTTCACCTAGTAGAAAAGGCAAACAGGAAGTATTACCTTCCCACAGCCAGCTACAACTTGACACTACAAGAGAAAAAGGCAATTTGCACATGCTTGCATGGGATCAAAGTGCTCACGAGTCATCCAATATCCGCAAACTAGTATCGATGAAAGAAATTTTTTTTATTCGGCTTTAATTCTCACGATTGTCACATGATGATGACAGCGCTCCTTGCCATTGCAATAAGGGTCATCAAACCTGAGCATATAAAAGTTGTCATCACACGTTTGTGTTACTTCTTCAATGCAGTATCACAAAAGGTGATAGCAAGTGAAGATTTAGACTATTTGAAAATATACATCGTTGAGACTATGTGCATGCTTCAGATGTGTTTCTCACTATACTTTTTTGATATGCAAGTACACCTAATCATACATCTTGTGGATCAGATAAAAGCATTGGGGCCACTATATTTACATCATATGTTTCCGTTGGAGAGATATTTAGGAGTATTAAAAGGTTATGTGCAGAACCGTGCTCACCCAGAGGGTTCAATTATGGAAGGATACACCACTGAAAAAGTGATTGAGGGTTGCGCTGATTACATCAAACATGGAAAACCGATAGGTGTGCCTATACCAGTACATGAGGGTAGACTACGTGGGAGAGGTAAAGTGGGTAAGAAAACTTTTATTGTTCAATATTACAATAATGTACATTGTGCACATTTTGGTGTACTGCAACAGCTGGCAATAGCTAAGTCATACATCATGGAACACCGAATTGAGCTCCGCGAAAAAAACCAAGACCGCACAGAGGACTGGATCATGAAAGAGCACAGAAGATGTTTCACTGAATGGTTACTAGACAAAAAAAACCATGCGGAAACTCTATAGAAGAGGCAACAATGAAGAAGTTAGCTTTTGTCCCATCTGCTTTGGTGGCATCATGGCAAGCATATGATGTCAATGGTTACACATTTTACGCCAAGGAAAAATACGGTAAGAATGTTGCACAAAATAGTGGTGTTCGTATAGAGGCTTATGATCCACAAGGGCAGAAGACCACATACTTCAGGTTCATTTAGGAAATATGGAAACTCAATTATGGCGAAAGAGTGGTAATTCCCGTATTTAAGTGCCAATGGGTCAAATATTCTGATGGTGTGAAAGTGGACAACTACGGGCTGACACTGGTAGACATGAAAAAGGTGGGTTATAAAGATGACCCGTGGGTTCTCGCCGGTCGTGTTGCACAAGTTTTTTATGTACAAGATCCAGAAATTGAGAAGATGCACGTAGTTGTTTCCGAAAAGAAAAATATTGTTGGGGTTGAGAATGTGGGAGATAATGAAGAGGAATATAATCAGTATGAAGAGATGTACGTTTTCACCAAACTAGAAAACATCAAGCGTGTAGAGAGAAGCATTAAAAAGGATTTGAAACCCTATATGCGAGAAGATGTGAATGCTGAAAAAAATGTATGATATATATTGTATATATTTGTATCCTGTGAAATCAACTTAGAACAATGCTCCATTTCAGCTTTAGATAGCATGTTTCGAACATTATTAAATTCATCTTCCGCAGAGAAGACTAATTTGAACAAGTGATCCTTTTCGGCTTGACTATAATATTTATCACCTTCACCTATTCCATAAGTTTCAAATTGTATGTGTATATAAATTTCTTCTGACCTATGATGCTGATGGCTTGCCTTCCAACAGTTGGGTTCCAAACAACATCTAGAAGCACAACTCTTGAAGCTCCTGTCAAGCTAATCCCTTCACAGCAAGCTGTTGTAGATGCAAGTAACACTTGGGACTCATCATTTGGATTGTTAAAAGCTTCAATTGAAATCTGACAATACCTTGGAAGGATTTCCCCATCCATTTGAAGGCTTGTTTGGATAGGAGTGGATCCACTTCAATCTAAGTGGATTGAGGTGGATTGAGGAGAAAATTAGTTCATTTTACACTCCAATCCAATACAATTCAATAAAATTAGATTAAGTACACCCAAACAAGCCCTGACGAATTTCTTTCTCTTCTCTCCATTTCAAAAACTTACAAAGATGCTACTTTATCAGTTTTAATGGCTGAATATATTGACTAAAAATCAGTACCATCTCTCTTAGTACTTCACACAAGCAACAAAGCGAAAACTTCAATCACAAATCTCGTTTTTACAATTTTCATAGGAATTTGACCTTAATCTTACAAGCATGGATTTATCAATAAGTGAAGCTTCCTCATTAGACACGTTAATGACAGTTACAAGCGAATGGTGTGTCGAAGATAACAGAATCTCAACAGGACTGAAGACAAATACATCCTGCATATGAGTGGCAATGTCCAGGTTAGACGGCGTGAAGCTATGACAGCAACCTTCCACAACATGAAAAGTGATGCCAAGGTTATGCTTGCAACAACCAAGGCATGTTATTAGGGCATAACACTTGTTCGGGCATCATGGTTATGTTTGCCCCAACAAGTGTTATGCCCTTACAACATGTCTTGGTTGATGCAAGCATAACCTTAGCATCACTTTTCATGTTGTTGAAGGCATCCATCATAGCTTCACATTGTCTAACCTGGACATTGCCACTCATATGCAGGGTCTCTTTGTCTTTAGTCCAATTCAGATTTCATTAGTTTTAGCACACCCTTCGCTTATAACTACCATTAACATGTATGATAAGAAAGCTTCACTTATTGATAAATCTATGCTTGAAAGACTAAGGTCAAATCCCTATGAAAGGTAAAAACAAGATTTGTGATTGAAGTTGTTCACTTCCTCGCTTGTGTGAAGCACTAAGAGGGAAGGTACTGGTTTTTAGTCAATATATTTAGGCATTAAAACTAATAAAGGAGCACCTTCCTAGGTTTTTCATATGGACAAAGCGCCGCGCCGCGCCGCCATCTCCACACCTCACCACCGCGCCCAAGCACCGCCGCCGCCCTCTCCACCATCAACGTGTGCCATCCTCTACGGTCGCGATCCCCTCATCGCCGTTAGGGTTTCCCGGCCGCGTCAACCTTCGTGGTGTCATTCCGTGCATCGTCGACTTCGTTCACGCGCTTTGCTTCGTTGCGATGGCTCGCGACAGGAAGAACAAGGGCAAGGCCATCGCGGAGCCCGCCGCGAAGAAGCAGAAGCTATCCAAGGAGGAGAAGAAGGCCTTGATGGCCGCTCGCGCCGCCGAGGAGCGTGAGCGCGGCCGTGGGGGTTCGCTGAGGATTCGCGAGGCCCGTCCAAGGCCGCCTCCCGTGGTCGACGACTCCGACGCCGAAGAGGAGCTGGTTGAGCCGCTTGTCCGCCGGCGCTCAGCCCGGACACGGGGAGGTCAGTCCCCGGCCGTCCCTCGTCCAAGACCGACGGCCGCTGACCGTCGCGAAGTTAGGGAAGCTCAGAGGGACATCTACGAGATGGACACGGCCGTCCGTGTCGGTGAGGGAGTCCGGTTGACGGACTATAGAAAGATGAAGGCGAAGCAACTCCGGAAGCTCAGATGGAGTGTATTGCTAGAGGAGTGGTACCCACAGCGCCGGGAAGCCTTGGTGGATAGTCGGTTCTGGACGGTCACGCAGGCGTCTCTCTACGAGACCTACAGACGCCGTGGCCACAAGCTCTTTCAGCACAACTACCTGGACTGGGGGCAGCTTGCAGTGGCAGCACAGACTGAGGTCCGCCCTTTCTTTGAAAGATACAGAGGTTTGGTGCAGCTGCTATCTTATGAGAGAAGTGCCTATGTGGAAGAGTGGGTCCGTGTCTTCTACGCGACCCTGTACATCTCAGAGGGCAGGAGGTCGATTGCCTTCATGTTCAACGGTCAGCGCTACCACCTCACAAGGCAGACCTTGGGACATATTCTTGAGTTGGACCTGCACGACACCTGCGTGCACGAGAAGGTCTATGGGCAGGCAGATCCACCGAGGAGGCCACTTACTGGAGGGGTAGCACCACAGCTGGACGAGATCCGCTCTTTGTTTGGCCCCTCGTTCTCTCCAGACCAGCCGAGAGTTCCAGCTCTCCTGACCCCAGCTGCGCGTATTGTGCACCTCGCCTTGCGCCGCACGCTCCTGCCGAGGTCAGGTTACTTGGAGGGGTTCACGAGCCTGCAGCAGACCCTCCTGTTCTACATAATGAACGGGATGGATTTTGATATCGTGGACATACTCCTCTGTGAGATGGAAGACGTAATCACGGATGGGATTGGCATGATGAGGCAGATGGTCTACGGGCACTGGATCAGTTACATTTGCTCTATGGTGGTGCCTGAGGGACATACAGCACAAGCCCGGCTAGCTGACGAGAGTGTGACTCGCTTTAGTCACTATCGTGCCTCTGCTCCTGGAGACCGTCGCCTTGGTCGTCCAGTTGAGCGCCAGGTTCGGGCCCGTCTGTCAGAGGAAGACTGGTCCGACCTAGAGCGGGAGGACGAGAGGCTTGCTGAGGCTGAGGCTCAGGGGGAGGACTTGCAGCATGTCTGGTCCGAGAGCGACACAGACGAGAGTGTCGAGGAGTACTTCCCTCCGCCTCCACCTTCACCGAGGCAGCACGACGCCGAGGCAGGAGGATCAGCTGCTCCGCCACCGACACCACCTCCTGTGTCCGAGGCGCAGGTGACGCAGCCGTCTGAGCTGACGTCGCTTCTCCAGCAGATGATCGAGCAGCAGCGCCAGGACAGGCTCGCTGCTGAGCAGGCCAGGGCAGAGCAGGCTGCTCACCTGGCACAGCTGCAGCGGCAGCAGTAGGAGCTCCAGCTGGAGATCGCCCGTCAGAGGCGAGAGGATACGGACCGGTTCACCAACCTGGTAGATCAGATGCACCGCCGTACCCTCGACCAGCAGCAGCAGACCCAGCAGGCCATGATGGGGATCCTAGGGTTGATCACCAACCTTTACACTCAGACCGGGATCGCCCTTCCTCCACAGCAGCCTGGACTGGGACTGGCTCCAGGTGTTGCTCAGGTGCCTACTTCTCCTATACCTTCAATCAGTATGTCACCACTTCTGGCATCCAGCGCACCGATTCACTCACCACTGCCGGCGACGATCTTGTTCCAGCAGACACCGGCGTCCGTGGTGAGCGCTCCACTTCCTCTAGCTCCACCGGCACCTCCAGTACCGGCTTCCTCTCCTCCAGCACCGGCAGCGGACCCTCCAGCTCCCGCCGCCCCGGCAGCTCCTACGACCGGCGACTCCAGCTCCGACGACTGCGACGGTTCCCAGTTCGTCCTCGCGCCCAGCTCTCAGGGTCTATAGGTGTTCTGATCCCTTTTTGGTGTCTTGATGCCAAAGGGGGAGAAGATGTAGAAGAGTCAGGGGGAGTGGTAGTCTCAGGGGGAGTATAGAGGGAGTGTGTGTGTGTGTTTATCCTTTGTATTCATGCTTGAGTACTCTTTTGTAATTTTAAATTAAGCACTCTTTCACTTGTCTCATTTGTTTATGATTTTAATCAATTGAGCTTTTCGCACCACAATTTTCTTTTGCGTTCTACAAGCTTAATGTGTCCTATGCTGTATTCATTGCATATATACTTGAGTATTATCATCAAATTCATTATTATTGCGCTTTAAATTATTGTGTTGTCATCAATCACCAAAAAGGGGGAGATTGAAAGCATCTAGGCCCCATGAGGTACGGTTTCGGTGATTAATGACAACCATTCGATATTACTAATGAATTTGTGAATGCAAGGTCTCAATAACACTCAATCAAACGAAATCAAAATTACATTGGAGACCCATATAAAATCAATGAATGAGATCAAATCAAATCGTATGAAGACAAGAAGTTAAAGCTCTAACTTGATATCACTCAATACTTGAAGACAATCAAAACAACATTTCAAACAAGTGTCAAAGAGGTCACAAGTTCAAATTCCAAAAGAACAACTCAAAACAACTCGAAGTCAACAAGTTGAACACACCGGATCATCCGATGGTCCTTGAGTTGACACACATCGGTCAAGTTGGTTCAACTGAAGAAGAAGACCTCAGACAAATGCACTCACCGGATCATCCGATGTGAGTGGCTCAGTGACATCGGTCCATCATCACAGATTGCAATACCATTGGACCGAGTGAAGCACAGGATCATCCGATGTGCAGACTTACACACATCGGTCGATCACTCCAGTAAGCCTCAAGATCAAGCAAAATTCTGGAGGAAGAGCCACCGGATCATCCGATGAGAAGACAGATCAACATCGGTCTAACAATGGTCATATCTGACACAGTGACATCAGCTAATTTGGCTTTGACCGATGTTAACTGAAGGGAAGACATCGGATCATCCGGTGTTCGCAGAGAAGTGATGTCAGCCTACTTTTCCAACGGCTATCTCGTGGAGGCTGGCTATTTATACCCCTTCAACCTGTCAAATCGACAAGACTTGAAGCCCAGACATACTCTACACATCCTAGAGCATTCAAGCAATAGAGCTACCACTTTCACATCATTTGTTCATCATTTGTACACCAAGAGATAGGCTAGAACTAGCTAGAGATAGTGCTTGGGTGCCTCCATTCTTGGTGATTGGAGTCTCTAGTGTAGTGAGAGCCCAAAGGGAGTGACCCTTGGTGTGTGCAACTTTCGGAGCTTGCCAAGAGGATTGTGGAAGCCCGGAGGATCCCAAAAGTGTACAAGGCTTGAGCTCCACCTTGCCGAGGTTGGCGAACGGAGAAGAATAGTGAAGAAGCCCCTTGTCTCGGTGACTTGGGAGTGGCAAAACCCTTCGGTGGGTGCCACAACGTGGATGTAGGAAGATCCTTGTGATCTTACCGAACCACGGGATAAACTCCGTGTCCCTTGAGCGTTTGCATCCCTCTCCCTTTTACTCTTATGCAATCTTCATTCCGCAACTTTAATTTACATTGATTGCATAGTTTAATTGCATAGGGAATTGGGCTTGAGGTTGTTAGTTCTTAATCGTTTTAAAATTTGAAAGAAAGCCCAATTCACCCCCCCCCCCCTCTTGGGCATTTCGATCCTTACAATGACATATTATGTCCATGTATCGACTGTGAAAATAAGATTGCTTGGACGGATACTATAGTAATCCAATCTCATTTGGTGAAAAGGGGTTTCAAAGAAACTACAAAATATGGACAGAGCATGGTGAGTTAGGTACACATGATGTGGATAAAGATGATGAGAGAGGTTCAAATGATGATAATGTTCATATCGATGATGGTAGTGACAATCAAGCTGGTGATGATGATGATGAGTTCGATTGTAAGGAGATTTTGCATCACATTGAACCATATGTATTGACTTCTATGGGAGCAAGCAAATGTTTAAGTAAAATGGAGACATTGCAGAATGCGGCGACGGAGCTTTTATATGCTGAATCAAATGGTTGTGATAAAGAATTTACTGCATTGCGTGCTGTCTTAGAACTACTAAAGTTGAAAGCTACGCACAGATGGTCCGATTGTAGTTTCTCTTATCTTTTGAATCTTCTGGTAGAAATTCTTCCAAATCCAAATAAACTGCCCAGAAGCACTTATAAAGCGAAGAAACTTCTTTGCCCGATGGCACTAGGTGTGAAAAAAATGCACGCTTGTGTGAACCATTGTATTTTGTATCGCAAAGAGCATGAGCTCGCAACTAGATGCCCCATTTGTGGTGTCAGTAGATATAAGAAGGACTACAATCACCAGTATGTTACCAACATGAAAATGACTCAGAAGAATAAGAAGTTTATTATTGGTCCTGAAGGTGATGATGATGATACTTCTGGCGATGCAGACGGGAAGAGTAAGAGCAAAATTCCTGCCTTGGTGATGTGGTACCTTCCGGTAATTGATCGCATGAAGCGTCTGTTCTCAAAACCTAGGGAGGCTGAACTTATGCGTTGGCATTCCGAGCAATGCAAGAAGAATGAAAAACATATAGGACACCCTGTTGATGCAACGCAGTGGAAAAATTTTGATATTCAGTATCCAGAATTTGCGAAGGAAATCAGAAATGTGAGGTTTGCCTTGGGTACAGACGGAATGAATCCGTTTGGTGAAAAATGGAGCATACACAGCACATGGCCCGTTGTCTTAACGATGTACAACCTACCGACGTGGTTGTGTCAAAAAAGGAAATATATCTTGTTATCTGTTCTTATCCAGGGTCCGAAACAACCCAGCATAGAAATTGATGTGTTCTTGGAATCTTTAATGGAAGATATGGTGAAATTGTGGAATGAAGGGGTACGTACATGGGATGAGTACAAGCGGGAGTATTTCACGCTAAGAGCAATGATATTCGTTACCGTGCATGATTATCCCAGGCAGTTTACATTATAGGGACAAATGAAAGGGAAGAAAGGTTGCGTTAGGTGCGTGGATAGAACTGGATGTCTATACCTCACTTCATCCAGAAAGACGGTGTACATGAGACACCGATGGTTCTTGACAGATACACACAAGTATAGGAAGATGAAAGAACAATTTGATAACAAAATCGAAAAAGATACTGCACCAAAACCTTACATTGGAAAACTTGTGTTTGAAATGGTCAAGAACATTCATATTGCTTTTGGTAAGGGCAAAAAAAAGTAAAGGAATTAAGAGAAACAAAAGTACATCTTCGAATGATACAACTGACATGGCTTTCAAGAAACAATCAATTTTTTTCATGTATCTTCTGTATTGGAAGAATCTGGAATTTTTCCATAGTATTGATTTGATGCACATTACAAAGAATGTATTTGACAGCATCATTGGGACCTTGCTGGACATGCCGAGGAAAATAAAGGACGGATTAAATTCACGTATGGACCTAGTAAATCTTGATTTGAGACCAGAGCTTCATCCAGTAGAAAAGGCGAACGGGAAGCATTACCTTCCCCCAGCCAGCTACAACTTGATGCTAGAAGAGAAAAAAGCAATTTGCAAATGCTTGCGTGGGATCAAAGTGCCCACGAGTTTCTCATCCAATATCTGCAAACTAGTCTCGATGAAAGACTTGTCTTTATTCGGTTATAATTCTCACGACTATCACATGATGATGACAGTTTTCCTTGCCATTGCAATAAGAGTCATCAAACCTGAGCATATAAAAGTTGTCATCACACGTTTATGTTACTTATTCAATGCAGTATCGCAAAAGGTGATAGCACGTGAAGAATTAGACTATCTAAAAACATACATCGTCGAGATAGTGTGCAAGCTTGAGATGTGTTTCCCACCATCCTTTTTTGATATGCAAGTACACCTAATCATACATCTTGTTGATCAGATAAAAGCATTGGGGTCACTATATTTACATCATATGTTTTCATTGGAGAGATATTTAGGTGTATTAAAAGGTTATGTGATGAATCGTGCTCACCCAGAGGGTTCAATTATGGAAGGATACACCACTGAAGAAGTGATTGAGGGTTGCGCTGATTACATCAAAGATGGAAAATAGATAGGTCTGCCTATACCGGTACATGAGGGTAGACTACGTGGGAGAGGCAAAGTGGGTAAGAAAACTTTTATCGTTCAAGATTACAAGAATGTACACCGTGCACATTTTGGTGTACTACAACAGCTCATAATAGCTGAGTCGTACATCGAGGAACACCAAATTGAGCTTCGTGATAAAAACCAAGACCGCACAGAGGACTGGATCATGAAAGAGCACATAAGATGTTTCACTGAATGGTCAATGGACCAAAATATACCATACGGAAACACTATAGAAGAGGCAACAATGAAGAAGTTAGCTTTTGGCCCATCTGCTTTGGTGACATCATGGCAAGCATATGACATCAATGGTTACACATTTTACACTAAAGAAAAAGACGGTAAGAGTGTTGCACAAAATAGTGGTGTTCGTATTGAGGCTTATGATTCACAGTGGGCAGAAGACCACATACTTCGGGTTCATAGAGGAAATATGGGGACTCGATTATGGCGAAAGAATGGTAATGCCCGTATTTAAGTGCTAATGGGTCAAACATCCTGATGGTGTGAAAGTGGACAATTACGGGCTGACACTGGTAGACTTGAATAAAGTGGGTTATAAAGATGACCTGTGGGTTCTTGCCGATAATGTTGCACAAGTTTTTTATGTTCAAGATCCAGAAACTGAGAAGATGCACGTACTTGTTTCTGGAAAGCAAAATATTGTTGGGGTTGAGAATGTGGGAGATAATGAAGAGGATTATAATTAGTATGAAGAGATGTACCTTTTTACCGAACCAGTAAACATCAAGCGCGTAGAGAGAAGCATTAAAAAAAAATTTGAAACCCTATACGCGAGAAGATGTCAGCTAGAAAAAATGTATATAGCAATGCGAGATGATATATATTGTATATATTTATATCTTCTGAAATCAACTTAGAACAATGTTCTATTTCAGCTTTAGATAGCATGTTTCGAACATTATTAAATTCAGCTTCTGTTTCGAGCTCCTGACAAGCTAATCCCTTCACAGCAAGCTCTTGTAGATACAAGTAACACCCGAGACTCATCATTTGGATTGTTAAAAGCTTCAATTGAAGTCTGACGATACTTCCCGTCCATTTGAGGGCTTGTTTGGATAGGAGTACACCCAAACAAGCCCTGCAAGATTTCTTTCTCTTCTCTCCATTTTGATAACTTACGAAGATGCTACTTTATCAGTTCTAATGACTGAATATATTGACTACAAATCAGTACCATCTCTATTAGTGTTCTACACAAGCGACGAAACGTACAACTTCAATCACAAATCTTGTTTTTACCATTTTCATAGGAATTTGACCTTAATCTTTCAAGCATAGATTTATTAATAATTGAAGCTTCTTCATCAGACATGTTAATAGCAGTTACAAGGGAAGGGTGTATCAAAGCTAACAAAATCTCAATGGGACTGAAGACAAAGAGATGTTGCATATGAGTGATAATGTTCAGGTTAGACAACATGAAGCTATGATGACAACCTTCACGCTGTTTAACCTGGATATTGCCACTCATATGCAGGATCTCTTTATCTTCAGTCTGATTCAGAATTCGTTAGCTTTGACACATCCTTCACTTATAACTGCCATTAACATGTGTGATAAGGAAGCTTCACTTATTTGATAATTCTATGCTTGAAAGATTAAGGTTAAATACCTATGAAAGTGTAAAAAAAATATTTGTGATTGAAGTTGTTCGCTTACTCGCTTGTGTGAAGCGCTAAGAAAGTGAGTACTGATTTTTAGTCAATATATTTAGGCATTAAAACTGAGAAAGGAGCATCTTCCTAAGTTTTCAAATAGACATGAGGGAAATAAATCGTTCAAATGGATGGGAAAATCCTTCCAAGGATCGTCAGGCTTCAAATTGATGTTTTCAACAATTCAAATGATGAGCCACGGGTGTTACTTGCATCTACAATAGCTTGCTGTGCAGGGATTAGCTTGACAGGAGCTTAGCAGCATCAGAGGCGATTGGTAAGTAAAACTCGCTTGAGATAAACATCATCTCAGGCGATTATTAAGTACCAACCGCCTGTGAAAGATTTAAAAACCGCCTATGAAAAACTGACGCCTATATAAAGACCCCGAGGAGGCACGCCTCTTCCCAGTCCCACATCGCGCCACGAGTTACCTAAGTAAATTCGCATAGTTTCCTTACTATGCATTGCATGCTACCTTTTTCTTAGTATATTTTCATAAGCTGCCAGTTTGGTGTGTTGGTATATGGATTGTGTCCTTATGCATTTGTGTACATATGCGTTTGGACTCAATAATTTGGAAGTTTGGTCTTTGAGATAATGATATCTCGGGCGTGTAGCCTATTGAAGGAGGAGCGCTTGGCATGGCGCAAGAACCATCCCCATGTATGTACATATGGCACACCGGTCGCATGGTTGTATATACATATGTATCTGTAATGGACTGATGAACTTAACTGTAGTTTGTTTTTCCGTCTTGTTTGTTTTTGGTATTTTTAATTTCTCTGCGTAGGGTTTCTCTGCGAAGCCTAAATCGGGAGATTTGTTAAAGTCCCAGTGCATCGTCTCGGGTAAAGAAGGGGTAAGTCATGAAGAACAAGCACAATATGAGTTTAACCATCATCCTCCTATTAATAAATTTCTTTTGCGGACTGAATGGGAAGATGGTTACTACCCCCTGACAATCTCCTTCTCTGACTACTGTCCTTTGGTGCCTCTAAGATGCGCCTTTCCAAGTGGGTTCTTCCACCCAAATGTCCATCGTTCGGGAGCACTCTGCATCGGAATTCTTGATCAAGAGACTGTAAGATAGACCTATTTTGCTCATGTAGTTATTACTTAATTGTTGTCGAACTTATTTGAACTGGTTTCTTATATTACTTAAATTATATTTCATAGGGGTGGTGCAGTGCTTTTACAATCAAAACTATACTACTTGAAGTTCAGCGTTTGCTGTATCAGCCAAATGTGCCCGATGTTGAAAATGATTGCTATAATCTACTTATCAAGGTTAGATGACACTTTGACTTAGTGACCAATGTAGGTTATTCATTCCTCCTTCGACATTTGTTAATTTAAATAATGTCAATATTTTCAAGATCCAGCGGAATATAAGAGACGTGTTCGGTAGCAAGCAGGACGGTACAATTTAGATTGATCGATGGGAGCTTCATCGTCGATTTACAATGAATGTAGCATGATTTTTGTTTTCTACTTGACAGGGCGCTTCATCGTCGTTGTTTGCAGCTGTTACAGAGAGAGGCTCACTTAAACTTATGCTCAATGTGTAAAGATTTTATCTTTGAACAATTGTAAAGCCTCTAATGGTGTATTATCACAATTAAGCCAGCCTCACTGGTGATCGAGCATTTCCTATAATGCATTACTGTACTAGTATCCGCTCATCTGTGTTTTTTCCTGATACAATTTTCCCTGCAACGACTACATACGGTTGTGATAATTGCAACAACTACATCCCTGTAGTTTCAATGAACACCGCTTGTTATAATTGAACAACTACATACGGTTCTTACACAATGAACGCCGGTGAAAATACATGATCTTCTCAGGCCGTTGTTAATTAAGAACCGCCTGTAGAGTTCATTACATTACAGGCAGTTCTTAATCAATAACCGCCTGAGAAGATCATGTATTTACATAGGCGGTTGTTTCTTAAAATCCACATAAGATGTTAATTTATTGCAGGCGGTTCTTAAGTATTAACCGCCTGAGAAGATCGAGTATTTACCCAGGCGGTTGTTTTTTAAAATCCGCCTGTGTTGTTCTTTCATCACAGGCGGTTATTATATCATTCGTCATCACAGTCGCATATTTTTAAGGACCGCCTGTGTTTGAAAAATTTAGGCGCCTGTAAAAATGCTTTTTGTAGTAGTGCACACGAAATCCTATCATAACCAACTCAAAACATTCTATATTTTAGTCAAACACGACTCAGCCGCAGCCTGAGTCCATAACCTAGTCAGTTGGACCTTTCCGACCAATTCTTTACGTCCACATCCTTCATCACGCCTTGGAACCATGTAGCCACATCCATGCACTCCTTGCACACGTGCAAACGTCTTCCAACAACGTCCACGATACCTTCATATGCATTGTTCTTGATTCAAACTTGTTGTGCAACCTCCCGATCAACTCAACCCCAATTCCTCCCAAACTTGGTTGTTGAACCTCATCTTCTCCCTAAGACTAATTCAATGGATCCTGTCACCATCCATGTCTTGAGCTCAAGCAATACCTGCACATGACTAAACAACCAATACTTCCAAGCACAAGTCCTCGACTTGACTCTCGTTAGTTCTAAAACTACAACATCTTATGTGAGCACTTCACATAAGCATGTTGCAAACCATAGCAAAATGATATCAACCATAACCATCAAAACACACCACAAACTTAGTAAAATAAAACTAAGCTATCTTCCCAACAATGTAAAGCAAATTCGAAATATTTCACAGTAAAAGCAGGAACATTGCGATCAAGCTCCGAATCTTGCCAAAGCTAACTAGAGCTTGAGCCGGAGCTTACCAAAGCTAGTACAATCTAGCGTCGGAGCTTACCAAAACTAGTACAACTAGTGCTGGAGCTTACCTAAGCTAGTAAAACCTAGCACTGGAGCTAGAAAAACATGTCGGATCCATCAAAGACAAGCCGGAGCTAAAGACAAAGCTCACTGGAGCTATCCAAAAACATGTTGGACCGTGACAAAGCAAGTCGGACCTATTGTAGGACCTTGCAGAAGCTCGAAGCTAGAGTCAGACATTGCTAAAAAGGGTGTTTTGACAGAAGTTTAGAACTTATATTATCAAAGCCAATGTATTCAGTACAAGCCAATGTATTCAGCACACATAGGTCTCACAGATTAAGTGAACATTATAAGTGACAACTCTAGTAACCTTGAACCCCTTTACTTGGTGATGTTCTATCATCAAGCTAACTTAGTTAGTTGATTATTCACGCAGAAATAGTTTCGTGACTCAACAGTTGCAGCAGGAACTTGGGTGTAGAAATAAATAGGTCAAATAGAATGTGTGCAAGTTGGCAAAGGTTAAGGTTGTGTAGTATATTTCCCACCAATTCTCGCTTCCTTGGTTAAACTTCAATTTTTCAACCCTGGTCAAGATATGAAAAGTGCATTCCTTATCCGACACTTCTCACGACCTAGTTAATTCAAACGTTGTGAAAGTGACATAATGGTTACCATGTTTGAATCATCATACATATTTTTGCTCAGATCACAAAAATGAATGCAACGTACCTTATGGATTGTTTTCAGTGGGATTGCATTGTGTTTGCATAACATCATCCGATTTGTAATGTATGATGATACATGA
Organism: Tuctoria greenei; assembly: GCA_036927565.1. Classification (NCBI taxonomy): domain Eukaryota; kingdom Viridiplantae; phylum Streptophyta; class Magnoliopsida; order Poales; family Poaceae; genus Tuctoria; species Tuctoria greenei. The sequence continues at coordinate 176,434,268 of JAYESD010000004.1, read as the reverse complement.
GTCATAATTATTTTGAGCAAGAATGTGTACCTCCATTCAAGTACCTAAGCAATGTCTGATAATCTTTATTGTTTATAACTCTTGCCATCAGCACCCTACATGATATAGTTTCGTTGGGTAGTACCGGGGAAACCAATTACTCAATCAACCTTGTAGTCCAACTAGGAGTTGAACCTTCAACCTTGATTTGGATAGGTTCAATTAATTGTGGTTGTGAAAATGCTACTACTCTTGATTCATGAGGTTCGCTCCAAATTGTTTAACCTCAATACACACCTTGATCCTCTATGTTCGCAAGATTATCATTTTGATTTCGAGCTTGCGAAACTCCTTGACTCGTATTGTATGGTTACATTGACCTGTCCATAAACCTTGTAGTTGTCATGCTTTTAGTGACTTTGCTATTTTGACCACATAAGAAGCTTAAATTGTTACTACTGTTATGTCACAGTAAAGTGATGCGATTGTTGACTACCTAATTGAGAAAACCAATCTGTATGGGTTAATATTTCATTGTTTAATCTCGTAAACAACCTTGATTCATGATTGAAAGATACTACACTAAGCTTTAAGGACTCAGTTACACAAAGCAAGAGTCGAGAGCAGCTGCACTAGTGTTTAAAATAGTCAAGATGCTCAAGAGAGTTGAACAACAAAAGTTGATTCTTCAAGTACAAGAATGGAACAGTAAATTCTTCATCAGAGGAATGTCAAAAATTAGGAAGCCAAATGTTAGAGAACCTTATGTGCTTCTACCCTGAAAATGGTTACATCATTTCAACATCAAGAAGAAGATATCAACACAACGACGTAATTTCGCATTCGAAATGACGCTAACTTTATTGTGATCTCATTCACACCGAACATCCAAATCAAATTTGCAATAATAATACTCATGTCACAGAAGATGGAAGGTGCGGACTACATGATAATCTTGACTAACCAAACAGTCAAGAAAACCACATGAGAGGGTGAGAAGTTTCACCGGTACATTTACTTGGAGTTGTTAGCATCGTATCACCGCTAACCTACTTTACCCTTTCTCTTTTCCAACAGAATCTTGGGGCGAGATCATTTAAGGGGGGAGGGGCCTAAAAGCCCCAAAACCATTATGTTCACTTTAGCTAAGAGAATTAAAAGGAGGAAGAAAAAGAAATGGAAAAGAGGACAGACGTGAGAATGAGTTAAAACAAATCACAAAAAGGAGGTTCAAATTTTTTGAATCAAAAGTTATTTTCAAATTAGGTCAATTGCACAAGGTGTGTTCACAAAAATATTTCCTATAAAAGATTGAATAAAGATGTGAAAAAAAATAGGGAAAAACAATTGTAATGGAAGAAAATAGAAATGAGGGTATATGATGATTCACTACAAGAAACAGGAAATAGGCAGTTGGGTATCTTGGAGCCGTCTGGGCCGACGGATATAGTCGATTTAAGGCTATTGGTTTAGGCGTACCGACGAATATAGTTTATAACCGTGGGGCCAATTGAAAAAACTGATGGCTCTAATAGAGCCGTCGGTCCCACCGACTGAACCGATGCTTGTAGTAAAGCCGTCGGCCAGGAGGCCAACAGTCATATTGGTCGGTCCTGCTAGAGGATCGATTTCGCTCCCTCGTGACCCCTAAAACCCTGTTCGCTCCCGCGTGTCCCCGATCCGTGCCTCACGACGCCGCCTCCTCGCCGCCACCGCCTCATGCCGCCTCACGCCGCCTCCCCAGCTCGGAGCCCTGGCCCCATGCCGCCGCCGAGCCCTGCCGCCCGCCTCACGAGTCCCGGCCTCCCGAGCCACGCCGCCCCGGCCTACTGAGCCCCTTCGCCCCAGCCTCTCGAGCTCCGGCCTCCCGAGCCCCGCCACCCGAGCCCCGGCCTCCCATGCGCCGGCCTCCCGAGCCTCGCCGCCCGCCTCCCGAACCCCATCCTTTCGAGCCCTGGCTTGCCGAGCCCCAGCCTCCAAAGCCCCGCCGCCCGCCACTTGAGGCCCAACCTCCCGAGTCCGCCGCCCGCCTCCCGAGCCCCGGCCTCCTGAGTAGCGACGCCTCCCGACCAGTGACGCCTTCCGTCGGAGAGGTTAAGGTAATTTTGATTGTTATTGGTTAACTTTTCCTTTCCGTTGTTTACAGTAATTAATAATTCATTATGATGATTACTTGTTGATATTGTCACACTAATATGATTATGTAAGCTTGCACTGGTTAAATGTACATGCAAATTGAATGTATAAGCGAGTTAAATGTATATGCGAGTTGATATTGTCACACTAATATGTATGCGTCACTTATATATATATATATATATATATATATATATATATATATATATATGTCACACTAATATTCACACAATGCAAGTTGAATTAGCAATAGTTAATGTGTAAATGTAAGCTTCATTGTAATTTGATAATATAACTTGTACTAATTTAAGGTGTAATAATTGAACTTGTACATTATGTGATTTTGAATGTTTAGTTCAAAGATATTGTATGTTGATTAATGTATTATGGTGTAAGTACGTTAGTGCATGTTACGCCTCAACCCGACATGGCACAAATTAAATGTGTTCGTGTCCTAAAAGAGTATTCTAGTCATAACATATGCGTCAAGACGAGTACGGAGGCTTGTGGACGATGGACTCGGACTTGGAACTTTCAACTTAGACAAACTTTCCCCTCCCTCTCTTTTTCTTTTTTCTATCATAAATGACTGAATCATGAAAATGAGCAATGTAACCTATAGAAATTTGATTACCCGTTCCGAATAGGCATGTGAAGCGTACAGGTTCGGAATTGTCCCTTTTTGGACAGTCTGAGAGTGACCGAGGACATGCTTTTGATGAGATATAGGTACGGGGTCTGGATCCAGACGTGATTTCGATAGCATAACCCTGATGTTCTCTGCTGCACAATTTTTGGGCGTGCAGTGGAGAACAGCTGGGTTATGCTGCCGAAATTTCGTCCAGATTCAGACTCCATGTCTCGTCATTAGCACGTTTACTTGGTCACTCTTGGGTGGGTTTAGGACCTATCTGACTAATTTTAGGGGCCATCACATAACTTAAAAATAAACTAATGATGATTTGCCTGCTTTGAAGGTATAAGTTAAAAATGATTGACGATCGTAAGGCGATGTATGATGGTTGGAGTTCAACTGGTGCACACACTACGGAATGGGCTCGTATCGCGGATTTTTTTCATTAAGCAAGCCTTTGCTAGTGGTGCTCGCATTGCAGAGTGTCCGTGTAGCAAGTGTCATAATTGTCAATGTTGTATAAGTTTGAAATTGAGGTGCACCTTCGCAAGCATGGATTTATGCCCGACTACTTAGTGTGGCACGAGTATCGGGAGATGGATCATGAAAGTGAGTTCCACGAAAATGAGGATGAAGATTGCATGGATGAGATGTTAGCGAACGTTGCTAGAGAGTACGAAGAGAGGTCACTGCCGAAGAGGTGGAGATGTTTTACAAGCTTCTTGCCGACATAGATGAAAAAGTGTATGAGGGAGCGAAATTGACCGTTTTGCATGCGATGACATGACTTATGGCGATGAAGTCCAAGTTCAATTTTGCAAACAATTGCTATAGTGGTATCTTGAAACTGATTCATGATCTCCTTCCGTCGCATAAGATGCCAAAAGACATATACCATTCTAAGAAGATTTTGGCCGATTTGGGCATGAATTATTATGAGAATATTGGTGCGTGCAAGAATAATTGCATGGTGTTTTGGAAGGAACACAAGAACGATACTCATTATATGCATGGCAACGACTGCTGTGCAATCTGGGCTCCCGTGCAAGCATGCAATCCGCGAATCTCATTCGTGTGATGTACATCTAAGGGTGCCGTACTTTTTACACATAGATCCCTCCACCTGCTTGCGCACTTTTTACACATTTAGATGTAAAAGGTGCAATCACTCTTGGATGTCCATCAAACGGCTGAGATTCGTAGATTGCACGCTTGCACAGAAGTTCAGATTGCACAACAGTCATTGCCTGTATGCATTGCAAAACATCTAGATATGTGGAGGTTGTGAACGATGATGGAGAAGAAATAACTACAAAAGTACCAATCAAACAACTTCAGTACATGCCTATCACATCAAGGCTAAAACGGTTGTTTCTATCCAAAGAAACAGCGAAGCAGATGAGGTGGCATTCTGAAGGGAAACATGAGATCGATGACAAAGATATTATGACGCATCCTTCAGATGGCGAGGCTTGGCAAGCTCTAGATCGTTTTGATCTGGAGTTTGCACGAGATCCTAGAAATGTTCGTCTTGGGATGTCAGCAGATGGCTTCACTCCTTTCAGCAACAGTAGCAGCCCATACTCTTGTTGGCTTGTATTTATCATGTCATACAATCTACCTCCCAACATGTGCATGATAGAAGGATACATATTCCTCACGGCCGTCATTCCTGGTCCCAAACATCCAGGGAAGAAAATCAATGTGTTTATGTTGTTGTTAATTCATGAGCTAAAAAAGCTATGACAAGGTGTAAAAGCATATGACAATCATCTAAAAAGTGAATTTACCTTACGTGTGGCGTATGTATGGTCAATTAATGATTTGTTGGCATATGGCATTTGGGTTGGTTGGTGTGTCCATGGACAATTGTGTTGTCCCATATGTATGGCTGACATTGATGCCATCAGGTTGAAGTATGGAAAAAAAAGTCAGCTTCTTTGATTGACATTGGAGATTCCATCCTTCAAACCATCCTTTTAGAAGTGATACACAATCATTCTGGAAAGGAAAAACGGTTAGAAAAGGACCGCCTCATCGACTGACAAGCGAACAAAAAATGGCATGGCATGCCAAGTTAAAAGAGTCCGCAGAAGGTGGTTTCAAAGGGTATGGTACAAAACACAACTGGACTCATATTTCTTTTCTTTGTGAGCTACCATATGCAAAGGCGTTGCTTTTACCGCACAACATATATTTGATACACCATGAGCGTAATGTCGCTGAAAGCATCATAAGTACGTTTTTTTATTTTACTGGTCAAAGCAAAGATAATTTGAATGCGAGGAAAGACTTAGCTGATCTTTGCGATCGTCCTGGGCTTGAGGTTGTAACAAATACAAGTTGAAATGAAATTAGGCCATGAGCTCCATATTGTATCAAGCTAGAAGAAAGGAGGCCAATACTTAGTTGGTTGAAAACATTGTAGTTTCCAGATCGCTATGCAGCTAACATAAAACGATGTGTCAATATCAGTACCGGAAAATTGAATGGGCTGAAGAGTCATGATTACGATATAATCATGGAGAGACTTGTGCTTGTAATGTTTTGTGGCTACTTGAAACCTGATTTGTGGAAGATATTTGCTGAACTTAGCTACTTTTATAGGCAGATATGTGCTAAGGAAGTGTCAAAAAAGATGATGCGGCAGTGGGAGAAAGAAATCGTTGTGCTTGTATGTAAGATGGAAAAAGTCTTCCCACCTGGATTTATGAATGTTATGTAACATTTGTTGGTACATTTACCTTATGAAGCGTTAGTAGCAGGTCCTGCACAATTCAGATGGATGTATAGTCAAGAAAGAGAATTGAAAAAACTTATAACTACAGTGCGAAACAAGGCAAGAGTTGAAGCGTGTATTGCTGAGACATTTGCGGCTAAAGAGATTACAAACTTTACTAGCAAATATTTTTCACGTGCTAACAACGTGAATGCATCTACGACACGATATCATGATGTAGATGAGCATTGTATTACTGAGCTTCAGATTTTCCATTGGAAGGGTAAAGGTGTTGGGGCTCCCACTTCTCATTATATTTCGGATCAAGAAAGGAACTACACCTTGCTTTACCTGTTTTTCAACATGGAAGTGGTCTTACCATATTTTGAAATGTTTGACAAGCTGTATTGGACATCTTCACGAAGACCTACGCAAAGTGAATTGGATAAGCTATGTCAGCATGGCATAAATGGTGGACCAAACTTTGTGACATGGTTTTGTAATCATGTAATATTTCTATCCGTATTTTTTCTTCCATCATAGTTCACACGCTTATCATAAGATGCTAACTTTGTCTATTAATGTAGTGTATGCAAGATCGCAACATCTCAGATGACTTGCGACAAATGGTGCATGGTCAATTGAAAGCAAGGGAATTTTGCCGATATAATATCAACGGATATCGTTTTCAAACAGCAAGTTAGAAGCAAGCCGCCCACTTTCAGCCACATCAAACAGTGGAGTAATGACAACGGCAATGAAGGATAGTGATGAAGTGAATATATACTACAGTGTTCTTCAAAAAAATAATTGAGTACACATTTGGCGGTCCGAAAACACTTCAGTTTGTGATTTTCGACTGTCAGTGGTTTGATCCCATATCAGGCACGCGAGTGGATGATTTTGGAATGGTGGAGGTCAACCATGACTCGCGGTACAGAGCCCATAACAACAATGTTGTACTTGCGCATCAAGTGGAAAAAGTGTACTATTTAAGTTATCCTCACCCAAGTTTGAAAAATTGGTGGGTTGTATACAAAGTCAATCCTGAAATGCACTCTCGTCATTATAATGAGTATATAGAGAATCAAGAAGATGATGATGGTGGTGTATACCAAGATGAAGTCGAGGAAGTAGAAGATTTTAGGATATCCAGTGGGACAGGACTCGGGGAATTAGCTAGTGGTACTATAGAGTTAATGCTTGACGAACAGGCCAGCCCTTCAAGAAAACGTATTCGGCGGTCACAAAGGATTATTGATAAGCAGAAAAGGATTGTTGATGACCAAGAGAGATTTTAGCAAGATAGTGAAGAAGAAGAGTTTGAAGAAGAGACAGAAGAACAAGAGATACATGAACATCTTCATGCATGTGTGGCTGAAGCAGATTCTTATGCTGATGATTTTTTATTTGTATTGTATGCATTCTATTAAATTTTGATTCTTATTATATGAATCTTGTTATTCTTATTTTTCTTATTATTTGTTTTGTATATTAATCATTATTTTGAAATTTATGCAGATGTTGAAGCATATGAAAATTGGCAGGAAAAAGCGCAGTGGCACTCCGTCTTCCACGTCACACCGCAGTAGTAGTTCGGAGCACACCAACTTGTTTCAGGTATTTGTTTTTAAATGCATTTCAATATTATATTTATCAACCAAACATTTTTTACATGTTTATTTGCATTTGCAGGGTACTAGCGCGAATGTGGAAAGATAGAGGCAATTTATGCAGTGTGTCACAGAGCAGGCACCGAGCCATCCTACACGAGAGCCGAGTCCGACGTACGAGGAGGTGAACGAGGAGACAAATGTTGTGACACAGTCGTCAGATCAGGGAGGAGACTCTAGTGTAGGAACGAGAGACTGTATGCCTGCGGGTTTCTTTGGACTGTCCTCCTCTGAGGGTGGTGATGAGGGGGATGACGTGGACGACGATGGAGAAGAGGTTGATGACCCCGCGCGAGATAAGAGGTTGGCAAGACTAGCGGAGCTACGTGAGTCAAGAGAGGGGCCGCCCGCTCGATGCCCATTCAGATACTATTTAGGATTAATTGATACATAAGCTATCTTTTAATTGATACATAAACTAATTTTTTTATATAGGCTACAGAGGCACCTTTTATGTGCTCCAACTAAAGCCCCTGTTGTGCGGACTGTTATAAGGCCGAAGGGTACTAGGTGCTGGATCGAGCTAGGCTGGAGCGGCAAGGGGCGTCAGCGAGTAATTAACACAGAGTTGGGGAATGCCATTCGGTATTGCTATCCCGGGATGGTCGTAGCGGGCAGTCAAAGAATTGCGGCACATTGTTGTGATCACTATGCGCTGAAAGAGTATGGCAGTTTGGGTACTTGTCAGGACAAAGTTTTGGAGATCTTTTGGGTAAGTTCTTTTTTTCTCAATCATATTGCTTCCTGTTTTGATTGATACAAAATTTTGCTTCTATGCAGGGTTTGTTTCGTTTGGAGGAGGGTACGAGTTTACCATATGCAAGAGAACTTTATCAAGAGTCGGCGAAAAGACGTGCAAAAGACTCCTTCTCGGATGCACGGGTCAAAGCTGTGACTGTGTACTACAAGACAAAGTTGTTTGAGCCCATGAAAAACAAGGAAGCAGCACAATACATCTAACGAAGGAGAAGTACCTGGAGAGCTACATGGATTGGATTTTTGCCGATCCAGAAGCTTGGTAATGGTTATGTGAGTATTGGGCGTTGGAAGAGTTCAAACATGTTTCGGATAGAAATAGGAAAAACCGGAACAGCAAGCCCGGAAAGCACTATTATGGCCCTGATTGACATGCTCGAAAAGAACAAAGAATGGTATGAATTCTTGCAATTATACTTAGATTGTTTCAAATATGTCTGTTGATTAAACTTTTGCATTTGGTTTTGTAGGAAGCTGAAACTGGAGTCGCTCCTTCGTTTTTCGAAGTTTACCGTAAGGGGCATAAAGGTCCGGATCTGAATCGCCCGGAGTAGTTGTGTGACGAGGCAGCACCACAAAAACTAGTATGTATTATCATTGATTTTTATATCTATCTATACAGTCAAGTTATCTTCTGTTTCATATATTCGTGAACTAAATGTATATACGCAGGCAAAATATGTTGATTGCTTCAAAAGGAATCATGGAACTGATGCAGATTACACAAGAGCGCCGTTAGATGTGGATGTGGCGCATGAAGCTGGCGGAGGTCTACCGCATGGGAGGTATGTGTAAAACTATTGATGGTTTATATATTAATGAATGTTAATTTACCACACTTGTATTTTTTGTAGACTTGGGTAAGGCGACGGGTACGTGGAGCGTGATACGTACGCTAGACGACGACGGTCCTCCCCTACTAGTTCCAGTCATTCCCTGCAGGTGAGTGTGGAGAATGAGTAGTTAAAAGAAGTGAGACGCAACAAGGAGCAGATACAACAGATGCAAATGCAACAATAGATGCAATATCTCTATATGCCACAGGTAACATGTAATATTAACAATTGAGCAATTCATTCAGTTCTAAAATACTTCTGTTTAAAATCTCACATAAAAATTGATTGATGCAGTTTTTGTCTCATGGCAACACTGCTACTCAGCTTGCTATGCCGTCCCAATTCGAAACGATGTCGCAGGTACAATTGTCAGTCTTCTTAAAATTAGAACTCTCATTACCATATGTGTGTTAAACTAATTAACTAAATATTTTGACTTGATGCAATTTCCTAGTTCTCAGTTCGGTATGCCTCGTCCAACCCGGCCAGGACTACAAATAGGGTCTTCATCACAGGTATAACATGTCTTATTAGGTCGACTTATAATATAAAGTTGTAACCTTAAATTCCGCAATCATACATGTAACAGGGTGTTCAAAATGATCAGCCATATGTCCCACAACCTCAAGGATTCATGGCGATGTTGGCCAGAACAGGATTTCAACCTTATCCACCTGTTTTCCCACCGATGCCATTCACTCCAGAGCAACCTCAACCATAAGTTCCTCCAGTCGTATCTGTAGTTTCGATTCATTCTAACTGGTCAAAGATCTGCTACATAGCATTTCCCCAAAGAACCCCTTTATGTGTTACTCCATTTCATTTTGACAAGTATGATTACATTCACGTAAAATTTACATTTTTTGTGGGATGTGCATGCACCTAATCCAACAATATCCACTGAACTTGGTCTTATAGCTCTTTTCAGTTTTTTATAAGCATTAGCAAATAGCGCTTATGATATGTTTGTTGCAGGGTTGTCAAGGAACAACTGACGATTATGGTTTTCTCAATGTCAATGTCGGAGATGCGAGTGGCAATGGATCAAACAATGGCATGGATTGATCCAATGTCATTTCTATTGTGGTTTCATGTAACACCCCAGCCACTGTGGGCCTGGCGGTCATTACTTCTGGCAACTCTTTAAGGTCATAGACTAGCCCCACAGACCAACACTAGTCTTTTCTTTGCATTTTTGTCCTCACTCGTGCGCACCTGGAAAAATTTCTCGGTCGGTCACCTATCCGTAAATTGCTCCTAGCCAAGCACGCCTAACCTCGAAGTTCTTCGCAGGTGACCTCCTGGAAAAGAAGATATACCTTGGTGGTATGAGTTATTCTATCAATCCTATTAAGCCTTGAGCCAGGATGTCACAATCCACACCCCTTAGAAGACCGACGTCCTCGTCGGTCAACTCCCAAGCCAAGAACGTCCTCTCTTGGCCACGTCCATACGTTCAGTACTGGCATACGTATCATACCGTGTCCCTCCTAGAGGACCCACGCGTCATGCGTATGTACCCACGTCCCTGACCCGTACGCACCCATGAAACCGTGAGGGTTGGCTTTGATACCATTTCGTAACACCCCAGCCACTACGGGTCTGGCAGTCATTACTTCTGGCAGCTCTCTAGGATCACAGACTAGCCCCACAGATCAACACTAGTCTTTTCTATGCATTTTTGTCCTCACTCGTGCGCACCTGGAAAAACTTTTCGGTCGGTTACCCATCCGTAAATTGCTTCTGGCCAAGCACGCTTAACCTCAGAGTTCTTCGCAGGTGAGCTCCTGGAAAAGAAGGTATACCTTAGTGGTATGAGTTATTCTATCAATCTTATTAAGCCTTGAGCCAGGATGTCACATTTCACTCATACTTAACTATGTCGTTGCATTGTGCTTTTGTGTTCACAACTTAGTGTTTTGTTATGAACTATGTGCTCTGTACTGTCTTTGTATGAATTTGTATGAACTATGTGTTCGATCCGTTCTGGATGTGGCTATATGAAATTTGGGTTTGCTATGAAATTTGAGCTTGTTGCTATTTAGTCTGAATAAAATGAACTTTGGTATGATCTGTATGCTGTATGATCGGTATGAACTTCAGTCTGTATAAAATGGACGGCCTGGAGGCTCCCCAACCGGGGACAGAGCGCAAGCAGCGTTGTAAAAAAAACAAATTATGTCTGTCGGTTTCACTGGAAATTGACGGCTCTAAAGATAAAACCGACAGCATTGCCATCGGTAACCGACAATCATAACGGCATTAAAGCCGTCGGTTGCACCCACAAGCCGACGGTCATAATCCTTATGACCGTCGGGTTCCGCCTGGCCCAACGTCTATAGCGCCTTAAATGCGACGGGGACCAGGCCGATGGTCATAGATGCGAAAAGGCAGTAGGACCGACGGTGCAGCCAAACTGATGGTCTTAACCTCTATAAGCGTCGGGCCGGACGGCTTTAGATGTTAAATACGTCGAATAAAGGCCGTCAGATAATACCGTCGGCAAACCGACGCATTTAAGTTAGACGCGTCGGCTACTGTAGCTAACCGATGGCCATATGGCCGACTGCCCATTAATGGATTCCTGTAGTGATTCAAATAAATAGAATTTAAACTTAATTAATTTTAAATTTAAAGTAAGCAAAATAAAAATAAATGACCACAAATGGATTTATTATATTTAATATAATGTCCATATCATGTACAAAAATCATGGAGGAAGAATAAAAGCAAAAGCCTAATTGGGAGTTCAAATTCAAATTTAAATATCCAAATGCAACCTTTGCAAAATTCAAATTATAGTGCACCACTATTTTCCTTGCCATCAAATCTGCACCCAGTTCAAACTTTACAACAATTGGAATTTATTTGCTAAAGATAATTGAATTCGATTGAAGGTGATAAGGGGGGGTAAGAAGGGGACCTCACAGGTCAGAGAGACAAATCACTTACAGACTTGAGTTCGCGTGCTCTGTTTCCCTGCTCAAACAGGGTGCCACCGAGTGGCATGCAATTGCCAGCGCTTGCTCCACTTTCTTCAGCTAAGACCGTGCAGCAGCATGCCTCTATCCTTGCCTCAGTGTTGGCCATCTCGCTCTCTTCCTCTGCTTTGACGCAAAGCAAAACCAGAGCTGTTTCTTGCCCCTCTCTGTTCCACCATGTAGATGACCATGGAATCCATGTCTCGTGTCCTTTCAAGCAGCAATAAGAAGCAGCGACTTCTACTCTACCTTCTCCCTTAATTTGTTCATCCTTTCCTAACATGACATTGCCGGATTTTGCAGTTTGGTCCCTGCCGTGCCGAGGTGATGGGTTGACCCTCTCTGTTCCCAGGTGGTGCCTATGCTTCCAACCGTGACTTGTGCCTCTCCAAAATGATAAAAGGTCCGCCTTGTCCCGCTCTTGCTTCCCCTCATCGTCCCTCTCTGTTCCTCAACTTCTAGCTGCATATTCCCTGTGTCTCTCTCGGTCGGATACTAAGAACAGAGGTAGAAACCTGAGAAATTCTTGTTACATCCAAAATCACCCTTCAATCCCATCAACCAAAACTTCCACAGGTCCATACGAGTCGCCACAAACAAAAACCAGTAGAGATGGTTAAGTCTAACCTCTGTTATTTGTGATTTCGTCACTGCTGAACCATTCCACCTAGGTCACCGTCGCATCCTAATTTTCGCTTGTTTTTCTGACGATTTGAATCCGTATAAGTAATATACATGCCACCCTGCTCCTGATAGATAAAATACCAAGGTGTATTGTGCTATCTGCACTCCGGGCGAGCTCGCCGTAGTTGGGCAAACCACCGTTGCCGTCGCGCGGATATTTCCAGCCAGCGCCGAGCCCAATTGATCCTACGTCGATGTTCATTGCAGGATTTCACCCCATTACGGTTAATAAGAAGGGCATCAGTGTAGTAGAGTTTACTCCGGCGAGGGGCGCCATCGTGCCGCCGTTGGGCGCGCTGCGCCGCTCGGCCCCTGACCAAGGAAGAAGGTGATCCCAGCCCGGCTCCACATGTCATCCAGTTAAAGCTTTTCTCCCCGGATCTGGTGTGGCTCGGATCGTATGTGGCAATGCGGTTTAACCGTGTGGCCCCATATGTCCTTGGCTCCGATTGGTGGATTTGAAAAACACTGGGCACTGCTGTTGTTAAAAGGGTTTTCCTTTTAAAATAAATCCAGATTATTGAGCTATCTTGGAAAATAAATTACTCCCTATAGGATTGTCCAAAAATCATAAAACAAATTTTGTTGGATTCTTATTTTCATGTTATTTACAGTGGTGCAAAAGACTTGATATGAAAACCAATTTTATCTTCTGAATAATTCCTTTTCTTGAAACCATTGGGGAATTATTGCAGGAGAGTCCTTCATTAGAAAATTCCCAAATTTTACCACACTCATATTCATAATATCCATGAATCCCAATAAATATTGCAGCCTCATTAACCTTAAAAAAGGGGGTTAATTATAGAGATTAATCTCAGGTTAATTAGAAAATCTTTAAAAGTCTAGAAACATTTTCAAATAAATAATGAAACTTGTAAAATCAATATCTCACTGTACAATGTTTATAAAAATCTCAAACAAATTTTGGTAGACTCTATATGGACAGTACTATCAAGAAAATATAGTTCCACTCATGACAAAGCTACAGTTTTCTCATATAAATTCAGAGAAACTTAAATACTTGGAATTTTGTAGATGAAAACATTCCATTCTTGTAGCTAAAATTTTGCTGGGAGATCTTCCATGCCATTAGGACGCCCATGTAAAAATCCCAGCACCAGTGGGCCTTCTTCACTCAAGTATTTTGATGAAGAATCCCCTAAGTCCATTACATTGCCTAATTCTTTTCATATCCAATTATTCCTCTGCTTCCTTTTTGATTTCTTCCTGTTCCTGTACCGTGGAGCAGCAGGCCCCTCATTTCGAACTAAGTCATCCCTTCTCAAGTTATAACATCTTATTTTGCAATTGCTAAGTTGCATTATATTCTATTCTGATATGCATTTTCATATCGATAGTGATCCCAACGATGGCATTCGACGAGTGGAGATGGACGTGAAGCAACGCACAAAGGAGGAGGCACAGGTGTAGACTTGCTGCAGACAAGTTTTGCTCAAGCAGCAACAAAGACAAGAAGAGGAGAAAAGCGATGAGGAGCTGCATCCAAAAGATCCAGCTCTAACTATTGACATTTGTCTAGTCGCAACCTAAAGCAAGCTCCGGTTTGCATTCAAGAGCTTTATATCCACTTCCACTATGTAATAAATGCAAATAGGAGACAAAGATAAGTGACAAGCGCAAAGGCAACCGTCATTGATATGGGTAAACGAGACAAGCCCGCCTCAGCGAGGATGCTGGTTCACAAAATAAAGGCGCGACTAAGCGTAAAAGGAGAAGAAGTACTATAAGGCGTGTCTCATTTAATGAAATATCTGAGAAGAGTCCGATCTTCTGACAAACAAGAGACGAGCGGCTAACAGAGCGCGTCTCCTATTTGCCAAAGAAATGAGACAAACTTTACAGAAAGCAAGTCTCCTTTAGCTTCAGTTACAGACAGACATGAACACATCGCTAAACGAATGTAGAGCACATTCACTTGATAACTAAATAATCATTACAATGTAGAGTATCTTCACTGTAGTATTTTAAATCCAAAACATAATCAAATCCTTCCTTATGTATTGTCATTGCTAAGGAACACGACGAACACACCATTCATTGATTCACAATTGAACACAAAACATAATATGATTCACACAGATGAACATATCTAACACATTCATTCATTATCAATATATTACAAAACATGAGAAAAAAGTACAAGATACAAGAAAAGAAAAAACAACATCAACTAAGAACAACAATAGAAAACCTAAATCCTACTCCTCCTCCTCCTCCTCCGACGGCGACTCCAGAGCTGGTGCAACAGGAGCCCTGGCCGGCTGCTCCGGCTGCTTCGCCGGTTGCTCCGGTTGGTCCGGCGGTGCAACCTCGCGATCGAGATTCCTCGCCATCTCCACCACCAGGTTACTGCGGCCCTCGTCACTGAGCACCTCAGCCATCGTCTCGAGCAGCCTCTCAAACCTGTCGAACAACCTCTCGAATAGGCTGTCGAACAACCTCTCAAGAACTTGGGTCATCGTCTCGAGCACCTCAGTGTTGAGCCTCTCGGGGGAGCCGCAACACTGTTTCTTGCAGGGTGGCTCCCTCGACGGTCTTGGCGGCGGAACATTGGCCATGGTGGGTTGTCTGTGCAGAGAAGACGAATGAAGAGAAGATGAGAGACTGATGGCACACCTTTATAAGGTCTGTGCGGAGATGAAAAATGGAGATGCGCTTAACAACAAAGGGCCTCTCCTATTCTCGACGTCTTCCCCTCCTTTGCTAAAAGGGATACGGGCTTAACGACAAAGGGCGTCTCCTATTCCCCATGTCAGCTTCGTGATTTTCTCCATTTTGCTTCGGTTCACTATTGATATCACACAGACAACACATCACTGAACTTAGAGCACATTTACTTGATAAATAAATCATTCATTTGTCTAGAAAATAATCAAATCCTTCCTTATGCTTCCTGAGGAACATGATCAACACACCACACATTCATTCATTCACACAATTGACACAAAATATAATATTCATTCACACAGATGAACACAGAAATTTCATAAATACGATATATTACAAAACAAAAGAAAAAAGTACAAGAAGACACAAGAAATGAAAAACATCAACTAAAAACAACAAAGAAAAACTAAGTTCTATTCCCCCTCCTCCTCCGGCGGCGACTCCGGTGCCGGTGCAACAGGAGCCTAGGCCGACTGCTCCGGCTACGCCAGTTGCTCCGGCTGCAGCGACGGTGCAACCCTGCAACCAAGGTTCCTTTCCGTCGCCGCCACCAGGTTATTGCAGCCCTCTGCACCGAGCAACTGGGCCATCGTCTCGAACAGAATGCCGAGATGATCAGCCACTCCCGTGAGGTCGTAAAGGTAGTGGCCGATGGTACCCATTCTAGTAAACTCTGAAAGGGTACCCAGACCCAAGGAACTCATGGCGCGAGATGTACTATTGTGCACCTTGTGTGCCATAATGAGGCACCGCTCGGTGTTGAGCCTCTCGGGGGAGCTGCAGCACTGTTGCTTGCAGGGTGGCTCCCTCAGCGGGCTTGGTAGTAGAATGTTGGCCATGGTGGTGGTGGGTCGTTTGCACGGAGAAGACATAGAAGAAGAAACGGGTGCAAAAGGAGAGATGCGCTTGTAGAGAACTGACGTGTGATGGCTTGTCTTATATAAGGTATGTGCAGAGTTGACTATGGAGCGGTTGGTTTCACACACATTGATGGGACGATAGGACACATCGATATTGCGTCGAGGAAACGAAAGGTTGCACATGCCGGTCGCACGCGTCTCTGCACCACCGCCACCGAAATTATGTTCTCCGCGGTCCTCATGCCGTGTGTCTCTCTTTGTCAACAATGGAAGACACGCTTTCATATCTCGCTTATCTCGCTTCAGTATCACGCGTCTCATGTTTATCTCCCACTTCTCATTGCCACCAGTGCTCCTTTACTAATCAACCATCTCCAGTGCGACCACCGCCTCTATTCGACCAACTCCAGTGTGACGGTCGCCTCTGTTCGCCATCGTCATCATTGTCGTCGTTGTCCTCGTTGTCATCACTATTCATGGTTGGGTTTGATATCGGCTTGGCGCGTAACTGACTGAAGGAGGAGCACTTGGTGTGGCGCAAAAACCATCCCGATGTATGTACATACGGCACACCGATCGCATGGTTGTATATAGCTCTGCAATGGACTGATAAACTTAACTGTAGTTTTGTTTTTATGTCTTGTTTGTTTTTGGTATTTGCAATTTCATGGCTCACTGTCATTTGCGTCACTTGTTTGTCCAATTTCTTTGCGTAGGGTTTCTTTGTGCAGCTTGAGTCGAAAGATTTATTGAAGTGGTAGTGTGTCGTCCCCGGTAAAAACGGGGTAAGTCATGAAGAACAAGCACAATCATATCCAGTATAACATTGTCCCCTTATTAAAGAATTTCCTTTGTAGACTGATTGGGAAGCTGGTTACTACCTGTTGACGTTTCTTACGTCAAAGATAAAAATCCGCAAGCGCACGGAAAGTTTTGTGTAGCACTTCCCCTTAAGAGAGCGTTCCAAGGGTATCGAATCCAAGGAACGTGTGTATATTCTTATGAACTAATCCACCCATGGACACAAAGTTGTTTTGTAGGCAAGTAAGAGAGAGGAATTCAAAGTATTATTTCTAATTTAAAAGAATTTGCAGTAGCTGCTTGCTTCGTGCACGGGTTTACCCCTAGCAACACTAGGTGACTCCTGCCAAGAGTCTATGGCATAGCCGAACGTGGAGGATTACAAAGGACAGATAAGGCTATCACCACCTACTGCCTACCACTTCAATTCATGGGTCTACGAGATATTCACTGGTGATTTCTAACCTAAGCACCACGCTTACGTTCTAAATCACAATTCTAGTTGTTTCAAACACAAAGCTAAAACTAGAGCCTCTAATGAATTAAAGCAATGAACCCACAAGTAACTACTTGTGCAAACTACTATGAACTGAGAATCAAACTTGAATTGAATTCACAAAGGCTTACTTGATTTGAATAACACCTTTGTAGGGGTACAAGTGTAGAAGAGGGACTTGACAAGCCCAACCCTCCTTCTCCCAAACTCTTCACCACACTCTCCTTCTACTTGGCGACCTCTAGGACTACTCTAAACCTTTGGAGTGATGTTCTATTCTCAACTTTTGGTGTGTGTGAAGTGAGTTGTGGAGTCCTATTTATAGCTTGGAGAAGGGACAGTTCCCGCCACCAAAAGTGCCCGAATTAGTCACCCAAGACCACTTCAAGCCCGGAGAAGCCACCATGTGGAGTTTCATCGAGAAAGGCGCCAGGAACGAGTCGACCGACTAGGGGTGTCCACCGACCTGGTTCTGTGCCTTTTTGCGGTGTGCTTTCTCCAGTTGACTGACAGGTGGGTCCCTTTGGCTGATATTGGTGCTACACTGTTGGAGGCCTCGAATACTTCTGTTTGTGGGCCATTTGATCCATGTGATTACATGTGGAGTCTCCTGATTCATCGAAACTCTGTTTTATGGATTACTCCTTGCATGTCTTGGTTTTTTTGGATTTCAATTCACCTGCATATAAATAAACACTAGCACTTGTGAAATTCTTAGTTCTTAACCCTCACTACGTTGTGTTTCTCTTTTGTGCACATTATGAGGTGAACTGACGGTCTAAATATGGCACTTAAGGACCGTCAACACTACCTCCTAACAATCACCTTCTTAGAGGAATATCCGTTGGTGCCTCCAAGATGCGTCTTTCCACGTGGTTTCTCCTACCCAAATATCCATGGCTCAGGAGCACTCTGCTTTGGGGTTCTTGATCAAGAGACTGTAAGATAAACTTATTTTGCTCAAGTAATTAGCAATTGTTACCGAACATATTTTAATTGGTTTCTTATGTTGCATAAGTTGATATTTTTTAGGGGTGGTGGTCTGGTTTTACAATCAAAACTATACTACTTGAAGTTATTCGTCTGATTCATCAACCAAATGCGTCCGATGTTGAAAATGACTGCTATAATTTACTTATCAAGGTTAGTAACTTTGTGTTAGTGACCTACGTAGGTTATATATAATTCCTCATTTGACATTTGTTAATTTAAAGAATGTCAATATTTCCAGGATCCAGGTAAATATAAGAGATGTGTTCAAGAGCAAGCTGCACGGTACCGTTTAGATTGATCAATGGGAGCTTCATATGAATAAGTTTAGAATCGAAATGTATAATTTAGAGGGAATGCAATGTCTATGAACTATGAAATTCATTCAGTTGCAAATTATGTCTTAATTGCGATGTCATTGCATTTATTTATCCCTGAATTCCAATTATAGTCCTTGAATGTGGCCTAGAGGGGGGGGGGGTGAATAGGCCTTTTTGATTTTCTGTCAGAACCTGCAACACTTAACAACCAGATCAAACCTTGAGATATCGGACTAGTCCGGTCGAGTGCGGACTAGTCCGGTGTGTACCGACTAGGTTTATCAAATCTGATCGATTATCTTGATCCTAGGATGTATGCAACGGAAATATACTTGTAACTGAAGTGTTCCACAATTATGAACTAGGATGTACCACAAGTCAATCTTATATTCAATGTTTCAACATAAAGTGAATGATTTGTATGAAGTGTAAGAACAATGTGCGCAAAGAAAGAACACAAGAACTTTATCCCGTGATTCTATTCCAACAAAGGCAACATACATCCACGTTGAGGAGTCCACACAAGGACCGGGTCTTCTCCAACCCTACCCTCGTCGGATCGCCACGGAGGCCAATCCTATTCACTTATCACAAAGGGCAAATAACCGAATTCAAGGGGCCTTCTCACACGTTGAGGGCTTCTCAAGATTACAATATGAACACCACCAAGAACACACTGGAAAGATCACAATAAAAACCACAGGAGTGTGTTAGGGAATCAAACCAAGACCCCAATGAGTGATGAACCGTGTCTCTCCAATGATCCAAAGTGTATCCTCAAGAGATTGATCTTTCTTGTGTTTAGTTTCGTGGAGAGAGGTGTTTTCTAGGCTCTTGCGAGGTGTCACGGCGCAGGTGGTCGAGAGTGTTGAAAGATGGGTCGTGTACACCTATTTATATGGGGTTTCCAAAAGTTAGCGTTAGGGTTTAGGAATATTGGACTAGTCCATGGTGGACGCTGGACTAGTCCGGTGTGCTGTGTGTAGCAAACCCTAGGTGTCCCAAAATATCGGACTTGTACGACTAAGAGCGGAATTGTCCGATTTGGGTTCTGGAAATCTTTGGACTAGTTTGGTGCGGGATCAGACTTGTCCAATTTTGTGTAACTTGTGAAGTGTTTTGAGGACTAGTCCGCACTGGGGAGGACCAGTCCGATTCTAGTTAGAGAGATATCGGACTAGTCCGTGGGAATATCGGACTAGTCCGGTCAGTGAAAGACTGGACTGTGAGGACAAGTCCGCATTGTGAGGACTTGTCCGATCTTGTGCAGAAAGATATCGGACTAGACCGGTGTCAGTCGGACTAGTTCGGTCATGTATGAATTTGTGCAATGTGTGAGAATAATTGTGCTTGAGCTCTTGGGGTGTGATTCCTTAACACACTCCATACACAATGATCTACTACACTTGTTCCTTGAGCTCTTTTCCACATTGCTCCCCATTCACCTTTATTTTTGGCACTTTGCTAATTTTCTCATTAGAACCTATGCTCATTGTAACAAAGTGGTTAGGATCTCATTTTCTTGTCATAAATCATCGAAATCCCACAAGGGATTCCTAGATGCACTTTCAATCTCCCCCTTTTGGTGATTGATGACAACCAATTGAGATTTTACAAAATATGATAAAAAATTGAGATTTTCATAAAGTGTGCACATATGAGTTTAAAACACATTAAGCAATGAAAACATGATCCATATGTGCACTCTTTATGGTGGGGTGCAGAACTAAGTGTATAGAAACAATAATCATGATGATAATGATATAATTGACATCAACATATTAACAACAAGCATATATGTCATTCTTAGAGCAAAATCACAGATTTTGTCAATATCTTCACAAACAGTTCAAAACATTACATCATAGGACCAATAGTATTAAAAGAGCATATTAAAAGTCTTACAACCCACAAAATAGGCAAAAGACATACAAAGAAGCTCTCCTCGCATCCTACAGCTAAAACCTAAGACTCCCCCTCAATCTCTCCCCCTTTGGCATCAAGACACCAAAAAGAAGGAGAGGAGGGACCTAAAGTCTTCAAGCCTCGTTGTCGGTCCTCTCGTCATCTTAATCTTCATCCTTTGGCTGATGATGAGGAGGAGGAGGAGGAGGAGGAGCAGCAGAACCACTCGAGTCCCCAATGCCAAAATAGGCAAGCTCGGAAGGAGTCAAGGGCCCGAGCTCGGTGAAATCAGAGTCGGAGTTATCAAATATTATTGGAGATCCAATGGGCTTGATCTCCAGCTTTTGGCAAATCTGTTTCTCATTCTCCTTGACATATCTCATGTCAACCTTTCTTCTCTTGTTGAGCTTGTGGGCCTTCACTTCGGCCTTTTTGCAGGAGGCAAAAATGGCAGTCAGATACTTCAAGATACCACTTGGGGACCCCTTTTGAGGAGGGGCCCTAGTGGAGGGAGCAGCCCTAGCTCTGGCACTGGCTCTGGTTGGAGCCTCAGGGCTGGAAGCCGGAGATGGAGCAGCTTGAATACTTGGCTGTTGAGGCATCAGGGGACTTAAGGGAAGGTGCTCCACGTCCTTGACGAACTCTATTCCTGTGACCTTCTCAATCATAAACATGAGGTAAGGTGCGTAGCCACAGGACCTGTTCAGCGGGCAGGAGATGTTGACCATGTCGTTCCAGATATAGTCAAAGACATCAAATTTCCTGTCTTTGCTAATGACCTTCATCAAGGTCCTGAGGTACCCCTGCACACTTCCAGCATCCCCATCCTTGGTGGCAATTGTCTTCCGTAGAGCCCTGTTCAACACCACAAAGAAAGGCTTCATATTCTTGGTAGAAGGTGGGTTGAACTTAGAGTTGGGTTCATAGAGAATCTTCATCCTATCCTTCTTAATGACACCAATGTTGTGGATGATTAGGTTGTCATTGCTTCAGGTGTCAAGATGCAGCAATCTTGCAAACTCTTCATAGGTAACGGTGTACTTGGATCCGTGAGTCATCCAAGTCACCCGCTCTTCCTCATCACTAGCAATGTGGCACATCGTATAGAACTGCGCGATGACCTCATCATTCCAATTGTTCCTGAAAGAGAAGAGGTCCCTCAGGCCATGCCTTTCCATTGCCTCGACCACCTCAACAAAGGGTGAGCAGTCCTTCTTCTCAAAGTGCGCCCAATCTATCCATTTGCTGCGCACCACGGACGTCTTCATAAGGAGATAGATGGTCTTGTAGAAATCTGCATGAAAATTGCTCCAAAACCTCCCATTGGCAGCTTGCTTCGGACGGCTATAACAATCAACATTCCTGAACTTGGCCGCCGTGTCACTTCCCTTTCTGTTGAATCTCTCCTCTACAGGATCCCTGGCCCCTTCCCTTGGAGCTAACAGCTTTAGGGGGCCAATCCGGCCCGTTGCAATTTCTTTGCCCTTGCCCTTGGCTTGGCGAGGGCCACCTCCAGCAGAAGCCTTAGATGTTGGCTTCTTCACGAGCACCTTCCTTTGAGCCTGGGGAGGAGAAGGTGTCGGCTCGAAAGGGCGCTCTTGGCGCTTCTTGCTAAGGCTCGTTGAGGACCGAAGCACGGCTTCATGGTCCATCTCAGCCTCGAAATTAGAGATTTCATTGTTGGTGCTCGACATTGTCATGAGAATAGATTTCACAAGGCATTGATGAGAATAGATGACAAGGAATTGCATTGAGGAATTGAGAAATTAGGGTTCAGTACAAAAAAATTGGACTAGTCCGGTGTACAGGCACGGACTAGTCTGGTGTTCAACCTCTAGAACCCTAACTATGAGACAAATAGTGATTCCTAATGCACACTTAGCTGAGCATCAATGTAATACATCAAGGAAGCATGTATATGGTGATAGGAACCAAGGCAGATGATCAACATTGAAGGAAATAGCAATTTCTATGGTTTGGGATGAGATTTTACCGAAATTGCTTGATTCTCGGAGATGTAGGGGTTGAAGGGTTGGACAAGTCTGTGGTCTTCAATCCCTATGCGAAGGAGGTCAATTTCCACCCAAACTTGTGATGTTTTGATGGAGGAATCAAAGAATCGCCTTGGGGAGCTCGAGCGTGGAGAGAGAAAGCTTGAGGTAAGTGTGGGGTGAGGAAGATTAGGGTTTAGCGGCGGTTGGGGTTATGGACACGAAAAATCAGACAAGTCCGAACTTTTCAAGAGGCTATATCGGACTGGTCCGTGGCCTGCCAGACTAGTCCAGCCTAACCATCACTCTGCGGACTAGTCTGGGCAATCACAGACTAGTCCATGGTCACCAGGAAAGAAATGCCTAGCCCATTCGTATATGTTCGAAGGTACTTATTAAGAAAATAGGGAAGCAAATCAAATCATATAATCTTGATGAATATGATCAGAAAGCATTCAACAATAAACAATGACCATAATTCATCAAGATCTAATAATTGACATAGCTTTTCGGAAAAATTGAGAGGGATGATTTTCACAACACAATCAATGAATTTTGAAGATAGCATTCAGGTATACAAGATTTCAAGCCACACTCTAAGCATCGAGGATATTAAGTTCATTTTGAAGCTCGCAAAAGCGTTTTTCATCAAGTGGCTTGGTGAATATATCGGCTAGTTGCTTTTCGGTATTGACATGTGCAATGGCTATATCTCCCTTCATTGAATGGTCTCTCAAAAAGTGATGTCGGATGTCTATGTGTTTGGTCCTAGAGTGCTCAACAGGATTATGGACAATTTTAATGGCACTCTCATTATCACAAAGGAGTGGAATACGGTTCATATTGTAACCGTAGTCCCTTAGAGTTTGTCACATCCAAAGGAGTTGTACGCAACAACTCCCGGCTGCAACATACTCCGCTTCGGCCATGGATAAGGCAATGGAGTTCTGTTTTTTAGAGGACCAAGAAACTAGGGATCTCCCTAGGAATTGGGATGCACCGGAGGTACTTTTTCTATCTACCTTGCATCCGGCATAATCTGCATCGGAGTAACCAATGAGATTAAATTTGGAACCTTTGGGGTACCAAAGGTGTCGGTACCCTGGGTACCATATACCCCTTGGGATTGCAAAGATCTCAAGGGATAGTCACCCACTTGATTTGAAGACCTTCGGAGGCCCACATGTTAGACATGTCCAGACCCGCTTCTCCAACATGGTTAGTCCCAGGGTCACCACGTGTACTATCAGACCGGAGCTACCGCCCGCAAGGAGGGAAGCTCCGGGCTATGTACCGAAGTGGCACCCCCGGACCTAACCCCAGACCAAGGGAAGCTCCGGTGCTGACACGTGTCGGCTAACACCGGAACCATATGTTTCCACAATGTGCTCCGGTGCTGCCACGTGTCCAACCGTCGGATCTTCATCCTCTGACCTCTGGAAGACTCCACAACAGCTCTGGATCTTCAAAGGGGAATCAAGGACTTCAAGACCCGACCAAGTGTCATTAATACTGCATTAATGACACACGATCGGACGACCTTAATTACCAGTAACGGTGCTGTCAAAGCCCATAACTCGGTCATTAAGGGTAATTAACGTGTTGAATGTATATCAATATCAGTAATCGCCGCGGCCACCTGTCGGGCCAGGCTAGCTTGTAACGGCCTGCCCTTGTACTATAAAAGGACAGGCCAACGATACATAGGACACGACGTTCAGACAGGCGGACACACGCGCTACATCCAATACAACATAAACACACCCCGTGGAGTAGGGTATTACGCTCAGGCGGCCCGAACCACGTAAATTCTTGTGTCTCCTGCGTCATTTACAATTCACCTTCTTGAATCTCCGCGGGCCCACACCGAACCACAAACTCCTCTAACACTTTAGTAGTGTCGGGAGATCTGCCGGATCCAAACCACCGACAGTTGGCGCGCCAGGAAGGGGAGCCTGAGATTTCGAGAATGGTGAACTCAACTGTTGGATCATCCAACGGTCAACCTGCTGCTCAGGCTGTTGGGGGCAATCCCTCCAATATGCAGCCACCAGCAGGAGCCTCAGCGCCAGCAGCAGTCACACTCCCACCACCGCCGCCTCCACCAGCAAATCAAGCTGGGCAACGCGATGGTGCACCGGCGTCAATCACTGCGTCGGCAAATCATGACAACCCGGAACACGCGCTCCATGCGGCGGGTGCTCTTCTCCAACGCCCACCACCTCCGGATGCATCCCGGGATGCACTGGAGCAGTGGAGAGCTGATGTGGAACATTTGGTTGCAGCAGCAGCCGAACGCATCAGCAACCAGGGTCCTCCTCCTTCAGGACGGGCCCCATCGCAGCGGTGAACCTTGTCTGGTAGACTTGGTCCGCACGTTTCCAATAACAGGAGACGTGTTGCATCACAGCAAGTGACGTTATTGCCCTCCGGGGCACGACGCACTCACACGGTATCCAGGCTTTCAACTCATGACCTCCGGGCGGAGCTTGATCGCCGATACCGCTAACAGGACGGCCGAGTCCATATTGAGCGTGCTCGTGAAAGACGAGAAGCTCAAGACGTTCCTGCTCCTGAAGGAGTAGGAGGCGGCTGTTCAGCTCTGGCCATGCATCTGCGTATGGTCAGGTGGCCACAGAAGTTCCGGCCTCACTTACCGGAAAAGTTCGACGGGACGGTCAATCCTGTCGAATTCCTTCAGATTTACTCCACTGCTATTTTGGCAGCCGAAGGAAATGAGGCTGTAATGGCCAATTATTTCCCAGTGGCTTTAACTGGGACCGCCAGGTCCTGGTTTATGAGCCTTCCACCCAACTCCATCAACAGTTGGGAGGAGCTGTGCCGACAGTTCACCGCCAACTTCGGGAGTTCATACACCCGACCAGGCACTGAACTGGACCTTTTTGCAGTCGTGCAAAAAGGGGGAGAATCCCTTCGATCATTCGTCCAGAGGTTCTCTCAGGTACGAAACACTATCCCTTCTATCTCTAGCGCCTCCGTCATTGTGGCATTCAGACAGGGTGTACGGGACAAGAAGATGCTGGAGAAACTGGCGATCAAGGAGATCACCAGTGTCACGAAACTCTTCAGTTTGGCCAACAAATGTGCCAGAGATGCGGAGGGCCGTGAGATGCACTCCAAACCAACTCCGGAGGGTCACAAGAAATCCTCCAAAGAAGAAGCCGCTACCTCCGGGAACGACAAGAAGAAGAAAAAGACCAACGGCAAGAAGAAGTCGTCGGCCGGTACATCCAATGTTGCAGCTGTTGCAGCTCCGGGTGGCCGGGGGCCATGCCCCGAGAAGCGACCTCGACCGTCTTCTGAAGACGGTGGAAAGCCCAAGGTGTGGTGCCCAATTCACAAAATGGGCAGCCACAGTTTGGAAGACTGCCGGGAGGTCCAAAACCTTGCCGAGCGCTACAACAAGCGCCAGGAAGAATCTCCTTTCCGACAGAGGGAAGGAAAAAAAAAAGTCGACGAAGCTCCGGCTGAAGAGGAGTTAGGTTTTCAGGATCCCAAAAAGGTCCTGAAGGCCGTCTACACCTCCGTCAACGATGATTCTGACGTCTCTGACAACGAGCGTCGGAAGACCATGAACACCATTTTTGGTGAATCATGGGACATCACCTCCCGCCGCGTCATCAAGACTATGCACCGGGATATGGCTGCTGTAGCTCCTACAGTCAGGCCGGAACCTCATCGGAAGTGGATGGACACAGCCATCACTTTTGATGCTTTAGACTGCCCTCGGAGCATGGTTGGAGCAGGTCAGTTACCTTTGATGGTATCTCCTACCATCAATAACATCCAGCTCCACCATGTCATGGTAGACAGAGGTTCGGGGCTTAACCTCATAAGTTTCGAAGCTTTTACCAAGCTTCAGCTCCGACCTTCGGATCTCCACCCCTCCCGACCTTTCTCCGGAGTAGGTTCGGGGGCTATTACCCCACTCAGAGCTATTACTCTCCCAGTTACCTTCGGGACACGGGAGAGGTATTGCACCGAGAAGTTGGTCTTCGACGTCGCTCACATCAACTTACCCTTCAATGCCATCTCGGGTAGGCCTGCCCTGTACAAAATCATGGCAGCTGCTCATTATGGTTATCTGGTGTTGAAGATGCCAACACCAGTAGGCGTTCTCCGGATCCGCAGAGATCGTACTGCCGGAGTAACTGCTCTGGAAGAACTCCATGCACTTACCATGGCGCAAGAGGAGGACTCCAGGCAGGAGCAAGCTCCAAAACCCCCGAGCATTCGTCAACGAGGCTTGACTTCTGCACCTCGTGTGCAGGCAAGCGGCGACACCGACATTCCCGTCAAAGTCGTCCAAATTGGTCCTGATGCCGCTCAGACCACCCGTATATCTGGGGGATTGAACGACAAATTGGAACTCGCGCTCATCACTTTCCTCCGGCCTAATGTCGACGTGTTTTCCTGGCAACCGTCACAAATGCCTGGGATCCCCAAGGAAGTGATTGAGCACAATCTAAAGATCTACCCCGACGCCCGGCCTGTGCATCAGAAGCCTCGGAAGCAATCCGTAGAGCGACAGAACTTCATCCGACAAGAAGTGAAGAAGTTGCTCGAAGCTGGATTCATCCGAGAAGTCTTCCATCCAAAATGGCTGGCAAACCCAGTCGTTGTGCCCAAGGCCGGCGGGAAGCTTCGGATGTGTACCGACTACACCACACTAAATAAGGCATGTCCAAAAGATCCATTCCGACTACCTAGAATAGATCAGATAGTGGATTCCACCTCCGGGTGCGAATTATTGTGTTTCCTAGACACATATTCTGGGTATCATCAAATCAGGATGTCTAGGGAAGATGAAGAGCATACCTCATTCATCACAGTAGATGGATTGTACTGTTATACAGCCATGCCATTTGGTCTCAAGAATGCAGCTTCAACTTTTGTACAAGCTATGTACAAAACCTTTGAAGAACTCATTAGATACATAGTGGAAGTGTACGTCGATGACATCGTGGTCAAAGTCAAGAACAAGGAGTCACTCCTTGACACCATGCAGGCTGTCTTCGACAAGCTGGGGGCCACCCGCACAAAGCTAAACCTAGACAAGTGTGTCTTTGGGGTTAGCTCCGGAAAACTTCTTGGTTTCCTGGTAAGTCACCGGGGCATAGAAGCTAATCCGGCGAAGATCAAGGCTATTGAAGACATGCGACCACCAACCCGCATCAAAAATGTCCAAAAGCTAACTGGATGTCTAGCAGCCCTCAGCCGGTTCATTTCAAGACTGGCAGAACGGGCACTCCCCTTCTTCAAGTTATTGAGGAAGTCTGGACCATTCCAATGGTCTGAAGAAGCAGAGAAGGCATCCCAGGAGCTGAAACAGTTCCTCACCACCCTACCAATTCTGGTAGCTCCAAACCCTGGTGAGCCTTTGTTGCTTTACATTTCAGCAATTGATGAAGTCATCAGCATGGTTCTGGTTGCGGAGAGACTAGAGCTACCTCATACTCAGGAATCCAGACCCCTTCGGGAGGGTCCGGAGGTACCTGAAAGCAAGTCTGGGTCCCAGCTCCTAGGCTTGAATCCACAAGAAGTCACTCAGAAGACCCAGACCCCTCCAGGAGGGTCCAGGTCGCTTCTGAATAAGCTCCGGGTTCCTCCAGCCAGGACCCGGAAGTCCCCAAAGAAAATTCGGATCCCTCCGGGAGGATTCGGGTCAGTGGAGAGGAAGCTCCGGGACCCTCTGGGAAGGTCCGGACCATTCAGCGCCCGGTGTACTTCATCAGTGAAGTACTTCATGATGCCAAGACTCGATACCTAGAGGTGCATAAGTTGCTCTATGCAGTTCTTATTGCCTCCAAGAAGCTTTGCCATTACTTCCAAGCTCACAAAGTCTGAGTGGTGACCTCTTACCCACTTCGAGCAATCTTGCACAATCCCAATTCAACTGGGAATATTGCAAAGTGGGCAGCGGAATTGGCCGAATTTGATCTTGAATTCATTTCAAGACAAGCAGTCAAGAGTCAAGCATTGGCAGACTTCATGGCGGAATGGACTCCCTCTCCATCAAACCCTGGGGGCCCCAGTGAGCAGAAGCCGGAACATCAAGCTCCAGCCTTCACCGAGCCTCACTGGACCCTCTACTTCGACGGCTCCATGCAGAAGCAGGGGGCCGGAGCTGGAATCCTTCTCCTTGCACCAACCGGGGAGAAGGTAAAATACATGGTACACCTTGACTTCAAGGCGACCAACAACATGGCGGAGTACGAAGCACTCATCTACGGACTAAAGGTGGCACTGTCATATGGTGTCAAGCAACTGCTGGTCAAGGGAGATTCGCAGCTCATCATTAAGCAAGTGAAGGGTGAATGCTCCTGCAACAATCTCCAACTAGCTGCTTACCTCCTTGAAGTACAGAGGCTTCAAAAGGACTTCGAAGTCCTAGACCTCCACCATGTTCAGCGTGCCCATAACGGTGAAGCTGACGAACTCTCGACGAAAGCGTCAACCGGAGCTCCGGCTCCTGATGGAACTTTTGTCCGGAGGTTGTCAAAACCAACAGCTCAGCCTGCCGAACTGAGCGAAGGGGGCGAGATCAGCATCCCGAAGCTGACGGTCCCGATAGCCCTGTTACCATGGCAGCCATCAAGGGTCGTAGGTGCTGCTGGAAGCTCCGAGCAACCCAGCACGCAAGACTCAAATGCTCAAGCTAGTTCCGATGCATGGATCTCGGAGATCCGGAGCTACTTGAAAGACAACATCCTTCCTGACGATGATGTATTCGCTCACCGGGTAGTCAGATTGGCTAAAAGATACACGTTGGTAGAAGGGGATCTCTACCGGCGCGGTGCCAATGGCATCCTAATGTGGTGCATCACAAGGGAAGAAGGCTGCAAACTCCTCGCAGAAATCCATGGAGGTGAGTGTGGGAACCACGCGTCGTCCCGCACGCTGGTTGGTAAAGCCTTTCGGCATGGCTTCTACTGGCCTACAGCACTCCAGGATGCAACTGAGCTGATGAAGAAATGCGAAGCATGTCAATTTCATGCAAAGCAAATTCACACACTAGCTCAACCCCTACAAATGATACCTCCTACATGGCCCTTCGTTGTGTGGGGGATGGATATCTTGGGACCTTTCCCAAGAGCCGTCGGAGGTTACAAGTTCATGTACGTCGCCATTGACAAGTTCACCAAGTGGCCGGAAGCAACTCCAGTTGTGACAATCAACAAGCAATCTGCTATCAACTTTTTGCAGTCCATTGTATGCAGATTTGGAGTCCCAAACAAAATAATCACTGATAACGGGACCCAATTCACAAGCTCTGCATTTCAAGGATATTGTGAAGACCTCGACATACAAGTTTGCTACGCCTCCGTAGCTCACCCAGCAAGCAACGGCCAAGCCGAGAGAGCAAATGCTGAAATCCTTAAAGGACTCAAAACGCGCACTTATGATCACTTGAAAAAACATGGAGCCAACTGGATTGAAGAACTTCCGCCCACTTTATGGGCCAATGGGACATCTCCAAACCGGTCAACTGGAGAGACACCCTTCTTCCTGGTGTACGAAGCTGAAGCAATCCTTCCTCCGGAAATCACCTTGGGTTCACTCCGGGTTCGGACCTTCGATGAAGCCACGCAGGACCAGCTCCGGCGTGAAGACCTAGACCTCCTTGAAGAGGGATGGTGCCAAGCAGCTGTTCGGAATGCTCGATATCGCCAAGCCCTACGGCGTTATCATCAGCGGCATGTACACAACCGACAGCTCGAGGAAGGCGATCTGGTGCTACGGAGAATACAATCCAGAGAAGGGTTAAACAAACTCTCCCCCAGCTGGGAGGGACCCTTCCGAGTGATTAAAGTATCCCGTCCCGGAAGCGTTTGCTTGGCTACCGAGGATGGGACACCTCTCCCGAATCCTTGGAACATCGAGCACCTCCGTAAGTTCTACACTTAATATCATGGAGGTGAGTCTGTAGTAACTTGAGGTGTATGTTATAGAGTCATTGTACAGAGTCGGGTAGTTCCTCCGGGAGAACAGCCGGACCTTCCCCGGAAGGTCCGCAAAGTTCATGCAACACTTGTCACAGTCTTAGAACTAAAAGTGTGTTTAGCTACCCTGGGACAAATGAGAAATTAAACATGTTTAGCCTGGTTCCGTACCCTAAGAGTGTACTTGTTTCCCCTGTACCCCGGACCTATAATGAAAGACATCTTCAGGTGAAACAGACTCCACATGCATTCATTTTGTACAGGCTCAACATTTTTTATTTTTCTTTTTCTTGTCTATAACAAAGACGTGCAATTCTTATGAAATTTTAGTTCGACCGGTTCGTATACGATTCGAGTTGTATTGTCGATTCTTTTGGATTCAAATATTGTTCATGGCCCACTCGCCAGAATGCCGCCAAGCCAATCTAGGGCCGGAGTGAGCTATGGACTTAGCCTGGTCAAGCACCCTAAGTACGCCACTCTACCTACAACCCGGCAGGCCGAAGTAAGGCGGGTCCAAGTACAATTGAATCTGGAAGAAAAGGCAACGCATTCGGTTGTGTTTAGAATCGCGTTTGACCTAAAATTTTCTCGAGAATCGTAAGCCGCGGCGAAGTTATAGACAAGAAACGAATTTTACTATTTTTCTTGGCTTCAGTGTGCAGGAAATATAAAATCCACGTTGATAGAGAAAAACCGGAGCTAACAAAGCTCCGACTCCCCTAGATGGCTTGTAATCAATGTTAAGCATTGAAAACAAGCATCACCGGAGCAACCAAGCTCCGGTAAAGCTAGGGGGCCAGCCGTCGACGTAAAACAAAAGATGGTGAGAAGACCCCACAAGTGGAGTCTGCTGCCGACAAGCTACGTGTTAGCAAAGGTTAGTGCCGGAGCTACTAAGCTCCGACACCCGGAGGGCTAATTATCGATGCTCTATGCGTTGATAGGGACTATTGCCGGAGCTACTAAACTCCGGCGGTAGTCACTTTGACCTCAGGGGGCCTTCACTATCGAAAATTTCGGACCTACACTCTACAAGTTCGAAGCAAATGAGTCTTCAACAACACACAATATCCTCTTGGTACATGTTCACAATCAAATTGTGTACATCTACCAAGGGGCCAAGTGAAGACAAAAGTGTTGAAGACAAAAAGTGAAATTCACAAAAATTTGGGGATTTCATTCATCTGGAAACAAGGGATTACAAAATTGAGGAAGAAGAAGAAAGGATACAAGTGGGAACTACGGAGATGGTCCTAGACCCTATGGAAGAATTGAGCGACCATCTGGGCAACCTCCGACACGTTGGCTCGGGCAGCTTCCCCTTCTCCTTCAACGGGACCTTCAAGCACCGGGTCTAGAGGAAATTGGGAGTTCGGCTGGTGTAGCACATCAGCACATACTCTGCGACGTTCTTCGCCAGGGATTGCCCCTCAACCTCCAATTGGTCCGCGATGACATCGCCCACCTTGGAGAGCTTGCTACCTGCCGAGCTCAATGCCTGCAACACTAGGTCCGGCTCCGGCTCCGGATCATCCGGGCACACGGGACTGAAGCCCATCGGTGTTAGCGCGTCGTTGGCCTTGCCCAGGAACTCCCAAATTTGTAGGGAGTCCATAGTCCTCAAGCCCTTCAATTCTTCCAAGGATCTTCTGGCCGCCACCAGTTCGGAATTCTCACTGGTGAGGCGCTCAACTTCTTTGGTGTTTTGCTGAATCTTCTCAGCAACCCGCTTCTCGAGTTTTCCGAGCTCCTCCTCCCGGAGGTGGATCTTGTTCTGGCTGTCGACCAGGTTCTTCTCCCTGCCCTTCACTTTCTTTTCCCTAGCAACAAGGGCACACTCCCGCTCATGGAGCTCCTGCCCTCGCACCCAGGCCTTCTTCTCCTCCTCAATGCAGCGCTCTTCCAATTTCTTGGCGCACTCCTCAAGGCCCCTGTCAGTTAGATCCACCTTCTCAGAGAGCTCCTCCTCCCTCCTCAGGATGTCATCCCGCAGCTCTAGGAGTTTCTGCTCTTCATCTTCGAGCCGTTTCTCCCTCTCTTCAAGTGCCTCTCGGTGCTTGATGAGTGTAGTGTTAATGGCCTCAAGCCTTTCATGGCGTTCATCGGCCGCACTATTAGCTGCTTTGACCTGCTCATAGATCTCCCGGGATTGAGCGTTGAGGGCGCGAGTTATACTCTCCCTGTCACCCAAGAATTTGCCCCAGTATTCCAGGCGGATCTTCTCCCGCTTGATCCACTCTTTGTCATCCGCTAGCCTCGACTGCGCCAGCTTGGTCTCAAAGTAGAGCCAGTTACGCCACCTCCTAAGGGTTTGGCGCTCCTCTTCAAGAGCCTTGCTGTCGTGGAAGAAGGCCAGCTGAACTTGACGCAGATTGGAACATGCGTTGTCAATAGACAGTGACAACGGGATAGGTTCTGGACCTGCTGGGGTCTCCTCCGCTGGTTCCAGCGGGTTTTCAGAAACAAAAATTGGGTCCCACTCCACAAGAGTGGTCCCCTGGGTATCCATGGCACTAGGGCCGTCCTCCGGGATGGCCTCAGCCGCCATCGAGGAAGGCCCCGCCGCCAGGTCTTCATTCACCCCCTCAGACAGGGGGCCAGCGACTTCACCAGGGCACTCCGGCTCAGCCGCGGGTACCTCCGACGTCGTCACTTCCGGAGCAGGGGCCACTTCTGGCTCCGACCTGGGACCTACTCCGATGGGGGCTTGAGCTCCGACGCCTTTGCAACCACCGGCTCGGGAGCCAGAAGATATTCATCCTCAATCGGCCCTGCAGCCGGAGCTCCAACAACTACCGGCTCTGCGGCCGGTGCTTCTGAGATAGCCGGCCCAATCGCCGGGACTTCCTCAACATTCGGCGCGCATGCCGGGACTTCAATCACCTCCGGCTCAACCGCCGGAGCTTCGACAATTTCCGGCTCTGGGGCCGGAATTACAGCTTCCTCCGGCTCAACAGCCGGAGCTTCCATCATCTCAGCACCAGGACCCGGAGCTTCAACCTCCGGGACAGGTGCCGCTGGCGCATCTACACTCCCGCGGTCCGGCGCTAGCACGGGAGCCTCTGGGGATGAGTCGAGTTCCATGACCACGACAGCTGGCGTCGGAGCTGTCGCAGCTTCAGCCACCACTTGGGGCAGCACCGGGACAGGAGCATAAGCTTCCGCCCTCACAGCATCAGCTGCTATGACTGAGGGTGTAGCCTCACTCCTCTTCTTGGGAACGCTGCAGATGATGGACGAAGAAACTTAAAAAATAGTTACTACAATTAAACAACTATCCAAGGTAAAGATTAAAAATTACCTTGGGAGGCTTCCGCACCAGCTTGCGCGGAACCTTTTTCCCGGGCGTTCTGGGCTGGTCATAGCCGGCGTGGAAGCTACGGAAGGCCCCCTGGAACTCGTTGCGGCCACGGGCATTTCCCTAGTCGAAGACCCCCTCGATTGGGGAGGACCTCCGGACCTAGAGGCCTCCACCGGCCCCGGTGCTGGAGTCGCATGACCGAAGCTAGCACCCCAGGAGGACCCCACTGCGGGAACAATCGCCGCAGTTGTAGAAGACCTCCCCCTCCGGGGAGAAGGAGCCGACGCATAGGTAGCGGGCCTGACGGACCTTCCGTTGGCGTACTGCAGCTTCCTGTTCCGGCTCAAGGGTTCGTCCGCCAGCTCCTTGCCCTTGCCGATGACCTCGACCCTCAGCTTCGGGGCAGGGTCGGAGCCACCCTCGGACATTCCGGGGATCGCCACCCTGGTGGTTGATCTTCTCTCGACGACACCAAGGTCGTCAAGCACGGGCATCTTCCGCCGGAGCTCCCTGCTGAACTCCACTTCCACGTTTAGAGGGAGAAAAGCTTATGGCGGAGCCAAGTCGTCACCCTCGATGTCGATGCCGTGCTGGAACTTCTTGAGGTGGAACTCCAAGGTTTTCCCCACCATGTTAGACTTCAGCCCGGTCTCGACCCGGTCGTCGTCCATCATGCTGTTGAGGGCCCAAGCGAGTTTTTCTCTCCTCTTCAGCGGTGCCCACCTGTTGACCAGGAAGTTGCAAAACACCGCCTGAGGAGTCAATCCTCCCTCCACGCATTGGCGGATCCTAGTCAAAGCAGGGTTGGAGGCTTCCGCTAGCACCGGAGCTTCACTCTAGATTGTCGTGTCGATGTTGGGGAGGCCTTCGGACAGCTCCAGCTTCTCGTGCTCCTCCACCCACACGACTATCCAGTCCTTCTTCCAGTCATCCCACTTCCGAGAGGGAAACGACCGGAGGTACTTGAATGGGCACTTCTTGCACTTCACGAAGTAGTAGAAGCCAAGGTACTCATTGCTCCTGCTGGTGGTATGGATGGTGAAGAAGGTCCGGAAGAGTTCAATGCAGGGGGGATGCCCACCCACATCTCACAGAAGTAGACGAAGATAGACACAAGAAGAATGGAGTGGGGGCCAAGGTGATACAGCTGCAGACAATAGAAGTCTAGCAGCATCAAGAAAAAGGAGGAAAAAGGTGGGATCAACCCCACCATGGTGTACGAGGAGAAGTACACCATTTCGCCGGCACGCTCCTTCTCAAACGGGAGCTCTCCACCGGCGCGGACCGAGTGGTTGAAGAAGTCCGAGGACCATCCCATGAGGGCCCGGACCTTCTTCAGGTCGCCGTCGGTCTTCAAACGACTCTCGCAGAGACCCAACTCCATCGCGACACGGCAAGGCAAGAGAAGAAAAGCAAAGCACAAGTTGGGGGTTGGAGCGCAAGATCAGATGAGAGGCGTAAAGAACCCAAAACGGTGCACACTTTCCTTCTTAAGTAATCCCTTGCGATGCTTGGATGGAAACCGCAAGAAAGTCGAAGATACCACTCAAAAATTCCACCCAGCCAATGACAAGAGGGCCCGAGACTACCCCGACGATCAAGTCGAGGTTCTTACCCCGGCGAACGGTTGCCATCATGAGGCGGGAAGCCCGAAGGCGGCGGCCTGACAAGGCGCGTGGAACCGATACGATTTTCGTATTGGGAACCGGCGACCTTCAATTGCGTGAGATCCGCACGCCAAAGATCTCACCTGCCGCACATGGGATACACCACGCGGCGAGGATTTAACTCCAAACCATCGCCAATGGCACATCTGAATACCTTTGAAGACTCAGTTCAAAAGTCGAAGGATGAACCCACCTCCGTCGGAATGACTTCATCCAAGGGGTCTTCCCCGGAGGTGGGCCCAGGGGGCCACTATCGGTACCCTGGGTACCATATACCCCTTGGGATTGCAAAGATCTCAAGGGAAAGTCACCCACTTGATTTGAAGACCTTCGGAGGCCCACATGTCAGACATGTCCGGACCCGCTTCTCCAACATGGTTAGTCCCAGGGTCGCCACGTGTACTATCAAACCGGAGCTACCGCCCGCAAGGGGGGAAGCTCCGGGCTATGTACTGAAGTGGCACCCCCGGACCTAACCCCAGACCGAGGGAAGCTCCGGTGCTGACACGTGTCGGTTAACACCAAAACCATCTGTTCTCCACAATGTGCTCCGGTGCTGCCACGTGTCCAACCGTCGAATCTTCAGCCTCTGACCTCTGGAAGACTCCACAACGGCCCCGGATCTTCAAAGGGGAATCAAGGACTTCAAGACCCGACCAAGTGTCATTAATACTGCATTAATGACACACGATCGGACGACCTCAGTAACGGTGCTGTCAAAGCCCATAACTCGGTAATTAAGGGTAATTAACGTGTTGAATGTATATCAATATCAGTAACCGCCGGGGCCACATGTCAGGCCAGGCTAGCTTGTAACGGCCTTCCCTTGTACTATAAAAGGACAGGCCAATGATACATAGGACACGACGTTCAGACAGGCGGACACACGCGCTACATCCAATACAACATCAACCCACCCCGTGGAGTAGGGTATTACGCTCAGGCGGCCCGAACCACGTAAATTCTTGTGTCTCCTGCGTCATTTACAATTCACCTTCTTGAATCTCCGCACGCCCACACCGAACCACAAATTCCTCTAACACTTTAGTAGTGTCGGGAGATCTGCCGGATCCAAACCACCGACAAAAGGCCTAGGTTGGGTGTATGAACTAAATACCGCAAGATTCTCTTAACGCCTGTCAAATGACACTCTTTTGGGTTGGTCTGAAACCTTGCACACAAGCATACACTCAACATAATGTCTGGCCTAGATGCACATAAGTAGAGTAGAGATCCAATCATGGAGCAATATACCTTTTGATCGATGTTTGGTCCATCTTTATTGAGATCCAAGTGGCCATTTGTTGCCATGGGAGTCTTTATGGGCTTCGCCTTGTCCATTCCAAACTTCTTGAGTATGTCTTGAGTGTACTTAGTTTGGCTTATAAACGTCCCTTCCTTTTGTTGCCTCACCTAGAATCCCAAGAAGTACTTTAGCTCTCCCATCGTAGACATCTCAAACCTATCTATCATAATTTTACTAAATTCCTCACAAAAAGATTTGTTAGTTGAACCAAAGATTATATCATCAACATAAATTTGACAAACAAAGAGATTATTGTCAAAGTTCTTTGTAAACAATGTATAATCTACTTTACCGATCTTAAAACCATTTTCAATTAATAAATCTCTAAGACACTCATACCAAGCTCTAGGAGCTTGTTTGAGGCCGTAGAGAGCCTTACGCAATTTAAATACGTGGTCGTGGAACTCTTCATCTTCAAACACGGGGGGTTGCTCCACATACACCTCCTCCTTGATTGGTCCGTTGAGGAAGGCGCTTTTCACATCCATTTGATAGAGCTTGAAATCATGGTGGGTAGCATATGCAAGTAATATTCTAATAGACTCAAGTCTAGCTACAAGAGCAAAGGTCTCATCAAATCGAACCTTCAACTTGTGAATACCCTTTGGCCACAAGTCATGCGTTGTTCCTTGTCACCACCCCGTGTTCGTCTTGTTTGTTGCGGAAGACCCATTTGGTGCCGATGACATTGGACTTGGGTCTTTCGACTACTTCCCACACCTCGTTCCGCTTGAGATTGTTGAGTTCTTCTTGCATGGCCACTACCCAATCCGAATCCTTCAATGCATCCTCAATCCTTCGCGGTTCCAAAAAGGATACAAATGAATAGTGCTTACAAAAATTAGCTACGCGTGATCTAGTGGTTACTCCCTTTTGGATGTCACTGATGATGTTGTCGATTGGGTGATCCCTTTGGATGCATTGGTGCAATCTTGGGTGTGGTACTTGCTGTCTCGAATCTTCATGATCATCTTCTTCTCCCCCTAAATGGTTGCCCTCATTGACTTGTTGGTCATTTTCGTATTCTTGAGGTTGATATTGTATGGAAGCTCTCCCTTGATCATTGGCCTCCTCTTGTGGTTCATTTTC
This sequence comes from Tuctoria greenei, assembly GCA_036927565.1. NCBI lineage: Eukaryota > Viridiplantae > Streptophyta > Magnoliopsida > Poales > Poaceae > Tuctoria > Tuctoria greenei. The sequence continues at coordinate 176,396,486 of JAYESD010000004.1, read as the reverse complement.
CTCATGCTTCCTCATGCATATGTAGAGGTGGCTCTTGTGGTCGAACTTCGCCTAACGCCATTCTTCTCAATGCTTGACAAGGAGCTTCTTCTCTATCTAGCACACATGCATCAACTTGATCATTTTGGGAGCCATTAGTTTCATCAAACACTACGTCACGTGCTACTTCAACAAGTTCAGAGGTCTTGATGAAGACACGATACGCGTAAGTGTTTGAATCATAACCAAGCAAGAAACCTTCATTGGACTTCGAAGCGAACTTTGAAGTCCTAGGCTTCTGGTTCAAAATATAGCATTTGGAACCAAAAACTCGAAAGTATGAAATATTAGGTTTGTTACCGGTGAGTAGCTCATAAGATGTCTTCCTAAGTAGTCGATGAAGATAAAATTGATTTATCGCATGGCAAGTGGTGTTGACCGCTTCTGCCCAAAATCGATTCGAGGTCTTGTACTCATTGAGCATTGTTCTCGCCATCTCTATGAGGGTTCGGTTCTTCCTTTCGGCAACTCCTTTTTGTTGAGGGGAGTAAGGAGCTGAAAACTCATGATTTATGCCTTCTTCATCTAGGTACTCCTCAACTTGTGTGTTCTTGAACTCCGTGCCGTTGTCGCTTCGAATGTTCTTGATCGTCAATGAAAACTCATTTGGAGCATGCTTGAAAAATTTCTTCAAGATTCCTTGTGTTTCTGCCTTATCATGTAAAAAGAAAACCCAAGTGAAGCGAGAAAAATCATCAACAACTACTAATCCATATTTGTTACCGCCAATACTTATGTAAGCAATTGGACCGAATAAGTCCACATGGAGTAGCTCGAGCGGTCTTGTTGTAGTCATGACGTTCTTAGCGGGATGAGGTGCTCCAACTTGCTTCCCTGCTTGGCACACGCTACAAGGTCTGTCTTTCTCAAAAACAACATCCTTCAAACCTCGGATGTGATCACCCTTGAGGAGTTTTTGAAGATTCCTCATACCAACATGCGCTAGCCGTCTATGCCACAGCCAACCCATGTTGGTCTTTGCAATCAACCATGTGTCAAGTTCGGCTTTATCCTTGTTGAAGTCAACAAGGTAAAGCTTTCCCTTTAACATACCCTTGAATGCAATGGAACCATCACTCCTCCTAGAGACGGTCACACCCTCATTAGTGAACAAGCAATTATAACCTTAGTCACATAATTGAGATATGTACAACAGGTTATAATCTAAGGAATCGACATGTAGCACATGAGAAAGAGTACGTTGAGATGATATGGCAATTCTACTGGTACCGAGCACCTTTCCTTGACTATTGTCTCCAAAATAGATGCCCTCGATTGGATCCTCATTTTCTTCATACTCAACGAACATCGTTCTTTTTCCGGTCATATGGTTAGTGCAGCCACTGTCTAGCACCCATTTAGATCCACCGGAGGAATAGGACAACAAAAATAAATCATGCCTTGGGTTTAGGTACCCAAGCTTGCTTGGGTCCTTTTAGGTTAGTCACAAGAGATTTAGGCACCCGCACATGATATTTGGTGTTCTCATGGCATGTCCCAACATAATGAACATAAATCTTTCCAATATTACTTCTCATTAACACATAATATGCATCAAAGGTTCTAAATAGCAATTGTGGTTGTTTATAAACAGGACTAGTCTGGGAGATCGGACTTGTCCGGATCCCGACCGAACTAGACTGGTTATCATGTATGTTAACTTTGGACTTTCCAGTTTGAGAGGGTGTTCCCTTTATGAAGGCAATGCTCTCCTTGTTATTCTTATAGCTTCTAGCATGTTGCTTTTCGCCATAAGAGTAACCAATGCCATATTTGACATTTGGAGGTCTTGTGACCAAGTATGCACTACGTGCATATTTGATCTTCTCCTTGTCAAATATGCCATTTTGTGAAGGATGCTTGTCCTTGGTAGAGGTTGACTTGTCTTTCAAGCTGGTGTCAACTTTACCACATGTACAAGTAGAAGCAGTTTCAGTTTTAATGGGTTGAGAAGGTGAGTTGAAGAGGATGAAGGGTCACCTGGCTTTAGTGACTCAACTTGCACTTCAAGGATATTGTTAACCTTGATTAGGTTAGCAAGTTCATCCTTGGTTGTAGCATTTGAGTCGCTTAACTCCAAGCAAGCGTCCTTGCTTGAAGCTAACTCAAGCTCTAGTGACTTGCTTCGCTCCTTTTCAAGTTCTAGAAGCTTGTCAAGTTCAATATATTCCTCCTTTTGGGATATAATCATGTCTCCTTGACGATGTATCAACTTCTTCTTCTCAACAAGTTGATCAAGTAAAAATTTCATTTTTGCAGCTGATTTCTTGTCTAAGCCGATGAGCATATCTTCATTATTGCTAGTAATTTCACTATCATTAGAATATGAATGTACGGAAGAGGGTTTTGTTGTTACTTGCGTTTACCTTCCTTTGCCATGAGGCAAGTGCATTCCCCTTCCATGCGCCGAGAGTAGGGAAGAGAGTGGACTTCTTGGATGTCTTCTCGATGGATATGCTAGCCATCTCTTCTTCTTCTTCGGATGAGGACTCATCATTTGAGTCCCACTCTTTCCCTATATGCGCTTGTTCAGCTTGTTTCTTCTTCTTGAAGGATTTCTTGGGCTGAGGCTTCATTTCCTTGGTTTTCTTCTTGTTTTCTTCATATGGGCAATCAACTATAAAGTGGATATACTCACCACAATTATAGCATGCCCGCCTCAACTTTGATTTTGATCTTTCCTTGTACTTTCCTTCACTTGATTTTGCCCCTTGTCTTATCTTCATCATTCTTTTGAATTTCTTCATGAATAGTATCATGTCATCTTCATCCAAGTCGCTGCTCTCATCGTCACTGTCTTCTTCTAATTGAACTTCTCGAGCTTCTTTAGACAAGGGCTTGAGAGTGGACTTCAATGCGACCCCTTTCTTCTTTGCCGAGGTGAGATCGGCAATCTCCTTAACGTGCTTCGCTTGCTTTTCCATCATCTCAAAGTTGACGATTTTCCCAAGTAGCTCATCCGGAGTCATCTTCTTGTACCCGGGGCTTTCTCGTATCATCAAGCACAAGGTGACATTGCAAGGCATGAAAGCTCTAAGAATGAGCTTCACGACCTCATGGTCGTTCCACTTCTTTCTTCCGTATGCTCGCACCTTGTTGATGAGCGTCTTTAGTCGGTTGTACATGTCTTGTGGCGACTCGTCTTCTTCGCTGGCGAATCTTCCCAACTCGCCTTCAATCATCTCGATCTTTGCTTCTCGCACATGACGATCGCCTTCATGTGCGGTTTGCAACGTATCCCATATCTCCTTTGTGATCTCGAGTCCATCCACCTTTGTGAACTCGTCCCGACTGAGTGATGAGGTTATGACTGTAGCAGCTTGGGCATTTCGATGGATTGCTTGCTCTTGGCTAGGTGTGAGCTCCTCATCATCATCCGGGATATCTATTCCTGTGCATACTATGTGCCATAAACTTGGATTGAGAGAAATCAAATGCATTTTCATGTTTTGCCTCCACATTGAGCAGTCATTTCCGTCAAAGTGTGGGGCTTTTCCAAGTGGAATAGATAAGTACTGATTATTGCTAGAATTCAAGCGATCATAATTAAAAGGATATCGGGAGTAGTCGGTGTGACTACTCCCCTTCTTCTTCTTCTTCTCATATTCAATCTTTACTTTCCCTTTGGAAAGAGTTTTCTTTCTTAGGAGCGCCTTTAGTTCCAGCGTCTCCTCATCATCATCCTCGAAGTCTTGAACGGCGTCGAGGAGCCTCTCCAATTTTTGATTCTTGTCTTCTTCAACCTTCTCTTGGTTGTTGCCCTTGTGTACATCCTTCATGTTCGACATGATCTCTTCGAGCGATTATCTCCTTTTTGAAGAACCTGCTCTGATACCAATTGAATGTGGCCTAGAGGGGGGGGTGAATAGGCCTTTTTGATTTTCTGTCGAAACCTGCAACACTTAACAACCAGATCAAACCTCGAGATATCAGACTAGTCCGGTCGAGTGCGGACTAGTCTGGTGTGTACCGACTAGGTTTATCAAATCTGATCGATTATCTTGATCCTAGGATGTATGCAGCGGAAATATACTTGTAATTGAAGTGTTACACAATTATGAACTAGGATGTACCACAAGTCAGTCTTATATTCAATGTTTCAACGTAAAGTGAATAAGATTGGTTGAAACCCTAGATATGTATGAAGTGTAAGAACAATGTGCGCAAAGAAAGAACACAAGCACTTTATCTCGTGGTTGGATTCTCACGGAGGCAACCTACATCCACGTTGAGGAGTCTATAAAAGGATCGGGTCTTCTCCAACCGTACCCTCGTCGGATCGCCACGAAGGCCAATCCTCTTCACTTATCACAAAGGGAAAATAACCGAATTTAAAGGGCCTTCTCACACGTTGATGGCTCCCCAAGATTACAATATGAACACCACCAAGAACACACTCGAAAGATCACAATGAAAACCACAAGAGTGTGTTAGGGAATCAAACCAAGAGCTCAATGAGTGATGAACCATGTCTCTCCAATGATCCAAAGTGTATCCTCAAGGGATTGATCTTTCTTGCGTTTGATTTTGTGGAGAGAGGTGTCTTCTAGGCTCTTGAGAGGTGTGATGGCGCAGGGGGTTGAGAGTGTTGAAAGATGGGCCGTGTACACCTATTTATATGGGGTTCCCAAAAGTTACTGTTAGGGTTTAGAAATATCGGACTAGTCCATGGTGGACACCGGACTAGTCCGGTGTGCTGTGTGTAGCACACCCTAGGTGTCCCAAAATATCAGACTTGTCCGGCTGAGAGCGGACTTGTCCGATTTGGGTTCTGGAAATCTTCGAACTAGCCCGGTGCAGGATCGGACTTTTCCGATTTTGTGTAACTTATGAAGTGTTTTGACTGGGGAGGACTAGTCCGATTCTAGTCAGAGAGATATCAGACTAGTCCGTGGGAATATCGGACTAGTCCGATCAGTGAAAGACTGCACTGTAAGGACAAGTCCGCATTGTGAGGACTTGTCCGATCTTGTGCAGAAAGATATCGGACTAGTCCTGTGTTAGTCGGACTAGTCCGGTTCTGAATGAATTTGTGCAATGTGTGAGAATAATTGTGCTTGAGCTCTTGGAGTGTGTTTCCTTAACACACTCGATACACAATGATCTACTACACTTGTTCCTTGAGCTCTTTTCCACATTGCTCCTCATTCTCCTTTCTTTTTAGCACTTTGCTCATTTTCTCATTAGAACCCGTGCTCATCTTAACAAAGTGGTTAGTATCTCATTTGCTTGTCATAAATCGTCCAAAACTTACAAGTGATTCCTAGATGCACTTTCAGTCCTGAATTGCAATGTCATTGCATTTATTTATCCCTGCAACGGACGCTCACGATGTTAACTCTGCGCGCAAGTGGCAACAGACGCTCACGATGTTGTGCGAGTGTGTTGACGGTTGTTATATACCAATTTCATCCGTCAATTTAACTCGATAATGTGAAGGATTTGTCATTTCTTGCACACATCACTTTTCTATCTAACCCAATTCCACTTGGACTTGGAGAAATATGTGTATGCAGCATTTTATGCAGGAAATGAGGAAATGTAGAGGGACCAATCGTATAAAATATCATCCCAGCCAATCAGTCGACGAAACGTGGCATCCCATGGATCCAACGGCCCACAAATAGAAGTATCCGAGGAGATCCAACGGTGTATCACCCATATACATCAATGGGACCCACCTGGCAGCCACCTGAAGAAAGCACACGAGAAATGGTGCAATGACCAAGTCGGCCGAACCAGGGGGTCGGCCGACCTGGTCTTTTCACCAAACTTGGTCAGCCTCCATGTGTTGCCTCCTCCCGGCTCCTTGGAGTCAATGCTGACTGATTCGCACACTTTTGGTGGCGGGATTTGACCTCAACACTAGTATAAATAGGACCCCCTACCCATCACTTCAACACACACCACTTGGGCATCATTCTATTGTATACACTATCTTCCATAGTCCTTAGTGGAGTTAGGATGTAGAGAGGAGAGCCTCTGGTCCCAAGTCCAAATTGGGAAAGGACTAGAAGGAGTCTCTCTTCCCAATTCCAAATTGGGAAAGGTATGGCTTGTGTATTCCTTCTTGTATTTGTGACTTTGTGCTCAATAAAGATATTATCTTTAGTCTTCTTTTATATGTATACTTGGACAAAGCGTTTCTTGTTTGATTATGGAGTCCATGTATGTGGAAGGTATAGTCTTTATGATTTCACTCTCATGATCACATCTTATGGTCATAAACACTATAGACCCCCACTATAGTCTATGTAGTTATAATATGACTATGTTAATATGAATGACTTATGCTATGCTTCCACTTTGGTTCAACGATGTTTAGGTTAGTCATTGCCTTAGGATGGCTTGTGCCATGGCTCCTAAGGTATTTGCTTAGTATGCTAGCATGGTACTAGGGTATTTAAGTAGCGTTGGATGTCTCGTAGACCCACGGATTGAAGAGGTAGGCAGTAGGTGGTGACAGTCCTATATGTCCTTTGTAATCCTCCACGTTCGGCTATGCCACATGCTCTTGGCTGGAGTCGCTCGAGTATTGCTAGGGGTAAACCCGTGCCCGATGTGTTGAATAGCATTGCATATGAATTCATCATTGACATGACCATTAGTATCTACCTTAGGCTATGTATATGTATTAGGAGCATTGTAGGATGAACTCTCTAAATCTCAATCGAATCTCCCTCTAGGAACCATTTTACCCTTTAGAATAGATTGCCTAGGTGTGTGTCACACTACCCCTATTATCAACTTACCCCTATCCGGATAATGGATTAGTATCCCATAGCTTGACCATAAGAGTAGTATATACTTTACTCTATTGCCTTCCTTTGGGATAAATACGATACCCTTGGGAATACTCATGGGTGAAATGCTACAACATTATCTTCCGTGTGCTTGCGGATCTCATCTCTTTACCGAAGATGATATGTGGTGTTAAGAAATACCAACAAGCATTTATGGCACCGTTGTCGGGGATGATTTCTTAGTATATCTTAGGAGCCGTCAACAAGCATTTCTGGCGCCGTTGCCGGGGAAGGCAAAGGAAGTGAAGGATAGCTATGACTTGTGATTAAGCTATAGGTACTAATAGTTATTGGACAGGATTACCCTTGTTTGTTTTCTCCTTTGTGTGAAAACAGGGTAGTGTTGGCCAACCCATTGTATGGGATGGCCAACAAGGACACAAGTGCTAAACTGCAAGATGATTTAAGTCGTACCTCAACAAATGTCCGCTAGGGAACACCATTGCCTTTTGCGGGTGAATTTCATCTTTCAGCAGGAGCCAAAGTCATCCATACCCAAGCTTGGGAAGGCTCCAAGAAGTTCTTCTTTGTTTGCGTCCACCATGGGATGGGTAGTTGGCTCTTCATCCAACACTCGTGTCATGGGTTGGCTCCACCAATCCATGACAACATTCATGCTGCAGCTGAAAGGGTCTTATTCTCATTCATCATGGATGAGAAAAAGGTCTGCACTCAAGGGGTGAATTGAGGAATGCTCGAGTTCCCATAGCTTGTCATGCACACCACTTCACAAGGTGGACATGCTAGTTATGGAACTACACCTCCCATTAAAGTATCATGAATACCAAGACAATGGAGATTTGTTTGGATAATCTAAGTCGTGGATATTCACATGATTTGTGAAAATCCATGTCAACATGGGATGCATGAGAATTATTTCCCTAAGACCCATGAGGACCTTTTTCAAACAACAACTCCAATGGCTACCATTCACAAGGAGGTCAAGGGTGGAATTAACAACACCCTTGTATTCAAGGAGGCTATGGCTTTCCAAGGGATTTAAGTTCAACTAGCCTACCTTGAAGTATCTTGGCCAAGCAGAAATCAAGACAACGTTCACATGAAGATCTTGGCCAAGGATAAGAACTTAAGGAGCATTCAAAGTCCAAGATATCCCACATCACTTGTTGGGATTCCCACACTTCGACCAAACCCATTCAACCTAGGGCAAGTGACATTGTGGATGAAGATTTTCTTGTTTGATTGTGGAGTCCACATGTCATTATGCCCAAGGAAGCCTTTGATCCACGATCAACGTATGGGTTGATTCAATGGAATATCAATATGGTCATAGTGGCACCCCGAAGAAGGACAAAGCCTCACCATGCTCATGAAGGAATACATTCAAGTGGGAGAACCCCGTCGCTACAACAACCTGTCTATATCAATACAACGGGGAGAGGCTAGGGCCACCATGTGGCCCACATGTCCAAATGATAGCCAAATGAGTTTGGCATGTCAAAATAGAAGAAATCGTACAGATCTTCAACTCTGGGATTGGACAACAAATCATCGCGCTGAACAGAACGGAGGTAAGTCCTACTCATCGGACTTCAAAAATTCGGTGAGTCCTTGCCAATAGGTTAATTGGTAGTTATCACTCACCGGACTTCAAAAATTCGGTGAGTCCTTGCCAATAGGTTAATTGTTAGTTATCTCATATTTGTTTTCCAAATTGCATCAACCCTTGCATTTGCATGTTTGAAATTCCACACTTGCATGTTGGAAAGTAAAATTTCCAACCATCATAAAACTAAAAATTTGAGTTGGGGGAGAAATTTAATTGGATATGAACTACATTCATGACCACTTGAATTTATCTTCCTAGTTCAAACCAAAAAGATTTGCTTTGACCCTCATTGCATTTACAAGTTATTCTAAGATGGGCAAGACAATTTGAAAATTGGGTTCAATTTGCTTTTGGCTAACGTAACCCGTTTTCGAGTTGTTTTGTGTGTTCCTGATTAAAATGCAGCTAGGTCAAAATTGTGAAGAGGTGGTTTGGCAAGAAAGTGGAAGGTTTCATGAAGCTCAAGTCACCATTGGGAGAATTTGAGAACACTTCTCTCTTTCAAACTCATTTTGAGTTTGAGGAAGAGAAATGTTCAAGAGGATGACCCAATGGAGGAGCCAGAACCAAATCCATCGCCAAATTCAACCTCAACTTGGCATTTGACATCAACCATCAAGCCTACGCCAAAAATCAAGGTTGTGAGTTTCTCACACAAAGACCTTCGTCACCAACTAATCCCCAAATGAGGTATAAGTTTAGAATTTTCCATTGTTTGGTTTGCCATAGAATTGAATGTATCTTCTTGCATTTGTGAGGAAGGTTGACACTTCCTAATCATTCAATTCTCAAGCATCCTCACAAGAGTAAGCGTGGGTATTGACTTTTGGATCTCCAAAAGGAAATCCCACCTTACTTGGAAAAATCTCAAACAAGTACCTAGAATCCTTTAAGAATTGTTTTGTAAACTTAGTCATTTTTGTCGAGGTTTAGAAAACAAAACTTTTGGGCATGACTTAATTGGTGAATTGGCATGTAGGAACTTGGGCATAGTGACAACCATAATTTTTAATTGAGCTTCATGCATAGATGGTGTCATTAGATTTCAAACTCCTAGGAATAAGTGATATCCTTGCTCTAAAATTGAATTGCATTTTTAGGAGGAGTCACTAAATTTCAAATTCCTAGTGAGGTTCAGGAGGATAAAATTGAGAATCTTGTTTGTCATGATCTAAATGATAAAAATTTGCTCTTGAAAGCTAAGATGGTTAGAAACTTTAAAAGGTGTAGGGATCCATATAGTGTATTTCAATCACATGCATTGCTATGAGTAGGAGCTTTAGAAAATATGCAACATGAAATATCCATAAAGCTCCACTCTTATCAATGAATAACAAATTGATCATAGATACACTTGACATTGGATCCAATGCATATTTGATTTTGTTCTTCCTGTATGTACAAATAAAAGTTCGGTTACCTAACTCGAACGTTCATTTGTACAAGTCTCAGGAGCTAATCATCCATCTCTATTCAAGACAGGAAGTTTGCAGGAGTAATATTACTATGCAGGCATTCATGAAGTTGATTGTTGGGATCCCTAGAGGATCCCACTTCAACATCTCTTGGCAAAGGAGTAAATGAGGATGGTTGCTACCTATCGGAAATTATGCCCGAAGGGCAATCATAACTATACGAGGCTAGAGATTTGAAATGGGAACCCTCCATGAGCAACCAATGGGCTGCCACGAATGAATGAGAGCATTATGCTCTCAACTATTCTAAGCACTCATTCAAGCTCAAGGGATTTGCCACCATCATTGGGTACAAGTTACTCCTATGTGGCTAAGAGTTATGATGTACCATGACCAAGGAATGACAAGATCACACCCAATTTATATTGGGTGCAAGTTGTTCCTATGTGTCTAGAAGGTATGTCATGCCTTAGCCAAGGAACAACAGATCACATTCAACCCATGTTGAGTGTATGTCATTCCATTGTGGTTCTAGGTATGTTGTACCTTACCCAAGGAACAACTGATCATACCCAATGCATGTTGGGCACATGTCACTCCCTTATGGAAAAAAGATATGATACACCTTAGCCAAAGAATGATGAACATACTCAATGTATGTTGAGTGCACGTCATTCCTTTGGATCTAAAGGTTATCATTATCCTAGCCAAGGAATGACAAATCACACCCAACACATGGAGACCCTGATGTGCGGACGATCAACATCGGAAACACTCTATTCAACCACACTCATGGTGTCCATGGGAGGCAACACAACAATCAACACTCAACCCTCCATTGTCAAAGTCACGCTGCAACAAGGATAGGCCAACTCATGGCCTACCTCCGTCGTTAGGGTTTCAACCCCTATCACGGACCTTGATCAAGAATAAGCTTGGGGGAGGACCCCCACTTGAGGTAACTTGTATCACACCCACTACATTTTTATTTCAAATAATCCATTGCATATTTATTTTCCATCCATCCATCATCCACCTTGCATTTAAAATATATATATATATATATATATATATATATAGGTTAGATTTTCTTTCATCAAATAAAGATGTGCGGTAAGAATGATTTAAAATTCACATAGATAAAATGATGAATAGTTGCTCTGTTTTATTTTCCTAAGTCTCTAGTTTACAACTTGCTACTCTCCGAATATCGCTTCCATTGGTTTGAAATACTTTTACCTTAATTTGGAAGTTGTGGGTAGCAAAAGCTTAATCTAGTTCTAGGTTGTTGCAAGACTAGAATTGGTAATAGGGCTGCTAGTCCTAGTTTGAAAGTAAAACTTAGATTTCCGTAGAAATTCTAAAAATATTTAAGTTTCCCTCAATTGATTGGAAATACCTACCAAAGTCATATGATGTTCATACATAGACAAAACCTTATGCATATGCTATTTGCTTTCACATTGAGCCTAGTCAAACTAGTATAGACCTATGTGAGAAATCATTCAACTCCTTTTGAATTCAAGACATCACTTGCACATGCTATACTTCTACACTAGAAGTAAGCAAACCATCCATCATATCCACCATAACACAACAAAAAGAGAAACTCCATGTTATTCATGTTTAGCACTCTCTTCAAAATTCATTGCAAAGAAAGGGAGTAGAAGACATGGATACAAAAAAAAGCATGCTTACATCATAAGCATGAGAAAAAAAACAGAAAAGAAAAGTAGCCATGTTTCATCCCTACAAAAGAAAGAGAGATTACACCAAAAAGGAGTTATCTCAAGTATCCACATCTACTTCCACTCCATCACACATGCACTAGTCTTGAATCAAAAAGTTTTGATTTGAATTCTCCTAGGGCTTACTCTTTTGACTTAGCAATATATGTGATACAAATATGCCTACTTACTTTCCTTACCAAGCTCCACATACAAGCCATATTCAATGAGTATGAATAGTAGAGGCACAATGCTTTGGTGAGGAAATATTTCCACTATCCACAAAGGAGTGACTGAGAGAATCAAATTGAGGTACTTAATATCTAAATTGAATTCTCCGAGATTTAAGTGGAACTTGATTTCTAGGCTATGTTTGCTCCATTTGCTATTCTACCTTTCAACTACTCATGAATATGAAAAAGCATAAGACCCATGATAACTTAAGAAAGCTAGGGTATCATAGCCAATTTCTGCAATACTAGGTAGAGTATCTTTTTGTGCATTATATACTTTTGAAAATAAGACATTGTAGCAACTCCTGATCATCAACCTAAAGTCTTTACTTTACTCGGGGCGAGCAAAGGATAATCTTGGGGAGTTTATTGATGGCTGTTATATACCAATTTCATCCGTCAATTTAACTCGATTATGTGAAGGATTTGTCATTTCTTGCAAACATCACCTTTCTATCTAACCCAATTCCACTTGGACTTGGAGAAATATGTGTATGCAGCATTTTATGCAGGAAATGAGGAAATGTAGAAGGACCAATACTATAAAATATCATCCCAGCCAATCAGGCGACGACACGTGGCATCCCGTGGATCAAATGGCCCACAAACAAAAGTATCCGAGGAGATCCAATGGTGTATCACCCATATACATCAATGGGATCCACCTGGCAGCCACCTGGAGAAAGCACACGAGAAATGGTGCAATGACCAGGTCGGCCGAACCAGGGGGTCGGCCGACCTGGTCTTTGCACCAAACTCGGTCAGCCTCCACATGTTGGCTCCTCCCGACTCCCTGGAGTTAATGGTGACTGATTCGCACGTTTTTGGTGGCGGGAAATGACCTCAACACTAGTATAAATAGGACCCCCTACCCCTCACTTCAACACACACCACTTGGGCATCATTCTATTGTATACACTATCTTCCATAGTCCTTAGAGGAGTTAGGATGTATAGAGGAGAGCCTCTAGTCCCAAGTCCAAATTGGGAAAGGGGTAGAAGGAGTCTCTCTTCCCAATTCCACACTGGGAAAGGTATGGCTTATGTATTCCTTCTTGTATTTGTGACTTTGTGCTCAGTAAAGATATTATCTTTAGTCTTCTTTTATACATATACTTGGACAAAGCGTTTCTTGTTTGATTGTGGAGTCCATGTATGTGGAATGTATAGTCTTTATGATTTCACTCTCATGATCACATCTTAAGGTCATAAACACTATAGACCCCCACTATAGTCTATGTGGTTATGATATGATTATGTTAATATGAATGACTTATGCTATGCTTCAACATTGGTTCAACGATGTTTAGGTTAGTCATTGCCTTAGGATGGCTTGTGCCATGGCTCCTAAGGTATTTGCTTAGTATGCTAGCATGGTGCTAGGGTATTTAAGTAGCGTTGGATGTCTCGTAGACCCACGGATTGAAGAGGTAGACATTAGGTGATGACAACCCTATCTGTCCTTTGTAATCCTCCACGTTCGGCTATGCCACAGGCTCTTGGCGGTAGTCACCCTAGTATTGCTAGGGGTAAGCCCGTGCCCGATGTGTTGAATAGCATTGCATAGGAATTCATCATTGACATGACCATTAGTATCTACCTTAGGCTATGTATATGTATTAGGAGCATTGTAGGAGCAACTCTCTAACTCTCAATCCAATCTCCCTCTAGGACCCATTTTACCCTTTAGAATAGATTGCCTAGGTGTGCGTCACACTACCCTTATTATCAACTTACCCCTGTCCGGATAATGGATTAGTATCTCATAGCTTGACCATAAGAGTAGTATATACTTTACTCCATTGCCTTCCTTTGGGATAAATAGGATACCCTTGGGAATACTCATGGGTGAAATGCTACAACGGTATCTTCCGTGCGTTTGCGGTTCTCATCTCTTTACCGGATATGATCTGTGGTGTTAAGAAATACCGACAAGCATTTCTGGCGCCATTGCCGGGGATGATTTGTTAGTATGTATTAGGAGCCGTCAACAGAGTGGCAAAAGGGAGATGAGCACATGAGAGAGGAACATTAAACAGGAGTGTCACTGATTTTTGATCTCCGGCAAAAGGAAGACGGGATAATGAGAGACATGACGTATTAAGGCCCGTCGCCAATTTTGACCTCCAGCAAAAGGTAGACGGGCAAATTTTGGGCTCCGATTTTTGACCTATTTTTAGCTCTCTCGCACTCTCTAGTGAAAATTTTCGCGCAAAACTTACTCGCGCTCTCTCGACCTAAGGGAGACGCTCAAATGAGAGACGGGTGTTATAAAGGCCCATCTCTGAGTTTTGATATTTTTATCTCTCGCTTTCTATCTCCCAACACTTGGAGAAAATTTTTAGCTCTCGCATTCTCTCTCGACCTAGAAACCACAACTCTTGAGCATTCCGCCGCTGTGTCTCTTCCACAACTCGCTCTTCATCATTGTCATGTTGCCGCTGTCAACCCTGACACCGCCGTCCACCCCGACCTTCGTCATCAGAGAGTTGAGCACACTGGAGGATGCCGCCTCGTCCCTTGTCCAAGCGCATCACCACCTCGACCCCGACCTCGGTAATCGGTATGAGCATGTAACCGCCTTCACATAAGTGGAAATGTTCTCCCTGGTTGGTGTCCTGGAACACATTCATCTTCCTTCTTTATGTCCAATGCAGAAGTAATGTATTTGTTTTGACTATTAATGTATATTATGAATTCTGATTCGCAAACCCTTGAAACGGCAAGAATTGTGGTTGACACTAGCTTTGACGTTTCTTATGTCACAGATCATCTCTCGAAAGAAATGAGATCTGCAAGCGCACAGAAACTGTCGTGTAGCATTTCACCCAAGAGTATTCCCAAGGGTATCATATTTATCCCAAAGGAAGGCAATGGAATAAAGTAAACACTACTCTTATGATCAAGCTATGGGATACTAATCAAATATCAAGACAAGGGTAAGGTGATAATATATGGGTAGTGTGACACACACCTGAGCTATCTATTCTAATTGGTAGATGGGTCCTAATGGAGATTAGACTAAGAGTTGGTGAGTAGCTCCTACAATGCTTCTAATGAGCATGTCAATGGTGAATTCTTATGCTAAGTTGTTCACCACATCAGGCACGAGTTTACCCCTAGCAATACTAAAGCGACTCCCGCCAAGAGCCTATGGCATAGCCGAACACGGAGGATTACAAAGGACAGATAGCGCTGTCACCACCTACTGTCTAGCTCTTCAAATCGTGGGTCTACGAGACATCCAAAGCTACTTACTATCCTAGCACCATTCTAGCATACTAAGTAATACCTTAGAGGCTCGAGTACAAGTACCTCTATGAGGCAATGACTAACCTAAACATCGTTGAACCATTGTTGAGACATTGCATAAGTTATTCATATTAACATGATTATATCATAACTAATTAGACTATAGTGGGGGTTTGTAGTGTTTATGATGATAGATTAGGATTGATATGGCATAATCATAAAGACTACTCCTACCACATACATGGAATCCACAATCGAACAAGAAATGCCTCATCCAAGTATATGAATAAAAGAAGACTAAAGATAATATCTTTATTATGCATAATGTCACAAATATAAGAAAAGATACATGAGTTATACCTTTCCCAACTTGGAGTTGGGACCAGAGGCTCTCCTCTCTATAGCCTAACTCCACTAAGGACTAAGAGAACTAGTGTATACAATAGAATGATGCTCAAGTGGTGTGTGTTAAAGTGAGAGGTGATGGGTCCTATTTATATCTTGGAGAAGGGTCAGTTCCTGCCACCAAAAGTGCGCGAGCCAGTCATCAATGACTTATTCAAGCCAGAAGGAGCCAACACGTGGAAGCTGACCGAGTTTAGAGGAAATACCACGTTGACCGAATAGGGGGGGGGGGGGGGGGGTCGGCCGACCTGCTAAGTCCTCCAAACGGTTTGTGCTTTCTTGGGGTGACTTCTAGGTGGGTCCCCTTTACTAATATAGGATGTACACCGTCGGATGGCCTTGGATACCTCTATTTGTGGGGCAGTTGATCCATGTGGTGCCACATGTCGACACTTGATTGGTTGAGATGATATTTATTCCCTTTGTTTCACTTCAATTCTGTATATAATACCTGCATGGACCAATTTCTCCAAGTACAAGTGGAAATAGGTTAAATAGAAAGGTGATGTGTGCAAGAAATAATATTTACTTCACATAACTGAGTTATATTGATAGGTGAAATTAGTATATAACAACCATCAACAAACTCCTCCAAGCTTATCATTTGCTCGTCCCGAGCAAAGTCAAGACTTTAGTTTGATGATCGGGAGTTGCTACAATATTCTACTTTTCAAAAGTACCATGTGCGCAACAAAATACTCTACCTAGTATTGCAAAAATTGGCATGATACTTCACCCATCTTAAGTCATTATGGGGCTTATGTCATCTCCTATTCATGGGTGGTTGAAAGATAGAACAGCAAATGGAGCACACATACCTTAGATATCAAGTTCCACTCAAATTCCATAGAGTTCAATTTAGATTATAAGTACCTCAATTTGATTCTCTCAGTCTCTCCTTTATTTGTAGTGGAAATATGTCCTTACCAAGGCATTTTGCGTAAATTCATCCTACCACTAAATAAGGCTTGTATGTGGAGCTTGGTAGGGAATATAGTATGCATATTTGCAACACATAATATTTCTAAGTCAAAAAAAATACTTAGGATAAATCATTTCAAAAGTATTTGATTCAAGACTTGAGCATGTGTGATGGTGTGGAAGTGGATGTGGATATTTGAGAAGACTCCTATTTATGTAGACTCTCTTATTTTGCAGTGATGAAAAATGGCTACTTTTCTTTTTTTTTCCTTTTTTTCTCATGCTTATGATGTAAGCATGCATTTTCATTTTCTTTTTCTTGTAGCCATCTCTTCTACTCCCTTTTTATGCAATAAACTTGGAGAGAGTACTAAGCATGCAGGGTATGGAGTTTCTCTTTTGTAAGACCTATGTGTGTTGAATACATTGGCTATTATGTTAAACGTGTAGGTTTTTATGCAAATTTTTGAATATACTTGAGAAACACACTACACACAGTGCGAACATTTGCTGCACATGAGCTGCACGAGTTTTGCGTTTTGTAATGATAGAATTTTTCTTGCATAATGCATAGCGGTTGTTTTGTATTGTCCAAACTTTCTATGTGCTGAAATAATCGTGTGACTGCTGTTTTATATTTTCAATGTTTCAAACTTGCTTTACACTTATGGGAAGATATTCTTAGTACTTTTGGACTAAGTTTTTGATGTGTTTCGGCTGATCATGGTGGACATTATCCTTCTATGTTTGCAACATGCTTATGTTAGGTGCTCACATAAGGTGTTGTGGTTATCAGACTAATGTGAGTCAAGTCGAGGACTTGTGCTCAGAAAAGTTGGTTGTTTGTTCATGTGCAAGTGTTGCTCGAGTTCAAGACATGGCTAGTGATGGTATCCATTGAACTAGTCTTAGGGAGAAGATGAGGTTCAACAACAAAGTTCGAGAGGAGTTGTGGTTGAGTTGATTGGGGGGTCGTGCAGCATGTTTGGGTAAAAAACAATGCATATGAAGGTATTGTAGACATTGTTGGAAGGTGTTCGCATGTGTGCAAGGAGTGCATGGATGTTGCAACATCGTTCCATGGCGTGATGAAGAGAAGTGTATGTAAAGAATTGGTCGAAAAGGTTCAACCAATTGGATTATGCCTCAAGCTGCGACTAAGGTGGTTATGGTTCATTTATGGAATGCTTTGAGTTTGTTTTGGTTAGATTTCGTGTGGGTCACAAATTTGACTTTTTTTAGGAATATGGGATACGTTCCTAAGGTGTTTGGAAGTCTTAATATTGCTTCTATTTGGGTATGGAAGAGTATTGAGCAGTTATGGAAAGTTTTGGTTAAAACTGAGTAGGATTAGAGTCCTAGTTTTGATTGGGTTGGCCTTATGGCTGGTTATATAAGCAAAGGAAGCCAGAGATCATTTTTAGACGACTTTGAGCTGTTCCTATTGTGTTTTTATCAATAAAACTCGTAGTTTAGAGGAGCTGTTATGCCTTGTTCATCCGACTTGTTTCAGACAAGTTTTTCTCATCGATTTTCTGCATAGAACTATGTTGCGTTGGTGTTTTTATCATAACTTGAGTTTTACAAATCCAATTGATGTGATTCTTTTTTGGGTTGTCTTCACAACTTCATTATCTATCATCTTTGAAAATATTATGTTCATTGGATTTGTGGTTTCTGATCTACATGAGTTTCTTTGCAGTGTTGTAGATCCATTTTTACTCGGGTAGGATAGATTGACCTTTGTTCGATCTTCCGGCCATAACTTCAGTTTTTCTCGACGATTTTTCGTGATTCTTGTTGTAGTGTCTTCGTGACTTGATTTTCTATAATATCTACTAGTTTTGTCACGTTTGAACATGTTTGGGTTAGTTACACACACAGTTTCTTAACAGTTTGATTTTCCGCCGAGGGGTTTTCGTTGCTTCCACTAAAAAGTTTTAATTTACCATTCACCCCTATGGTATTTTTTCACGTGTTCTTTGATCCTACAATTGGTATCAGAGCCAAGGTGCTCTAATATTTGTAATTTGTACGTGTTTTGACTAATCATCATGGAGAAATACTCTGCAAAACCTTGTGTGTTTAGTGGCATTAATTTTCATGTTTGGAAGGCACTTATGGAGGCTTTCATACAGACACAAGGCTTTGCAATATGGGAAAACGTGTACAAGCCTTACACGTGCCACAAAACGATCAAGTCACAACTAGGAATATGAGAGTTGTCAACAACAACAATAAGGCGCGGAATTTATCATACAAAGATTGACTCAAAGTGACTTCGATCATTTTGCACACCTCCGATCAGCGTATGATGTGTGGAAGGCACTTTGTGACTACCACGAAGGATCCAATACAATCAAGGAGGTAAGGCAAGATATGTTCAAGAAATAATATATGCACTTTGGGATGCAACCAGGTGAGTCTATTGACGATTTATTTGCTCGCACTAATAAAATTCTCAGCAACTTGTGTGGCGTTAATGTTAATTTTTCTGATCCTGAGAATGCTAGGCAATTACTAAGTGCATTAGACCTGTCTATTCGTGAATCCACTGTCATGAGTACGCTTACTTTAAATGTTCTATATTCTAAGTTACAAACTCATGAACTTGACATAATATCACAAAAAAACCCCCAACAAGTCCCTTGCAGTTGTTTCTCAATGTGACATGCCTAGCTCTAGCCAATCTTCATCATGTCATACACTTGCTTTGTTGTCCTCTCTAACAGTTGAACAGATTGAAGAGTTTCCAAAGGAAGAACTTGCACTCATCTCTACTCGGTTCTCAAAAGCATTTCAAAATTGAAGAACTAAAATGTGAGGAAGCGTCGGTTCTCAACGATGCTTCGAATGTGGTAAGTATGAGACTTATGTGTGCTGAATATATTGTCTTGTGCTAAATACATTGGCTTTGACGATAAAAGTTTTGAATACTACCAAAACACCTTTATCATCAAAGTTCGACTCTAGGTACATGCTCTGGCAAGGTCCGACGTAAGTTCCGACTTCTTTGTCTAGGTCCGACTAGCTTTGGTTAGCTCTGGCTCTAGGTCCGACTAGCTTTGGTAAGCTCCGGCGCTAGGTCTTACTAGCTTTGTTAAGCTTCGGCGCTAGGTGCAACTAGCTTTGGTTAGCTCCGCGCTAGGTCCTGCTAGCTTTGGTCAGTTCCGGCGCTAGATCCTGTTAGTTTTGTTAAGGTCCAGTTAGCTTTGGCAAGGTTCAAAGCTTGATCGCAGTAGTTCTGCTTTTAATTTGCAATGTTTCAAACTTGATTTTTGGGTTATGGAAAGTTTGCTTAGTTTTCTTTTACTAAGCTTTTGGTGTGTTTTGGTGGTTATGGTTGATATCTTTTTGCTAAGGTTTGCAACATACTTATGTGAGGTTCTCACGTAAGGTGTTGTGGTTTTGGAACTAACGAGAGTCAAGTCGAGGACTTGTGCCCGGAAGTATTGGTTGTTTATTCACGTGCAGGTGTTTCTTGAATTCAAGACATGGCTGGTGACGGGATCCATTGAATTAGTCTTAGGGAGAAGATGAGGTTCAACAACCAAGTTTGGGAGAAATTGGGGTTGAGTTGATCGGGAGGTTGTGCAGCATGTGTGAATCAAGAACATTGCATATGAAGGTATTGTGGACGTCGTTGGAAGATGTTTGCACGTGTGCAAGGAGTGCATGTACGTGGATACATGGTTCCGAGGCGTGATGAAGGATGTGGACGTAAAGAATTGGTCGGAAAGATCCAACTGATTAGGTTATGGACTCAGGCTGCGGCTGAGTCGTGTTTGACTCAGATATGGAATGTTTTGAGTTGGTTATGATAGGATTTCATGGGGGTCACGAATTTGAGTTGTTTTATGAATGTGGGATACGTTCCTAAGGTGTTTGGAAGTCTTAAGATTGCTTCTATCTACGTATAGAAGAGTCTTGAGCAGCTATGAAAAGTTTTGATTCGTGAATTGAGTAGGATTAGAGTCCTAGTTAGAATTTGGTTGGCCTAAGGGCTGGTTATATAAGCAACGGAGGTCAGAGCACGTGGTGCACGACTTTGGGACTGTTCCTTCTGAGTTTTGATCAATAAAATTTATAGTCTAAAGGAGCTTTTGTGCCTTGTTCGTCCGACTTGTTTTGTTCAAGTCTTTCTCATCGAGTTCTGCACAGCACTACCTTGCTTTGGTGGTTTTATCATAACTTGAGTTTTATAGATGCTATTGTCATGATTTTTCTTGGGTTTTCTTCAGAACTTGATTTTCTATCATCTGTGAAAATTTCACAGTCATTGAATTTGTGGTTTCTGATCTACACGAGTTTCTTTGCTGTGTTCCAGAAATATTTTTATCGGTTAGGACAGATTGACCTTTGTTCGATCTTTCGATCGTAACTTGAGTTTTTCTCGACGGTTTTTCGTGATTCTTGTTGTGACGTCTTAGTAACTTGATTATATACAATCTATAGTAGTTTTGTCACAGTTAAACACATTTAGATTAGTCCCACATATGGTTTCCTTAACAGATTGGTTTTCTGCCAATGGGTGTTTCATTGCTTCTACTGAAAAGTTTTAATCTACCATTCACCCCCCTATGGTAGCTTTACACATGATCTTCGATCCTAGAGTAAGAAAGGAAATTTTCGTACGGATTGCCCTAACCTTTCAGGTCCTACTTCCCGTGAGGAAAAGCAAACAAGGATGAAGCACTTCTCCGCAAACGATAAGAAGAAGAAGAAGGGTTTTACAGGTCGCCAATTGGTAAACACTTTTATCTCCGCACTTCAAGAACTTAGCTCGAGCTATGTGGACATCAGAAGTGATGAAGATGAAGAGAATTTGGCAAATATGTGCTTAATGGCGGGCAACTCAAGATCAAGTACGGAGGTAGAACACAACAGCGACAATGAAGAGGTATGTCCCACTTCCGAAGAAATGTGTGATACTATTTCTCATGCCACTCTTATAGTTAAGAAAAGGACAAAAAACATAGGGACAATGCTGTTAAAATTGAATCACTAGAATTTGAAATTAATCATTTAAAATCTTTGATTGCTAGTGATGATTCTTGTTCCTCATGTGAGCTTATATATGAACAATTGTGCTCTTTAAGAAGTGCGCACACCTCCACACTTGATAAGATTGAACTTGAAAAAGAAAAGAACAAAAACCTTGCTGCACTTAATGATAAGAACATGAAAGATGCCTGCTGTTCTACAATTGATTTGCATTGTTCTAGTTGTGATGATCTTAACAAGAAGCTACATGATGCTATGACTGAAATTTTTGTTTTGAACAATGCTTTACATTCTCATGAAGTTAAATATGGTTCTAATTGCAAATTAAAAGGAAAAACTTTATGTGAAAACTGTCTAGACTTGTCTAATAAACTTGATAATATGCATAGGACACTAGAGCGGTTTTGTAATGCAAATAAGAATCTAAACTTGCTGCTGAATTCTTCCAAGTCTTGCAATGATAAAACTAGTTTAGGTTTCGACTCAAATGATAATGCTAAGGCACATCCACCTAAAATTGTAAAGTCATTAGGAAGTGGTTTGATTCAAATAGTTCCTAAACATAAAGAAGTGGTTTTTAAATCTGCAGGGGTGTTGTCTCATTCAGTTTCTAATAAACATGTTGCTTGCTCATCTAGATATGAACACAAAGTTAAATTTTATTGTACCTACTGTGGTAGAGATGGTCATGTCATAGATTTTTGTTATAGACTAGCTAAACAATAGAAAAAAGGAAAGAATGGAAGCTTGATCTCATAACTCTCATGCAAAATTTGCTTCACATGCTAAATCGAATGTCAGGAACTTGCAACCTATTATTATGAGTCAGAAACATGCAAAGTTTACTCTCAAATAAACTATTTTTAGTGCTACACATGTAACACCTCGTAGGTCAGTAGTTGGGTATAAAAATCCTCGAACATTGGCTCATAAACCTGCTGTGTTATCTAAGCCTTTGCGTGTTATCTAAACTTCAGTACATAAACCTGCTATTTTATCTCAACTTTCACGTGTTATTCCTGCAAGACATTACGTGACTCATTACTGGATTCCTAAATATCTTTTGACTAACCCCAGTATTGAGTCATCGACGTATTGTTCTTCTATGTAGGTTACACGCTTGAGGAAGGAGAACATTTTGATTGTGGATTCAGGTTGCTCACGCCACATGGCTGGTAACAAAGATTGGTTCTCCTCCCTCTCTTTTGTGTCACGTGTAGAGAATGTTACTTTTGCTGATAATTCTTGAACTCCTATAATTGCTAATTGTTTGGTTAGATTAAATATTCACTACACTTTCAAGGATGTGGCACTTGTTAAAATTTTGAAATACAACTTGTTTTCTGTTTCACGATTGCTAGATGAAAATCTGGAAATTATTTTCACTAAAAATTGTTGTAAGGTTGTAGATTCAAATAGTGAGCTTATTTTTAAAATGCCTGGGTTTGGAAGAGTTTTAAAAGCTGATTTTGATATGTCATCCTCTAAGCATAGGTGTCTAGTAGCTAATGATTCTAAAGACTTATATTTTTGGCATCATAGACTTAGTCACATAGGCTTTGATCATCTCACGCATGTTAGTGCTCTTGATTGCATACGTGGGCTGCCTAAGCTTAAAGGGGACAAAGAAATTGTGTCCTCTTCTTGTAGACATGCTACGATGGTTGCGGGTTCACATGCTCCTCGCACAATAACCATGACAACTGTACCGGGACAACTTTTGCACCTTTACACTGTAGGTCCTTCACGTGTTTAATCTTTTGGAGGTAAATGGTATGTTCTTGTGATTGTTGATGATTGTTTTCAACACAAAAGTTTAATTTATGGCATCGAAGAATGAAGCTTTTAGTCACTTTGGAACTTTATTTCTTAGATTATCAATTGATCACCCAGGATCTTTAAAAGCAATTAGAAGTGATAATGGAACCGAATTTAAAAATAAATCGTTTGATCACTTTTGTGTTGAAAATGGAATAAATCATCGATTTCCTTCACCCTATGTACATAAAAAATGGTGTCGTAGAGAGAAAGAACAGAACCTTTGTTGAAATAGCTAAGACTATGCTTGATGAATATCAAACTCCTGGGAAATTTTGGGCTGATGCTATTGCAGCCGCTTGTTATGTCTCAAATCGTGTCTTCTTGTGTGCTATGCTATAAAAAATACCATATGAACTTCGGTTTGTACATAGGCCTAGTGTCACACACTTTCGGGTCTTTGGTTGTAAATGCTTTATTAAGAAACATGGTAATCTTGATAAATTTGAATATAGATCTGTTGATGGCATGTTTCTTTGTTATCCATCTCATACTAAAGGTTATCGTGTGCTTTTACTTAAAACTAACAAAATTGTGGAGACTTGTGAGGTTTCTTTTGATGAATCTAGCACAGATACTAGCTCTAATATTGCAGGTGCAAATCCATATCCGCAGAGGGAGAGTATTTTCATCTAAGAAGACGAAGAAGTAGTGCTGCTACTAAAAAATTCAGAAGCAAATGATGTTGATCACGTTGCTGACTTTGCACCACTACCAGCACCAACAACTACTAACGGTGGTATAGATCATTCTCAAGCCAAAAGTTCTTCAATATGTGATGAAAATGAAGAAGGAGCTTGTGAAGTCTCTTCTCCCCTCCGTGTCCTAAAAAGCCATCCTCCACAACAAATCATTGGAAGCATGCACGAATGAGTCATACGGCCCAGGTTTTGCGATCCAAACTCTCATGATCATTCTACTTTTGTTGCTTCTTTTGAACCCAAAGATATATCACACGCACTCAGTAATGAATCTTGGATTATTGCCATGCAAGAACAGTTAGAAAATTTTGAAAGAAATAATGTTTGGAAACTTGTACCTCCACCTCAAGGTCACCCTTTAAGTGGAAATAAATGGGTGTTTAAAAACAATCAAAGTGAGGATGTGGTTGTGGTTAGGAATAAGGCTAGGTTGGTTGCTCAAGGTTTCACAAAAGTTGAAGGTCTAGATTTTGATGAATCTTTTGCTCCTGTTGCTAGATGAGAAGCCATAATAATTTTGTTAGCTTTTGCTGCATCTAAAGGATTCAAGTTATATCAAATGGATGTTAAAAGTGCTTTTCTTAATGGCTACACAGATGAGGAGGTTTATATCAAGCAACCACCTAATCATATATGCAAACTGTCCAAAGCCTTGTACGGTCTGAAACAAGCCCCTAAAGCAAGGAATGATGGGTTAAAAACATTCTTACTTGAGAACAGGTTTACAATGGGCATGGTTGGTAAAACTCTTTTTGTGCCTAAGCATGGCAATGACTCATTATTCGTTCAAGTGCATGTGGATGGTATTATCTTTGGTTGTGCTTTTCACAATCTTGTGTCCAAGTTTTCAGCTATGATTAGTTCAGAATTTGAGATGAGTATGACGGGAGAACTCACGTACCTTTTGGAACTGCAAATAAGGCACACCGAAGAAGGTACTTTTGTGCATCAAACGAAGTATACAAAAGACCTTCTTAATCGCTTCAACATGGACAAAAGCAAGCCTCTTCGGACACCAATGGAAACAGTAACAACACTTGAACATGAAGAACATGGTGAACCCGTGGATCAAAAAGAATACAGAAGCATGATCGGGTCACTTTTTTACCTCACGACATCAAGACCGGACATACAATTTACCGTATGTCTTTGTGCACGATTTCAAGCTTCCCCACATGCTTCACATCATCAAGCCATCAAAAGAATTCTCAGGTACTTACATAGAACTCAAGAATTTTGCATTTTTCTTCCTTCTTCCTCAACTGTTACTTTTAAAGCTTTTTTGGATGCTGATTTTGGGGGTTGTAGGATTGATAGGAAAAATACTCCGTATGCTTGTCATTTCCTTGGTAATTCCCTTATTACTTGATCCTCTAGAAAACAAAATTCAGTTGGACAATCCACAGCCGAATCTGAATATGTAGCTGCTGCTAGCGCTTGCCCACAAATTCTTTGCATTGTACAAACACTTAAGGACTATGGGGTCGATGTAGATAGTGTTCCACTATTTTTTGATAACACTAGTGCCATTTGCATTGCTAAAAACCCTGTGCAACATTTGAGAACAAATCACATTGACATTAGGTATCACTTTCTCTGTGACAATGTTGAAAAAGGAAACATTATGCTTCACCATGTAGATACCGAACAACAATTGGCTGACATTTTTACAAAACATTTGGATTTCACTCATTTTTGTTTCATTCGTAGTGAAATAGGGGTTATGCATCCCCATGGCTTAAATTGAGGGGGAGTTTTTGAAACTCAGGAATTCTATGTGTGAATCTGAATTTAAAATAATATGAGCATAGTATTTCATACATATATGACTTTGTGATTCCTTTTACATGCTGAAAGTTCTTACTACATTACTCGTGTTATACATTTTGTAGTTTTTGCCATGACTAGTAATTGGAATAATTATTTACACTAAATCTGGTCATGATCGAACTTACTTGCTGTTTTGAACTTGTTGTATGCTCACAAGTGCTTTAATAATGAAAATTTAATCAATCAACTATCCACATGTTGAGCATTTATGATCAAATAAAAAAATGAGAAAAGATCAAGAGAATATGCATTCATCACACTTTTTCTTTTGAGATGGCTTATCATTGCACTTAGATATGAACATGGAAGAAGTTGTGTATGACCAAAACCATGCCCATATGCTTTTGATTGCCAAATGACATAGGCTTGTCTTGGTTGGTTAGAATAAGGCTGATGCGGCATATAATCTCTTACAAATGTCATAAGATGAATTTTGTTCCTTAAAAGAAAAGAAAAATGCAGCAACGAGTGTCATGCTTTCAGGTCTTGGAATAGTTAAGTTTGTAAGATCATGACTTGCTTAAATTGAAAATTACACTTGATCTATAGCATGACTTACACTACTTTATGTATTTCGTTGATGTGATAGTGTATGTTACTGGATAGTATGACTTGGATGAGCTTTGTTTTATATGTATATGTTATAATATGCTCATAACAATTGAAATTTCTCTTTTGAACCTTGCTAGATACATTGTCAAAGGGGGAGAAATATATATAGGGGGGGAATATGTCATACGTTGCACATTCACGAGTTTTACACGTTCTTCTCAGGAGGAGATCTTTTTTACTTTTTTTCTCATTTGATATTTTATTTTCAAAAAGGGGGATAAATTTGCTTTTAAAAATTTTAATTTGAATAAGACAATGTTCGGATTTTAAGTGGTGTTGCCAATGCATTCATCAAGGGAGAGATGTGAGACCTATGTGTGCTAAATACATTGTCAATTATGTTAAACGTGTAGGTTTTCTTGCAAAGTTTGGAATATACTTGAGAAACACACTTTGCACTGTCCAAACTTTTGTTGCACGTGAGCTGCACGTATTTTGCATTACGGAATGTTCGAACTTTTCTTGTATAATGCATAGCGGTTGTTTTGGACTGTCTGAACTTTCTATGTGCTGAAATAATCGTGTGGCTACAATGTTTTTCATTTGCAATGTTTCAAACTTACTTTACACTTATGGGAAGATTTGCTTAGTACTTTTGGACTAAGTTTTTGCTGTGTTTTGGCTGATCATGGTGGACATTATCTTGCTATGTTTGCAACATGCTTATGTGAGGTGCTCACATAAGGTGTTGTGGTTATCGAACTAATGTGAGTCAAGTCGAGGTCTTGTGTTCAGAAAAAATGGTTGTTTGTTCATGTGCAGGTGTTGCTTGAGGTCAATACATGGCTGGTGACGGGATCCATTGAACTAGTCTTAGGGAGAAGATGAGGTTTAACAACAATGTTTGGGAGGAATTGTGGTTGAGTTGATCGGGAGGTCGTGCAGCATGTTTGGGTCATGAACAATGCATATGAAGGTATCATGGATGTAGTTGGAAGGTGCTTGCATATGTACAAGGAGTGCATGGACGTGGAAACATGGTTCCAAGGCGTGATGAAGATAATTGGACGTAAAGAATTGGTCAGAAAGGTCCAACCGGCCGAATTATGCCTCAGGATGCGGCTGAGGTGGTTATGGTTTGTTTATGGAAAATTTCGAGTTTGTTTTGGTCAGATTCATGTGTGTCACGTAGTTGAGTTGCTTTAGGAATGTGGGATATGTTCCTAAGGTGTTTGGAAGTCCTAAGATTGCTTCTATTTGGGTATGGATGAGTCTTGATCAGTTATGGAAAGTTTCGCTTGAAACTGAGTAGGATTAGAGTCCTAGTCTGGATTGGGTTGGCCTTAGGGCTGGTTATATAAGCAAGGGAGGTCAAAGCTCGTTTTGAGACTACTTTGGGCGGTTCCTCTTGTGTTTTGATCATTAAAATTCATAGTTTAGAGAAGATTTTGAGCCTTGTTCATCCGACTTGTATCAGACAAGTTTTTCTCATAGAGTTTCTGCACAGCAAAATGTTGCGTTGGTGTTTTTATCATAACTCGAGCTTTACAGATCCAATTGACGTGATTCTTTTTTGGGTTGTCTTTACAACTTGATTATCTATCTTATATGAAAATTTCACGGTCATTGGATTTGTGGTTTCTGATCTACACGAGTTTCTTTAGAGTGTTATACATCTGTTTTTACTCGGGTAGAACAGATTGACCTTTGTTTGATCTTTCAATCATAACTTAAGTTTTTCTAGATGGTTTTTCATGATTATTATTGTCGTGTCTTTGTGACTTGATTCTCTATAATATATACTACTTTTGTCACGGTTGAACATGTTTGGAATAGTTGCACATACGGTTTCTTAACAGATTGATTTTCTATCGAGGGGTTTTCGTTGCTTCCGCTAAAAAAGTTTTAATCTACCATTCACCCCCATGGTAGTTTTTCAAGTGCTCTTCAATCCTACATCTTTCTGTTGTGGAATGATTGTATGGTGGAATTTTGCTTACTTCAAGCGTAGAAGTATAGCATGTGCAAGTAAAGTCTTGAATTCAAAAAGAAATTAATGAATTCTGACATAGGTCTATACTAGTTTGACTAGGCTCAATGTGAAGACAAATAGCATATGCATAAGGTCTATCAATGTAAAAATATCATATGGCTTTGGTAGGTATTTCCAATCAAATGAGAGTATCTTAAATCTTCTTAGAATTTCTCCAGAAATCTAAGTTTCACTTTCAAACTAGGTATAGACACCCTATCACTATATCATATCTCACAACAACTTAGAACTGGATTAAGCTTTTGCTACCCACAGTTTCTAAATCAAGGCAAAAGTAATTCTAGCAAATGAAAGCAATATTTTGGAGAGTAGTAAGTTATAAACTAGGGATTTAAGAAAATTAATATAGAGCAACTATTCATCATTTCATCTACGTGAATTCCAAACCATTCTTACCGCACATCTTTTATTTTATTAACCTAACCTATATTACATTATTATTAATCTCTTTTTTAGATGCAAATGTGGTGGAAACAAATAAATAAAAGAATGGAATGTGATACAAGTTACCTTAAGTAGATGTCCTCCCCCAAGCTTGTTCTTGGTCAAGGTCCGCGATAGGGGTTGAAACCATAATGACGGATGTAGGCCATGAGGTTGGCCTAACTTTGCTACAGCATGGCTTTGACATCGGAGGGTTGAGTGTCGATGTTGGGCTGCCTTCCATGGGTTCGACGAGTGTGGTCGAGGATATTGTTGTAGATGCCTCTCATCCACACCTCAATGTTCCCATAGGTTGGTTCTACCTTGTTATTCTATAACTTAGGTAATGATAACCCTTAGCTACAAAGGAACGATATGCACTCAACATGCACTGAGGGTGTTCCGTCATTCTTTGGCTAAGGTGTATCATACCTTCTCCCATAAGGAAATAACTTGTACCTCTCATGCATTGGGTGTGATTCGTCATTCTTTGGCTAATGTAATAACAACCTTTAGGCACAAATGAGTGACTTGTACCGAACATGCGTTGAGTATGATCTGTTATTCCTTGGCTAAGGTACATCATACCTATAACCACAAAGGGATGACGTGCATTCAAGGATTTAGTGTGATCCGTTGTTCATTGGCTAAGGTATAAAATACCTTTGGACCACATAGGAAGAACTTGCACCCAATATACATTGGATGTGATTTTGTCATTCCTTGGTTAAGGTACATCATACCTTTTAGCCACAGAGGAACAACATATATCTAAGATGGTGGCAATTCCCTTGAGCTTGAATGAGTGCCTTAGAATAGTTGAGAGAATAATGCTCTCACAAATTCGTAGCAGCCCATTGGTTGCTCATGGAGAGTTACCATTTCAAATCTCCAGCCTCGTATAGTTATGGTTGACCTTCGGGCTTAATTTCCGATAGGTAGCAACCATCCAAATTTACTCCTTGGCCAAGAGATGTTAAAATGGAATCCTCTTAGGATTTCCAACGATCGGATCTTTGAATGTTTGCATAGTAATATTACTCCTTCGAACTTCTCCTCTATGATAGAGAGAGATGGTTAGCTCCCGATAATTGTACAAACAAATTTTCGGTTTAGATAAACTAAAAACAAATTTTAATTTCATGATGGTTAGATATTTTACTCTCCAACATGCAAGTGTGAAAATTCAAACATGCTGAATGAAAATGCAAAGATTGATGAGAAATTCAAATACGCAATTGGGAAATCAAATATGAGATAAACTACCAATTAACTTATTGGCAAGGACTCACCAAAATTTTTTATTGAAGTCCGATGAGTAGGACTTACCTCTGTTCCATTTAGTGCGATGATTTGTTGTCCAATCCCGGAGTTGAATATGTGGAAAACTTCTCCTTCTTGACATGCCAAAATTACTTTGTCTGTCATTCGAACATGTGCGCCACATGGTGGAACTAGCCTCTCCGTCGTCTTGATGAAGAATTGTTGATGTTGCAATGACTTTTCCCTCTTAAAGATATTCTTTTATGAGCGTTGTGAAGCTTGTCCTTCTTTAGGGGTGCCACTTCGACCTTCTTGATATTCCTTAGAGTTAACTTATACTTTGATCATGGATCAAAGGTTTCCTTGGGCATGATGACACGTGGACTCCACAATCAAACAAGAAACGCTTCATCCACTATGTCACTTGCCCTAGGTTGCACGGGCTTGGTGGAAGTGTAGGAATCCCAACAAGTGATTGTGGGATATCTTGGATCTTGAATGCTCTTTAAGTTTATTGTCCTTGGCCAAGAGCTTCATGTGAATGTTGTCTTGATTTATTGCTTGGCCATGGACAAGATACCTCAAGGTAGGCTAGTTGAACTTAAATCCCTTGAAATTCCCATAGCCTCCTTGATTACAAGGGTGATATTTATTCCACCCTTGGCCTCCTTGTAGGTGATAGCTTTTGGAGTTATGTTTGAAAGGAAGAATCCTCATGGGTCTTTAGGGAAATTATTCCCCAAGTGGCCAATGTTGATATGGATTTTTACAAATCATGTGAATATCCATGGCTTGATCATCCAAACATTTCTCCATTGTCTTGAGCTTCATGTTACTTCATTGGGAGGTGTAGTTCCATAGCTAGCATATCCACCTTATTATGTGCATGCAAAGCTAAGGGAACTAGAGCATTCTTCAGTCCACCCCTTGAGTGGATGGCATATTCTCATCATTGATGAATGAGAATAGGACTCCTTCAGCTCCAACATGAATGTGGTCATGGATTGGTGATGCCAACACATGACATGAGCGTTAGATGAAGAGCCAACTATCCACCCCATGATGGAGGCAAACCACGAAGAACTCTTGGAGTCTCCCCCAAGTTTGGGGATGGATGACTTTGGCTCCTACTAGAAGCTAAAATTCTTCCGTGAAAGGCAATGGTGTTGCCTAGCGGACATTTCTTGAGGTATGCCTTGAATTATTTTGCAGTTGAGCACTTGCGTACTCGTTGGCCATCCCATAAATTGGGTTAGCCAACACTACCCTGTTTTCACCTGTCTAATAAGTACTAGTACATATAGCTTAATCACAAGTGATAGATGTCCTCCACTTCGTTTTCCTTCCCCGACAACGTTGGCAGAAATGTTTGGTGATGTTTCTTACATCACAGATCATCTCGCGAAAGAGATGAGGTTAGCAAGCGCACGGAAACTACTGTGTAGCATTTCACCAAAGAGTATTCTCAAGGGTATCATATTTTTCCCAAAGGAAGACAATGGAGTAAAGTAAACACATGGGATACTAATCAATTATCAAGACAGGGGTAAGTTGATAATATATGGGTAGTATGACACACACCTAAGCAATCTATTATAAAAGGTAGATGGGTCCTAATGGAGATTAGACTAAGAGTTGATGAGTTGCTCATACAATTCTTCTAATATACATATACATAGACTAGGATAGATATTAATGAACATGCCAACAATGAATCCTTATGCTGAGTTGTTCTCCAAATCAGGCACTGATTTAGTTCTCGCAATACTACGGCGACTTCCGCCAAGAGCCTATGGCATAGCCAAACGTGGAGGATTACAAAGGACAGATAGGGATGTCACCACCTACTACCTACCTCTTCAATTCGTGGGTCTATGAGACATCCAATGCTAATTACTATCCTAGCACCATGCTAGCATACTAAGTAAATATCTTAGAGGCTCAAGTACAAGTACCTCTCTAAGGCAATGACTAACCTAAACATTGTTGAACCAATGTTGAGACATAGCATAAGTTATTCATATTAACATGATCATATCATAACTAATTAGACTATATTGGGGGTTTGTAGTGTTATGATGATACATTAGGAGTGATATGGCATAATCATAAAGACTACTCCTACCATATACATGGAATCTACAATCAAACAAGAAATGCTTCATCCAAGTATATGAATAAAAGAAGACTACAGATAATATATTTATTATGCATAAAGTCACAAATATAAGAAAAGATACATGAGCCATATCTTTCCTAGCTTGGACTTGGGACTAGAGGCTCTCCTCTCTATAGCTTAACTCCACTAAGGACTAAGAGATCTAGTGTACACAATAGAATGATGCTCAAGTGGTGTGTCTTGAAGTGAGGGGTGAGGGGTCCTATTCATAGCTTGCAGAAGGGTCGGTTCCCGCCACCAAAAGTACGCGAATCAATCATCAAAGACTTTATCAAGCCGAGAGGAGCCAACACGTGTAAGCTGACCGAGTTTGGAGAAAAGACCAGGTCGACCGACTAGGGAGGTCGGCCAACCTGGTAAGTCCTCCAAATGGTATGTGCTTTCTTGGGGTGACTTCCAAGTGGACCCCCTTAACTATTATAGGGTGTATACCGTTGGATGGCCTTAGATACTTCTGTTTGTGGGCCATTTGAGTGGTGCCACATGTTGGCACTTGATTGACTACAATGATATTTTAAAGTATCCATCCCCTTGTTTCACTTCAACTCTGTATAAAATACTTGCATGCACCAATTTCTCTAAGTACAAGTGAAATAGGTGAAATTGGTATACAACGGTCGTCAACAACTACCATTTGCCATTGTAGTGAGTTTGATTTCTACCTCTCTAGCCATGTTGGAATGAAGGTATCTATGCGATAATTTGTGTTGCCCTCACAAGTTTTTGATATCAGGCTATTAGTGCATCAGTAGAATGTAAATTGTTTGTTTTTTTAGAAGACAAGCACACCGGGTCACTACCATGTCCTTTATGATGAGAACAATTTCTCTGTTGATGCTTTGCAAATGCTCACCAACTAATTATGCTACAAGTAAACTTGGTTCTCCATTGTCTAATGGTTCTTGTGTTTATTACAATTGTATACCAATTTTTTCCTAAGCTTTCAGATATTTGCTCCCTTATGTGACTATTTAAGCAAATGTGACTGCAATTTGATAATGTTTTATATGATTTCAGTGATTTTATTGAATTTGAGGATGTCTCAGTCAGAGCATTAGAGGCTATGAAGGCTCATCATTAATGAAGTCATTGATCGGGAGAATTTTCATTATCGTATACAGGAATAGATGATGACAGTTATGATGTGTGTCACTAGTTACTCTGTAATCAGGATGAACATGGGTGGCATTCTTTATGTAATTAGTATACTTGATAACCATGTGTGACACTTTGTTAATATTTGATTGGTCAAAATAATTTAAGGTGTGATCCTTTTGGCTATACATATGTTCATGTATGTATATGTTGCTGACATTGACAATGCGGCTGCAAAATCCTGGTTATCTCTAAGATGCAGCCGGCAACCAGGATAATCAGGGTTGGGGGCACCTAATAGGAGACTCTTCCTGTAAACAATCTGCGACAAACTGTAACATCGTCTCAGATTACCTAAATAAAGGAGACAAGCTTACTTAAAGCTCGTCTTAAATCAGTCAAAAAATTGCGATGGCTGCAATAAAACTCATCTCGGATCAGTCAATAAATCTACGACGCGATGTATTAGATCTTGTCCCGCATGAATGCTAATGGGCGATGAGCTACTTCCTCGTCTACGATGACTTCAAAAAGCACGTCTTGTATGACTCAAAGAAAGGAGACACACTATCTTTGAGCTTGTCTCCCACTTATGATGATCAGTGACGTGCCCGCCGCCCGTCTCTGATGACTACTAATGTGAGACGCGACGACGAAGTCACACAGATTGTTCGTCTCCGTTCTTCGTTCGGGCACGTCTCGGATGAGCCTTTCTCATGTAGTGTTCATTGAATAGACTTGATATCTGCATTAGTTATATGTTGATTGAATACTCCACATGCCTGACCAAATAATCCTTGGAGTGGATGGGTAGTATAAGGCTCCCTTAGATTATATTTCTATGCTTAATGTTTAGTTAGCGGATTTGTAGAAGTCGAGTATGTTGGATACTACTCGGGAGATTGGTCTCGTTCTATCCACCACAAGTCAAGTAGTTGAACTCTACTTGCGAGAGAAGTCGAGTGAAGGAAACCTACTTGTGAGTTGTTACAATAATGTTCACTCTTTAATCTGAGATGTGGTCACGGATTTGTGTAGGGCTGTTTGCGTAAGGGTTCTCTCATCCCGAAGGGTGAGGCATCGCTTGTGACCACATCGTGCCTGGGTTGGTAGTGGAGAGGCAGACGTTAGAATGGTAAATTGGTAGCCCTGTCTGTGTCGGTTAAGGCTCATCTCGTGCTTGGCCTTGTTGAATAAGTTTGAAGTGTACCGGAAGGCATACTGGCTCCATAGGACCCAGGAAACCGATGTACTTTGAGGATCCTCTATTGGAACTTTTTCAATTGGCTTAAGCTGTCGGTTGTTAGTACAGTAGGAGTAAACTCGCTCATGAACATCTCCCATCGGAGGTGCTTGAGGGAGCTTGCTGTTCATGTCGATCGAGCTATGTTCAATATGGGTGAATATTGGGAAAGGTGGTTGCATGCGATGTCGGTGGACTGTGCCATCACAACTCCGAGTATGGCTATACGTGTCATGCAGTATGGGTGTTTTTGATTCGAATCACCGTCGCTTCCGATTATGGATTGAGCATACTTGGTCATTGAGTCTTGACAAAGTAATAAAGAGTAGTTGGAAGAATATGAATTTGCTGCTATGAATAATCTTTTGTATTGTAACCTTAGCTGAATTCAAGGTAGCACAATTAATTTTACCTTTCCCAAACATTTAACTTAAATGAAGCTTTTGCATCCTTCTAGCGAACCTCAACTTGCTTGGAACAAAGGCTTGGTTGTTGTTGTTGTTGTAGAAGCTTTTGCAACTTTGAGCAAGTATCATCGTGGATGAAACCTTTCTTGTTTGATTGTGGAGTTCATGATGATGCTATGCCCATGGAATCACGTATGCTACTTTAAAACTGACAACTAAGGATTTATTTTCGGTGAGTCCATTTTTGTAAATTTCAGCTTCCAGTTTTTAAAGTTTCTAGCATGTAGAGTTCCATGCCTTTAGGTGAGATGGTTAAGTCTTGCTGAGCTTCGAGCTCGCGGTTGCTTTATTTTGGTTTTTGCAGGTATTATTGTCTTTGCTTATGTTGAAGGTTGTTTGTGAGACTTCTAGCTTGTCGAGATGTATCTCTCACGGAAAACCTTGTCGTTGCAATCTCTGCTTTGTGTTGCCAAGCGTTCACGGGCTCGGATGACTTCTCTTGTGCTTAGCTAGTTGATAGTATGAGTATGTATATTTTTGCAGCGTGTGTACACGAGTTCTACACTATGTTATAGACATGACTATCTTGTGAAATAACGATTTGTGTTGGTTATTTTGTGTTTTTTTCATGTGTGTATTTGGGTGCCGCATCGCACGATATTACCCATTGTGATTCTTGGAATGGTGGGACCCCGGTCCCCACAGCCTGGTATCAGAAATATATTAGAAATAGCACGATTGAAAGGCGCCTAGTTTTAAAAACTCGAAGTAGTCAAGTGAGGATTAGTTAGTATGCCCACATAAGAGCTATAGTAGCATATTTATTAAGGTGGCAATGCTAACATACTTGTTATCATATTCTATAACGATGCTCCGACATTAGGTAAAAGGTAAGGTACGCCACCGCAAGCGATCAATTGCAGTAAGCTCCCTCGTACAAGAGGTAGTACGATGATTGTCTCATGTGCCTTGGAATGAGAGTTAATATGAGTCTCTGAACCTTCTCATGATTTTGGAAACAAATAAAATGTTGCTCCTCAGTGTGCTTCAAGCAAAAGAGAGGATACCCCATCATGTGGTCAAAACGCGATAGTATGCAACTCTTGAACCTTTAATGTCCAAAGGGTCATACGAAGTGCTCGCCATTGGTGTGCCTCAACTTTTATGGAGCAGTAGGTGGTATCTGTCGAGTTGATGAAATTCCTATCTATGATGACCCTTTCACGCTTTACTCGGATCCCATGTTATGTGGTGTTGAAACGCGACCACGTTTCTAGAGACGTGTTCTGCTCAAGGACGGCCTGTATGGAAACATACAGAGCGTTAGTTCTGGTGACAGATAATATATTATTGTGACTGCCTGTAATGACATGGCCCGTGCAAGCCGTGCCATACGGCACCATAATGAGTGTTTTGTAAATTGTGTGTCTTCTGAAGGTACACTAACTACGTTATTCGTAGCTCGTGTAGAAAATGTTTGTTAGTGAACGTCATTAGTGCCACCGTTGAGACGTATGCCCGAATACCGGCTTGAAATTTTCTTTGGCGAGGACGTTGTGCCATCATTGCATTCGAGTTATATCGAACACGTTGACGACGATATCTGTGCCAGAGATGTGACTCTTAAAACAAGTAAAATAGATCAAAGATGATGTAAGGACGCAGTTATTAGTTATCGACCTCTAATTTTGAACTAAGTTTCAAATTGGAGTGGTTTCCAACTCAAACTTTTCAAAACTAGTGAGTTATGTTTTCTGGCAGAATTTGACCTAACTTTAAAAAGCCATATATCCCTGTAGGTTAATCCAATGGAGGTTTATTTTACATGGTTAGAAATATTAGGAAGCAATCTAAAACTTTTCCGTTCAACTCCAAAGCAGAATCATTTTCTAACCTATTCAAAATTTCAAATATCAAAACTCTGCCAAACTGGACACAAACTGGAACAGTTTCTGTACGTCTCACCATTCTTACCATAACTCGCTGTAAAAAATCGAATGAAGGCATGTAATATATTTTTGGAATCTTAATGAGATACGTAACAATGATGTAAATTACATATTTGTCAAATATTGATATTATCTATATGAAATGTTGGGAACAAATCAGCCATAAACAAAGGAGGTGCTGTCAAAATTTCTTAGAAAACTATCAGGTTTGAAATGCCATATCTCATCAACCAGAAAGGATCTTGTGGCAAAATAATACTTTTTGGAAAGTTCATGGAGATTTTTTTAACTTTGTGGTTCACCTCAAGATCTTATTTTGCAACTAACAGGTTCAAAATCGAGTTTGAGTCCAGACTGGTCATTTTCTAACAGAATTTGATCGGTTTGAGGACATTTTGGTTTGGTTATGAATTTGGTTCTCGATTTCAACTTGAGAAGTTTTGTAATCTCCCATGTGTTCTGATTCTACTTATTCAGTAGAATTGAGTGTTTGAACCAATCAAATCTCATTTCTTCTGATGGTCATGTTTATGTCTTATTGAAGAATAGTGTGTTTGTACCGATGATAACGTTGCATGATGTCTCGTTATGACCAGTGATAGTGGAAATGAGCTCCCATCCGTGGAGTCCATTACTTTGGAACTCGCTATTGTAAAGTTTGTCCAGAGATAATGTATTTTGCATAAATTTTACACTTCATCAATATATGTCACGTCATGCAAGATTTTGTTATCATTTACTCACACTATTGTTTCATATTTAAGTGACCTCGCGACATCACGTCTTGTGGTGGTTTTAATCATTGGTTTCACTTTCATGAGTTGCACATCACCTTCTCGTGAGGATTATTTGGAGTAAGTTTCTCTCTCTCCTAGTTCAAAACATAAGGGGAAAGGAGTATGCTCAAGCAACTTAAGTGTTCAATCATCAACCTCTTGGATATTGCAACATGTCAACAACCAAGTGATCAAGTGATATTATATCTTCAAGAAATCCAACTCCAAGCACAAGGATGACTCATGATAGATGCAGTGAAACTTCAACTCCATTAGTGCTATCAAGAAGACATCAATAACTACTACATGATCCAAGAGAAGATTAAGTGAAACATTATAAGTGACAACTCTAGTAACCTTGAACCCCTTTACTTGGTGATGTTCTATCATCAAGCTAACTTAGTTATTTGATTTTTAACATAGAAATAGTTTTGTAACTCAACAGGTGCAGCTAGAACTTGGGTGCAGAAATAGATAGGTCAAGTAGAATGTGTGCAGGTTGGCAAAGGTTAAGGTTGTGTAGTATATTGCTCACCAATTCTCGCTTCCTTGGTTAAACTTCAATTTTACAACCTTGGTCAAGATATGAAAAGTGCATTCTTTATCCAGCACTTCTCATGACCTAGTTAATTCAAGCATTGTGAAAGTGAGATAATGCTTACCGTGTTTGAATCTCAGACATATTTTTCATCAAATCACAAAAATGAATGCACCATACCTAATGGATAGTTTCCCGCGGGATCGCATTGTGTCTACATAACATTATCCGACTTGTAATGTATCATGATATATGATTCATAATTATTTTGAGCAAGAATGTGTACCTCCATTCAAGTACCTAAGCAATGTTTGATAGTCTTGATTGTTTCCAACTCTTGTGATCAGCACCCTACTTGATTTAGTTTTGTTGGGTAGTACCGGGGAAACCAATTACTCAATCACCCTTGTAGTCCAATTAGGAGTTGAACCTCCACCCTTGATCTCTATAGGTTCAATTAATCGTGGTTATGTTGTAATGACATAGCTGGTCCCAAGCCCGGGTAAAGGAGGAGGAGTTGTGATAGGCTTGGCGAGCCAGCAACTAAACTTAGCGATTCTCATAGAAATGAAACCCATTGGAAATTCGTTGGGGCGTAACCCTCTTAGTGACGCGCCATGCCGGAACCCAGGTATGGTGTTAAGTGGGTGAGGGCCGGGTCACCACCGCCTTAGTGGTGCACCATATCGGAACCCGAATGTGGTGTTAAATGAGTGAGGGACGGATTGCCACCACCTTAATGGCGCGCTACATCATCGCCCGAATGTAGTGTTAAGTGAGCAAGGGTCTTTGCATCTTCCTCGACGGATGCGAAGGGTAAGGAAGCTAGCCGAGGAAACTAGGTTTCGGGTGGGTAGTTGGAATGTAGGATCCTTGACGGGAAAGCTATGAGAGTTAATGGAAGTTGCTATTAGGAGGTGTGTAAACATTCTTTGTGTACAAGAGACTACATGGGCAGGTCAAAAGGCGAGAGAGGTTGAGAATACCAGTTTCAAGCTTTGGTATTCTGGCTCGACTGGAACTAGGAATGGCATAGGCATCCTAATAGATAAGAGCCTCAAGGATGGAGTAGTGGATGTCTGTAGACGAGGGGATAGGATCATCCTAGTCAAGGTAGTTGTGGGGGACCTTATCTTGAATGTCATTAGTGCTTATGCCCCACAAGTCGGGCTCGACATGAGCACTAAGAGACAATTTTGGGAGGACTTGGAGGATATGGTTAGTAGTATATCGGTAACCGAGAAGCTTTTCATAGGAGGAGATCTCAATGGTCATGTAGGTACAACTAACGTAGGTTTTGAGGGGGCACACAGAGGTTTTGGGTGTGGCGATAAAAACCAGGAGGGTAAGGATATCCTAAACTTTGCCATAGCCTATGACCTATTGGTAGATAACACCCTCTTTAAGAAGAGGCTATCTCACTTAGTGACCTTTACTAGTGCCCAACATTCTAGTCAAATCGACTATATTCTCACCAGGAGAAGGGAGAGAAGGGCATGTTTAGATTGTAAGGTGACTCCTGGGGAATGTGTTATTCCACAACATAAACTTATGGTAGTCGACTTTCGTTTCCACGTGCGTGTGTCACGAGACAAAGGTCTTAAAACCACAAGAACAAAGTGGTGGAAGTTGAAGGATGAAGCGTAACAATCATTCAAAAGGAGGATGATCGCAGAAGGACCTTGGAGCGAAGAGGAAGATGCGGATAGTATGTGGGTGAAGATGGCGACTTACATTAGGAAGGCAGCTAGGGAGGTGCTTGGGTGGACAAAAGGTAAGAAACTTGTAGATAAAGACACTTGGTGGTGGAATGAAGATGTACAAAAAGCTATTAAGGAGAAGGAGTCTTATAGGAGCTGACATCATGAGAGAAGCGCAAGTAACATGGCGAAGTATAAAGAGGCTAATAAAAATGCAAGGTGTGTTGTGAGTAAAGCAAGGGGGCAGGCCTATGATGCATTATATGAGAGGCTAGGGACAAAAGAAGGCGAAAAGGATATATACAAGATGGTGAAACTTTACGAGAGAAAGGTGAGAGATCTCAACCATGTCAAATGCATTAAGGATGAGGCAGGCCAAATTCTATTAAAGGAGGAACAAATTAGGAACAGATGGCAGGACTACTTCAATGGATTATTCAATGACGGGAATGAGAGTATTAAGTTCGAGTTTGATGACTCATTTGATGACACCAACAGAGGATTCGTGCGGAGGATACAAGAGTCTGAGGTTAGAGAGGCCTTAAAAAGGATGAAAGGAGGAAAGGCCTGCGGCCTCGATGACGTCCCCATTGAGGTGTGGAGATGCCTGGGGGATACAGCAATAGTACGACTCACTAAACTATTCAACCGAATTTTTCAGTCAAACAAAATGCCTGAAGAGTGGCAGAAAAGTATTTTAGTACCCGTCTTCAAAAATAAAGGAGATTTTCATAGTTGTACTAATTACTGAGGAATTAAGCTCATGAGTCATATACTATGAAGCTCTAGGAGAGAGTGATTGAACACCGCTTGAGGAGAGTGATGAGATCATGCACATTATCATTGCACAAATAAACATGGCACAATGTTTATTTGCTGGGATCCTGGCTCAAGTGAATGTGCACTGTTATTTGATGGACAAGATCAAGATGGCGCACTATGTCGTCCACCACCTTGGCCTCCTCCATTCATGCATACAAAAAGATTTGATGGCGTTGCACATTTGGACCAACACATAAGAGAAGATGAACTTGAGTCGTGGACGACACCAATTCAAGAAGGGGAGGATGATGAGGACATCACTTCTATGGATACAAACAACACTCCATTGAACATACAAGATGCAATCAATAGAGTTCATACGCAACAATTATTTTTGAGGTGAGCTCATTCTTATATGTTTCCTTATATGGTTTTGAGTATAGATTGCTACCTAATGATTTAATTGTGATTAGGATCCATGGAGAGGTTCAAGGAGTACTTGGAGGAAGTATTAGGGACGTGGAAGACCAGAGAATTCGTTCAAAGAAGATGGAAACCGAACCAAACTCCAAATCGTATCCAACTCGGAGTCCAGGAGCAGTACGCACTAAAACGGATGCCCAGGATGCACACGAACTCCGTTTTGGACGTTCTACATATGCACGGAAAGGGGGGAGGATAAACTTTCTAATGGATCGGGTCCCATGTCAAAATATATTCGGAGTCCACGCGAATTGTCAAAACAAAATCAAGTACAGAATCTGTCAGCGTGCTGCGCCACCGTATTGGGCCATTGGGCCATGTATCAAATCTAAGTCCATTATTTTTGTATATTAGGATTAAGTCACGACCCCAACACCCCCTTGGACGTCCTACCACCTATATATACTCCATATTAGCCGCCATTAACAATTGGGTTTTGCTTGGATCAATAATATCGTTGTTCTTCGGTTTGTGAAACCCCAACTTCGCGATTTCAGATCGTGTCTTCTACGTTCTTGCTTGTGTTATCGGTTGCACTTGCAGGGATTAGCCTTTTTGGCAAGGTCAATAGTGTGAAGCACGGTTGATAACCAACGGAGCGGTGGTGTAGTGATTGCAGGGGCTGTTCGTGTTCTACTCGAGAGCATCGGATCATCAACGTCGAGATCTCCACATCAATCGACTTATCCATTACCTTTCAGAAGATCGGGCCTCATCTTTCATTTTCTCATCAATTGGTATCAGATTTCCAGGTTGCCCATTAGGTAATTCATCTATCCATTACATTAGTTTTGTTATTATTATCTAGAGTCCACAAAAAAGCCACAAAAAAAATTTGCAGTTTAGTAGATCTCTTCATCACTTTGTCCAAACCACCATTGAGCCATTTGCAACTTTGTTATTCAGTTTGGTTTTGGTGAGTTTTTGTCCATTGTTGAGTCATATTGCTGGTTTAGAAATTGTTTTTGGTCTTAGTTTGAGTTTTGCATTGTGTGATTCATCCTTTTGAATCACGTCATCACATCCAGATTAGATTTATCTCTGTACAGTTCAGTATTTTCATCATATCTCGCTCATACGAACTCGGATTTTAGTGTTCTTCTACTTTCTTGAAAGCTTAAGAAGTTATCTATAACTTTTGTATTCATCATATTCCCAGAAAATAGAGTTATAAAGGTCAAAACTGCATTAGATCTGAATCTGTTATTGATCTAGAAATTCTGAATAGTCTGTATTTCGGGGGCAATATCTCCCATTGTTCTTATCCAAAATAGATCTTCCATATACTGAAATTAAAGAGGAGAGACAAATATATAATATTTCTGTTCAAAGTCTTTATATTTGGGGCTTATAAAGATGCTTATTTGTCCTTAGAACATTGAGCAGAAAATCTGTAACAGACCTTCGAGATATCTTTGAGTGTTTGCATTGTGTTCTTCTATTGCAGCACATTCTGAAAAAAAAGGCAAGTGCAAAGCAAGATAAAAAGGCCGCACAAAAAAGGAGAAAAAACAACAACAAAAAAATAGAAGTGCTTGCATCCTTTGTGTCATCTAGTTTTATCTCATGTCTTGCTTGCTTGAACTACTAGGAACACATTTAGGCCAGCAACATTGACAAGTACTGTGGACACTTATTCAACTTTACTATCTGATTTCACTGTTGCTAATCCTTGCTACATATAAATCGTCATCCAAGCTACACCGTACTCTTGAGCAGAATCGATACACCTTTGCAATCATCCCACGCTTCATTGATTTCTTCATACCGTCCACCGTTTGCCACCTGCAGTGTTGGTAAGAACATTTGTAAGAGTGTGGTAAGACGCTTGAGAGTGTGTGATTCCACTTTCCACTTTTCCATTATCCTTTTTAGTTGATAGGGATAACATTTTTTTTATTGTCTTCTGTTTGCTACTAACAATGTCAGGTAAAAGCAAGAATCATGCATTATATGCTGAGATGATTGACATGATGAAGAGAACGATGGAGTTGCTCACTAAAAATCAAATATCATCCAAGGTTGCACATGATGTTCAGACCACCTTTACAACTCCTTCAACAACAAGTAATTACATTCTCCCATCTTTTCCTTCTTTTGATGGTCTTAGTTATGATGAATATATTGCTTGGGAAATAGAGTTGGATAAAAATTTTGGACAATGTCATATGTGTGAGAGGAGAAAGATTAGAAATGTTGCAAGTGCATTAGTAGGTTATGCATTGACTTGGTGGAACAACTTAAGTGATTTAGAAAAACCTTGAACATAGAAAGATATAAAAATTCTTATGCGAGAAACATTTACTAGTGTATCCAATTGCAAAGATGAAATACATGAGCTTGAGAAGAATTTTCTTGTTGTACCTCCTCCTATGCCTAACCTTTTGCAGGAACAAGAACCAATAATTGTAGAAAATCCAAAAGCGAATGAGGTGTTCAACAACTCCTGTGAAAATTCAGATCTATCAGTTCATATTTCACCCACAATTACTGCTGAAAATGAGAATAAAGGTAATGAATATCACAACACACTTGTTGAAGTTGAGAAGTTTTTAGATGTTCTGAATTTTTTCACCAATCATGCTATTGTTGAGGAGTGACTAGTGGAATCTTTTATTGATACACCATTGCCACATGTTGATTTTCCTGCTGATCCTTCTGTTAAAAATGAGCTGTGTGCTAATAATTATATTGTACCTATGCTAGAACAACTGAATGAGTTTGATACTTTATCACCC
This sequence comes from Tuctoria greenei, assembly GCA_036927565.1. Lineage (NCBI taxonomy): Eukaryota > Viridiplantae > Streptophyta > Magnoliopsida > Poales > Poaceae > Tuctoria > Tuctoria greenei. Next base: position 176,352,608 of record JAYESD010000004.1, on the reverse strand, counting down.
ACATGTGCTGAAATTAAGCATTTGATTCCAATTACATGTGAAAGAGATGAGCTGAAATTATTGTCTTCTCTAAATACTTTGGGTTATATTGAATTTGACACTCTCTGTGATCTAGATATTGTAGAGAGAAGAATATTTTCTAAAACTGAATTACCTTTGTTGGCAAAAAAATAGTTTTCATGCTATAGGGAAATATGAACGTAGTGGCATGTTTATGGTGCATAAAGTTTACATATGTTCAAATGTGCAAGCTCCTTTTGTTCTGCAACAACATGGTGAAATGAATGGATGCACTAACACTAATAATGTATTGTCAAGTTTTTCTAGCATTTTTTTCTTGCAGCAAGTACAATATATAAAAGAGGAGCATTGTTTGTTGCGGTTGTGCAATATGGACAATGCTTATTCTACCCCCAAAGCAAGCCTCTTTGTTGGACATACGAGCAAGCCGAGGACGGCTTGTTATAAAGAAGGGGAGAATGATGAGATCATGCACATTATCATTCCACAAATAAACATGGCACAATGTTTATTTGTTTGGGATCCTGGCTCAAGTGAATGTGCACTGTTATTTGATGGACAAGATCAAGATGGCGCACTATGTCGTCCACCACCTTGGCCTCCTCCATTCATGCATACAAAAAGATTTGATGGCGTTGCACATTTGGACTAACACATAAGAGAATATGAACTTGAGTCGAGGACGACTCCAATTCAAGAAGGGGAGGATGATGAGGACATCACTTCTATGGATACAAACAACACTCCATTGAACATACAATATGCAATCAATAGAGTTCATACGCAACCATTAATTTTAGAGGTGAGCTCGTTCTTATATGTTTCCTTATATGGTTTTGAGCATAGATTGCTACCTAATGATTTAATTGTGATTAGGATCCATGGAGAGGTTCAAGGAGTACTTGGAGGAAGTATTAGGGACATGGAAGACCGGCGAGTTCGTTCAAAGAAGATGGAAACCGAACCAAACTCCAAATCGTATCCAACTCGGAGTCTAGGAGCAGTACGCACTAAAATGGACGCCCAGGATGCATACGAACTCCGTTTTGGACTTTCTACATATGAACAGAAAGGGGAGAGGATAAACTTTCTAATGGATCCGGTCTCATGTCAAAATACATTCGGAGTCGACAGGAATCGTCGAAACAAAATCAAGTACAGAATCTGTCATGGTGCTGCGCCACCGTATTGGGCCATTGGGCCATGTATCAAATCTAAGTCCATTATTTTTGTATATTAGGGTTAGGTAACGAGCCCAACACCCCCTTGGACGTCCTCCCACCTATATATACTCCATAGTAGCCGCCATGAACAATTGGGTTTTGCTTAGATCAATAATATCGCCGTTCTTCGGTTTGTGAAATCCCAACTTCGTGATTTCACATCGTGTCTTCTATTTCTTGTTTGTGTTCTTGGTTGCACTTTCAGGGATTATCCTTCTTGGCGAGGTCAATCGTGTGAAGCACGTTTGATAACCAACAGAGCGGTGGTGTAGTGATTGCAGGGGATTTTTGTGTTCTACTCGAGAGCCTCGGATCATCAACGTCGAGATCTCCACATCAATCGACTTATCCATTACCTTTCGGAAGATCGGGCCTAAACCATTCTCATCAGAAAGTGACCAATATCACTAAAAACCAGTTTGGTTTTATGCCTGGGAGGTCCACTATAGAGGCGATTTTCTTACTCCGTCAGCTTATGGAGAGGTATAGGGAGCAAAAGAAGAATATACATATGGTGTTCATTGACTTGGAGAAGGCATATGATAAGGTACCAAGACCGGTCATGTGGTGGGCACTAGAGAAACACAAAGTCCCAACAAAGTACATTAACCTTATCAAGGATATGTACGATAATGTGGTGACAAATGTGCGCATAAGAGATAGTGAGATCGAAACTTTTCCTATCACAATAGCGTTACACCAAGGATCAGCCTTAAGTCCTTACATCTTTTCCTTAGTGATGGATGAGGTGTCGAAGGATATATAAGGGGATATCCCTTGGTGTATGCTCTTTGCTGATAATGTAGTGTTGGTAGATGAAACTAGAGATGGTGTTGATAGAAAATTGGAGCTATGGAGGCAGACCTTAGAGTCTAAGGGGTTTAGACTTAGTAGAATCAAGATCGAGTATATGAGATGCGACTTTAGTGATGTCTGGTGCGAGAATGGTAATGTTAGTTTACAAGGACAAATAGTACCTATGAGAGACACATTTCGATATTTAGGATCAATGTTACAAAGCAATGGTGATATTGACGAAGATGTTTGCCACAAGATCAAGATCGGGTGGATGAAGTGGCGACAAGCATCTGTAATCTTATGTGATAAGAAAGTTCCACAAAAATTGAAAGGAAAATTCTATAGGACGGTGATCAGACCTGCGATGTTGTATGGAGCAGAATGTTGGTCAACTAAAAGGCAACATGTTCAACAAATGAGTGTTGCGGAGATGCGCATGCTACGGTGGATGTGCGGTCACACAAGAAGAGACAAAATTAGGAACGAGGTGATACGTGATAGGATAGGGGTGGCACCGATTGAGGAGAAGCTAGTCCAACATCACCTACGGTGGTTTGGGCATATCTAGCGGAGACCTGCAGAAGCACTGGTTAATAGTAGGATTATAAAGAGTAGAGAAAATTTTAAGAGGGTAGAGGTCGACCAAGGTTGACATGGCAGGAGGCGGTGAAACGAGACTTAAAGGAGTGGGACATACCTAGAGATTTGGATCATGATAGGACTGCATGGAAATTAGCAATTCATGTACCAGAATCTTAGTTTATTCATAATTTGTTATTCTTATCTTCTTTATTATTAACTCATTTCTAAAATAAAAAAATGTAGAATCCTATTTTATTTGTATTTTTTATTATTATTATTATTTTTACTTTCATCTTATTTTCTATTACTTTTCTTCAAAATTGTTGGGTTCCATTTCTAGCTGACCCCAACTTGTTTGGGATAAAGGCTTGGTTGTTGTTGTTGTTATTATTGTTAAAATACTACTACTCTTGATTCATGAGGTTCTCTCCTAATTGTTTAAACTCAATACAAACATTTATCCTCTATGTTCGCAAGATTATCATTTTGATTTCGAGCTTGTGAAACTCCTTGACTCGTATTGCATGGTTATGTTGACATATCCATAAACCTTGCAGTTGCCATGTCTTTAGTGACTTTGTTGTTTTGACCACATAAGAAGTTGAAATTGTTACTACTCTTATGTCACAGTAAAGTGATCTTGAGAAAACCGATCTGGACGAGATTAATGTTTTGTTGTTTAATCTCGTAAACTACATTGATTCATGATTGAAAGATACTACAGTAAGCTTTAAGGACTCAATTACACAAAGCAAGAGTTGAGAGCAGTTGCACTAGTGTTTAAAATAGTCAAGATGCTAAAGAGAGTTGAACAACAAAAGTTGATTCTCGGAGTACAAGACAAGAATAGTAGGGTGTGTTTGGTTTGAGGGATATAGTGGGACGGGACGTGATGATCCCACTTTTCTATTGTTTGGTTCGGAGACACATGGGATGGAGTCATCCCTCAAAAGAGAATATTCCACCCAGATGCGGGGTGGAACCATCCCACCAAAATCATGGGGACGGATCCGTCCCACTGCCGTGGAGGTAGGCGCGCAGCCTTGCGGAGGTACTCATACTCACATGTCCCTGTCTCATTCTTTCATTCAAACAGGAGACAGGACCATTCCGTCCCACATCATCCCACGAAACAAACAAGAAACAGGGATCGTCCTATTCCTCTAGACAAACAGAAAGCGGGACCATCCCATCCCACTTTGACTCCAAACGAAACACATCCGTAAAGTCTTCATTAGAGGAACGTCAAAAATTAGGAAGCCAAATGTCAGATAATCTTATGTGCTTCTACCTTGAAAAAGGTTACATCATTTTAACGTCAAGAAGAAGACCTCAAGACACGACGTAATTTTGCATTCGAAAAGACGCAAACTTTACGTTGTGATATCATTCACACCAAACATTCCAATCAGATTTGCAACAATATAACTCAAGTCACAAAAGTTTTACGGTGTGGATTACATGATAATTTGGACTTACCACATAGTCAAGGAAACGACATGAGATGGTGAGGAGTTTCACCGGTCCATTTACTTGGTGTTGTTAGCATCGTATCACCGCCTAACCTCTTTACCCTTTCTCTTTTCCAATGGAATCTTGAGATGAGATCTTTTCAGGGGGGAAGGGATGTAAAAGACACAAAATCATTATGTTCACTTTAGCTAAGAGAATTAAAAGGAGGAAGAAAAACAAATGGAAAAGAGGGCAAACATGAGAATGAGTTAAAAAAATCACAAAAAGGAGGTTCAGAAATTTTTGAATCTAAGTTCTTTTCAAATTAGATCAAATGCACAAGGTGTGTTCATGAATGTATTTCCTATAAAATCTTAAATAAAGAGGTGAAAAAATTAGGGAAAAACAATTGATGAAGAAAGAAAATAGAAATGAGTGTATAAGATGATTCAAATAAATAGAATTTAAACTCATTTTTTTTCAACTTAAAGTAAGCAAAATATAAAATAAAATACCACAAATGGATTCATTATATTTAATATAATGTCCATATCATTTGTAATCATGGAGATAGAATAATAGCAAAAGCCTAATTGGGAGTTCAATTAATATTTTATTATCCAAATGAAACCTTTGCAAAATTCAAGTTATAGTGCACCACTATTTTCCTTGCCATCAAATCTGCACCCAGTTCAAACTTTACCACAATTGGAATTTATTTACTAAAGATAATTGAATTTGATTGAAGGGAATAAGGGGGGTAAGAAGGGGACCCCACAGGTCAGAGAGACAAATCACTTACAGAGTTGAGTTCGCGCGCTCTGTTTCCCTGCTCTCAGAGGGCGCCACCGAGTGGCATGCAATTGCCAGCGCTTGCTCCTCTTTCTTCAGCTAAGACCATGCAGCAGCATGCCTCTATCCTTGCCTCAGTGTTGGCCATCTCGCTCTTTTCCTCTCTGCTTTGACGCAAAGCAAAACAAGAGCTGTTTCTTGCCCCTCTATGTTCCACCGTGGAGATGACCATGGGATCCATGTCTCGTGTCCCTTCAAGCAGCAAAAAGAAGCAGCAACCTCTACTCTACCTTTTCCCTTAATTTGCTCATCCTTTCCTAGCGTGACCTCACCGGTTTTTGCAGTTTGGTCCGTGTCGAGGTAATGGGTTGACCGTCTCTGTTCCCAGGCATTCCGATGCTTTGAACCGTGACTTGCGCCTCTCAAAAATGAGAAAAGGTCCGCCTTGTCCCGCTATTGCTTCCCCTCATCGTCCCAATCTGTTCCTCAACTTGTAGCTGCATATTCCCCGTGTCTCTCTCCGGCGGATACTAAGAACAGAGGTAGAAACCTGAGTAATTCTTGTTACACCCAAAACCACTCCTCAATCCCATCAACCAATAACTTCCACGGGTCCATACGAGTCGCCACAAACAAAAACCAGTGGAGATGGTGAAGTCTAACCTCGGTTATTTGATATTTTGTCGCCACCGAATCATTCCACCTAGGTCACTGTCGCATCCTAATTTTTGCTCGTTCACCGCCGTCGCTGTCGCGCGGCTATTTCCAGCCGGCCCTGAGCCCAGTTGATACTACCTCGATGTTCATCGCAGGATTTCACCCCCTAGCGTCCAAGAAGAAGGGCGTCAGCACAGTAGAGTTTACTCCAGCAAGGGGCGTCATCGTGCCGCCGTCGGGCGTGCCGCCCGCTCGGCCCCTGACCAAGGAAGAAGGAGATCCCAGCCCGGCCCCACATGTCATCCAGTTAAAGATTTTCTCCCCGGATCTGACGTGGCTGGGATCAAATGTGGCAATGCAATTTAACCGTGTGGCCCCATGTTTCCTTGGCTCCGATTGGTGGATTTGAAAACCACTGGGCCCTGCTGCTGTTAAAAGGGTTTTCCTTTTAAAATAAATCCAAATTATTGAGCTATCTTGGAAAATCAATTACTCACTGTAGTATTGTCCAAATATCATAAAACAAATTTGTTAGATTTCTTTTTTTCAAGTTATTTACAGTGGTGCAAAACACTTGATATGAAAACCAATTTTATCGTCTGAATAATTCCTTTTCTAAAAACAATTGGGGAATTATTGCAGGAGAGTCCCTCATTAGAAAATTCCCAAATTTTGCCAGACTCATCTTCATCATATCCTTGAATCCCAATAAAAATTGCAGCCTCATTAACCTTAATAAAGGGGGTTAAGTCTAGATATTAATCTCAGGTTAATTAGAAAATCCATAAAAGTCTAGAAACATTTTCAAAAAAATAATGAAAATTGTAAAATCAATATCTCATTGTACAATGCTTAGAAAAATCTCAAACCAATTTTTGTAGACTCTATATGGACAATACGATCCAGAAAATATAGATTCACTCATGACAAAGCTACAGTTTTCTCATATAAATTCAGAGAAAGTTAAACACTTATGGAATTTTGTAGATGAAAAAATTGCATTCTTGTAGCTGAAATTTTGCTGGGAGATCATCCATTCCATTAGGACTCCCCTGTAAAAATCCCAGCACCAGTGGGCCTTCTTCACTCAAGTATTAGGATGAAGAATCCCCTAAGTCCATTACATTGCTAATTCTTTTCATATCCAACTATTCCTCTGCTTCATTTTGATTTCTTCCTGTTCCTGTACCCTACAGCAGCAGGCCCCTCATTTCCAACTAAGTCATCCCTTCTCAAGTTATAAAATCTTCTTTTGCAATTGCTAAGTTGCATTATATTCTGATATGCATTTTCATATCGATAGTGATCCCAATGATGGCATTCATTGAGTGGAGACGAGGAGCACCGCACAGAAGAGGAGGCACAGGTGTGGACTTGCTGCAGACAAGATTTGCCCAAGAAGCAATAAAGATAAGAAGAGGAGAAAAGCGATGAGAAGCTGCATCCAGAAGATCAGCTCTAACTATTGACATTTGTCTAGTCGCAATCTAAGGCAAGCACCGGTTTGTTTTTAAGAGCTTTATAAAGTTTTGCTTTATATCCACTTTATTGAATGGACTTGATATGTGCATTAGGTCTATGATGATTGAATACTCTACATGCATGACCAAATAATCCTTGGAGTATATGAGTGGTATAAGACTTCTTCGGGTTATATTGCTATTCTTAATATTTAGTTAGCAGATCCGTAGAAGTCGAGTATGTTGCATACTACTCGCGAGATTGGTCTCATTCTGTCCACCACAAGTCAAGTAGTTGAATTCTACTTGCGAGAGAAGTCGAGTGAGGGAAACCTACTCGCGAGTTGTTACAATAATGTTCACTCTTTAATATGAGATATGAACAGGGATTGTGTAGGTTGGTTTGCATAAGGGTGCTCTCGGCCCGAAGGGTGAGGCATCGCTTGTTACCACATCGTGCCTCGGTCGGTAATTGCAACGCAGATGTTGGAATGGTGGATTGGTAGCCCCGTCTGTGTCAGTTAAGGTCTGTCTCGTGCTTCGCCCTGTTGAAAAATTTTGAACTGTACCGGAAGGCAGACTAGCTCTATGGGACCCAAGAAACCGATCTACTTTGAGGATTCTCTATTGGAACTTTTTCAATCGGCTTAAGTTGTAGTTGTTAGTACAGTGGGAGTAAACTCGCTAATGAACATCTTACAGCAGAGGTGCACCTTGAGGGAGCTCGCTATTTGGGTCGATCGAACCATGTTTGATATGGGTGAATCTAGGGAAAGGTGGTTGCATGCGACATCAAAGGAGTGTGTCGTCGCAACTCCGACTATTGGCGTACGTGTCATGCACTATGGGTGTTTTTATTCCAATCACCATCGCTCGTGGTTATGGATTGAACATACTTAGCCACTGAGTCCTGACGTAGTAATAAGGAGTAGTTGGAAGAATATGAGTATTCTACTATGAATAATATTTTGTATTGTAACCTTAGGTGAATTAGAGGTAGCACAATTAAATTTACCCTTCCGAAACATTTAACTTGAATGAAGCTTTTGCAACCTTGAGCAAGTATCATCATGGATGAAGCATTTTTTGTTTAATTGTGGAGTTCATGATGATGCTATGCCCATGGAATCACGTATGCTGCTTTAAAAGTGACAACTAAGGATTTACTTTCATTGAGTCCGTTTCTGCAAATTTCAACTTCCAGTCTTTAAAGTTTCTAGTGTGTAGAGTTTCATGCCTTTAGGTGAGATGGTTAAGTCACTACAGGAAACCCGATTAGTTATGTTGGCTAGGGCCAACGCAAGTTACTTAATTATGTTGGTTTTTCCTTAACTACATTGGTTATCGGCCGACGTGGCAGTTTAGGCGTAATTAAGCTTGCTTACGCTAGCTGTCAATGTAAGTTACTTAATTACGTTGGCCGTCACTTAATTACGTCTGCCGTCAGTATCCGATGTAAGTTTGTACTTACGTCGGCCCTCGGTAGCCGATGTAAGTTACATGGTCTAACTTACGTCGGCTATTGCCGGGCCGAGGTAAGTTTCATGGTCTAGCTTACGTCGGTATGGTCAGACCGACATAAGTTAACCTGGGCTAACTTACGCCGGTTGTACCATAGCTGACGTATGTTATGTTTTTAATTTTTTCCACAAAAATAGAAACTGACTGCCTCGCACGATGGCAAGCTCAAAGAACAACAATACAGACAGATATATATACACAATAACAAGAAACAATCTCAAATTATTCGAAACACATCAATCACAACACAAACTCCAACCGGACTACACGCTAGCCCCTCAACTACCTACGAGCTGAAAAGGTCATCTCCGCGCATCCCTCCGGGTGCCGGTAGCTATGCCGAAGGAGTTTGCGATGCTATCGCCGAACCCTGCAAAACATTACAATTAGACGTATTACAAATTCATCTCACACTCTTCCCCTCTCTCTCTAACTTTCATCCTCTCACTCTCTTTCCTCTCTCTCTTATTCTCTCACTCTTGATCTCTCTCTCCCTCTTTCTTTTTTTCTCTCACTCTCTTCCTCTGTCTCTCTGTTTCTCTCATTCTCTCACTCTCTTCCTCTCCCTCACTTTCTCTCCCTCTCTTTTTGTCACAATTTCTCTCTTCCTTTCCCTCTCTTTCTCTCATTCTCTCACTCTCTTCCTCTCTGTCACTTTCTCTCTCTTCCTTTCCCTCTCTACAATCCTCTCTCTCTTTGTCACTTTACCCTCTCTTTCACACTCCATCTCTCCCTATCTATGTCTCTCTTACTCCACCTATATCTCACCTCTCTCTCAACCAATGTCTATGTCTCTTACTCCACCTCTACCTCACTCTCTCTCTCACCCTGTGTTCTACCTCATCTCCCTATGTAAAATACTAAAATAAATATGATAATATTAAAGAAAAAGTTTATTAACTGTGCCGGGGGCTCTGTGTTGGGGGCGTTTGTGCCGGGGTCACTTGCGGTAGCGAAAATAGAGGAATCTCGATTTGCTAACTGCTCTAACAAGCAAGAGTCTGCCATTGCAAAATATTAGAAGATATATGTTACTAGAATCCTATGAAATTAAACTACTATAGTTTAAATTACTTACCGTCACCGTTGCTTGCATCTGGGCCATTTACAAGCTTGTGACCTCCTGAAAGGCCCTTGACCTCTCCTGCTCCTCCCTCGCCCTCTCCTGCTCTGCCCTCGACCTCTCTAGCTCTGCCTGTTTCTGTGTCAACATCTCCTTCAAGGCAATGAGCTCTAATTGGGTCTGCGAGAGACAACCACTTGACGACCCAATGGACGAGGCCCGCGTTGATGAAGAGCCTCTCGGAGGTCGCGCCAACCTCGAGTCAACAACTCCATCAAAAATGACAAACCTGCAAAAGAATGAAAAATACTAAGTAGAAGAAGATAGATTGAAAAAGAAATGAAGCAAATGACCAACTCACCGTCCATGGGCCTTCCCGCCTCCGCTTGCATACACGGCTTGGGGGTCGATCGATGCGTTTTAATCGTAATCTTCATCGTGTATCTTCACGACCTCCTGCACATACTTTTCCTAAAAAACAAAGAAATCTTGTAAGTGTGTCAATAATAGTATTAGTTATAATGAAATTGATGAATTTTGAAAACTTACTAGTTGATCAGCCGCGACCTGACTGCACCGTCCTAGCTGAGAAGGGTCACTTCCGTTGTGACCTCTCTTCCATACCTTGGTCGGGGTCTGCTCCTGACTGGTCTCTCGCTCCTGTATAGTCGTGTTAGTGAGACAAATATATTATGATCATATAAATGAACTTAAAATGTACTTACCATGCGTTTAGCCAAACACAAGTTCCCATCGCCGCCGTAGTTGGGCTTGCCCTCGAAACCCAGGTGGCAATGTCTTGCCTTTATGGTCTTAGCGATAAAAGAATCGCTAGCACGGTGCCGACAGAGAGCTATGTATGCCTCTGGTCGATCCTGTAACCAGGAAATACTAACCTGCACATATTTCATATTTCATCAATACAGTTAACATATTATAAATATTAACCAATAAAACATACCTCTGTGTACTGCTCCTCTATCAAGTACGTGTCAGAGTCTTTCCTAAATAGACCCCTTTCCTGGTGCTGCTCCCGGTGGTGCAGCTTGTGGTACATGTTGATGGTCTGGATCCGGGCGTTCGACAATGCCGCCGTCGCGAGCTTTCGAGCTTTTGAGCATTCGAAAACGCCTCTATTTGACAACAAAAAATCTCGTTCTACAAAAGCTTCTCTTTTGGCATACCACTCATCTGAGTGACCACTAGTTCTGCTCTTCCAACCAGTATACATCCAACTACGTTCTTCAGGCACGTCTGACTCTAAAGTTTAAAGCCAAAGAAATTATGGTTACTTTATACTTTGTTTAACATCACGGCCCTACATCCATTAGAAAGGATAGGTCCTAAACCCACCCAAGAGTGACAGGGCGGAGCGTTCTCAGGACGAGACACGTGGTTTGGATACGGACAAAATTTTGGCAGCATAACCCCGCTGTTCTCCAACTGCATGCCCGTAAATGGTGCAACAAAGAACAACAGAGTTATGCCGTCGAAATCTCGTCCAGATCCAGACCCGCATCTCATCACAAGCCACACCCCTCGGTCACTCTGAGGCTGTCCAAAAAAGGGACAACTTCGAACTGACACGCCTCACATACGTAACGCATGTGAGACGGACTGGTTCGAAACGGGTAACACATATTGTACAGGTTACATTAATCTTTCATTTTTGAGTCATTTCTGAGAGAAGGGAAAGAATGAGAGAGAGAATGAGGAAAGAACGAGAGAGGGACAGGAAAGTGGGTCAACCGTCCTATGTTATTACTATCTAGGCCTGCCTTTAACAGTTGAACGGCTTTACGAGACAGTCGTGTTGGACTGGTCGGCCTGAAGCTCATTTATTTACATATACTAATTAAACACTTAATCAATCAAAATACTAATTAAACAATTAATCAATATAACTACTAATTAACAAAACACATATACATTAAACATGAAATCAAAACTAACTAAATAACAAATTAGCAAAATCATTAAACAATTCAAAACAAAACTAATTAACAAAAAAATTTAACATTTAACAAAAACTAAACTAATTAACAATTCTACACTAAACTAAACTAAACAATTCTAAACTAAACTAATTAACAAAACTATTATACAACTAAACAAGAATAATTATCAAAATTAATTTCTCTTAATCAAAACTAATAAGAAAAAATTTAAAAAATGGGGAAAGGATGGGGGGTGGTGGCGTCAGGTTGGGGTGGGGGTGGCGTCGGGGTGGGGTGGCATCGGGGTGGGGTGCTTGTCGGGGTGCGGCGGTGGCGTCAGTGACGAGGCTGGACGAGGCGAGAGGCGGTGCGGCGGCGCAGCGCGAGGAGGAAGGGGCGGTGCGGCGTGGAAGAAGTGATGCGGCTGCGGGGAGGAGGAGAGGTAGGCAACGTTACCTGGCAGCAGTGGTGCATGACGAGGAGGGAGGCGGGGCACGACTCGCGGGCGGCGGTTCTCCGGCTCATGGCGGGCGCGGTGAGGCGGTACGGTCGGGCGCCACATGCGAGCGGCGGGGTAAGGGAGGCGCGGAACGGTGGCGACGACGTGGTGGGCCAGCACGGCGTGGAGGAAGGGCGGTGCGACACGGCGTGGAGGATGGAGAAAATGCACGCTCGGCATGAAATTGTGAAGTGGCCTGCGCGCGCGGGCCGCGCTAGTAGGGTTAAGTCCTCTAGTCACTTCGGCCACACTAACTAACGTCGGCCTAGGATTGGGCCTACATACTTAGCTAAGAACTTCCGTAGGCCATATTACTTATGTCAGCCTGGGACCTGGGCCGATGTAAGTATGGCGTTAATGCCATCGGCCCAATAACTTACGTCTGTCGCGGGCCCGCGGCCGATGTAAGTTATGCAACTTATGTCGGCTTCCATCGGCCGACGAAGTTACTTGACCTATATCGGTCGGCCTACGTAAGTTACATTGGCCGACATAATCTTTTGGGTCTCCTATAGTGAGTCTTGCTGAGCTTCGAGTTCACAGTTACTTTATTGCAGTTTTTGCAGGTATAGTCTTTGCTTGTGTTGAGGGTTGTCTGTGAGACTTCGAACTTCTCGAGATGTATCTCTCATGGGAAACCTTGCCGCTGTAATCTCTGCTTCGTATTGCTAGTGAGAAGTGTCTGCGGGCTCAGACGACTTCTCTTGTGCTTAGCTAGTTGAGAGTATGAGTATGTATATTTTCGCTGTATGTGTACACGAGTTCTACACTATGTCATAAACATGACCATCTTGTGAAATATAGATTTGTGTTGGTTATTTTGTGTTTTTTCATGTGTGTTAGTGGGTGTTGCATCGCACGGCATCACCCAATATGATTCCTGGAATAGCGGGACCCCGGTCCTCACAGCTGGATATCAAAGCTACATTCAATACAGGAATCCCGACAATAGACGACGGCTATGAACCGTCGTCTATAAGGACCTTAGTATCCTCTATAGCTTATAGACGACGGCTTCCGGTCGTCTACGATTGTTTGTTGTCTATAAGCTTATAAACTACGGTAATTGTCGTCTATAAATTAATTATTGACAGCCTCGTCCTGCCGTCGTCAATGAGCCAACCATGCCACATGGCAGCGAGGACGCTAATAGACGATGGCCAGAGTCAGGCTATCGTCTATAAGACTCCCTTATAGACGACGGTCATAGGAAACCGTCATTCAAAAGACTCCCTTATAGACGACAGCCACATGAAATCGTCGTCTATATGACTCTTATAGACGACGGTCAAAGGGATAACGTCGTCTATAAGGAGTGCCTTCTTTTAAAAAAATAGAAAATGTTTTCCTAGCTCGATGGCTAACTCACACAGTTTTAGCATGGAATGTTGGGAGCTTCTCATTGAGATCAGAACAAAGTAGAGCATACATCGGAAAGAATGTAGGCTCAAAAACAGTCTTCTCAAATACTACATCCATCCCAAAATACTTGTCATTAAGACAAAAACATAGTTTATTTTTGAATTAAAATTCTCGTCCTAATGACAAGTATTTTGGAATTGAGGTAGTATGAGAGAAATAACATCCTGAATCCAAAACAGCAATGAACCACACATAAGCAATGAACCACACAGAAAGAAATGAGAAGCACAGCAGTAAGTAAATCAAACCTTCAGAATATCGGCAGTAGTGATGCCAGCTTCTATCAGCTGACCCTTGAGTAGATCAAATTTTTCCGGAGTATGTTTATTCAGTATGCTGCACAATTAAGAGCTATTAATAAACGACACATGAAAAAGGCCAGATTGCAACTGCGAAAGCTTTAATATATAATTTAGAACAAGTGAGCCCCGTCAATTCTATTATCATATTACCCTTTCACTGTTTTCAAGACTTTTTCTATCTCTGAGAGACTGGCTCTTCCGGCAGACCAAGGTACTTCAGCATTGATTAGAGCAGCGTTTGGGCCAGCCTGAGAATTGGCAAAAAGAACAGAACGGTCATGATACAAGGAACTATTGAATTGCTGATATACGTGCAAGTAAAAAAGCAAGCTCCTTTTATTTTAGGAACATCTCTAGCACATAAGGTGACAATGGACTATCAAATAAAATACACAACACAAACCAAAAGAATAAATGGTGACAATGGACTATCAAATAAGGTCTTATTTTAGGAACTTCTCTAGCACATAGAAGACATGGGTGTCACCAGATCCTGGTTGCATCGGTACCGCATCTTCTTCAGGTGAGCTTTTAAGCCTCAATTTGCAGGAGTAAGTCTTTGAGGTGAGCTAAAACTGTCAGATTAATGTCAAGAGGCCGCAGTTTACTGGAGATGCAAAGTATATTTTACCTTGTGGTGCTTCATATGATCAAGTGCTCCTAAGTGTAGCCACACCAACCTTTAACAGAGCAGACACTTGTTTGATATATTGTGCACTTGCTTGCATATATGCTAAACTATGCTTTGAGAAGGAACTGTTTGCAGGGAGCTGTTGTAAGACTCGAACTTTCCTTACATACTCCCATCCAGACCATAGTGTCAATTGTACATTGGATAAACGATGCCGAACGGTATCAAGTTTCACCACAGGCAGTGATGAAAAACTGCAACCAGAAGTCTATATTGATTGAATACTCCACATGCATGACCAAATAATCCTTGGAGTGGGTGGGTGGTATAAGACTCTTTCGAATTATAGTGCTACGCTTAAAGTTTAGTTAGCAGACCGGTAGAAGTCAAGTATGTTGGGTACTACTCGCGAGATTGGTCTCATTTTATCAATCAAAAGTCAAGTAGTTGAACTCTACTTGCGAGAAAAGTCGAGTGAGGGAAACCTACTTGCGAGTTGTTACAATAATGTTCACTCTTTAATATGAGACATGGACGGAAATTTGTGTAGGTTTGTTTGCATAAGGGTGCCCTCGGCCCGAAGGGTGTGGCATAGCATGTGACCACATCGTGCTTGGGTCGATAATGGCGAGACATATGTTGGAATGGTAGATTGGTAGCCCCATCTATGTTGGTTAAAGTCAGTCTCGTCCTTGGCTCTTTTGAACAAGTTTGAACTGTACCGGAAGTCATACTGGATATATGGGACCCATGAAACCGATGTACATTGAGGATTCTCTATTAGAAAATTTTCAATCGGCTTACGGTGTCAGCTGTTAGTACAGTGGGAGTAAACTCGCTCATGAACATCTCACAGCAGAGGTGCACCCTGAGGGAGCTCGCTGTTCAGGTCGATTGAACCATGCTTGATATGGGTGAATCTAGGGAACGGTGGCTGCGTGCGACATCAATGGAGTTTGGCATTGCCTTGGGCAGTAGCTTGGCTTTGGAGGCAGATGGTGCCCGTGCCTCCGCAGCTGGCTTGGAGTGCATCTCACGACCCTCAGCGGCCCTGGCACATTTATCATCTTGAAGAGTTCTATGACACTGCTGACATTTTTGATAGCCAGCTTCTCCAACATGCATCTTCTTATCTCGAACACCCTTTCGGATTGCTACAACCACAGAGGCATTGAAGATAGAAGGAATGGTCTTCTGTACCTAGGAGAACTGTTGTATGAAGAAACACAGTGTTTCTCCCATCTTCTGATGTACGGCGAAGAGGTCCAGTTTGGTGCCTCATCGCGTGTAGGGACTCCCTATGTTAGCGGTGAACTGGCGACATAATTCCCTCGAAGTGAAGATGGAATCAGGGGGTAGGCTCATGAACTAAGATATAGCAGTCTCAGTCAAATCCACTAAAAAGTAATTGGCCATGACAGCCTCGTTCCCACATGCAGCAAAGGAAGCGGTGGAGTAGATTTGAAGAAATTCAACGGGGTTGACTGCCCCGTCGTACTTCTCCAGCAAATGAGGCCAGAACTTGGGTGACCACTCCACCATGCGGAGGTGTGGTGCAAGTGCTGCACAACCACAACCCACTCCTAGAGGGGAAGACTCCTCTAGGATGCGTCGTCTCTCGCGGTTACGCTCGATGGCGACGCGACCATCTTGCTCCGCATAGCAGCGTCTAAGTTCTGCCCTGAGGTCTCCCGTTGGGAGTCTGGACATCCTATGTGTACGGCGAGCGATGGAAGGAGTGCGAGACGATGCTTGATGCGACATCACATGTCCCTTATGTGATGGCCTAGGTCCAAGTCATCCCGACAAGGTCCTATTGGGTGCAGGTTGTGCCTGCCTGAGATCAGGTTGTGGCAAATTGTTGAGTGATGTGGCTGCAGTGGCGACCAAATGGTCGACATAATTGCGCCATTGTTCCAGCGCCGTTGGAGGTGTGTCCGGTGCAGGTGGACGCTGAAGAAGAGCCCGCGCTGCAATCAACACTCTCTCAGGGTTGCTGGTCAATTCCGTGTCCGAGGCGAAGACACCATCCTGTTGTTGACCAGCCACTGCTGCTGCAGCAGGTCGTGGTCTGTTGTTCCCAGGTTGTTGACCTGCTGCCACACCTCGTGGATCAGTTTTAGGATTGGTGCCAGGACGGCAAGAGTTGTCGCCAACCTCATTGCCTCTACCAACCCATGCACCCAGGCCGGTGGAAGCAGCAGTGGAGTTCACCATTATCGACACTGAGAGTCTTGAACAAAAGAAATACTTCCTGGCGTGCCAAATGTCGAAGTGTGCGATCGACACTTCCCCCGGTACTACTAAGAAGTAGTCCACTGCGGTTCGTATTTAGGCGGAGCGTAATATCAAGATCTCAGGAACAAGGTGAGACAGTGGTTTTTACATGGTTCAGGCCGCCTGAGCGTAATACCCTACTCCATGGGGGTGTTTGTGTATTGGATTCCTCTAAGTGTATGACCTTGGCCTTGGATGGCTTTGTATTGCTTGAGTTCTATCGTGCAACGCCGACCTTTTATACACCAAGGACTGGCTGTTACAGGGTGTCATGGCCCGACAGGTGGCCTCAATAGTATTCAATACATTATACATGATCTAAGTGTATAACGACAGTTTTATTAGGATGATAACGTGCTTTGACGGCAGCGTTACTAGGCTTCATGGTCCTCTGATCGTGAGTCATTAATGAAGAATTAATGGCGTGTTAACCAGGTATTGTAATGACTTATTGATTGCCTTTGAATGTCTACACGGTTGGTAATCCCCGTGTTCTCCCCGTGGAAGATGTAGATCCGGACACGTACACATGCCACCACCGGAGCTTCACTTAGCGGAGAGGCAGGTCCGGTACTATGGGACATGTGGCAGCGCTGGAGCTTCCCTTAGGAGGGAGGCAGGTTCGGCGCCACGAGACATGTGGCAGCGTTGGAGCCACCCTAAGGAGGGAGGTGGGTCTGGCTCTGCGGGACATGTGGCAGTACCAGAGCCACCCTAAGAAGGGTGGCAGGTCCGGCACTGCGGGACATGTGGCAGCGCTGGAGCCACCCTAAGGAGGGAGGCAGATCCGGCACTGCGGGACATGTGGCAGTACTGGAGCCACCCTAAGGAGGGAGGCAGGTCTGATACTGCAGGACACGTGTTGGCCTCTGGAGGTCCACTTTCATGGGAAGTGGGACTCAATGCTTCTCTTTCTGGTCCAAAGGTGTACCTGGTCCGCATCGTACCGACAACTGGCAAGGGTTTCAGCATGAGGCCTATGAGAGGTGGCGGCTAGGATTGTCACATGGTGGAGTAATCCCCCCTGACCCTACCCCTCATATTTATAGTCATGCTAATGGGCTTTTAGGTCACATGCCTATTAGTACCATAAATGCTTATGGATTAGATATCCAATGGGCCTTAATCCAAATTGTTATGATTGCCTCTTAGAGATATCACCAACAGAAAATCAGAACAACGCTAAGATTAAAGTTATAAGATCCAATCATGGTGGCAAATACACGGTCAACACACCTCATATGGCCAAGTTCCAGGACTATTTGCAGGCTTTGTATAGGAACATGACATTGTTGCCCATTACTCTACACCGTGCGAGACTCAGCAAAATAGAGTAGCAGAACTGTACAACCGTATGCTAATGGACATGGTTAGATCCATGCTTAGTTACTCGGATTTACCAGTTCACTTGTGCAGGCAAACGTTGAAAACCACCATTCATTTTCTTAATCGGGTTCCTTCTAAGTTGTTGCCTAAAACACCATTTGTGTTATGGACGGAATGTAAGCCCTCACTTAGATACTTGCATATTTGGGGCCGTCCTGCTTTGGCTAAGATCCTTAACTCAAACTTAGTCAGTTTGGATCCTGATATAGCTAGTTGCCGTTTCATTGGCTATCTTGATAAGAGTAAGGGTTTTCATTTCTACTGTCCTAACATGCACACTAAGTTTGTAGAAATAAGACATGCCATTTTCTTAGAGGATTCAATGATCAGGGGAGCACGATAAGACGTAAAATTGATCTTGATTAGAACCGGGTCTATGTGTCCACAACTATGATTCAAGAACCAATTTTCACTCTACTTGTTGTTGTCGCACTACCAGTGCCTAATGTTAGTGGTGCAACAACTACTGTTAGTCCTTTATTGGTGATAGATTTAGAGAGACTCATGTACCTCAGGAATCAACTCAGCCTTCTAAGCAACCTGAGTCAGATGTCGCTAATGATGAAAAGCAACAACCGCCTCAATTTGAGAATGATGCACAACTTAGGATATCTTAATGAGTTAGATGGTCAAAACTTCTAGATGACTACAATGTCTATATGAGTGAAGAGTTCCAAATGCAGGATGATCCCACCTCATTAAAACAAGCTATGAGCGATCCTCAATCATCTGAGTGACGTAAAGAGATGGAAGATGAAATGAGGTGTTTGGATGCAAATAAAGTTTGGGTATTAGTCGAGATTCCTAATGGAGCTAAAATACTAGGCTATAAATGGATCTACAAAATTATGTGTGACCCCAAAGGTAACATTAAAAACATATAAAGCCAAACCTGTTGCAATAGGTCTCACTCAAAGAGAAGGAATTGATTACAATGAGATGTTCTCACTCGTCTCAACTAAGGATTCGTTCAGAATAATCATAACATTAGTAGCGAATTATGACATAGAATTCCATCAGATGGATGTAAATAGATGTTCCTCAATGGGGATCTATATGAGAGCGTTTATATCACACAACCAAAAGGTATTATCGCTAAGGGTAAGGAGGACATGGGATGCCAACATAGAAAATCTACTTTTGGATTGAAATAGGTCTCATGTAACACCCTCATTTTCATCCATCATGCATTGCATTCATTCTCATACATATTTCATAATGCAACACAAAAGGAACAAGATTAAAATGAATTAGAGGAAACACAACAATTAAAATCAGTTTGGGTATGAACTTATCCGGTCACCACCCAATACGTAAGAAAGGCTCATCCGAGACGTGTCCGAACGAAGAAGGGAGACGAACAAATAGTGCGTCTCCGTCATCGTGTCTCGCATTACGTTGTCATCAGAGATGAGCGGCTGACACGTCGCCGATCAGCCTAATGTGACACAAGTTCAAAGATAGAGTGTCTCATTTCTTTCAGTCATAATAGACGGGATTTTTGGGGTCATTGGAGACGTGATTCATGCGTGTCGCCCATCAACATACATGGGATACAAGCTCTAATAGAGCGCGTCACGGATTTATTGACTGATCCGAGATCGGCTTTATGGTAGCACATCGTAGATTTGTTGAATAATTTGAGATGGGCTTTATGGAAGCTTGTCTCCTTTATTTAGGTAATCTGAGAGGATCTCTGTTACAGCTTGTCGCAGATTGTTTACAGGGAGGGTCTCCTATTAGGTGCCTCCACCCCTAATTATCTTGGTTGTCGGCTGCATCCTAGTGCTAGCGAGGATTTGACAACTGCGTTGATAGTGTCAGCAACATACACATACAAGAACATATGCATAGCCAAAAAGATCACACTTTAAATTATATTGACCAATCAAATATTAACAAAGTGTCAATCATGTTTATCAAGCATACTAATTACACAAAGAATGCCCCCTTGTTCATCCTGATTACAATGTAACTATTTACACACATCATAATTGTCATCATCTTATCCTGTATACCATAATGAAAATTCTCCCGATCATTGAATTCATTAACGATGAGCCTTCATAGCCTCTAATGCTCCTATTGAGACATCCTCAAATTCAATAAAATCACTAAAATCATATAAAACATTATCAAATTGCAGTCACATTCGCTTAAACAATCACATAAGGGAGCAAATATATGAAGGCTTAGGAACAAATTGGTATACAATTGTAATAAACACATGAACTGTTAGTGAATGGAGAACCGAGCTTACTTGTAGCACAAGCAGCTGGTGAGCATCTGCAAAGCATTAGCAGAGAAATTGTTCTCATAATAAAGGACATGGTAGTGAGTTGGTGTGCTTGTCCTCTGAAAAAACAAATAATTTACATTTCATTGATACATTAATAGCCTGATATCAAAAACTCGTGAGAGCAACACCAATTATCTCATAGGTACCTTGATTCCAGCATGGGTGCAGAAGTAGAAATCAAACTCACTAGGATGGCAAATGCTAGTGTCAACCACAGTTCCTGCAGTTTCAAGGGTTTGCGAATCAGAATTCATTATATACATTGATAGTCAAAACAAATACATACTTCTGCATTGGACATAAACAAGGAAGATGAATGTGTTCCAGGACACCAACTAGAGAGAACATTTTCACTTATGTGAAGGATGCGTCGTGCTCATACTGATTACTGAGGTCGGGGTCGAGGCGGCGTTGCTCCGGGGATAGTGGACGAGGCGGCGTGCTCCAGCATGCTCAACTCTCTAATGATGAAGGTCGGGGTCGACGACGGGGTCAGGGTCGACGGCCACAATGCGACAATGACAAGGAGCGGGTTGAGGGAGAGGGACGGTGGCGGCATGCTCAGGAGCTACGATTTCTAGGTCAAGAGAGCGTGCGAGAACTAAAAATTTTCGCCAGCTATCGGGAGAGAGCGCGCGAGAGATAAAAATAGCAAAACTCAAAGACGAGCCTCTATAACACTCCTCTCCAATTTGAGTACGTCCCTTAGTACGAGAGAGCGCGAGTAAGTCTTACGCGAAATTTTTTGCCAGAGAGCGCGCAAGAGATAAAAATAGGTCAAAAATTGGAGCCGAGCTTGTATAATGCCCGTCTCTCATTTGCCCATCTACCAAAATCAGCGATGGGACTTAATACAGCGTCGGAGTCGCACCAGAGGAGGAGGAGGATTTAGGTTTTCTTTTGTTGTTCTTAGTGGATTTGTATGAATGAATATTATCTTGTGTGTTCAATTGTGAATGAATGGCTGAATGGTGTGTTCATCATGTTCCTTAGGAATGAAAATTTATAAGAAAGGATTTCATTATTTTTTGGATTTAAAATACTATAGTGAAGGTACTCTACATTGGAAAACTTATTTAGTTATCAAGGGAATGTGCTTTATATTTGTTCAGCGATGTGTTGATGTTTGTAACCGAAGCCAAAGGAGACGTGCTTTTTGTAAAGTTCATCTAATTTCTTTTACAAATACGAGACGGGCTCTATTAGCGGCGCATCCCCCGTTTTTCATAGGATTGTGCTCATCTCAAATATTTCATAAAATAAGACGCGCCTTATAGTACCTCATCTCCTTTTATGCTTAGCCGCGCTTTTCTTTGGTGAACAAGCATCCTCGCTAAGGCGGACTTGTCTTGTTTACCCATCTCAGTGACGATCGCCTTTGTGCTCATCTCTGATCCTTGTCTAGGTTTACTCTAGAGCGAGAGAGCGCGACAATGATCATACTGAGGTCGGGGTCAACGGCAGCAGCAAGACAATGATGAAGAGTGACTTGCGGAAGAGGGACAGCGGTGGCATGCTCCGAGTACAGAGTCCAGACGACGGCATGGTCTGGGGACAAGACGATCAGGCAGAAGTGTGTTCTGGGGACGAGGTGGCGGAGGATTCTAGGTCGTCAGTAGAGCGAGAGAGCGCAGGAAAATTTCGCTAAGTCTTGCGTGAAAAGTTTTGCTAAGTGTTAAGAGAGAGCGTGCGAGAAACTAAAGTACCTAAGTCAACAATCAGAGACGGACATATATGACACCCATCTTGCATTATTTTGTGGCCAAACCGGCGTGCCGCATGTGAAAGATTTTGTTCTTGGGGTGTGACTCCACAAGTGCCACGGTGTGCTGAAGCCAGGAACAACATCTTTCGCATGCTGGCATGTCCATCTGGCAGTCATGCACAATGCCTTATATGATCATTGCAACGCGCTCAGCTTTCCATGGTGGAAAAAAAGATCTTCGGCATGAATCGGAGACGAGCCCAGGTAAGGCTCGTCTCGCATTAGCTCGTCTCCCACGAGCCTTAATACAACGTGTCTCTCCCGCCGGTCTTCCTTTTGTCCGAGGTCAAAAATCGGAGATGCTCCTGTTTAAAGTTCGTCTCTCATTTGATCGTCTTCCTTTTGCCACTCACACGACATCGTGAGCGTCCATTGCCACTCGCGCGCAAAGTTAACATCGTGAGCATCCGTTGCAGGGATAAACAAATGCAATGACATTGCAATTAAGGGATATAATTGGAATTCAAGGATAAACAAACGCAGTGACATTGCAATTCAGAAATAATTTGCAATTCAATGAATTTAATAGTTCATACACATTGTGTGCCCTCTAAATAATACACTTCGATTCTAAACTTATTCATGCGAAGCTTCCATCGATCAATCTAAATTGTACCATTCAGCTTGCTCTCGAACACGTCTCTTATATTCCTCTGGATCCTAAAAATATTGACATTCTTTAAATTAACAAATGTCGAATGAGGAATGATATATAACCTACATTGGTCACTAACACAAAGTTACTAACCTTGATAAGTAGATTATAGCAGTCATTTTCAACATCGGGCGCATTTGGCTGATGAAGCGAATGCTGAACTTAAAGTAGTATAGTTTTGATTGTAAAACCAGACCACCACCCCTTATAAATATCAATTTAAGCAACATAAGAAACTAGTTCAAATAAGTTCGGCGACAATTACTAATTACTTGAGAAAAATAAGTTTATCTTACAGTCTCTTGATCAAGAACCCAAAGGCAGAGTGCTCTTGAGCGATGGACATTCGGGTGGAAGAAACCACGTCAAAAGGCGCATCTTGGAGGCACCAACGGATAGTCCTCCAAGAAGGAGATTGTCAGGGGGGTAGTAACCACCTTCCCAGTCAGTCTACAAAGGAAATTCATTAATAAGGGGACGATGTTATGCTGGATATGATTGTGCTTGTTCTTCAAATTTACCCCTTTTTTACCAGGGACGATGCACTACCACTTCAATAAATCTTCTGACTTAAGCTTCGCAGAGAAACCCTACATAGAGAAATTGGACAAACAAGTG
Source organism: Tuctoria greenei (assembly GCA_036927565.1). Taxonomy (NCBI): domain Eukaryota; kingdom Viridiplantae; phylum Streptophyta; class Magnoliopsida; order Poales; family Poaceae; genus Tuctoria; species Tuctoria greenei. The sequence goes on along the minus strand of JAYESD010000004.1, from coordinate 176,329,248 downwards.
ATGCAAATGGCAGCGAGCCACGAAATTGCAAAGATAAAAAACAAACAAGACAGAAAAACAAAATTACAATCAAGTTCATCATTCCATTGCAGAGCTATATACGACCATACGACTGGTGTGCCATATGTACATATATGGGATGGTTCTTGCGCCACATCAAGCGCTCCTCCTTTAGTCGGTTACGCGCCAAGCGGATATCTAACCGAGTCATGAATAGTGACAACCACGACGACGGCGATGGCGAATAGAGGCGATGGTCGCACTAGAGTTGGTTAATTAGTAAAGGATTATCGGTTGTGAAGAAATGTGGGAGATAAATGCGATACGCGCGAGACTAAAGAGAGATGTGCAAGATATGAAAGTGTGCCTTCCATTGTTGAAAGAGAGACGTGCGGCACAAGGACTGCGGAGAACTTAATTTTGGCGGCGGTGGTGCAGAGATGCGTGCGACCGGCATGCGCGACCTATCATTTCCCCGAGGCAGTATCAATGCATCCCATGTTCCCATCAATGCGCGCAAAACAACCCGCTCCATCGTTGACTCTGCACAGACCTTATATAAGACGCACCATCACCGTCAGTTCTATACGAGCACATCTCTCCTTTTAAATCCGTTTCTTCGTCTTCATCTTCGTCTTCTCCGCGCTGACGACCCAGCACCACCATGGTCCATGTTCTGCCGTGAAGCCCGCTGAGGGAGCCACCCTGCAAGAAACAGTGTTGTAGCTCCCCCGAGAGACTCAACACCGAGCAGTGCCTCGTTATGGTGCAAGAGGCGTACAACAGTATGTATCGCTCCATGAGTTCCTTGGGTCTAGATACCCTTCCAGAGTTTACTGGAATGGGTACCATCGACAACTACCTCTACGCCCTCACGGGAGCGGCTGATCGTCTCAACATTCTGTTCAAGATGATGGCCCAGGCGCTCGGCGCTGAGGGCCACAGTAACCTGGTGGCAGCGACGGAGAGGAACCTCGGTCATGGGGTCGCACCGCTGGTGCAGCCAGAGCAGCCGGCTCAGGCTCCTATTACACCGGCGCCGGAGTCGCCGCCGCCAGAGGAGGAGGAGGAGGAGGAGGAGGATTTAGTTTTTCTTTGTTGTTTTTAGTTGGTGTTTTTCTTTTCTTGTTGAATCTTGTACTTTTTTCTTGTGTTTTGTAATATATTGTGTTAATGATTGAAATTTATCTGTGTTCATCGGTGTGAGTGAATATTATCTTGTGTGTTCAACTATGTGAATCAATGATTGTGTAGTGTGTTCATCGTGTTCCTTGGGAATCATAAGGAAGGATTTGACAATTTTTTGAAAAATGAATGATTTAGTTATCAAGTGAATGTGTTCTGAGTTCAGTGATGTGTGATATAAATAGTGAACTGAAGCAAAATGGATAAAATAACGAAGTTAAAGGAGACATGGGGAATAGGAGATGCGCTTTTCTGTTAAGCATGTGTCCCTTTTAGCAGAGGAGAGGGAAACATCAAGAATAGGAGATGCACTTCTTTGTTAAGCGCGTCTCCAATCTGCATCTCCTTATATAAGGTGTGCCATCAAGCTCTCCACTTCTCTTCGTTCGTCTTCTCCGCGCAGCCAACCCACCATGGCCAACGTTCCGCCGCCAAGCCCGCCGAGGGAGCCACCCTGCAAGAAACAGTGATGTCGCTCCCCTGAGAGGCTCAACAACGAGCTGCTCGAGATGATGGCCTAGGTGCTCAAGAGGTTGTTCGACAAGTTTGATAGGCAGCTCGAGACGATGGTCGAGGTGCTCATTGCTGAGGGCCATAGTAACCTAGTGGCGGCAATAGCGAGGAACCTCGATTACGAGGTTGCACTGTTGGACCAGCCAGAGCAACTAGCGGAGCAGCCAACCAGGGCTCCTGTTGCACCAACGCTAGATGGCCGCCAGAGGAGGATTTAGGTTTTCTTTTGTTGTTTTTAGTTTATGTTGTTTTTCTTTTCCTGTGTCTTGTACTTTTTTCTTGTGTTTTGTAATATAGTGTTAATGAATGAATGTGTTATCTGTGTTCATCTATGTAAATGAATATTATCTTGTGTGCTCAACCGTGAATGAATGAATGTGTTCACCGTGTTCCTCGGAAATTACAATTCATAAGGAAGGATTTGATTATTTTTTGGATTTAAAATATTACAATGAAGGTAATTTACATTGGAATGATTATTTTGTTATCAAGTGAATGTGCTCTACATTTGTTCAATGATGTGTTCATGTCTGTCTGTAACCGAAGCCAAAGAAGACGTGCTTTCTGTAAAGTTCATCTCATTTCATTCGCAAATAGGAGATGTGCTCTATTAGTTGCTCGTCTCCCGTTTGTCAGAGGATCGGGCTCATCTTGGATATTTCATTAAATGAGGCACGCTTTATAGTACCTCATCTACTTTTACGCTATGCCGCGCCTTTCTTTCATGAACCAGCATCCTCTTTGAGGCAGCTCATCTCGTTTACCCATATAAGTGACGATCGCGTTTGCGCTTGTCTCTGATCTTTGTCTCTTATTTGTGTTTCATACGTAGTGACCTCGGACTAGTCCGGTATACCCATCAGCTATGGTAGAATTTAGTTTTCTCCAAACAAACAGACTTGTCCAATAATTGCTACAGACTAGTCCGGTTTTGCTACTTATGTCTTCTGGATTTGTCCAATTAATTGTTACAGACTAATCCAGTTTTGAAACTGTAAAGCCCCAGACTTGTTCGGATTGTTGAATTCTAGTCCGAAGTCCCTTTTTCGCTGAGGTGCACCAGACTTGTCAGATTTACAACAGACTAGTCCGTTGTGACATCAGAACCGAAAACAGACTTGTTCGACCATAGTACGCACTTGTCCGATGTTCCTTTCAGAAGCCGAACGGACTTGTCCGGCCTCAACTGGTCTAGTCTAGATTCTAGGGTTTCGACTCGGATTCTTATTTTTCTCTAGGACGAGTTATTGGGTAAGTGACTTATTTGGGCCCTAGAACATCGTGCCCCACAAAGGCCCAAGTGGGACCCCACAAAGGCCCCTACTTGTCACCACATATTCCTACTATGATTCCACCCTAACCCCAGACCTCCTCCTCCTATATAAACAACCCACACCCACTCCCCCACCCTGCCCACGTTAGAGAAAACCTCATTGCTCTAATCTCATCGTGGGCTACCATCCAAGAAGCAAGAAGCCCTCACTACAAGGAAGAAAGGGGAAGGGAGAAGAAAGAGGAAGAGGAGACGAAGAAAGAGGGAGGATCAAGCAAGATCATCGTTGCTATTGTGATCTTCATCATGGACTCTTCGACTTGTCTGGTCCAGAGCGAACTAGTCTGGTCCAGAGCGAACATGTCCGACCCCTAGCGCGGACTAGTCCAGCCTCTGAATTCTAGAATTCTCAGAACCTTCCCAATTTCCCCGAATTGACTCGAAACTTGCTCACACATGTAAAACTCGATTGTAACTAGTTAGTAAGCAATAGTAGCGACCTAATAATATGTGTTACCACATAATTGCATCTTTCATGCACATTGAGTACTATATTAGCATTTATTGATTGTAAGGCTTGTCTTGCATGTTTGCCGTGCGGAATAAAAGAAATGCTATAGAAGGTCTTGCAAGGATCTTCAGCACCAGAACTTTGAAGCTCTCGATCCAAACCTTCCATCGGAGCAAGGCAAGTGTCCTTGGACATTTTGATCCTGTTTACAATTTTTTTGTTTGCAAAATTGCATACTTGTGTCAAGTTGATGGGAAACCCATGAATAGGCGTTTATGAGACTTGTATGCCCATCCTTGTCACTCGAGATATATTGTAGAGAGTCAAGAAGGGTATTTTACATTTTTGCTTTGCTTTACTTAATTGGGACTGAGAATAATCAAATGGCTAATTTATGAACTATTGAACGTATGAACTATGTGAATTGATGATAATGCTATTTTAGCAACACGGAACTTAGGGGATGTAAGCAAACATGGTTTGTGGAATGGGTTGGATGACATATTGGTTTTGTTTGCCTTAGATATAAGGACAGGTTCATGCGAGAATATGCCATGACAACAGTGCCACCACAAGGCCAAGTATGAGTGCAGTTTAGCTGATTAATTAGTGTATTGCCAGTATCATTCGGGTCATATGGAAGGCTCTGGGAATGGGAGTCGATTCTGTTTAGTTTGCAGTAATGGTGGGACTGCCCTAGGATCTGAACGGCACAAGAGGGGGTCCTTGAATGAATGTGCTCAATTGGAGAAATCACCTCCGGTGAAACCTAAGTGGGTTCGCACATGCTGGTAATCACTTTGTAAAGGCTATTTTGTGATCTCTTGGCCGTACACCTATGGTAGTGTATTTGACATAAAGGAGGTTTTCTCTAGTCGCTGACGGGTGACAAAATCAAGAACTTGTGGGTAAAGTGGTGCAACCTCTGCAGAGTGTTAGAAAAAATGATCATGATAGTTGTGCTCCCGGTTAAGAGCACCTGGATAACCTACATGATCAGAAGGAAAATTGGGTATTGGTTGCATTTGGTTATGGTTATGGTTTGATTTATCTCATGTGAGCTTGGTTGGTTATAAATGAATAATGATGGTAAATGAGGATGTTGAACATATGATATGATACTTGCTTGGGTTATGATGGGATTTAATCACACCTAGACATTGTTGGTTGCTTTTACATGTTTGTGAACTAAAATGTACTTTTCTGCAATTAACCATTTATTCATCCTTGTTAAGCTACATGTCATACTTTCCTACACTTGCTGAATACGCATGTACTCACTCTTGCTATTCACATATTAATTCAGTAACATGAGATAATTTGGAGTATCTGGAGGACTATGAGGAGTACTAGATGTGCGTGTTACCATGAAATTATCTATGGAGATGGAGTCTATTAGGGTTTAGTTTTTCCGCTGCAGTAATATTATTAGAGTTTGTATTCGAGACTATTTGGATATTGTAATAAGGTATTGTTATTGTTATTATTATTATTATTATTATTATTATTATTATTATTATTATTATTATTATTATTCGAGACATGGTTATAATCTGAATATCATTTGTGATGCACTTGTGTATATGTGTTAAACATCCTGAACACACATATGCATCGCACTTGGTTCATTCTCGGAACCGGGTGTCACATCTCACGAGAATGGTATCTCATGTTCGTTGAGAAAATTGGAAATTTTGGTTTTAAAGAAAATGCAAAGGTTAATTGCATTTATGCTAAGTTTAGAAATGGGAAAATCATCTTTCTCATGCTTTATGTAGATGACATACTACTTGGGAGTAGCAATATCCATCTACTATTAGAAACTAAGAAGTTATTTTTCTCACACGTTGATATGAAGGATCTAGGTGGATCGAAGAGCACGTGAAAATCTACTAGAGGGGGTGAATGGTAGATTAAACTTTTTTAGTAGAAGCTATAAAAGCCCCTCAACAGAAAAATAATCTGATAAAGAAACCATGTGTGCGACTATTCTAGATGTGTTCAATTATGAAAAAACAATTATAAATTATATAGAGTAAATTCAAGAAAAGATGACAAAAAGAATCACAAAAATTCATGAAGAAAAAATCAGGTTATGATCAAAACAGTGAGCAAAGGTTAAACTATTCTAGCCGAGTTAAAAACAGATCTGCTATGCTACAAAGAGACTCATGTGATTCATAAATCACAAATTCAATGACCATGAAATTTTCACAGATGATAGAGCATCAAGTAGTGAAGACAACACAAAAATAATCTTGTTAATTTGATAAGTAAAACATTAGTTATAATTGAAACATCGATGCAACGTCTGGCTATCGAGAAACTCGACAAGAAAAACTTGCCAAAAATAAGTCGGATGAACAAGGCACAAAAGCTCATCTAAACTACAACTTTTATTGATCGAAACACAAGAGGAACAGACCCAAAGTCGCCTGCCCATGAGCTCTGGCATCCCTTGCTTATATAACCAACCCTAAGGCCAATCCAATCCTAACTAAGACTCTTTTCCTACTCAGTTTCAATTGAAACTTTTCATAACTGCTCAAGACTCTTCCATACGCAGATAGAAGCAATCTTAAGACTTCCAAACACTTTAGGAACATTCTAAACATTCCTAAAACAACTCAACTTCATGCTCACTACGAAATCTAACCAAAACAAACTCAAAACCTTCCACATACGAACCATAATCACCTCAGCCGCAGCCTGAGGCATAATCCAACCTGTTGGGCTTTTTAGGCCATATCTTCATGTTCATATCTCTTCATCATGTCGTGGAACAATTTTTCCACGTCCATGCACCCCTTGCGCACGTGCAAACACTTTTTAACAATGTTCACGATACTTTCATATGCATTGTTCTTGAACCAAACATGCTGTGTGACCTCCTAATCAACTCAACCATAATTCCTCCTCAACTTGGTTCTTGAACCTCATCTTCTTCCTAAGACTAGTTCAGTAGATATCATCACCAACCATGTCCTGACCTCAAGCAACACCTGCACATGACCAAACAAGCAACTTTTCCGAGCACAAGTCCTCGACTTGACTCACATTAGTTCGATAACTACAACTCCTTATGTGAGCGCCTCACAAAAGCATGTTGCAAACCATAGCAAGATATAATCCGTATCAACAAAAAAACCTCAAATACTTAGTAAATGAATACTAATCAAATCTTCCCATAAGTGTAAAGCAATCTTGAAACATTGTTGGAAAGTGTTTGCACGTGTGCAAGGCGTGCATAACATCTGCACGAATATTTTAGCACGTAGAAAGTTCATACAGTCCAAAATGGCCGCTATGTATTATACAAGAAACGTTCAGACACTCTGAAGCAAGTTCCTGAAAGTTCAGACAATACAAAGTGGGTTTCAAAGATATACTCAAAACTTTGCATGTAAACACTTACTTTAAACATAATTGTTAATGTATTCAGCACATAGGTCTCACAATCTCCACCCTGATGAATGCATTGGCAACACCACTCCAAAACCGAACATTGTCTCATTCATGTTTCACGAAAAGTGTTGACAAAAAGAAAATTTCTCCCCCTTTTTGAAAAACAAAAATCAAATGAGAATAAACCCAAAAATTGTCCCCCTAGGAATGTTCACTCCCCTTGAGAAGAATCGTGCAAATCAAAACACTTGTGAATGTGCAATGTGCGACCAATTTCTCCCACTTTGACAATGTATTCAACAAGGTGCAAAAGAGAAACTTTAATTTGTTATGAGCATAATATGACATATACATATAAAACAAAGCTCATCCAAGCCATACTATGAAGTAACATACACTATCACATCAATGAGATACATAAAGTAGTGTAAGCCATGCTAGAGATCAAGTGTATTTTCAATTTAAGCAAGTCATGATCTTCCTGTCTCAAATATTTCAAATTTTGAAAGAATGACACATGTTTCTATTTTTTATTATCTTTTAGAACACAAATTTAAATCTTATAAATTTTGCAAGAGATTATATGTAGCAACTGCCTTATTCTAACCAACCAATCAAGCCTATGTCACTTGACATTCAGAAGCTTAAGGACATGGTTTTAGTCATACACAACTCCTTCTAAGTTCATATCAAAGTGCAATGATAAGAAATCTCAAAAGAAGAAGTGCGATGCATGCATATTCTCTTGATCTGTTCAGATTTTTCATTTGATCATAAAAGCTAAATCATGTGGGCTATTAATCTTACGTGTAAGCATGTAACAAGTTCAGAACAGCAATAAAGTTCAATCATGACAAGATTTAATGTAAGTAATTATTCAAATTACTAGTCATGGCCAAAACTACAAAATGTATAACATGAGTAATGTAGTAAGAACTTCCAGCACGTAAAAGGAATCACAAAGTCATATATGTATGAGCCACTTATGCTCATATTTTTTTAGTTTCACATTCACACAAAGACTTCCGCAGTTGCAAAATTCCCCCTCAATTCAAGCCATGAGGATGCATAACCCCTATTTCACTATGAATGTATGAAAAACAAGTGAAATCCAAAGGTTTTGTAAAAATGTCAGCCAATTGTTGGTCGGTGTCTACCTGGTGAAGCACAATGTTTCCTTTTTTAACATTATCCCGAAGAAAGTGATGCCTATTATCAATGTGCTTTGTTCTAGAGTGTTGCACAAGGTTTTTTAGCAATGCAAATGGAACTAGTGTTATCACAAAACAGCAGAACACTATCTAAATCAACCCCATAGTCCTTACGTGTTTGTGAGCAAGTGCCATCAGTAGCTACATATACACGGTTGTGGATTGTGCAAGTGAACTTTGTTTTCTAGAGGACCAAGCAACAACTGAATTACCAAGAAAATGACAAGCACCCAAAGTACTTTTCCTATTAATTGTACAACCCCCAAAATCAGCACCCGAAAAAGCTTTCAAAGTAAGGGTTGAGGAAGATTGAAAAAAATGCTTAATTCTTCAGTTACATGTAAATACGTGAGAATCTTTTTGACGGGTTGATGATATGAAGCGTGTGAGGAAGCTTGAAATCTTGCACAAAGACATATGTTGAATTCTATGTCCGGTCTTGATGCCGTGAGGTATAAAAGTGATCCTATCATGCTTTGATATTCTTTTGATCGATAGGGTTCACCATCTTAATCAAGTTCAAGCATTGTCATTGTTCCAATTGGTGTTCGAAGAGGCTTGCTATTTTCCATATTGAAGCGTCTAAGGGGATCTTTTGTATATTTCATTTGATACACAAATGTTCTCTCCATAGTTTGCTTAAGTTACAACACCAAAAAGTACGTGAGTTATCCCAACATACTCATCTCAAATTCTGAACTCATCATAGCTGAAAACTTGGACACAAGATCATTAGAAGCACAACCAAAGATAATATCATCCATATACACTTGAACGAATAGTGAGTCACTTCCATGCTTAAGCACAAAAAGAGTTTTATCTACATTGCCCACGATAAATACCTTTTCAAGTAAGAATGTTTTCAACCTATCATACCATGCTCTAGGGCTTGGTTGGGACCATACAAAGCTTTGGACAGTTTGTAACATGATAAGGAAAATTATGATTTTTGAAACCTGGTGGTTGCTTAACATTAACCTCCTCATCTATGTAGCCATTCAGAAAACACTTTTCACATCCATTTGATATAACTTGAAACCTTTAGATGCAACAAATGCTTATAAAATTCTTATGTCCTCTAGTCTAGACCTTCAACTTGTGTGAAACCTTGAGCAACCAACCTAGCTTTATTTTGAACCACAACTTCATCCTCACTTTATTTGTTTTTAACATCCATTTAGTTTCAATTAATGTGTGACCACTAGGTGGAGGAACAATTTTCCAATCATTATTTCTTTCATTTTTTATAACACTTTTTGCATGGCAATGGTCCAAAATTCATTAGTGAGTGCGTGTGATATATCTTTGGGTTTCGAAGAAGCAACAAAAGCGTAATAAGCATGAGAGTATGGATCGAAAAACCTGGACCCTATTGTAGATGGCTGTTATATCCAAATTTCATCCGTCAATATAACTCAATTATGTTAAGTAAATATCATTTCTTGCACACATCACCTTTCTACTTAACCTATTTCCACTTATCTTTGGAAGAATAGTGCATGCAGACATTTTATGCAGGAAGTGAGGTAAAAGAGGGGGTGCAATCCTATAAATTATCATCCTAGCCAATCAAGTGCCGACATGTGGCATCACGTGTATCAAATGGCCCACAAACAGAAGTATCCGAGGCCATCCAGTGGTGTCACCGATATTAGTTAATTGGACCCACTTGGAAGTCACCCCGAGAAAGCACACAAAAAATGGTCCACTTTTCTGTTCGGCCGAAGTGCCTATTCGGCCGAAGTAAAATGTGCACAAAACTTGGTCAATTTCCACAAGTCGACCCCCTGTGGTACCCTAAGCACGATGAAGACTAATTTGTGCGCTTTTGGTAGCGGGAACCGACCCTTCTCCAGCTATAAATAGGATCCCCTACCCTCACTTCTCACACACACCATTTGAGCTTCATTCTATTGTATCCACTATTCTTCATAGTCTTGAGGAGTTTAGGCTGTAGAAAGGAGAGTCTCTAGTCCTTAGTCAAAATTAGGATGGAGTAGAAGGAGTCTCTCTCTTCCGAATTCCAAATTGGGAAAGGTATGGCTCATATATTCCTTATTGTATTTGTTTCTTTATGCATAATAAAGATGTTATCTTTAGTCTTCTTTTATTCATATACTTGGATGAAGCGTTTCTTGTTTGATTGCGGATTCTACGTATGTGGTAGGAGTAGTCTTTATGGTTATGTCGTAACTATCTTAATCTATGATCATAAATACTACAAACTCCCACTATAGTCAAATTAGGTATGCCATGATCATGTTAATATGAATAACTTATACTATGTTTCAACATTGGTTCAATGATGTTTAGGTTAGTCATTGCCTTAGGATGGCTTGTGCCGCCGCTTGTTAGGTATTTACTTAATATGCTAGCATGGTGCTTTGATAATTAAGTAGCGTTGGATGTCTCGTATACCCACGGATTGAAGAGGTAGGCAGTAGGTGGTGACAGCCCAATCTGTCCTTTGTAATCCTCCACGTTCGGCTATGCCACAGGTCTTGGCGGGAGTCGCCCTAGTATTGCTAGGGGGTAAGCCCGTGTCCGATGTGTTGAAGAACTTAACATAAGTATTCACCATTGGCATGCTCATTAGTATCTAACCTAGGCTATCTATATATGTATTAGAGACATTGTAGGAGCAACTCCCTAACTCTTAGTCTAATCTCCCTTCGACCCATTTACCCTCCTTAGAATAGAATGCTCTTGTGTGTGTCACACTAACTCCACATATCTATTACCCATCCTCACTAGAACCGTACCTAGACCAACCTACCCTTTTTCATTTGATGATTGCTACACTTCCATCTAGCCTTCCTTTGGGGAAATATAAATGACACCCTTGGGAATACTCTTTAAGTGGAAATGCTACATTGATAGTTTCCGTGCGCTTGCGGATTTTTATCTGTCATGCAAGAAATGTCTGCAAGCATTTCTGGCGCCATCGCCGTGGAAGGCAGCTGAAGTATTGCATGATTGAGTGAATAGGATAGGACCTTAGGTAGGCTTTAGTAGGATGAACCTTTTTTGTTTTTGCATTTATGTGAAAATAGGGTAGTGTATGTCTAGTTTCAGCTTGTCGTAAGACTTTGTTGAAGATCCCGAGTCTCTTCTAAGTGATCGACCTCATGTCGTTGCTCCTCAGAAGCTTCGTGTGGCACAGCAAGCTAGCTCTTCAGCACCAGGAACCGAAACGCCAACGGCCCAAGGACCCTTAGTGAGTTTTTGGCTCCCTTTGCTAACAATGTGCTTGTTTGGCCCACTGTTAACACGGGAAATGTGAACTTTGAAATCAAGACTGGCCTGATCACTATGGTGCAAGACAACCCATTTTGTGGGAAGGACAACAAGGATACAAGTGCTCACCTGCAACAGTTCCTTGAGATCTGCTGCACTTTCAAGATCAAGGATGTTTCTTCTAATGTCGTCCGTCTTAGACTGTTTCTGGTCTCCATTCTTGGGAAGGCGAAGCAGTGGTTCTATGTGAACCGAATGTTGTAGACACTTAGGAGAAGTGTTCTACATCATTCCTCGCCAAATTCTCTCCGTTGGGCAAAACCAATGCTCTGCGTAGATGAATTTCCAGCTTCCAGCAAGATTCTAAGGAGTCTATTCCCGAGGCATGGGAAAGGCTCCAAGAGTACATCCCGTCTTGTCCCCACGATAGGATGGATGACTTGCTCATTATTCAAAACTTCTACAACGGGTTGTTCCCTTCCGCCCGTGACCATGTGGATGCCGCTGCTGGAGAATCCTTCTTCTCATTGACAGTGCCCAAAGCCAAAGATTTGATTGAGAAGATGGTGTCCAACATGGCTTGGAGCGATGAGTGTCTCCAAACCGATCAGTGAGGCATGCACACCTTGAAAGAGGTGTACATGATTGCTGCTAAATTGGACCCCCTCATGAAGAAGATTGATGGACAAACCGGTGGTGAAGTATGTGGCAATACGGGTCACTTGGGTAATGACTCCTAGAGACCTGTGAGATTGGCCTATACGTAGCCAACAATGGGAACAAAAATGTCTATCGTCCAGGAGGTCAAGGGTGCTACAAACCAGGCCCTTTCTTTCAAGGAGTGTACAACAACAACAATGGCAACAATTTGTAATCAACCCAACTTGAGAGATCTTGGCATTAGCCAATTGAAGATCAATGATGCACTATCCAACAAACTATAAGCTAATGACAAGACCCTAGAAAGTTTCAATGCCAAGATTGAATGACTATCCTCGGCCTTCAAGAACCAATTAAGCTTCAACAAGATGCTGGAGACTCAATTGGCTAAATTGGCAGCTGTTGTTCTGCCAGTGGAGAATGGCAAGGCGTCATGGCAGCCTGAACCTCTCGTGGAAAATGTCAACATGATTTCTCTACTGGAAGGCAACTGGCTGAAGGACCCTGGATATCCCTTCATACCTTGCTCAATTGGGGCTTACTGCTTTGACAATGCACTTTGTGACCTTGGAGCAAGCGTGAGTGTGATGCCCAAGGTGGTCTACCAGCTGAACTCCACAGAGCTCACTCCAACGCCAATGCAACTCTAACTAGATGTTTCTTGAGTCTGTTATCCGGCGGATATTGCTGAAGACATTCCGATGAAAATCTAGAATTGCTTCATATCCGTGGATTTCGTGGTGCTCGACATGGATGTCAAGAAGGATACACTGCTCATTCTTGGGCGCCCATTTCTTAGCACTGCGAAAGCTCACACTCGCATAGATATGGGAGCTGGAGAAATCCACTTCCATATCAATAGCAAGGAGGAGAAGTTTAACTTTCGCCCAAAGTTGGAGCAATGCTCCATGATTCGCATCAAGTATGAGTTGAATGTTAAACAAATTCGAAAGGTCGAAGTCACACCTCCAAAGGTGGATCTGCTCATTGCATTCATGAGGCAATTGATCAATGCGGAGAACCCATCTTATCATCCATGACGACACCCTAAGAAGAAGGAGAAGCTCGGGCCTCCCCAAAGGCCCAAACCACGAAGCCGCCAAAGAAGGAGTGGCGGAAGAAGCAATACAAGCCGTCCAGCCCATCCCTCTGAGCCCGGATGTAAAGAAATGCAGACGGAGGAAAAGTCCATCTCACCGGAATGTGGTGAGACTAGCCAATAGGAAAATTGGTATTTAACCTTTTATTTGATTTTTCTCTTCATTTGGTTTTTCCACTTAGTTGATTTTCCCCACTCCATATTTGGTTTTTCATAGCAAGTTGAGAATCTTATGTTCTCAACCATCATTTTTATTTCTTTATTGTTCACAAAAAGAAAATTTTTGGATTTAAAAAGGGGTTTTATTTGAAAAATAATTTTTTTGAGCTGCAAATGTGCCATTTCACCAACGTGCTAATTTTATAGCCGTTGGGAAGCCGCTCGGCAAAAGAGGGAACAGGGGCCAACATTTCAGTGCGGCCCAACCCCCTATTCGGCCGATGTGGAGAAAGATCCAAAATGGTTCTCTCTCCTCCAACGGCGACATTGGAGCCTCTTATCACCATTGGAGAGTGTACACTATAAATGGTGGCCGTGAGGAGCACCCCTCTTCACACTTCACCTCATTTTACACCTCCCCAAGTCACTCTTTTTCTCAAATTGTTTTTCTTGCTCTTCATTGAAGCACTCTTTCTCAAATCCAACTCAAAAAGATTTTCTTTTGTTTGCATTTGCAATTTGCTCTCAAGTTCTTCAAGGGAAAATTCGTTGAGGTTTTTGTTTTCACTAACATCACTTCTTGTCGAGTTTTCACCTTGTTGTTTTCTTGCTTGTTTGGGCCATGAAATTAATGAAAAGGTTGTCTGAAAAGAGGAAGGGGCTGCAAGATCAGGCCATGATGGAGACTCAAGTGCACATCTCTCCTCTGTTGCTACACCAAGTCCACGGAAGAGGAGTGTGTGTGAAGACGCTCCCATGGATGGGACAAGCACCCCACACCAACTTCTCCATGACAACAAGCTCGACATACAAAGTGAAGTTGAAGATCAAGCACGCAAGCTCCTCTAAGATCGTGAGTTTATCACACTAAAGCTTATGATCCAGATTTGATCTCCAAAATAGGTATGGATTCCGAATTCTTTTCCGTTTGGCGTGCATTAGAATGGGAAAAAATTTCTCACATAGAGGAGAAAGTTTCACGCCTTGTCACTACACAATTCCATTGCAACCTCAAAATAGGATTTGATGGTATTACTTTTAGATTATTTTAAAAAGAATACAACATCCTACGATAAGAATTAAGTGAAATCCTAGGCTTCCATAAACGTTTTTTGCTAGATTTAGACACTATGCCTAAGTTTAACAAACAAAGTTTTTGGCATGAATTGACTAGTGAGGTCAGATGTAGTGCTCCTAGGAATAGCCACTTGCACAATCCTACTTTACAATTCATGCATAGATGGGCAGCTATGACTATGTTCCCTAAAGGAGATATAAGAGTAGTCTGTGATGATGAACTAAAAATCTTATTTGCCATGATTAAGAAGATAAAAGTTGCTCCAGTTATTGCCCTGATGACACAATGGTTTGATAATATTTCAAGGACAAGGTCAATTGAATGCACTTCATTGATTGCCCGCGTTGCTGCTAGGGTAAGAGCATTAGAATATACTTCATTTGAGTATATTGAAACTGAACGAGAATTGATTATTGTAGATTATATAGTGCAAGGAGATACCCTTAAGCATGATCATGATGGCTCTTTAATATTTTATATCCCGGCTTTGTCAATGAAATTCAGTTACCTAACCCGGATTTTGTACAAATGTCGGAGGCTCGACGACCTCCCCGGTCCATGAGTAGGAAGAGGAAGAGAACCCAATGGGTGATGCACACGGATGGACTCAACCTCCACCGTATGAGGTCAAAGGACAGTCTTGGCATGGATGGTCAAGTATCGCATGGGAGCAATCCCTATCCACTTCAAGCTCTAGCTGCTTGCCTCCAACGTCCATAAGAGGACGTCATTGCTTTTCGATTAGAAGTCATCATGACTATAGCCAAGGAATGACAGATCTCACTAGACGTATGGGAAATCTTGAAGTGAGGACGGGAGACATCTACAACACACTTCAAGAGCATGTCCAAGGTACCCAAGACTGGAAACAACACATGGACACTCAGTTCACCAACTTCAACTCCACGCTACAACAACAACAAGCCAATCTTGTGACGCACTTCCGTCATCAAGAGTTCAACCCTTATCACAGAGGTGATTGATAAACAAGTTTGGGGGAGGACCCCCACTTGAGGTAAATTGTATCTGATACGTTGCATATTTATTTTCCATTCATCCACCATTCACCTTGCATCTAAAAATTGAAATAAAATAAAAATAAATAGTATATATTTGATTTCAATCAAATAAAGATGTGCGCTAAGAATGATTTAGAATTCACATAGATAAAATGATGAATAGTTGCCCTTTTTATTTTTTCTAAGTCCCTAATTTACTACTCTCCAAATATTGCTTTCATTGGTTAAAATTGACCTTGCCTTGATTTAGAAATTGTGGGTAGCATAAGCTTAATCTAAATCTATGCTATCGTGAGATATGATATAGTGATAGGGCTGCTATTTCTAGTTTCAAAGTGAAACTTAGGTTCCGGATAAGGTTCTGGATAAACTCTAAAAAGGTTTAAAGGTACCATCATTTGGTTGGAAATACCTACCAAAGCGATATGATATTTTACATTGATAAACCTTATACATATGCTATTTACCTTCACATTGAGCCTAGTCAAACTAGTATAGTACTATGTGAGAATTAGTTCATTTATTTTTGAATTGAAGACGTCACTTGCACATGCTATACTTCTACACTAGAAGTTAGCAAAATTCGATCATATCATTTGACAATAAAAAGAGACACTCCACGCTTTTCATGTTTAGTACCCTCTTCAAATTTGTTGCATAAAAAGGGAGTAGAAGACATGGCTACAAGAAAAAGAAAAAGAAAATGTATGCTTATATCATAAGCATGAGAAAAAATGCATGCTTACATCAAAAGCATGAGGAAAAAAAGAGAGAAAAGTAGCCATGTTTCACCCCTGCAAAGAAGAGAGTCTACACAAATAGGAGTCATCTCAACATCCATTTCCACTTCCACTCCATCACACATGCTCAAGTATTGAATCAAATTGTTTTGATTTGATATCTCTTAAGGCTTACTCTTTTGAATTAGCAATATTATTTGTTGCAAATATGTCTACTACATTCCCTACCAAGCTCCACATATAAGCCTTATTTTGTTGTAGGATGATTATAGGCAAAATGCCTTGGTGAGGATAAATTTCCACTACACACAAAAGAGTGATTGAGAGAATCAAATTGAGGTACTTAAACCCTAAATTGACCGGAATTTGAGTGGAACTTGATCTTTAGGCTATGCTTATTCCATTTGCTGTTCTGTTTTTCAACCACCCATGAATAGGAGAAGACATAAGCCCCATGATGACTTAAGATGGGTGAAGTACCATAAGCCAATTTTTGCAATACCAGGTAGAGTATTTTGTTGTGAACATGGTACTTTTGAAAAAATAGAATATTGTAGCAACTCTTGATCATCAAACTAAAGTCTTGACTTTGCTCGGGACGAGCAAAGGATAAGCTTGGGGGAGTTTGTTGACGGCCGTTATATCCCATGTTTACTTGCCGATATAACTCAATTAAGAAAATATCATTTCTTGCATACATAACTTTTCTACTTAACCTATTTAAACTTGTCTTTGGATGAATAGTGCAGGCATGCATTTTATGCAGGAAAAGAGGTAAAAATGGGGGAGCAATCCTATAAATTATCATCCCATCCAATCAAACGCCGACACATGGCATCACATGGACCAAATAGCCCACAAACAGAAGTATCTGAGGACATTCAGTGGTGTATCACCGATATCAGTTAATGGCACCCACCTGCAAGTCACTCCGAGGAAGCACACAGGAAACGATTCCCTTTTCTGTTCGGCCGAAGTGCCTGTTTCGGCTAAAGTAAAATGTGCGCAAAACTTGGTCAACTTCCACATGTCGACTCCCTGTGGTGCCCTGATCACGATGAAGACTGATTGACGTGCTTTTGGTGGCGGGAACCAACCCTTCTCCAGCTATAATAGGATCCCCTACCCTGACTTCTCACATACACCACTTGAGCTTCATTCTATTTTATCCACTATTATTCATAGTCTTAAAGGAGTTTAGGCTGTAGATCGGAGAGTCTCTAGTCCTTAGTCCAAATTAGGAAGGAGTAGGAGTCTCTCTTTTCCCAATTCCAAATTGGGAAAGGTATGGCTCACATACTCCTTATTGTATTTGTGACTTTATGCATAATAAAGATGTTATCTTTAGTCTTTTTTTATACATACACTTGGATGAAGTGTTTCTTGTTTGATTGTGGATTCCATGTATGTGGTAGGAGTTGTCTTTATGATTATGTCATAACAATCTTATTATATCATCATAAACACTACAGACCCCCACTATAGTCTAATTAGTTATGATATGATCATGTTAATATGAGTAACTTATGTTATGTTTCAACATTGGTTCAACAATGTTTAGGTTAGTCATTGCCTTAGGATGGCTTGTGTCACGACTCCTTAGGTATTTACTTAATATGCTAGCATGGTGCTAGGATAGTTAAGTAGCATTGGATGTCTTGTAGACCCACGGATTGAAGAGGTAGGCAGTAGTAGGTGGTGGCAGTCCTATCTGTCCTTTGTAATCCTCCACCTTCGGCTATGCCACATGCTCTTGGTGGGAGTCGCCCTAGTATTGCTAGGGGTAAGCTCGTGCCCAATGTGTTGAACAACTTAGCATAAGGATTCACCGTTGACATGTTCATTAGTATCTAACCTAGGCTATGTATATGTGTATTAGAGGCATTGTAGGAGCAACTCCCTAACTCTTAGTCTAATCTCCCTTAGACACATTTATCCCCCTTAGAATAGAATGCTCTTGTGTGTGTCACACTACCTCCACATATCTATTACCCATCCTCACTAGAACCCTACCTAGACCAATCCACCCTTTTTAATTTGATGATTGCTACACTTTCATCTAGCCTTCCTTTGGGAAAATATAAATGACACCCTTGGGAATACTCTTTAAGGGGAAATGATACATCGATAGTTTTTGTGTGCTTGCAGTTTTTTATCTAAGACGTAAGAAACATCAATACTTGTGGCTCGTTCGTGCAAGCTTCCAATATTCTGTTGTGGAGGGTGACTTTTGAGGATGCCGAGGGGAGTAGACACTTCACAAGATTCTTGTTCTTCGTGTTTATCACAAACTAAAGACCTCGTGGATTGAGGAGTATCTGGACCAGCAGTAGAAGTCATTGGTGCTAGTTGTGAATCAAAATTAGGAGTTGGAATGATGTCATTAGTACTGAAGTTTCGGGCAGCAGCACCACTTCTTCCTCATTTTCAATGAAAATACTCTCTCCCTGCGGATATGCATCTTGACCTGAAATATTAGAGCTAGTATCTGGGCTAGCTTCATCAAAAGAAACCTCACAATTCTCCACAATTTTGTTGGTATCAAGTAAAAGCACACAATAGCCTCTAGTATGAGACGGATAACCTTGAAACATGTCATCAACATATCTAGATTCAAATTTATCAAGATTACCATATTTCTTAACAAGGCATTTGCAACCAAAGACCCTAAAGTGTGTGACGCTAGGCATATGTCCGAACTGAAGCTCATATGCAGTTTTCCATGGCTTAGCTTGCAAGAAAACACAATTTGAGACATAACAAGTTGTTGCAATTGCATTCGCCCAAAATTTTGTAGGAGTTTTATAATCATCAAGCATAGTCCTAGCCATCTCAACTAAGATTATGTTCTTTCTCTCTACAACACCATTTTGTTGTGGTACATATGGTTAAGAAGATTGATGATCTATTCCTTTTTCAGCACAAAAGTGATCAAATGATTGATTTTTAAATTTGGTTCCATTATCACTTCTAATTGCTTTTAAATATCCTGGTGGTCAAGTGAAAGTCTAAGAACTAAACTTCTAGAGTGACTAAAAGCTTCATTCCCAGATGCCGTAAAGTAAACTCAAGAGTATCTAGAAAATTCATCAACAATTACAAGCACATACCACTTACCTCTAAAAGATTGAACACGTGAGGGATCTACTATGTCAAGGTGTAAAAGTTGTGCCTGCGCTGTTGTCATGGTCATTAAAGAGTGGAGCATGTGAACCTATAACCATCTTAGCATGTACAATAACAGCAAACAATTTATTTGTCACCTTTAAGCTTAGGCAGCCCACATATGCGATCAACAGCTCTAATACATGTGAGATGATCAAAGTCTACATGACCAAGTATACGATGCCAAAAATATAAGTTTTTTAATTCATTAGCAACTAGACACCTATGCTTAGAGGATGACATATCAAAATCAACTTTAAAAACTCTTCCAAACCCAGACATGTTAAATATAAGCTCACCATTTGAATCTACAAATTTTAGTATGAGCATGAGAATTAAAACCTAAACCAGTTTTATCATTGGAAGATTTAGAAAATCAACGCCATCGAACACATAAAGTTTTGCGGAGTATTTCTTCATGTTGATTAGTAAAAACACGTGCCAATCACAAATATTGGAGCATTGTAGCTCTCATACCAATTGTAGGATCGAATAGCACGTGAAAATCTACCAGAGGGGGAGGGGGTGAATGGTAGATTAAATCTTTTTTAGAGGAAGCTATAAAAACCCCTCGGCAAAGAAACAATCTGATAAGGAAATCGTATGTGCGACTATTCTAGATGTGTTCAATCGTGACAAAACCAGTATAGATTGTAGAGAATGAAGTAACAAAGACACGACGATAAAAATCACGAAAATTCATCAAGAAAAACTCAAGTTATTATCAAAACATTGAGCAAAGGTTAAATTGTTCTAGCCGAGTTAAAAACAGGTTTACTATGCTGCAAAGAAACTCATTTAACTAAAAAACCAAAAATACAATGACCATGAAATTTTCATAGATGATAGAGCATCAAGTTGTGAAGACAACACAAAAAGAATCACGTAAATTGGATAAGTAAAACGCGAGATATGATTGAAAAACCGATGCAACATCTTGTTGTCCACAAACTCTACGAGAAAACTTGCCAAAACAAGTCGGACGAACAAGGCACAAAAGCTCATCTAAACTACAAATTTTATTGATCAACACACAAGAGAAACAGCCCCACAGTCGTCTACCCACAAGTTCTGGCCTCTCTTGCTTATATAACCAGCTCTAAGGCCAACTCAATCCTAACTAGGACTCTTTTCCTACTCAGTTTAAACCAAAATTTTCCATAACTGCTCAAGACTCTTCCATACGCAGATAAAACAATCTTAAGACTTTCAAACACCTTAAGAACATCCTAAAATTTTCTAAAACAAGTAAACTTCGTGCTTACCACGAAATCTTACCAAAACAAACTCAAAACCTTCCATATTCGAACCATAACCACCAAAGCCATAGCCTGAGGCATAATCCAGCCGGTTAGACCTTTTCGACCATATCTTCATGTCCATATCTCTTCATCACGCTCTGGAACAATGTTGCATGTCCATGCACCCCTTGCACACGTGCAAACACTTTTCAAGAACGTCCACGATACCTTCATATGCATTGTTCTTGATCCAAACATGTTATGTGACCTCCTAATCAACTCAAATACAATTCCTCCTGAACTTGATTGTTGAACCTCATCTTCTCCCTAAGACTAGTTCAATGGATCCCGTCACCAGCCATATCTTGACCTCAATCAACACTTGCATATGGACAAACAAGCAACTTTTCCGAGCTCAAGTCCTCGACTTGACTCACATTAGTCTGATAACAACAAAACCCTATGTGAGCGCCTCACATAAGTATGTTGCAAACCATAGCAAGATATAATCCATAATGATCAACCAAAACACATCAAAAACTTAGTAAATTAATACTAATCAAATCTTCTCATAAGTGTAAAGCAAGTTTGAAAAATTACAATAAAACATAACATCCGCACGAATATTTTAGCACGTAGAAAGTTTAGACCGTCCAAAACAGCTGCTATGTATTATAACAGAAAAGTTCGAACACTCCGAAGCAAGTTCCCAAAAGTTCGAACAATCCAAAGTGTGTTTCTCAGATATACTCAAGACTTTGCATGTAAACACTCACTTTAAACATAATTGCCAATGTATTCAGCACATAGGTCCCACAAAGCTTCATATGTCTTAGCATAGGGTATTAGACCTTTCACAAAAGGCATACTTAGAAAATCTACTAAAAAGGTACAACATGCATATGTGTAAGCTCACGCTTGCTCCAATTGTCAAGGGTGATAAGTTTTGCAACTTTCAGTGTCCTAAACATAAGTATGAGATTGATCAAATCAAATTAGTTTCTTATGCTTCTGCTGTCAAAAGCATTCAGTATGCTCAAGTTTGTACTCATCCTGACTTCGCTTATGTTACCAGGATAAATTGCAGATATCAGACCAGTCAGAATTTGATCTCTAGAAGGTTGTTAAGAAAGCTCATAGATATGTGCAAGAAACTAAGAGCTTCATGTTGACATTAGAAATCAGACTCATTAGAAATAGTGGGATACTTAGATTCAGATTTTGTAGGATGTATAGATACTAGGAAATGCACCTCAGGCAACATATTCACCCTCATGAACAGGGCTATTCCATGGAAAAGCTCTAAACAAATCATCATGAAATCCTCCACAATGTATGCTGAGTTTATTGCATGTTATGAGGCTACGAGACATGTTATGTAGTTTAAAAAATTTGTACCGAACATAGAGTGACCGATAACATTGAAAAATCACTTAAGCTATACTACGATAATCACTACAGGAAACAAATTTATTTTCGTTAGGCAGAAACCCGCAAAATTAAAGAAAAACACAAGAAAATACCTATTTTCGTCGGCTTCGAGGCTATTTTCGTCGGTTTGAGACATGCGCGTATCACAACGAAAATAGACTTATTTTCGTGGACCGGGCATAGCCCACGAAAATATATGTATTTTCGTGAACTTCATAAGAACCTACGAAAATAGTTTTACTATTTTTGTGAGTACAAAAATAACCCACAAAAATAGTTAAAATTATTTTTGTGAGCTTGTCGAGACCCATGAAAATATCCTACTATTTTCGTGGGCCAAACTGAGGCCCACGAAAATAATGGAATTTCTACGAAAAAAATAATTAATTCTTCTTAAACATTTTCAAAATAATTTAATGTGGACCAGTTAAGTATATGCGTAACAAGTGTATATATTTCTGTATCGCTAGTTACATTTTCAAAACAATGATCAATAAGATCTGTATGAAACATAATCACATTTTTGGAAGCATATGACCCGCAGTTACATAAACAATAACAAGGTCGAGACCGGGCAACTGCCCGAGTGGCCAGCGGCTGCAGTTGGCAGCGCTGCCACCCAGTTCGATTCCCAAGAATCGCAATTCTGGGTTTCTCACCAGGATTTATTCCCAAATAATGTTTCAGGTGCCTCTGATGCGTGAAGACACAATGATAGAGCAACATCCCCGCCGCACATCAGATTCTGGTAGATTCTAGTAATTTCTTGAAAGACGCAGTGGTAGAAGTCGTGTGTAGTTGTAGGCTGTATATGTGTGAAAGGTGTGTGTAGATGTGATTCACACATTAACAGATACTACAACTGTACCAATAGAAAGGCTTCAAAAAAAGAAAAAGAAAAACAGACACAAGGTCGTTGACTTCATAAACATGAAAATGTGAGAAAAATGATGGATGAACTATGTGAAGCCAAATAATGTATATAACCTAAACTTAAACGTAATCCAAACTGCAATCCACAAGAAGTGGCAAGAAATAATTACTCACATTGCATTTGTAGTTCATGCAAGGTCCTGAACATCCAGTGCAGCATGCAAAATGAACTGATGCTGATAAGCTAGTTCTTCTTTCTGCAGGATGAAGTAAACTGTAGGGTCACAATGACCAGCAAACAGAAGTCATAGTGAAATAAGACAACGTTTATGCAAATTGTAACATGATAAGAATAATTAAATAGAAAGGAACCTCAATAGATAAAACAAGTTTTTAATCAGGATGTAAATATGTGATTAAGAACCATACTTTTGGAGCAGATCCAACTTCAGCCTCGTAAATTTGGATGTCGTTGTTGCTAACAATCACAAAGCAAGCTGTACTCGCCATTCCAAGTCGTGAGATAGCAGTTTAATGATCTGAAAGTAGTTTAAAATACTTGTGAACAAAAAGATCATTATCATACAAAGAAGCCCAAAATGTGCATTTGAAATCACATAAGCAGAGAGGTATAAGGGGCAGCATGCACCCGACTGACTAGAAATAAAAGAGCATAATTACTTCAGGAAACAACCAAATCTCATTCTTAATTTCTCACAATCAATAGCAAGTACTCATAGAGTAACAGTAACACTGATAAACAAAAGCACTATTTGTCATACTGTATTACTTTTAGTCTACTACTCCAATTTATACAAGTTTGCACTCAGAAATCAGAGCAACTATTCTCAGTAGCCTAAAGTTTGCACTCCAATTTATATAAGTTTGCACTCACAAGTTTCCAATTTATACTGAATACACCAGGCAACCAAGTAGCCTAAGAGAAGCTGCTGTAATGCTGGCAGTTGATCTAGTATGAATTATGAATTAAATAAAACCAAGTGTGGAAAACAAACACTAAATATTTCAGATTGAACTAGAATTACCTACCGAGGGATCCTTTTCAGCATCATATCTCAGTACATGGAAAGATTCAAGTCTCTTCCAAATATAAAGCATAATTTCACACCCATGCAGAGTAATCCTTGCTGCATAAATAACAAATAGTCACAGTGAGTGTAAATAAAAGTCCAAGCATGAGCTTGCATCTAGCAAACTAGGTACCTTCTGCACTAGAATCGTCCTTAAAGTATGGCAGATTGAGCATATCCTTCCACATGTATTCAACTGCATACCATGCTTTTGGTCAAATATGTTAGGTTATATCCCTAACACCCACTCAAACTCAATGTACGTCAAGAATATTGAGTTTAGAGAGATAAAATTCATGCTAAAAGCCACAAAGATGATCCAAAGGTTGGTGTCACTGAGCAGAACATCGAAGCAGATGAAGCAGCAAAACTGGAGCCGACAGAACTGGCACGCGCAGCGGAAGAAAGACGACGCCAGTGAAGCTCCCAAAGATGTTGTAAATCATGATAACGAGGGTCAGTACCAACTAGAGATCTTCTATGAGCAACTCCCAAAGTTGTAGACCGCGCATATGCAGACGCATACGAGGAACCCAGTCACGGTAATATGCCATTGAAAAGCACCAGAAAACCGCACAACTGGAATTCTGACCGAAGAAGAAAAGATCATCATGACAAAAATGACCGAAAACGGCAAGAGCGCAAAATAAGCAGCCACAGAGGACGGAGAGCGCGCAAATAAAGCGGCATAAGCAGCAATTTTTTTTACGAGGCGGAGGCAAAACTTCCGAATCAACAATGGATCAAGACGTCACAAGCAGCCAAAACAAAAGGCGCTCAAAAGACATCAATTTCATCCTAAATCCGAAGATGAGTCGATGATGCCATTTTTTTAATACCTCACGGGATTTCTTCACAAGATATCTTCACCTGAGACAAATAGCAGCAGGAAGTGTTCACGACAGGATGTCTTCACGTGGGGCAACAAAGCAGCGGAAAGCCAAGTCTTCACGTAGGCAAACAGGTCTCGATCCTTGCAACTAGCCATAATGGTGATGCAATCCACACGAAACCCGGAGTAGCAGATCAAGTTGAGGACGTAGCGGCTGACTGGAAATCTGCCGTCACCGAATGAGGAGACCATGAGACAGAGGTATCTAGAGTGGAGGTCCACGAGATAGACGCTGAGGGCAGCTTCGGGACAACATACCTCGCACTCGCACCCTTCCACGATGGCGCCATCACTTCCCGCCCTCGAGGAACCCGCCGACGGCAAGGAAGTGTGGACCCAGATCGACGGAGGACGCAGCTCGACGGTGAGTACCTTGTACATCTATAAATAGATGTACAAGGATGATAAATACGCAAATAAGTCTCTAGTACATTATCTAATATAATATTACTATTATATCCCTAATACCTCTCTCAAATTCAAGGTACATCAAGAACATTGAGTTTGAAGATAAAAACATGTTGAAGCCACAAAGATGATCCTTGGTGTCACTAAGCAGATCGTCGAAGTAGATAAAGCAGCAAAACTGGAGCCGACAAAACTGGCAGACGCAGCGGAAAAAAAACGAAGCCATACAAGCTACCAAACATGTTGTGAATCGCGACGATGACGACGGCCAATACCAACCAGAGATTTTTCATGAACAACTCCTAAAGTCATAACCGCGCATATGCGTACGAGGAGCTAGTCGCGGTAGTCGATGCCATTGAAAAGCACCAGACATCACACACCAAAAATTATGGCCGAAGAAAAAAAAGTCATCATCACGAAGATGACAAAAAACGGCAAGAGCGTAAAATAAGCAGCGGCAGGCGACGAGGAGAACCCAAACAAAAAAGCCACAATCAGCAAAAAAAATTTTACGAGGCCGATGCGAAGCTTCCAAATCAATGATGGATCAAGACGTCACGGACAGCCAAAACAAAGGTGCCCAAAAGACGTCAATTCCATCCCAGATCCGAAGATGAGTTGACGCCACCAGTTTTTTTCTTTTTTTTTTAAAAAAAAAACCGAAATCTAGATGCGATACGCTGACATCACGCTTCGCCAGAATCTGCATCAGACCCGGACAAACCGGCCGCAGAGATGTGCACGAGCGCAGGTTCAAGGCCAGCAGCATTTTTTCCTTTTTTTTTGCTAAAGGAGCAACCGTAACCCTAGTCTTGCAGGACTCACGGCCTCAAACATGCCGCCTTCGCCTTCCTGATGACGCCAGCACGACGTCACACTGACGTCAGCAGGAGATCAACGTATTGGCATCCGTCAGGCAGCGGAGTCAGGAACCGGGGCGATGACGCGGTGTGCATTCAGCGCAGGAGCAGCGCGCGCCGGCTGAGCCGGTCGACGGTGAACACAGACACGAAGGTTGCCATGAGGTTGACCAGTCTGGTGATCACTGCGGACATGTGCGACGCGCTGCCGCCGAAAACCACGGAGGGTACACTTGAGCGCGCCTTTGGGGAGTACACGGGCCGATCCAGGAGGTTCCCAATCGTGAGTTGTTGATGAAACTCGACGAGCGGAGGATGAAGACTAGCAGTACCCGACGATCGTGAGGGCGGTTCGACGCCAGATCCAGCGCGAGGGAAGAGCCGCGAGCGGGCAGGAAAACTTACAGCGGGGGCGGGATCTAGAGGAACCGCCGCCGCCGGAAAACAAAATTAGGGTAGTAGATCTAAAATCTAAGTTCTGTATACCAGAATATTGGATGTTCTATTATGACAAATATGCAAATAAGTTCTCAGTACATCATCTAATATAATATTACTATTATATCCCTAACAAAATAAATCCTAGAACTTGACCAAAAAAGCAAATTGCTTTGGATGAAATATACAAACACCCAATTTGATCTACAGTTCTAACCATTGTGGATTCCTGTATAAATTTTCTACCATATCCAAATATGTCCAATTAAGGCAGAATCTAGCCATATTGTACATACAAACTCCACATTCTTATTCTTTACTAGAAGACCTGGTTCAAGAAAAAAGATTATAGTAAAATTCTAGTGATATCAAACAATTGTTAAAGAGAAAAATAATTGCTTGCAACATGCTGTCCGCCTGTCCTAATAGACCCATTCAATATAAAAGAGGAGCTCATAACTTCTTCACTGCTACAATAAGCCTCATCACAGGCGACTCCAAACCTATTATCACAAATGGCTTTTAAAACCGCCTGAAACGAAGAGTCTGATAATCCGCAATTTCACAGGCGGAGAAGTGATACCGCCTGTGAAGACATATTATCATAGGCGGTTCTTTACTTAGGCTAGCCGCCTGTAAAGACAAATTATCATAAACGATTCTTTACTTAGGCTAGCCGCCTGTGAAGATACTTTATCACAGGCAGGTCGTGCAGCATATATAACCGCATGTTATAAATGTCTTATCACAGACGGGTATTGAAGCATAACTAACCGGCTATGATAATGTGTCTTCACAGACGGGTATTGAAGCATAACTAACCGTCTATGATAATGTGTCTTCACAGACGGGTACTGAAGCATAACTAACTGCGTATGATAATGTGTCTTCACAGACGGGTATTGAGGCATAACTAAACGCCTATGATAATATGTCTTCACAGACGGGTATTGAAGCATAACTAACCGCCTATGATAATGTGTCTTCGCAGGCGGGTATTGAAGCATAACTAACCGTCTATGATAATGTTGTTATCACTAGACGGACGTTTACCTACATCAGCCGTCTGTGAAGACCCTTCAACGCAGTCGGTTTCTACCATAACAGTACCGCCTGTGAAAATTAGGTTATCACAGATGTTTCTTTACTTGTATCTAGCCGCCTGTGATAATTGTTTTTCACGGTCATGCCTAGCCGTTGGTTAATAACCGCCTGTGATAAGGTATAACCTATGCAGTACTACTACTGTTATTTCTAATTTCCAGGTCAATTCAATATAATCACAGAACAAAAAACAACAATATCATCACAGAACAAAAGTCAATAATATTATCATCACAAAAGTCAATTTCACTAAAACAATATACTTATGTACAAGTTACATATACAATTCATCTCAAAGTTTACAAGTTTTCACTAAAAATTATTTCTATTGGCATAGTCGCAAAGTTCTGGCACATCAGCTGCTGCATAATTCTCATCAAAGAACTTCCCTTTTTGTGCAAAATTTCGCGATGAATGAACTGACAGAGTTCAGAAGCAATCCTGTCGGCTCCTCCATCAGGAATACTTCTACAAACCGGCCATTCTTTGTTCAAATTCTTCGTGTGCTGCAATATAACACATAACAAGGTTTAGAATGTGTTGGTTTGAACAATCTCAAAGTATAGATCAAAGTGAAAGTATATATGAATTTAGTTGGTATTTTTGGAGCAGTTTTACTATGAGCAATTGAATTTTGAATTTGGAATCAAAATATGAAAATAATGTTTCTGGTAATATTGAACTGCAGAGAATATAAGCATTAAACTATGCTAGTTACAATGAAAATGAAACACAAAAGTAAGAAAATAAGATATCGACATTAAGGATAACTTACATCCTCACGATTCACTCTATATACGCCGGCGGTCCGAAGATGCTCGCATACATAATACCCGCATAAGACACTCCCAGCAGGCTGCTTCGGACAAGCATAATACGTTTTAATGTCCAATGCATTTGTATTAGGAGGTCTCTGACCGCCAAGCTATTCCGCGTAAAACCGCCAAGCGCTATAATACAAGAAATGTCATATAAAACTTTTCAACACATTCTAAATGTGCGTAAATTAAAATTATTGAATAAATGTACGATTTCAAAATGAAAAGGAAATCTTTGTAACGATCTGGTGGGTAATCGGCCGAGTCCAAGACTGTTGTCATTCTCTGCGTTGGCTTGATGAAGATCATTATGTAGTGATTACTGCAAACATACAAACACGCGTGTTAACAATTACTAATAACTGCTATTTCAATGTCATGTGTCGAACTTACTCGAAGTGGTACGGAGCCTTTACGAGGTCATTGCCGTCTCTGACAAAGTTAAACATCGCCTGTCCTATGTAAGCTGCAACTTCTGTCTTTCTATCCTTCTTAAGTTTTGCAATTGCTTTTTCAAAATCCCTTTTTTTCATATGTTTGTACTGTCCTGATTCTCGATTCGTCTGGATGTCGAATAGCGACTTTGCAATCCTAGTAGGGTCAAGGATACCTGTCTTGCACTCCAACTTTACATTATCCATGTATTGCATCCTATTGAAGAAGTCCAGAATTGTTATAATCTCATGAAATGCGTATGCGTGTAGTAAGAAAAGCAAATACAAAATATTAGAGCACTTACAAGCACTAGACGAGCAGCAGGTTGATATCGAGCATGCCCTGATGGAAAAGGGAATGCAGCTCTTCAAATAAAATGACTCGTCTATCTACTCCAGTGCTCCAGAATGCTTCTTTTGGAATACGAAATGTGACGCAATTAAGACCATATTTTGTGCTGGCAGTGATGTACCACTCATGCATTCTTCTGAGCTGGACGGATTGTTTGCTAAGTTGTACGAATGTCATGAACGGCTTTCCATTCTTAAATTCAGGAGGAACATCCTCAAGCTTGTATATTGTAACTCCTGGTTTAACAAAATCCGTTCGCCGATTATACATGACACCGTCTTCTTCCCACTCCTCGATATCTTCTAATGCTGGCTCATGAGAAGAACGAGATGCACTCGATTTTCTAATATTTTCCTTCATAGCTTCCAAATACTTTGACACTTCTGATGAAGTTTTATTAATTTCGTATGAGCTAACTTTGATAGGCACTGATGATCGAGGAGTAGTCGTCGGAAGTTGGACACTGGCTTGTTGTTGAACCTGTTGTTCAACTGATTGCTCTTTACTCCCAGCAGTTGACTCTAGTACTACTTCAAGCTGTTGCTCAACTGGTTGCTCTTTACTAGCAACAGCTTGCTCTGGTACTGCTTGAAGCTGTTGTCCAACTTGTTGCTCTTAGATATCATCCTTGCTGAGACATAGGGGGAGTGGATCTTCCTGGACTGGGAGTGGATCTTCATGCACTTTCGCCTTAGAAGATGGGGTTGCAGTATTTGGAGATGCGACGGGGCTAGAAATTGGCTCATCGTCCAACACGATGTCGTGTCGGTGCCAAAGGATTAATTGGTTGATAGCCTGCCCCAGAGTCGCGATCCCCTCAGGTGTGACGTTGTCTATTTCATAATCTTCATGATCATTATCAATGATCTGAAGAACTTGCACCACAGCATAATACAACGGAAGTGGATTCCCGTTGAAGTCACGATCAGGCTTTGCCATAGCAGTGGCAACCTGTTTGGTTTTGTTCCCTGCTCTGCCTATCGGGACAAGAAGACGACAAGATTTGTCGTTAGCAATATCATCGACAAGGAACTTATGGGCTGACCCTGAGCCTGGCACGGAACCAACGCTGCTAGGGTAGGCAGTTGGAGATACTAATTGCTCCTTTTGCACCAGAACCATCATTGTACTCGATTCCACTAATTGTCTTGATTGTCTAAGTTGTTCCATTATTTCTTGCATATTTTCTTTGACCTTTTGAGCAATCATTTCATCAAGAGTTTTCTTAAACTTCTAACGTCTTCTATATGTGTCTTTATCTTTAGGGAAACCATCTAGCCAAGACATTTGAGAAGAGACCGCTCGAACCCGTCCGCTGTGTTCAGGGTTTCCTAAGATAGCGGTAAGTTGGTCATTCTCCCTCTTCGGCTTGAAGAGACCCTTCTGTTGCTTTTCAATTACTTCTTTCATTTTATCCTCTACTTCAGAGAGTCGGGCTTTTCAAGTTTGCCCTCGCTGGTCAAACCTGACCGAGCAAAGACCCAACGTTGAGTTCACTCATTGCACCCTTCTAATGGGTGAGGATTGCCCATACTGGTAATTTCTTCTAATATCTTATTCCATTTCTGGACTTTGGGGCCATATCCGGCAGACCCCAAGCGATGATGGTATTTGTTCTTTTTTGCAAGCTCTGACCTAGTTGCACTTAGAGCTTTAGCATCAGGTGTGCTCTTTTGACGAACAAACTCTTGCCACTGAGCTTGTGTGATTTTTCCCATCTTCCTCGGGCTAGGGACCTTATCGGCCTTAACATAAGCATTCATTTCACTCTTCCAGCATCGAAACTTCTTGCCACAAGAGACCAATGTTGCTTTCTTTACAGCTTCTTCTGTGCCTTTCGGGAACTTGAATTGTTTCTTTATCTTTTCCCACAACTCATTCTTGGTCTGCTCATGTAATTTCCTCCAATTCTCGGTTGTGATCAGCACAACCTCCCTAACAAGAAAACCGCATGCATTACGGTACTTGGTAACTGAATCCAGTGGTTCTTGGGGAAGCCCACCTGGACCGACCCTTGTTATGCACATGATGCGGTCCAGTGGACCCTTATTGGGACCTCGTTGCCCTCGTTTCCGCTTGAGTGAAGCTGAGGATTCATCCATTGGAGAACCTTCTGCGGTTTTAGGAGCCGATGTCACCTCATTGTCTTCGCGATTAATCTAGGTAGAAAAAAATTATAAGACTTCGTATACTTGACAACCAACATTAACTTGAACTGCTGAAGTTAAGATTCGTGATCCATACCTCGTCGGCAGGATCATATTCCGGGTCTAGATCCACTGAAGTCTTTTTAATTTTTATATTCGGAAAAGGATCCGAAGGACTGTGATAGGAGCCTGAACTGCTGGAGTCAGTAAACTTCATATTGTCTTCTTTGTTGTTACTATCAGGACCAGTCTTCTTAGGGCTTTCCATGCTAGATCTAATAAGACAAAAAATCTAATAAATGGCATATTAACTCTACATGAAGTGTTGCATGAAGAAAAAGATGGAAGCATTCTAGGATTTGATAAGGCATTCTAGGGTTTAAGGCGACTGACCAAAAGGTTCCTATACATTGCGAGGGTGACAAGCATGTTAAAGTTGCTCACCAGCAATGGCAATTTTATCTTTTTATTCTAAATAGGCTAGCTTCGTTCAGAGTGGCGACCACGTTCTTGAGGTTTACTAGGCGGCGCCTAGCTCCGACCTATAACTGATCAAGCAAGGGACAAAAAGCAAATCCCCACACAGCTCCTACCTAGCTTAGAGGGCATTATCGTCCCCGCTCTCAAGTTTCCTCTTATTCCCTGTTACTGATTCTTCTGCCTACTGAATGAAAAACAACATGTTGATGCGTACTTGTGCAGATGCAGTGCCTAGAAGAGACTGATAGCAGCAGCAACAACTAGCAAGCTCACTTTACACCGACAACCCAAGGCATAACTTAGTCAAAATTAGTCAAGTATAGCTATATCTAATGTAACTTAGCCAAAATTAGCCAAAATTGCTCAACTTAACCAAATATAGCTAAATCTTGCCCAGCATAGTCAAACATGCTTGATTATGCTTCAGTTAGCTAAAATTGGTCATATTTAAAACAAATTTTTCTCAATTTTGGATCAATTAAGTAAATTTAGCCAAAACATATTTTTGAAGTTATATAGGTCTAACTAAATTCTTGTATCATAGAGATCGGTGGCATATGCTCAGACTCCATCGCCACACCTAGTGGTACCTAGATATGGGCGTGAGGATGCTCCTGGCATCACAAATGAGTTGGCCAGCAACTTGTTTGGCTTCAGAGCTAAATATAGCATAACTTTGGTAGCTCAGATTAGGTACAATTGCTCAAATGAAGCTGATGGAGCCACAAGTGTAGACATCTTTGGTAGCACAAATTAGCTACAATTGCTCAAATGAAGCTAACTTAGAGAAATAAAAGCAAACTTAGCCAAACTTAGTCTAGCATAGCTAACTCTAAGCAAAAGTAGCCAAATATAGCTAAATATAGCATAACTTAGTCAAAATTAGTCAATTATAACTATATCTAATGTAACTTAGCCAAATTTAGCCAAATTTGCTCAACTTAACCAAATATAGCTAAATCTTGTCCCTAATACAGAATTATGTAGCATATGCAAGGCCGATGACAGAAATAGGGAATATACTGCTGTTACTAGAGTCTAGAATCATGTTTATCACTAATGTATCAGAACAGAATAGGATCATGCACAATGCGATGACAGAACGCGCAGACTGCCAGTTTTTCTACATGATCCTACAGGCTTTGCTCCAATGAATATAACAAAGTGGAACTTCTTCAGCATATATTTGGTAAACCTAATGATCCTAGGAGAAGAAAAATAACTACTATTCATAATATTATCTCTGCAAACTACCAGAAGATGAAATGCTACTGATTTCATAGTTTCACACACACATAACCAACTACCAATTTATCGTGATATAACCATCCACGACGAAGGGAGTAATTCCTATTCATTCGAACTTGACAGTTTTATCTCTGCAAACTACTAGAAGATGCAATGCTACTGATTTCACAATTTCAGACACACAAAATCAACTACCAATTTATCGTGATATAACCATCCACATAAATCTTGCCCCACCGAACCCTAACCAAAGATGCCACCGAACTTGACAGTTTTTCGAATTCCACCGAACCCTAACCAAGGATGTCTACCATTTTCCAATTCCCGAACCTTAACCAAGGATATGCAAGGCGGCAGCGAGGGCGGGGAGGGAGGCGGCACGACGAAGGAGGATGGAAGGTCGAAGGGTTTAGGGTTTACCTTGAAGCTCGGCGGCGACGGCAATGGCTTCGCTCGGCGTACCTGGAAGTGACGAGGGCGAAGCTCGGCGGCGATGGCGAAGCTCGGCGACGGCGAAGCTCGGCGGCGTACCTGGAAGTGACAAGGGCGAACACTTGGCGGCAAACGAAATTTTGGAAACCTAACGGCGTCTAAGTGTTTCGCCCGGGTTAGGTTTTTCCAATGCTGCCGAGGGGTATATATAGACTCACATTTTCTCAGGCGGATTTTAAGTACCGACCGCCTGAGAACATTGTTACCTCAGACGGGTTTTACTTACCAACCGCCTGAGAAGATACAATTATCTCAAACGGTTGGTTAGTAACACCCGCCTGAGATAAACATGGGCCTGTGAAGATATTTACTTCTTCTTAATTAATATGTGTTCATTATAATTTTATGAACGCCTACATAAAGACCCCTCGCCAACCTCCTATGAAGATGTGTCGACGACCGTGCGCGACCTTTCTTTTCCCCGAGGCGCGACCTTTAATGCGCGGTAAACCAACTGCTCCATTTTCCACTCCGCGCGGCCTTAAAGACGTGCTATCGCTCACAAGCGCATCACTCACTTTGAATCCTCTTGTTTTCTTCGTCTTCCTCCGCTCCGACGACCCAACACCACTATGGCCGACCTTCCGCCGCCAAGCCCTCTGAGGGAGCCACCTTGCAAGAAACTATGTTGCAGCTCCCCCAAGAAGATCAACACCGAGCAGCGCCTCCTCATGGCGCGAGAGGCGTACAACAATACGTCTCGCGTCATGAGTGCCTTGGGGTTGGGTACCCTTCCAGAGTATACTGGAATGGGTACCATGGGCCACTACCTCTACGCCCTCACGGGAGTGGCTGATCGTCTCGACATTCTGTTCGCGACGATGGCCCAGGTTCTTGGCCCCGAGGGCCGTAGAACGCTCGTGGAGGCGACGGCTAGAAACCTCGGGGTTGCACCGCTGGTGCAGCCGGTGCAGCCGGTGCAGCCGGCCCTGTCTCCTGTTGCACCAGTGCCGGAGTCGCCGCCGGAGGACGAGGAGGAGGAGGAGGAGGAGGAAGAGGAGTAGGATTTAATTAGTTTTTCTTTTTGTTTTTTTAGTTGCTTCTGTTTTGTAAATATTGTTAATGAATGAAATCTATCTTTTTCATCTATGTGATTGAATATTACTTGTGTATCTTGTGTGTTCTTGTGTGTTCTTGTATAAATATTGTGCATCTTGTGTGTTCTTTTGTGAGATGTGTGATTGAATATTGTTAATAAATGAGTATCTTGTGTGTTCTTCAACTGTGTGAATGAATGAATGTGTAGTGTGTTCATCGTTAATTAAAATTTCACATCTGAGAAGAATATTATCTCAGGCAGTTGGTAAGTATATTCTCAGGCGGTTGGTAAGTACCAACCGCCTATGAAGATATTTACTTCTTCTTAATTAATATTCTTGATTAAATGTGGTCCTTTAAAAAGACAAAAATCCACTTTCTTGTAATATTATTGATAAGTAAAGGTTACCATTAAATTTCACTTCATAAATCCTTTGAAATTGGTCAGAACATAAAAAACATACAACAAATGCTATTTTTCATTTTTCTATCTTGATGAATATAATGCTTTTTTCATTTATTTTTTTAGTGGACATTTTTACTCATCATACCAACCTCTATGAATTCTTTCAGATTTTTTTAAATTTTTTTGAATCAATGTGTGTTAATAATTTGATGAATGCCTCATATGTATATGAGCATTTAGTTAGAATGGTGGATAATTTGAAGTGTTGGAATGCTTTTAAAAAAATTAAAAAAATTCATACATGTATAAATTATACAAATATGTTCATACCAACAATTTTGAGTGAAAGAACTCTTTTTTATGAGATACACAAATGTGAATAATATGTGAGTAGAAATTAATTTGATATTTACCAAAACATTACAATGTCAGCTATACAAGTTTTAAAAATATTTTGTTCAGGTGGTAGATGTTAATTTTATACAAATGTAAAAGAAAGAATCATCGAATTTGGACACAATTTGCAGAATCTAAACATGTTTGAGTATTTATATTGGAATCTAAATAAAAAAGAAGCAAAGAATAAGGAAACTGAAGAACAGTATCGGGCATTATCTCTGGCGGTTGTTAAGTAATAACCGCCTGAGATAAATATCTTCCTAGCCGGTTATTAAGTACCAACCGCCTGTGAAGATATTTACTTATTGTTAATTAATATTCTTGATTAAATATGGGTCCTTTAAAAAGGCAAAATTTCACTTTCTTGTAATATTATTGATAAGTAAAGGTTACCATTAAATTTCACTTCATAAATCTTTTGAAATTGGTCAGAACATAAAAAACATACAACAAATGCTATTTTTCATTTTTCTATCTTGATGAATATAATGCCTTTTTTATTTATTTTATCAGTGGACATTTTTACTCATCATACCAACCTCTATGAATTTTTTCAGATTTTTTTAAATTTTTTTGAATCAATGTGTGTTCATAATTTGATGAATGCCTCATATGTATATGAGCATTTAGTTAGAATGATGGATAATTTGAAGTTTGACATGTTGGAATGCTTTTAAAAAAATAACAAAATTCATACATGTATAAATGAATACTTTTTCACTGGCGTTGGGAGAACTAGGGGTAGCGCATCCAGAAGGGAATGGAGGGAATATAACCCATAGAGCACAACACGTTATGGGAGAACAGGTCATACTCGCGCTCAATCCTACAGTTCTCAGTACAGAAGATGGTCCACCCGGACCACCCTCGCCTGCCGCAGCGGGCAGGCCCCTGGTTCCCCCCTGTTGGGCAGCGGCAAATGCCATCGTCAATGTCGGGCAGCGCCACCGACGGCGGTCCGGGAGGAGGCCTACGCAGTAACCTCCAACTCACGAAAACGTCGAGCCTCTGCATGGCTTGATTCCGACACCGGCAACACTCCTTGTTGGTCCTCTTCATCGCGACAGACCCGACCGCGTTGTCGCCGACCAGGGCCTCACCTTCGACCTGCCGGATATACTCGAGGGCGTCGCGGTCCCCGCGGTCGGCGTCATAGCGGAGCATGGCGAGGACGTATGCCGCCACCTTGTGGCCGTTCGCGGCCGCAAGGGCAAGGAACTGGGTGCCCCGCTGCGCCTGCGCGCGGTCGTAGTTGAAGACGAGGTCGAACCCGATGACGTAGCACGCATGAGGGTTGCCCACGTTGGCCAGGCGCTCCACGAGGGCGTCGTAGCTCCCGTTCCCATGCCATTGGAACCACTCTCAGCTTCTCCCGCTCCAGCGCCACATGCCTGCCCACGGTGGGATCACGGCACGCCGCGTGCATAGCCTTGCAGGTGGCGCGCAGACTGGAGAGGTCGTACATGGGCTGGGTGGAGTTTGCGACGACCCACCCCGCGATCAGGACCGCAATATCGTGCGACAAGGGGAACCCCATGGGCTTATCTCAGGCGGTTGGTACGTAATACCCGCCTGAGATAAATATATTCTCAGGCGGTTGGTAAGTAATACCCTGAGATAAACATTTTTGAAACTACAAGATGTTATTTAACAGCCTAAGAAGATGTTAATTAACTGACACGCCGCACGAGGTCTGCGGAGAAGTTAAGAAGCCGTGGTGTAGGGACGCATGCGCGACGTTCCACATGGATACCAAAGAGACGGAAGGATCTCTGAAGATCGTCTTCCACAGTGGTTTAATTGTGCATCGCACGAGGTCTGCAAAGAGTTCAATGCACAATGAACAGAATATTTTGTTCAGGTGGTAGATGTTAATTTTATACAAATGTAGAAGAAAGAATCATTGAATTTGAACACCATTTGCAGAATCTAAACATGTTTGAGTATTTATATTGGAATCTAAATAAAAAAGAAACATGGGATAAGGAAACTGAAGAACAGTATCAGGAATTATCTCAGGCGGTTGGTAAGTAATAACCGCCTGAGATAAACATTTTTGAAACTACAAGATGTTAATTAACGACCTGAGAAGATGTTAATTAACTGACACGCCGCACGAGATCTACGGAGAAGTTGAGAAGCCGTGGTGCAGGGACGCGACGTTCCACATGGATACCAGAGTGACGGAAGGATCTCTGAAGATCGTCTTCCACAGTGGTTTAATTATGCGTCGCACGAGGTCTGCAAAGAGTTCAATGCGCGGGAAATGAACCGCTCCCTCGTCTACTCTACACAGACCATATATAAGGCGCGCCGTCGGTTATGTACAAGCACATAACTTTTGCACTCATTTCTTCTTCTTCCATCGTTCCACCTCCTAGCCCGGCGCCGACGAACCACCACAACCATGGCCAACCTTCCACCTCCTAGCCCGCCGAGGCAGCCACCTGCAAGCAGATACGCTACAGCTCCCCCGAGAGGGTGAATGACGACCAGCGCGTTCCACCGCCGGTGCAGCCGGAGCCACCGGTACAGCCGGAGCAATCGGCTCAGCCGGAGCAGCCGACCCACTCTCCTGCTGCATCGTCGCTGGAGGAGGGGGAGGAGGAGGAGGAGGAGGAGGAGGACGACGACGATGATGATGATGACGATGATGACGACGAGTCGTCCTCTGACGACGGCGACCACCACCATGGTGACGACTACGACGATGACGACGAGTCGGAGGAGGACCGCTTGGCGTGGTTTGAGAAGTTGGCGGAGAGGAGGGATTAGGCGGGGCCGTAGTGTAGTTTTAGGAGTTCTTGTACATATTTCTTTTGTAGTTTTAGGAGTTCTTGTGTTTTGTAATATATATGTGTTCATTCGTGTCAATGAATACTGGTGTGTTAGAATTTCCGGATTTCAATCAAGTGAATGTGCTCTAAATGCTCATATGTATATGAGCATTTAGTTAGAATGGTGGATAATTTGAAGTTTGACATGTTGGAATGCTTTTAAAAAAATTAAAAAAATTCATACATGTATAAATTATACAAATATGTTCATACCAACATTTTGAGTGAAGGAACTTTTTTTATGAGATACACAAATGTGAATAATATGTGAGTAGAAATTAATTTGATATTTACCAAAACATTACAATGTCAGCTATACAAGTTTTAAAAATATTTTGTTCAGGTGGCATTATCTCAGGCGGTTGGTAAGTAATACCCGCCTGAGATAATCATCTTCTCAGACGGTTATTAAGTACCAACAGTCTGTGAAGATATTTACTTCTTGATTAATATTCTTGATTAAATATCTTTTCAGGCGGTTGGTAAGTAAAACCTGCTTGAGATAAAGTTAAAAACCGCCTGTGAAAAACCTACGTCTATATAAGGACCCCTCACCACAGTCAAAACGCAACCCTGGAGAATTTATATCGACGCCGCAAGGCTGTTCAATTTCCCCTGCGCCGCGCCGCCGCTCCGCCGCCCAGCCCATACTGCCGCGCCGCCGCTCAACCCCGCACCGCCACTTCTCCACCCAGCCGGCCCACCGTGCTGACGCCTCCCCACCGTGCTGACGCCTCTGCAAGGTAAATGTAGTTTCCTTACTTTTTCTTTGTATATTTTCATTAGCTAATAAGCTGTTAGTTTTGTGTGTTCTGGTATATGGATTCTGTCCTTTTGCTTGTGTAAGGACTGTATGGATTGTGTTCTGATATATTGATGTATGGACTATATGGATTGTTTCCTTTTTGTACCTATTATGTGACATGAATATGATGTTTAATTAACAGATGCTATTGTAATATATATAAGATGCATCTGGGCCTGTTTCCCGATATAACGGACCGGATCCCACCTAGACCTAGCCCATGCTGCTGGGCCTGTTTCCCCCTTTGACTCCGTCCGCCTCAAGACGTCGCCCGTCTCCTACATTAGTCGCCCTAATCATACTTGTTATGTCTATGTAAATTCATTTTATAGAAGACCTTTAGAGAATATTTGTGGCCAAATTTTGTAAATATCACAAAAATTCTATTATTGAAGCATGGACCGTCGAGCGTGGATGTATAACATGCCAAGACCCGATCCTATGTACATTTATAATGTTGCAAATTTTATTGAAGCATCCA
This sequence comes from Tuctoria greenei, assembly GCA_036927565.1. Lineage (NCBI taxonomy): Eukaryota > Viridiplantae > Streptophyta > Magnoliopsida > Poales > Poaceae > Tuctoria > Tuctoria greenei. The sequence goes on along the minus strand of JAYESD010000004.1, from coordinate 176,289,715 downwards.
AGAGACATGCGAAGTTGCAAAAGATAGATAACATATTATGTCCATGTATCGACTGCGAAAATAAGATTGCTTGGACGGATACTATAATAATCCAATCTCATTTGGTGAAAAGAGGTTTCAAAAATAACTACACAATATGGACAGAGCATGGTGATTTAGATACACATGATCTGGATAAAGATGATGAGAGAGGATCAGATGATGATAATGTTCATATCGATGATGGTAGTGACAATCAAGCTGGTGATGATGATGATGAGTTCGATTGTGAGGAGACGTTGCGTCACATTGAACCATATGTACTGACTTCTATGGGAGCAAGCAAAGGTTTAAGTAAAATGGAGACATTGCAGAATGCGGCGACAGAGCTTTTATATGATGAATCAAATGGTTGTGATAAAGAGTTTACTACATTGCATGCAGTCTTAGAACTACTAAAGTTAAAAGCTACGCACGGATGGTCCGATTGTAGTGTCTCTGATCTTTTGAATCTTCTGGCAGAAATTCTTCCAAATCCAAATAAACTGCCCATAAGCACTTATAAAGCGAAGGAACTTCTTTGCCCGATGGCACTAGGTGTGACAAAAGTACACGCTTGTGTGAACCATTGTATTCTGTATCGCAAAGAGTATGAGCTCGCAACTAGATGCCCCATTTGTGGTGTCAGTAGATATAAGAAGGACTACAATCACCAGTATGTTACCAACATGAAAAAGACTCAGAAGAATAAGAAGTTTATTATTGGTCCTGAAGGTGACGATGACGATACTTCTGGCGATGCAGACGGGAAGAATAAGAGAAAAATTCCTGCATTGGTGATGTGGTACCTTCCGGTAATTGATCGCTTGAAGCGTTTGTTCTCAAACCCTAGGGAGGCTGAACTTATGCGTTGGCATTCCGAGCAACACAAGAAGAATGAAAAACATATACAACACCCTAGTGATGCAACACAGTGGAAAAATTTTGATATTCAGTATCCAGAATTTGCGAAGGAAATCAGAAATGTGAGTTTTGCCTTGGGTACAGATGGAATGAATCCTTTTGGTGAAAAAAGGAGCATACACAGCACATGGCCCGTGGTCTTAACTATGTACAACCTACAGACGTGGTTGTGTCACAAAAGGAAATATATCTTATTATCTGTTCTTATCCAAGGTCCGAAACAACCCGGCGTCAAAATTGATGTGTTCTTGGAACCTTTAATGGAAGATATGGCGAAATTGTGGAATGAAGGGGTACGTACATGGGATGAGTACAAGCGGGAGTATTTCACGCTAAGAGCAATGATATTCATTATCGTGCATGATTATCCCGGACTGTTTACATTATCGGGACAAATGAAAGGGAAGAAAGGTTGCGTTAGATGCGTGGATAGAACTGGATTTCTATACCTCACTTCATCCAGAAAGACGGTGAGACATCGATGGTTCTTGGCAGATACACACAAGTATAGGAAGATGAAAGAACAATTTGATAATAAAATCGAAAAAGATATTGCACTGAAACCTTACAGTGGAAAACTTGTGTTTGAAATGGTCAAGAACATTCATATTGCTTTCGGTAAGGGAAAAAATAGTAAAAGAATTAAGAGAAAGAAAAGTACATCTTAGGATAATACAACTGACATGGCTTTCAAGAAACAATCAATTTTTCTCAAGTATCTTCCGTATTGAAAGAATCTGGAATTTCGCCATAGTATTGATTTGATGCACATTACAAAGAATGTATTGGACAGCATCATTGGGACCTTGCTGGACATGCCGAGGAAAACAAATGATGGATTAAATTCACGTATGGACCTAGCAAATCTTGAGCTTCATCCAGTAGAAAAGGCGAACGGGAAGCATTACCTTCCCCCAGCCAGCTACAACTTGACGCTAGAAGAGAAAAAAGCAATTTGCGAATGCTTGCGTGGGATCAAAGTGCCCGCAAGTTTCTCATCCAATATCTGCAAACTAGTCTCGATGAAAGACTTGTATTTATTCGGTTATAATTCTCACGACTGTCACATGATGATGACAGTTTTCCTTGCCATTGCAATAAGAGTAATCAAACCTGATCATATAAAAGTTGTCATCACACGTTTGTGTTACTTCTTCAATGCAGTATCGCAAAAGGTGATAGCACGTGAAGATTTAGACTATCTGAAAACATACATCGTCGAGACAATGTGCAAGCTTGAGATGTGTTTCCCACCATCCTTTTTTGATATGCAAGTACACCTAATCATACATCTTGTTGATCAGATAAAAGCATTGGGGCCACTATATTTACATCATATGTTTTCGTTGGAGAGATATTTAGGAGTATTAAAAGGTTATGTGCGGAACTGTGCTCACCCAGAGGGTTCAATTATGGAAGGATACACCACTGAAGAAGTGATTGAGGGTTGCGCTGATTACATCAAAGATGGAAAATCGATAGGTGTGTCTATACCTGTACATGAGGGTAGACTATGTGGGAGAGGCAAAGTGGGAAAGAAAACTTTTATTGTTCAAGATTACAAGAATGTACACCGTGCACATTTTGGTGTACTACAACAGCTCGTAATAGCTGAGTCGTACATCGAGGAACACCAAATTGAGCTTCATGATAAAAACCAAGACCGCACAGATGACTGGATCATGAAAGAGCACAGAAGATGTTTCACTGAATGGTTAATGGACAAAAATATATCATACGGAAACACTATAGAAGAGGCAACAATGAAGAAGTTAGCTTCTGGCCCATCTGCTTTGGTAACATCATGGCAAGCATATGACATCAGTAGTTACACATTTTACACTAAAGAAAAAGACGGTAAGAGTGTTGCACAAAATAGTGGTGTTCGTATTGAGGCTTATGATTCACAAGGGCAAAAGACCACATACTTCGGGTTCATAGAGGAAATATGGGAACTCGATTATGGCGAAAGAATGGTAATGCCCGTATTTAAGTGCCAATGGGTCAAACATCCTGATGGTTTGAAAGTGGACAATTACGGGCTGACACAGGTAGACTTGAATAAAGTGGGTTACAAAGATGACCTGTGGGTTCTCGCCGACAATGTTGCACAATTTTTTTATGTTCAAGATCCAGAAACTGAGAAGTTGCACGTAGTTGTTTCTGGAAAGCAAAATATTGTTGGGGTTGAGAATGTGAGACATAATGAAGAGGAATATAATCAGTATGAAGAGATTTACCTTTTCACCGAACCAGAAAACATCAAGCGCGTAGAGAGAAGCATTAAAAAGAATTTGAAACCCTATATGCGAGAAGATGTCAATACTGGAAAAAATGTATATAGCAATGCGAGATGATATATATTGTATATATTTGTATCTTCTGAAATCAACTTAGAACAATGTTGGTATATGGATTGTGTCCTTTTGCATTTGTGTACATATGCGTTTGGACTCAATAATTTGGAAGTTTGGAAGTTTGGTCTTTCAGATAATGATGTCTCGGGCGTGTAGCCGATTGAAGGAGGAGCGCTTGGCGTGGCGCAAGAACCATCCCCATGTATGTACATATGGCACACTGGTCGCATGGTTGTATATACATATGTATTTGTAATGGACTGATGAACTTAACTGTAGTTTGTTTTTCCGTCTTGTTTGTTTTTTATATTTTCAATTTCCCCGCGTAGGGTTTCTCTGCGAAGCCTGAATCGGGAGATTTATTGAAGTGGCAGTGCATCGTCCCCGGTAAAGAAGGGGTAAGTCACGAAGAACAAGCACAATATGAGTTTAACCATCCTCCTCCTATTAATAAATTTCTTTTGCAGACTGAATGGGAAGATGGTTACTACCCCTAACAATCTCCTTCTCTGAGGACTATCCCTTGGTGCCTCCAAGATGCGCCTTTCCAATTGGGTTCTTCCACCCAAATGTCCATCGTTCGGGAGCACTCTGCATCGGGATTCTTGATCAAGAGACTGTAAGATAGACCTATTTTGTTCATGTAATTATTACTTATAATTGTTGTCGAACTTATTTGAACTGGTTTCTTATATTGCTTAAATTATATTTCGTAGGGGTGGTGCAGTGCTTTTACAATCAAAACTATACTACTTGAAGTTCAGCGTTTGCTGTATCAGCCAAATGTGCCTGATGTTGAAAATGATTGCTATAATCTACTTATCAAGGTTAGATGACACTTTGACTTAGTGACCAATGTAGGTTATTCATTCCTCCTTCGACATTTGTTAATTTAAATAATGTCAATATTTTCAGGATCCAGCGGAATATAAGAGACGTGTTCAAGAGCAAGCAGGACGGTACAATTTAGATTGATCGATGGGAGCTTCATCGTCGATCTACAATGAATGTAGTATGATTTTTGTTCAGTGTGTAAAGAAATTATCTTTGAACAATTGTAAAGCCTCTAATGGTGTATTATCACAATTAAGCCAACCTCACTGGTGATCGAGCATTTCCTATAATGCATTACTGTACTAGTATCCGCTCATTTGTGTTTTTTTCCTGATACAATTTTCCCTGCAACGACTATATACGGTTGTGATAATTGCAATGACTACATCTCTGTAATTTCAATGAAAATCGCTTGTGATAATTGAACAACTACATACAGTTCTTAAACAATGACCGCCACTGAAAATACATGATCTTCTCAGGCCGTTGTTAACCAAGAACCGTCTATAAAGTTTATTGCATTACAGGCGGTTATTAGTTAAGAACCGTCTACGAAGATCATGTATTTACCCAGGCGGTTGTTTTTAAAAATCCGTCTGTGAAGTTCATTGCATTACAGACGGTTCTTAATTAAGAACCGCCTATGAAGATCATGTATTTACCCAGGCGGTTGTTTTTTAAAATCCGTCTGTGAAGTTCATTGCATTACAGACGGTTCTTAATTAAGAACCGTCTATGAAGATCATGTATTTACCCAGGCGGTTGTTTCTTAAAATCCGTCTGTGGAGTTCATTGCATTATAGACGGTTCTTAATTAAGAACCGTCTGTGAAGATCATGTATTTACTCAGACGGTTATTCTTTAAAATGCGACTGTGTTGTTCTGTCATCATAGGCGGTTATTATATCATTCGTCATCACAGTCGCATATTTTTAAGGACCGTCTGTGTTTGAAAATTTAAGGCGCCTGTAAAAATGCTTTTTGTAGTAGTGCTTGTATCCTAGTAGAGCACTATAAACTAGTACTTAGCAGTTGACCAGCAAGGTACACAATAGCAATAACCAAAGCTACTAGTAAATGGTGATAAAAAAACATCATCTCTTTATGATAAAAATAAGGTTGTTGCTTTCATCTGATTTGGACCCTCTGGAAAGTACTGGGTGTAATTCAAAAGATGGAACCTAAAAAACTCTAACTCGACTATTAGATCAGTAACATAAAGTTTCAGAATGGTAAATCCTCTAAAACCCAAGCAGGAATCTCCAATTAGTCAATGGCAAGCATCAAAGGTTCCATAAACTATAGTCCAGTGCTAACCTGCCGGCACTATGCTGTCAGTAAAAAACAACTAAGATGAGCAGGGAGACCCATGCTCATGTGAGAACCCTTGCCGCCGGCGTGCCAGGCAGCGGCGTGAGTACGCAATCTGGCGGCCGTCGCGAGCAACCAACGGCGCGGTGCGGGCGCAGGCACGACGGGCAGAATATTTTCTGTTGTGGAAGTTTTGTCCTTCCCATCACAGGCTGGTTCGATACATAAAGACACTTCCCCTTGAGATTGGCCGCACCATAGGTCCACACACATTACTGGTCCTTTTACAATAAGATAATTAACTTAAACACAATTAATCTACTTCTTAATGCATGCCATCACATGCCATCACAGCTGCTTCCTTCTGTGCCGTGACATCTCCCCAGTCGGTAGGAAGTGCTTGCCCCCAAGCACGTTCTTCTGGAAACTTGCAAATTAACACATTCCAATCTTCCCATATCGTAGCTCCAGATGGAATGCCCGTCCACAGTACGCGCACTTGAACAATTGCTTGATTGCCCTTCTTGACAAGACGCAGAACGACAATCTCCAACGGCTGCAGAGTAGGCTGGTCCAAGCTTATAACCTGCGGAAGTTTAGAAAACACAGGAGTATAGTGTTATAGATGTAGGGATATATTTGTATTTACCCTTTTGTGTAAGAGCTTTTCTGCATAATTATTATCGCTGTACATCTATTTATTTAGGTCTTTGCCCTCCTCAATAATATATAAGTCATATTCATAACATGGTATCACAGCTAAGTCATTAGGGTTAGTTTTTTTTCCACCCCACGCTGCCGTCGGTTTTCCTTCCGACTCTACCCGTCGGTTCATTCTACTGACTCTTTTGGCTACCTCCGGCGCCAGATCTGTCTCCAAGCCCGGTGCTTCCTTCATCTACGTGGCTTCCTGGTTCCCGGTGCTGCCTTCATCTGCCTTCTTAACTGGCTGCCTTGAATTCCAGTGTACCCGTCGCTCCAGATCTGCTTTCATCGCTCACTGCCTTGGATTCCGGTGGGAGTCCGCTGCCTTCGAAGCCTGCTGATGCTATGGCTGACGCGGGATCACAGCAGTAAAGCCGCTCGATCCGGCGGGCCTCAAGTTGCCCGGTATCTGATCCCAATCCTAGGCACTCACGGGGTTTCGTCTCCTGGTCTTGACCCACCGCCACTTGGTTCAACAGTGGTGTGAAGTCTAGGGTTAAAAAAAAGAAAAGGAAAAAAAGAAAAGGAAAAAAAAGAAAAGAGAGGGAGAGAAAATAAAAGAAGAATAATTTTTTTCCTTTCTTTCTTTTCTTCTTTCTTGTAGTTTGTGCCGCTTATTCTTCCGTGCTCTTGTCGTCGCCCGCCGCTGCTTATTTTGTGCTCTCACTGTCGCCGTCATCTTTTTCATGATGATTTCTTCTTCGGGCGGGGTTTTGGTTGTGCGGTGTCCGTTGTTTTTCAATGGCACTAATTATCGCGACTGGGTTCCCCCCATACGCCTGCACATGCGTGGTCTACGACTCTGGGAGTATCTCACAGGTGATGTTCAATGCCCGCCTTGCCCTACGGTTCCTTCTGAGCCTGTTATTTCAAATAAGTCTACTGATAATGATAAGATGAAGCTGGAGGAGCATTATTAGACTCGTCTGGCTACGTATCAGACTCACTACAGCCTATACAGGACTTGGTTGTATGATGATGCTCGAGCTGCTGCTATTCTTGCTTCTAGTATGGAGGATCGTATTGCGGCAAACATAGTTGAGTTTGAGCATGCACATCAGATGTGGGATTTTCTGCGTTCTCGTCACGATCCTACTGGACAGTCTACCTACCTTGCTGCTATTTGTCAGGAGCAACTGTTACGGCAGGGGGATGCCACAGTGGAGGAGTTTTTGGATCAGATGTATGCTATCTGGCGTTAGCTTGATGCTCTTGGTCCTCGCTTGTCTACAGATACTTGTCAGTCCTGTCGGAGTCAGAAGGTTGTACTTGAGCTTTGACGCACTTATGACTTTTTGACACGTATTGGTGACGAGTTTGAGCCTCTTCGTGCTCAGCTGCTTGCTCGTCACCCCTGTGTCTCTCTTATGGACGCTCTGACAAGTGTTCGTAATGAAGAGACTCGACTTCTGGCTGCTAGATTGTTACGATCTTCTTCAGTTTTGGTTGCACGCTCTTTGATGCCGAGTCACACTACTCCTTCACCGACAGTACCATCTTCAGCTGTTCCATCTTCTACTTCAAGGGAACGTGGTGCTCCTCACTATGACTATTGTGGTAAAGATAATCATGTAGAAGAATATTGTTTCAAGAAGAAGAAGGTTCAGGCTCGCTATACTTCACAGATTGCTGGTGGTGCTAGTACTAGAGGATCTCAGGGGAGTTTTGCTACTGCAGATACACAGTTACTCATGCTTCTTCGTAGTCTCGCCTCCTCCACACCATGTGGAGCTGCTGGTTCTGTGACTCAGCGTTCTTCACCTTCGAGTACTGTTGCTGCTTCTTCGTCTTCCACTAAGGGACCACCTCCCACTTCTGCTTCAGGTACTTGTCTATGGATTCTTTATTCTGGTGCTTTCATTTCATATGACTCCTTATCATACCAGTTTGACTTCATTGAGTACCTCATATCATTCTTCCACTGTTCATACCGCCGATGGTTCTCCTCTTTCCGTTGTTGGACAGGGCACTCTTTTATCTGACTCCTTTGCTATTCCTGATATTTCCGTCGTTCCTGGACTAACAATGCAGCTTATATTTGCTGGTCAACTTATTGATAATGTCGAGTGATTCTTGATCATGACCCTTGTTATGTCTAGGATCGTCGCACGGGTCGCCTAGTTGGTACTGGCCCTCGTTGTCATGATTCACAGCGTCTTTGGGAGCTTGACTGGCTTCGTCTTCCTTCCGTTGCGCTTGCCAGTTCACCCGGCTCTAGTCTTGCTGCTTCGTCCACGTTTACATCTGCTGAGTGGCATCATCGTTTGGGTCATATTTGTGGTTCCTGTTTGTCCATCCTAGTTCATCGTGCTCTCTTAGCATCAGTCTCTAGTTCTGAGTCTTTAGCTCACTGTCAGGGTTGTCGATTAGGAAAGCAGATTCAGCTTCCTTATCATTCGAGTGAGTCAGTTTCTGAGCGTCCTTTTGATCTTGTTCATTCGGATGTATGGGGACCTGCACCTTTTGTTTCAAAAGGCGGACATAAATACTATATCATTTTTATAGATGATTTTTCTCGTCACATTTGGATTTACTTTATGAAACATCGTAGTGAGGCGTTGTCTATCTATAAGTCCTTCTCGACTATGGTCCGCACTCAGTTTGACACTCCTATTCGTATTTTTCGAGCTGATTCCACTGGTGAGTACCTTTCTGATGCTCTTAGTCAGTTTTTTTCTGAGCAAGGTACGCTTGCTCAGTTTTCTTGTCCTGGTGCTCATGCACAAAATGGTGTTGCTAGGCATAAGCATCGTCATCTTCTTGAGACGACTCGTGCTCTCATGATTGCTTCCTCTATTTTGCCTCGTTTTTGGGCTGAGGCGGTCTCTACGGCCACATACTTGATTAACATTCATCCTTTGTCTGCACTTAGAGGGGGGGTTCCTTTTGAGCGTCCTATGGGTAAGACGCTTGGCTACACCAGCCTTCGTCTTTTTGGTTGTGTGTGCTACGTGCTGCTCGCACCTCGTGAGCGCACCAAGCTGACTGCTAAGTCGGTCGAGTTTGTCTTTCTTGGGTAAAGTTCGGAGAATAAGGGGTGTCGTTATTGGGATCCTATTAGCCGACGGATGAGGATTTCACGAAATGTTGTTTTTGATGAGACGCGTCCTTTCTATCCTCGTCCTTCTTCTGATACTTCTTCTGTATCTGTGGTCAATCCCCTTTCGTTTTTGTTCTTTCCAGATGCTCCAGTTACTAGTGTACCATCTTCACACTCGGTGTCGCATTCCATGGTTCCTTCTTCTTTGAAGCCTGCTTCTTTGGTTCCCGATTATACTTTGAAGGCTCCTGTGACATAGGTCTTTACTCGATGAGTTGTCTCTCCTTCAGATGTACCAGTTTCTTCTGACGAGCCGTCTACTCCAATTGGGTCACCTTCTGATCCATCTTCTTCGGCTCAGTCAGCCTCTTCTGGGACGTCCTCTTCTCTTGAAGAATCATCTTCTTCTGATGATTCTTCTCCTGAGCAGCATCTTGGACGTGGTCATCGTCCTAGACAGACTCCTGATCGATATTCTCCTTCTAGCTTTGCTGCTGCTATTGCTCTTCCTAAGTGGACTACGTATTGTGATGTTGTTCCTCATCTGGAATGGCAACATGCGATGGCCGAGGAGATTGCTGCTCTCGAGCGCACCGTCACGTGGGAACTTGTGCCCTGTCCCTCACGTGTTTGCCCGATCACATGTAAGTGGCTCTATAAGGTTAAGACTCGCTCTGATGGTTCACTTGAGCGATAGAAGGCTCGATTAGTCGCCTGTGGCTTCTAGCAGGAACATGGTCATGACTATGATGAGACTTTTGCTCCTGTCGCTCACATGACCATTGTTTGCACTCTACTTGTTGTGGCCTCTGTTCGTGTCTGGTCCATCTCTCAGTTTGATGTTAAGAATGCCTTTCTTAATGGTGAGTTGTGTGAGGAGGTTTATATGCAGCCACCACCTTGGTATTCTATTCCCTAGGGTATGGTTTGTCGCCTTCGACGTTCTCTTTATGGCCTTAAGCGGGCTCCTCGTGCTTGGTTTCAGCGTTTTGCGTCTGTGGTCACTACTGCTAGTTTCACTGCCAGTGCTCATGATCCCGCGCTTTTTGTACACACTTCATCTCGTGGTCGCACTCTTCTTCTTCTCTATGTCGATGACATGATAATCTCCAGAGACGATTCTTAGTACATAGCCTTTATAAAGGCCCATCTCAGTGAGCAGTTTCTTATGTCTTATCTTGGTCCTCTTCGCTACTTTCTTGGGATAGAGGTTTCCTCCTCTTCTAAAGGAATTTTTCTATCTCAGGAAAAGTACATTTAGGATCTTTTTGATCGGGCTTCTCTTACTGATCATCGGACTGTTGAGAATCCCATGGAGCTTAATGTCCATCTTCGAGCCACTTATGGTGAGCCTCTTGATGATCCTACTCGTTACTGTCATATTGTAGGGAGTCTCGTGTACCTTGGTGTCACTCGTCCTGATATCTCATACCCTGTTCACATTCTGAGTCAGTTTGTTTCGGCTCCCACCCAAGTCCACTATAGTCACTTGCTTCGTGTCTTGCATTATCTTCGTGGGACTATCTCTAGACGCTTGTTCTTTTCACGCTCTAGCTCTTTACACCTCAAGGCATATTCTGATGCTACTTGGTCTAGTGATCTCTTTGATCGTTGATCTCTTTCTTCCTATTGTGTTTTTCTTGGTGGTTCCCTCGTTGCTTGGAAGACTAAGAAACATGTAGCAGTTTCTCATTCGAGTGCAAAGGCTGAGTTGCGTGCTATGGCTCTTGTGAGTGTAGAGGTTACATGGCTGTGGTGATTGCTTGAGGACTTTGATGTTTCTGTTGGTATGCCGACTCCTCTTTTCTCTGACAGTACAAGTGCGATTAGTATTGCTCGTGATCCAGTCAAGCATGAGCTTACCAAGCATATTGGTGTTGATGCTTCTTATACACGAGCACAGGTACAGGACGGTGTTGTTGATCTCCAGTACGTGCCTTCAGAGCTTCAGCTGACAGATTTCTTCACGAAGGCACAGACCCAAGCTTAGCATAGCTTTTATCTCTCCAAACTCAGTGTTCGTGATGCACCTTGAGTTTAAGGGGGGTGTTATAGATGTAGGGGTATATTTGTATTTTCCCTTTTGCATAAGGGCTTTTCTGCATAATTGTTATCCCTGTACATCTATTTATAGAGGCCTTCGGCCTCCTCAATAATATACAAGTCATATTCATAACATATAGCACGGTGTGAATGATTTCAACTGGGATATGTGGAAGACAGGGCGACATCACTGATTTTCTGCAGGATCTTGTAAGGGCCATAGAAACGATAAGCAAGCTTGGCACAAGGGCCAGCAGCCACACTCTATTGCACGTATGGCTGAAGCTTCAGAAGCACCATCTCTCTCACTTGAAAGCTCCTTTCAGTTCTGAATTTATCAGCCTTCTGTTTCATTCGGTTCTGTGCAACCTCCAAGTGTTTCTTTAGAAACTATGAATGCAGAGCTCGGTCATTCAGCATTTCTTGCACTGTCTGGTCAGTATCAGCAGGAATGAGAGGAGCCATGGTCATATCTGGATCATATCCATATAAAGCCTTGAAGGGTGAGCATCCCAAAGAGGAGTGAAAAGAAGAATTATACCATAGCTCGGCCAAGGGAAGCCAAAGTTTCCATTTGCTTGGATCTTTATGTACTACGCAGTGCAAATACATTTTCACACATTGGCTTACCCTCTCTGTTTGGCCGTCAGTTTGAGAGTGGTAGGCTGTGCTGAGAGCTAGCTTGACATTCATGAGCTGAAACAACTGCTTCCACAAGTGACTTGTGAAGATTTTGTCTCTATAGAACACCACTGTTCTTGGTAGGCCATGGAGTTTGATAATGTTATCAAAGAGGACAGTAGCTATTTGTGATGCAGAAAAGGGACACTTCAATGCAAAAAAATGTGCATACTTAGATAGGCGGTCCACTACCACCAAAATTGTGTCACCGCCATAGGATTTAGGGAGTCCCTCTATAAAATCAAGGCTGATATCCTGCCACATACCTCTTGGAATTGGGAGTGGATGAAGTAATCCTGCTGGGTGACTCTTGTCAGACTTGGCTTGTTGGCAGACAAGACATTGCTGAATAAAGCTATGTACATCTTGTTTTAGGCCCTTCCAGTAAAACTGTCTTTTGACTCTTTGATATGAAGCTTGGATGCCACTGTGACCCCCAATAGCACTAGCATGGAAGGCTGATATCAATTTTGTTCTCAGAGCAGAGTTTTCTCCAATGACAATTCTGTCATCCTTTCTGATGATGCCTTGGTGCATAGAAAAACCATTTTCATCTGGGCTTGATATAGCTAGTTTGGCCAATAGTTGCTGAGCATTTTCATCTGTCGCATATGAGTTTAACACTTCTTGAAGCCATTGTGGTTTCACTTCAGTGACTATAGAAGTTGTCAGTACTTGGCCTATTCTTGATAAAGCATCTGCTGCAGAATTTTCCCTTCCTTTTCTGTACTGGATTTTAAAATGTAGACCCATAAGTTTGGACATGGCTTTCTTTTGCAAGTCTGAGTGCAAATGCTGACCCTCCAAGAAGTTGAGTGTCTTGTGGTCAGTCCTTATAATAAATTCATTTCTGCTCAAATATTGCCTCCATTTGTCCACTGCCAGCAAGAGGGCCAAGCATTCTTTCTCATAGATTGACATCTGTCTCTTCTTCTCAGACATTGCTTTGCTCAAAAAAGCTATGGGTCTTCCCTATTACATTAAAACAGCTCCAAATCTAAGGTCACTTGCATCAATCTCCACTGTAAAAGGTATGTCAAATTGATGTAGAGCCAAAACTGGTGTTGAAACCATTGCTTGTTTCAAACTCTGAAATGCAGAGTCAGCCTTCTCTGTCCATTGAAAATTTTTCTGTCTCAGTAGAGCTGTAAGAGGTTTTGCAATGACACCATATCATTGGACAAATCGTCTATAGTTGCCTGTCAACCCTAAAAATGCTCTGAGGTCAGTAATGTTTTTTTGGTATTGGCCATGTTTGCATCACTGCTGTCTTCGATGGATCAGTCGCTACCCCTGACCCTGATATGATGGGCCCTAAGTAATGCAGTTCTTCTTTGACAAAAGTGCATTTAGACTTCTTCAGATAAAACTTGTGCTCTTTCAGTTTCTCAAAGACCAACAGGAGATGCTCAAAATGTTGTTCCGGAGAGGGACTGTAGATGAGGATGTCATCAATGAAGACTAAAACAAACTTCCTTAGAAAAGGTTCCAATACTGAATTCATTGCATACCAAAATGAAGCAGGCACATTTGTGAGCCCAAAGGGCATAACTTTGAACTGATAGTGCCCATTGTGTGTCTTGAAGGCTGTTTTGTATTCTTCACCTATTTTCATTCGTATTTGGTTGTATCCAGACCTCATGTCTGAGCTGCTGAAAAATTTAGTGCCTGACAATTCATCAAGGATCTCTTGTACCAATGGCATGGGAAATCTATTTTTAATTGACATGTCATTCAACATTCTATAATCTATGCAAAATCTCCAAGTACCATCTTTCTTTTGGACTAACAAAACTGGAGAGGCAAAGGGGCTGCAGCTGTGCTCAACGAGGCCTGACTCAAATAAGTTTTGAATTTGTTTCTCTATTGCATCTTTTTGCTGAGGGGTGTATATGTATGGTTTGGCATTGATTGGAACAGACCCAGGTATCAAGGGTATTGCATGATCAAAAACCCTTTCAGGTGGCAATGTTTTTGGATGTTCATAAACTGACTGATATTGCTCCAATAAGTTCTGCACTCTCTGATCTTTTTCTTCCTCAGTAGCTGACTGCAATTCTTCTGAGCAAGGTTCAACTAGAGCTAAGGACCACACCTCATTTCCTTTCAACCACTTGTTTAACTGCAGCATTGATATCTCTAGAATAAAAACTTGGTCCTTTTGATGAACTCCATATAATTCCACTGGTGCCCCTTGGTGCAGAAAAGACATAGTTTTGGTGACCCAGTTACATGTCATTGGGATATGTGATTTAAGCCAGTCATAGCTAAGGATGGCGTCATAAGCCCAGAGTGGTAAAACTTTCATGTCTGTGGAAAAGATAGATCCATTGCACCACCACTGTAACCCTTTAACCACTAACTTACTTAACATCTCTTGACCATTAGCTACCTTAACAGTAACAGGCTCACAAGCTTCAGACTAAATACCAGTTTTGAGCAGAAAGTTGGAGTCGACGAGGAGGAGAAAAACTTGATTTTTGACTAATGCTCTTAGTCTCATGCAGTTATCTCCCTGGGTTCCTGAAATGGTATGTAGCGACAGCTGCTCATGTTGTTCCTCTATATCCTCTTTTTCCAGTTTAGCCAGTGTTTCTTCCATCAGCACCATATTGAGATCTTCCTCTGATAACATGTTGAGCTACGGGTGAATTCTCTTGGGACATTTGCTCCAGTGGCCGGGCTCGAACTTTTTTCCACAGGTGAAGCATAATCCGTTAGCCCTTCGATATTATCTCAACTGCCGCTCCTTGGCTTGTTGGTGATGTGCCCAAGAGACAATCATAACAATTCAGATTAATTAGAGTACTAATGGGCATGTGACCTAAAAGCCCATTAGTATGCCTATAAATATGAGGGGTAGGGTTAGAGGCTAATGATCCCACCACGTGACAGCCCTAGCCGCCACCCCTCGAAGGCCTTACGCCGAGACCCTTGCCGCGCGCGGTGCTAGCACACCGGCGCACGATGTTCCTCTCCGTACGTGTAGACTTCGTGGAGGCGCTGCTGCTACTGCTGCGCTAATCGGCTACGACAATCGTGATCGTCTACCTGCTGTCGTGACGAGGATGATGAGGAAACGAGCGAGATCATCTACTTCCCCTACCCGACGCGCATCTACGTTCCGCTGCACTGTGCGTCTAGTGGTAATGATCTATGACCTCTGTACTCGCATGTTTCCTGGGTGATGCGGTAGAGTTGCTAGAGTAGCGTACCGCCGATTACCGAACAACGGTATTAGAGCCGACTTGCGTAATTTTTGGTCTGGATCTTCTTAGTAGATGGGATCTACTGCAGACATGCTCATACGATGAATTTTTCGCACGGTTTTTGGGGTTTGAAATTGGTTAGAGTAGATTGCGATCGTATATGACTAAAGGGTCACTTTGTGCTCCTTCTCTGTAATGTGCGCAACCTGTCCCTACCGGCTAGAATCACCATTGGGACTAATCGCGTACATAGCTAACAGATTGAGCCAACAGACTACGGTCATAAGTCGTGATCTACTCATGAATAACCAGCCACATGAAAATTGAGGCATTTTGAATGGCTCGGATTCGGATTGATTTGATCAATCCGATGACATTTTCATAGTGATTTTATAGATGTGATCTATGTAATTCCGTTTGGCTATCTGCTATAGCGATTACATAATATAGTTTCGCGCTAGAAATCGTTCTACGCTTAACTCGTTTTTGCAGGGAATGATGTGAATGGTATGGCCTTAATGTGATGTGATGATCTATGTGTAAATTCGACTAGCCTGCGTGTTGCAAATTTAACACAACTGGCTTGAGGTTGTCACATAATTGTATAACGACCTGCGTGTCGACCTGTGATGCTTGATCTCTCATGTAATTTATTTTGTAGCTATTAGTTGTATTAGCTTCTTTTATTATCATGGATATAGAGATCATCACAAGAAGGGAGGCATGGCAGCTCATATCTTGATGGAACCATGGCGATGGAGACCATTATGATTCTAAAGGCCATACTATTCACAATGTGATATGATCATATGCCTGTGATGCTTATTACTATTCTTTCGTGCTTTTCATATGGTGGATGTTTTGTCATGATAGAATAGCTTCTCTCACAAAAGTTGAGCATTTGATGCCATTTACCAATAGCTGCACCTATGATATTTTGATCGTTGTGTGGTAGGTTTGCCAAAGCAAAGTATCATCATCTATCATAATTCATAGGGTGAATGTTGGACATTCACATGCATAGTGTTGGTTTACTCAACAAAGCCATCAAAACGGTTTTGGGCTTTATGGCATAGAGTTGGGAGCCGGGGCATTGGATGTCACCCAACAAATAAGAGTCATATAGGGATATGATTAACAAAGGTTGTTTACCTATGTCACTAATTTCCTAGTAGTGAAGCCACAGCTCACTAGGAATTAGTGAATATGGATCTTGATCACTATATGTCATTAGAGGGAAGACGATGATTATATAGTGGTGATATCTTTTATTAAACTGTTAATAGAAGATTGGTACATAACATAGTGCTAAACCTTGCATATTTATTTTCTATTCTAGATAATGTCTGCTAGTAACAATTCCGGTTTCAATTTGCAATTTGTGCTTGAAAAGGAAAAGCTCAATGGAGCTAACTTTATCGATTGGTACTGCAACCTAAGAATCGTTCTTAGGCAAGAGAAAACCGAGTACGTTCTTCTGCAGCCTTACCCTGATGACCTCCCAGCTGATGCAACTAATGCAGCACGTAGAGCTTATACGAAGCACTACGATGATGCGCTTAATGTAAGCTGCCTCATGCTCGCCACTATGTCCCCTGATCTGCAAAAACAATATGAGCATACAGATGCTTATTCTATGATTGAGGGACTGCGTGAAATGTTTGAGAACCAAGCAAGGGCGGAGAGATACAACATCTCAAAGTAATTATTCTCATGCAAGCTGGCGGAGGGTAGCCCGATCAGCCCTCTTGTAATCAAGATGATTGGTTACATTGAAACTTTGGGCAAACTTGGTTCTGAACTCAAGGATGATCTGGCTATTGACGTCGTTCTCCAATCACTCCCACCGAGCTACGAGTCATTCATATTGAATTATCAAATGAATGGCATGAAGAAAACTTTGGCTGAATTGCATGGGATGCTTAAAACAGCCAAACAAAGCATTAAGAAAAATGCCACTCATGTGATGATAGTGCAAAAAGAAATAAAAAGAGGAAGCGTGTGATGCATCCTAAAGGTAAAGGCAAGGGAAATGTTTCCGATGAGCCTTCAAGCTCAAAGTCTAAACCAAAGGGAAAATCTGGCCCTTCTCCTGATGATGAATGCTTTCACTGTCATAGCAAGGGGCATTGGTCTAGGAACTGCAAGAAGTACTTGGAGGATAAGAAGAAGAAGGGAAGTGAGACTTCCGCTTCAGGTATAAATGCTATAGAAATCAACATTGCATTATCTTCTAGTGAATCATGGGTATTTGATACCGGATCGATGATTCACACTTGCAAATCGTTGCAGAGTCTAAGTGAGACTAGAAGATTTGCAAAAGGCAAGTTGGATGTTCGTGTCGGCAATGGAGCAAAGGTTGCGGTCATAGCTGTCGGAACCTACCACTTGTAATTACCCTCAGGATTAGTTTTGGAATTGAATAATTGTTATTGCATTCCTACTTTGAGCAAGAATATTATCTATTCTTCGTGTTTAGTAGAAGTTGATGGTTATGAGATTGTAATAAAGAAAAAATGTTGTTCTATTTATTACAATAATATTTTCTATGCTCAATGTCCACTGGTGAATGGGTTATATGTTCTTGATCTTGAGGATAAAACTGTCTGTAACATTAATACCAAAAGGGCTCGATGAAATGATCTAAATCCCACTTTTATTTGGCATTGTCGCTTAGGTCATATAAATGAGAAACGCATTGAAAAACTCCATAAAGATGGATTACTAAGCTCATTTGATCTTGAATCACTTGACACATGCAAATCTTGTTTGCTTGGAAAGATGACCAAAGCACCCTTCACTGGTCAAAGTGAGAGGGCGACTGACTTGTTGGGACTTATACATACAGATGTATGTGGACCAATGAGTTCAATTGCCAGAGGTGGTTTTCGGTACTTCATCACATTTACCGATGACTTTAGTAGATATAGTTATGTCTACCTAATGAGGCACAAGTCTGAATCCTTTGAAAAGTTCAAAGAATTTCATAATGAAGTACAAAATCAATTGGGAAAGACAATTAAACTTCTACGATCTGATCGTGGGGGTGAATATTTGAGCCATGAATTTTATGATCATTTAAAACAATGTGGAATTGTTCCACATTTGACTCCACCTGGAACGCCTCAATGGAATGGGGTGTCCGAGCGGAGGAATCGAACCTTGTTGGACATGGTTAGGTCGATGATGAGCCAAGCAGATCTTCCACTATCCTTTTGGGGTTATGCTCTTGAAACTGCTGTATTTACACTAAACAGGGTCCCAACTAAGTCTGGTGAGAAGACACCATATGAGATATGGACTGGGAAACGTCCCGAATTGTCATTCCTCAAAGTTTGCTTATGTCAAACATTTGACGTTAGACAAACTCACTCCCAAATCAGACAAATGCTTCTTTGTGGGATATCCTAGGGAAACCAAAGGATATTATTTTTATAATAAAATAGAGGGAAAGTGTTTACCGCTCGCAATGGTGTCTTCTTGGAGAAAGAGTTTCTCTCAAAAGGAGTTAGTGGGAGCAAGGTGCATCTTGAAGAAATTCAAGAAATACCTGAAAATGTTTCAGCATCTACTGATCCTATACAGGATGTACAAGATGTTGTGCAACCAGTTGATGAAACACCAGCCCCACGAAGGTCTACGAGGGTACGTCATGTGACTGAAAAGTTAACGCTTCTAACTACGAAGCAGCATGACATGGTATTGTTGGACAATAATGAGCCCACGACCTATACCTAGCAATGATGGGACCCGACTCTGAGAAGTGTCTTGGAGCCATGGAATCCGAAATTGAATCCATGCATGAAAATCAAGTTTGGAATTCGGTTGATCCAATTGAAGGTGTGAGACCTCTCGATTGTAAATGGATTTTCAAGAAAAAGACTGATATGTATGGAAATTTTCACATCTATAAAGCGTGATTGGTGGCGAAAGGTTTCAAACAAATTCAAGGTGTTGATTATGATGGAACTTTTTCACCTGTTGCAATGCTTAAGTCTTTTCGGATTCTTCTAGCAATTGCTGCATATTTTGATTATGAAATATGACAGATAGATGTCAAAACAGCCTTTCTTAATGGAAGTCTGACTGAGGATGTGTACATGACACAACCTGAGGGTTTTGTCGATCCTAAAAATGCTAACAAAATATGCAAGCTTCAAAAGTCCATTTATGGACTGAAGCAAGCATCTCGGAGTTGGAATCTACGTTTTGATGAAGTAATCAAAGGGTTTGGTTTCATCAAGAACGTAGAAGAACCTTGTATTTACAAGAAGTTTAGTGGGAGCGCACATGTATTTTGGTCCTATATGTAGATGACCTATTATTGATCGGAAATGACATTCCAATGCTTGATGATGTTAAATCCTCATTAAGAATAAGTTTCTCAATGAAGGATTTAGTAGAGGCAGTGTATATTTTGGGCATAAAGATCTATAGAGATAGATCTAAAAGTCTAATTGGATTAAGCCAAGATACATATATTGACAAGGTATTGAATCGGTTCAATATGCAAGATTCCAAGAAAGGTTTCTTGCCAATGTCACATGGCATTACTCTAAGCAAGAGTCAGTGTCCTTCGACACTTGATGTGCAAAAGAGGATGAGAGCGATTCCTTATGCTTCGGCTATTGGATCTGTCGACTGTTGGAGCCGGCAGATCTCCCTACACTGCTAAAGTGATTGGGGAGTTTGAAGTTCGGTATGGGCGCGCGGAGATTCAAGAAGGTGAATAGGAGTTTGACACATGAGACACAAGAGTTTACACGGTTCGGGCCGCCTGAGCGTAATACCCTACTCCACGGGTGTGTTGGTGTTGTATTAGCAGTAAGAGCTTGTCACGTATGATCGCTTGTGAACATCCCTGAGTGTATCGTGGGCTTGTCCTTTTATAGTACAAGGACAGGCCGTTACAAGCTAGCCTGGCCCGACATGTGGCCCCAGCGGTTACTAGTATTGATACACGATTAATTGTTGTTAATGATCCTGTAACGGGCTCCGACAGTGCCGTTACTAGTGTTAAGATCGTCCGTTTAAGTGTCACTAATATGGCATTAATGACATTTAATCGGGTCTTGAAGTCCTTGGCTCTCCTTTGAAGATCCGGAGCCGTTACAAGGTCTTCCGGAGGTTAGCGGCTGGCAGGTCCGACGATTGGACACGTGGCGGCTCCGGAGCTTGCTGTGGGAAGCAGGTAGCTCCGGGGCTACCAGTCACGTGTCAAGTCTGGAGCTTCTCTCGGTCCGGGGTTAAGTCCGGAGGTGCCGTTTCGGTACCTGTCCCGGAGCTTCCCCCTTGTGGGCGGTAGCTCCGGTTTGGCAGTACACGTGGCGACCCAGGGATTAACCATGTTGGGGAAGCAGGTCCGATCATGTCTGACAAGTGGGCCTCCGAGGGTCTTCAACCCAAGTAGATGGCTTTCCTTTGAAATCTTTGTAACCTCAAGGGGTGTGCGGTTTTTAGGGTACCGACAGTGGCCCCATGGACCTACCTCCGAGGAAGATCACTGGGGTGAAGTCATTCCGTCGGAGGTGGGTCCATCCTTGCGACTCTTGAACTGGGTCTTCAAGGGTCTTCGGAGGTGCCGTTTGTATGGATTTACAGTTAGATCCTGCCGCGTGGCGCACCTCAGGCGGCAGATGAGATCTTTGACGTGCGGATCTCACGCAATTGAAGGTCGCCGGTTCCCGATACAAAAACCGTATCGGTTCCGCGCGCCCTGTCAGGCCGCCACCTTTGGGTTTCCCGCCTCGTGATGACAACCGTTCGCCTAGGTAAGAGCCTCGACTTGATCGTCAGGGTGGTCCCGGGCCCTCTTGTCATCGTCTGGGTTGGATTCTTGAGTGGTTTCTTCGACTTCCCTGCGGTTTCCATCCAAGCGTTGCGAGGGGCTTACTTAAGAAGGAAAGCGCGCACCGTCGGGAGTTCTTTACGCCTCTCATCTTATCTTGCGCTCAAACTCCCGACTCGTACTTCGCTCCTCTTCTCTTGCCTAGCTGTGCCGCGATGGAGTTGGGTCTGCGCGAGAGTCGCTTGAAGACCGACAACGATTTGAAGAAGGTCCGGGCCCTCATGGGGTGGTCCTCGGACTTCTTCAACCGCTTGGTCCGTGCCGGCGGAGAGCTCCCCTTTGAGAAGGAGCGCGCTGGCAAGATGGTGTACTTTTCTTCGTACGCCATGGTGGGGTTGATCCCACCTTTTTCTTCTTTCCTCTTGATGCTGCTAGACTTCTATGGTCTGCAGCTATACCACCTTGGCCCTCACTCCATTCTCCTCGTGTCTATCTTCGTCCACTTCTATGAGATGTGGGTGGGCATCCCCCCCTGCATTGAACTCTTCCGAACCTTCTTCACCGTCCACACCACCGGCCGGAGCAATGAGTACCTTGGCTTCTACAACTTCGTGAAGCGCAAGAAGTGCCCATTCAAGTACCTCCGGTCGTTCCCTTCCGGGAAGTGGGATGACTGGAAGAAAGATTGGATAGTCGTCAGGGTGGAGGAGCACGAGAGGTTGGAGCTGCCAGACGGTCTGCTCGGCATCGACACGACGATCTGGAGTGAAGCTCCGGTGCTGGCGGAAGCTTTCAACCCCGCCCTGGCCAGGATCCGCCAATGCGTGGAGGGAGGATTGACTCCCCAGGTGGTATTCTGCAATTTCCTGGCCAATAGGTGGGCGCCGCTGAAGAGGAGGGAGAAGCTCGCTTGGGCCCTCAACAGCGTGATGGACGAGGACCGGGTTGAAGTCCAACATGGTGGGGAAGACCTTGGAGTTCCACCTCAAGAAATTCTAGCACGGCATCGACGTTGACAGTGATGACTTGACTCCGCCGTCGACCTTTCTCCCCCTGAACGTGGAAGTGGAGTTCAGCAGGGAGCTCCGGTGGACGATGCCCGCGCTTGACCACCTTGGTGTCGTCGAGAGAAGATCAACCACCCGGGTGGCAATCCCCGGGATGCCGGAAGACGGCTCCGCCCCTGTCCCACAGCTGAGGGTCGAGGTCGTCGGCAAGGGCAAAGAGCTAGCGGATGAGCTGGAGAGCCGGAAGAGGAAGCTGCGACATGCCGACGGAAGGTCCGTCAGTCCTGCTACTTCCGCCTCGGTTCCTTCTCCCCAGGGGGGAAGATCTTCTGCCGCCGTGGCGACTGTCCCCATAGTGGGGTCCTTCCGGAACGATACTGTTCCTGCAGTGGGATCCTCCCGGAGCGTGTCTGTTCCCGTGGTGGAACCCTCCTGGGGTGCTAGCTCCGGGCGCACGACTCCGGCACCTGGGACGGTGGGAGCCTCCAGGTCCAGGGGTTCCTCCCGATCGAGGGGAGCCTCGACTCGGGAAACGCCCGTGGCTGTGACAAGTTCTGGGGGGCCTTTCGGAGCTCCTACGCCGACCATGGCCAGCCCGGAACGTCCGGGAAAAAGGTTCCGCGTAAGCTGGTGCGGAAGCCTTCCAAGGTAATTTTTAATCTTTACCTTGGTTAACTTTTTAATTGTAGCAACTATTTGTTTATTTTCTTCGTTCATCATCTGCAGTGTCCCCAAGAAGGGGAGTGAGGCTCCACCCTCGGCCATAGTGTCTGAGGCCGTGGGAGCTTCTGCTCCTGTCCCCAGGTGGTGGCTGAGGCTGCGACAGCTCCGGCGCCGGCTGTCGTGGTCATGGACCTCGACTCGTCCCCAGAAGTTCCCGTGGTAGCGCCGGACCACGGGAGTGAAGACACGCCAGCGGCACCTGTCCCGTAGGTTGAAGCTTCGGGTCATGGTGCTGCAGTGATGGAAGCTCCGGCTGTTGAGCCGGAGGAAGTAGTAGTCCCGGCCTCAGAGCCGGAAAGTGCTGAAGCCCCGACGGTTGAGCCGGAGCTGACTGAAGCTCCGGCATGCGAGCCGTAAGTCGAGGTAGTTCCGGCAGTTGAGACGGTTACCTCCGAAGCACCGGCCACTGAGCCGGTGATTTTTTGAGCTCCAGTCACGGGGCCGGTTGAAGATGAAGATCTCCTAGTGCCTGAACCGGTGGTTGAAGAGGCGAGGGAGCTCGAGCCTACTTCGGAAGAGGTGTCCCGGCCGGAGCCAGTAGCAACTCCTGCTCCGGAGGCGACGACGTCGGAGGTACGTGCGGCCGAGCCGGAGTGCCCAAACGAAGTCGCTGGCCCCCTACCCGAGGAGGTGAACGAAGACTTGGCGGCGGGGCCTTCTTCGATGGCGACTGAGGCCATCCCGGAGGAAGGCCCTAGTGCCTTGGAAGCTCAGGGTTCCACTCTCGTAGAGTGGGACCCAATTTTTGTATGTGAAGACCCGCTAGAACCAGCGGAGGAGACCCCAGCAGGTCCGGAGCCCATCCCGCTGTCGATGTCTATCGACAACGCCTGCTCCAGTCTGCGTCAAGTCCAACTGGCCTTCTTCCACGACAGCAAGGCTCTTGAAGAGGAGCGCCAAACCCTTAGGCGGTGGCGTAATCGGCTCCACTTCGAGACCAAGCTGGCGCAGTCGAGGCTAGCGGATGACAAGGAATGGATCAAGCGGGAGAAGATCCACCTGGACTACTGGGGCAAGCTGCTGGATGACAGGGAGAGCATGACTCATGCCCTCGACGCCCAATCCCAGGAGATATACAATCAAGCCAAAGAAGCCAACAGTGCGGCCGAGGAACGCCATGAAAGGCTGGAGGTCATTAACACTGCACTCATCAAGCGCCGGGAGGCACTTGAAGAGAGGGAGAAACGGCTCGAGAATGAAGAGCAGAAACTCCTTGAGCTGCGGGATGATGTCCTGAGGAGGGAAGAGGAGCTTGCCGAGAAGGTAGCTCTGGCGGACAAGGGCCTCGAGGAGTGCACCAAGAAATTGGAAGAGCACTGCCAAGAGGAAGAGGAGAAGACCTGGGTGCGGGGACAGGAACTGTACGAATACGAGTGTGCCCTTGTTGCCCAGGAGAAAAAAGTGGAGGCTAGGGAGAAGGACCTGGTCGATCGTCGGAACAAGATACACTTCCGGGAGGAGGAGCTCGGAAGACTCGAGAGGCGGGTTGCTGCAAAGATTCAGCAAAACGCCAAAGAAGTTGAGCGCCTCGCCCGTGAGAACTCCGAACTGATGGCGGCCAGGAGATCCCTGGAAGAGATGAAGAGCTTGAGGACGGCGGACTCCCTACAGATTTGGGAGTTCCTGGGCAAGGCCAACGACGCGCTGACGCCGATGGGTTTCAGCCCCGTGCGCCCGGATGATACGGAGCCAGAGCCGGACCTTGCGCTGCAGGCGTTGAGCGCAGCTGGTAGCAAGCTCTCCAAGGTGGGCGATGTCATCGCGGACCAACTGGAAGTTGAGGGGCAATCCCTGGTGAAGAACGTCGCAGAGTATGTGCTGACGTGCTACACCAGCCGGAACTCTCAATTTCCTCTGGACCCGGTGCTTGAAGGCCCCGTCGAAGGAGAAGGCGAAGCTACCCGAGCCAGCGTATTGGAGGTCGCCCAGAAGGTCGCAGAGTTCTTCCATAGGGTCTAGGACCATCTCTCTAGCTCTCACTTGTATTTTCTCTTCTTCTTCCTCAATTTTGTAATCCCTTGTCTCCAGATGTAATCTCCTGTCTTCAGATGAATGAAATCCCCAAAATTTTTGAGAATTTCACTTTTTGTCTTCAACGCCTTTATCTTCACTTGGCCCCCTGGTAGATGTACACAATTTGATTGTGAACATGTACCAAAAGGATACTGTGTTTTGTTGAAGACTCATTTGCTCCGAACTTGTAGCATTTATGTCCGAAGTCTTTGATAGTGAAGGTCCCCTGAGGTTGTCGAAGCTTAGAAGCTCCGACATTGTCCATCGCTGGAGCTTGGTAGCTCCGGCAATAGCCTATCAACACGTAGAGCATCGATAGTTAGTCCTCCGAGGTGTCGGAGCTGAGTAGCTCCGGCAGTGACCTTTGCCAACACTTGGTTTGTTGGCAGCGGACTCCATTTACAGGGTCTTCTCACCATCTTATACTCAGCGTCGACGGTTGGCCCCCTTGGGGGAGTCGGAGCTTGGTTAGCTCCGGCTTTTCTCCATCAACGTAGACTTTATTTTTCCTGCACACTTAAGTCAAGAAAACAGTAAAATTCGTTCCTTGTCTATACTTTCGTCGCGGCTTACGATTCTCAAGAAGATTTTAAGTTGAACGCGATTTTAAATACAACCGGATGCGTTGTCTTTTCCCTTAGATTCAATTGTCCATGGACCCGCCTTACTTCGGCCTGCCGAGGTGTAGGTAGAGTGGCGTACTTAGGGTGCTTGACCAGGCTAAGTCGATAGCACACTCCGGCCCTAGATTGGCTTGGCGGCTTTCAGGCGAGTTGGCCATAAACAATATTTAAATCCAAAAGATCTGACAATACAACTCGAATCGTATATAAACCGGTCGAACTAAAAATTTCTTAAGAATTGCACGTCTTTGTTATAGACAAGAAAGAGAAAAATAAAAATGTCGAGCCTGTACAAAATAAATGCACGTGGAGTCTATTTCACATGAAGATGTCTTTCATTATAGATCCGGGGTACAGGGGAAACAAGTACACTCTTAGGGTACGGAACCAGGCTAAGTGTGTTTCATTTCTCGTTTGACCCAGGGTAGTTAGCCACAGTTTTAGACCTGAGACTGTGACAAGTGTTGCATGAGCTTTGCAGACCTTTCGGGAAAGGTCCGGCTGCTCTCCCGGAGGAACTACCCGACTCTGTACAATGACTCTATAACATACACCCCAAGTTACTCAAGACTCACCTCCGTGGTATTAAGTGTAGAACTTATGGAGGTGCTCGATGTTCCAAGGATTCGGGAGAGGTGTCCCATCCTCGGTAGCCAAGCGAACGCTTCCGGGACGGGATACTTTGATCACTCGGAAGGGCCCCTCCCAGCCGGGGGAGAGTTTGTTTAACCCTTCTCTGGATAGTATTCTCCGTAGCACCAGATCGCCTTCCTCGAGCTGTCGGTTGTGTACATGCCGCTGGTGATAACGCCGTAGAGCTTGACGATATCGGGCATTCCGAACAGCTGCTTGGCACCTTCCCTCCTCAAGGAGGTCTAGGTCTTCACGCCGGAGCTGGTCCAGCGCGGCTTCATCGAAGGTCCGGACCCGGAGTGAACCCAAGGTGATTTCCGGAGGAAGGATTGCTTCAGCTCCGTACACCAGGAAGAAGGGTGTTTCTCCAGTTGACTGGTTTTGAGATGTCCTGTTGGCCCACAAAGTAGGCGGAAGCTCTTCGATCCAGTTGGCTCCATGTTTCTTCAAGCACTCATAGGTGCGCGTTTTTAGTCCCTTAAGGATTTCTGCATTTGCTCTCTCGGCTTGGCCATTGCTGGCTGGGTGAGCTACGGAGGCGTAGCAAACTTGTATGTCGAGGTCTTCGCAATATCCTTGGAATGCGAAGCTTGTGAATTGAGTCCCATTATCAGTGATGATCTTGTTTGGGACTCCGAATCTGCTTACAATGGATTGCAGAAAGTTGATAGCAGATTGCTTGTTGATCGTCACAACTGGAGTTGCTTCCGGCCACTTGGTGAACTTGTCAATGGCGACATACAGGAACTTGTAACCTCCGACGGCTCTTGGGAAGGGTCCCAAGATGTCCATCCCCCACACAGCGAAGGGCCATGTAGGAGGTATCATTTGTAAGGGTTGAGCTGGTGTATGAATTTGCTTTGCATGAAATTGGCATGCTTCACATTTCTTCACCATCTCAGTGGCATCCTGGAGCGCTGTAGGCCAGTAGAAGCCATGCCGAAAGGCTTTTCCGACCAGCGTGCGGGAAGATGCGTGGTTCCCACACTCGCCTCCATGGATTTCTGCGAGAAGTTCGTAGCCTTCTTCCCTTCTGATGCACCGCATTAGGATGCTGTTGGCACCGCGCTGGTAGAGATCCCCTTCTACCAGCGTGTATCTTTTAGCCAATCTGACTACCCGGTCAGCGGATACATCATCATCAGGAAGGATGTTGTCTTTCAAGTAGCTCCGGATCTCCGAGATCCATGCATCGGAGCTAGCTTGAGCTTTTGAGTCTTGCGTGCTGGGTTGCTCGGAGCTCCCGGCAGCACCTACGACCCTTGATGGCTGCCATGGTAATAGGGCCAACGGGACCGTCAGCTTCGGGATGCTGATCTCGCCCCCTTCGCTCAGTTCGGCAGGCTGAGCTGTGGGTTTTGACAACCTCCGAACAAAGATTCCGTCAGGAGCCGGAGCTCCGGTTGACGCTTTAGTCGAGAGTTCGTCAGCTTCAGCGTTATGGGCACGCTGAACATGGTGGAGGTCTAGGACTTCAAAGTCCTTCTGAAGCCTCTGGACTTCAAGGAGGTAAGCAGCTAGCTGGAGATTATTGCAGGAGCATTCACCCTTCACCTGCTTGATGATGAGCTGTGAATCTCCTTTGACCAGCAGTTGCTTGACACCATATGACAGTGCCATCTTTAGTCCGTAGATGAGTGCTTCATACTCCGCCATGTTGTTGGTTGCCTTGAAGTCAAGGTGTACCATGTATTTTACCTTCTCCCCAGTCGGTGCAAGGAGAAGGATTCCAGCTCCGGCCCCCTGCTTCTGCATGGAGCCATCGAAGTAGAGGGTCCAGTGAGGCTCGGTGAAGGTTGGAGCTTGATGCTCCGTCTTCTGCTCGCTGGGGTCCCCAGGATTTGATGGAGAGGGAGTCCATTCCGCCACAAAATCTGCCAACGCTTGACTCTTGACAGCTTGTCTTGAAATAAATTCAAGATCGAATTCAGCCAATTCCGCTGCCCACTTTGCAATATTCCCAGTTGAATTGGGATTATGCAAGATTGCTCGAAGTGGATAGGAGGTCACCACCGAGACTTTGTGAGCTTGAAAGTAGTGTCGAAGCTTCCTGGAGGCAATAAGAACTACATAAAGCAGCTTATGCACCTCTAGGTATCGAGTCTTGGCATCATGTAATACTTCACTGATGAAGTATACCGAGCGTTGAATGGTCCGGACCCTCCCGGAGGGGTCCGGAGCTTCCTCTTCATTGATCCGGACCCTCTCGGAGGGGTCCAGATTCTCTTCGGGGACCTCCGGGTTCTGGCTGGAGGAACCCGGAGCTTCTTCAGAAATGACCTGGACCCTCCCAGAGGGGTCTGGGTCTTCTGAAGTGACTTCTTGTGGGTTTGAGTCTGGGAGCTGGGACCCAGACTCGCTTTCAGGAACCTCCGGACCCTCCCGAAGGGGTCTGGATTCCTGAGTATGGGGTAGTTCCGGTCTCTCCGCAACCAGAACCATACTGACGACTTCGTCAGTAGCTGAAATGTAAAGCAACAAAGGCTCACCAGGGTTCGGAGCTACCAGAATTGGTAGGGTGGTGAGGAACTATTTCAGCTCCTGGAATGCCTTCTCTGCTTCTTCGGACCATTGGAATGGTCCGGACTTCCTCAATAACTTGAAGAAGGGAAGTGCCCGTTCCGCAGTCTTGATATGAACCGACTGAGGGCTGCTAGACACCTAGTTAACTTTTGGACGTCTTTGATGCGGGTTGGTGGCCGCATGTCTTCAATGGCTTTTATCTTCGCCGGATTATCCTCTATGCCCCGGTGACTTACCAGGAAACCAAGAAGTTTTCCGGAGCTAACCCCAAACACGCACTTGTCCGGGTTTAGCTTTGTGTGGGTGGCCCGCAGCTTGTCGAAGACAACCTGCAAGGTGTCTAAGAGGGACTCCTTGTTCTTGACCTTGACCACGATGTCATCGACATACACTTCCACTATGTCTCTTATGAGTTCTTCAAAAGTTTTGTACATAGCTCGTACAAAAGTTGAAGCTGCATTCTTGAGACCAAATGGCATGGCTGTGTAACAGTACAATCCATCTAATGTGATGAATGAAGTATGCTCTTCATCCTCCCTAGACATCCTGATTTGATGATACCCAGAATATGCGTCTAGGAAACACAGTAATTCACACCCGGAGGTGGAATCCACTATCTAATCTATTCTAGGTAGTGGGAATGGATCTTTTGGACATGCCTTATTCAGTTTGGTGTAGTCGATGCACATCCGAAGCTTCCCGCCGGCCTTGGGCACAACGACTGGGTTCGCCAACCATTTTGGATGGAAGACTTCTCGGATGAATCCGGCTTCGAGTAGCTTCTTCACTTCTTGTCGGATGAAGTTCTGCCGCTCTACGGATTGCTTCCGAGGCTTCTGATGCACAGGCCGAGCATCGGGGTAAATCTTCAGATTGTGCTCAATCACTTCCCTGGGGATCCCAGGCATTTGTGACGGTTGCCAAGCAAACACGTCAACATTAGCCCGGAGGAAAGTGATGAGCGTGAGTTCCTATTTGTCGTTCAACCCTCCCGATATACGGGTGGTTTGAGCGGCATCGGAACCAATTTGGACGACTTTGACGGGAATGTCGGTGTCGCTGCTTGGCTGCACACGGGGTGCAGAGGTCGAGCCTCGTTGACGAATGCTCGGGGGTTTCGGAGCTTGCTCCTGTCTGGAGTCCTCCTCTTGCGCCGTGGTGAGTGCATGGAGTTCCTCCAGAGCAGTTACTCCGGCAGTGCGATCTCCGCGAATCTGGAGCACGCCTACTGGTGTTGGCATCTTCAACACCAGGTATCCATAATGAGCAGCTGCCATGAATTTGTATAGGGCAGGTCTACCCAAGATGGCGTTGAATGGTAAGTTGATCTGAGCGACGTCGAAGACCAACTTCTCGGTGCGATACTTCTCCCGGGTCCCGAAGGTAACGGGGAGAGTTATAGCTCCGAGTGGGGTAATGGCCCCCGGACCTACTCCGGAGAAAGGTCGAGAGGGCTGGAGATCTGAAGGTCGGAGCTGAAGCTTAGTGAAAGCTTCGAAGTTGATGAGGTTAAGCCCCGAACCTCCTTCTACCATGACATGATGGAGCTGGATGTTGTTGATGGTAGGAGATACCATCAAAGGTAGCTGACCTGCTCCAACCATGCTCCGCGGGCAATCAGAGGCATCGAAAGTGATGGAGGTGTCCATCCACTTTCGATGAGGTTCCGACCTGACTGTAGGGGCTACAGCGGCCATATCCCGCCGCATAGTCTTGATGACGCGACGAGAGGTGATATCCCATGATCCACCAAAAATGGTGTTCATGGTCTTCCGACGCTCGTTGTCAGAGACGTCAGAGTCATCGTCGACGGAGGTGTAGACTGCCTTCAGGACCTTTTTGGGATCCTGAAACCCTAACTCCTCTTCAGCCGGAGCTTCGTCGACCTTCTGTTTTCCTTCCCTCTGTCGAAAAGGAGATCCTTCCCGGCGCTTGCTGTAGCGCTCGGCAAGGTTTTGGACCTCCCGACAGTCATCCAAACCGTGGCTGCCCGTTTTGTGAATGGGACACCACACTTTGGATTTGCCACCGTCTTCAGAAGACGGTCGAGGTCGCTTCTCGGGGCGTGGCCCCCGGCCACCTGGAGTTGCAGCAGCTGCAACGTTGGATGTGCCGGCCGACGGCTTCTTCTTGCCGTTGGTCTTCTTTTTCTTCTTGCCACACCCGGAGGTAGCGGCTACTTCTTTGGAGGATTTCTTGTGATCCTCCAAGGCTGGTTTCGAGTGCATCTCACGGCCCTCCGCAGCTCTGGCACATTTGTCTGCCAGGCTGAAGAGTTCCGTGACGCTGGTGATCTCTTTGATCGCCAGCTTCTCCAACATCTTCTTGTCCCGTAGCCCTGTCTGAATGCCACAATGACATAAGCGCTTGAGATAGAAGGGATAGTGTTGCGTACCTGAGAGAACCTCTGGATGAAGGATCGCAAAGATTCTTCCCCTTTTTGCACGACCGCAAAAAGGTCCAGTTCAGTGCCTGGTCGGGTGTATGAACTCCCGAAGTTGGCAGTGAACTGACGGCACAACTCCTCCCAACTGTTGATAGAGTTGGGTGGAAAGCTCATAAACCAGGACCTGGCGGTCCCAGTTAAGGCCACTGGAAAGTAATTGGCCATCACAGCCTCGTTTCCTCCAGCTACCAAGATTGTAGTGGAGTATATCTGAAGGAATTCGGCGGGGTTGACAGTCCCATCGAATTTTTCCGGCAGGTGTGGCCGGAACTTCTGTGGCCATCTAACCATGCGCAGGTGCATGGCTAGGGCTGAACAGCCTCCTCCTACCCCTTCCAGAGTAGAAAGGTCCTGAGCTTCCCGTCTTTCATGAGCACGCTCAATATGGACACGACCATCCTGCTGGCGGTATCGGCGATCAAGCTCCGCCCGGAGGTCATGAGTCGAAAGCCTGGATACCGTGTGAGTGCGTCGAGCCCCGGAGGGCAGTGACGTCACTTGTTGAGATGCATCACGTCTCCTGCTATTGGAGGCGTGCGGACGAAGTCTTCCAGACAAAGTCCGCCACTGCGACAGGGCTCGTCCCGAAGGAGGAGGACCCTGGTTGTTGAGGCGTTCGGCCGCTGGTGCGACCAAATGCTCCACATCGGCCCTCCACTGCTCCATTGCATCTCGAGATGCATCCGAAGGTGGTGGACGTTGGAGAAGAGCACACGCTGCATGGAGCACGTGTTCCGGGTTGTCATGACTTGTCAATGCAGTAAGTGACGCCGGCGCACCATCACGTTGCCCAGCACGATTTGCTGGAGAAGATGGTGGTGGTGGGAGTGTGGCTCCTGCTGGTGCTGAGGCTCCTGCTGGTGGCTGCCTGTTGGAGGGATTGCCCCCAACAACCTGAGCAGCAGGTTGGCTGTTGGATGATCTAGCCGCGGAGTTCACCATTCTCGAAAATCTCAGGCACCCCCTACCTGGCGCGCCAACTGTCGACTGTTGGAGCCGGCAGATCTCCCTACACTGCTAAAGTGATTGGGGAGTTTGAAGTTCGGTATGGGCGCGCGGAGATTCAAGAAGGTGAATAGGAGTTTGACACAGGAGACACAAGAGTTTACGTGGTTCGGGCCGCCTGAGCGTAATACCCTACTCCACGGGTGTGTTGGTGTTGTATTAGCAGTAAGAGCTTGTCACGTATGATCGCTTGTGAACGTCCCTGAGTGTATCGTCGGCTTGTCCTTTTATAGTACAAGGACAGGCCGTTACAAGTTAGCCTGGCCCGACATGTGGCCCCGGCGGTTACTAGTATTGATACACGATTAATTTCTGTTAATGATCCTATAACGGGCTCCGACAGTGCTATTACTGGTGTTAAGATCGTCCGTTTAAGTGTCATTAATATGGCATTAATGACATTTAATCGGGTCTTGAAGTCCTTGGCTCTCCTTTGAAGATCCGGAGCCGTTACAAGGTCTTCCGGAGGTTAGAGGCTGGCAGGTCCGACGATTGGACACGTGGCGGCTCCGAAGCTTGCTGTGGGAAGCAGGTAGCTCCGGGGCTACCAGTCACGTGTCAAGTCCGGAGGTTCTCTCGGTCCGGGGTTAAATCCGGAGGTGCCGTTTCGGTACCTGGCCCGGAGCTTCCCCCTTGTGGGCGGTAGCTCCGGTTTGGCAGTACACGTGGCGACCCAGGGATTAACCATGTTGGGGAAGCAGGTCCGGTCATGTCTGACAAGTGGGCCTCCGAGGGTCTTCAACCCAAGTAGATGGCTTTCCTTTGAAATCTTTGTAACCTCAAGGGGTGTGCGGTTTTTAGGGTACCGACAGGATCCATCATGTATGCCATGCTATGTACACGACCAAATGTATCTTATGCTCTAAGTATCACGAGCAGGTATCAATCAGATTATGGTGAGGCTCATTGGACCATTGTCAAAAACATCCTTAACTACTTGAGAAGAACATAGGATGTGTTCTTAGTGTTTGGAGGTCAAGAAGAGCTCGTCGTGAAAGGTTACACTGATGCCAGCTTCCAAACTGATAAGGATGATTCCAGGTTGCAATCCGGATTTGTGTTCTACCTCAATGGAGGGGCAGTGAGCTGCAAAAATTCCAAGCAAGATACAATAGCAGATTCAACCACAGAGGTAGAGTATATTGTAGCTTCTGAAGCTACAAAAGAAGTTGTTTGGATCAAAAAAATTGTTTGAGTTGTGTGTTGTTTCTAGCGCATCCAGTCCTGTAGATCTCTACTGTGATAATAGTGGAGCCATCGCACAGGCAAAGGAGCCTAAATCACACAAACGATCCAAACACATACTACGACGCTATCACCTCATTCGAGAGATCATCGACCGAGGTGATGTGAAGATATGCAAGGTGCACACGGATTTGAATGTTGCAGATCTATTGACAAAGCCTCTTCCACAATCAAAGCATGAGGCACACACGAGATCTATGGGTATTAGATACTTATATCAGTGATCATAGTGTGTAGTGGGAGACTTGTGTCACAGCTATGTTCATGTACTATTAAAATTGTTATAAGAGTAATCATTATTTACATTGATCATCAAGTATATGACTAGTTCGTGAAACTCTTTGTTAATAGTAATGTTACTCTAGATGATCCCTAGTCTATATCATTATATGAGATAATGATTGCGTACAGACTAGCACATGTATTAATTGATGATCACGTTTCACGAATCATAGATATGGAGATATCGAATTAATAATGTGAACACATGTTAGTGAACATGGTGTTGTATTGACCCACTCTAAGACACTGATGGGATTGTTATTTCCATATGTGTCATCAGTTGGTCTTGAGTGATACACTTGCTAGATCTTTAGACCTGAGATCGCCATTGTTTCTCACTATGCGTAGTTGTGTACTTTGAGACTATCAAACGCTACTCTGTAACTGGGTAGTCATAAAAGTAGTCTTCGGGTATATAATGAAACAAAGAATGGAATGTGCGCGGATCAAGATGAGATTTGCCCCTCCTTAATAACAGGAGAGATATCTCTGGGCCCCTCGAGATAGTTGGATTTAAAAGTGCATGACCATGCCAATGTGATTAAAGGTTAATCGCAGTGACTAAAAGTTATTAACGGAATGAATTCACTATTTGATCGAGTGAATAGTCGAGCTATCACAAGGATGGCACGCATCTCGCCTTGAGCTTGACTGGTGTCATGAGGCAAAGGGATTAACATGTTGAATGTATCTAGGTTCGGTCGATATGATCTTTATGTACATTCGGGAGTCAGTATGTCCTGCTAGGTACCTCTACTGACTTGTGGTTGGAAACGGTTTTCATTCACAATCGACTGCACATGAACCTAACGGGTCACACACTTAATGAGTTGGAATATCGAAAATCATGGCTAGATGATTGTCTCTAGTGCAAGTGGGAGATTGTTGGTGATGTGCCCAAGAGACAATCATAACAATTCGGGTTAATGCCTATTAGATATTTGATCCATAAGCAATTAGGGTACTAATGGGCATGTGACCTAAAAGCCCATTAGTACGCCTATAAATATGAGGGGTAGGGTTAGGGTCTAATGATCCCACCATGTGACAGCCCTAGCCGCCACCCCTCAAAGGCCTCACGCCGAGACCCTTGCCGCGCGGGCGGTGCTAGCACACTAGCACACGGCGTTCCTCTCCGTACGTGTGGACTTCGTGGAGGCACTGTTGCTACTGTTGTGCTGATCGACTACGACGATCGTGATCGTCTACCTGCTGCCGTGACGAGGACGAGGAGGAGACGAACGAGATCGTCTACTTCCCCTACCCGATGCGCATCTACGTTCCGCTGCGCTGCGCGTCTAGTGGTAATGATCTATGACATCTGTACTCGCATGTTTTCTGGGTGATGCGGTAGAGTTGCTAAAGTAGCGTACCGCCGATTACCCAACATGGCTAACTCGGAAACAGGTGCAAAGGCTCTGTTTTCAGTTCTGCTGAGAGGTTGTGATCTGCCCATTGTTGGTCTGCTAGGCTTGAATATAGAGCACCAGGCCCGGGCCAGAGGGCGTGCGGTCCGTGCGACGGTACAGGGCCTCCATTTTCTAGGGCCCCCTTTTTCCTCTGCAGTCTATACCATGCATCTCTAATCTCTCCAGGAGTCCAGCCCAATCGATCAGCGTCAGCTTCCCGCGGAAGGGAGCTGCGGCCTGGTGCTGGACCAGTCCATGTGGCCACGGCAGCAGACTGGTGGCCAAACGCAGCCTAGCAGCGACCCGCGCCGATCTGAACACGAGCTTTCGCGACTCTGACTGATCAAACGAAACGAAACGACGCCCGATCCTCCGTCCGATTAAACTCCCAAACTCGGTGATGGCCTCGACGCCTCGCCCCATCTTTGCGCCGTCGTCGCTTGTTGCCTAATAGAGAAACCGCGAAAGCACTGTATGTCAAGTCATCGAGAGGATTGCCGCGGTGTTGCTTGATCGATCAGTCAATCCATCTTCCTGAGCCAGTAAATTTTTTCTCTCTTTTCTCTTATAGCAGATTTTGTTATTATTTCATACGCATACGCTTGTGTTCTTCATTATTTTATGAACTACAAACAAAGTGATTCTGTTATTATACAGCGATGTGTTTTAGGAAGTATAAATATTATACATCAAGAGACAAAAATTCAATAATAGATTTTTTCTTGATATAACCTATTGTTATGTAACATGTTGTTATATTATATATAAGTCCATGATACTATTTTTTCTATATAGTTATAAACAATCTAACATTCGTACAGGGTCCCGGATTTGGCCGGCTCGGCCCTGTAGAGCACTCCTGGATATGAAATTGTATGGTAGCTAACAGGGCTGCTTGATCGACAGTTGACAGTAACTAGGCAAGCACCGGACCCTAGATATCATTCTTTAATCCTTTAATGAACTGCATAACAAATAATGTTTCATCTAACTCATGGTTGTGCATAGCAGCAGAGTACCTTAGTTGCTCAAATGATGCGATGTACTCCTCCAAACTTGACTTTTGCTTCAGGTGCAGCAACTCATACATGAACATGCTGTAGTCGAAAGATCTAAACTTTTCTTTCACAGCCTCCACAAATTGTTCCCATGTACCCAGGCCTACAGTTTGTAAACTTGCAGCCATCAAGCAGCCTTCTTCTTCATGTGTAACGACGCAGCTCGCACCCAAAAATTCTCAGGTACCCTGTAAAGAGAGAAATAGTCCAGGCATTTATCAATCCATATGGTGAGATTTGTTCCAAACTTTTTGAAAGAAAGCTTCATGATGTTCTTTTCTCCAGCTCCTTCAGAACGATGGTGCAGCAGACTGCCACCACCCCTGTCTGGCGGACGCCGAGACGGTCCTGAAGTGTCCCGCTGCGGTTGCCGCCCGCCATCTCGTGCATCCACCCTCGGATCTTCAGGACTTGAGGAGCGGAAGTCTGAAAAATCTTCCATTTCTTCCGCCATGCGCTTGAGCGTAAGCGCGGCCACACGCTTGCCAGTTTCATGGACTTGTTTGAACAGCAAATCTCGCTCTTTTGCTGCTTGCTCGACAGCCAACGCTGCCAGCACCTGGTTGCCAAGGATCTCTTGTTGAATAGCATCCGAACGATCCATCTGCTGGGAGAAAGCATCTAGCTTTGCG